>JAIOJX010000029.1:67924771-69175014 GCA_022376925.1 Tragulus kanchil | reverse complement strand
GTGGCAGCCCACTCCAGTTCTTGCCTGGAGGATCCCATGGACAGAGGAGCCTAGCGGACTACAGTCCATGGGGTTGCGAAGAGTCAGATGAGACTGAGTGACTAAGCATGTGTTTGTGTCAGCAGTCTTAGAAAGTTCTGCTGGACTGACTCAGATGCACTGATAGGTACCCTGAGCTGATGGGTCAGCAGAGTGTGACCACCATCTGTTGAGTTATTCCTCCAGGCACTAAGGGAGAATTTGCTCACATGTTCTGATTTTACAGTGTTGTGGTTCTCTACTGGATTCTGGGAAGCCCTTCTCCCATCTCTCAGTTTCCTGGATTATTTTCCTTGGGTAAATGCCATTTGCTTAAATGCATCTTACTTTTGGACTCCTTTTCTTTGGGTTTTACATTCAGTTACGTTTGTAATCAGTGTAGTCCCAAAAGCATTTTATTTCTTCTCTTTAGCTTTGTAGTCTATTCTGGAGGATCTAGGGTTACAAAAGAGTCTACTTGAAAAGGCGGGACCTCAAAAGTCAAGTTTTCTTTATATAGAATTATATTTTTTGAGAAGTAAAAACCATTCCTATAATTAAGTAATTATTCCTTACTTCATCACCTTTCTACAACTAAGGCTGAATTACATGTATTTGAGGCATTCCTAAAGAAGCTACTTCTGTTTCATAAGCTCTGGATAGATTTTCAAGTAGAACATGTCTGTGGGTAGAGGGGGAATGTTTTATGGGGAAAGGACTGTTTGTGTTTCTCTAGCTACTTGCCTACTGTCTCCCTGTCTAGCTCCCCCACATCTTTTAGAGAGAAGGATTTGCCATTCTGTTTGGCCAACTGTGAAATGCTGGCTGATGTATACAGATGGGCTGAGTGCTATAAAACTCCCACGTTTGGGCGGTGGTAATTCTCTGTTGTGCTTCCTGCTTTCAACTCTGTGGACTGGACTTGCCAGAAACACCAGAGGAAAAAGGGCCTAGCCTTTCCTTCTCCGCCTCCGCAAAACATCATCGCTGTAGTTTTGTGCCATGTGGCGAGCAGAGACTCGTGACTGTCCAGAATTTGAGCTGAAGCTGAGGTGTGCTTGGGAAGAGAGGGGAGGGTCCTTAAGAGTAAACCCTGTCCTCTAACCCAGCCTAAACAAGCTCTTAAAGGTAGTAATAAAGTCTCGTTGTTTCTCATTTACTATTAGTCTTTCTGTATGAGCTCCCATGGGAATGTCAAGGGTCGAGGAGCAATGTCGGACAAGATGTGGGCATTTGGAGGTTCTCTAGTCTAGTGCCATTAAATGCAATCACGATTTCTCCTCTGTCCCTTACAACTCTCCTGAGGAAGTCTGTCTTATTTTTCAGTGATAAACATATATAGAGAGCTGTGGACGAAAGTATGAAAGGCATCATTCATAACTTTAACTCTCAGATGGGCATTGAGTGAGAAGAAGGCTTTAAAATCAATCTGTGATTCCTCTGAAGACCAACTTAACGTTCTTAATAAAACATCCACTTCTCTAAAAACTGGAGGCATTACTAAGTCAGTTGCAAAGTTTTCTTTGGGTTTTACATAGTTTTTGAAGAAAGTTTAAAACTGGAGGATCTAAGGTTACAAAAGAGTCTACTTGAAAAGGCGGGACCTCAAAAGTCAAGTTTTCTTTATATAGAATTATATTTTTTGAGAAGTAAAAACCATTCCTATAATTAAGTAATTATTCCTTACTTCATCACCTTTCTACAACTAAGGCTGAATTACATGTATTTGAGGCATTCCTAAAGAAGCTACTTCTGTTTCATAAGCTCTGGATAGATTTTCAAGTAGAACATGTCTGTGGGTAGAGGGGGAATGTTTTATGGGGAAAGGACTGTTTGTGTTTCTCTAGCTACTTGCCTACTGTCTCCCTGTCTAGCTCCCCCACATCTTTTAGAGAGAAGGATTTGCCATTCTGTTTGGCCAACTGTGAAATGCTGGCTGATGTATACAGATGGGCTGAGTGCTATAAAACTCCCACGTTTGGGCGGTGGTAATTCTCTGTTGTGCTTCCTGCTTTCAACTCTGTGGACTGGACTTGCCAGAAACACCAGAGGAAAAAGGGCCTAGCCTTTCCTTCTCCGCCTCCGCAAAACATCATCGCTGTAGTTTTGTGCCATGTGGCGAGCAGAGACTCGTGACTGTCCAGAATTTGAGCTGAAGCTGAGGTGTGCTTGGGAAGAGAGGGGAGGGTCCTTAAGAGTAAACCCTGTCCTCTAACCCAGCCTAAACAAGCTCTTAAAGGTAGTAATAAAGTCTCGTTGTTTCTCATTTACTATTAGTCTTTCTGTATGAGCTCCCATGGGAATGTCAAGGGTCGAGGAGCAATGTCGGACAAGATGTGGGCATTTGGAGGTTCTCTAGTCTAGTGCCATTAAATGCAATCACGATTTCTCCTCTGTCCCTTACAACTCTCCTGAGGAAGTCTGTCTTATTTTTCAGTGATAAACATATATAGAGAGCTGTGGACGAAAGTATGAAAGGCATCATTCATAACTTTAACTCTCAGATGGGCATTGAGTGAGAGAAGAAGGCTTTAAAATCAATCTGTGATTCCTCTGAAGACCAACTTAACGTTCTTAATAAAACATCCACTTCTCTAAAAAACTGGAGGCATTACTAAGTCAGTTGCAAAGGCCACAAGAGAACCAGTGAGACCAGTGCATGGGAAGATGGGAATTGACCTCACACTGAGGACTTCCTCTGTGTCTCTGAGAGCTTGAACTTCAGCCTCTCCCTGCAGCTCCCTGGGAAGCTAAGGGGTATGTAATGTACTTTTGATAGCCTGACATGATGCTGTCTTTTGACCCTTTGCTCAATTTGTGGAGGGAAAAGAACAATGGAAAACTGGGCTCCTTTCTTTCCAGACCAAGCGGTGACAAAGCCGCACAGCCAAGTCAGAAACTGAGACGAGGAGAGAATGAGGTATGAATTGACAGATCAAGTTACCCTGATGTGCTCCAGTAACAGATGTCCAAGCCACTCCAGGGCTACCTTTGTGCCTTCTTTTCTAAATGTGTTTAGTTATCTCTAAGTGGGGCTGATGCACATCATGACACCCACAGGATTTGCTTCAGGCAGGGAAATGACTGAGTTAAAGACTTCTTCCGTATGTTAGTTTCACCCTGAAGTGTTTAACCCATACCAGTGTGTATCAAACACAGAGCCAACTGATTTTGCAAGGCCAAGTTGTTTCTGCCTCAAACAATTAACCAGTGCTGTGCCCATATGTATGAAAGTGTTCACTGGTTGAACTTCATCCACAAAATATCTTATAGGCAGAACAACAACAACAAAATTCTAATTTGTGACATTTAGTATTAAAGAGCACGCAACATTTCCGTTCCTTTGGAGGCGGCTCTGAAATGTCCCAGGATATGTTCAGAATAATTAAACTGACTTGTTTCTTCTGCTTCTTCAGGATTGCCATTGTGGGGGCGGAAAGGCATGGCAGGAAGTTCATCTCCCAGGCCAGTCAGCATGTCCTCAGTTTCCGTCCCCTCCAGTCGTTCCCAGCTTGTTCCCAGCTTTCTTCCAGCTTCCTCCCCAAGTGAATCACGGCAGTCCTAGGATAGGGGAGTGGAAGCCACAGATCACCAGGAGCGGACCCTTTATGTAGAGGGAGACGACTCTTCAGGCCTCTGGTCTATTCTGCTGGGAGGTTTCTGCTTCAAAAGTACAATAAATGAGTAAATTAGCAGTTGTTATGCTTATACACCTAATATCTTTGTTTATGTTTTTAAGGAAGTAATGGAAAAAGAATGGGCAAAGGCTTGTGTGCATGTGTGTGTATAAAGATGTTATATTTAACGAAAAATTTGGGTAGCCCTATGGTTATCATATTCAAACAGGATTCTGGCAAGACCTTAGTTGCCCATTCAGTCATGTATTTATTTATGCACCAACTATTTAATAGACCAGCCAATGAGGTCTTTCTGGAAGCTCCTTGAGCTGATACTGCCATAAAGATATTGTCCCAGCGCCTCAGGAAGAGGCTGATCAGGGAGGAGGCAGAGGCTCTCCCTGCTGACGACTGCAGCAGCTTTCTGGAACTAGGAAGAAAGCTGGGGAAATAGCAGTGGGCCCCTCTGAGGAGCTGCGCTGGTCCTTGGTTGGTTAGACACAGCTTGACTCCTCACTTAATGTGGCTGTCAGTGAGTCAGTAAGAGTATATAGTTCTGGTAACAAAGTCTAACTCCTTGCTTTGTGGCAGTTCATGTGCTAAGAGCTGGGGATTCAAAAGAAGCAAGGCAGGGTCTCATCTCTTCGGCATTAATACCAGAGAAACAGTGCCTGCTGGTGGAACAACCCATGAAATACTGAATGCAGTTCATAGCCATGCCCATTGGAAATGTGCAGCACTTTAGTTTACAAAGCCCTTCATGTGCCTCATCGAATTTGGTCCTCACAGTATTCTTGCTTAGTTCATTGGACAAGTATTATTTCCATTTTATAAATGAATAAACTAAAACTGACACACTTAAGGCCCTAGTTCAAGAGTGTAGGATCGTGCTCAGAATTTTGACACTTTGTTTGGGGCTCTTGATACCAATGTCCCCTTCAGTACCTGCTCTGCAATAATGGTGGGATCCCTCCAAGTTCTTCTGCTTTCCAGTGAGCACCGTGTTCAACTTTCTTAGTGGAGGGCACTGGAAGCACAGGGCAGAAGGAGGAGCCTTCTGCAGGTTCCACCCGCTGCCCTGCTGGGTCACTGTGGTGGGTGTGAGGGCCTCTGGAGGTCTGTGTGCTGCCCCAGCCAGGGCTCCTGAGTTCACAGTCCTTCTGTGACCTGTAGCCCTGGCCTAGCCTGGTGAACACTCTCCCAACAAAATCCTCCATCCTAGGGATGCCTCTGGCCCAGAGCGTCACCTTCAGCTCCTCTGCACGCTGTCCTCTCCCCCTGTCCACTGGCAATGGCTCACTTTCCAGGCCCCCTGCCCCTTAAGTTTGCCCTCCTGACATTGGGTGTCCCTCGCCTGCTACACACGGAGGTGCTCATTCTGCAGCTGTACACATGTGGTCACTGGCTCTAGCTTGCTGACTTCCCAGAGGGCAGCTTCCTGCTACTCCAGTGGCCGTAGACAGCTCTGGCCTGGAAAAACCAACGAATTTCTCGTCCATAGCATGGACATCAGCTGCCTTCTCCAGCCAAGTATGCACCCCAGCCTTGAGGTGGGGGAGCTCCCCTTCCAAGTTCATTCTTCCTTCAGCTCTCCCTCAAACCTATGGTGCCCTATAAAATTCTCTCAGATCTTAGAGTTACTGTTTTATCATAACTTGATAATTCTTTGTTCAACTTCCCAACTAAATCACTGTGTGGTTTCTATCTCCTGACTGATACGCTCACCAATTGTTTGTGTGGAGTCACAGACAAGGTGCAAGGAATAGTTTATGTTTCTTTCGGGCTGGGTCTTGTCATCGGTCTTTGATTGCTGCAAGCACATGCCTATATTGATGCCTGAGACATAGAGGGTCCTGTGTAAAGACCGGTTAACTGAGCCCAGTTTAATTTTTTTTTAATTTTGGCCTCATATTGATTTTTTTATCCATTTATTTTTATCCATCTTTATTCTTTGGCCTGTGTGGGCCTCCCATTGCAGTGGCCACTCTTGTTACAGAGTACTGGCTCTGGGCGCATGTGCTCCAGAGCACTGGCTCACAGTTGGACACACTGGTCCAGCCACTTCTTGGCATGTGGGATCTTCCTGGGCTAGGGATTGAACCTGTGCCCCTTGCACTGCAAGGCGGACTCTTTACCCACTGGACCACTAGGGAAGCCCAGTAAGTTAATTTTAACATCCCTGTTTGATGGAAGTAATAGCAGCCCAGCTAAGATGCAGGAAGGAGTCAGTAATTTATTTACGCATATGGTGATTCACTCGTTTGTTCAATGAAGTTGATCAAATCTCATTTAGGAAAAGCAGCGTTGGATCCAAGGGCAGGTCAAGTAAATGGTTGCTACTAGAGGCCAAGCTAAAGAACATTCTGGAAGATGAACAAAAGCAACATAGAAAGACCCAGAAGGAACTAGGGAATTACCAAGTGGTTGGTAGCCACTTTTGAGGCTCAGAGAAGGTAAGTGACATGTCTAAGGTCATGGGACCTCTACGCGGTACAGCCCAGAGCAGAACGAGGATCTCATGGTCCTCCATCCCAACCCTTACCATTAACATCACATTGCTTCTTCAAGATGGGTGGGAAGAAGGAGTGTACATACTGCCATCTCAAGAAATGGGGAGAGGGTAGGGGAAATACCCACCAAATAGTTGTCTCTTGCCTAGTTAGTTCAAAAGAGTCCATTTGGAGGATCTAAGAAGTTCTCCTGCTAATGCTGTTACCTTTGGGAAAGCAACTGGCAATCTATCAATACATTCAATTTAGGGTTTGACTCCTTTCAAGGTAACTGTCCACCTGTTAACCCACAGAATCCCAGACATTTAGGGCAAAGCAAAATGTTCCGTGTCCTACCCTCCTTAAAACATCACTGGTTTCTCTGAGGTGATCTTATGCCCACACAGGAAGCTACCCCGTTGCTCCTTTCCAATGTCAGCAGCCTAATTGTCCTAATGATTTTCCTTCATCATGTTGGTTTACTTAGCAGGACATTTAGCTATTTCTGACCACGTGTTTGTCTAGGGAGCCAAGGTATTTACTAAGTGGGAGAGCGCCAGCAGAGTCTGTTCCACACACTCCTCGAGCTTCTCCCCAAGCGTGACTTCTAGTTAGAATCTTATGAATGCAGTGCATGTATGGGCATATGTGACACACTGTGCGTCATTAATTTTTCATCAGCAGATGGGTCACATATGAGCCAAGGGTGAATGTGGGTATAGCAAGAGCTGTGTGAACTGAGTCATGTATAGTCTGTCTTTGTTGGCTGTCATTGGGAAGGAGCCCGTGGTGGTTGATTGATTTCAGATGTCATACAACCTCAGTGGTGGGAAGCAAGAGACATGTGGCTTATAAGAAAATAGACCCACCTGTGAATGTTGTGAGCGAGGCCAGATTTTCTGCAAGGCGTAACAGTGAAATGCAAGTTGTACGTTGCAGGTTGTCCCTGGCTGGAGCTACATTTTACTGGGAGTTGCAGGTGCCCAGGAAATAAAATTTCCCTCACTAGGGAATCTGCTATAGGGAGGATGGGTTTTTTTACCTGGCCCAGTGAGATCCTGAGGAAGGACACTGCCCAGGTTTGTACAAGCTTGGATATTGTGCTTCATAACCTGGACTCGCTCTGACAGCCGGTGTGAGGCACTTGCTGGCCTGGTGGTCAACTTCCAGGCCACTGTTTTCTTCCCTCCCTCCACCTGACTCAGTCCTTCATATGTCCTGCTCTAGAAATCTTAAGGAGTCTCTCTGGAAATACAAGCATCCCTCAGAGGTTCTGCAGGTTCACTTCAAGATCGACAAAATAAAGTGAATATCACAATAAAGCAAAGCACACATATTTTTTTGGTTTCCCAGTGCATATAATAGTTATGTTCACACTATTCTGTAGTATATTGTGTGCAATAGCGTTATGTTTAAGAAAACAATGAACATAACTTAATTTTAAAATAATACTGTTGGAAAAATAGTGACAACAGACTTGCTTGACGATGCAGAGTTCCACAGACCTTCAAATTGTAAAAAAGAAAGAAAAGCAGTATCTGTGAAGCACAGCAAATCAAAACACAATAAAATGAGGTATGCCTTTACTCTTCTTTTACTTTCTTCTTTTTTATTCAATCCAGAGCCCCTGTGCTAAGCTCTAGGAATACAATCACTTTTTGTGGAGTTTCTTTGTTAGCCAAGTCCTCATCACCCGCTCCTGACAGCTAGGATAGGATTCTGTAAATAGAGATATTCCAAATAGTTGACTTTTAGATCTGGGATGTTAATGTGTTTGAAAGAAAGGCAGTCCCAGGCCTCTGGTCCAGCAGCTGGCTAGAGCTCAGGCCTTAGAATGCCCTCGCTTGTCCCATATAAGGCATCATCTTGGGTGGGAAGATCCAGCTATCTGAAAATTAATATAAAAATAACTAGGATTTTATTTTTTCTTCTTAGTCAAATTTGTTGAAATTTGACTTATATACAATAAAATACACCCATTTTAATTGTACAGTTCAATCAATGTATACACACGGTAACCACCATACCACTCAAGCCATAGACCATTTCTGTCATCCCAAAAGATCCCTTTACAGTCAATCTTTACAGTCCCAGGCAACCAATGATTTCTTTTCTGTCATTATAGATGAGCTTTGCCTATCCTAGAATTTCATGTAAATGGAAAACATACAGTATGTGTTCTTTGGTGTCTGGCTTTTATTCAATACATTGCTTAGATGTGTCCATGTTGTATGTGCCCAAAGTTTGTTCCTTTTTATTGCTGAAGAGTATTCCATTATATGGATATGACACGAGATGTTGATCTGCTGATGGGATTTGGATTAATTCCAGTTTGGGGCTGTTATGAGTGAAGCTGCTGTGAATATTTATGTCTGTCTTTGGAAGAGTACATGTTTTCATTTTTCTCGTGGAAATGCTTAGGAGCTAATGGATTGTATGGAAAGCATATGTTTATAAGAAATGACCAAGCTATTTTCCAAAATAGCTGTACCGTGTTACGTTCCCACCATCCATCTCTGAGGACTGTGATTGATTCACATCCTCACCAACACTTGGTATTGTCAGTCTTTCTAATTTTAACTTTTATAGGTATGTAGTGTTTTTATTTGCCATGATGACGAAAGGTTTTGAGCAGTTTTTCATGTGGTTGTTGGTCATTCATGTATCTTCTTTTGAGAATTGTCTTGTCAAATATTTTGCTTATTTTTAAAAACTAGGTTGTCTTCTTAATAAGAGCTCTTTGTTTGTTCTGGAGAAAATTCTTTTGTTGAATATATTTATTGTAGACATTTTCTCCCTGTCAGTAGCTTCCTTCCAAAAGCAGAGAGCTTAATTTTGACAAACTCTACCTTACCAATCTTTTTCTATTATGGTTTCTGTTCTCTATGTCCTAAGAAATCTTTGCCTTATTCAAATTCAAACATTTTCTCCTGTATTTCTTTTTAAAATTTTATAGTTTTAACTTTTATGTTTAAATCTATAATTCCTCTTCAGGTAATTTTGATAAATGATATAAATACTGAAGTTCATTTCTTCTCTAAATAGATACCCAGTTTTGCTTGCATTGTATTTTTTTTAAAGAATATCTTTTCTACATTGACCATTGATTATGATGGTCTATTCTAGACTCTCTGTTTGGTCCCATGTTCATGTTTATCCTCACACCAAATGCATACTGTGTGATAACTATCATTATATAATAAGTCATGAAATAAGCTTTTCAAGATGACTTAGAGTATTATTATAGGTCCTCCATATTTATCTCTAAATTTTGGGATGAATTTGTCAGTTGCTCAAAGGAAAAAAAAAATGCCAGTTGGGGGGGAAAAATGCCAGTGAATTTTGTTTGAGACTGCATTGAATCTACACATCAATTTGGAAGTCACATCTTAATAATAGTGAATTATTGCTTCTTTAGTTCTTAAATTTCTGTCAACAATGTTTTGTTATTTTCAAGGTACACATTTTATACTTGTTTTATTAAGATTATCCCTTAGTATTTCATTTTTTATTCCTATATTAAATGGTATTTTTGTATTTCATTTTCCAATTGTTCACTGCTAACATGTAAGAATACAAGTGATATTTGTAGTTCAATCTCACATTCTGTAAGCTTGATAAACACTTAGTTCTAGGAGCTTTTTGTGTATTTTCTGCACATGTGATCATGTAGTCTGGGGAAAATGACAATTTTACTTCCTCCTTTCCAGTCTCTAAAGTCTTTTTCTTATTGTACTAGCTATGAGCTCCAGGACAATATTAACTAGAAATGGTGAGAACAGATGACATTGTTTTGTTTTTTATCTTTCAACCATTAACTGTGACGTTAGCTTTCAGTTTTTGCTATATGCTATTTATGAGACTGAGAAAGTTCTTTGTTGAGAATTTTTGTCAAAAATGAATGCTCAGTTTTGACATATGCTTTTTCTGCATTTATTAAGAGGAAAATATGTTTTACTTCTCCCTTATTCTACTGATATTATTGATTATATTGACTGATTTTAGAATGTTCAGCCAAATGTACATTTCTGGGACAAAGCCAGGTTTGCCACTGTGTATTGTATAGGATTAGTATACAGTGCTCTATTTGTAGAGTATTTTGAATTGACAGTTTTCTCTCTCAGTAAATTTAAGATTTTACTCCATTATCTTTTTGACTGCCTGTTACTCACAGGACATTGACTCTAATTCTTATCCTTGTTCCCTTATTGACAATGTGTCTTTTTTCCTGTGGCTGCTTTCAAGATTTTCTCTTTGGTCTTTGGTTTTCAGAAGTTTAACTATGATATGCCTAGGTTTATTTTAATCCTACTTGATGTTCTTGGAGTTGCTTGGGTCTGGCTTTGATGTCTGTCATTAATTTTGAAAAATCCTGCCATTATTTCCTCGAGTATTTATTTTGACCCATTCTCTTCTCGAGGAATTCTAATTTTGCACCATTTAGTAGTGACTCACAGCTCTTTGATATCTGCTTTGGTTTTTTTCTTTTATTCCCATTCTCTTGTGTCTTTTTTCACTTCAGATAAATCCTATGACGTATCTTCAGATTCACTGATTTTCTTTTCACTTCAGTTGTGACAAATCTACTGATGAATTTATTGGAGGCATTCTGCATCTCTATTACTCTGTTTTTTATTTCTTATATTACCATTTATTCTTTCTTATAGTTTCCATTTTTCTGTTAAAGTTATGTATCTTTTTAATATCTTCCTGCATTTTTTTTCTGCACATGTGATCATGTAGTCTGGGGAAAATGACAATTTTACTTCCTCCTTTCCAGTCTCTAAAGTCTTTTTCTTATTGTACTAGCTATGAGCTCCAGGACAATATTAACTAGAAATGGTGAGAACAGATGACATTGTTTTGTTTTTTATCTTTCAACCATTAACTGTGACGTTAGCTTTCAGTTTTTGCTATATGCTATTTATGAGACTGAGAAAGTTCTTTGTTGAGAATTTTTGTCAAAAATGAATGCTCAGTTTTGACATATGCTTTTTCTGCATTTATTAAGAGGAAAATATGTTTTACTTCTCCCTTATTCTACTGATATTATTGATTATATTGACTGATTTTAGAATGTTCAGCCAAATGTACATTTCTGGGACAAAGCCAGGTTTGCCACTGTGTATTGTATAGGATTAGTATACAGTGCTCTATTTGTAGAGTATTTTGAATTGACAGTTTTCTCTCTCAGTAAATTTAAGATTTTACTCCATTATCTTTTTGACTGCCTGTTACTCACAGGACATTGACTCTAATTCTTATCCTTGTTCCCTTATTGACAATGTGTCTTTTTTCCTGTGGCTGCTTTCAAGATTTTCTCTTTGGTCTTTGGTTTTCAGAAGTTTAACTATGATATGCCTAGGTTTATTTTAATCCTACTTGATGTTCTTGGAGTTGCTTGGGTCTGGCTTTGATGTCTGTCATTAATTTTGAAAAATCCTGCCATTATTTCCTCGAGTATTTATTTTGACCCATTCTCTTCTCGAGGAATTCTAATTTTGCACCATTTAGTAGTGACTCACAGCTCTTTGATATCTGCTTTGGTTTTTTTCTTTTATTCCCATTCTCTTGTGTCTTTTTTCACTTCAGATAAATCCTATGACGTATCTTCAGATTCACTGATTTTCTTTTCACTTCAGTTGTGACAAATCTACTGATGAATTTATTGGAGGCATTCTGCATCTCTATTACTCTGTTTTTTATTTCTTATATTACCATTTATTCTTTCTTATAGTTTCCATTTTTCTGTTAAAGTTATGTATCTGACCTTGTGTAATATCTACCTTTTTTATTATGACATTTAACAGTATGAACCATGTGTGTGTACTCAGTCATTCAGTCGTGTCTGACTCTGAGACCCCTGTGAACTATAGCCTGCAATGCTCCTCTGTCCATGGAATTTTCCAGGCAGGAATACTGGAGCAGGTTGCCATTTCCTACTCCAGGGGATCTTCCCAACTCAGGAATCGAACCCACGTCTCTTGTATCTCTTGGACTGGCAGACAGATTCTTTACTACTGTGCCTCCTGGGAAGTCCAGTATTAATCATAAATGTTTTAAACTTCTTGTCTTATAGTTCCAACATCTGTGTTATACTTGGGTCTGGTTTCAATCCTGACTTGATGTCTTTGTACATTGTGCAGAGACCTCATGCGTTCATGATGGACAAAATATTGCTGAGCTTTTCATCTGTGTCAGGTTTCAATGTAACTCAGAATGGCACTCTTACCGATCTTGCTGTGCTGTGCTTAGTTGCTCAGTTGTGTCCGACTCTGTGATCCTATTGACTGCAGCTCGCCAGGCTGTTCTGTCCATGGAGACTCTCCAGGCAAGAACACTAGAGCAGGTTGCCATGCCTTCCTCCAGGGGATCTTCCCAACCCAGGGATCAAATCCAAGTCTCCTGCATTGCAGGCGGATTCTTTGCCTGCTGAGCCACCAGGAAGCCCAAAAATACTGGAGTGGATTCTCTAACCATCTCCAGGGGATCATCTTGATGCAGAAATCTATCCAGGGTCTCCTGTACTGCAGGCAGATTCTTTCTCCAGGAAAGCCCATTACTGATCTTATCTTTATTTAAAATTTTGACATTTTATTAATCATGAAATTTTTGTATTTATTTTTAAAAATAATATCCTGTAATATTATGTATCTTGATTGCAGAGTCCCCTTAATAAAATTTGAGCCTGAGGAAGGTGCTTCACTAGGCTACCCAGCTCAACCTTTTTTTTTTTTGGCCACTTCTATTGGTCTGTCATTTATCTATTTCCATCTATCTTTGTTCTTTGGCCCATGTGGGCCTCCCATCGCTTATGGTTTATTTTTCTGTTTTTAAAAGTTTTTTTGTAATTTCTGACCTTGTGTAATATCTACCTTTTTTATTATGACATTTAACAGTATGAACCATGTGTGTGTACTCAGTCATTCAGTCGTGTCTGACTCTGAGACCCCTGTGAACTATAGCCTGCAATGCTCCTCTGTCCATGGAATTTTCCAGGCAGGAATACTGGAGCAGGTTGCCATTTCCTACTCCAGGGGATCTTCCCAACTCAGGAATCGAACCCACGTCTCTTGTATCTCTTGGACTGGCAGACAGATTCTTTACTACTGTGCCTCCTGGGAAGTCCAGTATTAATCATAAATGTTTTAAACTTCTTGTCTTATAGTTCCAACATCTGTGTTATACTTGGGTCTGGTTTCAATCCTGACTTGATGTCTTTGTACATTGTGCAGAGACCTCATGCGTTCATGATGGACAAAATATTGCTGAGCTTTTCATCTGTGTCAGGTTTCAATGTAACTCAGAATGGCACTCTTACCGATCTTGCTGTGCTGTGCTTAGTTGCTCAGTTGTGTCCGACTCTGTGATCCTATTGACTGCAGCTCGCCAGGCTGTTCTGTCCATGGAGACTCTCCAGGCAAGAACACTAGAGCAGGTTGCCATGCCTTCCTCCAGGGGATCTTCCCAACCCAGGGATCAAATCCAAGTCTCCTGCATTGCAGGCGGATTCTTTGCCTGCTGAGCCACCAGGGAAGCCCAAAAATACTGGAGTGGATTCTCTAACCATCTCCAGGGGATCATCTTGATGCAGAAATCTATCCAGGGTCTCCTGTACTGCAGGCAGATTCTTTCTCCAGGAAAGCCCATTACTGATCTTATCTTTATTTAAAATTTTGACATTTTATTAATCATGAAATTTTTGTATTTATTTTTAAAAATAATATCCTGTAATATTATGTATCTTGATTGCAGAGTCCCCTTAATAAAATTTGAGCCTGAGGAAGGTGCTTCACTAGGCTACCCAGCTCAACCTTTTTTTTTTTTGGCCACTTCTATTGGTCTGTCATTTATCTATTTCCATCTATCTTTGTTCCTTGGCCCGTGTGGGCCTCCCATCGCTGTGGCCCTGCTCGTCGCAGAGCACCGGCTCTGGGCGCATGTGCTCCAGAGCTCCAGCTCTGTAGTTGAACACGTCGGTCCAGCTGTTCCGCAGCACATGGGATCTTCCCAGTCCAGGGATCGAACCGGCACCCCTTGCACTGCAAGGCTGTATCTTTGCCCACTGGACCACTAGGGAAGCCCACCCAGCTCTCTGTATCCTTGAAACTAATGGCATTGAAAGTTTAATAATTTATATGTAAATAAGTAACCCTGATATCAGTGCAGGGGCATTTTAGAGTGAAAAACATTCTGAAAATTTCTGTTTTAAACAAACACAGAGGTAAACCACCCACTCTCCCTGAGCTCTTAGCTCAAGGAAATGTGTGCCTCACTGATTTCTCAGAGGGGCTTCATAAAGGCTTATTTCGCTGTCTCTCAGAATCTGTCAGGAAAGGCTGAGTTAGGTACAGGATAATGTTTTTAAAGATTCTCTATTAGCTCTCATTTGAATACAGCCAGAATTCCAGGGCCTGTTCCCTGCAGACAAGGCACCCAGGGCCGAGCTGGTCCTACAGTTGAGTGTACAAGGCCATGAAGGAGCCATTACTCTGTGACCATGTCTCAGTGTCTGGAGCTTGACAAGGCACCCCTGTGGATAAAAGTGCTCAGGATAGCATCTTCCCAGCTCCTAACAGTGCGGGGGTACACAGAGGAGAAAAGGAGACTGGAGGTAGCACTTTGGGTCTCCTTTCTTTGACCTATATGAGGTCTCGAGGCTCTCCCTGCCCTGTGGCAATCACAGGGTGCCATGGGAGGGGTCTCTCTTCCTCCAAAACCCAGGACATCGTGTTTTGAACAGGAACGAGTCTGCTGCTTGTTATTTGACTGTTGTGCTTTAGCCCTGTAAATCTCACTGTGATCTTTCCCCCTGTTCCTTCTTTACAGTAGAAAAGGCTCAAAGAGAAAAAACAAAATAAAACAAAAATAACACCTTTTATGTGTCCAGGCTAGTGAGATAATGGAAAAGATGAAACTGAAAACATACGCCTCCTTAAAGATCCAGGAAGTGGGTCCCAGGACAAACAGGCCGAATGACTGTTTATGATTGGATCGAGGATTCTGCAGACACCGTGGTTCTAGACTCTATTCTGGGGTGCAGAGATAAGAGGGCTCTCCCTGCCCTCTGGACACGGGTCCAAAGCACAAGGCTGTGTGCCTAGAGGATATAAGGGAGATTCCCTTTCTCCTTAAGTGACATTCTCCATCATTAAGAGCTTCCTAAGTTCTCAGGACAGACTTTCTCGAGCCTGTGAACTCTTGCTGGGCTTTAGAATCGGTGACTGTCCCCACTGAATGGGGATGGCCATGGGGGTCGAAGAGGCACAGGCTGGGCTTTCCTTAGGAATTAGATTAGCTATTGTTAAAGTATTGTCTGCAGAGTTGTAACTGTTTAATCAAACAGTGTTTTTATGAATATAGAATTCCCCCTGAGCAGAGCATGCTCCAGCAGAATTAAGTATAGCCTCTAAGGAAATGTTAACTTTTTACCAAGTGTTACAGCTGTCCTACATTGCTTACCTCAGTGCCTCCCAGACATTTTTCATATCATACTATGCATAAAAAATACTTGTCCATTGGAGTAAATTATACAGAATTTATGATCCCCCAACTAGGCTGCTTTCAGCCTGAAACATTGAAAAGATGTACCTGCCAGTGGGAAAGAGCTACGTCCATGAAAATATAGGGGGTTTTCACCTCATTTAATAATGCAGGGGAGCTTCCCCGGTGAGCCAGTGGGTGGGGACTCCACCTTGCAGTGCAAGGGGTGCTGAATCGATCCCTGGCCTGGGAAGATCCCTTGTGCCACGGAGCGGCTGGACTGGTGTGTCCAATTACGAGCCAGTGCTCTGGAGCACATGCGCCCAGGGCCGGTGCTCTGCAACAGGAGGGGCCACTGCAATGGGAGGCCCACACGGGCCAAAGAACAAAGATAGATGAAACATAAATGAAAGACCAATAAAAGTGGCCAAAAAATTAAAGAAAAAAAAATGCATGGGAATCTAGTTAGTGGCCAGGTACCTGCTAAATAAGTTGCTGAATCTGGTGCTCATTAGTGAGATAATGGAAAAGATGAAACTGAAAACATACGCCTCCTTAAAGATCCAGGAAGTGGGTCCCAGGACAAACAGGCCGAATGACTGTTTATGATTGGATCGAGGATTCTGCAGACACCGTGGTTCTAGACTCTATTCTGGGGTGCAGAGATAAGAGGGCTCTCCTGCCCTCTGGACACGGGTCCAAAGCACAAGGCTGTGTGCCTAGAGGATATAAGGGAGATTCCCTTTCTCCTTAAGTGACATTCTCCATCATTAAGAGCTTCCTAAGTTCTCAGGACAGACTTTCTCGAGCCTGTGAACTCTTGCTGGGCTTTAGAATCGGTGACTGTCCCCACTGAATGGGGATGGCCATGGGGGTCGAAGAGGCACAGGCTGGGCTTTCCTTAGGAATTAGATTAGCTATTGTTAAAGTATTGTCTGCAGAGTTGTAACTGTTTAATCAAACAGTGTTTTTATGAATATAGAATTCCCCCTGAGCAGAGCATGCTCCAGCAGAATTAAGTATAGCCTCTAAGGAAATGTTAACTTTTTACCAAGTGTTACAGCTGTCCTACATTGCTTACCTCAGTGCCTCCCAGACATTTTTCATATCATACTATGCATAAAAAATACTTGTCCATTGGAGTAAATTATACAGAATTTATGATCCCCCAACTAGGCTGCTTTCAGCCTGAAACATTGAAAAGATGTACCTGCCAGTGGGAAAGAGCTACGTCCATGAAAATATAGGGGGTTTTCACCTCATTTAATAATGCAGGGGGAGCTTCCCTGGTGAGCCAGTGGGTGGGGACTCCACCTTGCAGTGCAAGGGGTGCTGAATCGATCCCTGGCCTGGGAAGATCCCTTGTGCCACGGAGCGGCTGGACTGGTGTGTCCAATTACGAGCCAGTGCTCTGGAGCACATGCGCCCAGGGCCGGTGCTCTGCAACAGGAGGGGCCACTGCAATGGGAGGCCCACACGGGCCAAAGAACAAAGATAGATGAAACATAAATGAAAGACCAATAAAAGTGGCCAAAAAATTAAAGAAAAAAAAATGCATGGGAATCTAGTTAGTGGCCAGGTACCTGCTAAATAAGTTGCTGAATCTTGTGTGCCCGTCTGTCAATGAGGGTGTGTGATGTTTGGTGGGCTTGTTTTTTTTTTCTTTTTAAATTGAAGTATAGTTGATTTACAGTGTTGTGTTAATTTCTGCTGTACAGAAAAGTGGTTCATTTACACATCTATATTCTTTTTAATATTTTTCATTATGATTTGTTACAGGATATTAAATATGGATCTTTAGGCTATACAGTAGAACCTTTTTTATACATTCTATATATAAAAACTTACATCTGAAAACTCTGTAAAATAAAAATAATTATAAAAAATAATAAAATAAAAGCTTACATCTGGTAACCCCAAACTCTCCCTTCAACCCTCTCCCCACCAGCTGTTACCTTGACAACTACCAGTCTGTTCTCTATGTCCATGATTCTGTTTATGTTTCTGTTTCTATTTGTTATTATTATTGGCTATTCTGGGTTTTCACTGATGCCACGGGGTCTTCTCTAGTTTCAGGGAGTGGGGGCTACTCTCTAGTTGAGGTGAGCAGACTGCTTGTTGCGGTGACTTCTCTTGTTGTAAAACTCGGGTTCTAGGGTTCACAGGCTTCAGTAGTTGCAGCACATGGGCTCAACAGTTGCGGCTCTGAGGCTCTAGAGCACAGGCTCCACAGTAGTGGCTCAAAGGCTTAGTTGTTCTGCGGCATGTGGGATCTTCCCTGACCAGGAATTGAACCTGTGTCTCCTGCATTGGCAGGCGAACTCTTTACCACTGAGCTACCAGGGAAGCCCTATGTTTCCATTTCATTTGTGTCATATTTTAGATTCCATGTATAAGTGATTTCATATGGTATTTCTCTTTCTCCTTCTGACTTCATTCAATATGACAATCTCTTGTGTCCATGTCGGTACAAATGACATTATTTCATTCTTCTTATCACTGAATAGTAGTCTGTTGTGTATATGTGTACCACATCTTCTTTATCCACTCATCTGTCGAATCATGCTTCTGTGCTCTTCTCTTTCTTCTTCATCCCTGTGAGATCATCTTCTTTATCCACTCAATCTTTTTTGTGGCCAAAAATTAAAAAAAAATGCATGGGAATCTAGTTAGTGGCCAGGTACCTGCTAAATAAGTTGCTGAATCTTGTGTGCCCGTCTGTCAATGAGGGTGTGTGATGTTTGGTGGGCTTGTTTTTTTTTTCTTTTTAAATTGAAGTATAGTTGATTTACAGTGTTGTGTTAATTTCTGCTGTACAGAAAAGTGGTTCATTTACACATCTATATTCTTTTTAATATTTTTCATTATGATTTGTTACAGGATATTAAATATGGATCTTTAGGCTATACAGTAGAACCTTTTTTATACATTCTATATATAAAAACTTACATCTGAAAACTCTGTAAAATAAAAATAATTATAAAAAATAATAAAATAAAAGCTTACATCTGGTAACCCCAAACTCTCCCTTCAACCCTCTCCCCACCAGCTGTTACCTTGACAACTACCAGTCTGTTCTCTATGTCCATGATTCTGTTTATGTTTCTGTTTCTATTTGTTATTATTATTGGCTATTCTGGGTTTTCACTGATGCCAGGGGGTCTTCTCTAGTTTCAGGGAGTGGGGGCTACTCTCTAGTTGAGGTGAGCAGACTGCTTGTTGCGGTGACTTCTCTTGTTGTAAAACTCGGGTTCTAGGGTTCACAGGCTTCAGTAGTTGCAGCACATGGGCTCAACAGTTGCGGCTCTGAGGCTCTAGAGCACAGGCTCCACAGTAGTGGCTCAAAGGCTTAGTTGTTCTGCGGCATGTGGGATCTTCCCTGACCAGGAATTGAACCTGTGTCTCCTGCATTGGCAGGCGAACTCTTTACCACTGAGCTACCAGGGAAGCCCTATGTTTCCATTTCATTTGTGTCATATTTTAGATTCCATGTATAAGTGATTTCATATGGTATTTCTCTTTCTCCTTCTGACTTCATTCAATATGACAATCTCTTGTGTCCATGTCGGTACAAATGACATTATTTCATTCTTCTTATCACTGAATAGTAGTCTGTTGTGTATATGTGTACCACATCTTCTTTATCCACTCATCTGTCGAATCATGCTTCTGTGCTCTTCTCTTTTCTTCTTCATCCCTGTGAGATCACCTCAAATTTCTGCTTAGTTTTTTTGGCTCACAGTCAGTGTAACTTCAGAATTTGGTAAATGTCTTTGGGAAAAGCTGGAGGTATGTTGAGGCCACTCAGATTCTCAGCCCTGTGAGACCACCCCAAAATTCTGGTTTCTCTCATGCTGCTCAGGTAAAGCCTAAATCAAGTGCTTGAGCAAAATCAACAAATTCTTCCAGAGAAATATAAGCTAGAGAAGGTTAATTTGTTTTTCTTTTGTGTTTCTCCAGAATCTTAACACCTATAATCCCCACAGATGTCTTTATACAAGTGATTTTCTTTAAAAAAAAATAAAAATGTGGCTTTTTGTTACAGTAGGAGCCGTTTTAATTTGTGACATTTTAGTATGTCACAAAGTAAAAGCCAGTCTATGGGGAAAAGTAATACATGTGTAAATGAAACGAGAGAGAAACCCAAACAGACCAATTATGCTCATGTGCCATGAACATAGGACTGCGGTTCACTCTATGCTCCGCACTCATTCTTGACAATCAAAACAGGAAAGAAAAGAGAGGGACACACACACACAATAGTTTCACAAACATTCTGCACAATCTGTTATCTCCTTTCCTCATCACAAGCTGTTCCTTCTTCTGAGAATATCCCAGTTCACACACAACACATGAGGACAGGTGAAAACAAGGAGGACTTCACATATGGCCATAAAGGTAAAAGGGTGAGTGTACGGGGAAAACGTGTCTTGGAGAAGAGAAAGTGTGAGCCCCATCTGGGTCCATTTTCTTGTCTGAGAATGAGGGAGGGCACGGGTCTTTTCAGAAAGAGGGGATCCCTGGGGTTCTTCCGCTGATCATATGTCACACATGTTGAGCTTCTGCTCCACCCAACAGTGCACTAGGCACTGAGAATCAGGAGTCTCCTCTCCAGAGGGGCTCCCAACTCCTCATCACAGCATCTTTGGCATTTCTGAGGCCCTTGCTAGCAGTTGCTAAGAAAGAGTTTTAGTAGTATGCTCAGTGAGATATCCTTTGTTTTTCTTCCTGCTGGTGTTGTCTGCCAACTTTCTTTCCAGCCAACCAGGCAAAAAGTTTTAAGCAAGAAAAATGAGAAAAGTTTTGGGCTTCTCATAGCTTGAAAGTGATTCCACAGACCACTAGCCACTGCTAAACATGAACATCCTTCTCATTTGCTACTGTGTTGAAAATGGAAAAGGAAATCTTTTATAGGGATCATTGTGTCAACCAGATACAATCATGCCTGGGTCCTTTTTTGATAAGGGAAATGGGAGATTACTATCTAATGGTTTCGGAGGTAGTAATAGTTAAATGATGAATTTGTATATGAATAAAATGTTAACATGACTGGCATGCCACGATTTTAGAAATGTAAATTGTATCGAAAGACAGTCCCAATTGGGTAGCTTAAAAAATACCAAATCTGACTTGCATTCATTGCCAGAGACTTAAAAATCAAGTTTCTTTCCCTGGAGTAGAATGAATACTTCCATTATCTGCCTACCAAAATTCTTCATTTGATTTAATCCCCTTAAAATTAGGTGATTTTCACCTTGGGATTTAGCCGGGGGATTTTCCCAGCTCTGCTGATACCAACGTTTGAAGTGATTATGTGTAATTTCTTTCCTTTCCACTATCTCATTTCATAAAATACTGTTTTCCCAATTTCTCTCTCTTCAGCAGAAAGGAGATCAGGACAGAGTATGTTATCAAGATTTGACTCTGTGCCATTTATTAGACACATAGCTCCAAGAATTGCTGCTGAGGTCTCTCTGGCAGTGGATTCTCTTTCCAGAATCCCAATATGCCCTGGCCAGAGTGCTTCACAGGTCAGGGGAGAGCAGCTGTAGGTCATTGACCTAAGAAGGTCTGGATAACCCAAGAGACATTTGGAGATGTGGCCAGAAGTCTTTCTAATGATATCTTTCTTGTTTACATTTCTGTTTTGAGTGATTGAAGACAAGGAGAGGAGATGGGCAGTGTTGTCTTGTTTTCCTTACGTATTTTCATTGTCACGTAGTGATGGGAATTGACCCAGCTACCTTATAGGAGTTAAAGTCTAAGCCCTCTTCACAAAGACATAGACTCCACAATAGATTTTATATAACTTTGAAAAGCTGGGCCACTTATTTTGCTCAAGAACAAACAATCCACCATGCAATACTTTATACAGAAAAAGGGCCAGAGAACTGATGTTGGATATGAAGAAACTTCCATATGACCTTGAATGACTTATTTTTAGGAATAAGGTCTAAATCTTTAATACATAAATATCATTAAAAATAACCTTTGTTTCCTTGAAACTTAGCGAAGTGTGAAGTTGAGGGCAAGAACATGGTATAACATTTCTGTATCTGTCCTATTAGACACAGACAGAACTGCTTCTGTTTCTGTTCCTGAGGGATTAACTGCTGTAGAAGTGCACACAGGGGTTTCTTGGGTCTTTGGTTGATTCGCAATCTGTGCAGGTTCTGTTCAAAGAACTAAAGGGAAACATGAAAGGAAAAGGAGAGAAATGGAAAACATCCCACAGAGTTGGACAAGAACAACTTCCAAGGTAAAATAATTCCAAGGACATTGTAAAGTAAGCAGTTCCCAGAGCTTACACAGGACTGAAGAGCATTGACTGATGGCCAGCAAGAGCAATGAAATGTTGTTGAATTGACATTTTAGCAAAAACCCAAAAGGGCCAAGGCTTAGAAGAGGGAAGAGGGCAAAAGCGCTCTAAACAAGGGCTCTTCTAAGCCCGCTTTAAAAGAACTTTTATAAAGTACTTGGGTGGGAGGCGTAAAGGAAATAGCATGAAGGCCTGTACTATCATATGTGAAGAAAATAGCTATAGTCATTGCTCTGTGAGAAAAGGCGATCCTTCAGGGGTGCTGTGTGACGGTCTGGAGGGGTGAAATGGGGGGAATATACATATGACTAATCTGGGAACATACGTATCTATAAATAAGAAAACTCTGTAAAAGTTAGAGGTAAAATAAAAGTTAAAAAAAAAAAAAACAGTACTTCAAAATGGGGCTTCCCTGGTGGTCCAGTAGGTAAGGAGTCTGGCTTGCAGTGCAGTTTGATCCCTGGCCCAGGAAGATCCCACATACTGCGGAGTGGCTGGACTGGTGTGTCCAATCAATTATGAGCCAGCACTCTGGAGCGCATGTGCCCAGAGTCGGTGCTCTGTAAGGAGAGAGGCCACTGCAATGGTAGGCCCACATGTGCCAAAGGGAAAAAAAAAAAATGATGGATGAAAATAAAGATGAACTTAAAAAAAAAAAAAAAAAAAGAGGCATGATGAGGAAAAAGAAAAAAAGTCTCTAATTTTTTTAATAATTATTTTTATTTAACTTTTACAGAGTTTTGTTGTTTACAGATATGTATAATCTCAGATTAGTCGTATATATATCCCTGGCCCCCTCCCTCCTCCATGCCCCTCCCAGTCCCCCCCCATCCCACCCCTCCAGGCCATCTCACAGCGGCCCTACAGGATCCCCTATTCCCACAGTGCAATGACAGTAGCTATCTTTTTCACATATGATAGTATAGGTTTCCATGTTACTCCCTCTATGCCTCCCACCCACTGTTCATTCCCCACAATGTCCATATATCTGCTCTCTGTGTCTGTTTTTCCATTGCTTCACTACATGTGTTATCATTACCATCTTATTAGATTCCATATGTGTGTTAGTATACTGTACTTGTCTTTCTCTGATAAAAAGAGAATCTCTGATGTTGAAAAAAAAGTACTTCAAAAGTGTCCAATCAGTGTAAGAGTAACTTAATTACCTGCCAGAAAAAAATATTTGAAGAAATGGCCAAAATTTTTTTCAAATTTGATGAAAATGTGGAGCCCACAGATCCAAGAAGCTCAATGAACCTCAAGCAAAAGAAACAGATGCTGGTTGAGTTTTAACTCTGGGAGCCCTACCAAGTTCTCATGGTGAATACTGGAGAAAGATCCCTCATGCGTCTGGTAAGGGGAGTAGAAAAACAACCATTTTGAGATATGCCAGAGCATTCTCATCTTAACAAAGTCTGGGGCTTCCCCTGGTGGTCCAGTGGGTAAGGACACCGCCTTGCAGTGCAAGGGGCGCCGGTTCGAGCCCTGGCCTGGGAAGATCCCACGTGCCGCGGAGCGGCTGGACTGATGTGTCCAATTACCGAGCTGGAGCTCTGGAGCGCATGCGCCCAGAGCCGGCGCGCTGCAACGACAGACGCCACCGCTATGGGAGGCCCATAGGAGCCAAAGAACAAAGACGGATGAACATAGAGAAATGAAGGACCAATAGAAGTGGCCCGCCTGCTCCCCTCCCTCCCCAACCCGACCCCCACCCAAAAAAATAAATAAAATAAAATAAATCTTTAAAAAAAAAAAAAAAAAAAACAAAGTCTGCCTTTAAAGTAGTTCATCAGATCTTAACTTACTGGGGTTTTATTACAGTCTAATGTAGGGGTAAGAAAATATTTTATTAATTTTATTTAACTTTTACAGATTTGTTTACAGATATGTATAATCTCAGATTAGTCATATATCCTGGCCCCTCCTCCTCCATGCCCCTCCCAGTCCCCCCCCATCCCACCCCTCCAGGCCATCTCACAGCGGCCCTACAGGATCCCCTATTCCCACAGTGCAATGACAGTAGCTATCTTTTTCACATATGATAGTATAGGTTTCCATGTTACTCCCTCTATGCCTCCCACCCACTGTTCATTCCCCACAATGTCCATATATCTGCTCTCTGTGTCTGTTTTTCCATTGCTTCACTACATGTGTTATCATTACCATCTTATTAGATTCCATATGTGTGTTAGTATACTGTACTTGTCTTTCTCTGATAAAAAGAGAATCTCTGATGTTGAAAAAAAAGTACTTCAAAAGTGTCCAATCAGTGTAAGAGTAACTTAATTACCTGCCAGAAAAAAATATTTGAAGAAATGGCCAAAATTTTTTTCAAATTTGATGAAAATGTGGAGCCCACAGATCCAAGAAGCTCAATGAACCTCAAGCAAAAGAAACAGATGCTGGTTGAGTTTTAACTCTGGGAGCCCTACCAAGTTCTCATGGTGAATACTGGAGAAAGATCCCTCATGCGTCTGGTAAGGGGAGTAGAAAAACAACCATTTTGAGATATGCCAGAGCATTCTCATCTTAACAAAGTCTGGGGCTTCCCCTGGTGGTCCAGTGGGTAAGGACACCGCCTTGCAGTGCAAGGGGCGCCGGTTCGAGCCCTGGCCTGGGAAGATCCCACGTGCCGCGGAGCGGCTGGACTGATGTGTCCAATTACCGAGCTGGAGCTCTGGAGCGCATGCGCCCAGAGCCGGCGCGCTGCAACGACAGACGCCACCGCTATGGGAGGCCCATAGGAGCCAAAGAACAAAGACGGATGAACATAGAGAAATGAAGGACCAATAGAAGTGGCCCGCCTGCTCCCCTCCCTCCCCAACCCGACCCCCACCCAAAAAAATAAATAAAATAAAATAAATCTTTAAAAAAAAAAAAAAAAAAAACAAAGTCTGCCTTTAAAGTAGTTCATCAGATCTTAACTTACTGGGGTTTTATTAGCACGTAACTAATGTAGGGGTAAGAAAATATCCGACTCCAGCCTCCTCGAGCCATTCTGTCCTACCTAGCAGGGAAAACAACTGAGAAGCCCTTGTGAAGTTCAGTCACAGGCTGTCTAGAAGACTGAGTCCTACTCACAGAATTAGAGAATGCTTCCCCTTTCCTCATATTGTAACACATCATAATTAAAGGCCTAGTTCCCAGAGGTTTTTTTTTTCTTTTTGCCCAGTACAGCAGGTCTGGCTTTCAACAAAAGATTGCAAGGTATATAAAAGGCAAAAAACATAATTTGAAGACACAAAGCAACATTAGAACCAGATTCAGATATGAAGGGAAGGGATTAGCAGACTAGAATTATCAGACTGGAAATTTAAAATGACTGGGGTTTATATGCTAAGGACTCTCATGGGAAAAGGAGAAACATGCAAGAACAGGCGTATAATGTAAGCGGAGATCTAGAAATTCTCAGTAAGGATCAAAAAATAAATAATAGAATTAAGAAACACTGTAATAGAATGAATAATGCCTTTCATGGGTTCAGTAATAGAGTAATAGACTGGCATAGCTAAAGAAAAAAATCTCTTGAGCTTAAGGATATGTGAATATAAACCTGTGAAACTAAAAGGCAAAGATAAATATGACTGAAAAAAAAAAAATAGAACAATATCCAGGAGGTAGAACTGTGGGATATCTAAAAAAGAAGAGAGGAGAATAAGAAATATTTGAAGTAATAATGATTGAGAATTCCTCCCAAATTAATGTCTGACACCGAGCCTCAGATCCAAAATTCACAGAGCACCAAGCAGGATAAATGCAAAACAAAACAAAGTGAAGTGCAAGTCGCTTCAGTCATGTCTGACTCTGTGTGACCCCATGGACTGTAGCCCACCACACTCCTCTGTCCATGGATTTCTCCAGGTAAGAATATTGGAGTGGGTTGTCATTCCCTTCTCCAGAGGATTGCCCCAACCCAGGGATCAAAACCAGGTCTCCTACATCACAGGCGGGTTTTATTTTTTTAACCATCTGAGCCACCACAAATCTCCCCCTAAATCCACACATTCAAAAAAAACAAATGAAAAGACTACATCTAGGCAAATCCATCATCAAAATGCAGAATTTAAAAGATAAAGAAAAAATCCTGGAAGAAGGCAGAGAGGGAAAGAAAACCCATATCTTACTTATAAAGGTGCAAAGATAAGAACTGTATCCAGCTTTTCCTCAGAGACCATGCAAGCAAGAAGAAAGAGTGAAATATTTAAAGTATGGAGAGAAATAAAACACAAACCCAGAATTCTGTGTCCTGTGAAAATATCTTCAAAAAGAAGAAATAAGCATTTATCAGACAAACAAAAATTGACAGAGTTTGTTGCCAGTAGACCTGCATTGTAAGAAATATTAAAATAAGTTCTTCAGAGAGAAGGGGTATGGTATAGGTCAGAAGCTTGAATTTACATAAAAGAAGGACATTAGAGAGGGATACATTAAGAAATTAGAGAATGAATAAATAATAGAGAAGAAATAAATGAAGGTAAAAAGCATCCAGTGTAAAAATACACATTACACACAGAGAAATAAAATATGACCACAGACTTCTCAAAAACACTTGCAAATGGTATATTTAAAGTGAGGGAGAGAGCTGTCAACCTATAATTCTAAAACTAAGGAAAACATCATTAAAAGGTGAAGGTCAGGGACTCTCTGTTAGCTCAGTGGTAAACAGTTCACCTGCAGGAAACATGGGTTCGATCCCTGATCCAGGAAGATCCCACATGTTGTGGAGCAACTAAGCCCATGAGCCACACTATGGAGCCTGTGCTCTAGAGCCTCGGGAGCTACAACCATGGAGCCCACGTGCCACAACTACTGAAGCCCGAGAGCCCTAGAGCCCAAGTTCCACAGCAAGAGAAGTCACTGCGACAAGAAGCCAGCTCACCTCAACTAGAGAGTAGCCCCCACTCCCTGCAACTAGAGAAGAGCCTGCAGCAGCAGTGAAAACCAAGAATAGCCATAAATAAATAAATAAACAAAAAATTTTTAAAAAGATGAAGGTAAAATAAACAATTTCAGACAAATGAAAACTAAGAAAATTCATTGTTACCAGCATTGTTAAAGGAAACTTTGCAGACTGAAATGAAATGGTTTCTAATGGAAATTTGAAACTCCACACAAACACTCATGAAGAGCACTGGAAATGGTAAATATCTGAGTAAATATAAAATAAATACCTTTTTCTAATTTTTCCTATCTTGTTAATATAATTTTTTTAAAAAATAGCATCAGTGGGTAGTGGGGTTCTTCAAATATATGGTAGTGAAATGTATGAAAACAAAAAATAGGAAGAGGGAGACAGAAGCTTGATGTGAGCTTCTTTAACCATATGCAGATTTGTATAATGTTATGTGAAGGTAGCCTGATAAATTGGAGATATATATGGTAAACCTTAGACTAAATACTAAAATTATTCAATAATTCCAAAAGAATGCAGGAAAAAGAGGGCAAGGAAAGAACAAATGTAACAATGTGGATATACACCTAGCTAAATTGATAATTACATTAAATGTAAGTGATCTATGCACAGAAATTAAAAAAAGATTATACAGTAAATAAGAAATGACTTGGTAAAAGTTTACAAGAAACACTTTCAATATACACAAAGATAGGTTAAAAGTAAAAAGAAGAGACACCTACATAAACACAAATGAAAAGAAAGCTATAGAGTGGCTCTATTAATATAAGATAAAGTGGGTTTCAGGACAAGCACCATCCCAGGAATGAAGAAGACCATTACATTATGATCGAGGATTCAAAATATCAGCAAGAAATAATAGTCTTATATGTATATGTACCTAATAACACACCTTTAAAAAATGAAACAAAAATTGATAGAACAAAGAAGAAGAACCCACAGATATAGTTGAAGATTCCAGTGAATTCATCTAGTAGACCAAAGAAAGAAATTCAGTAAATATATAGGCAACTTGAAAAGTACTTTCAGCCAACTTGACCAAATGGACATATAGATGAGGTGCCATCTAAAATGGAACAGAAGAAAGAAAAGGTTTCAGTGATTTCATGTGTAAAAAATAAAATTATAAAAAATATGGGAACAAATCATAAGTTTTACTCTATTTTTAATCTTAGGATGTAGGAAAACCTCTGTGTGTTGATAAAACTAATGGAGCTTAAAGAAAAGAATGATAAATATAATAACTGGAGGAAAGTTACTTCCTCCAGTTAATCCTCCAGGAAAATTTCTTCCTTGCAAAAACATCGTGATTCAATCTGTACGTAAACCACAAGAAACTGATAACCATTATATATAAAGTGCTTCTACAAATAAAAAATGGACCCTAACCCAATAGAAAAATAAACAAAAACCAAATCGTTCCTAAAAAAAGAAGTGTTCTTAAGTACATGAAAGTAGCCTCAATCTCATGTACGGTGTTAGTTTTCAGCATCGGATGATGAAGATTGAAATGTTTGCTAACATGCTACTGTGTGGGTGAGCACAGTGTAAGAGCTGATAAATAGACGTCTCTTTCCAGCTCCTCTTATAGTGACTTCATGTTGGCAGCTTAAAATCAGCCATGACGAAAATACTGTTTATATCATGGAAATTGGCATATGCTACAAATCAAGTTGCTTTCTTTCCTGAAAATCCATCTTGAATCTTAAAAGATAAGAAATAAAAACTTGGTAAAAGTTTACAAGAAACACTTTCAATATACACAAAGATAGGTTAAAAGTAAAAAGAAGAGACACCTACATAAACACAAATGAAAAGAAAGCTATAGAGTGGCTCTATTAATATAAGATAAAGTGGGTTTCAGGACAAGCACCATCCCAGGAATGAAGAAGACCATTACATTATGATCGAGGATTCAAAATATCAGCAAGAAATAATAGTCTTATATGTATATGTACCTAATAACACACCTTTAAAAAATGAAACAAAAATTGATAGAACAAAGAAGAAGAACCCACAGATATAGTTGAAGATTCCAGTGAATTCATCTAGTAGACCAAAGAAAGAAATTCAGTAAATATATAGGCAACTTGAAAAGTACTTTCAGCCAACTTGACCAAATGGACATATAGATGAGGTGCCATCTAAAATGGAACAGAAGAAAGAAAAGGTTTCAGTGATTTCATGTGTAAAAAATAAAATTATAAAAAATATGGGAACAAATCATAAGTTTTACTCTATTTTTAATCTTAGGATGTAGGAAAACCTCTGTGTGTTGATAAAACTAATGGAGCTTAAAGAAAAGAATGATAAATATAATAACTGGAGGAAAGTTACTTCCTCCAGTTAATCCTCCAGGAAAATTTCTTCCTTGCAAAAACATCGTGATTCAATCTGTACGTAAACCACAAGAAACTGATAACCATTATATATAAAGTGCTTCTACAAATAAAAAATGGACCCTAACCCAATAGAAAAATAAACAAAAACCAAATCGTTCCTAAAAAAAGAAGTGTTCTTAAGTACATGAAAGTAGCCTCAATCTCATGTACGGTGTTAGTTTTCAGCATCGGATGATGAAGATTGAAATGTTTGCTAACATGCTACTGTGTGGGTGAGCACAGTGTAAGAGCTGATAAATAGACGTCTCTTTCCAGCTCCTCTTATAGTGACTTCATGTTGGCAGCTTAAAATCAGCCATGACGAAAATACTGTTTATATCATGGAAATTGGCATATGCTACAAATCAAGTTGCTTTCTTTCCTGAAAATCCATCTTGAATCATTTACCAACACACCACCAGGTAAGACTGGAGGGAGACAGGTTCTCTCATACAGCTGTTTTTTGTTTTTTACCTTTTTTTTTTTTTTTAAATTTTATTTGGCTTGCTGGGTCTTAGTTGTGGCATGCAAACTCTTAGTTGCCGTATGTGGAATCTAGTTCCCTGACTGGGGATTGAACCTGGACCCCCTGCACTGGAAGCCAGGGGTCTTAGCCACTGAACTCTCAGGGAAGCCCCTATTAATGCGTTTTTTTTTTTTAAAGATTTATTTATTTTATTTATTTTGGGGTGAGGGGTGGGGAGGGAGGCGAGCAGGTGGGCTACTTCTATTGGTCTTTCATTTGTCTATTTTCATCCATCTTTGTTCTTTGGCCCTCATGGGCCTCCCATCACAGTGGCCTCTGTTGTCGCAGAGCGCCGGCTCTGGGCGCATGAGCTCCAGAGCTCCGCCTCGGTAATTGGACACATCCGTCCAGCCGCTCCGCGGCATGTGGGATCTTCCCAGGCCAGGGATTGAACTGGCGTCCCCTGCACTGCAAGGCGGTGTCCTTACCCACTGGACCACCAGGGAAGCCCTATTAATGCGTTTTGAATATAAATAGCACAGTCTTCACACAGCATTTTATTGAAGTCCAGCAAACATGTTAATTGCACACAGTTTTTAAAGCGAGAATCCTATTTGTAGGTACTCGGCCTAGTTTTTTTTTTTTTTGTAATTAATTATTTTTTTATTGCACTGGATCTTCATTGCTGTGCATAGGCTCTCTGGTTGTGGGGACAGGGAGCTACTCTTTGTTGCGGTACACGGGCTTCTCACTGCGGTGGCTTCTCTTCTTGCAGAGCACGAACTTCAGGCACAAGGTCTTCAGTAGTTTTGGTGTGCGCTTCAGTAGCTGTGCCACACAGGCTCAGTGTCTGCGGCCCTCAGGCCCTAGAGTGCAGACACATGGTGCACATGGACGTAGTTGCTCCAAGGCATGTGAACTCTTCCTGGACCAGGGGTCAAATCTGCGTTCCCTGCATTGGCAGGCAGATTTCTATCCATGTTGCTACCAGAGAAGTCCTGGCCTAGTTACTTTTGCACGCATGTGAAATCACACAGGTTTTTTTTTTTTTTTTTTTCTTTTTTTCCTATTAGCACTGATGTCTGTCAGTAGAGAACTGGTTTTTTAAAATGTAGCACATCTTCTACAATGGAATGTAAAGCAGCTGTTCAAATAGATGAGAACATCCTTTATGTCTTAACATGAAATGAGATGCATGCAATATTGTTAGATGAAATAAGCAAGATTTTGAGAGATAGAGGCAAATGTATTTACATATATTTGCTACCAGAGTCCTAGTCACAAGAAGTGTCAGTTGCTTCTGGGCAGGAGGATGCCTGAAGGATAAGGGTGGGAGAAAAATTTCACTGTGTTTAAAAAGTTTTAAATTTTGCACCATGCACAGTATTTATTAAATAAATAACTAAAATTTAAATTTCAATGCCATAAAATGATTACTGACATGCTATGAGATAGGCTATTTTATGCACTGAGTTGGACCAGTCCTTTTCAAAAACAATTTGGTAATTTTAATAACAATCTTTAAGTAGTTCTTCCTCTTTAATAAAGCAATTACACTTTTTAGTATCTATTTTGCACAAATAAGCACAAATGAAAACACAGATTTATATACAAGGTGCTCATCATGGTGCTATTTATAATACTAAAAAGTTAGAAATAACCTAGATGTTCAGTGAAATGGAAATAGTTAAAATTGGTCTAGTCATACATTTGAAGGAATAGCCGTTTTAAATAAAGTTTTGAAAAATTTTAATAGCATAGTCAAAACACTATAAATAGAGAAGATGCAGAGTTTCATAGAATTTATGACCCTAATTTTTCTGAAAAGCTATGTGTACACAGTCACATATGCATATATATATATATATGCATATGCATATACAAATAGGGAAAATATAAGCAGTATGTTAGGAGGATTATCTCTGGATGATAATAGTATTATGGAATTTCACTCTCATCTTGATATGATTTCAGTATCTTCTTGATAATTACCTGTACTCTACAGATCTTCTATGATGAGCATTTATTGTTTTTTCATCAATAATTGAAGGGTATTTAGACAAATTTAAATCTTTAATGTTTTGCAGTGTCTTAAGTATACAGAAATACCTTGTGTCCTATTGTACACTCTATATGTGGTCACTAAATAAAATGTGAGGCACTACAAAGCATCTCATCTATGAAAAGGAAGACAAAAATACAAATATATCCTCTTTTCTGAAACTATGTTGTAAAAAGTAGGGCTTCCAGAAGGAGAAGCGTTCTGTGATCAAGTAAATTAAAGAAACATTAAGCTGTATTTCATGGTCTCTTCCTTCTAGAGATGTGTAATTAATATTAAATGTTTCTGAGTGATTTGACAATAAGGAAAATTATTTAATTGTTTATGGATTCTCTTCCTCCTCCTTTCCCCTCTCTGAATGTCTAACTACCATCTAGTGTTCCAGAGGACATAGTTGAGAGCCTGATGATGAGCTCAGGAATTTGGGAGACCCTGTTCACAGACCTTGAACATTTTTGTTTGTTTCCATGACATTCGTTCCCTGTCACGGCAGAGACTACTAGTGTGAGGACTCTCCTGACTCTCCTCACTTCTGCAAGGCATTTCACCTTGATCACTTCACTGTCTTGAGCACCTCAACCTCATGGCAGTCATCCCTGCCCATCAGACCAGAAAGAAAGGACCAGAAAGTGCTTGGACGCACATTGTAACACTGTGTTTGTGTTTCTGATAGGACAAAAGTCATCAGCACGTCTTTTTTCCCATTTCCCAGCATTTCTGTTTTCTTTAAAAGAGGGATCTGGCTTTTCAGTTTCCTCTGCTCCGTTCTTTCCTTTTCTTTGCTCTCCAACATAGTCTCTGCCATTTTTTAGAGGTATTCTTTGGGCTTGAGAGATCTGGGGGAAAGGAGTAGAGACTGACAGGCAAGATGTTGGGAAGAATTTTGGAAGAGAAATACAAGGCTTCTCAAATGTGTAAGAGAAGTAGAAGGAAGAAAAAGTGGAATTCTAAGAATTGATGTTTCGAAATGTGTATTGTCTTTCTGGTGTTTAAAATGATAGAGAAATGTGTGAGGACATGAGGAGGGAAGGAAGGAAGTCAAATGGGCTGCCTTGAAAATTCTGTTCTGGTTGCTAAGCTCTACAGATCTTCTATGATGAGCACTAAAATTTCAATTTTCTTTAATGTTTTGCAGTGTCTTAAGTATACAGAAATACCTTGTGTCCTATTGTACACTCTATATGTGGTCACTAAATAAAATGTGAGGCACTACAAAGCATCTCATCTATGAAAAGGAAGACAAAAATACAAATATATCCTCTTTTCTGAAACTATGTTGTAAAAAGTAGGGCTTCCAGAAGGAGAAGCGTTCTGTGATCAAGTAAATTAAAGAAACATTAAGCTGTATTTCATGGTCTCTTCCTTCTAGAGATGTGTAATTAATATTAAATGTTTCTGAGTGATTTGACAATAAGGAAAATTATTTAATTGTTTATGGATTCTCTTCCTCCTCCTTTCCCCTCTCTGAATGTCTAACTACCATCTAGTGTTCCAGAGGACATAGTTGAGAGCCTGATGATGAGCTCAGGAATTTGGGAGACCCTGTTCACAGACCTTGAACATTTTTGTTTGTTTCCATGACATTCGTTCCCTGTCACGGCAGAGACTACTAGTGTGAGGACTCTCCTGACTCTCCTCACTTCTGCAAGGCATTTCACCTTGATCACTTCACTGTCTTGAGCACCTCAACCTCATGGCAGTCATCCCTGCCCATCAGACCAGAAAGAAAGGACCAGAAAGTGCTTGGACGCACATTGTAACACTGTGTTTGTGTTTCTGATAGGACAAAAGTCATCAGCACGTCTTTTTTCCCATTTCCCAGCATTTCTGTTTTCTTTAAAAGAGGGATCTGGCTTTTCAGTTTCCTCTGCTCCGTTCTTTCCTTTTCTTTGCTCTCCAACATAGTCTCTGCCATTTTTTAGAGGTATTCTTTGGGCTTGAGAGATCTGGGGGAAAGGAGTAGAGACTGACAGGCAAGATGTTGGGAAGAATTTTGGAAGAGAAATACAAGGCTTCTCAAATGTGTAAGAGAAGTAGAAGGAAGAAAAAGTGGAATTCTAAGAATTGATGTTTCGAAATGTGTATTGTCTTTCTGGTGTTTAAAATGATAGAGAAATGTGTGAGGACATGAGGAGGGAAGGAAGGAAGTCAAATGGGCTGCCTTGAAAATTCTGTTCTGGTTGCTAAGCTGAAGTTCTTTGCTTGTAACATATCCCTTAGATGTGTGTGACCAGGCCACCCAAGATGGCTGGTCTCTTCTTGGAGGTGCATCCCCTGCTGACCAGCTTCACCTACACCTACTCACGTGGCTGACCTTCCCTCTCAATCATTGAACCTAATCAGTAAATGTGTACATACTTGCCCTAGCTAGTGACTGTTCTAATTTTAGATCAGAACTGTCTCCACTCCATCTAATAGTTTGTTAAAGGGGTGGTGAGGGGCATGCTCCTCTGCTGGTTTCCCTGGTAACCGATGAATCAACCCAACATCCGTTCCCCCTGACCTCCCTCTGCCCCTGGTGGCAAGACTACTGCCATATCCTGCCGGCCATCTGCCGCACGCAGCGGGGTGTGGGGTGTTGCTGCAGGACATTGTTTCAAAAATGTGAGCTCCCTCATCCGTTAAAGCATTGATGTCTCTGTCGCTGACTCCAGACTCGGTCTTGGGTCGGAGGCTGGGCAAACCCAGGGCTTGCAGGCCAGCAGGATGCAGCCCAACAGATGGACTCCACTAGTCACTTTTAATAGTTTAACAGCTTTAAATCTGCAGTCTCTAAAGCCTGCACACAGTAACTAGAAGGTTGTATGGGCTTGGGGAAAAAGTGCTGAGACACTGCCAATCACTTAGCTTTTTTGACCAGAAAGAAGAAAAAGGAAGTGAAGTGAACAGATTCCAGAGCATAAAGAGCTCGGAAATTAGCATCTTAGTCACTCAGGTAGCTGCATCCTAATCAGAAAATGCAGTTTAGGAGAGACTCTGAATAATCCTGCATCCTGAAAGGTTGCTTTCTGTTCTGAAAGGAAACCTAAAAAAAAAAAAGCTGAATTTTCCATGGGACAAACTGATAAAGAGAAAAAGCAGGACAAAGGTAAGGCTGAATAGGAAAGGAAATAAGGAAAAGGGAGTCCAGATAGCTCGCTGGACAGTAAGAGTTCAATAGCACAGCTTGAAAACAAATGCAAATAATAATGGTCAGAGCATCAAAGAAGGAAAATATTGGCAAAATTCAGTACTAAGAAGGATGCCAGTGCATAATGCCATTTTATAAACTGGTGGAGGGACCGTGTACTGGCACACCTTTCTGGAAAGCAGTTTGGCAATATGTACCAAAATTAAAAATTTCAAATGCATATACTCTTGAAATGCCAATTCTCTTTGTAGGAATTTTCTCTGAGGGCATAAGTAAACAAGTACATCAAGATGTATGGCAAAGGATGTATTTGGCTGCATTCTGATGAGGTAGATGAACCTGGAACCTGTTATACGGAGTGAAGTAAGAAAGAGAAAAACACGTATCATATATTAATGCATGTATATGAAATCTAGGAAGATGGTTCTGATAAACCTATCCACAGTGCTCCTCTGCTGGTTTCCCTGGTAACCGATGAATCAACCCAACATCCGTTCCCCCTGACCTCCCTCTGCCCCTGGTGGCAAGACTACTGCCATATCCTGCCGGCCATCTGCCGCACGCAGCGGTGTTTGCTGCAGGACATTGTTTCAAAAATGTGAGCTCCCTCATCCGTTAAAGCATTGATGTCTCTGTCGCTGACTCCAGACTCGGTCTTGGGTCGGAGGCTGGGCAAACCCAGGGCTTGCAGGCCAGCAGGATGCAGCCCAACAGATGGACTCCACTAGTCACTTTTAATAGTTTAACAGCTTTAAATCTGCAGTCTCTAAAGCCTGCACACAGTAACTAGAAGGTTGTATGGGCTTGGGGAAAAAGTGCTGAGACACTGCCAATCACTTAGCTTTTTTGACCAGAAAGAAGAAAAAGGAAGTGAAGTGAACAGATTCCAGAGCATAAAGAGCTCGGAAATTAGCATCTTAGTCACTCAGGTAGCTGCATCCTAATCAGAAAATGCAGTTTAGGAGAGACTCTGAATAATCCTGCATCCTGAAAGGTTGCTTTCTGTTCTGAAAGGAAACCTAAAAAAAAAAAAGCTGAATTTTCCATGGGACAAACTGATAAAGAGAAAAAGCAGGACAAAGGTAAGGCTGAATAGGAAAGGAAATAAGGAAAAGGGAGTCCAGATAGCTCGCTGGACAGTAAGAGTTCAATAGCACAGCTTGAAAACAAATGCAAATAATAATGGTCAGAGCATCAAAGAAGGAAAATATTGGCAAAATTCAGTACTAAGAAGGATGCCAGTGCATAATGCCATTTTATAAACTGGTGGAGGGACCGTGTACTGGCACACCTTTCTGGAAAGCAGTTTGGCAATATGTACCAAAATTAAAAATTTCAAATGCATATACTCTTGAAATGCCAATTCTCTTTGTAGGAATTTTCTCTGAGGGCATAAGTAAACAAGTACATCAAGATGTATGGCAAAGGATGTATTTGGCTGCATTCTGATGAGGTAGATGAACCTGGAACCTGTTATACGGAGTGAAGTAAGAAAGAGAAAAACACGTATCATATATTAATGCATGTATATGAAATCTAGGAAGATGGTTCTGATAAACCTATCCACAGGGCAGCAGTGGAGAGGCACACATAGAGAACACTACTTGAGGACACAGTTGCGGGGGGACAGGGTGGGACAGATTGAGAGAGCAGCACTGAAATGTGTTCATTACCATATGTAGAATAGACAGCTAGTAGGAATTTGCAGGGAGCTCTGTCTGGTGCTCTGTGACCACTTAGAGGGGTGGGATGCGGTAGGGATGTGGGAGAGAGGTTGAACAGGCAGGGGACATGTGTATACCTATGGCTGATTCAAGTTGATATACCGCAGAAACCAACACAATATTGTAAAGCAACCATCCTCCAACTAAAACAAATTTAAAATTTTAAAAAAGGTGTATGACAAGGAATTTTTTTTTCAGTTTTTGGCCTCTTTTATTGATTTTTTGTTTATTTATTTTCATCCATCTTTATTCTTCAGCCTGTGTGGGCCTCCCATTGCAGTGGCCTCTCTCTTTGTAGAGCTCGGACTCTGGGCACATGCGCTCCAGAGCACTGGCTCGTAATTGGACACATCGGGTCCAGTTGCTCCGCCGCACGTGGGATCTTCCCGGACCAGGAATCAAACCGGTGTCCCTTGCATTGCAAGGCAGACTCTTTACCCACTGGACCACCAGGGAAACCGGTAAGGATTTTTTTAAGCTATTTTTACCTAATAGTAAAAAAAAAAAAGCCCTGAGAATGATTTAATTATCCATTGGCTGGGGGCTTGATTTACTACATTCAGTGCATCCATACAATGGAATACTGTGCACCGAGTAGCTCTTGTCAACTACGAATTGGCACTCACAGCTGCATGGCCAGAGGGAACGAGGGCGTTTGCCATCTGCCTCCACAGAGACTGAACCCTGTGCTGCTGGGAACTGCTGATCTTCAACACCCCCTGAGGGAGTCCAGGGTGGGGTGAGGCACTTTGTGCTCCAGGGAATCTGGTGGGTCAGGTCTTCAGACAGGTGGATGTTTTTAGGAACAGATTTTAATCTCAACCCATGCATCTCCTCATACCTAGAAAAGGACTAAATCCCTTCCTGGTGACATCAGATGCTCGTGACCAACAGAAAACTCTTTTGTGAACCTGTTATACGGAGTGAAGTAAGAAAGAGAAAAACACGTATCATATATTAATGCATGTATATGAAATCTAGGAAGATGGTTCTGATAAACCTATCCACAGGGCAGCAGTGGAGAGGCACACATAGAGAACACTACTTGAGGACACAGTTGCGGGGGGACAGGGTGGGACAGATTGAGAGAGCAGCACTGAAATGTGTTCATTACCATATGTAGAATAGACAGCTAGTAGGAATTTGCAGGGAGCTCTGTCTGGTGCTCTGTGACCACTTAGAGGGGTGGGATGCGGTAGGGATGTGGGAGAGAGGTTGAACAGGCAGGGGACATGTGTATACCTATGGCTGATTCAAGTTGATATACCGCAGAAACCAACACAATATTGTAAAGCAACCATCCTCCAACTAAAACAAATTTAAAATTTTAAAAAAGGTGTATGACAAGGAATTTTTTTTTCAGTTTTTGGCCTCTTTTATTGATTTTTTGTTTATTTATTTTCATCCATCTTTATTCTTCAGCCTGTGTGGGCCTCCCATTGCAGTGGCCTCTCTCTTTGTAGAGCTCGGACTCTGGGCACATGCGCTCCAGAGCACTGGCTCGTAATTGGACACATCGGGTCCAGTTGCTCCGCCGCACGTGGGATCTTCCCGGACCAGGAATCAAACCGGTGTCCCTTGCATTGCAAGGCAGACTCTTTACCCACTGGACCAGCAGGGAAACCGGTAAGGATTTTTTTAAGCTATTTTTACCTAATAGTAAAAAAAAAAAAGCCCTGAGAATGATTTAATTATCCATTGGCTGGGGGCTTGATTTACTACATTCAGTGCATCCATACAATGGAATACTGTGCACCGAGTAGCTCTTGTCAACTACGAATTGGCACTCACAGCTGCATGGCCAGAGGGAACGAGGGCGTTTGCCATCTGCCTCCACAGAGACTGAACCCTGTGCTGCTGGGAACTGCTGATCTTCAACACCCCCTGAGGGAGTCCAGGGTGGGGTGAGGCACTTTGTGCTCCAGGGAATCTGGTGGGTCAGGTCTTCAGACAGGTGGATGTTTTTAGGAACAGATTTTAATCTCAACCCATGCATCTCCTCATACCTAGAAAAGGACTAAATCCCTTCCTGGTGACATCAGATGCTCGTGACCAACAGAAAACTCTTTTGTGACATAAGTGTATGGAACTCCCACTTTATCAAATCCTTATAGATTGCCCTTTCTCCCATTACCTCTTTGGAGCAGTCTCTCAGAGCTGAGGTGGAGCCTCCCACGGTGCAGTCCTCATCTTGCTCCAAATAAAACTTGACTCGCATCCCTTAAGTTGTTCATCGTTTTTAGTCAACACTCTTCAAGCCAGTCTAGGCTCTGGAGTCAGGCTGTCTGAGTTTAAATCAGGCTCTACGACATGTATGGTTTTAATCACATCATTTAGTATCTCTGTGTTTAAGTGCCCTCTTATACAAAATGTGTTAGAAATCTCCAAAATAAGCTTCATAATCCATAAAAACTATTTCAGAAAGTGTGACAGACTGCATGAACGAATACACTGAAAGCCTGTACTCAATAAGGGTTAGATATTATGCAAACAGTGTAACTGCTCCCTGTATTAACATGGAAAATGAGCACATTGAGCAAAAGGTACAGGCCAGCTAGTGGTCTAGGTTTATGTTTATGTAGAATAACTTATGTTTATATGCACAGAATTCTCAAAAGATGTTTGCTACAGTTTTAGGGATAAATATCTGATAGGGGTATTTCAGATTAGTTTCTTTTTCCTTATTTTCTGATTTGGTATATATTTTTTTCTTTTCCCATTGTGTCTCTTTTACTTATATTTATTTTAATCCATCTGGCCTGTGTGGGCCTCCCACTGCAGTGGCCTCTCTCACTGCGGAGCACTGGCTCTGGGTGCATGTGCTCCAGAGTGCTGGCTTGCAATTGGACCCACTGGTCCAGCTGCTCTGCAGCACGTAGGATCCTCCAGGGCCAGGGATTGAACCGGTGCCCCTTGCACTGCAAGGTGAACTCTTTACCCACTGGACCACCAGGGAAGCCCTGATATTTTTTATTAGCATATAAAATAATAACCCCTGAAAAGGCAAGCTAGGGAATTTTAATCAGCTTTTCTAATGGGAAGACAAAAACTCCAGACAAAATATAAAACCACACTTTTAAAGCCCTAAGGAGCTAGCTGGAGGGAGGAATTACCAAGCCAAAATCTTAGAAGAAGTTAAGTGACTCACTCAAAGCCACTTTGATTCTGAGAGCATTTCATTTGCTGCTGATGCGACAAGAAACAGCAGCTAACTGAGCTGTGGTTTTGATGACCGCGTGGGACAAAGGGAAGGGGCTTTTTCCGAACTGTGAACTTGTTGTATCCTCACAACAGAATTTGCGCTAAGGATCACTCTGGAGCCTCTTGCATAAAGTAGAATTCCATTCAGCAAGGTTCCTGCCTCCGGACTTAAGCACCTCCCAATGACTCCACCTACGATTATCACCACCTTTGAAGGTTCAGATTTCAGCATATGAATTTGAGGGTGGGGACACATATTCAGACTATACCATTAAACTGAGTCAGAATCCTTCTCCAGGGTTTTCTGTTGTCTTTTTTTTTTTCTAATTGGTGCTATAGAATGAGGTTGAAAAGAAGTGAACTGTGGGAGTGCGTGATGGCCTATTTTCAACTTTGTGAAGGAAGCTGATCTTAGCAAATGAGCTAGACACTGGAGGGGATCAGAGAGGGGCTTGAGGGGAAAACCTTGGAAATGACTTTATTAAAGTATGTAGTTAGATACTTATGTTTATATGCACAGAATTCTCAAAAGATGTTTGCTAGGGATAAATATCTGATAGGGGTATTTCAGATTAGTTTCTTTTTCCTTATTTTCTGATTTGGTATATATTTTTTTCTTTTCCCATTGTGTCTCTTTTACTTATATTTATTTTAATCCATCTGGCCTGTGTGGGCCTCCCACTGCAGTGGCCTCTCTCACTGCGGAGCACTGGCTCTGGGTGCATGTGCTCCAGAGTGCTGGCTTGCAATTGGACCCACTGGTCCAGCTGCTCTGCAGCACGTAGGATCCTCCAGGGCCAGGGATTGAACCGGTGCCCCTTGCACTGCAAGGTGAACTCTTTACCCACTGGACCACCAGGGAAGCCCTGATATTTTTTATTAGCATATAAAATAATAACCCCTGAAAAGGCAAGCTAGGGAATTTTAATCAGCTTTTCTAATGGGAAGACAAAAACTCCAGACAAAATATAAAAATCACACTTTTAAAGCCCTAAGGAGCTAGCTGGAGGGAGGAATTACCAAGCCAAAATCTTAGAAGAAGTTAAGTGACTCACTCAAAGCCACTTTGATTCTGAGAGCATTTCATTTGCTGCTGATGCGACAAGAAACAGCAGCTAACTGAGCTGTGGTTTTGATGACCGCGTGGGACAAAGGGAAGGGGCTTTTTCCGAACTGTGAACTTGTTGTATCCTCACAACAGAATTTGCGCTAAGGATCACTCTGGAGCCTCTTGCATAAAGTAGAATTCCATTCAGCAAGGTTCCTGCTTCCGGACTTAAGCACCTCCCAATGACTCCACCTACGATTATCACCACCTTTGAAGGTTCAGATTTCAGCATATGAATTTGAGGGTGGGGACACATATTCAGACTATACCATTAAACTGAGTCAGAATCCTTCTCCAGGGTTTTCTGTTGTCTTTTTTTTTTTCTAATTGGTGCTATAGAATGAGGTTGAAAAGAAGTGAACTGTGGGAGTGCGTGATGGCCTATTTTCAACTTTGTGAAGGAAGCTGATCTTAGCAAATGAGCTAGACACTGGAGGGGATCAGAGAGGGGCTTGGAGGGGGAAAACCTTGGAAATGTTCCAGTTCTTTATTCCATTGGCCCTGAGGGTCAGCTTCTTCCCCTCCTTTCCCTTGTGTTCCAAAAGATTTACCTTTTTTGCTGCAGCCAGTTCAAGTCCTAATTGTTCTGCCAAATCAGAGAGAAGCAGCAGGCAAGCAAGAGAGCTGTGTCTAAGGGTGAGGTTAGGCTATTAAAACTAAGCTGGGGCTTCCCTGGTGGTCCAGTGGGTAAGGACACCGCCTTGCAGTGCAAGGGGCGCCGGTTCGATCCCTGGCCTGGGAAGATCCCACGTGCTGCAGAGAGGCCGGACCAACGTGTCCAATTACCAAGCCGCAGCTCTGGAGCGCATGTGCCCAGAGCCGGTGCTCTGCGACAACAGAGGCCGCTGCTATGGGTGGCCCACACGGGCCAAAGAACAAAGATGGATGAAAATAGACAAATGAAAGACCAATAGAAGTGGCCTGCCCACTCCCCTCCCTCCCCACCCCACCCATAAATAAATAAATAAAACTTAAAAAAAAAAAAAAAAAAAAAAACTAAGCTGGAGGAACAGGTCAGAACCCAGGGAGTGGAGGCAGTGACACTGGTCAGGAGTGGATCAAAGCAACTGAACAACCGACTGGACTTGCTTCAAGGCCCATTTTTCTAGACTCTGGTGGGTGGTAGTTTTGTTTAGTTTGTTTTTCCTCCATTTTATTTTGTTTTGCTACCTACATTTCATGTGGGCTTTCCCGGTGGCACCGTGGCATTGGCAGAATTCACCTGCCAGTGCAGGAGCCGCAAGAGACAAGGGTTCAGCCCATGGGTGGGGAAGATCCCCTGTAGAAGGAAATGGCCACACACTCCAGTGCCTGGAAAATTCCATGGACAGAGGAACCTGGTGGGCTACAGTCCATGGGGTCGTAAGAGTCAGACACAACTGAGTAAACACCACTGATCCTCAGAATCCTTCTCCAGGGTTTTCTGTTGTCTTTTTTTTTTTTCTAATTGGTGCTATAGAATGAGGTTGAAAAGAAGTGAACTGTGGGAGTGCGTGATGGCCTATTTTCAACTTTGTGAAGGAAGCTGATCTTAGCAAATGAGCTAGACACTGGAGGGGATCAGAGAGGGGCTTGGAGGGGGAAAACCTTGGAAATGTTCCAGTTCTTTATTCCATTGGCCCTGAGGGTCAGCTTCTTCCCCTCCTTTCCCTTGTGTTCCAAAAGATTTACCTTTTTTGCTGCAGCCAGTTCAAGTCCTAATTGTTCTGCCAAATCAGAGAGAAGCAGCAGGCAAGCAAGAGAGCTGTGTCTAAGGGTGAGGTTAGGCTATTAAAACTAAGCTGGGGCTTCCCTGGTGGTCCAGTGGGTAAGGACACCGCCTTGCAGTGCAAGGGGCGCCGGTTCGATCCCTGGCCTGGGAAGATCCCACGTGCTGCAGAGAGGCCGGACCAACGTGTCCAATTACCAAGCCGCAGCTCTGGAGCGCATGTGCCCAGAGCCGGTGCTCTGCGACAACAGAGGCCGCTGCTATGGGTGGCCCACACGGGCCAAAGAACAAAGATGGATGAAAATAGACAAATGAAAGACCAATAGAAGTGGCCTGCCCACTCCCCTCCCCCCCCCCCCCCCCCAAAAAAAAAAAAAAAAATCTTAAAAAAAAAAAAAAAAAAAAAAAACTAAGCTGGAGGAACAGGTCAGAACCCAGGGAGTGGAGGCAGTGACACTGGTCAGGAGTGGATCAAAGCAACTGAACAACCGACTGGACTTGCTTCAAGGCCCATTTTTCTAGACTCTGGTGGGTGGTAGTTTTGTTTAGTTTGTTTTTCCTCCATTTTATTTTGTTTTGCTACCTACATTTCATGTGGGCTTTCCCGGTGGCACCGTGGCATTGGCAGAATTCACCTGCCAGTGCAGGAGCCGCAAGAGACAAGGGTTCAGCCCATGGGTGGGGAAGATCCCCTGTAGAAGGAAATGGCCACACACTCCAGTGCCTGGAAAATTCCATGGACAGAGGAACCTGGTGGGCTACAGTCCATGGGGTCGTAAAGAGTCAGACACAACTGAGTAAACACCACTGATCCTCAGGGAATCAAAGCAACTGAACTGACTTGAGTTGCTTCAACTCCCATTTTTCTGGGTAGTTGTTGGTCGTGTTTTTTGCTTTATTTTTTTTACATTTCGATTTGTTTGCCACCTACATTTCATGGGGGCAGGGAAAAAAAAAAAACAGGCTAGATAAGCCTTTGCATGTTCCACAGAACCATCAATACCAAAGTCACAAGTTATGTGTGGATAGTTATGGAGAAACAGGAGAACTGGATTTTAAGGGGTTTTCTGAGATGATACATAGAAAAACATAAATTAAGAGGAACCATTGGTATTAGTCAGAAAGCATTCATTTGTACCTATACATTTTGGGTTACTAAAATCTTGCTGGATGTCCATGTTGACTCACTTCTTAGGAGTTAAATTACCACTAATTAATGCTGTAGTTGTTAGGAAGAGTCAGGTATACTTAGGAAATGTTGCCCTAGATGGGAGTCAGTGTAGCATCACTCCCATGTTGGGGATCTGATGGAGACTTCTCTTGTAGACTTTATTGCTGAGACATGGTATTCATGCCTTGGCTTTGTAGCTTGTGTTTCTCCCCTCATCACATGCTGCCTCCCCCTGCCAAGTTAGGGAGGTATGATTTCATAGCTTTTAAGACATTCCATCTTTCACAAAGTTTTAGTTGGGGAGAATTCCCTTGTAACACACACTGCTCACAAATACTAATATTTAACAACAATGCACATTGTTAAGCACATGTCCTAGTGCAGGAAACTCTTAGTAAGAGGTAGGAATCCCAGCTCACTAACTCAGGATCAGCAAAGGATTAAAGTCCTGATCAGAAACCAAAGCTTCTGATCTGAGAGGGGCCAGTTGGGATACTACCTGGCATCGGGAAGGGAGGCTGCGCTTAATGCGTCTGGGTTTGGCTTTTTCTAGTGTAAGAACTAGCTTCCCTTGCCAGTGGGATGGGCAGGTCCAGTATGCTGCCATGCCAGATGCTGACGGAGAGCTTCCTGGTCACATGGAAGGGACAGGCCACTGTTCTTAATTCTTAGCAGTTGGGTTGGAAGGGCTGGGATAGGCTAGATTGATAAGTAATTTGCTTGAAAATTCTAAAATTTGAGATTATCCTCTTTTTTTTCTATTTTTTGTGCATGGAAAGAATCTAAAATCCATTGTGTGAAGCGTGACTATTTCTTTTTGTTTTTATAAAGCTATGACAGCAAGGAGAGCAAACCAGTCAATCCTAAAGTAAATCAATCCTGAATGTCCATTGGAAGAACTGATGCTGAAGCTGAAGCTCCAATACTTTGGCCACTTGATGCGAAGAGATGACTCATTGGAAAAGACCCTGATGTTGGGAAAGACTGAGGGCCAGAGAAGGGGAGGAGAGGGGACCACAGAGGACAAGGGTGTTGATCTACCTATACATTTTGGGTTACTAAAATCTTGCTGGATGTCCATGTTGACTCACTTCTTAGGAGTTAAATTACCACTAATTAATGCTGTAGTTGTTAGGAAGAGTCAGGTATACTTAGGAAATGTTGCCCTAGATGGGAGTCAGTGTAGCATCACTCCCATGTTGGGGATCTGATGGAGACTTCTCTTGTAGACTTTATTGCTGAGACATGGTATTCATGCCTTGGCTTTGTAGCTTGTGTTTCTCCCCTCATCACATGCTGCCTCCCCCTGCCAAGTTAGGGAGGTATGATTTCATAGCTTTTAAGACATTCCATCTTTCACAAAGTTTTAGTTGGGGAGAATTCCCTTGTAACACACACTGCTCACAAATACTAATATTTAACAACAATGCACATTGTTAAGCACATGTCCTAGTGCAGGAAACTCTTAGTAAGAGGTAGGAATCCCAGCTCACTAACTCAGGATCAGCAAAGGATTAAAGTCCTGATCAGAAACCAAAGCTTCTGATCTGAGAGGGGCCAGTTGGGATACTACCTGGCATCGGGAAGGGAGGCTGCGCTTAATGCGTCTGGGTTTGGCTTTTTCTAGTGTAAGAACTAGCTTCCCTTGCCAGTGGGATGGGCAGGTCCAGTATGCTGCCATGCCAGATGCTGACGGAGAGCTTCCTGGTCACATGGAAGGGACAGGCCACTGTTCTTAATTCTTAGCAGTTGGGTTGGAAGGGCTGGGATAGGCTAGATTGATAAGTAATTTGCTTGAAAATTCTAAAATTTGAGATTATCCTCTTTTTTTTCTATTTTTTGTGCATGGAAAGAATCTAAAATCCATTGTGTGAAGCGTGACTATTTCTTTTTGTTTTTATAAAGCTATGACAGCAAGGAGAGCAAACCAGTCAATCCTAAAGTAAATCAATCCTGAATGTCCATTGGAAGAACTGATGCTGAAGCTGAAGCTCCAATACTTTGGCCACTTGATGCGAAGAGATGACTCATTGGAAAAGACCCTGATGTTGGGAAAGACTGAGGGCCAGAGAAGGGGAGGAGAGGGGACCACAGAGGACAAGATGTTTGGATGGCATCACCAACTCAGTGGACAAGAGCTTGAACGAACACCAGGAGCTAGTCAAGGACCAGGAAGCCTGGTGTGTTGCAGTCCATGGGGTCACAAACAGTCAGACACGACTGGGTGACCAAACACAGTAAAGTGTTTCTCCTTTCATGTAGCGCTTTCAAGTATTTCTCCTTGTTCTAAACAAGTAAACACTTGTAGCTGAGATCTCTTCTCCTCTCCTGGCATTGTTTTCAGTTCCCTACCTTGACATCCCTTCTGGACCTCATTCTGGACTTGAAGCCTGATGGAGCAGAGTTGAACATGTCTACCTGTAAGATCTCCTTTCCCAGAACTGCCTGCCTCACAGGGGGATCCACAGATGACCACAGGAGTTCATTCCTGCGGGCATTCACTGAGCACCTCCGAGGTCCCAGGCACCAGGGCAGACACTGGACACATGATCCTGGGCAAGACAGGATTGTTCCCTGCTGTCCCAGAGCTTGTCTTCATCAGCTGCTGTTCTGAAACAGGTGGCAGGCTTTACAAGAGGTCTGATAACATTCTGCCTCGAGCACTGGCGTAACTTAAGGATTTAGAAGGATGTGCCAATCTCAGATACAAATGTGACTGTGCTTCACCCAGTCAGTTTAGGCTGAGTGATGTCAGTTTTAGAGGCTGAAGTGGTTTAGGACCTGGATGTTCTTCTCAGGGTCTGCCGAATGCAGGGTCTGCCCAACTCAGGGCTCTTCTACATGGTAGGATGTGACTTCCTCGTTCGCCTCAGGATGGACATGCAAAAAGAGAAAACAAGGAAGATAGAGCTTCTGGGTTACTGTTCATCAGAAAAGCTAACTTATATTTCCCTGCAAATTTATCCTGGCAATTTTAATTTCCCATTGAACTCAAGCTCCTGTCTGGGATATCTGAAGTCCAATCTGGGTCTCAGAGCAGTTTGATGCTTGAGGTTTCCAACAAATGGGCCTGTCTTCCTTTACACTATCCTGTGCAGTTTCTTGCAGAGAAAGATTCTTGCCCTGCATCTCAGCCGCCCCGGCTCCTTTTCTGGCCTGTCTGTCACAGGCCACACTGAAAGAGGAACTGCCCCCAGAGGCGTAGGTTCCAGGGGTCAGACTCTCAGGACAGCCAGGACTGAAGGTGCCCAAGGGTCCCCACACAAGCTTCTGTCCTGATAACACCTGAAGAACCCTGAATATTAATCACTGTTGAGGGCCAATCAGTCAATTTCCTTTCGGACACTGGGGCGACTTTCTCTCTGCTCACCGAAGCCCCTGGTTCGCTTTCTTCCCGATCCACTACTGTAATAGGACCGTCTAGATGAGCCAAACGTTATGATTTCCATCATTCTCTAAACTGCAACTGAGAACAAGGTCCAAGCCTGTTTTCATGAACATAGCCAGATTATAATAACTTCAATTTCTAAGGGTTATGCTAAGTGATAGTAGTCTATTAAATAATTAGGTTATTTTCAGATAAAATTACCTTATTTCTTTTTTAAAAAAAAGCTAAAAATTTGAGATTGTTAAAAAATAGTGTTTGGTGCCATTCTGAAATGTTCTGTATGAGAAAACAATGTTTTTAGAAATTATCGCTAATAGCTATGCTCGCCAATTAGAACACGAATATAAAGGTCAGGTTTCGGTTGTTTAAAAAAAATAAGATGAGTGTTTTTGGTAAAGAAGGTATGAGGAATAGACTTTCATTTTATAAAGGGAAAAAAATGTAGGTCTGACATATAGATGGCTATTTCAAAATGAGAGAATAAGTTGATGGATACAAAAAGTGATAAGAAGGTCTGTGGGAAAAAGACCCTAAAAAAAGTTTTGTGCATAGTCAGGACTGACAGTGCTTAATATTTAATTAAGTTTACCTTTAAATAAATAGATACTGAACTGTCAAAAAAAAAAAGATTCTTGCCCTGGCCATTTTGCTGCTGGCCAGGGATGATATTTTGTTCCTAATTTCTGAGCAGCTCCCTTTGAGGGATTTGGGATAGGATGAAGAGGAAATATGCTGTCGGACTGTCCACTGGAGCATGGTTTGGGCCGCTCATTACTGTGGAAAGCAAGGAGCCAGGCAGAGGCATACATGGGCAGAAGCAGGGACTGCAGATGTTGGGTGGGAGGACAAGGGGGTGACCTGGGGTTGTGTTTGAGTGCAGGGGGACTTGAGGAAGGAAAACACAGCACAGTAAGTCTGGCCAGACCCTGTTGGTGAACTCAAACCAAAGGGAAGGGGATTTTCTCTTCTTGAGCCGGGCTCTGTATAGACTCCCTATTACTTACTCTGCAGAAAGTTGAGCACCATGAGCGACTAAAACCAAAGAGACTTAGTCCCATTCCTGAAGCCACATAGAAGATGCTCACCTCAAGTGCAAACTCGGGCCTGCTGATTCCAAAACTGGCCCCCTGCCCACCACCCTAAGCCCTCTGGGTGGAGAAGAGCCCTTGATCACATGCCATTCAGAGCAATACAGTGATGTGGTTCTAGGACCCAGGGGACAAAGACTGGACTGTCTGTGGCCTTTCCGTCACTCGGGGACTCATTTCTGGCTGTCAGTGTCTGTTGACTCATCTCCTGGTGTTTTCCTGGCAGCTCAGCCCACCCTTTCATTCCCTGAAGTGGGATCACCAGAAGGCCGTGTAAGTGCATAGAACAAGCTACACTTTCCAGGTCAAGTTTCACTGTTAGACCGTTAAATTTAATCCTCCATCACAAGGGATAGCACTTGGCCTGGTATGCCTCGATTTCAGCTGTGTGGCTGCCCCTCCGTCTCTCCCTGTGAGTGCTTGAGATCTGCGGCTCTGGTCAGCTTGGAGGAATGGTTCACAGAGGAATGGCCATGGAGAGGTGTGGGGGCTGTTGGGCCAGTGGACAGGGGTCGTGACCTCCTCCAGCCCCAACATGGACGTCAGGCAGTTCTGTGGGCTCTCACGGCCAGCTGCTGGGATTCAGCCTCCCGCGGCACCCTTCCTTTCCGGCTGGGGTCTGCCACTTCCATGGGGCATCGTCTCTGGAGTGAAGGGAGAGTGAGGAGGAGAGAGGAGAGGCAGTCCCTGTGAATCAGAGCTGGAGAAAGGGGTGGGGGCCAGCTCCGGGATCAGGTGAGGCTTTGGAGAGAGGGAAGAACCAGGGCGATCATGTCCCCCGTGTGAACGCAGCACAGTTGAGTCTACTTTGGGCCGATTTGATCGTTTTAAATAGAAAACTTCTGTAATAAGCAGCAGAGCTCAGCTCCTCTCTTTATAAGAGGGTGCGGATGACGTAGTTCTATCAGCACTTCCCTGTGTTTTTCCAACTGTAGCTTTTTCATCTCACACCTCGCAGCTACAGATTTGTTCTTCATATTCACTCCTCTCTCTCCCACCTCCTTGTTTCAGTAGGTGTTTAGGCCCTTCTGAAAAGCTCAGCGCAAACCTGCTGCTGTTGATTGAGCCCCAGCTATGTGCCAGGGCTGTGTTTAGCATCACATAGGCACTCATCTCATTTAATCTTCCCAGCAACTGTAGGTGTACATCTCCAGTTTACAAATGGGAAAAACGAGCCCAGAGGCATTCAGCAACTAGCTCATGGTTGCACAGCTTATAAGTGGTAGAACTGGGATTGGAGTTTAGATCTGTCTCATCCCAAGGATGGTGCCCGGGCACTCCCTCCTGGCACGGCCCTGCTCTGTGAGATAAGAGGTGGCTCTTCAGGTATCTGAGGTATACCAGGTATACTCTGGTATCTACAATGCTGGTGGAGAGAAAAGGAGCCTTGCCTGTTACTGTAGCCCCTGGGGAGTGGCAGGACCAAGCTGCTGAGGACTCCGGGTCTTGGCTTTTGGCAGAAGCTCCTCCAAACCTGTGCAATGCTCCAAGCAGGCTTTCAGAGAGCCTTCCCCAACCCCTCAGCTCCTAGGAGGCAGCTGCTATTTCCAGCTCAGTGATGTGAGCAGGCCTTCCAGAGAGAGAATTATTGCAAACCTGGTCTTTCTCCCTCCCTGTTCCAGAGATTCCAACTGCCGGAGGTCTAGAAAAAGGAAAGAGCTGGGCCAACATTCTGGTCACTTCTCGGCACTGAGTGCTCCTGTTTTCATAGCAGCCACAGGCCCTGCATCCTTCCTGGAGACTCCTGGGTGGGACCCAAACAAACTCACCTCTTCCCACTTTCCCAGCCCCATCAGGTTCAGCTCACAGCATCCCTTCACTGGGCAGGGGCCCTTGTTAGAAGCGGTTGGTTTCAAGGGGCTCTTAGAAATGTGTTGCAAGTGGGCTCCTGGGCACTTGGCTTGCCTACCGTCTTTCCAGCTTTGTTTACTTTGCCTAATTGTGTTTTCTCTGCTGATTTAAGTGAAGTTTCTCTTCCCCACTTTGTCCAAGGTGCATCTGGTACCCATTTGGTCAGGGAGGGAGCAGAAGCTGGGTGGTTAATGGACTGCTTGGCACAAGGCTGCAAAAACTCAGTTCAAGAGAAAGACAAGGCTGAGAGCGTGGAGAAGGTGGTTGGTTGAAGCCCTTGCACAGAGCAGAAATCCTACCACTTCCATCCTTCAACTTGAGTTCTATCCTACATCAGGACCTCAAGAGGGCCAAGAGAAGGACTTTGATGTGATCCTGAAACTGAGTGGCTACTCTGGCTTCAATGGAAGCCCCACGAGCGGCTCATCTTTCTTTCCTGGGGCCCACGGTGTCTGGGCAGGTGGCCAGGGTGCCGCGAGGCTCTTCTGACTGGTAGGCGAGAAGGAAAGGGCTCGACGAGACCACCCGGGTCTCTTTTCCTGCTTTTGTCTCGATTGCAGTATTGCTTCCGGTTCTGCAGCATGAATTTTGGCTCCAGACCCTGGTCTGGCGCCAGGATGCCAGGAGAGAAGTGGAGGTGAAGCAGTGGTACTTGGAATCCCCAGTCCGGGCAGGGGCCCAGGGCCAGCCCCGCTGCAGCAGGGCCACCCTTGGCCTGTTTATCTGCCAGCCTGTCTTTGTCTCCTTGAGAGAAAAGAGCAAGGCTTTTAGAGTCACACAGTTTGGGTTTCAGATTGTGTTCCTACTTGATGTATGTCATCCAATAAGTGCCTGTTCATTTTGGAACCTCAGTTTCCTCATCTGTAAAATGTGACAACTCACATTATTCTGAAGAGTAAATGAAATGATCGAAAACACACCTCTCTGACCCCCAGTTTGTGAGGCAGGCCTTCCAGAGAGAGAATTATTGCAAACCTGGTCTTTCTCCCTCCCTGTTCCAGAGATTCCAACTGCCGGAGGTCTAGAAAAAGGAAAGAGCTGGGCCAACATTCTGGTCACTTCTCGGCACTGAGTGCTCCTGTTTTCATAGCAGCCACAGGCCCTGCATCCTTCCTGGAGACTCCTGGGTGGGACCCAAACAAACTCACCTCTTCCCACTTTCCCAGCCCCATCAGGTTCAGCTCACAGCATCCCTTCACTGGGCAGGGGCCCTTGTTAGAAGCGGTTGGTTTCAAGGGGCTCTTAGAAATGTGTTGCAAGTGGGCTCCTGGGCACTTGGCTTGCCTACCGTCTTTCCAGCTTTGTTTACTTTGCCTAATTGTGTTTTCTCTGCTGATTTAAGTGAAGTTTCTCTTCCCCACTTTGTCCAAGGTGCATCTGGTACCCATTTGGTCAGGGAGGGAGCAGAAGCTGGGTGGTTAATGGACTGCTTGGCACAAGGCTGCAAAAACTCAGTTCAAGAGAAAGACAAGGCTGAGAGCGTGGAGAAGGTGGTTGGTTGAAGCCCTTGCACAGAGCAGAAATCCTACCACTTCCATCCTTCAACTTGAGTTCTATCCTACATCAGGACCTCAAGAGGGCCAAGAGAAGGACTTTGATGTGATCCTGAAACTGAGTGGCTACTCTGGCTTCAATGGAAGCCCCACGAGCGGCTCATCTTTCTTTCCTGGGGCCCACGGTGTCTGGGCAGGTGGCCAGGGTGCCGCGAGGCTCTTCTGACTGGTAGGCGAGAAGGAAAGGGCTCGACGAGACCACCCGGGTCTCTTTTCCTGCTTTTGTCTCGATTGCAGTATTGCTTCCGGTTCTGCAGCATGAATTTTGGCTCCAGACCCTGGTCTGGCGCCAGGATGCCAGGAGAGAAGTGGAGGTGAAGCAGTGGTACTTGGAATCCCCAGTCCGGGCAGGGGCCCAGGGCCAGCCCCGCTGCAGCAGGGCCACCCTTGGCCTGTTTATCTGCCAGCCTGTCTTTGTCTCCTTGAGAGAAAAGAGCAAGGCTTTTAGAGTCACACAGTTTGGGTTTCAGATTGTGTTCCTACTTGATGTATGTCATCCAATAAGTGCCTGTTCATTTTGGAACCTCAGTTTCCTCATCTGTAAAATGTGACAACTCACATTATTCTGAAGAGTAAATGAAATGATCGAAAACACACCTCTCTACAGATTCCACATGTATTACTACCTTCCATCCACACAACCCTAGGAGGAAGTAGTAGTGTCCTTGCCATCAGCATGCTGTTTTATGGAGGAGGAAACTGAGGCAGAGACAGGTTGGGACCTGGGACCCCCAGCTGGCTTGCATCTGGACTAAGTCTTCTCTAGCAGCAATATACAAAGAAGCTCCGTGGTTCAGCTGTTCAGTCACGTCTGACTCTTTGTGACCCCGCGGACTGCCAGGCTCCAGGCTTCCCTGTCCTCACCGTCTCCTGCAGTTTACTCAAACTCTTGTCCATTGAGTCAGTGATGCCATCCAACCATCTCATCCTCTGTCGTCCCCTTCTCCTTTCGCCTTCAGTGTTTCCCAGCAGCAGGGGCTTTTCCAATGAGTCGCTCTTTGCCTCAGGTGGCCAACGTATTGTAGCGTCAGCACTGGTCCTTCCAATGAATAGTCAGGGTTGATTTCCTTTAGGAACTTTTTTTTACATTCATGAGTCTTTATTATTAGTCTGTCTGCTAAGTAGCAGCAGCAGCGAAAACAAAACAAGTGTTTCCACCCCAAATAGCCTCTCCTCGTCCCTTCATTTGCTGTTTCCTGCAGTGCTTCTCTCCCAACTCCGTAGATCCACATAGATGAAGACAGCTTTACTGGTAACAGATCTGATTTTACAAGGGTGCGAGGCAGCAAGTTCCAAGAGAGTTCAACCTTGTCTGAAACTGGCCCACATGCTGGACAGCACATGCTAGGAGCCCAGCTGAGCACCACCATGGCACTACCCTTCCTCCTTTTACGACCACTGAGACCACGGCTCAGATCCGAAGGGAAAGGGAACTGGAGGGTCTCCTTTAGGACTGACTGGTTTGATCTCCTTGCAATCCTAGGGACTCTATAAGGGACTAAGGAAACTATAAGGAACTAACAATAACTACACGCATGCGCAGTTGGGCAATTAGGAACAATAGGATACAAAAAGGCCACAGACCGATCGCCCTCTCTTAGGTGCCTGAAGCAAATGCAGGGTCTGCGCATGGCACCACCAAAGGGGTGGGCAGACCCCCTAAGCTAGCCGCCTCCTACCCAACCAGGACCCAGGCCTGCACAGATTCCACATGTATTACTACCTTCCATCCACACAACCCTAGGAGGAAGTAGTAGTGTCCTTGCCATCAGCATGCTGTTTTATGGAGGAGGAAACTGAGGCAGAGACAGGTTGGGACCTGGGACCCCCAGCTGGCTTGCATCTGGACTAAGTCTTCTCTAGCAGCAATATACAAAGAAGCTCCGTGGTTCAGCTGTTCAGTCACGTCTGACTCTTTGTGACCCCGCGGACTGCCAGGCTCCAGGCTTCCCTGTCCTCACCGTCTCCTGCAGTTTACTCAAACTCTTGTCCATTGAGTCAGTGATGCCATCCAACCATCTCATCCTCTGTCGTCCCCTTCTCCTTTCGCCTTCAGTGTTTCCCAGCAGCAGGGGCTTTTCCAATGAGTCGCTCTTTGCCTCAGGTGGCCAACGTATTGTAGCGTCAGCACTGGTCCTTCCAATGAATAGTCAGGGTTGATTTCCTTTAGGAACTTTTTTTTACATTCATGAGTCTTTATTATTAGTCTGTCTGCTAAGTAGCAGCAGCAGCGAAAACAAAACAAGTGTTTCCACCCCAAATAGCCTCTCCTCGTCCCTTCATTTGCTGTTTCCTGCAGTGCTTCTCTCCCAACTCCGTAGATCCACATAGATGAAGACAGCTTTACTGGTAACAGATCTGATTTTACAAGGGTGCGAGGCAGCAAGTTCCAAGAGAGTTCAACCTTGTCTGAAACTGGCCCACATGCTGGACAGCACATGCTAGGAGCCCAGCTGAGCACCACCATGGCACTACCCTTCCTCCTTTTACGACCACTGAGACCACGGCTCAGATCCGAAGGGAAAGGGAACTGGAGGGTCTCCTTTAGGACTGACTGGTTTGATCTCCTTGCAATCCTAGGGACTCTATAAGGGACTAAGGAAACTATAAGGAACTAACAATAACTACACGCATGCGCAGTTGGGCAATTAGGAACAATAGGATACAAAAAGGCCACAGACCGATCGCCCTCTCTTAGGTGCCTGAAGCAAATGCAGGGTCTGCGCATGGCACCACCAAAGGGGTGGGCAGACCCCCTAAGCTAGCCGCCTCCTACCCAACCAGGACCCAGCCCGTGCTGCCTCATCTGAGGCCCTAAGCAGCTCCTCTCCAGGAGCAAGCAAGGGCACCTGTTTCTTGTCTTCGTTTCCCGTGCTGCAGCACCAGCCCCAGCAGAGGCGTGCCTGCGTGTTCCCAATTTCTGTTGATTACAGAGGCCAAGGGCCAGGTCGGTACTAGAGAGAAGCTAGTGTCGGTGGTCTCACAGCCAGGCCGTGGCAGAGCCCAGACCCCAGGCAGCAGTCAGGCCCAGAGCCTGTACCCCGAGGCTGTGCTCTCCTGTCTCTGGGGAAGTGGGAAAGCCCCTGGGGCCTGGCTGGAGAAGCCTCCCGCTGAACCCTGGCCCTCCCTCTCACGGCCCGGGCCTGCTGGAGCTGCTTGAGAGTCGTCCTGGCTGCTCTCTGGAAGGACAATGATGTGGGGCCGGCAAACAGTCCAAGAACCTGCATGAGGAGAGGAGGCTGCTGGGTCGGTAAGGACATGTGAAGTGCTGACACAAGAAAGTCCATGGAGAACCCCAGGGGCAGAGGAGGGGACATGGGAACTGGGACTGCCTGGCCTGTTTCCCCGCGGATGCTCTTGAAATTTACTCAGTCTACTTCGGATGGGCTCTGAGGAGTTGGCGAGGTTAGACCAACGGCTTGCCTTGGTGGTGATGGCTGTGTTCTCTGTTGTTCAGTCGCTCAGTCGTGTCTGACTCTTTGCAACCCCATGGACTGCATGCAGCTCATGTCCACTGAGTCAGTGATGCCGTCCAACCATCTCATCCTCTGTTGTCCCCTTCTCTGCCTCCCTTCACTGTTTCCTAGCATCAGGATCTTTTCCAAAAGATGTGTTCTCTAGACATCTCCAGATTCAGGGACCCTCCCACCGGTTGCGGCTGCCCGGCTGCCTTCACAAGCTTCACCACCTTCCCTCTTCACTTCCACCTGGGGCTGATGCCCTTATATACCCCATGCTGCTCTAGGCCCCCAGTGATGAGAGGTGCAATGGCTGCTAGCCAGCCAGGGAGGGCAGGAGGTCCATGTCTGAAGCGGGGCATCTACAGAAGTGACTTTCAGTACTTTCTTGCCCAACGGCTATGGTGAACAGGCAACTCAGCTGTCATGACCTGATAAGATCAAGGCATTGAGGATCAGACCTCTTGGGGGATAGAGGTGTTTATCATGGCCTAAAGTCGCCAACTTACACCAGCTAAGTGCTGCCAGAGAATGAATGAAATGGAAAATGGGTGAGAGAAACAGATGATGAGTATCACTCATGGCCTTGAGATCAGCTGGGGCAGGGGACCAGAGCATGGTTCACTCACTCACTTGCATTATGTTCCATCAGAGGTTGCTGACTTGAATAAAGACTCGGTTGGACTTAAGAGTGTCCCTGATGGATACAAGAAATGCAGGCGATATTCAAATCTTTTCAGCCTCACTCCCTACTTGGCTGACTGTTTCCGGGACCAGGTCTCTTCAGGCTTCGAGACAGCTCAGCTCAATGGCAGCGTGACAGTGTCCTGCCCCAGGGCTGCCTGGAGTGACTGCGTGAATATCCATGAGTTCACTGGGCACTCACCCAGGGATAATCAGAGATGTAGGCCACCCTTGGCCAATGGAAGATAGGAGCCTAGGGGTAAATGCTTACCTGTTTCATCCCCTGAGCAGACGAGTCTGAGCTACATCCCATCAGGCTCTACAGAAGGTCCCATGGGATGGATCATCTGTTGCCTTGGGGGCTGCCATCTTGGTCATGGGTCTTTGCCTTTTCCACTTTCCTGTGTCACTCATCAGGGCCAGTTTCTGGACCCCTGAGGTCACTTCCCATATAAAGTACCTTCAAGGAAGCCTGTGTCTCAGGCACAGCTTTCAGGGGAACTGGAGCTAAGATAGCCATGTATAAAGTTTCTAGAGGGAGGGAAAGGTGTGGAACAATCCTTTCACAGAGTGGAAACGTGGGCCCGCTGGGGAAGTAGCCCCAAACTGCCAAGAGTGCTGGGGTCTCGGGTGTGTGTTCAAGATGAACCCCCATTCCTCTGTATTTTCACCACAGCTTTGAGGATTGCAGTGTAGCCACAAAATACACGGATAGGGGTTTAATTGGAATAGGCTCTTGCCAGATGGATTCGATGAAAAGAGGCAAGAAAAATAAGAGAATTCCCAGAGCGGCGATTACAATGGTAAATCATGGAATTACGGAGAACAAAGAGGAAAATGAGAACATAAGGGGAGTATACATAGATTTAAAGGTGGGTGGTAGGGTCAGTGGATTGATATCGAAAGTGGTGATAACGGAGTTCAGGGCACAAGCATCAGAGTGTAGGTCAGGTGTCACAGGGACTGAAGATTGTTAGAGATGAGGAGGTCACAGAGCTCAGAAGGCAGCGTATTGGATGGGTCACTAACAGGTTGTAAAGTCACCAAGAATGGTGATGGGAATGGGGCAGAGCGTGGGATGAATTGGGTGGCTAGGATTGGCATATACACACTCCCCTGTGTGAAATAGATGGCTAGCAGGAACCTGCTACAGAGCACGGGGAGCTCAACTCGGTGCTCTGGGATGACCCATAGGAGTGGGATGGTGGGGGATGGGGGTGGGGGGATATGTGTACCTATAGCTAGTTCACTTTGTTGTATAGCAGAAACTAACAACCTTGGAAAGCAATCATACTTAAAAAAAAGTAATTTCTGAAAAAAAAAAGAAAAATAGGTTGGGAGATAAGAGTAGCAAGTCCAGATAGCAGGTCATCCAGTCTGGTGTGAATTTTCAAAGGGGTGTTTGAAGGAGGAGGGAAGATAAATGAATTGCAAGTACCATGGGTTACCTCCCCCAGTCTGGAGCTCCCTGGAATACAGTCACCCCTCCATCCCAGCGCTTAGAAGTGAGAATGGGGCGGGGCCAGAATGGTCTCCACTTAAGAGGCTGCAGATGAAGTGGTATTTGCAGGGGACAGCCAAATTTCCATGAGGGCAAGATATGAAGGGACCTAACCAGAAAGCCTGAAAGATATAGGGTTCTTGTTGATGACAGATCCCAAGTGTCAGAGTACATAGTATGTCAAGGTTGAAAACATGGACAGAGGAGTGAGGAACAGAGATAATGCTCATCTTGTATTGTAGTATTAGGATTATTGCAAATGTGAAAGGTAGTTTTAATGCCAAGTGGCCAGCAGAGTATCTGGGGAAGATGTTGCTGGTGGTGATGATGGTGATTGCCACAAGAGAAGTATTAAAGCTGAATTCTAGGGAATGTGAGAAGGAGCACTGGTCTAGGAATCACGTGTCTGGAGTCTCACTCTGGCTCCGCTGTTAACCAACTCTGTGACTGTAAACAAATCAATCACATTTTCTCTCTGGGTTGGGGTTCCTCCATCTATAAAATGACACAGTTAGACAGCATCACTGATTGTCAACTCTGAGGTGGCAGAGTGGTCCTACATAAAAATAGACGATAATTTTCTGAAATATGTTTTAAAAACATGTGTATTTGCCCCCCTTCAGCCTCCATCCCTAAGAGGTTGCATCTCATTCTCTGGTGGTAAAGACCTAGAATGTGTATTTTGGGAAATGCCGCACCCTGGGTGATTTAATAAGTGCCCATCTCCCCCTCCCCAGCCCTGTTTTCTTTCTTCAGGGAATTGTTTTGCTGAGAAGCTAGTCTTTCCTCTCCCAAATGTCATCGCTCAGAAAGTGATAGTGAGAAAGATGTGGTTGGTCAGAGCTGGGTCAGGACGTTTATCGGAGGTACCAGATGCCCTGAGCTCTGCCCTTGGTGGGCAGAGGGCCAGAGTAGGCAGCTTTGTTTTCACAGCTTTGTTCTTTGGGCACGTCCCTGTTCACATGCCTAAGGATGAGCATGAAATCTCAGCTCAGTTTTTGCTGCTGTTGTTTTAAGATGGGGTTTAGTATCAGGCCGCGCCATGCTGTTGACCAGCCTTGGCTCCCCTTGAAGACGATGGCCCCTTGGCCAGTAATCAGGGGAAGCCTGGGATGTGCAGGTCCAGAGGTAGAGAATAAACCCAGCACACTGAGTTCACTATATCCACAGCACTTAGAGAGGAACTCAGCACATAGTAGGGACTCAACAGATACTTGTTAACTGAAATCCAGGGGGAAAAAGAGTTGGACACGACTGAGCGACTAACAATACTACAACTCCTAAGGAAAAGTGATAAGAGTTCAGGAAGAAAGAAGAAGGGGAATTCATTGGTTCCAGGAAAGAGAATGGCTTCAGAAGTACAATTTTATGCTGAGTGCAGCTACCGTGAAAGTTGAAGGAAAGAATAAAATCAAAATCACTGGTGTGCAAAGATTTGAGTGATGACCACCTACACATCTCTGAAAAGATGTTTCTAGTAAGAAGAAAAATGCATATGACTAACAAAAGGCTACTATACAAATGTATAAAGAAATCCTACAAACCAAGAAGAACAAGCCAAAGTGTATAAATGTGTAGACACATGATAGGAACAAGCATTCATATATATATAAAAAAATACAGGGCTACCCTGGTGGTCCAGTGGGTAAGGACACCGCCTTGCAGTGCAAGGGGCGCCAGTTCGATCCCTGGCCTGGGAAGATCCCACGTGCCGCAGAGAGGCCGGATTAATGTGTCCAATTACCGAGCTGGAGCTCTGGAGTGCATGCACCCAGAGCCAGTGCCCTGCAACAACAGAGGCCACCGCTATGGGAGGTCCACATGGGCCAAAGAACAAAGATGGATGAAAATGGATGAATGAAAGACCAACAGAAGTGGCCCGCCTGCCCTCCTCCCTCCCCAACCCACCTCCCACCCCCCAAAAATACAAATATGCTTAACCTCATTAGCAAGTAAAGTAACATGAAATACAACAATAATGAGGTAAAATTTTGGGGGGGGTTGGGCGAGGGGGACGAGTTGGGGAGGGAGGAGGGTGGGTGGGCCACTTCTATTGGCCTTTCATTTATCTTTATCATTATAGTAGCTTCTTTTTGTCTTTTCATTTTGTTTATGGTATCTTGGAACTCTATAATTTTTAAATTTTAATGAAATCAAATTCTATAGATCATCTTTACTGTGATTTGTTAAAAAGTCCTTTTGTGGGGCTTCCCTGGTGGTCCAGTGGGTAAGGACACCGCCTTGCAGTTCAAGGGGCACCAGTTCGATCCCTGGCCTGGGAAGATACCACGTGCTGCAGAGCGGCTGGACCGATGTGTCCAAGTACCAAGCCGGAGCTCTGGAGTGCATGTGCCCAGAGCCGATGCTCTGCGACAACAGAGGCCACTGTGATGGGAGGCCCACACGGGCCAAAGAACAAAGATGGATGAAAAAAAAGAAAGATCAATAGAAGTGGCCCACCCGCCCCCTCCCTCCCCACCCCCCCCCTCCCCCAAAATAAATAAATAAAATCTTAAAAAAAAAAAAAAAAAAAAGTCCTTTTGTATCCAAAAGTCAAGCCAGGTGTCACTAGCCCAAAGTTTACTTCCCTAAGAACGTCTTCTCCAATCCTTTAAAGCAGATTGTGTTCCACTGTTATGTGCTCAGATTTTTTTTTTTTTTGACACACCCTATGGCATGTGGAACTTTGTTCCCCGACCAGGGATCAAACTCATGCCCCCGGCAGGGAAGTCCTTGTTACATGCTCTTATGATACTGTTTTCTCTCTTTTATTACACTTATTGTTATTATACATTTATTTGCATGATTAATAAAATGTCTGAATCCTCCATGAGGTCTCAGATCATGCCTTATATTCTCACTTTCATTACCATATCACCAGGATTTAACATAGTTCCTGCCATATAATAGCTAACATTTATTAAGTCCTTACTAAATGCAAGCATTTTCCTAGAACTTTACATGTACTCATTTACTACTCAGGACAAACACATGAGACAGTTACTTCATGAATCACATTTTAATGACCTAAAAACTGGTGCACAGAGAAATTGTCACACAGCTAGTAGAGAGTAGAGTCAGGATTCAACCCCAGGTGGTCTGGCTCCACACCCTCTGTTCTCAACCTTTAATGTATGGGGTAGGAACTCAGCAAATGAAATGAGTGACAAGTCTATAATTTTAGCATGGTTCTATCAGAAATAGAGTTAATATTTTTAAAATATAAATAATATATTTATCAAACGAGGTGGGTGGGCCCTTCACCTTTTTTAAAGTAGCTTCTTTTTGTCTTTTCATTTTGTTTATGGTATCTTGGAACTCTATAATTTTTAAATTTTAATGAAATCAAATTCTATAGATCATCTTTACTGTGATTTGTTAAAAAGTCCTTTTGTGGGGCTTCCCTGGTGGTCCAGTGGGTAATGACACCGCCTTGCAGTGCAAGGGGCACCAGTTCGATCCCTGGCCTGGGAAGATCCCATGTGCTGCAGAGCGGCTGGACCGATGTGTCCAAGCAAGTACCAAGCCGGAGCTCTGGAGTGCATGTGCCCAGAGCCGATGCTCTGCGACAACAGAGGCCACTGTGATGGGAGGCCCACATGGGCCAAAGAACAAAGATGGATGAAAAAAAAAAAAGAAAGACCAATAGAAGTGGCCCACCCGCCCCCTCCCTTCCCAACCTGCCCCTCCCCCAAAATATATAAATAAAATCTTAAAAAAAAAAAAAATAAAAAGTCCTTTTTGTATCCAAAAGTCAAGCCAGGTGTCACTAGCCCAAAGTTTACTTCCCTAAGAACGTCTTCTCCAATCCTTTAAAGCAGATTGTGTTCCACTGTTATGTGCTCAGATTTTTTTTTTTTTTGACACACCCTATGGCATGTGGAACTTTGTTCCCCGACCAGGGATCAAACTCATGCCCCCGGCAGGGAAGTCCTTGTTACATGCTCTTATGATACTGTTTTCTCTCTTTTATTACACTTATTGTTATTATACATTTATTTGCATGATTAATAAAATGTCTGAATCCTCCATGAGGTCTCAGATCATGCCTTATATTCTCACTTTCATTACCATATCACCAGGATTTAACATAGTTCCTGCCATATAATAGCTAACATTTATTAAGTCCTTACTAAATGCAAGCATTTTCCTAGAACTTTACATGTACTCATTTACTACTCAGGACAAACACATGAGACAGTTACTTCATGAATCACATTTTAATGACCTAAAAACTGGTGCACAGAGAAATTGTCACACAGCTAGTAGAGAGTAGAGTCAGGATTCAACCCCAGGTGGTCTGGCTCCACACCCTCTGTTCTCAACCTTTAATGTATGGGGTAGGAACTCAGCAAATGAAATGAGTGACAAGTCTATAATTTTAGCATGGTTCTATCAGAAATAGAGTTAATATTTTTAAAATATAAATAATATATTTGAATAACAAACTACAAGTCGTATCTTAAAAAGTTATTTCTAACAGAATTACACATGTTCTTTTGAATATTTATGGTGCAATAACAATGTACTATCTACTGTGATTCAAAGAAACTCAATAAATATTAAGAAACATTGTTTTTAAATAAGTTTACTGGCTAAATGCAATAATAGTATAAACTAATAACAGAAGGAGGGCAAAAGTACACATTTTTATTATTGTACTTATTCTTCTAAGTATAATTTCCACAGTTAAATGCATAGAAATTCTGTATACAACTCAAAGAATTTTGATCTGTACACCTCAGTGCTAGATGTGTACTCAGTCACATTCAACTCTTTGTGACCCCATGGACTGTAACCTGCCAGGTTCTTCTGTCCATGGAATCTTCTAAGCAATAAGACTAGAGCAGGTTTCCATTTCATTCTCCAGGGAATCATCTTGATCCAGGGATCTAGCATGTGTCTCTTGCAGCTCCTGCACTGGCAGGTGAATTCTCTTATCACTGCACCAGCTGGGAAGCCCATAAGTAGCCATCATTCAAATCAAGATCTAGAACATGTCCACCTCTCCAAAAAGACTTCTCATACCCTTCCCAGTCATTCCTCAACCCAGAGACAATCACTGTCTGTTCTTTTTTAACCAGGTTTATTATTTATTTATGATTGGAGTTTGGCTGTGCTGGGTCTTCATTGCTGTGCCTGGGCTGTGTCTAGTTGTGGACTGTGTCTAGTTACTCTTTAGTTGTGCTGTAGAGGCTTCTTGTTGCAGTGGCTTCTCTTGTGGGGCAGCATGGACTCCAGAGCTTGCAGACTTCAGTAGTTGTGGCGTACAGGCTTAGTTGCTCCGCAGCATGTGGGATTGTCCCAGACCAGGGATCAGACCTATGTCTCCTGCGTTGGCAGGCGGATTCTCAACCCCTGGACAGGGAAGTCCCACTGTCTGTTCTTGAACTTGATATAAATGGCATCTTGCAACATGTACTCCCTTGTGTTTGGCTCCTTTCACTCAACGTTGTGTTTTTGAGAGGCATCCGTGTTGTTTATTGTGTGTAGCACCAGTTCATTCCTTATTTATTTTTTCATTTCCTGTGTAGTATCTCTTTGTGTCAGTATATGACTGTTTGGTAACCTGATTTTCAGTTTGGGGATATAATAATTAAAACTAATATAAACATTCATGTGCAAGGATATTTCTGAACACATGCAATCATTTCTCTCTATTATGTACCTAGTAATAAAATCTCTGGTTTGGAGGATAGGGTATGTTTAATTTTATTAGAAATTGCCAAAATCTGTGACTCTTTTTCCAAAGTGGTTTTGCCATTTTATACCAATACTTTCATCACCAATATACAAGAGTTTTTGCTCCACTTTCTCATCAATGGTTGATATTTTATATCTTTTAAATGACAGCCATTGGAAGGCTAGCAAGTAATATTTAATTGCAGTTTTAATTTGCATTTCCCTGATGACTGTTAATGTCGAATTGTTTTTACATGGTTATTGACCATTCACGTATCTCCTTCTGTGAGTTGACTGTTCAAATTTTGCCCATTTAATAATAGATTGTCTTTTTAATTTATTAATTTTAGTTTTGCTGCACTGGGTCTTCATTGCTGCACAGGGCTTTCTCTAGTTGTGGCAAGTGGGGACTACTCTGTAGTTGTGATGCGTGCGCAGGCTTTTCATTGCAGTGGCTTCTCTTGCTGTGGAGCATGGGCTCTAGGGTGCTCAGGCTCAGTAGTTGTAGCACACGGGCTTAGTTGCCCTGTGGCATGTGAGATCTTCCCAGACCAGGGATTGAATCTGTGTCCCTTGCATTTCAAGGCAGATTCTTAACTTAACCTTGGCAGTGAAAGTGCAGTTAGGACCACTGGACTGCCAGAATATTCTCAAGGGAAAGATTTTTTTTTTAATGAACTAAACTTATGAATCAAGAAGCTAGCTTAAGGGCTTCCCTGGTGGTCCAGTGGGTAAGGGCACCTCCTTGCAGTGCAAGGGCCGCTGGCTCGATCCCTGGCCTGGGAAGATCCCACGTGCCGCGGAGTGGCCGGACCGATGTGTCCAATCACCGAGCCAGCACTCTGGAGTGCATGCGCCCAGAGCCGGTGCTCTGCAGCAACAGAGGCCACTGTGATGGGAGCCCATATGGGCCAAAGAACACAGATGGATGAAAATAGAGAAATGAAAGATGAATAGAAGTGACCTGCCTGCCTCCCTCCCTCCCTACTCCACCCCTCCCATCAAAAAAAAAAAAAAAAAAGAAGCTAGCTTAAAAAAATGGTAAGGTAGCACTCCAAAAAAGTAGAAGGAAAGAATTAATAAACATGTAAAAATGTAGAAGTTAATAGAGTAAAAGTAAAAATGAAAAACTAATCAAGGTTTTTGCAATTCCAATTATGAGAAGGAAGAAATTAATGAAACATTAGAAATAAGAAAGCACATATATTCTATTAGGAGATTTAAAATATAAAAGCATACCATGCTTAACCTCATTAAATAAATTTGTAAAACTGGATTAAAAATGGGTGGTTTCCGGGTAAACATAAATTCTAGAATTAAAGAGATAAATAATTACAGAAACATATAGTGGTTAATCAAGCTTAGTCAGAAAGCTCAGATCATGAAGGAACAGATAATTTGGGGGTTACATCACTTCTTTCCAAACGCAGAATAAACTTGGAAGATTGTCAACTCATTTATGAGGCTTGCATAACCATATACCAAGACTAAACAAAGCTATCGTGGGAAAAGAAAACTATAGGTCAATCACTCTTATGAACAAAGATACAGAAATCCTAAATGAGACATTACTAAATGAAATCCATTAATATACTAAACGAATAATGCATCTTAACTAAGTAGGGTTTATCTTTGGAATGCCAAGATATTTCAACATGAGGAAATTTATGAATGTAATTCATTTGATCAAGAATTAAGAGAAAAAACATAACATCATCTTGATAGATTAAAAAAATTTAGTTCAACAAAGACACACTTATAATTTTAAAAAGCCACTTAACAAAACAGAAATTAGAACAACTCCATTTTCATAAAAGAAAGAAGCCCCTCCACAAACATCATATTCAATGGTGAATCACTAGTTTGAAATCAGAAACAAAGACATACCACCAACACTATTATTATTCAACAGTGTAGCTAATGGAATAAAAGAGTTAAAAAATATATAGTCAAAGAAACAATTATTTTTGCTTGTAGATAATATAACTGTCTATTCAGAAAATCCATGCAAATCAACTGAAAAAACGAGTTAACCCAGTAATAGAATTCAGCAGGTTGTCCAGATACTATACCCCATTAGTAAGCAACTATGAAAATCTCATGAGAAAGAAAAAAGATGGCATTTATAAAATGTGAAGCCACCTAGGGGTAACTAAATAAAAAATGTACAAGATGTATTTGAGGAGAAAAACAGCTGAAACAATTTCCTAAATATTTAAGAAAGCACATATATTCTATTAGGAGATTTAAAATATAAAAGCATACCATGCTTAACCTCATTAAATAAATTTGTAAAACTGGATTAAAAATGGGTGGTTTCCGGGTAAACATAAATTCTAGAATTAAAGAGATAAATAATTACAGAAACATATAGTGGTTAATCAAGCTTAGTCAGAAAGCTCAGATCATGAAGGAACAGATAATTTGGGGGTTACATCACTTCTTTCCAAACGCAGAATAAACTTGGAAGATTGTCAACTCATTTATGAGGCTTGCATAACCATATACCAAGACTAAACAAAGCTATCGTGGGAAAAGAAAACTATAGGTCAATCACTCTTATGAACAAAGATACAGAAATCCTAAATGAGACATTACTAAATGAAATCCATTAATATACTAAACGAATAATGCATCTTAACTAAGTAGGGTTTATCTTTGGAATGCCAAGATATTTCAACATGAGGAAATTTATGAATGTAATTCATTTGATCAAGAATTAAGAGAAAAATCATAACATCATCTTGATAGATTAAAAAAATTTAGTTCAACAAAGACACACTTATAATTTTAAAAAGCCACTTAACAAAACAGAAATTAGAACAACTCCATTTTCATAAAAGAAAGAAGCCCCTCCACAAACATCATATTCAATGGTGAATCACTAGTTTGAAATCAGAAACAAAGACATACCACCAACACTATTATTATTCAACAGTGTAGCTAATGGAATAAAAGAGTTAAAAAATATATAGTCAAAGAAACAATTATTTTTGCTTGTAGATAATATAACTGTCTATTCAGAAAATCCATGCAAATCAACTGAAAAAACGAGTTAACCCAGTAATAGAATTCAGCAGGTTGTCCAGATACTATACCCCATTAGTAAGCAACTATGAAAATCTCATGAGAAAGAAAAAAGATGGCATTTATAAAATGTGAAGCCACCTAGGGGTAACTAAATAAAAAATGTACAAGATGTATTTGAGGAGAAAAACAGCTGAAACAATTTCCTAAATATTTAAGAAAACTTCTCAGAAGAACTGCTTAGACATGTGTGTCGAGGGACATATGACAGGACCCGTCTGGAAGAGATGGGTCCACACTGTCATATTTGACCAATGAATTCCCCTCAATTCAGTTTTCGTGGGCTTACTTTTTCTTGTATATGTTTTCCAAAATTGAAAGTAACACTTCCCTTCGCCTGTCAAGATTAGATATTATTTTAACCCCTTACCCTGAGGAATCCAAGCTGTTGTATTTTCTATAATTTGATTTATAGGTTTTGCAGAACTGAAAGCTAACCCTCAAAATCAACCTCAAGCCATTTCTTCACTGGTTGGTCCAAATGTGTCATAGAGTTGTTGTCTCTTTTGGAAGGGGGCCGTAGGGGTGAGGATGGCTCTTGGCTGATCTTCAGGCAGCAGGGAAGGACTGGTATTGACCACAACATGATTTGGAAAGACCAGTGATCACGGAGCTATGGAGTTAACTTCATCCAAGAATGCAGTGGGTTTAGAGGAACATCCATCCTTTGGTCGCATGGGGCTACTTTTCAACATTTCTGGAGGACTGAGCTCATGCACTGCTTTCCTCCTTACAGAGGCAGGCTGGCATCAAGAACTGTAGCTATTAAGGTCTCATGGGTTTATATGTGGGAGACACACATTTGAAAGTGGCCTTGCAGGCTAATCAAGACCTAACCTTCATGTCCAAGCTGGGAAGTCCAAGACATCAGGGCACACCTTGGGGGTCAGTTGAAGTGTGTGTGGGAGAAACAGTGAGAGAGATTTTGACATTCAAGATTCTTAGAGCTGTGATCATCAAGCAGCCTGGGTAAAGAGGAGACGAGTGCTCACCCCTAGACAGCATATTAAAAAGCAGAGACATCACTTTGCCGACAAAAGTTTGTATGATCAAAGCTTGGGTTTTCCTGTAGTCATGTATGAATGTGAGAGTTGGATCATAAAGAAGGCTGAGCATCAATGGATTAACGGTTTCAAACTGTTGGAGAAGACTCTCGAGAGTCTCTTGGACTACAAGGAGGTCAAACCAGTTAGGTCTAAAGAAAATCAAACTTGCATGTTCACTGAAAAGACTGATGGTGAAGCTGAAGCTCCAGTATTTTGGCCACCTGATATGAAGAGATGACTCACTGGAAAAGACCCTGATGCTGGGGGAAATTGAGGGCAGGGGTAGATGGCAGAGGATGAAATGGTTAGGTAGCATCACTGACTCAATGGGCATGAATTTGAGCAAACTCTTCTGGGAGACAGTGAAGGACAGAGAGGCCTGGTGTGCTGCTGTTCATGGGGTTGCAGAGAGTTGTTCATGACTGAGTGACTGAACAACAACCACAAAATGTCAGGATAGAGACATTTTCCAAGAAGCTGGTAGCTTTTCTTGAGCTGATGGGAAGTAATAATAACATGCCTTTCTATCACTGGTATGAGGGCTTCCCTGATGGCTCTAGCGGTAAAGAATCTGACTGCAGCAGATACAGGCTCAACCCCGGGGTCGAAAAGATCACCTGGAGAAGGAAATGGCAAGCCACTCCAGTATTCTTGTTTGGGAAATCCTGTGGACAGAGAGCCTAGCGGGCTAAAGTCACTAAGGGTCAGATACGACTGAGCATGTGATGGATGGAGGAGGGCTGGTATGACCTGAAAAAAATTAAACTAGAATATCCTACATGTAAATTACAACATTCTAACAACTCTTGGTTCCAGAGGAGACCATTAGGCAGGATGGCTCCCGTATGCTTATTCCTTCAGGTGTTAGTTCATCCAGTGAATGTTGATGGCCTGCCTCCCAGGTTCCAGTCCTTGGACCACAGTCCAGGTGGCTGAGTCTAGAAACCAGGTGCGATCAGGGACAATGAACACATTTTTGCCAGCCCCCTTTCTCTCCATGGATAATGGAGACTGAGTGTACAGTAAGTGACGTCCCCCGGTGGCAGGAGTCCAGAGGCCACAGCTGATTGCTGGCCTGCTCTCCGCTCCAGTCTTGCCTGAGAGCAAAGCAGGAAATCACCTGCCGGCTTCAGGCCCACGTGGGCGTCTGGCAGAGGACAGAGGTGGTGGCAGCTGCAAGAGCAGTAGTAGGTTGTTTTCTGGTTTCAGAGCAGAGAACAACCAAATATCCTGTGTGACTCAGTTGAGGGAAGTGGTCCAGCTCTGGAGCAGGTGGGCTGTTTGATTTTTCTTCTTGACAACAACAAACTGAGTTTTTGTGCCCTGTTGCAAAAATCCCACTTCTCCTGCCTGGGTCAGGTGTAGCCAACAGCCCTGTCTGACAACGTTCTTCTGGGGACACCAGTAAGCCCAACAGGAACTCGGCTCCATTTCAGGTTTTACATCTGATCTTGAGTTCACGCCTCAGTCGAGTTAGGATAATGACTTGTATTGTCTGGGCTGGAAGGTACCTCCATCCTGTGAGGAAGGAGGCTGAGGAAGTTAGTTTGAAAATATGATGTTGAGGTCCGCACAACAGAAGGAGGAGCCCATTCTTCGACGGTTCAGGCTCCTTTTAGATGAAAGGAACACAGCAGCAACAGCCTACCCAGTGGGAACTTAAAAACAGTAATGTCCAAGCACTCAGACAGATATTTGAAAGCCACAATTTAAAATTATAATTGTATATAAAACCAACAGGTTTGGAAGTGATGAGATTATTTTTTTCGAATTCTTGTTTTGCATTTGACCCTTAATACGTCTGCTTCACCTCTCCTCAGAATCTACATTGTCGGGCTGTTCATGGGGTCAGGCATGTTGATCTGGCTCCAGCCACTCTGTAGAAGGCAGCAGTTTTTGGTTGGTTGGTTTTTGGTTTTCAGTTCTGCATTTCTCTCCGGAGCATTTGGACAGGGTACTTGAGTGGAATTAAGTATACATAGAAGACTTTCAGAAGTCAGATAGCATAAGATGAAAAGGAAGGTTGAAAAAAAGGAAAGACTGTTTGCATAAAACTGCTGTTCCCTGACTTTGCCAAATTTTGTTCCAGAGGTTAGTAACCTTCTGTTTCAAAACAGGAAAGAAGCTGACTCACAGGAGTCACCTACACGTGGGCTTTGCTAGATAATTATCCAGCTGACAGTTCAGAGAGCTTAACAAACCCGGCTCTGTGGTCTCCGAAGACTGAATTCATTATGCCTTAAATAAGAGACAAAAATTCCCATTGTGATTTTCAGATCTTAGTGCTTTCTTTAACTATGTGGTTTACCTGTTTAAGGACTTGGCAAACAGGATAAAAATGTCTTTCTTAACAGTTCCATCTCAGACTCTAATTATTCCTATTTTTGATCTTCTAGCTGTAGATCTAGAATTAAACAGTCTTCCTTTAATGTGGGTAGTTGCTTTTTTAAAAAAGCCGTTTTCAACTTGTCGACTTTAACTTTTTTTTCTGCGGGAACGGCTTGGGTGGAAAGAGAGAAAAAAGTGCCAGCTACTGCCTTTTTGTTTTCCTGGGAAGCCGGTGGGCAATTATCTGGAATGTCTGGTGTATCTTGTGCCACACAGATTGAGAAAAAGCATGAGGAGTGCTCAGAGGTACCCCCGGGGAGACAGACACACGGGCACAACCAAGGTGGCTCCTCCACCCATGGCCTTCAGCTTCTGGGAAGATGATGTTTGTTTCCACCTGCTTGGTGGGCGGTGAGGGCAGGAGCTCTGGGTAGGGAGAACACCTTATGTGAGGCTTGAAAAGTTTATTTCCATAACTTGAAACCAAGAGGCCAGGAAGGACAAATTTACCTGAGGGAATTCTTTTAAAATTCTACTCCCCTGTGGTTGTAGCTTTAAAAAAAAAAATAAAAAGATTGCTAGGAAGAGGGGAAATCTTAAGAAAATTCAAAACAGTCTCCTGTGTGCCTCCCACACTTGGGGCGAGTTAGGAACACAGCAGAACTGCCTTTTTCTCCCATCTTGGGCTCTGGAGTCGGGCCGCGTTGGTAGTGGTGAGGTTGGCATATTTGGGTCTTTTTAAAAAATAAGCATGTATCTGTTTACAAAATACAGATGTACATATATCCCTCTCTGTGTAAGTGGGGGCAGGGTGGATATACAGAAATGTGAGTAAACAGTTCCAGAGAAAGAGGAAGTGCCCCAGGAACAGGAAGGACTGAGCTCTCTGGGATCCCAATAAACAGGCAGAGCGAGTCCGCAGTGTCATGGAATTGACTCTGAGTGGAGAGCTGACCGGGCGGTCTCTGTTCCTTTTCTCCTCGCCGGAGAGATGAAACCTCCGAAGAACCCTGCTAATGATGAGATAGTACAGAGGCGTAAGAAAACGGTAATAAAGCAGTCAGCGCCATTGTGGATGTGTTTACTGCTTTCCAGTCACTGTTCTCAGTGCTTCATATGCACAACCTCACTTCGTCCTCACCGCAGCACCGCAGAGGAGGAGCTGTTAGTATCCTTATTTTATAGGTGCAGACACTGAGGCTCAGAGAGAGGAAGGAACTTGGCTAAAGTCACATACATACTAAGTAGGAGAGCAGCAGGGGTTTCCCAGGTGCTGCTAGTGGTAAAGAACCTGCCTGCCCATGCAGGAGACGTAAGAGACATGGATTCGATCCCTGAGTCCGGAAGATCCCCTGGAGGAGGAAATGGCAACCCACTCCAGTATTCTTGCCTGGAGAGTCCCATGGACTGAGGAACCTGGTGGGCTACAGCCAATAGGGTCGCAGAGAGTCAGACATGCCTGAAGCGACTTAGCACCCACGCATGCAGGCTGAGACCAGAGTCCATGCTTGCTGCTGTTTAGTCGCTCAATCGTGCCTGACTCTTTGCAACCCTATGGACTGTAGCTTGCCAGGCTCCTTTGTCCATGGGACTCTCCAGGCAAGAATACTGGAGTGGGTTGTCATTTCCTTCTCCAGGGGACCTTCCTGAACTAGGAATCGAACTTGTGTCTCCTGCAGGGGCAGGCAGATATTTTCACCTCTGAGCCACCAGGGAAGCCTAGAGTCCATGCTTTTAATGACTAAAAGTTTTCTAGTAAGAAAGAACTTAAGTAAACAATAAGTCTAGGTAGGAAACGCTGTGACCAGAACTTGAAGACATCAGAGTAGGGGTGAGAAGTTCCACTAGAGGGAGTGGGACTTCTTCCAGGAAGAGAAGGAAGTTCCAGGGAGAGATGGAGGAGGGAGGCTTTTCTGTGTCTTATGGGAACTATACCCCGCCGCCCCCGCCTCCTCCACCTCCCCGAGGCATCAGGTCCCCACCATATTCCACCTGGATGCAGACTGTCTCTGGCGGGGCACATAATCTCCAGTGGAATCAAGAGAAAGGGGTCCCTGCTCTCCTGGACCCTGCTTGACCCCAGGCTGACAGATGTGGATGGCAGTGTGTAGGATTTGGAGTCTCTGGGAGCTGGACTGCTTGTCGTGCAGGCTGGGACCAGTCCAGAGGGAGGGTGCACAGCCTGCCTGTGGATGCTGTTGATGAGGAGATACCAAATGGTTGACAGAGTTGCCGGCCAGCCTTCAGTGGGGCTGCGAGAGAAGCTCAGTGGACTCAACAGCAGCCAGTACTGGACTCCAGAACTGGGACTCCAGCATGGCCTGAGCAAGCGGTTATCACTAGGCATTTCTCTTCTCTTCCTCAGAACAGAGGAAGCATGGGCGCGGAGAGGGTCGATGACTTGCCCACAGCTTGGCAACTGGCAAACGGCGGAGCCAGAAAGAGTGACGCTGTGGCCGTGCCCTCAGCCCCATTGGTTCAGCCACGGGTGCCACACCGAGCCCCTGGCAATGCCTCTGTGTGTGGAATTCTACAGCCTCCTCTTTTCTGATTCAGCTGGGGTTCATGTGATTGCCCACCTCCTGCTAAAAGTCAGTTAATGTTTCCCATGGGACACTAATGAACACAGGTGTGACTGAAGCGATCAGGGCTTTGAGGGGGTGGCAGAAGTGAGTCATTTCTCACCTCTGTCTACAAATGGCAGAGGTGGTGTTTTGGGACCAAATGCTGTGAAATCACAGACGCAGAAGTCAGAGCTGTGGGCTCACAGCCAGTGAACCGCCCCATGCCCTTCCCAACCAGAAGGTTCTGTAACCCCCACTGCTTCTCCCAGAGGAGACATGTAGGTCATATCAAATGTAGCTCTCGTGATAGCCTGTTCTCAGGAGCACTTTCAGGGGGACAAAGAAAGTAGGGGTTTTTGAGTGACATCCAAAACAAGAGCTACAAGTTACTAAACTCTTTCTACACTGCAAGGTCCTTGGCATGAATTATCTCATTTTCCCGGGGGGACTGTTTCTAAAACTTTGCAATGTGCCGCCCGCCTCCTCCACCTCCCGAGGCATCAGGTCCCCACCATATTCCACCTGGATGCAGACTGTCTCTGGCGGGGCACATAATCTCCAGTGGAATCAAGAGAAAGGGGTCCCTGCTCTCCTGGACCCTGCTTGACCCCAGGCTGACAGATGTGGATGGCAGTGTGTAGGATTTGGAGTCTCTGGGAGCTGGACTGCTTGTCGTGCAGGCTGGGACCAGTCCAGAGGGAGGGTGCACAGCCTGCCTGTGGATGCTGTTGATGAGGAGATACCAAATGGTTGACAGAGTTGCCGGCCAGCCTTCAGTGGGGCTGCGAGAGAAGCTCAGTGGACTCAACAGCAGCCAGTACTGGACTCCAGAACTGGGACTCCAGCATGGCCTGAGCAAGCGGTTATCACTAGGCATTTCTCTTCTCTTCCTCAGAACAGAGGAAGCATGGGCGCGGAGAGGGTCGATGACTTGCCCACAGCTTGGCAACTGGCAAACGGCGGAGCCAGAAAGAGTGACGCTGTGGCCGTGCCCTCAGCCCCATTGGTTCAGCCACGGGTGCCACACCGAGCCCCTGGCAATGCCTCTGTGTGTGGAATTCTACAGCCTCCTCTTTTCTGATTCAGCTGGGGTTCATGTGATTGCCCACCTCCTGCTAAAAGTCAGTTAATGTTTCCCATGGGACACTAATGAACACAGGTGTGACTGAAGCGATCAGGGCTTTGAGGGGGTGGCAGAAGTGAGTCATTTCTCACCTCTGTCTACAAATGGCAGAGGTGGTGTTTTGGGACCAAATGCTGTGAAATCACAGACGCAGAAGTCAGAGCTGTGGGCTCACAGCCAGTGAACCGCCCCATGCCCTTCCCAACCAGAAGGTTCTGTAACCCCCACTGCTTCTCCCAGAGGAGACATGTAGGTCATATCAAATGTAGCTCTCGTGATAGCCTGTTCTCAGGAGCACTTTCAGGGGGACAAAGAAAGTAGGGGTTTTTGAGTGACATCCAAAACAAGAGCTACAAGTTACTAAACTCTTTCTACACTGCAAGGTCCTTGGCATGAATTATCTCATTGGATTAACATACCAACCTGATGAAGTGGGACTGTTTCTAAAACCCATTTTATGGATGAGGAGACTAAAGTTTAAGTGGATGAAGTCAGCTGTTCAAGTTACGTGACCTGAGCGCCTAAGAATAACCATTAGGAATACTGTCTCTCGCTTTGACTGTGTGAGATGACACACATCTGTTGCAATGGGTTGAGTTTTGAATCAGACCTGTTGTCTGATGTCTGAAGGGAAACCTGGTGCTGCCCTATTTCTCAGGCCCCTGACCTTGGCCTCTGAGGCCGTGGGAGTCCTGAGAGGGAGCTCGTTCCGCTCTGAGGAAGGAAGCCCCTCGTCATTTCCCCGAATGAAGCCTCCTACTTCCTCGCTCCCAAATGGATTTGGAAGAACTCCTGAGTCTGGCCTGGGATTAAGGGTCAGAGGGATAGAAAGAAGTTTTCAGGGCTATATAATCTCAGGTCTGGTCGGGAGGTCTCTGGGAGGAATATATCCTTAAGCGTTAAGTCTGAGTGACAGGCTGCAAACTGCTAGGTCTTTCTGTATCAAGGAAAGGAGATTGTCAGCTAGAACTGGAGCCAGATGTGCAGGATTATTATCTTGGGTGGAGTTACCCTCAAGGACCAGAACTGTAGTGCAAACCATGGGATTCAGTCCAAGGTATCTCCCTCTATAACTTGCTTTGAGTTTAGAGCTAAAATTAAAACAGCCTCTGAGATTTTTCTCCAAATGGTGGTATACATTTGGGTATTTGTTTGGTGGGTGGTGTGTTTTTTTTGTATTTTTTCCCTTTCCTTGTCATGTAGAAAGAGTTTAGTAATATGTAGCTCTTGTTTTTGATGTCATTCGAAACCCCTTCTTTCTAGTGTTTTTTTTTTTTTTTTTCAATTTTGGTTTCTTTTATTGGTCCTTCATTTATTCATTTTCATCTATCTTTATTCTTCAGCCTGTGTGGGCTTCCAAATGCAGTGGCCTCTCTCACTGCAGAGCACCGGCTCTGGGCGCACGTGCTCCAGAGCACCGGCTCATAATTGGACACACCAGTCCAGCCAATCTGTGGCAGGTGGGATCTCCCCTGGCCAGGGATTGAACCGGTGCCCCTTGCACTGCTAGGTGGACTCTTTACCCACTGGACCATCAGGAAAACCACCTTTTTAAAAAATATATATTTTATTTATGTATTTGGCTGAATTGGGTTTTCATTGCGGCATGTGGGATCTAGTTCCCTGACCAGTAATTGAACCCAGGCCCCTTGCATTGGGAGCTAGAGTCTTAGCCACAGGTCCATCAGGGAAGTCCCTAGTGGGTTTTTTTTGCGGGGTAGGGGGGCACTTCTATTGGTTTTTCATTTATTTCCTTTTTTGTTCTTCAGCCCTGTGTGGGCCTTCCATCTCAGTGGCCTCTTGTCGCAGAGCTCCAGCTCAGTAGTTGGATGCATCAGTCCAGCCACTCTGCGGCACGTGGGATCTTCCCAGGCCAGGGATCGAACTGGCGCCCCTTGCACTGCAAGGCAGTGGCCTTACCCAGTGGACCACCAGGGAAGCCCATCCCTAGTGGTTTTGATTTAGGAAGAAAGATTATCTGTGGACACAGATCATTTTATACATTAATACAATCTCTCCATTTTACAGCCGAGGAAGATGAGACAAGGGATTCCCAAAGTTATTCCTTGACCTACAAGGCTAAGGCTTGAACCCATGTCTCTTGACATGGCCCACATCCCAAGACTTGCTTATGTCCAGTGGCTCACCCAGGCCTTTGGGTGCTAGAAGCCCTTGTCTGCCCCAGGGGCATTTGGACAAATTCCTCCTTATGACCCCTTTTCTCCATGGAGAATGTAATGTTTAAGCTGTTATAATCCAGTCTTAAAAATGATGTTGGGTGTCACATGGGTGGTCATTTAAACACCCAATGCAGGGGCTTCCCTGACGGCTCGGTGGTGGGGAGTCTGTCTGCCAGTGCAGGAGACACTGGTTTAATTTCTGGTCCATGAAGATCCCACATGCCACCGAGCAACAAAGCCTATGTGTCACGACTGTTGAGTCTGTGCTCTAGAGCCCAGCGGCCACAGCTACAGAAGCCCTTGCCCTCAAGCCCCACTCCACAACAGGAGAAGCCACCACAATAAGAAGCCTGAGCACGGCAACCAGAGGGGGGCCCAGCGCAGCTAGAGGAAAACCTGAGCAGCAGCGAAGACCCAGAGTAGCCAAAATAAATGAACGCAAATTAAACATCCAATGCCCTGCTTCCCTGAGAACAAAACAGAAACTTCCTTTGTTGTAAATCTTTCCAAAGTATTTGTGGTCATATCTATGCCTTAGTAATTAGAGTCTGTTGAGCATAACAACATGGTTCACATGAGTCAAGATGCCGCAGGATCCCAGGGTCCCCATTTTAGAACTCTAGTAAGCACAGCTTCTAAGACACAACCTAGTTTGACATTTTTTTCGATTGATCTTTTTTGGGTCGGATGACATTTTGTATTGATAAAAGTAGAAAGTAAAAATGTCTGATTAATTGAGAAGTTTGGCTGAGCTGGATTCTGGCTCATTGGGTTAGTTGAATTGAGGTCTTTGTAATACTATATGATCTGTGCCACCTTAATCCTGCCAGCTCCTCAGACAAGTTGGGGAGAATTTTTCATGGCCTAGAAACTTCTTGAAAGTTATTAAAATACCGTGCATGCTTCGTAGCCTAGAGCGTGTTCATTGTAAATCAAACAGAAAAAAAGATAAAACACTGAAGTGACTGACACCTAGCCTAGAGTCGCAATCCACCTCAACTTCCAGTAGCTTCTCACCTGTTGTCAGGCTCTAGGAGGCTAAAGACACCTAGGCTCTGACCCCTCCTCAGGCCATATCTGCTGTGGTGCCTGAGCTGCTGGCCCTGCCCAGAGGGAGATGTGAGAGCTGCCTGGCCTGACTGCGGTGTTTTCAATCTCCAAATGGACAACCGGTTCTGGCAGGAGAGATCAGATGTTGTCTTTCTCCCTCTGAGGCAATTGAGTTACTCAATTGGGATACACGGCACTGACTTTGCCTGCCTGGATCATCCTCGTGGGTCTGGTGATTGCCTCATAAATCAAGGCTTTTGTCTGCTTTCCTTTAATCAAATAGAGCAGGAACGATTAAATCTACTCTTAATATAATCACCCTTTTCTTGTTGGGCCTGGGGAAAAAGTCTCCCAAGACGTCTGTTGTGTTTTCCCAGGGGTCTCCTCAGAAGCCACCACAATAAGAAGCCTGAGCACGGCAACCAGAGGGCCCAGCGCAGCTAGAGGAAAACCTGAGCAGCAGCGAAGACCCAGAGTAGCCAAAATAAATGAACGCAAATTAAACATCCAATGCCCTGCTTCCCTGAGAACAAAACAGAAACTTCCTTTGTTGTAAATCTTTCCAAAGTATTTGTGGTCATATCTATGCCTTAGTAATTAGAGTCTGTTGAGCATAACAACATGGTTCACATGAGTCAAGATGCCGCAGGATCCCAGGGTCCCCATTTTAGAACTCTAGTAAGCACAGCTTCTAAGACACAACCTAGTTTGACATTTTTTTCGATTGATCTTTTTTGGGTCGGATGACATTTTGTATTGATAAAAGTAGAAAGTAAAAATGTCTGATTAATTGAGAAGTTTGGCTGAGCTGGATTCTGGCTCATTGGGTTAGTTGAATTGAGGTCTTTGTAATACTATATGATCTGTGCCACCTTAATCCTGCCAGCTCCTCAGACAAGTTGGGGAGAATTTTTCATGGCCTAGAAACTTCTTGAAAGTTATTAAAATACCGTGCATGCTTCGTAGCCTAGAGCGTGTTCATTGTAAATCAAACAGAAAAAAAGATAAAACACTGAAGTGACTGACACCTAGCCTAGAGTCGCAATCCACCTCAACTTCCAGTAGCTTCTCACCTGTTGTCAGGCTCTAGGAGGCTAAAGACACCTAGGCTCTGACCCCTCCTCAGGCCATATCTGCTGTGGTGCCTGAGCTGCTGGCCCTGCCCAGAGGGAGATGTGAGAGCTGCCTGGCCTGACTGCGGTGTTTTCAATCTCCAAATGGACAACCGGTTCTGGCAGGAGAGATCAGATGTTGTCTTTCTCCCTCTGAGGCAATTGAGTTACTCAATTGGGATACACGGCACTGACTTTGCCTGCCTGGATCATCCTCGTGGGTCTGGTGATTGCCTCATAAATCAAGGCTTTTGTCTGCTTTCCTTTAATCAAATAGAGCAGGAACGATTAAATCTACTCTTAATATAATCACCCTTTTCTTGTTGGGCCTGGGGAAAAAAGTCTCCCCAAGACGTCTGTTGTGTTTTCCCAGGGGAGTTCTCAGGGAAGGAAAGGCACCTCTGGAAAGGGGAACTGATGTTGAAGTGTGGGGGGAGCAGTGAGGAACGCCGGAAACCGAGGCCAGAAAACAAGGCACGGCTGGGGCACCTGGAAATGGTACAGAGGATTCAAAGGGGCTCCGGAAGTTTCCTCACTCAGGTACTCCTCCTCCAGGATGAAATATAATACAATCTACTTTCCGTCTCCACAGGTGCAGAACCAGTGAATGCGGAGGGATGACTATGTGTGTTTGGGGGGTGGCCCCTGAATCAATGCCCATGGATACCCAGTGACCACAGTACCTCTCTTCAGTGTGACGGCCCCTTTCTCACTCTCAACCTTGTGCTCATGGCCCTAGCTCACCGTTAATTGTGATTTCTTTACCTGTGTTTACTTGATGACTCTTGAGAAGTAATTTCTGCTGCCCATAGGAAAGTCTTGTCTAATTCATGGTTCATATTCGTGAGAGAAAATTGAATCATTATTCTCTCTTCCTTTTGGTTTTGTTTCTTGAAACAGGGGTCATAGGTCATTGGAAATTGGTTCTTTTTGTGTGTCAGGTCTCCAAGCCCTGGTCCAATGAGTGCAGGAGGAGTACGGATGGAGAGGAATGGTTCTAAAGTACACACCTCAGCAGCAGGAGCTTCGTGTGGGCCGGTTACCCTTTGCACAGAGTGTGGTTCAAGTGGGCATCAGCTACCCTTCCATACAGCCAACGTTTATGGGCACCTGAGAGTCTTTTGAGGAGCCCTAAGATAGTCCTCAACTACCATTCTCATGGGAGACCTGGTCTCTAGGAGACTGGAAAAAGGTAGGAGAAGGTGAGAACTGTATCTCTGGCCCTAACAGTCCAATGCGCATTTTGAATTCAAAGGCAGTGCCAGGGCGGATCTGGCTCTTCTAGGGTGGAAGGAAAGAGCCACACCCACAACCGTTAGGCCTGCCCTGTGGTCCCGGCTCAGGAATGAGAATGAGTCTTCATCACCCGCAGGTGCTTGTCCAGGTGCTGGACAGGGGGGCTGGGGCAGGCGTGGCAGAAGACGTGGAAGGCCCCTGCGGTCCTGATGGGAAGTCCCCCCAGTGCCCTCTCTTGTTGTTTTCACCCGAGAAGCTGGCGGCAGCCCCTGCCCTTTTGCCAGACAGGCCTACAGAACTGTTATTGTTTCCCTCAGGTAGCAAATGCCGCCGGCCCGGGGCCAGCCCAGCTGCTCCCGCGCTGCCAAAAGAGAAGCGGGCTTTGTTTTAATTGTCACATTTGTTGTTTGGAGGGAGGTTTCTGGGTGACCTTTCCATCAGACTTGCATGCAAATGTCCCAGCGAAAGGTTGTGATTGGTCTGGAAAGGTTATCTCCATTGCCTAGATGGCTGTCTTCACAAAGGAGGAAAGTTCAGGCAGGGAGCCCCGGGCTGGGGTATGACTGAGGAGAAAGGTCATCAAGTCTGCACCCCTCAGTCCAGCCGGCCTCGCCTGCAGGTGGCTGCTTCTGTTTGCCTCTGGTCTCCACCTCTTTTATCCCTGCCTGGCCTGGAGTAACCCCGCGGGTTGAGGCTCCTATCTGCTGTGCCCCCAGGCTGCCTTCTTTCTCAGAACTGGCTCCCTTTGCGCCGATGTAACACGTCCTCCCCTCACCCTGAGACAGGCAACGTGGAGGAATCCCCGCTCTGAACAACCGAGGCTCTGTTACTAGGTTTTCAAGGCTTTGTTGAGAGGACAACGTATCAATGCGTGTCCCTCCAGACAACTCTATTTAAATATCGGTTCTTTCTGATCAAAAAAAAAAAAAATCTGGAAACTCAGCTGAGATTAATGTGTTCCTTATTACGGCAGAGCGATCTGATACCCCCTTTTTCCTAACCTCAGGCTGGTGGTGATGGGCGTGCGATGGATTCTAAAGGAGAAGTACTCAGACTTTAAGCTCCTGTAGAGAAAGGTATCTGCTATGATTTATGGGTGTGGGGGCAGATTTCTTGCCCCCACCCCCACCGATCCCTCCCAGAGAAATCAGACTGTTGACTTTCCTGCTGGGCGGAGGCGCGCAGGCAGGCAGCATAATTAACCTTAGAGGTCACAACGGCTGAGGGTGGGAGAGCCAGAAGCCAGCCACCAGGGCTGTGGCGGAGCGGTAGCCGAGAAGCTTCCAGAGGCGTGAGGGGATTGTAGTGCAGGAGGTGAAGGTCTCATGAATCATGTCAGCTGTTTACTAGGGATTCACAACAAAACAGCTGCCCGTGCAAGCCACAGCCCAGTCCTTGGGGAAGCAGGTGGTGGGGCCGTGTGGGGCACTGCGTGCCGCAACCTGTCTCTATTAGCTGTAATTACGCTCATGACTTGTGCTCGGGGACAGCAAGGAACCATCAAGCCCTGCCAGGTGGACCAGAGAGCTGCCTTTCCAGCTGGTGGTCAGTCAGCTGTCGGGAGGCCCGAAGCAATTTTTCTTTGAAATCGGCTTCTAAATTGCAGGGAGTCCAAATAAATTGACACATTTACTGGCTTGAACAGCTTTCTTATTCCTGCTTCATTGCCTCAGCCTGACCACTCCTTGCCGGAGCAGCTCTGAGTGTGGGGATGGGGGATGGAGGAGAGCCCCGCCCCCTAAGGCTGCAGGCGGTCCTGAGCTGTTTGGAAGGCCATCACAGGCTGGGCACTTAGGTGACGATTTCTGTGTGCGAGCCCCGTTTCATTACCAATGTTATTGAGTGCTTTTCAACTTGTAAATTGAAAACATGTTCCACAAAGGAAACCTATAATCTACAGGGGAAAAACGCTGTACACTAAAAAGCAAAGAGGTACCAAGTACTCATTCCAAGATAAATACATGTCTTACCACAATGTAGGCTCTCTCCACAGTCCACCCTCCGGGGGAGAGAAAACTACTTTCTTGGAAAGCAGAATTTCCTTATAATTTACCCAGTTGAAATCTTGGCCCGTTTCCTTCTCTAATCATAACCAAGTGACAAAAGAAGGTCCTCGTGAGTCTTGATCAGTCACTCATTTACAGTAGCATCTTGGTCACTGGGATTCTAGGGCAGCCTGACTGGGCATCCTTGAAGCACTTACGGAGGGGAGGTCACCGGCGGTGCAGTCTCTGTGGGGGTGGACCGCCTAGGGACAGGGCTGACGGCACAGGATTCAGAACCCAGTTCTGCCACCTGATGGCTAGGCAAGGTGCGTCCTCTAAGACTCAGGTTCCTCGTCCATTGGTGGGGATAATAACAGCTACCTCTTGTTTAGTTCAGGCGTTGAGTGATGTGCCAGCCCCAGCGCACTGGAAATGCTTAGTGAGTGTCGGCTCCTCTTCATCATCCCTGAGGATCAACGTGATCGTGCTTTCGCTTCTCAGTGCTGGACAGGCTCAGGCAGTGGGGGTGGGGATCACATCCTGGTATCACCCTTGGTGGGGTGTGACCCCGAGTTTTCTAGCCTCCTGTCTCTACACAAGGGCTTCCCAGGTGGCACAGTGGTAAAGAATCTGCCTGCCAGTGCAGAAGATGCAGGAGACACGGGTTCAGTCCCTGGGTCAGGAAGATTCCCTGGAGGAGGAAATGACAACCCACTCCAGTATTCTTGCCTGGAAAATCCCATGGACAGAGGAGCCTGGAAAGCTGTAGATCATGGGGTTACAAAGACTTGGACACCACTGAGCAAATGAACACCTCTAGACAAAGTCGAAAAGCTAGCCAGGTTGGGGTCTTCTGCTGTTTCACATAGGCCCTTTGAACTCTGACTTCTGCTTTTTCTCCGTTTTTCTCCATCTATCTTCATGCCCTGGCTGAAGTTTCACCTCCTCTAGGAAGTCTGCCTGAATCACACGTCATGATTCATAGAGTAATGCATTAACACTCTTTGCCTCTCACTAAATGTAATCCCATGACATTACTTAGCTTTAGATGAATCTGTCACTACTTCCCTCTATGTTGCTCTAAATGGCATTATTTCATTATTTTTATGGCTGAGTAATATTCTACTGTATATACGTACCATATCTTCTTTATCCATTCCTCTGTCAATGGACATTTAGGTAGTTTCCCTGTCCTGGCCATTGTAAATAGTGCTGCTATGACTTAAGGATGAGTCCTCGTGAGTCTTGAGTCACTTTACAGTAGCATCTTGGTCACTGGGATTCTAGGGCAGCCTGACTGGGCATCCTTGAAGCACTTACGGAGGGGAGGTCACCGGTGCAGTCTCTGTGGGGGTGGACCGCCTAGGGACAGGGCTGACGGCACAGGATTCAGAACCCAGTTCTGCCACCTGATGGCTAGGCAAGGTGCGTCCTCTAAGACTCAGGTTCCTCGTCCATTGGTGGGGATAATAACAGCTACCTCTTGTTTAGTTCAGGCGTTGAGTGATGTGCCAGCCCCAGCGCACTGGAAATGCTTAGTGAGTGTCGGCTCCTCTTCATCATCCCTGAGGATCAACGTGATCGTGCTTTCGCTTCTCAGTGCTGGACAGGCTCAGGCAGTGGGGGTGGGGATCACATCCTGGTATCACCCTTGGTGGGGTGTGACCCCGAGTTTTCTAGCCTCCTGTCTCTACACAAGGGCTTCCCAGGTGGCACAGTGGTAAAGAATCTGCCTGCCAGTGCAGAAGATGCAGGAGACACGGGTTCAGTCCCTGGGTCAGGAAGATTCCCTGGAGGAGGAAATGACAACCCACTCCAGTATTCTTGCCTGGAAAATCCCATGGACAGAGGAGCCTGGAAAGCTGTAGATCATGGGGTTACAAAGACTTGGACACCACTGAGCAAATGAACACCTCTAGACAAAGTCGAAAAGCTAGCCAGGTTGGGGTCTTCTGCTGTTTCACATAGGCCCTTTGAACTCTGACTTCTGCTTTTTCTCCGTTTTTCTCCATCTATCTTCATGCCCTGGCTGAAGTTTCACCTCCTCTAGGAAGTCTGCCTGAATCACACGTCATGATTCATAGAGTAATGCATTAACACTCTTTGCCTCTCACTAAATGTAATCCCATGACATTACTTAGCTTTAGATGAATCTGTCACTACTTCCCTCTATGTTGCTCTAAATGGCATTATTTCATTATTTTTATGGCTGAGTAATATTCTACTGTATATACGTACCATATCTTCTTTATCCATTCCTCTGTCAATGGACATTTAGGTAGTTTCCCTGTCCTGGCCATTGTAAATAGTGCTGCTATGACTTAAGGATGAGTGTGTCTTTTTGAATTATAACTTTGTCCAGATGTATGCCCCAGGAGTGGGATTGCTGGATTGGACAGCAGCTCTGTTTTTAGTTTTATGAGGAAACTCCATACCACTTTCCATAGGGGTGGCACCAATTTACGTTGCACTGATAGTGTAAGAGAGTTCCCTTTTCCAGGAGGCACAGTTCTTAAGCCCTGAAGGTGGGTACAAGGCAAAGGCAAAGTAGCAGCTTATGTACAGTCATGCTGTTGTGCTGGCTGACCCGGGGGGTGTGGGCAGCCCTCAGCTCGATAGATCTTCCTGTTCCCGCCAGATCTCCTTCAGCCTCTCCAAGGCTGGGCTGGGTGTGTACCACTCTGTAGCATGGAACCCCCGCTTCTCCTGCAGGTCCCCCACTGCATCCAGGTGCAGAGACACACGGCAACATCTCCCCGGGTTCCAGAGGTCACGGGAGTCTCAGTTCCTGTGGTAGGCTGCAGTTTGACCTTGCTATCACCCACATCTGCTTCCTTCTCAGCGGACAGTCTGGATGACCCAGCATAACTGCAGATCCAGTGCTAGACGTGGAAGCAGCGGCTGCCCAGTCAGCAGCACCTCACTGAATAAGGTCTAACTCCCACTGACTCTGACAAATCCCAACCTAAATCATCCAGATGGTTCTGCTTCTCTAATCAAACCCTGCCCGATACAGTGACTATAGCACATAATGTGTGTGGAGCCTCATGGTGTGCAGGGCGGGTGGTCATGCCTCATCTAGGAGGGTGACATACAAGCGATGTGGTGGAGGACCCTTCACACCCCGACCTCAGAGCGGGAGACACCCACCCCTCCCCCATCTCCTGGACGGTTCAGGCTGGCCTTGGGGCTGATGGAGAGGAGGTAGAATCTGTGCACATAACCACAATTGGAGGAATAACCTGTTCATCCCAACATCCGCATGGTGGAGACGCAAAGCGGCTTTGGGTGGTGCGGCTGGAAGTGACAGATGCAGCAGCTTTCAGCTGAGCACATTGTTGGTTGGCTTCTGCCAACTGGTGGTGGGACGAGGTACCAGGGAATCCCATTTCCCAGATTTGAGGGATGTGTTTGCCTTCAACAGGGCCGCAGCCATCCCTGGCCTTAGGTTGATGTGACCTGGGTCCAGGTGCAGCTGCGCATGTGTCCCCCTGGAGCAGCGCTGGCTTCCAGCGCCCGCGTCACCCAGGGGCGGTCGGTCTGGCGGCCATCACCCAGCATCATGGCTGTGGGGCTCCAGTGCAGGACGAGAGGAGCAGAAACACCCAAATGTGAAGTCCAATATGCGACAGCGGCCATACTCATGTGAGGAAAATACAAGGATGTGGAGAAGGAAACTGCCTGGAAGCAGGGAGCCTCCCAGGGGCACGCGCTTTTATAGAGTGATGAGCCGAAGCCGCGCTGTCTGTCACTGTTTCCAGCGCTGTCTTTTCTTTTCTTTTTTTTTAAATCCCTCCCACGCAGAGCCGTGTTATTTTGGGTTCTGTTATGTTTTTTTCCCTCCTCTCACCTCAGTATGCCTGAGATGCCTGACAAATGAACGTGTAAGAAGATGCTTTATTTTCCCCAGCTCAGATGGAGGATTTATTCCAGGGCGGCTGCCTCCTCCTCCGAGTCGTCATGCTCTGCTCTGTGGAAGGTGCCTGCTGAGTGCAGAGCCTGCTGTGCTCTCCTGCCCCAACTCTGAAGCCCGTTTGCTACTAAGAGGCCCGTCCTTAGCCAGGATCCAGGCAGAACACAAAAGAATCAAACCCTGCCCGATACAGTGACTATAGCACATAATGTGTGTGGAGCCTCATGGTGTGCAGGGCGGGTGGTCATGCCTCATCTAGGAGGGTGACATACAAGCGATGTGGTGGAGGACCCTTCACACCCCGACCTCAGAGCGGGAGACACCCACCCCTCCCCCATCTCCTGGACGGTTCAGGCTGGCCTTGGGGCTGATGGAGAGGAGGTAGAATCTGTGCACATAACCACAATTGGAGGAATAACCTGTTCATCCCAACATCCGCATGGTGGAGACGCAAAGCGGCTTTGGGTGGTCTTGACTGGAAGTGACAGATGCAGCAGCTTTCAGCTGAGCACATTGTTGGTTGGCTTCTGCCAACTGGTGGTGGGACGAGGTACCAGGGAATCCCATTTCCCAGATTTGAGGGATGTGTTTGCCTTCAACAGGGCCGCAGCCATCCCTGGCCTTAGGTTGATGTGACCTGGGTCCAGGTGCAGCTGCGCATGTGTCCCCCTGGAGCAGCGCTGGCTTCCAGCGCCCGCGTCACCCAGGGGCGGTCGGTCTGGCGGCCATCACCCAGCATCATGGCTGTGGGGCTCCAGTGCAGGACGAGAGGAGCAGAAACACCCAAATGTGAAGTCCAATATGCGACAGCGGCCATACTCATGTGAGGAAAATACAAGGATGTGGAGAAGGAAACTGCCTGGAAGCAGGGAGCCTCCCAGGGGCACGCGCTTTTATAGAGTGATGAGCCGAAGCCGCGCTGTCTGTCACTGTTTCCAGCGCTGTCTTTTCTTTTCTTTTTTTTTAAATCCCTCCCACGCAGAGCCGTGTTATTTTGGGTTCTGTTATGTTTTTTTCCCTCCTCTCACCTCAGTATGCCTGAGATGCCTGACAAATGAACGTGTAAGAAGATGCTTTATTTTCCCCAGCTCAGATGGAGGATTTATTCCAGGGCGGCTGCCTCCTCCTCCGAGTCGTCATGCTCTGCTCTGTGGAAGGTGCCTGCTGAGTGCAGAGCCTGCTGTGCTCTCCTGCCCCAACTCTGAAGCCCCGTTTGCTACTAAGAGGCCCGTCCTTAGCCAGGATCCAGGCAGAACACAAAAGAATGCCAGGCGCTGTTTTGCAAAGACCACATACCTCTTCTCTACCTTACACATAGTGCGTCGAAGATTTGTCTAATTTCCTTTGTTAAAAAACAGAGTCCCACGGGCTTCCCTGGCAGTCATGTGGGTAAAGAGTCCGCTTTGCAGTGCAAGAGGCACTGGTTCCATCCCTGGCCCAGGAAGATCCCATGTGCTGGGAGCAGCTGGACCGATGTGTCCAATTACGAGTCAGCGCTCTGGAGCGCATGCGCCCAGAGCCAGTGCTCTGTAAGGCGAGAGGCCACTGCAATGGGAGGCCCACATAGCCAAAGAAAAAGAGGCCAAAATTTAATAATAAAAAACCCCAACAGGGTCCCATTTGTTTATTTTTGTTTTTTATTTCCATTACTCTAGGAGTTCAGTCATAGAGGACCTTGCTGCGATTTATGGCAAAGAGTGTTCTGCTTGTTTTCATCTTAGACTTTTGTAGTTTCTGGTCTTATACTTAGGTCTTTAATCAATTTTGAGCTTGTTTTTGACATATGTGAAACAGGTAGTGGAAAATTGCTGTACACCACAGGGAGCTCCACTCCGTACCCTGACCAAGAGGGGTGGGATGGGGTGGGAGGTGGAGGGGAGGTTCTAGAGGGAGGGGGCACAGGTATGCCTGTGGCTGATTCATGTTGCACAGCAGAGACCAACACTATATTGTAAAGCACTTATCCTCCAATTAAAAAAGAAAAAAAGATAAGATAAAACCAGGAGAAAAAAACCCCATAAAACTTGAAACTCTTTTGAGGACAAGGAAGGAGAGGCCAGAGGAAGTGGAAGCATTTGATGTTATCTTCTTACCATCTGTTCGCCTAAGTTAGCTATTTAATCAAATGAACAGTTGAAGGCCTGTGTACACCAGCAGACCAGAGATCCCCTCCTTCATCCGTCTCCTTCCCTACAGCTTCTGCTCTGGGTGAGGACTGAGCTTAGGGCTGAGCCCAGGCAGGCCCTGGTGTTGCCTTACCTCTCCACCTGGGTCGTCCAGAACAGGGAGGTGCCAGCTCTCAGAGTAACTTGCTCTGCCTGTAGCCCTGGGGCAGGGGCTGCCCTGAGCAGTCCACCAGAGGCTACATTACTTTGAGGAGACTCTTTTCAGCAGGGGGACAAGCCATTAAACGGAAGGAAAGGAGCTGCCAGCCACCTCCCGCAGAGCATCCATCCCTGAGACTCGCGGCATTGGATGCTGGGGACGGGTCCCGTCACCATGAGCAGCCGCACGCAGAGATCAAGCCTTTTCTTGTGAAGGTGAATGACACTTCACCTTAAAAAGGGGACAGAGCCAGTTCGGGGCATCAACTCAGCCTCTTCAAACCATGTTAATAGAAAGTTCTGTTTCTCTAGAAGAGTCTGCAGACTGCCTGGGTTTAATACTCCACTGACGGGTGCCCCTCACTGCCCTCGTCTTCCCAGCTCCCCCAGGCAGAAGCTCCTCCAACCTGCCATTTATGTGCTTCTCTGTGTGGGAGTCAGACCTAAATGACCCCTATAATGCTTGGAAGATTTATTTTACAATACAAGATGCATGACCCTGCCTCTCTAAACTATTTTCAGTTCGAGGACTCTCATTAACTCTTTAGCTGGATGTTTTCCCATTCCCGTTTCTCTTGTCACTTCTAGGGCCACGTTGGTTACATCATTTCTGCCTGAAAAGCCCCCTCTGCTAATACCAGTTTTTCAAACTCGTCCACTCTTAAAGTTGTACACAAATGCCAGATCCTCTGTGTAGCCTTGACTGAGACCCGGTCGTCTGTTCCCCACCCAGAGGTGAGCTCCATCTCCTCTGGATTCCCATAGGTTTTTTTTGGCCATACCACTTGGCATGTGAAACCTTAGTTCCCTGACCAAGGATCAAACTTGTGCCCCCTGTGGTGGAAGCGTGAGTCTTAATCACTAGACCACTGGAGAAGACCCTGCCATAACTACTTATTGTGACCTATTTTATGTATCCCATTCATTTCTGCATCATTTAATGGTTGCCTAGTTTCTAGGCATAGTAGTTAAGTCTGTGGATTTAGGGGGCTTCCCAGGTGGCGCAGTGGAAAAGAGCCTGCCTGCCAATGCAGGAGCTGCCAGAGATGTGGCTTGGATCCCTGGGTCAGGAAGATCTCCTGGAGGAGGCAATGGCAATTCACTGCCGCTAAAACTCCAGGTGGCGGGAGTGGAGCAGCCCCTACATTACTTTGAGGAGACTCTTTTCAGCAGGGGGACAAGCCATTAAACGGAAGGAAAGGAGCTGCCAGCCACCTCCCGCAGAGCATCCATCCCTGAGACTCGCGGCATTGGATGCTGGGGACGGGTCCCGTCACCATGAGCAGCCGCACGCAGAGATCAAGCCTTTTCTTGTGAAGGTGAATGACACTTCACCTTAAAAAGGGGACAGAGCCAGTTCGGGGCATCAACTCAGCCTCTTCAAACCATGTTAATAGAAAGTTCTGTTTCTCTAGAAGAGTCTGCAGACTGCCTGGGTTTAATACTCCACTGACGGGTGCCCCTCACTGCCCTCGTCTTCCCAGCTCCCCCAGGCAGAAGCTCCTCCAACCTGCCATTTATGTGCTTCTCTGTGTGGGAGTCAGACCTAAATGACCCCTATAATGCTTGGAAGATTTATTTTACAATACAAGATGCATGACCCTGCCTCTCTAAACTATTTTCAGTTCGAGGACTCTCATTAACTCTTTAGCTGGATGTTTTCCCATTCCCGTTTCTCTTGTCACTTCTAGGGCCACGTTGGTTACATCATTTCTGCCTGAAAAGCCCCCTCTGCTAATACCAGTTTTTCAAACTCGTCCACTCTTAAAGTTGTACACAAATGCCAGATCCTCTGTGTAGCCTTGGCTGAGACCCCGGTGCGTCTGTTCCCCACCCAGAGGTGAGCTCCATCTCCTCTGGATTCCCATAGGTTTTTTTTGGCCATACCACTTGGCATGTGAAACCTTAGTTCCCTGACCAAGGATCAAACTTGTGCCCCCTGTGGTGGAAGCGTGAGTCTTAATCACTAGACCACTGGAGAAGACCCTGCCATAACTACTTATTGTGACCTATTTTATGTATCCCATTCATTTCTGCATCATTTAATGGTTGCCTAGTTTCTAGGCATAGTAGTTAAGTCTGTGGATTTAGGGGGCTTCCCAGGTGGCGCAGTGGAAAAGAGCCTGCCTGCCAATGCAGGAGCTGCCAGAGATGTGGCTTGGATCCCTGGGTCAGGAAGATCTCCTGGAGGAGGCAATGGCAATTCACTGCCGTACTCTTGCAGGGGAAATCTCATGAACAGGGGAGCATGGCGGCATCCATAGGGTTGCAAAGATTCAGACACGACTGAACAACTGACCATGCACACATGCGAATTCAGGAGTCAGGTTTTCCGGGTACAAACCCTGGCTTGAGCATTGGTTGTGTGACTTTTGGCAAATTAACTAGACTTTCTGGGCATCAATTTCTTCATCGCTGAGAAGAGATAATGATTAAATACTGTGTAGGCCTGTTGTGCAAATCAAATGAGCAGATCTGTGTTGAATGTGTACAAGAGTGACTGGCAATATTTAGCCATGTTAACTGATTTATTATTATTAATTATTACTTTGTTATCATTATATATTCTCCTTTAACCTTTCTTTTTTTAAATTTTATTTATTTATTTATTTTGGTGGGGGTGGGGTAGGGAGGGAGGGGAGCAGGCGGGCCACTTCTATTGGTCTTTCATTTGTCCATTTTCATCTGTCTTTGTTCTTTGGCTCTTGTGGGGCTCCCATCATGGTGGCCTCTGTTGTCGCAGAGTGCTGGCTCTGGGCTCATGCGCTCCAGAGCTCTGGCTCGGTAATTGGACACATCAGTCCAGCCGCTCCACGGCATGTGGGATCTTCCCAGGCCAGGGATCGAACCGGCGCCCCTTGCACTGCAAGGTGGTGTCCTTACCCACTGGGCCACCAGGGAAGCCCATCCTTTAACCTTTCTGATGGCAGGGTCCCATCTTGTTTGTCTTTAGGCTTCATCACATGGCACTTTGCATACTGATACATGTTGATTTACTTTGTATATTGATAGATGTTTATTTATAAATAGGTAGATGGCCAAGGGGGATTCTCAAGTGGTTTAGTGGTAGAGAATCCACCTGCCAGTATAGGAGGTGGAGGAAACATGGGTTCGATCCCTGGGTGGGGAAGATCCCCTGGAGAAGGAAATGTCAACCCACTTCAGTATTCTTGCCTGGAGGATCCCATGGACCACGGAGCTTGGTGGGCTTCAGTTCCTGGGGTCACAAAGAGTTAGACACGACTAAGTGAATGAGCACACACACACACACACACACACACATGCACACAGATGGGGAAAGAATAAATAAGACTGCCATTCCTAGCAAATTGATCCCATTTCCCTCCATTAGTTTAAAGTTACAAGGACTTCATAAAACTGACTTTGGCTTCAGATGATAGGATTAACATACTTTCTTAAACATAATACATCAGACGAGCATGCTTTCCATCTCAGCGTGTCAGCCCACACCGTCAGTGTTCAAGAGTCCACAGCCCAGACTAAGCCTCCTGGCAACAGGTCATTAAGAATCCACTCACTGCTGGGCCAAGGCCTGTCCATGAGAGCCTGCCATCTGGTGGTGTGCCCTGGCCTGCTATGGAGAGATTGGCCCAGGAAGCCCAGACGTGTGAGTAGGAGCTGGAGTTTCCGATACATCTGGTATGTGGGAAGGGCCTTGGGGAAGAGCCATGAACTTTTCTCCTAGACAGGGTGCTCCGTCGCTCAATTGTATCCGACACTTTGCAGCCCAGTGGACTGTAGCCCACCAGGCTCCTCTGTCCATGGAATTTTCCACGCAAGCATACTGGAGAGGGTTGCTATTTCCGACTCCAGGGGATCTTCCCAACTCAGGGATCAAACCTGTGTCTCTTGTGGCTCCTGCATTGGCAGGCAGATTCTTTACCACTAGTGCCACCTGGGAAGCCCATAGACAGTGTGGCTCCTCCCATTTCGGGAGAGGCGTCCCTACACAAGTCCGGCTGTCTGTAAGTCTCACAATCATTTCATAAAAAGATGTGGTTTTTGCTAAGTCTGGGCCATGCTAGCTTCTGTTCCACCGGTTTCTGAGATTCTTGAGCAAATGAGAGAAAAGGTTGTGATAGGAAAGGACAGAGAGAAAGACATTGGAGACGAATAAACATCGTGAAAACTACCAGGGAGGACAAGGAGAGATTTTGATTTTGACATCTGTTTCCACTGTTGTTACCATGAATGAAACAATGGAGACTGAAATATCGATCACCTGGCAGAGAGTGAGGAACGTGTGTGTCCCAACCGGCTCTGCTGGTGGTGCCCACAGACTGCTCTGCGGGGGTGAAGGTGGCGGGCACCAGGCGAGTGCCACCTGGTGGGCAACGGACGTGTCAGAGCAGTTGGGTTACACAGACACATCCAGACCTCTTCTTTCATGATGAAAATCTGTAGTTTTCACACTGTGGAGAGCAAATAGGACGTTGACATGATTCACAGTTGATGCAGTTTGACACAGCTAGCAGGTTTCTCGCCGGCACTGAACTCTATTGCTCTCAGCCTTGTGGAGAGAAGCAGCAGAGGGGTGAGGAGGCACGGTGCCCGCTCTATCCTTGTCATGTTGGTGGCTGATGCGTGTTTATTCACGTAGGTTCATTCACTAACCAAAAAGTCATCTTGGAGTGGATAGGAGTTCTGAGTTTCTTATAGAACTGTGCAGGGAAGAGCAGGCCAACTCAGGGAATCTAACTGGGAAACGAGGAAGGAGAGAAAGTCTTGAATCGATTAGAAGAGTCAAAATGCTGCTCAGCAATTGCTCAGACATGATGGTAATGCAGCAGGAAATGTGGGTCTTTTTGTGATGTATTTGACCTAGGTTAACAGGCACAGGACAGCAGGGGTGCGTGTCCCCCAGTGAGATGACGTGTCCAGGAGAGAATCTAGATAGAGCCTCAAGCCACAGCCAGTCACCCCAGGGGCTTCATGTAGTCCACTTTAGAACATGTGAACGCAGCGGATTTCTGTTGAAAACAAATATGATTACGTTGGTTTAAATAATTTAAGGACCAAATAAAATCTTCGCAGTCAGTTGAGGTGTGAAGCACAAATGTCTCTTGGGCTGCAGATTAAAGTGGGAGCAGGGCCAGCGCTGTCGACTCAATAGACACGAGTTTCAACAAACTCCGGGAGATGGTGAAGGCCAGGGAAGCCTGGCGGGCGGCAGTCCGTGGACTCACAGAGTCAGACATGATTGAGCGACTGAAGAACAACAGCAACAGCAGCATGTGTGATGGAGGAGGTGGGATCCCCACATTGTCTGGGAATGATGAGGCCACTGGAGTGTGACTTCTCTTCCTGCGCAGGACAGCGGGAGGGAATTGTGTCAGCTGAGATGCGTGGTAGTCTGAACACTCCGTATAACCTCCTCGGGCAGGCCCTTCGCTCCCAGGTTAGGAAGTCAAGGTTTAATTGTGTGCAGCTTGTGCTGGGAGCTGCCCACTCTCAGGTAAGCAAGCCTAGATTGGGGGGCGGGCAGGGCAAGTCCCACCCCATGACCTGAGGTCATTCCAGGTAATAATCCCTCTGACTTCCTGCATCATCCAAGATGCAGGGTTCCCTTCCTGGCACAAAGCACTCTCACACAGGGACCCCTCTCTGCTCAGCCAAGGGCACACTGGCCCTCCTGGGGGCGGGGGACACCCTGGTCGCAGTACAACTGAGAGAAGACCCCAGGCCCCTGTGGCCTCCTTGCCCACAGCTCGGCAGCCACTCACATGACCCTCAAGAGGTACTGGACAAAGCCCTTGAAAGAGTAGCTAAACTGTTTCTTGTCTATTGGATGACAGATGGTTGAATTGCAAAACGGAGGGGCATCTGGCAATGTCCATCTGCATTTTATTTTTTGAAGATTTTTTTCATGTGGACCATTTTTAAAAGTCTTTATTGAATTTGTTAAACATTGCTTCTGTTTATTATTTTTGGTTGTGCTGGGTCTTTGTGGTTATGTGCGAGCATTCTCTAGTTGTGGCCAGTGGGGGCCACTCTTCGTTGCAGCACGGGCTTCTCATTGTGGCAGCTTCTTTTGTTGCAGAGCACTGGCTCTAGGCTGCTCAGTAGTTGTGGTACATGGGCTTAGCTGCTCCACGGCAAGTGGGATCTTCCCAGACCAGGGATCACACCTGTGGTCCTTGCATTGGTGGGCAGATTCTTATTCTCTGTACCACCAGGGAAATCTTTGCTTCTGTTTTTATATTTTGGTTTATTGGCAGGGAGCCATGTGGAATACTAGCTCCCCGACTAGGGATTGAACATGGACCCCTTGCATTGAACGGGTGATGTCCTAACCACTTAACCACCAGGGATGTCCCCTCCGCCTGCATTTTAAAAGGAATTTATCCTGGGACCTAGCAACCCCACTGTTGGACATCTATAAACAGATACACCTGCACATATATTCAATGACACAGCTATTCATTGCGGTAGTACAGTAGCCAAAGATTAGAATAAATTCAAGTATCTATTAGTAGGGAACAGTTCAAACAAATAATGTCATGTACAGTGGATACTCATGACCAAAAGATAAAAGTTAGAATAACACTGGCCCTCCTCCGGGGCGGGGACACCCTGGTCGCAGTACAACTGAGAGTCATTCCAGGTAATAATCCTCTGACTTCCTGCATCATCCAAGATGCAGGGTTCCCTTCCTGGCACAAAGCACTCTCACACAGGGACCCCTCTCTGCTCAGCCAAGGGCACACTGGCCCTCCTGGGGGCGGGGGACACCCTGGTCGCAGTACAACTGAGAGAAGACCCCAGGCCCCTGTGGCCTCCTTGCCCACAGCTCGGCAGCCACTCACATGACCCTCAAGAGGTACTGGACAAAGCCCTTGAAAGAGTAGCTAAACTGTTTCTTGTCTATTGGATGACAGATGGTTGAATTGCAAAACGGAGGGGCATCTGGCAATGTCCATCTGCATTTTATTTTTTGAAGATTTTTTTCATGTGGACCATTTTTAAAAGTCTTTATTGAATTTGTTAAACATTGCTTCTGTTTATTATTTTTGGTTGTGCTGGGTCTTTGTGGTTATGTGCGAGCATTCTCTAGTTGTGGCCAGTGGGGGCCACTCTTCGTTGCAGCACGGGCTTCTCATTGTGGCAGCTTCTTTTGTTGCAGAGCACTGGCTCTAGGCTGCTCAGTAGTTGTGGTACATGGGCTTAGCTGCTCCACGGCAAGTGGGATCTTCCCAGACCAGGGATCACACCTGTGGTCCTTGCATTGGTGGGCAGATTCTTATTCTCTGTACCACCAGGGAAATCTTTGCTTCTGTTTTTATATTTTGGTTTATTGGCAGGGAGCCATGTGGAATACTAGCTCCCCGACTAGGGATTGAACATGGACCCCTTGCATTGAACGGGTGATGTCCTAACCACTTAACCACCAGGGATGTCCCCTCCGCCTGCATTTTAAAAGGAATTTATCCTGGGACCTAGCAACCCCACTGTTGGACATCTATAAACAGATACACCTGCACATATATTCAATGACACAGCTATTCATTGCGGTAGTACAGTAGCCAAAGATTAGAATAAATTCAAGTATCTATTAGTAGGGAACAGTTCAAACAAATAATGGTACATGTACACAGTGGAATACTATGCCATGATCCAAAAAGAATGAGATAAGTCTGGAGGAATCAACATGGAGAGATCTCTAGGATATATGGTGAAGTGAAAAAAGCAAGGTACAGAACAGTATCTATTGCATACTACTTTCTATAACAATCGGTTTTTCATTATCCTCCTCCCCAGAAGCCCTTTTTAGCACATTTTTGCCACCCCCATGAAATTTTATGTATATCCATTTATGTGTTGTATATATACTGTGTATCTGTGATTTATAGATAAAAAGAATAAGACTTTTTCACTTCCCCAAACCAATTTTCACCCCCTTGGGGGTGATATCACTCCTGTTGAGAATGCCTATTCAGTAAGAAAGGGAGGAAATGAGTCTGTGTAACAAACTGGAAGGACACATAAAAAACAGGTGTGGGCAAGATTTCTCCAGGTACTCATTTTCATATTGTTTTTGGTTTGGAATTATACAAATATATTGCCTGTACAAAAAATTAAATGGAAAGACATGAATTCATTTTTTCTAAAGGAAAACAAACAATAAAGGATGTCTGAGGGACTGCCAAACAAAATACACGAGCAAGAGAAACGTGTAGCGCTGCCGACCGCTCTTCCCTGACCCCTGCCGGGACCTGCTGGGCTGCAGGCGGCCTCCGGCTGAGCCGGGCATCCGTCCCCGCCCCCGCCCCGCCCGGGGACCTCCGCGCCTCAGCCGGGGCCTCCTGTCCTCCCAGGATTAGGTTTCAGTACAAAAGCCAAGAGCAGGCTCTACACTTTTATTAGGGCTGTTTGGGGTGCTCTTGAAGATGGTAGCTTCTACTTTAAAAGCGCCGGGTTGTCTCAGAGTCAGAGCAAGGCGCGGCAGAGGGGCCGGAAGGAAGCACGCGCCCCACCAGCCATTTGGAGAGGCTGGGAAATGAAGGGGGAAGTCACTCTCGCCCTCTCTTCCTCCGACGGCCACACAGGCTCTTACCAGGAAGGGCCTGGGATGGGGCAACACAGCCCTGGCAGTGAGAGAGGGGTAAAAGGGCAGAGCCCCCAGGCCCACGCTGGTCCCCGGTCACCGGGACCAAGGCTGGGTCAGCGCCCTCCAGCAGGGCGCTTCCTCCTCCCTGGGAGGCGGCTCCGGAGGAGGAAAGGCCATGCTTCAGGTTGATTAGGAGACCAGACATTCCACCGCGGGCCTAACAAAACAAAACCAAAGGAAAACTTGGGCTCACACTTCAAGGTATCAGCAACTTTAATTTGGCTGTGTAATGAGACAAGATGGTAAATAAGGTCTGCATGATTGCACCCTTTCTTTTTCTTAAATATCAAACATGGCCATGCATAATTGGAATAAAGAGCTGTCGGTGAATGAGTTTTATTTTTAGAATGCTCCAGTAACCTTCCTGGGGAAGAGAGTCCATTCATTAAGGTTAACTCCTGGTGGTGCCCCTCAGCCTCAGTTTCCCCATCTGTAGAATATATAATAATAATATATATAATAATCATACCTGCTTGATAATGCTGTTGTAGAGCATGAATGGTCTGATATAAGAAATGTTTCAGGGGAGCAAGATATTGTCATTGTTGACCTTGTTATCTCTAGAAGGAAGGGGGTGGTCCTGCTTTTTAGAACTCAAATGGGGACACTTAAGAGGCTTCCGAGGTGGCCCGGTGGTAAAGAATCTGCCTGACAATGCAGGAGATGTGGGTTTGATCCCGGGGTCAGGATGATCCCCTGGAGGAGGAAATGGCAGCCCACTCTGGTATTCTTGCCTGGGAAATCCCCTGGACAGAATAGCCTGGTGGGCTACAGTCTACGAGATCACAGAGAGTCAGACAGGACTGAGTGAGTGCATGCACACACACACGTACACACGAGGGACACAGCCAATGTGAAGGAGCTGCTAGAGCATACATCTCCCTTCTGTAATGCGGATTCATTTCCCAACCTTTTCGGACATGTAGAAGCCACTGACATGTGGGTGGTTTGGGTGCAGAGAGTGTTGTGTGCAGAATGGAAGCTTTTGATGCTCAGCCTCTTGCCTTCTTTCCACATCTCCCTGTTGGGCCTCAGATCTGTCACTTAACTTTTCCATTTTCTCTCCTCTTTCTATCTCTGAGGGGCTGCTCTTTGAAGCACACACAGGGCAACGAACCTGTCTCAGGCCATGCCAGTGCTATATACATGTTAGGATAATCCCCCCAGAATCATCTAGACTCGGCACCATTTTATATCCTAGTGAGTTACTGTCATACCCATCCACCTTACTAACGTGCCTTCCTGGCAGAAGTGGCTGAGCTCTTTTTGCTTTAATTAAAAAAGAATTATATGCTTATCGTAGAAAAAGTTCTAAAATAAACACAAAATATGTGCAGAAAAAGGCATGACTCAGAATCATACTATTTAGAGATATGGAATGTTAACCTCTAGGCCCATAAACATCTATGTATTTGTTTGTATGTATGCATGATGTGTGTGTACATATATATATAGAGAGAGAGATATACAGACTGCATATGTGTGTATATATTTATATGCATATATTTAGGTTTATATAATTTTATTTGCTTATTTTACTTTGAGGGGGAGTTGCACCTAGTTTTAGTTACAGCACATGGGATCTTTGATCTTCACTGGGGCATTCAGGATCTTTAGTTGTGGCATGTGGGGTCTAGTTCCTTGACCAGGGATTGAATCCAGGCCTCCTGCATTGGCTAACCACTGGGGAAGTCCCTGCTCACTTTACTTTTATACACTAATGGAATCACAGTGTACCTACTATTGTGTGATTTACTCTATTTCTTTTCTAAAATTTGAGAATATATTACAGACAACTTTCCATAGTAATAAACATATTTCATACATTACTCTTGGCAGAAGTATCCCAACTCCCACCTTGCCTTCAAGAAAAAGAGCCAGCTGGAAGTCTCACATCCAAAAACGAGGAAACTGGTTTTTTGGAACAGTCCTACACGAGGGACACAGCCAATGTGAAGGAGCTGCTAGAGCATACATCTCCCTTCTGTAATGCGGATTCATTTCCCAACCTTTTCGGACATGTAGAAGCCACTGACATGTGGGTGGTTTGGGTGCAGAGAGTGTTGTGTGCAGAATGGAAGCTTTTGATGCTCAGCCTCTTGCCTTCTTTCCACATCTCCCTGTTGGGCCTCAGATCTGTCACTTAACTTTTCCATTTTCTCTCCTCTTTCTATCTCTGAGGGGCTGCTCTTTGAAGCACACACAGGGCAACGAACCTGTCTCAGGCCATGCCAGTGCTATATACATGTTAGGATAATCCCCCCAGAATCATCTAGACTCGGCACCATTTTATATCCTAGTGAGTTACTGTCATACCCATCCACCTTACTAACGTGCCTTCCTGGCAGAAGTGGCTGAGCTCTTTTTGCTTTAATTAAAAAAGAATTATATGCTTATCGTAGAAAAAGTTCTAAAATAAACACAAAATATGTGCAGAAAAAGGCATGACTCAGAATCATACTATTTAGAGATATGGAATGTTAACCTCTAGGCCCATAAACATCTATGTATTTGTTTGTATGTATGCATGATGTGTGTGTACATATATATATATATAGAGAGAGATATACAGACTGCATATGTGTGTATATATTTATATGCATATATTTAGGTTTATATAATTTTATTTGCTTATTTTACTTTGAGGGGGAGTTGCACCTAGTTTTAGTTACAGCACATGGGATCTTTGATCTTCACTGGGGCATTCAGGATCTTTAGTTGTGGCATGTGGGGTCTAGTTCCTTGACCAGGGATTGAATCCAGGCCTCCTGCATTGGCTAACCACTGGGGAAGTCCCTGCTCACTTTACTTTTATACACTAATGGAATCACAGTGTACCTACTATTGTGTGATTTACTCTATTTCTTTTCTAAAATTTGAGAATATATTACAGACAACTTTCCATAGTAATAAACATATTTCATACATTACTCTTGGCAGAAGTATCCCAACTCCCACCTTGCCTTCAAGAAAAAGAGCCAGCTGGAAGTCTCACATCCAAAAAACGTAGGAAACTGGTAGGAAAAGTATTTTTCCACACTCCACCTTCCGTCAGAGCAGCAGTGTGCATGCTTGCATTCTCAGTCACAAAGTCGTGTCTGACTCTTTGCGACCCCACGGACTGTAGCCTGTCAGGGTCCTCTGTCCATGGGATTCTCCAAGTGAGAATACTGCTACTGGAGTGGGTGATCATTTCCTTCTCCAGGGAATCTTTCCGACCCAGAGATCAAACCCATGTCTTCTGTATTGCAGGTTCTCTACCTCTGAGCCACCTGGGAAGCCTTCAAAGAAGCAGATGACTGCAGTAAGCATGTGCGGAACTACCAAGAAGAGAGATCTTCTCTATGAACATGTGAGTCCTGTGGGAATGACATGGACCTGACGCTTATCTTAATGGCTTATCTTCAGGTTGGCTTTCCCAAGTGGAGCAGCAACGTGGTCCCCAGGCTGTGGGACTCCTGGTCCTGCTCTGGAGCACCGCATAGTATCCCATCCCCCCACCCCAACCTGGAGAGTCCTCCTGGTTGCCAAAGACCCTCCGGACATCTCTCAGGAGAAACAGAAGGAGAGGCCTTCCAAGGGCTTCTTTACGCGTCTGTTGCCCGAATCTCCCTGGCTTCTGATGTTTTGTTTGTTTCGGGGTTTTGTGTTTGCACTGGAAGTACTTATCATCTAGGGGCTCCTTGTGCTCTTTTCAGCCAGCACTTTACCAGTCTGCTGTTACCATGTCTGTCTTGGCTCTGGTGGCTGCTGTATCTGCAGCCTTCTGATAGTTCCTGTTTACCTCAGGGGGTATTCTTTAAGACAGGATTCTGTAGCACTCAGCTCTGTGCAAATTGTTAACATTCTTTTCCTGGGGCTAGTCAGAGGCAGAACACAGAGGTGCTCTGGAGCCTCTGGCAGACGGCAGTAGTCCCCAGAAGGCTCCTGCAGCCACCCCATCAGGTACCTACTATTGTGTGATTTACTCTATTTCTTTTCTAAAATTTGAGAATATATTACAGACAACTTTCCATAGTAATAAACATATTTCATACATTACTCTTGGCAGAAGTATCCCAACTCCCACCTTGCCTTCAAGAAAAAGAGCCAGCTGGAAGTCTCACATCCAAAAAACGTAGGAAACTGGTAGGAAAAGTATTTTCCACACTCCACCTTCCGTCAGAGCAGCAGTGTGCATGCTTGCATTCTCAGTCACAAAGTCGTGTCTGACTCTTTGCGACCCCACGGACTGTAGCCTGTCAGGGTCCTCTGTCCATGGGATTCTCCAAGTGAGAATACTGCTACTGGAGTGGGTGATCATTTCCTTCTCCAGGGAATCTTTCCGACCCAGAGATCAAACCCATGTCTTCTGTATTGCAGGTTCTCTACCTCTGAGCCACCTGGGAAGCCTTCAAAGAAGCAGATGACTGCAGTAAGCATGTGCGGAACTACCAAGAAGAGAGATCTTCTCTATGAACATGTGAGTCCTGTGGGAATGACATGGACCTGACGCTTATCTTAATGGCTTATCTTCAGGTTGGCTTTCCCAAGTGGAGCAGCAACGTGGTCCCCAGGCTGTGGGACTCCTGGTCCTGCTCTGGAGCACCGCATAGTATCCCATCCCCCCACCCCAACCTGGAGAGTCCTCCTGGTTGCCAAAGACCCTCCGGACATCTCTCAGGAGAAACAGAAGGAGAGGCCTTCCAAGGGCTTCTTTACGCGTCTGTTGCCCGAATCTCCCTGGCTTCTGATGTTTTGTTTGTTTCGGGGTTTTGTGTTTGCACTGGAAGTACTTATCATCTAGGGGCTCCTTGTGCTCTTTTCAGCCAGCACTTTACCAGTCTGCTGTTACCATGTCTGTCTTGGCTCTGGTGGCTGCTGTATCTGCAGCCTTCTGATAGTTCCTGTTTACCTCAGGGGGTATTCTTTAAGACAGGATTCTGTAGCACTCAGCTCTGTGCAAATTGTTAACATTCTTTTCCTGGGGCTAGTCAGAGGCAGAACACAGAGGTGCTCTGGAGCCTCTGGCAGACGGCAGTAGTCCCCAGAAGGCTCCTGCAGCCACCCCCATCAGGTCGGTACCTCCTCCAGCAGGTAGCTGAGTGTGTCTGATCTTGTAGAAACCTGCTTTCTGAGGGAGAAGTGCAACAATGTTCTGCGAGATAGGGAGGTGTGGCTCAGACGGTAAAGAGTCTGCCTGCAGTGCGGGAGACCTGGGTTCCATCCCTGGGTCCAGAGATCCCCGTGAGATCTTCCATGAGAGTCAGGGAGACAGTGCTGCCCATTTCTAAAGAGGAAAATACCAGTGTCAGAGACTCCGCGTAGACCGCGTCTGCAGTGAATGCTCCAGGCAGTCGAGAATAGTTTCTCGAAGTCTGGCAGCAAAGGGCCCTGAGAGTAACCTTCCTGGAGTAGCAGTTCTTAACTATTTTTGGGTCATGGAAAGTGTTGGTCGCTTGGTTGTGTCCGACTCTGTGACTCCATGTACTGTAGTCCGTCAGGCTCTTCTGTCCATGGACTTCTCCAGGCGAGAACACTGGAGGGGGGTGCCATTCTCTTCTCCAGGGGATCTTCCCGACCCAGGGATCAAACCTGGGTCTCCCACGTTGAAGGCAAATTCTTTACTGTCTGAGCCACCAGTAAGACCCCAATAGGGCTGATGGGGACCAGAAGGGTCCTCATTGCCATGTACGCCTACAACACAGACACATCACAGACGATCTCAGGAAGTTCCCTGAGGGCTGACACCCAGCCAGAGGCCTGCTGGGAGTTAAGTCCAGGAAAAATGCCTGCTTAGAGCTTTCAGTGGAGGAAGCCCAAAGCCCTGGAGAGCGACCCTCCACCCCCCCAAGTCGAGCACAAGGCAGAGGATACACTTCCTGGATAATTTAGGTCGAAGACCTCCCAAGAGTTCTTTACAGGGAAAGTCAACCCCTAAATGTGCAACTGGCTGGGTGTGCAGTGTCTTCTCCATTGGCCCCAGACTCTTGCCTGGAGACCACGGCCGAGGCTGTGCTCAGAGCTCTCGTGACAGAGAGCCCAGGAGCGCGGGAGAGCATGCTCAGATCAGGAGAATCAACCCTGCAGTACCAGCTCTGAGTTGACCTCTGATAACAGGGACCCTTGTGGCCTTGAAGCGGGTGTGTTTGACTGGATTTATTGGGCAAACTCTGGGGTGCCACGGAACCCCTCTGCTAGCCAGGAAAGGAGGGCTTCCTGGCATCTGTCTGGATACATTTGGATGCACTGTGGGTGGCAGGTCAGCCTCATGGACCCAGACCCCGTTCCTCGGCAGGGCTGCTGCTGGTGGCCTTGCTCCCAGCTATCCGTCAGACCCAGTGCCTGGGACTGGGCCAGTGAGGGTGGCGATGTGAAAGGGATTCTGCCAGCTGAGCGCGCGCTCCTGGAGTCCCGTGGGACTGGAGATGGCCTTGGACAAAACTGGAGAGCCTGAGGAGTGTGTTCTCCTTTCTGGGTAACTTCCTTCCACCACCCCCGCCCTTGTTGGGGTATCCTTCTCAACAGGGCCCAGCGGTGCCAATTCTGCCTTTTGGAGACGAGCCCAGGATTTGCACACCTCCTGTGCAGCTCTCTTATCTCTTCATCAAAGCACGCCTGTTAATAAAGTCCTCCCTTCAGAGCTGAGAAGCTGCTTTCTCATTTGAGCTTTAGAATGGCCCTGTGAAGTCAGCAGATTTACCTCTGTCCCCGCCTTACTCTCTCATTTAGAGAGAAAGAACTGTAGATCCGGAGAAAGTGGGGAGTTGGTCTTTATTTTTTTTTGACATATTTATTTATTTGGCTGTTCCAGGTCAACATGTGGAATCTAGTTCCCTGATGAGAAATCAAACTCGGGGTCCCCTGCATTGGGAGGGGAGTCTTAGCCACTGGATCATCAGAAAAGTCCTGAGACTTGGTGTTTATTAAGCGAAGGCGTGACTTCTGTGGGGCACTGGGTGTGAGGTCAAAAGGATCTGAATTCAAATTAAGGCCCTGTTACAGGCTTGATTTGCCTCTCTTTGTTTGGGGGGCCATTCTGAGCTGAGGCTTCCTTAGGTGAAAAATAGGAATGGCATCATGCCGAGAGTGGATAGGAAAATCGCGGGGGACTGGTAGCAGGTGTTTGGTCCTGGTGGAAACGCTGGCTGAATCTGTGGAAAGCTCGTGCATTGTGTTTTGCTGTTTACTTGCTCGTGCAGCGCTCACACGGCGGCATCTCTTTGGAGCCAGTTTCCATTAACGATGACCCAGTGTGAGGTTGACGTAATATGGCCAGGACATTTCCTAATGTCCTTATGCTGAAATGACCTGGCTCATTACTTTTGTTCTGATGGTGTTTTAAATATCTTGAATCCAAAGGGCACTTTCCATTCTTGCTCCCTTGGCAAACAGCTTGGTGCATTTGCCAGGATCTCCTTGGTTACTCTCAGGAATGGGTTAGTGGAGCATATTAATACCAAGGCAGACAGAGCCAAGCTGAGGATTTCACCTTTTCAACATACATGTTATTTCTTTTAACTTGGAATGCTTTGTTAAAGTCCCTTATCAACTCCTGTTTGATGAGTTTGCAGCTGATAATTGTCACTGGCTGCTCCGGGGTCAGTCCTCAGGTTCCTCGCTTTGACTAACAAGAGTCAAGTCCCGGATCTCAGCTGCTGGGTGGTACAGACAAGCTCAAATGTCTTGACATGGGTGCCCAGTAGAGGACGCTCTTTCCTCCCGCCTTCTCTGCCCTTCCTCACCAGCAGCCTGCCTCCCCAGATAGACTTCCCGGCAGAAAGCCCTCTCTCATCCCACAGCTGGAAGCAGCCTCCCTTCCTCAGAAGTCCTTAGCACGTGTCTTTGTCTTTCATATACCACTTAGCACTTTCTCCTTTGAAGAATATTCATTTAATCTCATCCACCTGGCTTAGCACCTCTTATAGAAATCTCCTTGGAGGCACAGTCCCTCCCCAGTTCGTCTTTTTAGTCCTGTGATACCAAGCACAATATCTTTCATGGATTTTCAAATGAATTAGTGAATTGAATAGGTAGATTAAAATCTTTTAAGTATGGAAGAAAGTGATAAGAAGTCATTTGAATTATTGAAAAGTTAGAAAGTAGTTGAGGCCATGTAGTCATATTACTTTCAAGTCTGTATCTCCAACTAGACTAATCTGGTCTTGCATCATTGATATCATGAGGGAACCCATTTTAATGAATAATTGAATTATTATTAATATTATCTGAATTATTAATATTTATAAGTCTTGGTGCTTCTGAAATACTTCCTAGGCTTTTGGAAACAGTTCTTTTTCCTGCTACATATTTTACTATTTCTACCTTGAAATCTGGGGCTTCCATGGTGGCTCAGATGGTAAAGAATCTGCGAGACCCAGGTTTGATCCCTGGGTCGGGAAGATCCCTTGGAGAAAGGAATGGTTACCCACTCTGGTATTCTTGCCTGGAGAATTCCATGGACAGAGGAGCATGGCAGGCTGTAGTCCATGGGATCACAAAATGTTGAACATGACTGAGCGACTAAGCACACACATAACTTAAAATCTAGTTTAAACTGTTGATTTCTCATTCGTAGATATGCACAGGTATATTTCAGCTCAGCTCCCGTCTGAATGTCCAAAGTATAGTCTGGGAAACACCAGTTCTGGGAGATGCTCCATGAAAGCACATATTCTGTAATCCAGTACTTTTAGGATATACTTCTTCCTGTTCCTTTTTCTATAAGGTTCCCAGTTAATGTACTAGTTTTCTGGAGAAACACTGTATTATTGAGTAGGCTTCTGCTTTATTCAGTCACCCTTTCCTGGAGCCTCCAATGGGTGTCAGGCACTCGGCCAGGCAAGGTCCTGGGAGGGCACAGGAGAGACTGACACGGTCCCTGCCCTCTGGAGACACTTTGAGACAGATCATTAAAAGGCAGGGTGATGTGGGCAATGGTGATCTGGAGGTGATGCCAGGGAATAATCCCCCTGACCATTCAGAGGGACAGGGTCCCTTCTGACGTCCACTCCTGCCTCCACGCTGCCTCCCCGCAGTGGGGGACAGACAGAGGTCTGCCTTGCAGCTCGGCTTCACTCTTCACCACCTCTGCACATCACCTCCTACCACAGGCAAATTCCAGAGGTTCCCATGTCCTTCCTCTCAAACCTCTCCATCAGGTCACTTTAGATTAAGTTGTATGAAATTGCCAACAGGCAACCCATTTTGTACCTAAAAATGGCAGTTGTACGTGGTTCAACTCAACACGTCTCTGTTGGCATTTTTTCGGTGGGGACTAAAAGTATATTACTTTCAAGTCTGTATCTCCAACTAGACTAATCTGGTCTTGCATCATTGATATCATGAGGGAACCCATTTTAATGAATAATTGAATTATTATTAATATTATCTGAATTATTAATATTTATAAGTCTTGGTGCTTCTGAAATACTTCCTAGGCTTTTGGAAACAGTTCTTTTTCCTGCTACATATTTTACTATTTCTACCTTGAAATCTGGGGCTTCCATGGTGGCTCAGATGGTAAAGAATCTGCGAGACCCAGGTTTGATCCCTGGGTCGGGAAGATCCCTTGGAGAAAGGAATGGTTACCCACTCTGGTATTCTTGCCTGGAGAATTCCATGGACAGAGGAGCATGGCAGGCTGTAGTCCATGGGATCACAAAATGTTGAACATGACTGAGCGACTAAGCACACACATAACTTAAAATCTAGTTTAAACTGTTGATTTCTCATTCGTAGATATGCACAGGTATATTTCAGCTCAGCTCCGTCTGAATGTCCAAAGTATAGTCTGGGAAAGACCAGTTCTGGGAGATGCTCCATGAAAGCACATATTCTGTAATCCAGTACTTTTAGGATATACTTCTTCCTGTTCCTTTTTCTATAAGGTTCCCAGTTAATGTACTAGTTTTCTGGAGAAACACTGTATTATTGAGTAGGCTTCTGCTTTATTCAGTCACCCTTTCCTGGAGCCTCCAATGGGTGTCAGGCACTCGGCCAGGCAAGGTCCTGGGAGGGCACAGGAGAGACTGACACGGTCCCTGCCCTCTGGAGACACTTTGAGACAGATCATTAAAAGGCAGGGTGATGTGGGCAATGGTGATCTGGAGGTGATGCCAGGGAATAATCCCCCTGACCATTCAGAGGGACAGGGTCCCTTCTGACGTCCACTCCTGCCTCCACGCTGCCTCCCCGCAGTGGGGGACAGACAGAGGTCTGCCTTGCAGCTCGGCTTCACTCTTCACCACCTCTGCACATCACCTCCTACCACAGGCAAATTCCAGAGGTTCCCATGTCCTTCCTCTCAAACCTCTCCATCAGGTCACTTTAGATTAAGTTGTATGAAATTGCCAACAGGCAACCCATTTTGTACCTAAAAATGGCAGTTGTACGTGGTTCAACTCAACACGTCTCTGTTGGCATCTTGCCCCTCTGTTCGGGGTGGGGACTGAGGAGGAGTTTACACAAGAGCAGTAGGAAGACCATTCCATTCGGGCTTTTGTCACTCACCTCCCTGCTTACCTTCTGCTCTTCCTCCTCGTGACCCCCATAGCAGTGTCTCCCACCTCCAGCCTCCATCCACCGTTAGCTCTTGCTGCACAGAGCTCATTGCTCACAATTTCAGCTTGCCACTTTCAGAAGAGACCCTGGAGCAAAGCCATCCTGTCTGCCGCATTCCAGCCCTATGTGTCCACGGCTGGAGAGACAAATACAGGTCTCATGGGGGAGAAAGAATGTGGGGGCTGTGTCTGCCTGTGATGCCCTCCTGAGCCCTGGGACGAGAGAGGACACAGAAGCACGTGTGGACTTGCACGCTCTTTCCCTGCTGCTGGAGACCCCACCGAGGCCCCTGGCCTCCTCGCTTCTGAAGGGCACCATCAGTATCCTTCATGCAGCCCTCTCCAAGCAATGACTGTTGGCTGAGGGTCAGTCTCTTTGCAAAGATGGGAAACGAAGGCACCAATAAAACACCCATCCAGCCGAGCAGACCGGAGTCCTGCTCAGAGCCAAAGCTCCAAAATAGTATCACCCTGGATTAAAAACAACAATAGAGAATGAATTGTACACCAGCTCTCTTGTGGGCAGTTAGCATGTTATGGGATGTCTGCTGAGGTACATGCGTGACAGGCGACATGGGGTCGCAGTGGGGGAAGATGGAGCCTGTGAGGCCATCCCCAGCAGCGGAGATGAGTTCTAGAACCAAAGGGAGAAATCTCATTAGACACATCAGGATACATTTTTGGCTTCAGTGGCCTGAAGAGTAAAGTATTCTCATATATGTCATGGTCACATTTTATGCATCCGGTGTTTTTTTTTTTTTTTTTTGAAGATCTTGCATAATTCAGGACAGCTTTTCCCATAGCAGCAAATGGAAAGTCAGGGGGCTGTGTTCCAGGAGTGCGTAAATCTGTAATTACTACATTGTCCTCTTGCTTTAAAGCTGCTTCGCTACCCCCAGCAGTATCTTCAATATCTGGCAGAGAGGCTTCCCTGGTGGTCCATTGGGTAAGGACACCGCCTTACAGTGCAAGGGGCACTGGGGTTCGACCCCTGGCCTGGGAAGATCCCATGTGCCGCAGAGCAGCTGGACCGATGTGTCCAACTACCGAGCCAGAGCTCTGGAGTGCATGTGCCCAGAGTTGGTGCTCTGCAGCAACAGAGGCCACTGCGATGGGAGGCCCACACGGGCCAAAGAACAAAGATGGAAATAAATGAAAGACCAACAGAAGTGGCCAAAAAAAGAGAAAAGCTTATAAAAAATATCTGGCAGAGCCTTCTCCCACATTAAGAGCACACTGGAGGGTATGGATGGGGTTCGTCATGGCAGTTTGCCACAGTTAGCTTCTCTCACCAAGATCTTGATTTGGGGGTCCTAATGTCACCTTTAGCACGATCATCCTCATTCAGGGCTTTTCAAAATGGTACCTCCCTATGAAATTTTCTTAAGATAATAAGTTATATCCGTAATGATTAATATTAGCAAAGTAGTCACCAAGATACTAACAGATTCTTTCATATATATAAACATTAAGAAGGTTCACAAATTACAGATCTTGAAAAAGCATGGCAGCAATTTCTATGGCCTGACATGTGCAAAAAATACAAACTGTCCCCAAGAACCTCTGCTTGTCTTGAAATTAGGCAGTTCTGGATGGATCTTTTTAGTTTTTGGAGGATTCATACTCTGATTTTGTGTATAGCATGAGACTCTCGAGTTCATGCTACTTTATATCACCTGGTTTGGATTTTCTGCAGTTATGTTGTGAGAATTAACTGGGACCCTCTCCTGTGGCCTGACAATTTAGGCTGGAAATCCTGTAGGTGAAGGGGCAGGCCTAAGCCGTGTGAGGGAGGAGCGGGGTGTGGGGTGCAGCAGAGGCTGGATCCAGGCGACAGCTGATAGGGATGAAGGACAAGTGAGTGTTCCACCCCAGGTGTGCTGCCCTGCGGGCTGGTTCTGATAATTCAGGACAGCTTTTCCCATAGCAGCAAATGGAAAGTCAGGGGGCTGTGTTCCAGGAGTGCGTAAATCTGTAATTACTACATTGTCCTCTTGCTTTAAAGCTGCTTCGCTACCCCCAGCAGTATCTTCAATATCTGGCAGAGAGGCTTCCCTGGTGGTCCATTGGGTAAGGACACCGCCTTACAGTGCAAGGGGCACTGGGGTTCGACCCCTGGCCTGGGAAGATCCCATGTGCCGCAGAGCAGCTGGACCGATGTGTCCAACTACCGAGCCAGAGCTCTGGAGTGCATGTGCCCAGAGTTGGTGCTCTGCAGCAACAGAGGCCACTGCGATGGGAGGCCCACACGGGCCAAAGAACAAAGATGGAAATAAATGAAAGACCAACAGAAGTGGCCAAAAAAAGAGAAAAGCTTATAAAAAATATCTGGCAGAGCCTTCTCCCACATTAAGAGCACACTGGAGGGTATGGATGGGGTTCGTCATGGCAGTTTGCCACAGTTAGCTTCTCTCACCAAGATCTTGATTTGGGGGTCCTAATGTCACCTTTAGCACGATCATCCTCATTCAGGGCTTTTCAAAATGGTACCTCCCTATGAAATTTTCTTAAGATAATAAGTTATATCCGTAATGATTAATATTAGCAAAGTAGTCACCAAGATACTAACAGATTCTTTCATATATATAAACATTAAGAAGGTTCACAAATTACAGATCTTGAAAAAGCATGGCAGCAATTTCTATGGCCTGACATGTGCAAAAAATACAAACTGTCCCCAAGAACCTCTGCTTGTCTTGAAATTAGGCAGTTCTGGATGGATCTTTTTAGTTTTTGGAGGATTCATACTCTGATTTTGTGTATAGCATGAGACTCTCGAGTTCATGCTACTTTATATCACCTGGTTTGGATTTTCTGCAGTTATGTTGTGAGAATTAACTGGGACCCTCTCCTGTGGCCTGACAATTTAGGCTGGAAATCCTGTAGGTGAAGGGGCAGGCCTAAGCCGTGTGAGGGGAGGAGCGGGGGTGTGGGGTGCAGCAGAGGCTGGATCCAGGCGACAGCTGATAGGGATGAAGGACAAGTGAGTGTTCCACCCCAGGTGTGCTGCCCTGCGGGCTGGTCGCCTCTGCCAGCAAGGAAATTGAAAGCGCATTGACTGCCTCTCCTACCTTCCCTGGAAAACACCCTGGAGGAAACTCGGGGTGCGTAGGTTCCCTGACTAGTTCTCAGGCAGTGGTTCTCAAACAGAGGTCCCTGATCCTCACCATCAGTGCCACCTGGGGGGGTCTCATCACGCTGCCGCTTTCATCCAGTTCAGCTGCTGGGGCCTGAGCCTCTGCATTCCTAACAAACAGCCTCCCAGGGGATGCGGATGCTGCTGGTCTAGGGACCGCATGTTGAGTTGTAAGCTTGTTGGGTTCTTTTAAGGACCATCAGCTCCCTCCCCCAGTACCTCATCACTTAGTGATCATGCATGCGTGCTAAGTCGCTTCAGTCGTGTCTAAACTCTTTGTGACCCCATGGACTGTAGCCCACCAGGTGCCTCTGTCCGTGGACTCTTCCAGGAAAGAATACTGGAGTGGTTTGTTATTTCCTTCTTCTGGGGATCTTCCTGAGCCGTCGAACCTATGTCTCTTGTGTTTCCTGCATTGGCAGGCAGATTCTTTACCACTGCACCACTGGGGGAGCCCTTTCACTCACTCCGAGTGCCTAAAATGCACCTTCCTTGCGCAACTAGAGAAAAGGTTGAACACTGTTGACGTGCCAGTGTTCGTGATGAATTCTTCCACAGGATGCACAACGATGCACCTTCGGATGGTGGAGAGAGGATGGGCCCCAGCTTTGACCTGGGCGACAGGGCAGAAGAAGGAATGTGAAAAGCCAGAATCATATCGAAGATGACCGTTCTGCTCCAGGCAGGCCTGTGAAGCCTCCGTCCCTCAGAGGGGCTCCGGCTCCGCGTTGCTTTGGCTGTATTTATTACGTCTGACTTTACAGAAAGGGACTTTGTTTAGGGAGTGAGCTAACTGAGGCACTGAGGTATATGATATAGACCTTGCCATCCAAGAATGTAATGTTGGATTTTTAACTGTTTCCAGAACAAGACTTGGGTAACCCGACGCTGCCTGGAAACTACTGGGTTAGTTTTCAGTTTCTAAGCACTTTCTCGCTCCAGACAGAGAAGGGGACAGAGAGCCTGCTTGCTTCTGCAAAAGCCAGAAGTCTCTCTTACATGTCAGAATTTATTCAGGCTTGGGGGCAATGACACAGCAATTCGTTTTCCCATGAAGTTCATCTTTGCAAAGGACAGCAAGCAACGTGCCAGAGCCATGCCTGGGACTCCTGAGATTGGTTGTCTTCTTTAAACATGCCTGTTGCTGTGACTCTAAGGATGTGCTTACAATGGCAACATTCACTGTAGAAGTCTGGGGAGTCTCTGAACTGTTTCTATTGTGCATTGTATTGGGAAGGAGAGAGTACGCTCATTATTCCCAAACAGTCAGGAGAGCGGGAAGTGATTAAACCTTTTGATGAGAAGATAAATGATAGGAAATCCTCTGAAAGCCAGAGTTTCCACACTGGGCCAGCACAAAGCCTGCCTTCTGTAGGGGGCAGCCCCACACCTGGGGCTGTGGCGCTTCCTGAGAGCAGCACCCTGAGGCGTGGGCGTGCCGGGGGCCCTGCAGGCCTGGCATTCTTGCAACCCTCAGAACCACGTGTAGTTGAGGGTGTGCCTCCCTGAGGCTTGATGCTTCCAGAGGTCTGCGATTGGGTCTCCTGTGCACAGCCTGGCACCCACCGGCACTTGGGAATATTCATTAGCTGGATGGACACATAAATGGACAGGTGAAAGTGTATCAGACTTTAAAGTGGCCTTCACTGAGGGCTTGGCTCTAGGCTGGACGGTTGTATGAACTGGTAACTGGCAGACCACATGTTTGGATCACTTACGCCTCTAAAGGGGCTTCCCAGGTGGCACTAAGGTAAAGAACCCACCCACCAGTGCAGGAGACTTACGACATGCCAGTTCAATCCCTGGGTCAGGGAGATCCCCTGGAGGAGCACATGACAACCCACTCCAGTGTTCTTGCCTGGAGAATCCCATGGACAGAGGAGCCTGCAGGCTATGGTCCATAGAGTTGCATAGAGTCAAACATGACTGAAGCAACTTAGCACGCATACATCTCTTTTAGGGGCATGCTTCTCCTTGGGAAAGTAGGAGATGACCATCTTTCTTAGGAATTTTGTGTGCACACAATGATTTACTATATTTATGTATTTATTTATTTGGTGGCACCTGATCTTAGTTGTGGCCCATTGGGGTCTTTGATCTTTCCTGTGGCGTGCAAACTCTTGGATGTAGCATGTGGGATCAAGTTTTCCAATCAGGGACCGAACCCGGGCTCCCTGCATTGAAAGCGTGGAGGATTAGCCACTGGACCACCAGGAAAGTCTCTGATTTATTTTAAGTACATAAAAAATTATATCCACTGATGTCCACACTCTTAAATAACACAGACCACCTTCAGTCTGTCTGCTTCAGGTGTCATAACTCACATTCAGGGCCTTGATGGATACAGGACCCTCTGGGTCTCAGCTCCCTCTCATTTCATCTCAGGCTGTGGCAGAGCAGGATTGGGACTTCCAGTCCCAAGTTTACCATCCAGGAAGAAAGGAGTCACTGAGAGATTGTGGAAGTACCCCTCCACCACCCTCCTTCCTCCCATTTCTGTGCCTCCGTGCTTCAGGTGAAGCATCATGCAGTTAGAATTACTGACTGCCCGACCACCGGCCAGAAGCCACCCGTGTCACTGAAGTGTCTGAGCTTCTGTGTAGCAAAGATAAAGATTTTTAAAACTCTAGGTGTCCTTTCTCTGAAAAGAGAAAAAAAAAAAAAACAACAAAAACCCTTCCTTTTCTTATGTACAGGTGAATACAAACAAAAGAAAACCCCAGACTTCCCATTAGACAGCCTATTTATGCTCTTGATCTCGTCTGACAAATTAACAGCTCTGTCACTTACACAAGCCGTGTTCATCTCTTCGCTTTTGGAACTCACTGTGATAGGCTGACAGAACTCCAGAGACACTGCAGAATACAATTGACTGTATTGCCAGCTTGTTGTAAATGTTGTCTCACTCATGTGAAGGCAACAGCCCTTTGTCATCCTGAATCAGGAGTTTATCAAATTAGAGCTTTCTCTAGTGTCAGAATCAATTAGAAGACAGATTATTTTCTGGAACAATACTAATACAGTGAGGCCGGTGGTCTCATTTGCTGTCTTGTCTGTGAAATGATACTGTCTACAGAATAAATTAAGTCTTTGGACCCCAAATTTACCTATTAATACTAGCTAATAAAATATAAAAAGAAGGACACAGCAGTGAAATTTATTTGGGTCCACTAAAATCTTTGGTGTAGGAATCAAAACATGTAAGTTCTGCCCAGTAAATGCCCAGCTTTGCCATTTACTTATTGGCTGTCTGTCCAGAGTGGACATCTGTTGTTTTTTGCCTGCCCATCACCCATGTCCTTGTCTTCAAGTACCAGCAGCTCTTTCTCACTCACACAGCATGTTTTTCCTGGGACTGATCCCATATCCCAGCCCCGAGGAATGTACAAGGCCAGGACATTCAGACTCATGGTGATTAGTTCAGCACTGGGCATGCAATTTAACCCAGGCAATGAAATTCAAGCTGTGACTTCTGCTAGAACTACTTTTTTTTTTTTAATAATTTTTTAAAGTTTTATTTTATTATTTTTGACTATTCTGGGTTTTTACTGCTGCCACAGGCTCTTCTCTACTTGCCGGGAGTGGGGATTACTCTCTAGCTGAGGTGAGCAGGCTTCTTGTTGTGGTGACTTGTTGTGGAACTCAGGCTCTAGGCCACATGGACTTCAGTAGTTGCAGCACATGGGCTGAACAGTTGTGGCTCTGACGTTCTAGAGCATAGCCTCACTAATTGTGGCTCACGGGCTTATTTGTTCTGTAGCATGTGGGATCTTCCCAGATCAGGGATCGAACCAGTGTGTCCTGCATTGGCAAGTGAACTCTTTACCATGAGGGAAGCCCTAGAACTACTCTTTTTTGCTGGGATTGCCCAGTTGATAGAATACAAGGCTAGAGCTTCTGGTGGCCTTTTTATCTTTTCTTTTTTTATGATTTTTGGCCTCTTTTATTGGTTTTTTATTTTCACCCACCTTCATTATTTGGCCTGTGTGGGCCTCCCATTGCAGTGGCCCCTCTCGTTTCAGAGCACTGGCTCTGGGTGCATGCACTCCAGAGCGCTGGCTCGTAATTGAACACACTGGTCCAGCTACTCCGCAGCATGTGGAATCTTCCCCGGCCAAGGATCGAACTGCTGCCCCTTGCACTGCAAGGCGGACTCCTTACCCACTGGGCCGCCAAACCGTCTCATTTGCTGTCTTGTCTGTGAAATGATACTGTCTACAGAATAAATTAAGTCTTTGGACCCCAAATTTACCTATTAATACTAGCTAATAAAATATAAAAAGAAGGACACAGCAGTGAAATTTATTTGGGTCCACTAAAATCTTTGGTGTAGGAATCAAAACATGTAAGTTCTGCCCAGTAAATGCCCAGCTTTGCCATTTACTTATTGGCTGTCTGTCCAGAGTGGACATCTGTTGTTTTTTGCCTGCCCATCACCCATGTCCTTGTCTTCAAGTACCAGCAGCTCTTTCTCACTCACACAGCATGTTTTTCCTGGGACTGATCCCATATCCCAGCCCCGAGGAATGTACAAGGCCAGGACATTCAGACTCATGGTGATTAGTTCAGCACTGGGCATGCAATTTAACCCAGGCAATGAAATTCAAGCTGTGACTTCTGCTAGAACTACTTTTTTTTTTTTAATAATTTTTTAAAGTTTTATTTTATTATTTTTGACTATTCTGGGTTTTTACTGCTGCCACAGGCTCTTCTCTACTTGCCGGGAGTGGGGATTACTCTCTAGCTGAGGTGAGCAGGCTTCTTGTTGTGGTGACTTGTTGTGGAACTCAGGCTCTAGGCCACATGGACTTCAGTAGTTGCAGCACATGGGCTGAACAGTTGTGGCTCTGACGTTCTAGAGCATAGCCTCACTAATTGTGGCTCACGGGCTTATTTGTTCTGTAGCATGTGGGATCTTCCCAGATCAGGGATCGAACCAGTGTGTCCTGCATTGGCAAGTGAACTCTTTACCATGAGGGAAGCCCTAGAACTACTCTTTTTTGCTGGGATTGCCCAGTTGATAGAATACAAGGCTAGAGCTTCTGGTGGCCTTTTTATCTTTTCTTTTTTTATGATTTTTGGCCTCTTTTATTGGTTTTTTATTTTCACCCACCTTCATTATTTGGCCTGTGTGGGCCTCCCATTGCAGTGGCCCCTCTCGTTTCAGAGCACTGGCTCTGGGTGCATGCACTCCAGAGCGCTGGCTCGTAATTGAACACACTGGTCCAGCTACTCCGCAGCATGTGGAATCTTCCCCGGCCAAGGATCGAACTGCTGCCCCTTGCACTGCAAGGCGGACTCCTTACCCACTGGGCCACCAGGGAAGCCGTCTTTTTTTCTTTAATAATTTTATTTGTTTGTTTATTTTGGCTGTGCTAGCTCTTTGTCACTGCTCAGCCTTTCTCTAGTTGTAGTGAACAGGGACTGCTCTCTAGTTACGTGTGCAGGCTTCTCATTGAGGTGGCTTCTTGTGTTGCAGAGCATAGGCTCCAGGGCTCGGGGGCTTCAGCTGTTGAGGCATGTGGGCTCAGCTGTTGTGGCTCCTGGACTCTAGAGCACAGGCTTAGCAGTTGTGGGGCACAGGCTTCGTTGTTCCACTGCATGTGGAATCTTCCTGGACCAGGGATCAAACCTGCGTCTCCTGCATTGGCAGACAGATTCTTTATCACTGAATTCTGGTGACTATTTTTTGCTCACAGGAAAGCAAATACATTGCCAAGAAATGGAGAAACATACATGTTTGGGATAACATCAGTTGAGTACCTGGATACAGCCTTACCTGTACAAATAATGCCTGGAGTTTTCAGATACAAGAGTTCCACATATTTGCCTTTTTCTTTTTCCTCACTCCCTCCTGTCCTTTCCTGCCTGCCAGCCTTGGTTTTTGTCATTTGCAAACAAAAGAACAGTCACTTCAGCAAATGTCTTCACCTCTCTGGGCTTTACAATACAATTGATAAAAAGAAATGAAATGTGATTCCTTTTATCTGAGAGTGTTCATGACTCAAATATCCGTTGTTAGAGGTGGCAAAGCACTTTCGGAAATTTGTTTATCTTAGGGCACAAACTAAACTTTCAGGGACGGGAGAGGAATCCCTAAACCTTTCTAAGCTCTGGCTCCAGGGAGCAGTGGCCACACTGTGTCACTGGCTGTCTCATCAGCCCCCGCTCACTCTCACCATGTCAGACCCATCCAGAGGGTGACAACTCAGTCCTTGTCAGCTTACAGTGGCTGTCCCCGCAGCATATGTAACTGGCATAGCAGCTGTCTCAAACTTGGTAGAGTGCAGGTGGAAAACAATTTTTTTTTTAATAAGCACTTTTTTTTCTTAATTTTGGCCTCTTTTATTGGCCCTTCATTTATTTATTTTCATCCATCTTAATTCTTTCGCCTGTATGGGCCTCCCATCGCAATGGCCTCTCTTGCTGCAGAGCACCAGCTCTGGGCGCAGTGTTCCAGAGCGCTGGCTTGTAATTGACCCACTGGACCACCAGGGAAGCCCCAGTGGAAAACAATTTTACTCTTTCTCATTGTTGACACTTCAGATCCACTCTGTAGACAGATTTTTTTATCAATCCATGATTAAAATTCTTGGGAATTCCCTGGTGGTCAAGTGGTTAGGACGCTGTGCTTTCTTTCACTGCTGTGCCCCGAGTTCAATCCCTGGTCGGGGAACTGAGATCCCCACATCCTTGGATGCATGCTCAGTCATGTCTGACTCTGCGACCGCAATGGACTGCGGTCCACCAGGCTCCTGATGGAGTGGGCTGTTGTTTCCTCCTCCAGGGGACCTTCCCAACCAAGAGACTGAACTCAGGCCTCCTGCATTCCAGGTGGATTCTTTACCGCTGAGCCACTGGGGATGCCTTAGAGAAATCCCTGTATGGTGAAGCCAAAAAAAAAAAAAAAATATGGTCACTTTAAGTTTTAAACATAGTTTCAGTTTAGTAATTAAAAATACCCAGTCTGCTGTAATAACTAAAACCAAACTTAATTGAAAAAAGAAAAGTTCTGTCCTCCTAGCTTAGGTTCGAGGAGTGGGAGGTGGATGCGGGTTGGCTGGATTCTCTTCCGTCCTCACTGCCCTGTCTGCCACCTCTTCGCTTCACCAGGCTGCTTCTGGTTCCTCCAGAGCCAGGAGAAGGCGGAGGGAGCAGGGATGGGGGTGAGAAAGCTTGCATTTGGCTAGCATGGCTGTAACCTCTGTTGTGGCCGCCTGATTGGACAGGTTCCCAGCAGGGCCCATTGTGTTAGATTTTCCGGGAGACATTCTTGGGAGCCTTCAACTGCCATGGCATCACCTTTTCTCCTTCATCCCTGCAGTCCACTGGCCCAGTTAGGTCTGCTTTCCTTCCAGGTGGCCCATACTTTGCTAAGCCAGGCTCCTTCCTGGGGTCCCACATCTCATCCTGGAGATGGCACTTTTTTCTTAATTTTGGCCTCTTTTATTGGCCCTTCATTTATTTATTTTCATCCATCTTAATTCTTTCGCCTGTATGGGCCTCCCATCGCAATGGCCTCTCTTGCTGCAGAGCACCAGCTCTGGGCGCAGTGTTCCAGAGCGCTGGCTTGTAATTGACCCACTGGACCACCAGGGAAGCCCCAGTGGAAAACAATTTTACTCTTTCTCATTGTTGACACTTCAGATCCACTCTGTAGACAGATTTTTTTATCAATCCATGATTAAAATTCTTGGGAATTCCCTGGTGGTCAAGTGGTTAGGACGCTGTGCTTTCTTTCACTGCTGTGCCCCGAGTTCAATCCCTGGTCGGGGAACTGAGATCCCCACATCCTTGGATGCATGCTCAGTCATGTCTGACTCTGCGACCGCAATGGACTGCGGTCCACCAGGCTCCTGATGGAGTGGGCTGTTGTTTCCTCCTCCAGGGGACCTTCCCAACCAAGAGACTGAACTCAGGCCTCCTGCATTCCAGGTGGATTCTTTACCGCTGAGCCACTGGGGATGCCTTAGAGAAATCCCTGTATGGTGAAGCCAAAAAAAAAAAAAAAAAATATGGTCACTTTAAGTTTTAAACATAGTTTCAGTTTAGTAATTAAAAATACCCAGTCTGCTGTAATAACTAAAACCAAACTTAATTGAAAAAAGAAAAGTTCTGTCCTCCTAGCTTAGGTTCGAGGAGTGGGAGGTGGATGCGGGTTGGCTGGATTCTCTTCCGTCCTCACTGCCCTGTCTGCCACCTCTTCGCTTCACCAGGCTGCTTCTGGTTCCTCCAGAGCCAGGAGAAGGCGGAGGGAGCAGGGATGGGGGTGAGAAAGCTTGCATTTGGCTAGCATGGCTGTAACCTCTGTTGTGGCCGCCTGATTGGACAGGTTCCCAGCAGGGCCCATTGTGTTAGATTTTCCGGGAGACATTCTTGGGAGCCTTCAACTGCCATGGCATCACCTTTTCTCCTTCATCCCTGCAGTCCACTGGCCCAGTTAGGTCTGCTTTCCTTCCAGGTGGCCCATACTTTGCTAAGCCAGGCTCCTTCCTGGGGTCCCACATCTCATCCTGGGGAGATGGCTACGGTAGATGTGCAATCAGTTCTCAGGATCCTTCTCTGCTCTGCCACCAACCTGCTTCAGCAAGCCTCTGCCTGTGGACTTCTTGAGGGGGTCAGTCTGCCCCAGCCATTGTCCTCAGACCCTCCAAGTGCTTCTTTTTGTCAAGAGAGTGTGTAATTTCTTGGTTCAGTCTCACTGCAGCAAAGATTTGAAACTGCGGACCATTGTTACAGATCAGTTACAGTTCAGAGGTTTATGCGGTAAACAAAGGACAGTACACTCCCAGGCAGGAGAGCCTGCTGCGTGCAAATTAGGGTTAGCGCTCCTCGTTGATCAGGATGATGCGTGTTTGTTTCACCTGAGCTTCCCACTCTGGTCCGCAGATTTCTTCTTTGTTCCCTTTTCTCCATCTTTTCCCCTTTCTGTTTAGCCACCGCCGTTTGGGACTCCTCTTTCTGTTCTGACTAACATTTTGAAGCCCACGTCAGCTGAATTGCAAAGAGGAAAGCCTCCAACCTCTCCTTCGCCCCCAGTGTGGGACAGAAACTTGCAGACTCGAGCAGACTCTCCAGAGAAAGGCTGGAAACTTCCTTCACCTCGGCCATTTGAGTCCTCCGGGCAGATGCCGGCGGGTGGACACATCTTCTCAATGGCCTGCATAATGGTTGAGGACCCCACTTTGGATTGGGGCTTCCTTGGTTCCCAGTGTTCACTGATACTTCTCTGCCTCTGGGACCTTGAAAACAGACAGAAGAGTCCCTTGTTAATATCCTGTCCATGCCTTGAGGTCTCTGCCAGTTGTCTGACTCCAGTTCTAAGCGCAAGTGGAATCTTCTTGGCAGAGGCATCTCCCATCCCATCCTTGGCTTCTTCCCCCAAATCATCTCTCTGTCCAGGAACCAGCAGGATATGGGTCACCTTGGCCCCAGGAGTGAAGGGAGCTTACCTTTGCACAGGAGGGTTCATGGCGATTCCTTGCTGCCTTGCTCATTTGGGAGCATCCCTGCAGTCCACTGGCCCAGTTAGGTCTGCTTTCCTTCCGGGGCCCATACTTTGCTAAGCCAGGCTCCTTCCTGGGGTCCCACATCTCATCCTGGGGAGATGGCTACGGTAGATGTGCAATCAGTTCTCAGGATCCTTCTCTGCTCTGCCACCAACCTGCTTCAGCAAGCCTCTGCCTGTGGACTTCTTGGGGGGGTCAGTCTGCCCCAGCCATTGTCCTCAGACCCTCCAAGTGCTTCTTTTTGTCAAGAGAGTGTGTAATTTCTTGGTTCAGTCTCACTGCAGCAAAGATTTGAAACTGGACCATTGTTACAGATCAGTTACAGTTCAGAGGTTTATGCGGTAAACAAAGGACAGTACACTCCCAGGCAGGAGAGCCTGCTGCGTGCAAATTAGGGTTAGCGCTCCTCGTTGATCAGGATGATGCGTGTTTGTTTCACCTGAGCTTCCCACTCTGGTCCGCAGATTTCTTCTTTGTTCCCTTTTCTCCATCTTTTCCCCTTTCTGTTTAGCCACCGCCGTTTGGGACTCCTCTTTCTGTTCTGACTAACATTTTGAAGCCCACGTCAGCTGAATTGCAAAGAGGAAAGCCTCCAACCTCTCCTTCGCCCCCAGTGTGGGACAGAAACTTGCAGACTCGAGCAGACTCTCCAGAGAAAGGCTGGAAACTTCCTTCACCTCGGCCATTTGAGTCCTCCGGGCAGATGCCGGCGGGTGGACACATCTTCTCAATGGCCTGCATAATGGTTGAGGACCCCACTTTGGATTGGGGCTTCCTTGGTTCCCAGTGTTCACTGATACTTCTCTGCCTCTGGGACCTTGAAAACAGACAGAAGAGTCCCTTGTTAATATCCTGTCCATGCCTTGAGGTCTCTGCCAGTTGTCTGACTCCAGTTCTAAGCGCAAGTGGAATCTTCTTGGCAGAGGCATCTCCCATCCCATCCTTGGCTTCTTCCCCCAAATCATCTCTCTGTCCAGGAACCAGCAGGATATGGGTCACCTTGGCCCCAGGAGTGAAGGGAGCTTACCTTTGCACAGGAGGGTTCATGGCGATTCCTTGCTGCCTTGCTCATTTGGGAGAATTCAATCGTACCTGATGAGTCTTCAACCACTCTTCCCAATAATTTTCATCATTATTTAGACTCTAACATAAATCCTTGGTCTGAACACCTTTGTGAGTTAGACTGCTAAAAGGAGACCAGAGAGGTTAAATAGCTCACTCAGGGTCACACAGCAGAGCCATGGCAAAAACTCCATGAGTATGACCCCTCTGGCCTCTAGACCTTGCCAGCTCCTTCCTAAGCTCATTATCCTCTGTGAAAATCCCTTCTCCCTTATGCACACAGCCACTCAAGATGTCTGCATATTCATTTTAAAGAGAATGCAAACATTTCCAGAATTCATTTCCATTTCCAGCTCTGAGGAGTGTTAACATCAGAGTACTTCGCTGATCATTTTTCCTCTAGCAGCAATAATTGTTTTGAAGAACTTGACACATATTTCACCAGGGCTCAGTGCTACTGGGCAGGCGGGCAGAGAGCAGTGAGGAATTGAATTCCAAGAGCTAAATTTGCATGGTGCCGACATTCCCAGAGTGAGTTGAACACCCAGCTCCCATTAACAATAATGAGAGGTGTACGTTAAGCTTTTCCTTGTTGCCAGAAATATATTTCATCCTTTGGGGATCTGTTCTGATCCTTGGCCCTTCTGTGCACCCAGCTCCACAGCATTTTCTCAGTAATTTATAAAGGATGTGTGTTGCACCTGGGTGCCTCAGAAAATTTAAAATAATTTAAAAGTATTCAACACCAGCCTTAAATTAAAGCTCCCCAAATCCCTTGCCAGATGAGTATAATTAAACTCAGACCCACACAGGTGAGTCTTTTAATACATTTGAGGGATCAGGAGATTAAAGCAAACCTGCACTTAATATCCTGTCCATGCCTTGAGGTCTCTGCCAGTTGTCTGACTCCAGTTCTAAGCGCAAGTGGAATCTTCTTGGCAGAGGCATCTCCCATCCCATCCTTGGCTTCTTCCCCCAAATCATCTCTCTGTCCAGGAACCAGCAGGATATGGGTCACCTTGGCCCCAGGAGTGAAGGGAGCTTACCTTTGCACAGGAGGGTTCATGGCGATTCCTTGCTGCCTTGCTCATTTGGGAGAATTCAATCGTACCTGATGAGTCTTCAACCACTCTTCCCAATAATTTTCATCATTATTTAGACTCTAACATAAATCCTTGGTCTGAACACCTTTGTGAGTTAGACTGCTAAAAGGAGACCAGAGAGGTTAAATAGCTCACTCAGGGTCACACAGCAGAGCCATGGCAAAAACTCCATGAGTATGACCCCTCTGGCCTCTAGACCTTGCCAGCTCCTTCCTAAGCTCATTATCCTCTGTGAAAATCCCTTCTCCCCTTATGCACACAGCCACTCAAGATGTCTGCATATTCATTTTAAAGAGAATGCAAACATTTCCAGAATTCATTTCCATTTCCAGCTCTGAGGAGTGTTAACATCAGAGTACTTCGCTGATCATTTTTCCTCTAGCAGCAATAATTGTTTTGAAGAACTTGACACATATTTCACCAGGGCTCAGTGCTACTGGGCAGGCGGGCAGAGAGCAGTGAGGAATTGAATTCCAAGAGCTAAATTTGCATGGTGCCGACATTCCCAGAGTGAGTTGAACACCCAGCTCCCATTAACAATAATGAGAGGTGTACGTTAAGCTTTTCCTTGTTGCCAGAAATATATTTCATCCTTTGGGGATCTGTTCTGATCCTTGGCCCTTCTGTGCACCCAGCTCCACAGCATTTTCTCAGTAATTTATAAAGGATGTGTGTTGCACCTGGGTGCCTCAGAAAATTTAAAATAATTTAAAAGTATTCAACACCAGCCTTAAATTAAAGCTCCCCAAATCCCTTGCCAGATGAGTATAATTAAACTCAGACCCACACAGGTGAGTCTTTTAATACATTTGAGGGATCAGGAGACCTGGGCTGGTGTGAGGCAGGAGCAGCTCCAGAGCCTGGAGGGGCGGACGGATCATCCTGCAGCTGGCATGGCGTGCCCAGGGCAGGTCCCAGAGCTTGGGAGGGTGCTGTTGTTTCCAGGCCCTCTATGTGCGTACCAGACACCACTTACTCATCTGGCTTTGTCCATCAAGGAGAATAGCTTTTGCTTCTGACTCAACACCCTGGCCACAAAGCCCAGGCTGGCCTGACCCCAGGCTTCTCAGCAGTGCAGAGGGTAAAGGAATCAGTTTCTTCCAACAGTGGGGTCACTCGCTCAATGTGGTATAGGAGGGGGTTCCATGTACAAAGTATTTGAGGTTGGGAACCAAATGATCCTCTACTAGTACAACAGTAACAACACTTCCCACTTGACCTGTAGATTTTATTTCCTAAAGCAGTTATTTTTAAACCCAAGCGCCTGGAACCTTGGGTACCCTGAGCAGTCCCACTTTGGGAATTAGAGGGACCCGGTTTGAGTCTTGGCTGCTACCACCCACTAGCAAGTGACCGTCAACAAGCCACACCACCTCTCAGCTCACGTGTTCTCATCTGTAAGGGCAATGGCACCCCAGTGTCCACTCTGCCATGGCTTTCTGTTTTTAAAAAATACTTATTAGTTAGTGAGTCTGGATAATAGGTACACAGGAGTTCTTTCTGCTGTTCTTTTTATTTTAACTTAGCACTTTGTTTTCATTTTTTTATGATAAAGTTTATTAAGAAATAACATATATGTAGATCACATCTTTGAGGATCAAATATATGTTGTTTAATTTTCTTTACATATACCAATATTTTCTTTTTTATTTTCAACTTTTATTGGAGTATAGTTGCCTTACAGTGTAGTGTTTCTGCTATACAGCAGGGTTAACCAGTTATACCTGCATCCGCTCTTTTTGGGGTGGGGGGCAGGAGGGGGAGGGAAGAGGGGCCGGCAGGCCACTTCTATTGGTCTTTCATTTATCTATTTTCATCCTTTTTTTTTTTTTTATTTATTTTTTTTGGGGGGGGGGGGGGGGGAGGGAGGGGGATGAGCGGGCCACTTCCATTGGTCTTTCATTTCTCCATTTTCATCCGTCTTTGTTCCTTGGCTCCTGTGGGCCTCCCATTGCGGTGGCCACTGTCGTCACAGAGCAGCGGCTCTGGGCACACGCGGGCCAGAGCTCCGGCTCGGTTATTGGACACATCAGTCCAGCTGCTCCGCGGCACATGGGATCTTCCCAGGCCAGGGATCGAACCGGCGCCTGTTGCACTGCAAGGCGGTGTCTTTACCCACTGGACCACCAGGGGAAGCCCTATTTTCATCCATTTTTGTTCTTTAGCCCGTGTGGGCCTCCCATCGCAGTGGCCTTACTTGTCGTAGAGCACTGGCTCTGGGCACATGCATTCCAGAGCTCCGGCTCGGTAGTTGGACATATCAGTCCAGCTGCTCCACGGCACATGGGATCTTCCCAGGTCAGGGATTGAACCGGCGGCCCTTTCACTGCAAGGTGGTGTCCTTACCCACCGGACCACCAGGGAAGCCCCTGCATCCGCTCTTTTTTCGACCTCTTGCCCATGAGGTGACCACAGAGCACTGAGTAGAGTTGCCCGTGCTATCCAGCAGGCTCTCAGTAGCTGTCTATTTTGTACATAGTAGTGTGTATATGTCAATCCTAATCTCCCAGTTCATCCCACCAACCCCCTTCATGACTGCTTTGGTTCATTTATAATGTTTTACTAGATTCCATGTATGAGAGATATTATGTAAGTTTCTCTGACTGCACTCTGTGTGACAGTCTGTAAGTCTGTCCACATTTCTGCAGATGACACTGTTTTGTTCCTTTTTTTTTCTTTAACAATTGATATTTTTTTCTTTTTGGTCACTTCAATTGGTCTTTCATCTATCCATCTTGTTCTTTGGCCCGTGTGGGCCTCCCATCGCGGTGGCCTCTGTTGTGGCAGAGCACCGGCTCTGGGCGCATGCGCTCCAGAGCTCCGGCTCGGTAATTGGACACATCGGCCCAGTCACTCCTCAGCACGTGGGATCTTCCCAGGCCAGGGATCAAACCAGTGCCCCTTGCACTGCAAGGCAGTGTCCTTCCCCACTAGACCACCAGGGAAGCCCTGTTTTGTTCCTTTTTATGAGAAATTTCCCATTGTGTATACATATACACATCGCACCTTCTTTCTCCTTTCCTCCACTGATAGACATTGAGGTTGCTTCCTTGTCCTGGCTATTGTTTGCAGTGCTGCAGTGGACACTGGAGTGCTTGGATCTTTTTAAACTGTAGTTTTCTCCAGGCGTATGCCCAGGAGTGGGATTGCTGTTTGCCTGTCTACTTGCCATGAAGTGATGGGACCAGATGCCATGATCTTCGTTTTTTGAATGAGTTTTAGGCCAACTTTTTCACTCTCCTCTTTCACCTTCATCAAGAAACTCTGGGTTTCCCTGTTAGCTCAGTGGTAAACAGTTTGCCTGCCAATGTGGGAGACACAGGTTCGATCCCTGATCTGGGAAGATCCCACATGCTGTGGAACACCTAAGCCCGTGAGCCACAACATTTGAGCCTGTGCTCTAGAGCCTCAGAGCCGCAACTGTGGAGCCCATGTGCCACAACTACTGAAGCCCGTGTGCCCTAGAGTCCGAGTTCCACAACAAGAGAAGTCACCGCCACAAGAAGCCTGCTCACTTCAACTAGAAAGTAGCCCCTACTCCCGGCGACTGAAAAGAGCCTGTGGCAGCAGTGAAAACCAGAATGGCTAAAAATAAATAAACAAATAAAAATTTAAAGAGATGCTCCTTAGTTCATTCTTTCCTTTGGGGTAAAACCGACCCCAACCCCTTCATGACTGCTTTGGTTCATTTATAATGTTTTACTAGATTCCATGTATGAGAGATATTATGTAAGTTTCTCTGACTGCACTCTGTGTGACAGTCTGTAAGTCTGTCCACATTTCTGCAGATGACACTGTTTTGTTCCTTTTTTTTTCTTTAACAATTGATATTTTTTTCTTTTTGGTCACTTCAATTGGTCTTTCATCTATCCATCTTGTTCTTTGGCCCGTGTGGGCCTCCCATCGCGGTGGCCTCTGTTGTGGCAGAGCACCGGCTCTGGGCGCATGCGCTCCAGAGCTCCGGCTCGGTAATTGGACACATCGGCCCAGTCACTCCTCAGCACGTGGGATCTTCCCAGGCCAGGGATCAAACCAGTGCCCCTTGCACTGCAAGGCAGTGTCCTTCCCCACTAGACCACCAGGGAAGCCCTGTTTTGTTCCTTTTTATGAGAAATTTCCCATTGTGTATACATATACACATCGCACCTTCTTTCTCCTTTCCTCCACTGATAGACATTGAGGTTGCTTCCTTGTCCTGGCTATTGTTTGCAGTGCTGCAGTGGACACTGGAGTGCTTGGATCTTTTTAAACTGTAGTTTTCTCCAGGCGTATGCCCAGGAGTGGGATTGCTGTTTGCCTGTCTACTTGCCATGAAGTGATGGGACCAGATGCCATGATCTTCGTTTTTTGAATGAGTTTTAGGCCAACTTTTTCACTCTCCTCTTTCACCTTCATCAAGAAACTCTGGGTTTCCCTGTTAGCTCAGTGGTAAACAGTTTGCCTGCCAATGTGGGAGACACAGGTTCGATCCCTGATCTGGGAAGATCCCACATGCTGTGGAACACCTAAGCCCGTGAGCCACAACATTTGAGCCTGTGCTCTAGAGCCTCAGAGCCGCAACTGTGGAGCCCATGTGCCACAACTACTGAAGCCCGTGTGCCCTAGAGTCCGAGTTCCACAACAAGAGAAGTCACCGCCACAAGAAGCCTGCTCACTTCAACTAGAAAGTAGCCCCTACTCCCGGCGACTGAAAAGAGCCTGTGGCAGCAGTGAAAAACCAGAATGGCTAAAAATAAATAAACAAATAAAAATTTAAAGAGATGCTCCTTAGTTCATTCTTTCCTTTCTTCCATTAGGGTGGTATCATCTGCGTAGCTGAGATTATTGATGTTTATCCCAGAAATCTTGATTTCAGCTTGTGCTTCACCCAGACCAGCATTTCACATGATGTACTCTGCATATAAATTAAATAAGTAGGGTGAAAATATACAGCCTTGATATACTCCTTTCCCAATTTGCCAAATAGGTAAAAATGAAAATAGGGGCAGGCTTTCATTTTTTGTGCTCCAAAATCGCTGTGGACAGTGACTGCAGCCATGAAATTAAAAGATGCTTGCTCCTAAAAAAACGGAACAAAAAAAACAGAAAGAGAGAAAAAAGAAAAAGAGAAAAAAAAATGCTTGCTCTTTAGAAGAAAAGTTATGACACACTGAGACAATGTATTAAAAAGCATAGACATCACTTTGCTAACAAAAGTCCATATAGTCAAAGCTATGGCTTTCCCAGTAGTCACGTATGGATGTGACTGGAGAGCTGGACCATAAAGAAGGCTGAGCACTGAAGAACTGATGCCTTTGAACTGTAGTGTTGGAGATGATTCTTGAGAGTCCGTTGGACAGCAAGGAGATCAGACCAGCCAATCCTGAAGTATATCAAGCCTGACTAGAAGGACAGATGCTGAAGCTCCAATACTTTGGCCACCAGATGCAAAGAACTGACTCATTGGAAAAGACTCTGATGCGATTGAAGGCAAAAGGATAAGATGGTGGCAGAGGATGAGATGGTTGGAGAAGATCACTGACTCAATTAATATGAATTTGAGCCCGTTTGAAACAGAGGGGCCTGGTGTGCTGCTGTCCATCAGGTCGCAAACCCACATGCTGCGGAACACCTAAGCCCGTGAGCCACAACATTTGAGCCTGTGCTCTAGAGCCTCAGAGCCGCAACTGTGGAGCCCATGTGCCACAACTACTGAAGCCCGTGTGCCCTAGAGTCCGAGTTCCACAACAAGAGAAGTCACCGCCACAAGAAGCCTGCTCACTTCAACTAGAAAGTAGCCCCTACTCCCGGCGACTGAAAAGAGCCTGTGGCAGCAGTGAAAAACCAGAATGGCTAAAAATAAATAAACAAATAAAAATTTAAAGAGATGCTCCTTAGTTCATTCTTTCCTTTCTTCCATTAGGGTGGTATCATCTGCGTAGCTGAGATTATTGATGTTTATCCCAGAAATCTTGATTTCAGCTTGTGCTTCACCCAGACCAGCATTTCACATGATGTACTCTGCATATAAATTAAATAAGTAGGGTGAAAATATACAGCCTTGATATACTCCTTTCCCAATTTGCCAAATAGGTAAAAATGAAAATAGGGGCAGGCTTTCATTTTTTGTGCTCCAAAATCGCTGTGGACAGTGACTGCAGCCATGAAATTAAAAGATGCTTGCTCCTAAAAAAAAGGAAAAAAAAAAAAAAGAAAGAGAGAAAAAAGAAAAAGAGAAAAAAAAATGCTTGCTCTTTAGAAGAAAAGTTATGACACACTGAGACAATGTATTAAAAAGCATAGACATCACTTTGCTAACAAAAGTCCATATAGTCAAAGCTATGGCTTTCCCAGTAGTCACGTATGGATGTGACTGGAGAGCTGGACCATAAAGAAGGCTGAGCACTGAAGAACTGATGCCTTTGAACTGTAGTGTTGGAGATGATTCTTGAGAGTCCGTTGGACAGCAAGGAGATCAGACCAGCCAATCCTGAAGTATATCAAGCCTGACTAGAAGGACAGATGCTGAAGCTCCAATACTTTGGCCACCAGATGCAAAGAACTGACTCATTGGAAAAGACTCTGATGCGATTGAAGGCAAAAGGATAAGATGGTGGCAGAGGATGAGATGGTTGGAGAAGATCACTGACTCAATTAATATGAATTTGAGCCCGTTTGAAACAGAGGGGCCTGGTGTGCTGCTGTCCATCAGGTCGCAAAGAGTCAGACATTACTCAGTGACTGAACAAACACAAACGAACTCACCCAGCCCTCAAAGATGGACTAGCCCCAGGCTCCATTTTCCTGTCTGTACAGCCTGCCTGGGCTGCAGACTTGACTGATGAAGGCAGCCAAGGAGATTTCCCAACAGGAAGTCAGCCCATCCAGGTGTTCACTTCTTGTCTGCGTGGCTGGAGGGGCTGGCTGTTGGGGGAGCCCTCCCCTCACCCCTATGCGGTGGCACTTCAGCCAGCCACTCCTTTCTGCTCCATTGGCTCCTGGAGAACGAGGTCTGCTTTCCACACCTGCTGTTGATTGTTTTTCCCTCCTGAGTTGGCAGCAGGAATACAAGGACTTGCCCTGGTTTCTCAGCAGCTGCGAGGCAGCCAGTTTTGCTTTGAAAGTCACCAACCTGGGAGCTCCCAGACCAGCTGCCCCTTTAGTGGAACAGGCCCCAAAAGAGCAGGTGGCGAGATGCTGAGTGCCGGGAGAAAGCTTACTTGTCATCTGAGGCCTTGAAACTTTTCAGGGGACTCAGCAAAGCTATGTACACACTTTATCAATTATGCATCATAAAGAAGTCGTTTAAATGCACAGTGCACTAATTGAATAGGACTTTAATTCATAGCAATATGGACTCTTTATGAACCCACTCCATCCCTTTTCATACTGTAGAGGCGCACAGAATATACTGCCCTTGAGATGCCTTGCCATCGGGAAAAGTGCCCAGAGTGAATTAATGGAAGGCAGTCTAGAAAGGTGGCATGATAGATATCTTGATGAGTCCTGTTGGAACTGTAGTGTTGGAGATGATTCTTGAGAGTCCGTTGGACAGCAAGGAGATCAGACCAGCCAATCCTGAAGTATATCAAGCCTGACTAGAAGGACAGATGCTGAAGCTCCAATACTTTGGCCACCAGATGCAAAGAACTGACTCATTGGAAAAGACTCTGATGCGATTGAAGGCAAAAGGATAAGATGGTGGCAGAGGATGAGATGGTTGGAGAAGATCACTGACTCAATTAATATGAATTTGAGCCCGTTTGAAACAGAGGGGCCTGGTGTGCTGCTGTCCATCAGGTCGCAAAGAGTCAGACATTACTCAGTGACTGAACAAACACAAACGAACTCACCCAGCCCTCAAAGATGGACTAGCCCCAGGCTCCATTTTCCTGTCTGTACAGCCTGCCTGGGCTGCAGACTTGACTGATGAAGGCAGCCAAGGAGATTTCCCAACAGGAAGTCAGCCCATCCAGGTGTTCACTTCTTGTCTGCGTGGCTGGAGGGGCTGGCTGTTGGGGGAGCCCTCCCCTCACCCCTATGCGGTGGCACTTCAGCCAGCCACTCCTTTCTGCTCCATTGGCTCCTGGAGAACGAGGTCTGCTTTCCACACCTGCTGTTGATTGTTTTTCCCTCCTGAGTTGGCAGCAGGAATACAAGGACTTGCCCTGGTTTCTCAGCAGCTGCGAGGCAGCCAGTTTTGCTTTGAAAGTCACCAACCTGGGAGCTCCCAGACCAGCTGCCCCTTTAGTGGAACAGGCCCCAAAAGAGCAGGTGGCGAGATGCTGAGTGCCGGGAGAAAGCTTACTTGTCATCTGAGGCCTTGAAACTTTTCAGGGGACTCAGCAAAGCTATGTACACACTTTATCAATTATGCATCATAAAGAAGTCGTTTAAATGCACAGTGCACTAATTGAATAGGACTTTAATTCATAGCAATATGGACTCTTTATGAACCCACTCCATCCCTTTTCATACTGTAGAGGCGCACAGAATGGACTGCCCTTGAGATGCCTTGCCATCGGGGAAAAGTGCCCAGAGTGAATTAATGGAAGGCAGTCTAGAAAGATGCTTCTTTAAGTTCAGTTTCTATTCCTGTCTTTGCCTGTCATCCCATGATTGCAGAAATCTGCAGGCTTGGGATCCCCATTCCTCCTCTTTGCTGAGTCCAGGAAAGGGGCAGATGTTTGGCTCCTGACAGCATGTGGTGTACCTCACTAGCATTGCCTTCTTTTTTTTTTTTTTAAATTTTTATGTGTATATATTTTTTATTTTGCTTTTTTGCTTTTGCACAGTTTTGTTGCTTACAGATATGTTTAATTCCAGACTAGTCATATGTATATCCCGTTCCCCACCATCCCACCCCTCCAGGCCATCGTATAGCCCCCATGTAAGATCCCTTAGTCCCACAGTGCATTGACAATAGTTATCTCTTTTACATATGCTAGTATAGGGTTCTGTGCTACTCTTACCATATCTCTCACTCACTCTTCCCTCTCCCCAGTGTCCATAAGTCTGTTCTCTATGACTGTTTTTCCATCAGTGCTCTGCATATGTGTTTATTGGTAGGATCTTACTAGATTTCATATGTATGTGTTAGTATACTGTACTTGTTCTTTTTTTGACTTACTTCACTCTGTATAATAGGTTCTAGATTCATCCACCTCATTGGGACTGACTCTTCTGCATTTCTTTTTGTGGCAGAGAAATATTCCATTGTGTGTATGTACCAGAGCTTTTTTATTCATTCATTTGTTGATAGACATCTAGGTTGCTTCCATGTTCGAGCTATTGTATAGAATGCTGGAATGAACACTGGGGTACAGGTACCTCCTTCAATTTTGATTTCATCAGGGTATAAGCCTAATAGTGGGGTTGCTGGGTCATATGGTAGCATTGCCTTCTGAAGGCCATACTTGGACCCAGGATGTGTGTGGATATGGCCAGCACCACCCTCCAGAGCGACTACACCTTCACCTCCAAAACTAGAGGCTCATCCAGAACCTGGATTGTGTCGGAATGTTCCTTATAGCAATCACTTGCCCGCTGTCTTGTATATTAATTTTAAAAAAGGAAAGCATTCAATCATCGGACTCTTTATGAACCCACTCCATCCCTTTTCATACTGTAGAGGCGCACAGAATGGACTGCCCTTGAGATGCCTTGCCATCGGGGAAAAGTGCCCAGAGTGAATTAATGGAAGGCAGTCTAGAAAGATGCTTCTTTAAGTTCAGTTTCTATTCCTGTCTTTGCCTGTCATCCCATGATTGCAGAAATCTGCAGGCTTGGGATCCCCATTCCTCCTCTTTGCTGAGTCCAGGAAAGGGGCAGATGTTTGGCTCCTGACAGCATGTGGTGTACCTCACTAGCATTGCCTTCTTTTTTTTTTTTAAAATTTTTATGTGTATATATTTTTTATTTTGCTTTTTTGCTTTTGCACAGTTTTGTTGCTTACAGATATGTTTAATTCCAGACTAGTCATATGTATATCCCGTTCCCCACCATCCCACCCCTCCAGGCCATCGTATAGCCCCCATGTAAGATCCCTTAGTCCCACAGTGCATTGACAATAGTTATCTCTTTTACATATGCTAGTATAGGGTTCTGTGCTACTCTTTCCATATCTCTCACTCACTCTTCCCTCTCCCCAGTGTCCATAAGTCTGTTCTCTATGACTGTTTTTCCATCAGTGCTCTGCATATGTGTTTATTGGTAGGATCTTACTAGATTTCATATGTATGTGTTAGTATACTGTACTTGTTCTTTTTTTGACTTACTTCACTCTGTATAATAGGTTCTAGATTCATCCACCTCATTGGGACTGACTCTTCTGCATTTCTTTTTGTGGCAGAGAAATATTCCATTGTGTGTATGTACCAGAGCTTTTTTATTCATTCATTTGTTGATAGACATCTAGGTTGCTTCCATGTTCGAGCTATTGTATAGAATGCTGGAATGAACACTGGGGTACAGGTACCTCCTTCAATTTTGATTTCATCAGGGTATAAGCCTAATAGTGGGGTTGCTGGGTCATATGGTAGCATTGCCTTCTGAAGGCCATACTTGGACCCAGGATGTGTGTGGATATGGCCAGCACCACCCTCCAGAGCGACTACACCTTCACCTCCAAAACTAGAGGCTCATCCAGAACCTGGATTGTGTCGGAATGTTCCTTATAGCAATCACTTGCCCGCTGTCTTGTATATTGAAAGAAAATGGTTTACGAGAAATCAGAGCAATGGTAATTTAGCTTTTAACAAGGGAGAACTGAGATGCTTACAGATAAAATTCACTGACAGTGGTTATCTCCAAAAACTTTTCAGTTTTCTGCTCCATTTTTTGATAGCCACGTTATATTCTTTTTAAAAATAATAATGAAAGAGACAAAGCATAGAAACGTCTGCTCTCTGTAGTTGATTCAGATGCCCTGCCTTGTGGCTGTGGCAGACCATCTATCCAGACTGCATGGAGCCTGGGATGGCATTCAAGCCATGTGACCCACCAGCAATCTCGCCCAGCACTGGCAGTCTGATTGTCAAACAGGCTGGTGTGTTGGAGAGAGCGTTCACAAGATGGAAAATCCAGAATGCAGCCTGGCAAAGGAGAGGCCCTGGGCAGAGCTCGCTTGGAAGCAGAGCCTTGGCCACCTGTGTTAGCCCAGTGTCCTCTGGCCTCGCCTGTCCCGTCTCCCTCATGAGGTCTGCCCTCCACTGCCAGATCGTGTGAAAGTAGCTGTTTTCCTGAGAACGCGGCAAAGTGATCCTGACTTGAGGCCTGGAGGAGAGGGGTGGGAGAATAGAGCTGCAGCTTTCTGCCTGCAAAATCCACATCTCAGTGTCTCACAGCCCACTCTCCTTTCTCCCATGGGCTTTCCACTGGAAGGAGGGAGGGTGGGGAACCAGGGAATGAAGAGTCAGTACTTGTCTACTGTGAGCCAATGGCTCTACATGAAATAATCCATTTGAGTTGTTATGAGGACTTGGAGAGATTGGGTGGGAATCTTTTTTAAGTTTTTTTGGCTCTGTCGGGTCTTCACTGCTGTTCTGGCTTTTCTCTAGCTGTGGCCAGTGGGGGCTACTCTCTAGTTGCAGTGCACAAGCTTCTCATTGGGGTGGCTTCTCTTGTTGTGGAGCACAAGTTCTAGGGCCCATGGGCTTCAGTAGGTATGGCAAGTGGGCTTAGTAATTTAGGCTTCTACACCGTGTGGATATGGCCAGCACCACCCTCCAGAGCGACTACACCTTCACCTCCAAAACTAGAGGCTCATCCAGAACCTGGATTGTGTCGGAATGTTCCTTATAGCAATCACTTGCCCGCTGTCTTGTATATTGAAAGAAAATGGTTTACGAGAAATCAGAGCAATGGTAATTTAGCTTTTAACAAGGGAGAACTGAGATGCTTACAGATAAAATTCACTGACAGTGGTTATCTCCAAAAACTTTTCAGTTTTCTGCTCCATTTTTTGATAGCCACGTTATATTCTTTTTAAAAATAATAATGAAAGAGACAAAGCATAGAAACGTCTGCTCTCTGTAGTTGATTCAGATGCCCTGCCTTGTGGCTGTGGCAGACCATCTATCCAGACTGCATGGAGCCTGGGATGGCATTCAAGCCATGTGACCCACCAGCAATCTCGCCCAGCACTGGCAGTCTGATTGTCAAACAGGCTGGTGTGTTGGAGAGAGCGTTCACAAGATGGAAAATCCAGAATGCAGCCTGGCAAAGGAGAGGCCCTGGGCAGAGCTCGCTTGGAAGCAGAGCCTTGGCCACCTGTGTTAGCCCAGTGTCCTCTGGCCTCGCCTGTCCCGTCTCCCTCATGAGGTCTGCCCTCCACTGCCAGATCGTGTGAAAGTAGCTGTTTTCCTGAGAACGCGGCAAAGTGATCCTGACTTGAGGCCTGGAGGAGAGGGGTGGGAGAATAGAGCTGCAGCTTTCTGCCTGCAAAATCCACATCTCAGTGTCTCACAGCCCACTCTCCTTTCTCCCATGGGCTTTCCACTGGAAGGAGGGAGGGTGGGGAACCAGGGAATGAAGAGTCAGTACTTGTCTACTGTGAGCCAACGGCTCTACATGAAATAATCCATTTGAGTTGTTATGAGGACTTGGAGAGATTGGGTGGGAATCTTTTTTTTTTAAGTGTTTTTGGCTCTGTCGGGTCTTCACTGCTGTTCTGGCTTTTCTCTAGCTGTGGCCAGTGGGGGCTACTCTCTAGTTGCAGTGCACAAGCTTCTCATTGGGGTGGCTTCTCTTGTTGTGGAGCACAAGTTCTAGGGCCCATGGGCTTCAGTAGGTATGGCAAGTGGGCTTAGTAATTGTGGTTCCCAGGCTCTAGAGCACAGGCTCAATAGTTGTGGTGCATGACCTTAGTTGCTCCGTGGCGTGTGGGATCTTCCTGAACCAGGGATTGAACCAATGTCTCTGGCAAGCAGATTCTTTACCACGGAGCCACCAGGGAAACCGTCTACTTTTTAGAATGAGAAAACTGGGGCTAAAGACCTAAGGAATGAGTCAATTACCATCCTGTAGCCAATAAGATAGACGATCAAGATTTAACTCCAGGTTTTCTGACACTGAAATTCAGGCTCCTGGCTTGACTTCTGAACAGCTAGTTCTGACTCCAAGTCTATTTTTTTTTCTAAAATGTATTGCTATGGGCTTAAAGGCTCTTTTGCCTAGCTTTGCAATATGTGTAGACATAGAGATGTAGATACATAGTCTGTAGGGTATTGTCCTGCAAGATAACTGGCATATGACCACCCTACACTAGAGAATTGTGGATAAATAGATTGTCTGGCTTTGCCATCCTTCCTGCTGTGAACACAGACCTTCCCGAGGACAGAGAGTGTAGTCTCCCCTGCGAGGCTTCCACTCCTCCTCTTCCATGACTGCACTCAGCACTGTTCTTCCACTTAGTTGAAGTTTAAAAGGTGTTGATCCACAGTCAGAATAAAGTTGTGAGCAGATGAGTCTTTTATTATGTGCCCCAGTGTGAAGTCTGCATGTGAAGTGTGTATTAGAATCATCTAACCACTGGGCTCAAAACTGAAAAAGGAGTATGTCAAGGCTGTATATTTCACTCTGCTTATGTAGCTTATATGCAGAGTACACTGTGCGGAATGGCAGTCTGGATAAAGCACAGCTGGAGTCAAGATTACCAGGAGATGAATGAATGAAAGACCAAGAGAGGTGGCCAAAAAAAAAAAAAAAAAAAGATTACCAGGAGAAATATCAATAACCTCAGATATGCAGATGATACCACCCTAATGGCAGAAAGTGAAGAGGAACTAAAGAACCTCTTGATGAAGGTGAAAGAGGAGAATGAAAAAGCTGGCCTAAAACTCAGCATTCAAAGAACTAAGATCATGGCATGTGGTCCCATTACTTCATGGCAAATAGATGGACAAACAATGGAAACAGTGACAGACTTTATTTTCTTGGGTGCCAAAATCACTGCAGATGGTGACCTCAGCCGCAAAATTAAAAGACACTTGCTCCTTGGAAGAAAAGCTATGACAAACCTAGACAGTGTATTCAAAAGCAGAGACATTACTTCGCCAACAAAAGTACATATAATCAAAGCTATGGTTTTCCCAGTAGTCATATATGGATACAAGAGTTGGATCATAAAGAAGGCTGAGCACCAAAGAATTGATGCCTTTGAGCTGTGGTGCTGGAGAAGACTCTTGCGAGTCCCTTGGACTGCAAAGAGAACAAACCAGTGAATCCTAAAGGAAATCAACCCTGAGTATTCATTGAGAGGACTGATGCTGAAGCTGAAGCTCCAATACTCTGGCAACCTGATGCAAAGAACTGACTCATTAGAAAAGACCCTGATGCTGGGAAAAATAGAAGGCAAAAGGAGAGGGGGATGACAGAAGACGAGGTGGTAGGATGGTATACTGTGTCAATGGACATGAGTTTGAGCAAGCTCTGGGAGATGATAAAGGACAGGGAAGCCTGGTGTGCTGCAGTCCATGGGGTCCCAAAGAGTTGGACATGACTGAGCGACTGAGTAACAACAAGCACCTTTTGGGCATGTTTAATCATGCAATTCGTTGTTCTTTCAGCACAGCAGAGAGGGTCTTATAAGGCCAGGAGCCTGGTCACTGTTTTCATGTAGCCAAGTGTGACACGTCTGGGCTCTGCAGAGAGGTGGGTGAGAGTTGAAGGAAAACAAAACGAAATACCCTCAAGAAATGCGGTCCAGGGAAGCAGGCCCCTTTGAAGACATTAGAGAGACAGCTGAGGGCCAAGTTTGCTAAATGTCCTTCCTTTCTCTGCCATCTTTATGATTTTTGTCATGACAGTAGATCATTGAGCTATTATAAATTTTATATTTTATCTTGGCTTGTGCTGTATTTTGGCCTCCTCCTGGGCAATCATACCATGAAATTAATTACTAGTTATATAGTTTTCTAAACTTGAGGGGGCCAAAACTCACTCAAAGAACTAAGATCATGGCATGTGGTCCCATTACTTCATGGCAAATAGATGGGCAAACAATGGAAACAGTGACAGACTTTATTTTCTTGGGTGCCAAAATCACTGCAGATGGTGACCTCAGCCGCAAAATTAAAAGACACTTGCTCCTTGGAAGAAAAGCTATGACAAACCTAGACAGTGTATTCAAAAGCAGAGACATTACTTCGCCAACAAAAGTACATATAGTCAAAGCTATGGTTTTCCCAGTAGTCATATATGGATACAAGAGTTGGATCATAAAGAAGGCTGAGCACCAAAGAATTGATGCCTTTGAGCTGTGGTGCTGGAGAAGACTCTTGCGAGTCCCTTGGACTGCAAAGAGAACAAACCAGTGAATCCTAAAGGAAATCAACCCTGAGTATTCATTGAGAGGACTGATGCTGAAGCTGAAGCTCCAATACTCTGGCAACCTGATGCAAAGAACTGACTCATTAGAAAAGACCCTGATGCTGGGAAAAATAGAAGGCAAAAGGAGAGGGAGATGACAGAAGACGAGGTGGTAGGATGGTATACTGTGTCAATGGACATGAGTTTGAGCAAGCTCTGGGAGATGATAAAGGACAGGGAAGCCTGGTGTGCTGCAGTCCATGGGGTCCCAAAGAGTTGGACATGACTGAGCGACTGAGTAACAACAAGCACCTTTTGGGCATGTTTAATCATGCAATTCGTTGTTCTTTCAGCACAGCAGAGAGGGTCTTATAAGGCCAGGAGCCTGGTCACTGTTTTCATGTAGCCAAGTGTGACACGTCTGGGCTCTGCAGAGAGGTGGGTGAGAGTTGAAGGAAAACAAAACGAAATACCCTCAAGAAATGCGGTCCAGGGAAGCAGGCCCCTTTGAAGACATTAGAGAGACAGCTGAGGGCCAAGTTTGCTAAATGTCCTTCCTTTCTCTGCCATCTTTATGATTTTTGTCATGACAGTAGATCATTGAGCTATTATAAATTTTATATTTTATCTTGGCTTGTGCTGTATTTTGGCCTCCTCCTGGGCAATCATACCATGAAATTAATTACTAGTTATATAGTTTTCTAAAACCTCCTTGAATTAGGATAATTAGAATAAAAGATATTCCTGTGGCTTTTATAGAACATCTGAAGCCCACACCTTGGTCATCAAGGCCCAAGGGGACTGAGGATGATTTCCTTCTTTGCATGGGGCTGTCCGGACTAGGGGTTCTGAAAGCTGGAATCAGCCATCTCCCATTCACCCTGGTGTTGGAAAGGACAGTGACAACCATGCCCTGAGTGACTCTGGGGCAGCACCTATCCTTTGTCACCGGTGTTATCTTTCCTGAGAACCCACGCTACCTTGGTGGGTGCATTGTGAGCAGTAGCCATGCTTCCAGAAGCTTGAATCAGGATACATGGTTTGGTCACAGGAGAGAATATATGTACTTTTTATTGGAATGTAATTGGTTTACAGCAGTGTGTTGGCTTCTGTGTTACAAGAAAGTGAATACATGTTATCTCCTCGCTCGTAGGCCTCCTTCCTACCCCACCCCCACCTTAGCCCTATAGGTTGTCACAGAACACTGAGCTGAGGTCCTTGTGCTTTATAGCAGGTTCCCACTAACTATCTATTTTATACATGGTAGCTTCCCTGGTGGCTCAGAGATAAAGAATTGCTTGTGATGCAGGAGATGATGGGTTTTTTTGGGGGGGTGGAGGGAGGGCGGGTTAAGGAGGAAGGGGAGGTGGACAGGCCACTTCTATTGGTCTTTCATTTATCCATTTTTCATCCATCTTTGTTCTTTGGCCCCTGTGGGCCTCCCATCGCAGTGGCCTCTCTCCTCGCAGAGCACCGGCTCTGGGAGCATGCACTCCAGAGTTCCTGATCGGTACTTGGACACATCGGTCCAGCCACTCTGCGGCACGTGGGATCTTCTCAGGCCAGGGATTGAATCGGTGCCCCTTTCACTGCAAGGCGGTGTCCTTACCCACTGGACTACCAGGGAAGCCCAGAGATGAGGGTTTGATCCCTGATCCGCTGGAGAAGGAAGTGGCAACCCACTCCAGTATTCTTGCCTGGGGAATTCCATGGACAGACGAGCCTGATGGGCTACAGCCCATGAGGGTCGCCATGAGTCGGACATGACTTAGCAACGAAACTACCTCCACCACCTGTATATATAGGTCAGTTCTAATCTCCCCATTCACCTCACCCTCCCCTTCCCCTCCTGTGTCCACATGTCTGTTCTCTGCATCTGCATCTCTATTCCTGCCCTGGAAATAGGTTCATCTGTACCATCTTTTTAGATTTCATGCATCTGCATTAATATACGATATTTGTTTTTTTTCTTTCTGACTTACTTCACTCTGTATGACAGACTCTAGGTCAATTTACATCACTACAAATAACCTAATTTTGCTCCTTTTGGTGGCTTAATAATATGCCATTGTGTATATGTACCGCATCTTCTTTATCCATTCATCTGTCATTGCTCAGGAGCAGATCATATGGGAGTACATTCCTAGTTTCTTTTCAAGGAATATCCATACTGTTCTCCATAGTAGCTGTATCAGTTTACATTCCAACCAGTAGTGCAAGAGGGCTCCCTTTATCCCCTCTACAGCATTGATTGATTGTAGCCTTTTGTTGATGGCCCTATAGGTTGTCACAGAACACTGAGCTGAGGTCCTTGTGCTTTATAGCAGGTTCCCACTAACTATCTATTTTATACATGGTAGCTTCCCTGGTGGCTCAGAGATAAAGAATTGCTTGTGATGCAGGAGATGATGGGTTTTTTTGGGGGGGTGGAGGGAGGGCGGGTTAAGGAGGAAGGGGAGGTGGACAGGCCACTTCTATTGGTCTTTCATTTATCCATTTTTCATCCATCTTTGTTCTTTGGCCCCTGTGGGCCTCCCATCGCAGTGGCCTCTCTCCTCGCAGAGCACCGGCTCTGGGAGCATGCACTCCAGAGTTCCTGATCGGTACTTGGACACATCAGTCCAGCCACTCTGCGGCACGTGGGATCTTCTCAGGCCAGGGATTGAATCGGTGCCCCTTTCACTGCAAGGCAGTGTCCTTACCCACTGGACTACCAGGGAAGCCCAGAGATGAGGGTTTGATCCCTGATCCGCTGGAGAAGGAAGTGGCAACCCACTCCAGTATTCTTGCCTGGGGAATTCCATGGACAGACGAGCCTGATGGGCTACAGCCCATGAGGGTCGCCATGAGTCGGACATGACTTAGCAACGAAACTACCTCCACCACCTGTATATATAGGTCAGTTCTAATCTCCCCATTCACCTCACCCTCCCCTTCCCCTCCTGTGTCCACATGTCTGTTCTCTGCATCTGCATCTCTATTCCTGCCCTGGAAATAGGTTCATCTGTACCATCTTTTTAGATTTCATGCATCTGCATTAATATACGATATTTGTTTTTTTTCTTTCTGACTTACTTCACTCTGTATGACAGACTCTAGGTCAATTTACATCACTACAAATAACCTAATTTTGCTCCTTTTGGTGGCTTAATAATATGCCATTGTGTATATGTACCGCATCTTCTTTATCCATTCATCTGTCATTGCTCAGGAGCAGATCATATGGGAGTACATTCCTAGTTTCTTTTCAAGGAATATCCATACTGTTCTCCATAGTAGCTGTATCAGTTTACATTCCAACCAGTAGTGCAAGAGGGTTCCCTTTATACCCTCTCCAGCATTGATTGATTGTAGCCTTTTGTTGATGGCCATTCTGACAGGTGTGAGGTGATACCTCACTGTAGTTTTGATTTGCATTTCTCTAATAATGAGTGATGTTGAGCATCCTTTCATGTGACTCTAGGCCATCTGTATGTCTTCTTTAGAGAAATGTCTATTTAGGTCTTCCACCGATTTAAGAAAAAAAAATTTATATTGAGCTGCATAAGCTGCTTGTATATTTTGGGATAGAATATTTTTAAATGAAACATTTCCCCAAAATATGGAGAGCAAGGTTGTTGTAGTCACAGAGCTGCTGGAGTTGGGTGGGGTGACGCGTCTTCATGGGCCTGGCACTTAGGGTTCAAGTGCACCCACATTGGGGCAGCTTGTGCCCTTTGCTGCCTCACTGGGTGTAATGGGTTGGTTTGAATGCAGCTGTACATTTTCCAAAACTTTAATTCCTTGTATCTGATTACTTGAAACCCTCAGACTCCTTCATGAGCATGTACTACTGTGGTCCAAACTAACTGGAGAAAGAAAAAGAGGGAGAGAGAGAAAGAGAGAATGTGAGTAGGTGAGTTAATGTGATACGAAGAAACACTAAGAAGGAAAATAAAGTGGAGACCCAAGGGTCCCCTGCCAGGACCTTTTTCTTGCCCAGACAAAGTGATTGAAGGGAAAGTAGAAGAGCTCCTGCCGGAAAGGGGGTCTTTATGGTATTTGGGCACAAAGAACTTCCTGCTTCAGTTACCTCTGGAGATTTTCTTTGTGTGTGTTGATTGGTTAGGACTCTTTCTTTAAAGTTTGTTATTGTTGTTTATTTGTTATTTATTTTTGGCTGTGCTGGGTCTTCCTTGCTGCACAGGCTTTTCTCCAGTTGTGGCGAGCAGGGGCTGCTCTCTAGTTGTGACGCATGGGCTTCTCATTGCAGTGGCTTCTCTTGCTGTGGACCACAGGCTCTCGGGTGTGTGGGCTCAGTAGTTGCAGATCCTGGACTCTAGAGCACTGGGTCACTAGCTGTGGCACATGGGTTTAGCTTTTCGTGTGTGATTTTCCCAGACCAGGGATCGAACCTGTGTCTCCTGCATTGGCAGGCAGATGCTTTACCCTGAGCCACCAGGGAAGCTCTGGTTAGGGCTCTTAATTACAAGTGATATGAGAGCCCACTCAAATAGTCTTCAGCAAAACAAGCAAAAGGTATTGATTCATGTAGGTGACACTGCACAGGGGCAGAACTGAGGCCTGGCTGAGAATGAACCTCAGACAGTATCCTCAAATTTCCCTTCATTTTAAGCTCTATTTACCAAGTTGGATTCTGTCTTTTCAAAATTTTCAAACATTTAATTTTTATTTTATATTGGAATGTAGTTGATTTACAATGTTGCGTTAGTTTCACATGTACCACAAAGTTATTTAGTTATACATATACCCGTTCTTTTCCCACATAGGTTATTACAGAGTACTGAGTAGAGTTACCTATACAATAGATCCTTGCTGGTTAACTATATATATTTTCTTTATTTTTTGGCAATGTCACTTGGCATCTTCGTTCTCTGACCAGGGATTGAACCTCCACCATCTGCATTGGAAGTGCAGGGTCTTAACCACTGGACCTCCAGGGAAGTCCCAAATATCCATTTTTATATAGTAGTCTGTATATGTTAATCCCAAACTCCTCACTTACCCCACATCTCCCCTTTGGCATCCATAAGTCTGTTTTTGAAGTCTTGAGTCTGTTTCTGTTGTGTAAATAAGCTCATTTGCTCGACTCCACAGTCCTATCACATGGCTGCAGGAGCGCTATTGCTGACACTGTCCTTGGTTTCCAGAGCATACTGGACTGCGTTTCCCTCCTCGGCAGCTTTTCAGCAGGCTCCAGATTTGTAGGAAGGTCAAAGGCCATTTCTACCAAGCGCAGGCGTCGCTGAATTGCAAAGGAGAAAAACTGAAGGACAAGACCCAGGCAGTGAACTTGGTTCAGAAAGATCTCTTCGGTGATGTTGGCACCTGAAGGTACAAAATAAGTTACGCATTTCCATCGTCAAACTGGGACTTGGACTATCAGATTTCTTCTTAGCGTATGAAAGAAAAATACTAGGGAAAGAATTTTTAAAAAGACAGCCTTACAACAGCCGCTTGCTGAGATTGAGACTTCTGGAAACACTCTCTGGGCCAGACTCACTGTGGCCAAGGACGTCCTGGCAGGCACAGGTGCCCGCTGACCCAGGCTGACTCTCTGATCGGCCCCTCCCTCTGAGTCATTTCCCCTTCAGAATTTCTCCTTTTGCTCCATCATGTAACTGACACCGTAATCCAAAGGTATGGGTCCGAAAGGAAACCAGAGGGACTTGGTTTAGAATTTCCTGACAGAGAATACAGAATAACTCAAACTTACTGCTAGACACTGACATGTGTTTCCTCACAGAACCTTTATAGTAAGATCAATATTCTTCATGCATCTGTCTGGAGGAAGGGTCTCAGACAGCCTCACCAGGTCACCTTGAGCCCGGAGATGATAAACTTCAGCATCCTGCTCCATTCTGTCCTTCACTGCTTCTTCTTCACGCCCGCTCCTCCTCTATCCTACTTTCTCTGCCCGCTGCCTTTTGCAGCCGTCTCCTCTCCCCCTGAACTTGGGCCAAAGCTGATTTGGCTGAGGGGACTGTGGCTCTGATGCCTGCTTACCTTGGAAAAATACAAAATAAAGCTAGGCTGCCTCTCCCGAGTTGATTGAGAGTTTTCACATTTCAGGCCCTCCCTCTCACTAGAGTGCCCTACTGCTTGCACGAGGAAGGCTGAGAATGTGCAGGCTCTGGGACGTTGTTGCATCTCAGCCCAGCCCCTAACACAGTGGCTGAAGACACCAATAGTCAGGTCCTCACCGTGTCAGTCTGCAATCTGGGAAGGGCTCCATGGGGCAGGCTGCTCTCTGCTCCACGAGGCCTAAGCTGAGACCCTTTGACAGGAGTGTCCAGGATGAACTTCCAAGATGGCTCACCCACTGGGCTGGCCATCCCATTGGGCTTCTCTGGGGCGAGCTGTAGTTTCCTCACAGCATGGTGGCTGGCTTCTGAGGATGAACATCCCAAGAGATATACAATGAAATTGTTTTTTAAAGGCCTGGATTTGGGCACTAGCATTGTGGCCTTTGTGCCAGATTCTACTGGCAAAGCTGTCACAGCCCAGATTCAGGGGAAGAATGGCAAGGAACTGGGGAGCCATGTTTTAAAACTGCCAAACAGAGGTGAGGGAATGGAAGCCCTAGAACGTCTAGTGACTTGCCAGTCACTTTAGTGGACATCTCCTGAGGCACCTGTCCAGTTTGTTGCCACTGTCTCTGAGACTTTCTCTTTATCCATGAGTGGCCTCTGAAGCCCTATTCTTCCTATGAAACTAGGTGCCATAGGCGTTCCACCGTCTCTATGAATAATGCCCTCTGGAGTTTGTCAGTGCTGCCATCCTGAACATCCCACCGTGACTCCCTCCCTGGAATTTGGAATTGGGATGCAGACAGATTTGGACTGTGATCAACAGACAGACCCAGAGTCCTGTCTCTGGGTCAAAGGACCTGAGGTCCAGAGCAGGGGGGCACCCCTGATACGTGTTCAGGATAGGGGAAGTTCTGCTTTTCTCTGGGCCTCTTCTTTCTGTAGACGAGGAGGGTGAAGGATGTTGATGATCTGTGTTGATTCACTGCAGAAGGAAATGCCTTTTGCAGCCGTCTCCTCTCCCCCTGAACTTGGGCCAAAGCTGATTTGGCTGAGGGGACTGTGGCTCTGATGCCTGCTTACCTTGGAAAAATACAAAATAAAGCTAGGCTGCCTCTCCCGAGTTGATTGAGAGTTTTCACATTTCAGGCCCTCCCTCTCACTAGAGTGCCCTACTGCTTGCACGAGGAAGGCTGAGAATGTGCAGGCTCTGGGACGTTGTTGCATCTCAGCCCAGCCCCTAACACAGTGGCTGAAGACACCAATAGTCAGGTCCTCACCGTGTCAGTCTGCAATCTGGGAAGGGCTCCATGGGGCAGGCTGCTCTCTGCTCCACGAGGCCTAAGCTGAGACCCTTTGACAGGAGTGTCCAGGATGAACTTCCAAGATGGCTCACCCACTGGGCTGGCCATCCCATTGGGCTTCTCTGGGGCGAGCTGTAGTTTCCTCACAGCATGGTGGCTGGCTTCTGAGGATGAACATCCCAAGAGATATACAATGAAATTGTTTTTTAAAGGCCTGGATTTGGGCACTAGCATTGTGGCCTTTGTGCCAGATTCTACTGGCAAAGCTGTCACAGCCCAGATTCAGGGGAAGAATGGCAAGGAACTGGGGAGCCATGTTTTAAAACTGCCAAACAGAGGTGAGGGAATGGAAGCCCTAGAACGTCTAGTGACTTGCCAGTCACTTTAGTGGACATCTCCTGAGGCACCTGTCCAGTTTGTTGCCACTGTCTCTGAGACTTTCTCTTTATCCATGAGTGGCCTCTGAAGCCCTATTCTTCCTATGAAACTAGGTGCCATAGGCATTCCACCGTCTCTATGAATAATGCCCTCTGGAGTTTGTCAGTGCTGCCATCCTGAACATCCCACCGTGACTCCCTCCCTGGAATTTGGAATTGGGATGCAGACAGATTTGGACTGTGATCAACAGACAGACCCAGAGTCCTGTCTCTGGGTCAAAGGACCTGAGGTCCAGAGCAGGGGGGCACCCCTGATACGTGTTCAGGATAGGGGAAGTTCTGCTTTTCTCTGGGCCTCTTCTTTCTGTAGACGAGGAGGGTGAAGGATGTTGATGATCTGTGTTGATTCACTGCAGAAGGAAAGCATACAAACTCGGCTCCCCAAAGCACTGTCACTGTCTCATTTTTTTTCTCAAAACCATTTTTTGAATTGAAGTATAATTAGCTGACAATGTTGTGTTAGTTTTAGATATACAGCAAAGTGATTCAACTATATATACTTATATATACATGTATGTATATTGTTGTTTAGTTGCTAAGTCATATTTGACTGTTTGCAACTCTTTGGACTATAGCCCACAAGGCTCCTCTGTCCACGGGATTTCCCAGAGATGAGTACTGCAGTAGATTGCCATTTCCTTCTCCAGGGAATCTTCCCAGACCAGGGATCAAACCTGTGTCTCCTGCATTGTGGGCAGATTTTTTACCACTGTGCTACCACAGAATCCCATAGATGTATGTACTTGCAACATATATGTATATATATATTCTTTTTCATTGTTGGTTATTACAAGATATTGACTACAGTTCCCTGTGTTATCCAGTAGGACTTTGCTGGTTATCTATTTTATATGTAGTGGTGTGTTTATGTATATACTAGTCCCAAACTCCTATTTACCTTTGCCCCCCCATCCTCTTTGGTAACCATAAATTGGTTTGCTAAGTCTGTGAATCTATTTCTGTTTTGTAAATAAGTTCATGTGTCTCATATTTGTAGATACACATGAACTTATTTATAAAACACATATAAACTATGTCATATATCTTTCTCTGACTTACCTCACTTAGTATGATCATCTCTGGATCCATCCATGTTGCTGCAAAATGGCACAATTTCATTCTTTTTTGTGACTGAGTTATGTTCCATTGTATAAATTCACCCCATCTTTGTGATCCATTCCTCTGTCAGTGGGCACTTAGGGTGCTTCCATGGCCTGTGGTACATAGTGCCGCTGTGAGCATCGGGGTGCACGGGTCTTTTTGAATGGAAGTTTTGTTTGGCTGTATGCCCAGCAGTGGGGTTACCGGCTCATGTGGTCACTCTTTTAGTTTTTTAAGGAGTCTCCATGTTGCTCTCCCTAATGGCTGCTCTGATTCACATTCCCACTCACTGCGGAGTTTCCTGGCATTTTGTTCTCATCTTGCATTGCCAGAAGACTGAAAATAGGGTAAGGGCTGGCTCCTGTTGTGACTGACTCAGCAACGTGAAGGCACAGATTCTCTGCTTCAGAGTGGAAGCACTGGGGCTGAGATCCTGAGAGCACTGAGAAGCCCCAGGCAGCGGGGCAGTGGAACGTTCCAGGGGGTGTGTCCCACCCCCCAGGTCTGCTGTGTGGGCCAGAGGAGATCATGCCTGGAGAGGAACATATCACCCACGAGACCCTCCATGACTGTTTTTGGTGCCCTTGTCATATGCCGGTGGTTCTCTGGGATGGATTTCCCCACCGGGATCAGTCAGCTGTGGGGGAAGGAGCGTGCTACTGCTGTCTACTGGGTGGGGGCCAGGGATATTGCCAAACATCCTTCAGTGCAGAGAACTGCCCCCTTTTCCCAATAAAACATTATCCAACCCAACATGTCTATAATACCGAGGTTTAAAAGTTGTGCTATATCCAATTGCCCAAGGGAAATTTTGAATTTACAATCTACACTGAATCAAAGTTTAGACTTTGGTAGACTTTTTTTTTCCCTCTGGAGAAACTTTATTTTATTTTTTTTCTTTTTTAATTTTTATTTTGCTTTTTACTTTTACAGAGTTTTGTTGTTTACAGGTATGTATGATCCTAGATTAGTCATATGCGCATCCCCCTCATCCCACCCCTCTGGGCCGTTGGTTGACGTTTTTAACATTGGGCCTTTCTCTCTGAGTTATGACCCAGATAACAGCTGAAATCTCCCTGTATCTTGAATTAATTTCATGAAATTAATTCAAATTCCAAGTTCATACTTCTTTGCCTGTGATTTCTGCAAACTCCCATGTGTGAACTTCTGATTGTCTTCCTTTGACACCTGTGGTGTCCTGTGCCATATCAGCTCACGTGTGAAACTCAGCTTCTGTGTCAATTTCCATTCAGTGTGAGCTTGCATACACACCCCTGGTACATTAGATAGTTCATGTGTGTGCAGCACAGTAGTGTGTGTGTGTGTGTGTGAGAGAGAGGGAGAGAGAGAGAGAGAGAGAGCAGACCAGGATGGACTAGGAGATTAAAAAAGAAATTTTGGCCTCTTTTATTGTTTTTTTATTTATTTATTTTCATCCATCTTTATTCTTTGGCCTGTGTGGGTCTCCCACTGCAGTGGCCCCTCTCGCTACAAAGCACCAGCTCTGGGCGCATGTGCTTGCAATTGGACACACTGGTCCAGCTGCTCCATGGCACATGGGATCTTCTCTGGTCAGGGATCAAACTGGTGCCCTCTGCACTGCAAGGCGGACTCTTCACCCTGTGGACCACCAGGGAAGCCCTGGGCTAGGAGATTTTCAGTGGGGCATTATTTCTGTTAAGTTTCTTACCTGCCATGCTAATAGGCCACATGGAAACCAAATAGCTGCAACAATGAGCGTATGAAGAGCAGAGAGGGAGGAGATGTAATAATGGGTGGCTATGAGAGAATGATATTTTAAAAATAGAATGTCGTGTCAGTGAAAAGGCCAAGGGAAGTCTCTCTCAAACTTTTTTTTTTTTTTTTAATTTTGGCCACTTTTTTTTAAATTGGTCATTCATTAATCTATTTTCATCCATCTTTGTTCCTTGGCCTGTGTGGGCCTCCCATTGCAGTGGCCTCTCTCCTCGCAGAGCACCGGCTCTGGGCGCATGTGCTCCAGAGCGCTGGCTGGTAGTTGGACACACAGGTCCAGCGTCTCCACGGTATGTGGAATCTTTCCAGGCCAGGAATCGAACCGGCACCCCTTGCACTGCAAGGCAGATTCTTTACCCACTGGACCACCAGGGAAGCCCTCTTTCAAACTTTTTTGACTATAGCTCTCAGGAGAAAAATGGTACCACAGTTCTGTATACCTATCAAATACATGTAATTCAAACAAAGTCTTCTTAAAGATCTGTCCTTATGACATGCAGTGATCTTGGATTATTTTTTTTCTATGCTATAAAAATGCTACAGCTCACTAAATTACCTTCATGACTCACCATTGCTCTGAGTAGCAGTTTGGAAATGCGGCCAGGGTGAAAACCTGGCTCATGGAGATGGGTAGATGTGGGGAAGGGCAAGGTTGCAGGTGTTGACAGCGTTTGAAGGGGCAAAGCTCAGGTATTATGGAGTCACTGACAGTGGTCCCCAAGTTCTTCAGGATAATGGTGGGACTCGTGGATCTGGGAAGGTTGTAACACATGAACCCAAGTCATCATGGAATCTCGGGGGACCATCAGGATGTCACTCCTTGTTTAAAAGGAGAAGGGTGAGAAGGCAGGTTGGAAAACCCTCAGAGGCGGTGCCTTTCTCTGAATAGCAGTGTCCTGGTGATTTAGAATTCCAGTCCTCTGTCTAGTCCCAGCGCCCACGGCACAATACAGCTGCACCGCACAGGTGGAAAATCCTTGTTGGTGGCTTTGTTCTTTGGCAAATATGTATTCAGCACCAATGATCTGACCACCAGACCCATGCACTTCTGTGACTGGCTTTGTTCTTTCTAAGAGCATCCCAGGGATTCACAGCTGCCCCTGAATGCTGTCTGTTAGCATTATCCTTTTCCCCCTATATTTACCTCCTGCCTTCACACACGAGTCAAATGCAGGAAAGCAATTAGAACATGAAAAATCTGAGCTTGTTATATAGGACTGGAAAATGACACCTGGCCCCCTTACAACATGGAATTGAGGGCAAGGTGGGATGACTCATCTAGCCCAGGGCGAGCTTCAGTGCCTGCAGGAGTGCTGGGGTGAATGAGCGGTGACTCTCCAGTCTAAACGATGGAAGACTCAAGCCACTGGACACCAATGATGACTTCAGGCACCCTGTCCCCACTTTGGGCCCTTTGGTAGATGTCTGTGTTTGAAAAGATCACAGTTTATTTACCTCTTTGCTGACTCAGCATCCATCTACGGCCCTGCAAGTGGACGACGGAGGTTGCTGTGTAACGCTTGGCCGAGTCTGGGGTCTCTTGGACCCACGTGTGAACCCAGGCTCAGGTGCTCACCTGCTTTCCTATCTGGATGTCAGTTTTCCATGTGTAATATAGGCTTCTTGTGCCTGAAACACACAGGACGACCTGGCACAAAATAGGTCTCTAAAAATATTATGTGTTTTGCCATCCTTCTCTTTATCCTCTCTCGTTATGGTAGGTGGCTTCTTCTTAATTCTCCACCCCTCGCTCTGTACCATTTCCCGTGTTCCTTCTATGAGAGGCAGACTATATTTTTCAGCCCCACAGTTACTGGCCTTGAGTGGTCAATTTGATCTTGGCCACGTCAACTTGCCTTGACTGTTGGCATATGAGCAGATGTGACGTAAGGGCTCCGGAGGCTTAAAATGTATTTCCATGGTTGAGCTTGCAGTCCTAGTTTTTGCTGTGAGAACAATGTGTCTCAAAAAGCTACTGGGCCAAGAAGGATGGAAAACCTGTGGAGAGACCTGGACCCCAGTCTGTAGCTTGGAGTCAAGCCCAGCAGCTCCCAGCCTAGGTCAACTGAAACCAAGCTGATCCTCAGAGGGAGAAATACGTGCCTGTGGTTGTAGGCCTCTGAGTTAATGCAACATTACTGTAGCAATAGTTAACTGCTAACTGCCTTAGAGAGTTCACTGTCCGTGATAAATCCTGCATATATTCAGTAGCAGGAGGGAAATGGGAGAACAAAGTGAGTCACTTGTGCATAAAAGGGACTAGAAGTCCAGTGGCTCCAGTGGCTAAGACCCTGCACTCCTAATGCAGGGGTCCTGAGTTCGATCCCTTGTCAGGGAACCAGATCCCACATGCTGCAACTATTTTGCATTCACACGCTGCAACTACCAATGCCAAGTACCGCAACTAAGACCCAACACAGCCAAAGAAATAAATAAAATAATCAGAGAGCCTAGAACTTTATCTTTCTGCACAGCCTGAAAAACATGCTGTAGTGTCATGGACGTGTTTGTACATGTAGGTGTACATGGTGCTCCAACCACCTGTATCTCTGGGTGGGGAATTTCATATCAAGACGAAACCGAAGATGGCTCCATTTTCTTGGAGATGATAGTGCCAGGATTATTGTTTCTCTGAGACTAGACCCAAACTCTTATTAATAGAAACAAATAAACGTACTTCACATGATTCTATTGACTTCAGAAGAAAGCCAACACTTCCTGGGTGAGGTTGTCTGCTCTTAGACCGTCATAAGGAGGCCTGAGCCGTCGTGGGGAGGGAGAACTAAAGGGGGCCTCCACTCTGCTGGGACAGAGCCCTCCTCTCCCCACTCTGCAGCCTCTGAAGAAAGCTGATGAGAAGGGGCACCACCTCACACAACTCCTGGAGGCATCGTTTGCACCGGCCTACAGACTCGTCTCCCATGGAAAGGCAGCCTCCACGCAGCTGGAGGCCGGGAACGGGAAGCAGCAGGGCACAGAGAGGGGCTTTGGGAGAGGCAGGCTGGAGGCTCCTGGAGACAGAGCTGGGAGACCTTGGGCCCCCAGAGCAGGTTGGGCAGCTTATGTACCGAGCATTAGCAAGCCAGCAGGTGAGGACGAGAGCTCCAGTGTGCTTCACGGACCAAGCCAGGGCTCAGGCACGCACTGTATCTGCCTGGCACACCATCGAGACACCAGGAGGGACTTTCCTTTTCTTCCAGATTCTCATGGGAGCACAGCATAAACTGGCAGCTGTTCTGGGTAAGAACAAAGCACTGCTTCTGTGGGACTCTCTGTGGGGGACATCCTCTGAAGGCCTCAACACTGAGGTCTGTTCTCCCAGCCCCACATGTGTCTGGGACAAGGCACCCTGCAAGTTAAATGAAACAGCTTTTTCCTGCTTGTTTATGGTTTCTGCCGTAGGCTACCTTTCTTGCAGTAGAGCGTCCTGCTGAGTTCAGAGGGAGCACCTTCCGAGGAGGATGGGTGCGGAGCTCCTTCCAGAGAGGAAGCACCTGCTTCCTGGTCACCTGAAAGTGCCTGACCCTCCTGTGTTGGCCTCTAACTTCTTCGACCCTGGAGACCATCGTGTGCATTTCTCTGCTTGTCCAGGGTCCCCATGAAGTAGTGAGGGACATCCCCCCATGAGACAGAAAGAGAGTATGGTCCCGTCACACCCTGCTGACAATTCTATTCTATTTCAAAAGTAAAAATTCTGTGCGAAGGACTCCCATCTCTGAGTTTCCTCATTTTATTGCTCTTTCCTCTGTTTGTGTTATACTGGGGATATGTCCAAGTTTTGTGTGGCTCCATGCTTATACAAGGTGAAGGGCCTGCTTTGTGGAAAAAAGCAGAAAGAAACAGTGTGGAGTTAGGTGTGGAGGTGGAGCTTTATTTATCCAGCAATTGGAAGGGGCTGCTGTGAGGACCTGGTCCTGAAGCTTGGGTGTTCTTTGCTGCCTAGGAGTCTGAGTACAGGAGAGTGGGAACCAGGAACCAGAGCATCCTCAGGGTGGCCCGGGGAGCAGGCTTCCTCCTGGGCTCCCTGTGGGGATTTCCTCCAGCTTGACCTGGGCTGCCCCATGGGCAGGAGTGCCTTGCAGAGAAGGCTGCCCACTATGTGCTGGGGTATCACCCTCAGGAGGGCTCCAGCCTGGCTGCGGGGGCAGATTCACTCTGCCTGATCATAAGCCAGTGGGACCCTCACACTGAGGTCTTGGCACATGTTAAGTGTCACCCCTGGCCCTTCGACTGTCCCTTCAGTGGAGCCTGCTGGTGACACGAGGAGACCCCAGGATACACCAGAAACATCTGCTGGCATTTCCTACTTTCTCAAGGAGCACACCCAGCCTCTCTTGAGCCCACTTTGTTTAAGACAGCCTCTTCCAAGGCTTCTTTTTCTTAAAATGGTCCACAGTTGACCATTCCTTTAGGTAAGAAATGGTATTAGGGCTTTGTGCCCTGCAAACGAATCTAAGAGAGACTGAAAAAACCTGTGGTGTGGCCAGACTTTCCTGGGTAATTATTTAGGCCTCAGAGAGGAAAGGAAGGAACCTAGGCAGAAGTGGAGCTCCAGACAGCCAGCTTGTGGAGCCCTGCTTTTGGGTCAGTGGGTCCCAGCCATTGAGTTAACCTTCGGTTGCTTCTGTCAAGGAGAGCCCGATTGGTCTGGTTATGGTCACACGTCCACCCCTTGCTCCTGACAGAGGAGGTCATCCTGAGTGAGCATCCTGTTGAGATGGCATCCAACGAGAAGATGAGGCTCTGCAAAGAGAACCTGAGAGCTGCGAGAGGGTGTGGGGGAGGGGTGCGGAGTGGCACAGGCACCAAGCATGCACTTTGGGAGAGACAGCTTCTTCTGCAGTCTGCCATCCAAAGGAACTTTTGCAGCACTCCACTGTGCGATAGGACAAAGGGTATTTTGGGCTTTAGGAAAGATCTGGAACATGTGAAATAGCAAAAGCCAAATCTGGGTAAAGGATCCAAGAGGGAAAGAGGAATCAGAGCCCCCGAGAGTGTGGGAGCTCAGGGCTACACAAGATGAGGTTGCTGAAGAGTGTGGGAGGCCTTTTAGGGCCTGAGCATCCTCAGGGTGGCCCGGGGAGCAGGCTTCCTCCTGGGCTCCCTGTGGGGATTTCCTCCAGCTTGACCTGGGCTGCCCCATGGGCAGGAGTGCCTTGCAGAGAAGGCTGCCCACTATGTGCTGGGGTATCACCCTCAGGAGGGCTCCAGCCTGGCTGCGGGGGCAGATTCACTCTGCCTGATCATAAGCCAGTGGGACCCTCACACTGAGGTCTTGGCACATGTTAAGTGTCACCCCTGGCCCTTCGACTGTCCCTTCAGTGGAGCCTGCTGGTGACACGAGGAGACCCCAGGATACACCAGAAACATCTGCTGGCATTTCCTACTTTCTCAAGGAGCACACCCAGCCTCTCTTGAGCCCACTTTGTTTAAGACAGCCTCTTCCAAGGCTTCTTTTTCTTAAAATGGTCCACAGTTGACCATTCCTTTAGGTAAGAAATGGTATTAGGGCTTTGTGCCCTGCAAACGAATCTAAGAGAGACTGAAAAAACCTGTGGTGTGGCCAGACTTTCCTGGGTAATTATTTAGGCCTCAGAGAGGAAAGGAAGGAACCTAGGCAGAAGTGGAGCTCCAGACAGCCAGCTTGTGGAGCCCTGCTTTTGGGTCAGTGGGTCCCAGCCATTGAGTTAACCTTCGGTTGCTTCTGTCAAGGAGAGCCCGATTGGTCTGGTTATGGTCACACGTCCACCCCTTGCTCCTGACAGAGGAGGTCATCCTGAGTGAGCGTCCTGTTGAGATGGCATCCAACGAGAAGATGAGGCTCTGCAAAGAGAACCTGAGAGCTGCGAGAGGGTGTGGGGGAGGGGTGCGGAGTGGCACAGGCACCAAGCATGCACTTTGGGAGAGACAGCTTCTTCTGCAGTCTGCCATCCAAAGGAACTTTTGCAGCACTCCACCGTGCGATAGGACAAAGGGTATTTTGGGCTTTAGGAAAGATCTGGAACATGTGAAATAGCAAAAGCCAAATCTGGGTAAAGGATCCAAGAGGGAAAGAGGAATCAGAGCCCCCGAGAGTGTGGGAGCTCAGGGCTACACGAGATGAGGTTGCTGAAAGGAGGCTGCGTCCTAACCAGAAACTCTTGTTGAGGTCACCAGTTTGTTCAGGGAGAACTCTGAAGTTTTTCCTGTAATGAAGCACTATGCTTTAACAGTCGCCATTTTTCAAAAGTGTACCCAGGCGTCTCAGCCAGATGGGAGTTAGAGCTTGGAGAAGTGAGCCATTTTGGCTTTACTGGCTGAGGCTAAGACTCTGAGCAACATCTCGCAAGGCATTCTGGGAGCTCTGCGGTGTTGGATGGTCATTGGCCGGGGAGCACTCATCAACGCCATGGGAGACTAGGAGAGACTGCTTCTCAGAAAGAGCAGAGGACGAATACATCACTTAGGAGTTTTTTTAAAAAGCAAACAAACTTAAGATATCACAGAGCTTGTGGATGGACTTACTGTATCAAGTAAGGGGGTCACGATGAGTGCTCGGGATCTATGCGGTGAGGTCTTGATCGTCATAAAATGAGAGTGTCATGATTGGAATGCATCCTGCTCCTCCTTCAGGGTTTCTGGGCTCATAAACTACTAGTCTGTTCAAATTGTGGAAATGTGTCCTTTTCCCACCAGAGTCCTTGGGCTCAGAACACATGTAGGGAGTTAACTGGTAGCGTGACTGTCCCAGGGAAGGAGCATGAGCTCTCAAGGGGAGGCTTGCCAGCGAGAAGCAGGAAATGTGGTTATTGTCAGAAGAGGAGCAGAGATGAACAACTTGGTCTCTCTTCTGGCAGGAAGACCTGTACTCTGTGGCTTCTTGCCTCTTCTTGGCTTAGGATCCACGCTTTTAGAATGGCATGGCAGGGCTGGGGCTCTGCAAAGAGAACCTGAGAGCTGCAGAGGGTGTGGGGGAGGGGTGCGGAGTGGCACAGGCACCAAGCATGCACTTTGGGAGAGACAGCTTCTTCTGCAGTCTGCCATCCAAAGGAACTTTTGCAGCACTCCACCGTGCGATAGGACAAAGGGTATTTTGGGCTTTAGGAAAGATCTGGAACATGTGAAATAGCAAAAGCCAAATCTGGGTAAAGGATCCAAGAGGGAAAGAGGAATCAGAGCCCCCGAGAGTGTGGGAGCTCAGGGCTACACAAGATGAGGTTGCTGAAAGGAGGCTGCGTCCTAACCAGAAACTCTTGTTGAGGTCACCAGTTTGTTCAGGGAGAACTCTGAAGTTTTTCCTGTAATGAAGCACTATGCTTTAACAGTCGCCATTTTTCAAAAGTGTACCCAGGCGTCTCAGCCAGATGGGAGTTAGAGCTTGGAGAAGTGAGCCATTTTGGCTTTACTGGCTGAGGCTAAGACTCTGAGCAACATCTCGCAAGGCATTCTGGGAGCTCTGCGGTGTTGGATGGTCATTGGCCGGGGAGCACTCATCAACGCCATGGGAGACTAGGAGAGACTGCTTCTCAGAAAGAGCAGAGGACGAATACATCACTTAGGAGTTTTTTTAAAAAGCAAACAAACTTAAGATATCACAGAGCTTGTGGATGGACTTACTGTATCAAGTAAGGGGGTCATGATGAGTGCTCGGGATCTATGCGGTGAGGTCTTGATCGTCATAAAATGAGAGTGTCATGATTGGAATGCATCCTGCTCCTCCTTCAGGGTTTCTGGGCTCATAAACTACTAGTCTGTTCAAATTGTGGAAATATGTCCTTTTCCCACCAGAATCCTTGGGCTCAGAACACATGTAGGGAGTTAACTGGTAGCGTGACTGTCCCAGGGAAGGAGCATGAGCTCTCAAGGGGAGGCTTGCCAGCGAGAAGCAGGAAATGTGGTTATTGTCAGAAGAGGAGCAGAGATGAACAACTTGGTCTCTCTTCTGGCAGGAAGACCTGTACTCTGTGGCTTCTTGCCTCTTCTTGGCTTCCTAGGTACCTCCCCACGCTTTTAGAACAGGTGTATTTCCTGTCTGCCTACCCCTAGAACCACTGGGCTCTGTCTAGAACCCTTGATGTTGGCCTCTAGCCCATGCCAGGCTCTCATCTCCCCTTCAGCTCTGCTGCCCTTGGCTTCTTGTCCCACTGGAAGCTGCTGGGGAACAGGCTATTGTTTTTCTTTTAACTACGCAGAAGAGCGGAAAGTACCTGCGTGTCCTTCACCAAGGAACATTTTTCAGATGGTTCCCAATGTGGCTTTTCTGTTTTTTTTTTTTTCTTCCCAAATGCCTAGATTTATTCTTGGAAGCAGTCCCCCTGCTGCTGACTTGACACAACTTCTTGGTTATGCCTAAACAGGATCGCTGAGCCAGAGTCCCTGGGTATCTGTTTTATGAGGAGCAAGGACATGCCGTTCTGCTTCTCAGAAGAACACCCAGCTTGCGGGCAATGCCCTCATTTCAGCTCTTGGTTGCTGCAGTGAGGTTTTGTTGGCCAGTTTTAGACCCCCCATCAGTCTTGTGGGCTTTGAGGATCTTAAACAAACCGAGGAAACACATGATCTGAGTTCATCACTGCCTGCTTCAACATCTTTGGTGTTCTCATACCAAGGCCCCAATTCTTTAGCCTCACATAGAAGGCCCTTCACGCTTTAATTGCAGTCAAAGTTTCAAGTTTCCTTTTGTGCCATCTTGACCATATGCTCTACACCCTAGGTGGGCCACTCTGCTCCGTTCCTGTAAGACTGGCTGCCCGTCTCCATACTTCCTCCATCCATGTAAGACCCTCAGCCAGGAAGCCTCCTTTTCCCGCCTCCTAGACTCCTGAATGCTGGCCTCCCTCCCAGGTAATGTTCATATCTCCCTTCTGTGTTTTCATGCTGATGGTCCTCCCTCTTCCCAGACACTTATCAAAGTTCATTTTAGCTCACATCTACCTTCCCTGAATGTGAGTTCCATGAAGGAAGGCATCAGGTTCTTAGTCTCAACATTATAACCTTAGTATAGCGTCTGGCCAGAGCAGGTGCGCAGCAAAGATCTGATGAGCAGAATGAACAATTTGACAAGGGCAGTTTTTCCTTAGACACCAGAAACTTAGCCTTTCTTAAATGGACATATGTCCCTGAAGGGGCCAGATGTTTGGGGAGGGACTCACCCCATTTTCCTCCCTTGCCTCCATCTCTTGTTGGTCATAGAGGCCAGAATTCCCAGGAGACGGCTAACGCCTCTCCTGATGGTCTGTTTCCTGTTAGGAGCTAAAGGAAATGATACACCATTGTGTTTGCCTTCTCTTTTCTCTCTTGGAGGACAGGAAGTTCAGATGAAGCCCGTGCTTCCTGGTATAATTATTCTACAGACCGCCTCCCTCGGTTGCTTTTTCTACTTCTAGGCTCTCGCTTCCCGAGTTTAGCTTTGGAGGTTGCGTGGTTCTTTCCTATCAGTGCTTTTCACTGAAAGCCATGTCGCATTGTTTTGGAAGCAGGTGGGACATAAATAATAAATGAGAGATGAGCACACGATGCGGTGCTCTCATGTTGCTTCACAACAGCCTGGCTGCTCCCAGTAGAGGTTTCCCACCCAGACTGTGAGTGTGTGCCCCTGTCCTCCTCCGAGGCACACCCTGGGTTCTTGGTCACCCTCACGAGGCAGCGTCCCTCCTTACGTTATCCCTAGCTAGACCTGGGGATGAAGTCTGTTGACTTTGTCTTTTCACCAATGCACCTATCACAAATTTCAGAGCAGAGGTTCTCTCCACGTAATGCATTGATTTATTTTTTAATATGTATGTATGTATTTGGGCTTCTCAGGTGGCACTAGTGGTAAAGAACCTGCCTACCAATTCAGGAGACGTAAGAGAGGCAGGCTCGATCCCTGGGTTGGGAAGATCCCCTGGAGGAGGGCATGGCAACCCACTCCAGTCTTCTTGCCTGGAGAATCCCATGGACAGAGGAGCCTGGCAGGCTACAGTCCATGAGGTTGCAGAGTTGGACGCCGCTGGTGTGAATTTGCACGCAGACATGTATGTATTTGTCTGTGTCATGTCCTCTCCTTGCGGCACATGGAATCTTTGTGGTGTCATGTGGAATCTTTCACTGTGGCACACGGGCTTGGTAGTTGCCCCCGGGTATGTGGGGCTGTAGTTGATGAGAAAACATTTGACAAGGGCAGTTTTTCCTTAGACACCAGAAACTTAGCCTTTCTTAAATGGACATATGTCCCTGAAGGGCCAGATGTTTGGGGAGGGACTCACCCCATTTTCCTCCCTTGCCTCCATCTCTTGTTGGTCATAGAGGCCAGAATTCCCAGGAGACGGCTAACGCCTCTCCTGATGGTCTGTTTCCTGTTAGGAGCTAAAGGAAATGATACACCATTGTGTTTGCCTTCTCTTTTCTCTCTTGGAGGACAGGAAGTTCAGATGAAGCCCGTGCTTCCTGGTATAATTATTCTACAGACCGCCTCCCTCGGTTGCTTTTTCTACTTCTAGGCTCTCGCTTCCCGAGTTTAGCTTTGGAGGTTGCGTGGTTCTTTCCTATCAGTGCTTTTCACTGAAAGCCATGTCGCATTGTTTTGGAAGCAGGTGGGACATAAATAATAAATGAGAGATGAGCACACGATGCGGTGCTCTCATGTTGCTTCACAACAGCCTGGCTGCTCCCAGTAGAGGTTTCCCACCCAGACTGTGAGTGTGTGCCCCTGTCCTCCTCCGAGGCACACCCTGGGTTCTTGGTCACCCTCACGAGGCAGCGTCCCTCCTTACGTTATCCCTAGCTAGACCTGGGGATGAAGTCTGTTGACTTTGTCTTTTCACCAATGCACCTATCACAAATTTCAGAGCAGAGGTTCTCTCCACGTAATGCATTGATTTATTTTTTAATATGTATGTATGTATTTGGGCTTCTCAGGTGGCACTAGTGGTAAAGAACCTGCCTACCAATTCAGGAGACGTAAGAGAGGCAGGCTCGATCCCTGGGTTGGGAAGATCCCCTGGAGGAGGGCATGGCAACCCACTCCAGTCTTCTTGCCTGGAGAATCCCATGGACAGAGGAGCCTGGCAGGCTACAGTCCATGAGGTTGCAGAGTTGGACGCCGCTGGTGTGAATTTGCACGCAGACATGTATGTATTTGTCTGTGTCATGTCCTCTCCTTGCGGCACATGGAATCTTTGTGGTGTCATGTGGAATCTTTCACTGTGGCACACGGGCTTGGTAGTTGCCCCCGGGTATGTGGGGCTGTAGTTCCCCGACCAGGGATCAAACCCACATCCTCTTCAAGTTTGATTGTTAACCACTGAATCACCAGGGAAGTTTCCTGCATTTATCGTGACTGTGGATGGATCTCCCTGACTTGCCTGCCATGTGCTTTGTAGGAGATTCTGGAAAGGTAGGGCGAGTAGAAAAATAGTATGGTTCATAGTGACCACCTTTCACAGCATCTCTGGACACACATAAAGACACACATATGCACATACAATTTTACATACAACATCAACTGGTTTAGGAATCCATTCTCTATAGGATGGCTCAAATAGGACATTGTCCCCCCAGACAGGGGTGGCTACGTCATATGTGGGTGGATAAGCATGTGCTAAATGTTGAGGAGATGTTGGCAACAGGACGGTGTAATGGTTTCTCTTTATCTGCTTTAAAACTACCATAAGCAATACAGGCATAGTGCAGACACAAATACAAAACTCGATGAATAGAAAGGGATCCAGGGGACAGCGTATGATAGAGGTCATGACCTCACTCAGGCGTCAGTCACAGAACCACAGTGACATGGATTGGCAGTCCTCAAGAGAGGTAATTTGGCCCCAAAGTGCATTTGGCAATGTGTGGAGACATATTCTTTTTTGTACCCACAACTAAGGGACAGCTGCTACCAGTATCTAACAGAGAGCAGGGAGCTACTGGCCTCCCAGTGCCCAGGACAGCCTCACATCACACAGTGTTCTCCAACCTGGAGTTAACAGCAATGAAGTTGGGGAACCCTGATGTGAAGGATTTATTACTTACTACAGATTATACACTTATAAATTCTACTAATGTTCAGGGACGCTAAAAGCAATGAACCTTTTTGCCCACAAGATCGACCCAATTTAAAAAGACAGAGGCCCTCCAAGGGTGGTCACAGTGTGGGGAGAAGGAGAATGACATCTGTGATTGGTGCTATGAGCTGAACATTTGTGGCCCCCCCAAATTCAAATGTCAAAACCTCATGCCCCCTGAGGTGATGGTATTAGGATGTGGGGCCTGTGGGAAGTAACCGGGGTTAGAAGAATTCTGGATGAATCGTCTCATCTGGTGTTCATGCCTTTGTCAGTCTCACCAGAGAGCAGTGCCCCCTCTCTGCTCTCTGCCAGGGGAGCCTGTAACAAGGAGCTGGCGGTCAGCAGCCTGGAAGAGGTTTCTCATCAGGACCTGATCATTCTGATGTGTTGATTATAAGCCACCGAGTTTCTAATATTCTGTTATAGACACCAAACTAAGACATTAGTTTTATTGTGAATTAGAGGAGGATTTCTGAGTGATTTTCAGAAATAAAATTAATTCTGAAATATATACAACTTTTAAAATAGCAATCCAACTTCTGGGAATCTAATAAAAATAATGTTAATTTTTAATGATAGAGCTTCCAGTTTATGTCTATAGCCTAGTTGACATGAGAACAGCTAAGTACTTGATTCTAGGTACTTACAGTTAGGCTGCATGCATGTGTGCTCAGTCATGTCTGACCCTGTGAAACCACGTGGACTGTAGCCCACCAGGCTCCTCTGTCCATGGGAATTCTCCAGGAAGGAACACTGAAGTGGGTTGTCATGTCCTCCTCCAGGGGGTCTTCCCACGCCAGGGATTGAACCTGTATCTCCTTCCCTGGCAGGTGGATTCTTTACCACTGCACTGCCTGGGAAGCCCGTGCTTACTATGTTTAAAATACTGTGAAGTCCAGTATCACTGTTGACTTGGCTATCTGGTTAATGTAAATAATGGAAATGGAAATATAGAATATGGATAATGGAAATGTGAATTCCATATTTGAAAAGAATCGTGCAAAAGAGAAAGTTTGTGAGGGCACATGTCAGATTGTCAACAGTGATTACATGTGTGTGTGTGTGTATGTGTGTGTGTACAAGAAGAAGAGGCTGCCTGGAGAAAAACAGCTTTCTGTGTAGATACTGATTGTGTAGAGCGGACCTCAAAGACACATTTCTTCTGAAGAAACATGTCTGTCTTAGGTGTGAAGACTTTGGGTGCTTATGAATCTCTCCAGGAGTCAGACTATCTGTGAAGATAGTCTGTTTCTCACAGAACAACCCCTCTAGGCCACCCACCCCCAGATCCAACTCTCAGCCCCACTCACCCAGCTAATTCCTACTCATCTTTCAAGACCCAGCTTGGGGGCCACCTCCTCCAAGAAGCCCTTTCAAAGCCCTCTCAGCCCCACAATATGGGTGGGGCCCCTCCTCCAGTTTCTCACTGGGCCCCGCCCTTTCACCACTGGATACAGTTAGTGACCTGCCCTCAGTGTTTGCTTCGAATGCTAAGACCAATTCATCGATGTGTTGATTATAAGCCACCGAGTTTCTAATATTCTGTTATAGACACCAAACTAAGACATTAGTTTTATTGTGAATTAGAGGAGGATTTCTGAGTGATTTTCAGAAATAAAATTAATTCTGAAATATATACAACTTTTAAAATAGCAATCCAACTTCTGGGAATCTAATAAAAATAATGTTAATTTTTAATGATAGAGCTTCCAGTTTATGTCTATAGCCTAGTTGACATGAGAACAGCTAAGTACTTGATTCTAGGTACTTACAGTTAGGCTGCATGCATGTGTGCTCAGTCATGTCTGACCCTGTGAAACCACGTGGACTGTAGCCCACCAGGCTCCTCTGTCCATGGGAATTCTCCAGGAAGGAACACTGAAGTGGGTTGTCATGTCCTCCTCCAGGGGGTCTTCCCACGCCAGGGATTGAACCTGTATCTCCTTCCCTGGCAGGTGGATTCTTTACCACTGCACTGCCTGGGAAGCCCGTGCTTACTATGTTTAAAATACTGTGAAGTCCAGTATCACTGTTGACTTGGCTATCTGGTTAATGTAAATAATGGAAATGGAAATATAGAATATGGATAATGGAAATGTGAATTCCATATTTGAAAAGAATCGTGCAAAAGAGAAAGTTTGTGAGGGCACATGTCAGATTGTCAACAGTGATTACATGTGTGTGTGTGTGTATGTGTGTGTGTACAAGAAGAAGAGGCTGCCTGGAGAAAAACAGCTTTCTGTGTAGATACTGATTGTGTAGAGCGGACCTCAAAGACACATTTCTTCTGAAGAAACATGTCTGTCTTAGGTGTGAAGACTTTGGGTGCTTATGAATCTCTCCAGGAGTCAGACTATCTGTGAAGATAGTCTGTTTCTCACAGAACAACCCCTCTAGGCCACCCACCCCCAGATCCAACTCTCAGCCCCACTCACCCAGCTAATTCCTACTCATCTTTCAAGACCCAGCTTGGGGGCCACCTCCTCCAAGAAGCCCTTTCAAAGCCCTCTCCAGCCCCACAATATGGGTGGGGGCCCCTCCTCCAGTTTCTCACTGGGCCCCCCGTCACCAGATCTTGCCCACTTTTCCAGCCACTGGAATAACAGTGTGTAGCGTGACCTGCCCTCAGTGTTTGCTTGCGAATGAATCAGCTTCAGAGTTTCTGACAGCCATTTTGGGGAAATGCATCTGTTTCCTTGTGGCCATTAGACTTAGGCCACGATTCTTGTCAACCTAACACTACAGCAGAGGGTTAGCCAAGATGGAGAGACTATATCATTCAGTGTCCCAGCCCTCCCTTGTGTGTGTGTGTGTGTTAGTTTCTTAGGCGTGTCCAACTCTTTGCAACCCTATGGACCATAGGTCGCCAGGCTCCTCAGTCCATGGAATTCTCCAGGCAAGAATATTGGAGTGGGGCACCATTCCCTTCTCCAGGGGATCTTCCCAACCCAGAGATCGAACCTGGGTCTCCTGTATGGTAGACAGATCATGTGAGCCATCGAGAATGCCAACCCTCCCCTACTGCCCCCCATCTCCGAGTACAATGCACATATTGGGATTCTCCCTCTTCACCTGACAGCTGGGGCCCTGGTATCCTGGGAAAACTGTATTCCTGTTTTGAATATTTAAAGACTGAAAGCACATGAATCACCTGTGCAGCCCCACTGATCACGTGGAATGTCATGTTTGTTCAGCCACATCCAGGGCCCAGGGACTGCTTTTGGTCTCGTCATTCAGCCTAATGCGCTCACGTGCAGAGTTGCGGTGTCAGAGCAAGCCCGGTGAGCTTGTGTTTACAGCTGAGGCAGACCGTCAGGAAAGCTGAGGAACACCCAGTACTGCCTACATGTGTCTGAACTTCAGGGCCATGCAACACCACAGGAGAGGGCTCCTCTCCTCTGACCCCCCTGGGGGCCAGGCACAGGGGGTAGATGGATGCCCTTTATTGGGAGCCAGTGTGTGCCAGCATGTTCTTTTTTTTTTTTTAAATAAAGATTTATTTATTTATTTATTTTGAGCGGGGGTCGGGTTGGGGAGGGAGGGGAGCGGGCGGGCCACTTCTATTGGACTTTCATTTCTCTATTTTCATCCGTCTTTGTTCTTTGGCTCCTGTGGGCCTCCCATCGTGGTGGCATCTGTCGTTGCAGAGCGCTGGCTCTGGGCGCATGCGCTCCAGAGCTCCGGCTCGGTAATTGGACACATCAGTCCAGCTGCTCCGCGGCACGTGGGATCTTCCCAGGCCAGGGATCGAACTGGCGCCCCTTGCACTGCAAGGCGGTGTCCTTACCCACTGGACCACCAGGGGAAGCCCCAGCATGTTCTTAAATGATCTGACTTCGTTCTCTCCTAAAACCACTTATGTTTTAAAAATGAGGAAATTGGGGCTCAGAAAGGCTAAGTAATTTCCCCCAAACTTAAAAATAATTGTCATCAAACTGTAAAATCAGGCCCTACTTTTTCCTTCTGTCCTTAGATGCTACCTGAGACATTCTCCAACAGGCTGATAATGCACAAATAGGCATGGAGGCTGCAGGGAGCGCAGGCAGGCTATGATCCGCCAGAGAGAATGGTGCCAGGCCTGTATGGTAGACAGATCATGTGAGCCATCGAGAATGCCAACCCTCCCCTACTGCCCCCCATCTCCGAGTACAATGCACATATTGGGATTCTCCCTCTTCACCTGACAGCTGGGGCCCTGGTATCCTGGGAAAACTGTATTCCCGTTTTGAATATTTAAAGACTGAAAGCACATGAATCACCTGTGCAGCCCCACTGATCACATGGAATGTCATGTTTGTTCAGCCACATCCAGGGCCCAGGGACTGCTTTTGGTCTCGTCACTCAGCCTAATGCGCTCACGTGCAGAGTTGCGGTGTCAGAGCAAGCCCGGTGAGCTTGTGTTTACAGCTGAGGCAGACCGTCAGGAAAGCTGAGGAACACCCAGTACTGCCTACATGTGTCTGAACTTCAGGGCCATGCAACACCACAGGAGAGGGCTCCTCTCCTCTGACCCCCCTGGGGGCCAGGCACAGGGGGTAGATGGATGCCCTTTATTGGGAGCCAGTGTGTGCCAGCATGTTCTTTTTTTTTTTTTTAAATAAAGATTTATTTATTTATTTATTTTGAGCGGGGGTCGGGTTAGGGAGGGAGGGGAGCGGGCGGGCCACTTCTATTGGACTTTCATTTCTCTATTTTCATCCGTCTTTGTTCTTTGGCTCCTGTGGGCCTCCCATCGTGGTGGCATCTGTCGTTGCAGAGCGCTGGCTCTGGGCGCATGCGCTCCAGAGCTCCGGCTCGGTAATTGGACACATCAGTCCAGCTGCTCCGCGGCACGTGGGATCTTCCCAGGCCAGGGATCGAACTGGCGCCCCTTGCACTGCAAGGCGGTGTCCTTACCCACTGGACCACCAGGGGAAGCCCCAGCATGTTCTTAAATGATCTGACTTCGTTCTCTCCTAAAACCACTTATGTTTTAAAAATGAGGAAATTGGGGCTCAGAAAGGCTAAGTAATTTCCCCCAAACTTAAAAATAATTGTCATCAAACTGTAAAATCAGGCCCTACTTTTTCCTTCTGTCCTTAGATGCTACCTGAGACATTCTCCAACAGGCTGATAATGCACAAATAGGCATGGAGGCTGCAGGGAGCGCAGGCAGGCTATGATCCGGCCAGAGAGAATGGTGCCAGGCCTCCTCGGTCACGGGCCGCCCCAGCTGTGGGCGCCAGCCCAGAGTCCCAAGGCCGTGATTCAGAGAGTACCACCAGTCTCTGCCAGGTGCTGGAATCCGGAAGTCATTTGCTTTGGGGGCTCAGGCTGCCTTTGTGGAGCAGCCATGGTAGATCCTCATGGAGAGAGTCAGAGATTGGCAGTTTTAGGACTAAACTAAGGAGCCCCTGAGACACCAAGAGCACGTTGCTTCTTGACTTTCTAGTTTTGGGGTCTGGATCTTCATGACGCCCAATGAACTCTTGCATCTGGGGTTTGAGATACTCTCCTATCCTGGTAACAACCTCATTTTACTTGAATCTTGGCTACAGGTCATGTTGTGCTTCGCAAAGGGGGCATTAACTATCCAAAAGGAAAGTAGGATGCTATTATCAGAAAAAAAAAAAAAAAAAGTATAAAAGAAGCAGGATATCTAAATGTCTACACTTCCTGAGGCTTTCATGTGTAGCCTCTGTTTGTTTTCCTCTGTCTCCTTATTATACCCAGGCAGCTGGAAAAACTGCTTTGTCCTGTGCCCATGAATTCTCATAAGCTGTATTAAAATCGAATTTCCCAGCTTCAAATGAGGTTCCTTATATTTACTGTAATCCGATTCAGCCTGCATTTAAAAATTATAGAGTGGGGTTGTAGGATCCCCTCTGCCTGCTGTGTCCTTTAGCATGAGTTGGGTCCCACAAAACCTTTAGGGTAAACACTGTGCCTGTCAGCTTATTTTCATTGGTTTAGCATCCTACAGTTTCTTAGTGAAAAGACCTCAGCTTCTGGGTCGCTCCCTTTTCCTGGCAAGTTGTCATACTATCCCATTTACGAAGGCAGTCAGTACATGTGCTGATGGTCCCCAAAACTCTCACACTAGTTCTCCTTAAAGATCCTGAAAGGAGGTCAGTCGTGTTGGTTTTAGCTAGAGAAGGTTTCCTCTGAGAACATCACCCTTACCCAGACTCAGAGCAGGTGAAGAAAGGTGGGTGTAGATGGCCTGCCGATGCTGGCCGGGTCCACCAGCACCACTGTCCTCCTGCCCCACAGCCTTCTCTGGGCTCTCCTCAGTCCTTTGCATGGAGCATTGGGGTGAGCGTACCCCTAAATAAGGAAGTTCTCATGAGGTTGCAGCCTACCTTTGCCCACCCACAAGAGATCCCAAACTTCTTTTAACCAAGATTTTCGTCTCCAGTTTTTGAATAAGTGAAACTTGATGCTTTGATGTCTTATTTATTTTAAAAGCAGATTTAACTCCTTCCCACACAGCCCAGATGTTCCTTCTTTTTTCCCATTTTGACTTCCGCTTGACAGGGGTGATGGCTGATGGAAATGAGGGTCAGTGAAGGTGTCCTTGCGAACAACCCCGGCCCCTTGGAAGACTCCTGACCTGTGGATTCTCCCAGCTCTTCACCCCAGAGCTTCTCTGTCCCCTCAAGACCCTGGTGATCTTGTCTCTGAACCTGGGAGATGTGGAAGCCTGCTAATTCAGACACCCTCTGTCAGCTTGCATATGCTGGCACATCAGGAGGCGAATGAAGAGCCAGGGTAAAAATGAACCTAAAATAAATGGTATTTGAAGACCTTGAAATAGATTAATTTAGATGTGATTTGAGAAAAGAGTGGGTTGACTCCCCCCCCCCTTAATTTCTTAATTGGGATTTGGATATCTTTTTTTAATGGTAGAGCAAAAGATTCCAATTCTATCTCTTTCATTTCTTACCTCAAATTTCTGCAGAGAGGCGTAATGAAGGCTCAGCGTGGCTCAAATATTTTTCCTTTGTGTAGAGTGGGCACTCAATTCACGAGAGGACACTTGGGCTTCTGGGTACAAGAGAGCTTGTTCTACCTGCCTAGCTCCCACTGCAGACAGAGAGAGGGAGAGGCAGATATTAAACACAGGTCAAAAAAAAAATTAAATAAGTAAAGAGGAGCCCTGGTCCTTGAACTACCTCTAAAAGATATCCTATTACATTTTTTCAATGTTTCCTAGGAAACCAGTTCCATGTAAAAACGTATTCTTTGTCTTCTGCTCTTTGCAAAATTGTTTGAACCATCATATCTCATAAAAGGTTGCTCCACCGGCAATTTGAACAGCATTTTAAAGAAAAGCTTAATCTGCAGTTTGCTGCACCAATGAAGGTGATACACCTTTATCAAAGGCTTGAATGTTTCAGATTGTATTTGCTGAAAACGGATAAGATTATGCTATTATTTCTGAAGTGTCTGTGAAATCGAATCTTGTTGTCTTTTGCCCTTCCAAATCATGTCTCTCCTCCCCAACCCCCAGCCCATGACAGAGCCAAGTTGCAATTGAAGAAACCTCCTAAGATGGTTTTAGGAGCTTCTTCTCAGTACTTACAGAGCAGAGCATTAAAAGAGAGAGGGGAACTTCCCTCCTTTCCTTGCACCCTCCCTTCTTCCTCTCCCCTCCATCCTTCCCTCCCTGCCTCTTTTCTTCTCTCTCGCTCTCTCTCATAGTCAGCATATATGTGCTTGGTGTCCAGAGCTGATGTGCTTCTGTGTTTCCAGTGTTATCCCCAGCCCACAGTCCTCTCTTGCCTGCTCTGCTGTCCTGGCTCATCTCTGATCTATATTCCACTATCACTGTGTGTTTGGTTCTTTCTGTGATTTTGCAAACAATATAGGTATTTGAAGGCGTACTAGGGTGGGGCTCTCATGAGGCTCAAGGGTTTAGAGTATTGGAAGATTTGTTTGTATTTAACACATGAAATTTCCGCAGCTAACTTTGTCTCCCACATGAAAGTCCTTTGGGAATCAGGACTAGCATCCCTGCAGCACTGCCGTGGGTGTGTGCAGATGGAGCAGCCGTGCGATGGGCGGCAGGGTGTCGTCTGTACTCTTGGAAGAGTGTCGCTAAGGGATTAATCTGACTCCCATCCCTTGTGCCATTAATCACTTAGCTTCCTGCAGTGTTGGCTGTCTCTTGGTTTCTGATAGGCATTTTTTATCATGTTAAGAAAGAATCCTCTAGCCTATTTCACCTAATAATACAGAAGATGATTAAAGGCACTGGCTAGGGGCTCTCCCAAGTGTAGATCCTGGATCTATCCATCGCCAGCTCAGTGAGGATGGAAGTTTGGTGTTTCTGTGCTTCATGGAGCTGTCATGTGGCAATGACAAAGGCAGGCAGGATTCTTGTGAGGATTAAGTGACCTGGGACAACCCATAACCCAGAGCCTGACAGGTGGTGAGTGTGTAATCAGTGCTCCTGCTGTTATGATGACCGTGGCCACTGCTCACAGTCATGGTTTTCCTGCGTGGATGTGTGTGGAGACTCAACTCTTACTATCTTATGTCTGACGATAACTTAGTTTAGCAAATGCTTTCTTAAGCACCTACCGTTTAACAGGCTCAGTGTTGAGCTTACAAAGGTGAAAACGATCCAGTTCCTGCCCTTGGTGTGTTTACAGTCTAATGGGGAAGCAGATCCTTCCAATGGGTTGTGGTACAAGTGAAAACACTTTATGCACAGGCTGCTTTGTGGGGGTGAGAGAAGGAAAGCCCGCCTCTGCCTGAGAACTCAGAGAAGCCTTGGTGGAGGCAGGTGTTGATGTGGCAATTGTGGTGGTGGATGATATTTCATTTGCACCGGGTCTTAGTTGCCGCAAGTGGGGTCTAGTTGCCCGACCAGAGATTGAACCTCTGTACCCGGGAGCACAGAGTCAGTCACTGGACCACCGGAAGTTCCTTCTTCTTTTCTCAAAGTCCCAGCAACCCCTTGAGTTTTCGCTGAGCACAAGCCTCTGAAGTCTACATTTCCTAATTTCCATCACCGCCTGGGTAGCCCTGTGGTTACGCTCCTGTCTCTGGGATGCAACCCCTTGAGTTTGCTGAGCACAGCCTTTGTATTTAACACATGAAATTTCCGCAGCTAACTTTGTCTCCCACATGAAAGTCCTTTGGGAATCAGGACTAGCATCCCTGCAGCACTGCCGTGGGTGTGTGCAGATGGAGCAGCCGTGCGATGGGCGGCAGGGTGTCGTCTGTACTCTTGGAAGAGTGTCGCTAAGGGATTAATCTGACTCCCATCCCTTGTGCCATTAATCACTTAGCTTCCTGCAGTGTTGGCTGTCTCTTGGTTTCTGATAGGCATTTTTTATCATGTTAAGAAAGAATCCTCTAGCCTATTTCACCTAATAATACAGAAGATGATTAAAGGCACTGGCTAGGGGCTCTCCCAAGTGTAGATCCTGGATCTATCCATCGCCAGCTCAGTGAGGATGGAAGTTTGGTGTTTCTGTGCTTCATGGAGCTGTCATGTGGCAATGACAAAGGCAGGCAGGATTCTTGTGAGGATTAAGTGACCTGGGACAACCCATAACCCAGAGCCTGACAGGTGGTGAGTGTGTAATCAGTGCTCCTGCTGTTATGATGACCGTGGCCACTGCTCACAGTCATGGTTTTCCTGCGTGGATGTGTGTGGAGACTCAACTCTTACTATCTTATGTCTGACGATAACTTAGTTTAGCAAATGCTTTCTTAAGCACCTACCGTTTAACAGGCTCAGTGTTGAGCTTACAAAGGTGAAAACGATCCAGTTCCTGCCCTTGGTGTGTTTACAGTCTAATGGGGAAGCAGATCCTTCCAATGGGTTGTGGTACAAGTGAAAACACTTTATGCACAGGCTGCTTTGTGGGGGTGAGAGAAGGAAAGCCCGCCTCTGCCTGAGAACTCAGAGAAGCCTTGGTGGAGGCAGGTGTTGATGTGGCAATTGTGGTGGTGGATGATATTTCATTTGCACCGGGTCTTAGTTGCCGCAAGTGGGGTCTAGTTGCCCGACCAGAGATTGAACCTCTGTACCCGGGAGCACAGAGTCAGTCACTGGACCACCGGAAGTTCCTTCCCCTTCTTTTCTCAAAGTCCCAGCAACCCCTTGAGTTTTCACTGAGCACAAGCCTCTGAAGTCTACATTTCCTAATTTCCATCACCGCCTGGGTAGCCCTGTGGTTACGCTCCTGTCTCTGGGATGCGCTAACGGCTTCCTTGCAACTGTTGGGATGAGCTCTTAAAAATGGCTGGGGACGCTCCAGCACGCCCTCCATTCTCCTTCGCTCTTCCTGTTGACTGAGTCAACGGCACATTGAGAACAACTTCTCCAATCCAAAGAAGGAAAGCACACGCTGAACATTGCAGAGCTGCTCCAGGGGCACTGGACCCTGTGCTCTGGGGCTGTTACATGAGACTGAAATGAGCTTTGACCTCTTTTTTTTCCCAGCCTCCAAGTTCTGCTGTTCCTTTCTTTCAGAAGTTAATTCGTCCACAGAGTCTGGTGGCAGGCAGCGAAGGAGGAGTTGGGCCGCCTGCTTCCTGCCCTCAGTTCTGCCACGAATGAGCCGTGTATGATGGAGGCATCTCTCAGGTCGTGATTTCATCTTCTCCAAGGGGAGGATGTGGACCTGGATCTCTCAGCACCATGAGATACATGATAATGACTCTCACTGACATTTATAGTGCTTTACGGTTGTAACAAAGCAGGTTTTCTTGAAAGAAATGCCACAAACTCTTGGGATGCGGCACAGGGCTGGACTGGGCCCTGTGGGAGCGGTCCTTGCATCCAGGACAACTGGAGCTGAGAGTGGAGAGCTCTGGATCTGGACAGGGCAGTACCGCATGGTGAATGCTTTGGGGAACACTGGGCGTAGGTGCACAGTCTAATGGGGAAGCAGATCCTTCCAATGGGTTGTGGTACAAGTGAAAACACTTTATGCACAGGCTGCTTTGTGGGGGTGAGAGAAGGAAAGCCCGCCTCTGCCTGAGAACTCAGAGAAGCCTTGGTGGAGGCAGGTGTTGATGTGGCAATTGTGGTGGTGGATGATATTTCATTTGCACCGGGTCTTAGTTGCCGCAAGTGGGGTCTAGTTGCCCGACCAGAGATTGAACCTCTGTACCCGGGAGCACAGAGTCAGTCACTGGACCACCGGAAGTTCCTTCCCCTTCTTTTCTCAAAGTCCCAGCAACCCCTTGAGTTTTCGCTGAGCACAAGCCTCTGAAGTCTACATTTCCTAATTTCCATCACCGCCTGGGTAGCCCTGTGGTTATGCTCCTGTCTCTGGGATGCGCTAACGGCTTCCTTGCAACTGTTGGGATGAGCTCTTAAAAATGGCTGGGGACGCTCCAGCACGCCCTCCATTCTCCTTCGCTCTTCCTGTTGACTGAGTCAACGGCACATTGAGAACAACTTCTCCAATCCAAAGAAGGAAAGCACACGCTGAACATTGCAGAGCTGCTCCAGGGGCACTGGACCCTGTGCTCTGGGGCTGTTACATGAGACTGAAATGAGCTTTGACCTCTTTTTTTTCCCAGCCTCCAAGTTCTGCTGTTCCTTTCTTTCAGAAGTTAATTCGTCCACAGAGTCTGGTGGCAGGCAGCGAAGGAGGAGTTGGGCCGCCTGCTTCCTGCCCTCAGTTCTGCCACGAATGAGCCGTGTATGATGGAGGCATCTCTCAGGTCGTGATTTCATCTTCTCCAAGGGGAGGATGTGGACCTGGATCTCTCAGCACCATGAGATACATGATAATGACTCTCACTGACATTTATAGTGCTTTACGGTTGTAACAAAGCAGGTTTTCTCTTGAAAGAAATGCCACAAACTCTTGGGATGCGGCACAGGGCTGGACTGGGCCCTGTGGGAGCGGTCCTTGCATCCAGGACAACTGGAGCTGAGAGTGGAGACGCTCTGGATCTGGACAGGGCAGTACCGCAGGTGTGCTTGGGGAACATGGCTGTGAGGGTGTGGGCAGCATGTACATGTCACCATAGCAGGCAGGTGATGCAGGGCCCCCGGGCGGCATGCTGGGGCCAGGAGCACTGCCTCAGCACCAAAGACCATGAGGGAACTGGCAGCTGTGCTCCTTACAGTGCATTCTGGGGCCTGTTCTGGAGGCCAGAGCGTCCTGCTCAAGAGACACACTGGGGCCAGACAGACAGGAAGGGTCCTGGGAGCAGGAAAGGCAGGATTCAGTGATAGGACCACTGGTTCTCCCCTGCTGGCTGTCCAGGAATGGAGGACGGGAAGAGCAGGGTAGCCTTTGGGGCTCCTGGCCTCTGGACCAGCATCACGTGGCTGAGATGGCTGCACCAGTAAGAAAGAGCCAGAATGCCATTGGGCCAAGCAGGACTTTTGTTTAACCAGGTCTGGCTGGCTGCTTTTGTTGGCAGATAAGGAGTGTTTAGGGGAGAGAGAAAAAAGAGACATTTTCATTATCAGCAGGATGGGGACTCCAAGTCATTTATTTAATCAGAAGAGTTAAAGGACTGGCATCTCATCTTGGATGCCAAGCTGGGGAAGAAGGACACAATAGGATTTTTGGGTTTCCTAAGCAACAGTAAACATTCACCTCTGGTGACTTTTACGCACTCCTGTAGAGTAGACAGGGCCGCCATCAGTGTTGACTCTGCAGGTGGGAGGAAGAAGGGGCCGAGAGCTTGAATGACTGCCCCACAACTGGGGAGGCCGCCTCAGAGCTGACTCAGAGACTCACCATGGGCAGCGCTTCCTTCTCAGCTGCTTTGCTTTGTGAGAAGTGAAAACTCCACATCACCAAATGAGGGCTGACCGTCCCCCCAAATGAGGGCTGACCGTCCCCCCAAATGAGGGCTGACTGTCCTGCCAAATGAGGGCTGACCGTCCCTAAGAGCCCCAGCCGGTGGCCTTTGTGGGGCACCTCCTCCCCCTGGCACCACCCCACTGAGCCCTGCTCTGTCCCTGGGCCCAGGCTCACCGGCTGCTCTGGCCAGGTAATTAGAGAGGATCTTTTATGGGTCACTCTTTCCTGAGGACAAAACAAGCCCTTTGGTTTCTCGATTAGAAAGCTCAACAGATTGAATGACAAGGAAAAGTTTTTGATCTTGCTATTACAGTCAGCTAATTAAAATGAGAGGCAGATGTTCCAACACCTAGTAATTTTCACCTCACTTACTCTGACTCCAATTACAGCCCTTCCCTACTGACTTACACTGTTTAAATTACAAAGTCAGAAGGAAATATGACTATTTACCTGTTTCTATTCATACATATAAGTCTAACACGTTATCTTTTTTCCCCGAGCAAGATATGAGATCAGAGGCCCTCTCTTCCCCCTGGAAGCAGAGAGATGCACATCTTTGGTTCTTAAAATTAAACACCAATAAGAATTCAAATGAGCCAACACCTAGTCAGACTTCCATGAACAACTTTGTTTCACAGAAGAAATGTATCCTTTCCCCAGGAATGGAGGAGGCAAATCTTCAGAACAATTGCAGTTTGTATTGTCCTGGAACACACAGTTTGTAACAGAGAACTTCTTTTGAAAGTCAATCAGTTATTGATTCAGACCCTTTAGATCAGGGAAAGTTGATCACTTCCAAGGCTGTTCCATTTACTGAGTACATAATTAACTAAGAGTACCTCGCAGAAGTTGGAATTATGTGTCTGTTTTATAGCTACCAGAGGTGGTGCCAGATAAGCCTTCATCTTTACTGAAAGCATATTTGTGTCCCGAGAAAAGGTTTGTGTGTTGGGAATAGAGCTTCCACTGGTAAACAAACAGCAACCCCCAACCAAGCAGAAAGGGAACAGTGGGGTAAAGAAGAAGGGCAATTGTCCTCTCCTTGCAAGTGGAATCTCTCTGAGATGACGAGTCAGGAGGCAAGTGAAGATGCTAGCTTCTTCAGAACAGCCCTGCACGGGGACTGGCTGGGCCATGCTGCCCCCAGGGCAGGAGGGAGCTAGGTCACCCACTCCAGACAAGATGGGATGGACTCTTGTGCACCGTGTACTCTAGTGAACTCCCACCAGGCTTCTCTGTTCATGGGATTCTTCAGGCAAGAACACGAGTGGGTTGTTATGCCCTCCTCCAGGGAATCTTCCTGATCCAGGGATCGAACCTGTGCTTCTCAGGTCTCTTACCACTCCTACGTTGGCAGGTGATTCTTTACCACTAGTGCCACCTGAGACGCCCTAATTGCAGCATGCAGGATCTTTTTGTAATTACTTGTGGCATGTGGCATCTAGTTCCCTGACCAGGGATTGAATCCCATCCCCCACCCTCCACATCATTGGGAGCACAAATTCTTAGCCATTGGACTACCAGGGAAATCTTCTAACTGGGCTGTTTCTTCCTTACCTCTTCCTCTATGCTTACTTCTCATTCTTCTGTGAACAGAAAGGCAAGAGGATTCTTCACCCTTATAGATATGGGACATTTCTTCTTCTGTGTTCCCAATTAATCCTGAATTCTCTTAAGCTTCTTTAATTTCTCTTGTGCTCTGTGGGGCTCGGGTAGGAAGAAGAAGCTATAAAAGCTAGGCCTTTCATCCTTTTCTTCCACTGAGGCAGCCTGTGCCATGGCCCCTGAAGTGGCAGGGTGCATCTCAAGCAGGGAGGTCATGGAGTTTGGCCTCAGCTCTTTGTTTTCCTGCTTTGTTGACAGTTCCTCCTAACACGGCTGGCACCAGGACTTGGCAGACGCAGGAAGGAAGAGATGCATTCTTTAATGATGGAAAAATATTAGAGCACAGTGTTCTTAAAATAGAACATGTGCACCTCGCCTTTATTTTGGGGACTTTTATTGTTGTAACCATCTCTCCTGGGAATTGCTGTGGGAGGCTCTTTCCCTTTGGTGAAGCTGAATAATTGTGTAACCTGAGGTGTCCCTGAGAGAGCTGAGGGATGATGTCAACGCACAGGTTTTAGAAACATGACTACTTTTAACTAAAGATGAAGGGCAATTGTCCTCTCCTTGCAAGTGGAATCTCTCTGAGATGACGAGTCAGGAGGCAAGTGAAGATGCTAGCTTCTTCAGAACAGCCCTGCACGGGGACTGGCTGGGCCATGCTGCCCCCAGGGCAGGAGGGAGCTAGGTCACCCACTCCAGACAAGATGGGATGGACTCTTGTGCACCGTGTACTCTAGTGAACTCCCACCAGGCTTCTCTGTTCATGGGATTCTTCAGGCAAGAACACGAGTGGGTTGTTATGCCCTCCTCCAGGGAATCTTCCTGATCCAGGGATCGAACCTGTGCTTCTCAGGTCTCTTACCACTCCTACGTTGGCAGGTGATTCTTTACCACTAGTGCCACCTGAGACGCCCTAATTGCAGCATGCAGGATCTTTTTTTAATTACTTGTGGCATGTGGCATCTAGTTCCCTGACCAGGGATTGAATCCCATCCCCCACCCTCCACATCATTGGGAGCACAAATTCTTAGCCATTGGACTACCAGGGAAATCTTCTAACTGGGCTGTTTCTTCCTTACCTCTTCCTCTATGCTTACTTCTCATTCTTCTGTGAACAGAAAGGCAAGAGGATTCTTCACCCTTATAGATATGGGACATTTCTTCTTCTGTGTTCCCAATTAATCCTGAATTCTCTTAAGCTTCTTTAATTTCTCTTGTGCTCTGTGGGGCTCGGGTAGGAAGAAGAAGCTATAAAAGCTAGGCCTTTCATCCTTTTCTTCCACTGAGGCAGCCTGTGCCATGGCCCCTGAAGTGGCAGGGTGCATCTCAAGCAGGGAGGTCATGGAGTTTGGCCTCAGCTCTTTGTTTTCCTGCTTTGTTGACAGTTCCTCCTAACACGGCTGGCACCAGGACTTGGCAGACGCAGGAAGGAAGAGATGCATTCTTTAATGATGGAAAAATATTAGAGCACAGTGTTCTTAAAATAGAACATGTGCACCTCGCCTTTATTTTGGGGACTTTTATTGTTGTAACCATCTCTCCTGGGAATTGCTGTGGGAGGCTCTTTCCCTTTGGTGAAGCTGAATAATTGTGTAACCTGAGGTGTCCCTGAGAGAGCTGAGGGGATGATGTCAGCGCACAGGTTTTAGAAACATGACTACATTTGTTTTAATGCCAATGACTGCTCCAGTAACATCCCTCGCCTCCAAAGTCCAATTTCTGTAAAATGAAGATAATCATACATGTGGTACCCACTCTACTAGGCTGCTATGAGGATCTCATGACATAATGGACAAGCTTATATCTGCAGCCAGTAAAATGCCCTCAGTGTAAATTGTCATCGTCATCAGTAATTGCTCCCGTTGGGTTGGTACGCTTCCAATCTTCATCTTTTATGGAGCAAGCATTAGCCTTATTATTGAAATTCGTCCTTTTGCACCGACATGGGTCATACCTGCAAAATTTTCAATATCCACACCCAAGAATGAAGTTTGTTGAGATCACCCACTTTCTCATCAACCCATAATGTGGTCAGGGCAGGTGTCATGATGAACAGGATAAAAGAGCGTCTGGCTCACAGAGTTTTCGTTATCTTTCTCAGGAGACCCCTGGGAATCCTGCCAGAGTTTCTTGCATGTTGGTTGCCTGGCAATGGTATTGTGTCCAATGTCACCTTCTGTTTTTTTTTTTTTTTTTTAACTGAAAATCAGCAATGAGAAAAATGTCTTCAATTTCATGGTGTCCTATTTTTGCCTTCATTAACATCTCCTTATTTGAACCATTACTGCCTCTCTGTGAGTGGGACCAATAACCTGTGGGACCAATGATTTGATGCTAGTGATTCTCAAGGGAGAATCTCCTTCTATTTGAAGCAGATTAGGAAGAATAAAAGACTGCCCATCACCTCAGTCAGCGTCTATGGGCTGTCAGTGACCCGTGTTCATGTCCCCCTGCAAAGGTCTTGGCTTCCGCTCCTGAGACCATGGTTTATGACAGTTGGTGCACGCTAAGTCACTCAGTCGTGTCCAATTCCTTGTGACCCCATGAACTGCAGTCCACCAGGCTCCTCCATCCATGGGATTCTCCAGGTAGGAATATTGGAGTGGGTTGCCATTTCCTTCTCCAAGATGTCCTCCTGGACCAGGGACTGAAGCTGTATTTCCTGCATTGTGGGTAGATTCTTTTACTCTTGAGTCACCTGGGAAACCCCCTATGACCGTTCACTTTTGACTAAAAACGTATGTTTCTGGAAGATATGTTTTATCAGAAAGCGGGGTGAAAGACCTCCCAAAGGCTCCACATTCGGGGACACTGGTTCGGACCCCTGTGACATGTTTGGTATTAGACACCAAGAGGACAAAAAACCTTGTGACAGCAGCTGTGTGCATATGTGTGCCAGGATGCTTGCAGAGGGGGTTGGGGACCTCCCACCACTCAGCTGCCTCTCTGGATTTGCTCAAATTTCATTTCCATTTGCTAGAAGGACATGTGCACATTTCTCTGCCCAGTCACATCTAATGCACATCAGTTCAGCCCTAACCCTTTGTTGAGGTCAACCGCCCCCACCCCCAGGCATTCCCTAGGGGAAGTTGGAACTGAGGATACACAATAGGCTAAGTAAAATATTGAAGATCCCCATCTGTCTGGAAGGCCCAATCAATACATGTGAGCCCTTCCTTCCCAATTCTGTACAAGAGACGTGTCACTACCTGGGTTTAAGACAGGCATGAGAGGCGGTTTTCTAAGGGTTGCTGAGTCCAAGCACTCAGCTGTCGCGGTGCTCAGCCAGGACAAGGATTATGCTCTTAATCGTGTTATTTTGTGACTAAAGGGTTCTTTGAAGTCCCCTCACCCCATTCCATTGAGCAGATGTCCCAGTGCCTAAACCTGTAGGTGCTCATCAATGGTTTTATTTTACTTGCTGAATGACTTTTTTGAAAAGAGCTTTTGTTCTGGCAGTCATACCCAGGCCCTGTGGTTCTGTGGATCTTGTTTGGCTTCTGGCAACTTATAAGACTGAATAATGAGACCTGTTTGTGTTTGCTTGACGTTGCACTTAAGGGAAGCAGGCAGATCTAAGACATGGAGGCTCTGGCCCCATGAAATACCTAGCCTGTTTGCTGTACTGGGAGCCAGCAGCCTGAAAACATCTGGCAGAAGGCACCAACTCTGTAACAAGCAAACACAACAATTAAAAAGCTAGGTTACTTGAAGCACTTCTCAGGTCTGAACAGTGACATCCATGGAGCCCAGCTAAAATACAGGCTGCACTTGTTCAGACTCAGTCAGCTCTTCATCAGACCAGAGCAAAGCTGACTTCAGGGAAAGTCACCCTTCAAGTATCAGGTGGCATGGAAGGCAGGAATTGTTTACAGTTTGGTCTGAACCCCAGCCTATCTCTTTGCGTCCAGCTGGATGAAGGAATCTGGAATGCTCAGCTGGGGAGAAGTGAGGCATAGCCAAAGAGCTTCCTGTGATTAAGGGTGGCCAAGTGGTTTGGAGATGCTGTTTGGGAACAGTGAGTGTTAGACCTTTTAAGCTGGCATTACTCTAATGATGAAGGCGAAAGAGGAGAGCGAAAAATCTGGCGTAAAACTCAACACTTAAAATACTAAGGTCATGGCATCCAGTCCCATTACTTCATGGCAAATAGAGTGAGAAAAAATGGAAACAGTGGGAGATTTTATTTTCTTCCAAAATCACTGTGGATGGTGACTGCAGCCATGAAATTAAAAGACACTTGCTCCTTGGAAGAAAAGCTATGACAAACCTAGACAGCATATTATCCCTAAGGGTTTTTGCAAGAGACGTGTCACTACCTGGGTTTAAGACAGGCATGAGAGGCGGTTTTCTAAGGGTTGCTGAGTCCAAGCACTCAGCTGTCGCGGTGCTCAGCCAGGACAAGGATTATGCTCTTAATCGTGTTATTTTGTGACTAAAGGGTTCTTTGAAGTCCCCTCACCCCATTCCATTGAGCAGATGTCCCAGTGCCTAAACCTGTAGGTGCTCATCAATGGTTTTATTTTACTTGCTGAATGACTTTTTTGAAAAGAGCTTTTGTTCTGGCAGTCATACCCAGGCCCTGTGGTTCTGTGGATCTTGTTTGGCTTCTGCCAACTTATAAGACTGAATAATGAGACCTGTTTGTGTTTGCTTGACGTTGCACTTAAGGGAAGCAGGCAGATCTAAGACATGGAGGCTCTGGCCCCATGAAATACCTAGCCTGTTTGCTGTACTGGGAGCCAGCAGCCTGAAAACATCTGGCAGAAGCCACCAACTCTGTAACAAGCAAACACAACAATTAAAAAGCTAGGTTACTTGAAGCACTTCTCAGGTCTGAACAGTGACATCCATGGAGCCCAGCTAAAATACAGGCTGCACTTGTTCAGACTCAGTCAGCTCTTCATCAGACCAGAGCAAAGCTGACTTCAGGGAAAGTCACCCTTCAAGTATCAGGTGGCATGGAAGGCAGGAATTGTTTACAGTTTGGTCTGAACCCCAGCCTATCTCTTTGCGTCCAGCTGGATGAAGGAATCTGGAATGCTCAGCTGGGGAGAAGTGAGGCATAGCCAAAGAGCTTCCTGTGATTAAGGGTGGCCAAGTGGTTTGGAGATGCTGTTTGGGAACAGTGAGTGTTAGACCTTTTAAGCTGGCATTACTCTAATGATGAAGGCGAAAGAGGAGAGCGAAAAATCTGGCGTAAAACTCAACACTTAAAATACTAAGGTCATGGCATCCAGTCCCATTACTTCATGGCAAATAGAGTGAGAAAAAATGGAAACAGTGGGAGATTTTATTTTCTTCCAAAATCACTGTGGATGGTGACTGCAGCCATGAAATTAAAAGACACTTGCTCCTTGGAAGAAAAGCTATGACAAACCTAGACAGCATATTACAAAGCAGAGACATCACTTTGCTGACAAAGGCCTGTATGGTCACAGCTATGGTTTTTCCAGTAGTCATGTACAGATGTGAGAGTTGAACCATAAACAAAGGCTAGGTGTCAAAGAATTGATGTTTTTGAACGGTGATGTTAGAGAAGACTCTTGAGGGCCGCATGGGCAGCAAGGAGATCAAACCAGTCCATCCTAGAGGAAACCAACCCCAAATATTCATTGGAAGTGCTGAGGTTGAAGCTCTGATACTTTGGCCTCGTGATGCAAACAGCTGACACTCTGGAAAAGAGCCTGATGTGGGGAAGAGTGAGGGCAAGAGGAGAAGGGGACAACAGAGGATGAGATAGTTGGATGGCATCACTGAATTAGTGCACATGAATTTGAGGAAACTCTGGAAGATAGTGAAGGACAGGGAAGCATGGTATGCTGCAGTCCATGGGGTCACAGAGAGTCAGACATGACTTAGCAACTGAACAGCAGCTATAATGATATGAATCAAGAGGTCTTAATAGAAAAAGACAATGAATTTCTTTGGGATCTTGAGCAAATCCTTTCATTCAATGAATCACAGCTTCCTCATTTTTTTTTAAACCAAAGTGTCAGACGAACTGTTGGCCAGTGTCTCCATTTGACATTTGGGTATAACCGGGCAGAACAAACCTCTGTCACAGGTAGAGAAGGAAGCTCTTCTGATCAGTCAGAGAAGAAATGGTCTCAGAACTGAGTCAGTTCTGTTTCCTACAGAAGCCAAAGCTGGAAGGGAGGTTTTCATGCATTGTTCCTACACCTTGGCATGCCACTCGGCACACTGCCCAGCAGCCAGCAGCCTCTTCCTTTTTTTTATCTTTGTTCTTTGGCTCGTGTGGGTCTCCCATCGCAGTAGTCTCTCTTGTCACAGAGTACTGGCTCTGGGTGCTGGGTGCATGCACTCTAGAGCACTGGCTCGGTATTTGGACACATCGGTTCAGTCGCTCCGCAGCACGTGGGATCTTCCCAGGCCAGGGATCGAACCGGCGCCCCTTGCACTGCAAGGCAGTGTCCTTACCCACTGGACCACCAGGGAAGCCCCAGCAGCCTCTTCTTGAACCCATTCATTTTGCACATTACTGCCAGGTAGCTTTCTAAACACAAACACATGTGCTTGTGGCTTCATAGACTTCAATGCGCTCCACTGCCCATCAGCTAAGAATCCTAGCACATGGTACGCAGGCTTCTCCTGATCTCACCCCAAACCCCCTTTTCCCAGCCCTGCCCTGGCCAGGCTCTCATAGGCCCTGCTCAATGTGCAAAACGTACTCTGGGGGAGGAAGATCAACCTCCAAAAAACCCCTATTCATTGGAAGTGCTGAGGTTGAAGCTCTGATACTTTGGCCTCGTGATGCAAACAGCTGACACTCTGGAAAAGAGCCTGATGTGGGGAAGAGTGAGGGCAAGAGGAGAAGGGGACAACAGAGGATGAGATAGTTGGATGGCATCACTGAATTAGTGCACATGAATTTGAGGAAACTCTGGAAGATAGTGAAGGACAGGGAAGCATGGTATGCTGCAGTCCATGGGGTCACAGAGAGTCAGACATGACTTAGCAACTGAACAGCAGCTATAATGATATGAATCAAGAGGTCTTAATAGAAAAAGACAATGAATTTCTTTGGGATCTTGAGCAAATCCTTTCATTCAATGAATCACAGCTTCCTCATTTTTTTTTAAACCAAAGTGTCAGACGAACTGTTGGCCAGTGTCTCCATTTGACATTTGGGTATAACCGGGCAGAACAAACCTCTGTCACAGGTAGAGAAGGAAGCTCTTCTGATCAGTCAGAGAAGAAATGGTCTCAGAACTGAGTCAGTTCTGTTTCCTACAGAAGCCAAAGCGGGAAAGGGGAGGTTTTCATGCATTGTTCCTACACCTTGGCATGCCACTCGGCACACTGCCCAGCAGCCAGCAGCCTCTTCCTTTTTTTTATCTTTGTTCTTTGGCTCGTGTGGGTCTCCCATCGCAGTAGTCTCTCTTGTCACAGAGTACTGGCTCTGGGTGCTGGGTGCATGCACTCTAGAGCACTGGCTCGGTATTTGGACACATCGGTTCAGTCGCTCCGCAGCACGTGGGATCTTCCCAGGCCAGGGATCGAACCGGCGCCCCTTGCACTGCAAGGCAGTGTCCTTACCCACTGGACCACCAGGGAAGCCCCAGCAGCCTCTTCTTGAACCCATTCATTTTGCACATTACTGCCAGGTAGCTTTCTAAACACAAACACATGTGCTTGTGGCTTCATAGACTTCAATGCGCTCCACTGCCCATCAGCTAAGAATCCTAGCACATGGTACGCAGGCTTCTCCTGATCTCACCCCAAACCCCCTTTTCCCAGCCCTGCCCTGGCCAGGCTCTCATAGGCCCTGCTCAATGTCCGCGAAAATGTCTGTGTCCCAGTCACAGCACCCTTGGCACCTTTGTAGAAGCTCTCCCGCCTGCTCGGGCCAGACGTCCAGGGAACTGATTCTGTAAGGACCAGATCTCGGCAGAACCTCAAACCTCTGGGCCTTGTCCTCGGCACTTTGTTCCCGTCTTCCAGTCTTACAGAGGCCATATTCACCCCTCCTATAAACACAGAGGCAGGAACTATATTCTAGTCAACTTTGTGCCTGATAGGACCTGGCCCTATGGGTGAGATTCAGGTAAAACAATTGGAAATGACATATCAAAAGGTGACCAGACCACTAAAGGTGTAAAATGAGGCCCAACCACAGCTTTCCATACTCCAGCTGACCCAAAACGCTTGAAAAAAAAATGATTTTAGAAGGTCAAAAGTAAAATACGACAGCTGAACACATATTTCAATAACTGTTTTAAAAATATTTCAAAAAAGGGAAAAAACCTGATTTAGGCATTTCAAAATGTTACTCTGCAAAATAAAAATCAAGTACTGCACTGTACCTCTGACCATGTCTTCTGGGTTACAAGAGAAGATGCTAACAAAGAGTAAAATCCGGCTCCCTCTTCCTTATTAATATGTAAAAAGGCTGAAGTCACATCTGCGAAGGATCTATTTTTAGTGGACTTTACATACTAAAATCCTAGCCTTGATCTCTTAAACTATCAAGCCTACCATAAATGTTTGATGATGAACAAGCCCATAAAAAGAAAACGCATAAAATGAATCGAGGGAGTCAAGGCGTGCTCTGCCTTTTAATTACTGGGAGCTTCTGCTCCCATCCTGCTCGGGGCTGGGTGGAGGCAGAGGAGACACATCAGTAATTTGGGGAGCAGGGTGTGGGTACTGCAAACAAATGGGCCTAACTAGGTTGTGATTTACACGTTGGAAGCCAGACAGAGGTGGGAAGAGAAGTATTGAAAGGGGAGGGGTGAGAAAGGAGGAAATTATGAGATAAATAAAAGCATTCAGGACACAAAAGGGAATGCAGAACAGTCTTGTTTTATTACTTTTAAGTAATAAAGAGCCTCTTCCTTGCCTTTTTTGTCTTTTTTTTTCCCTTTTTTTCTTTCCTTTTTTAACAACATACATTAAGTCATGAATCAGATGTTAGGGGATGTGGAGATGGAAGAAAAAACGGTGACATCACAATATTTTTACAACTTTACAACAAATATAAGTCTGAGTTGGTTGCAACTACCTGTGTCTAGCAAGGGTGGAAAGCAAAGGCACACTCAGGTTTATGGACCCTCCCCCCACACAGTGGGGAACAAAAGACAATGGGAAAATACTTCAATGCAGAGGACCACCTCAATACCTGTAGGCATTTTAGGGTTAACACCGCAAGTGATGAATCGTGGGAGGCAGTGCAGGGCTTGGGTGGAGGTTTTGACAAGGGTACACCACGGAGGCATTGAAGCCCACACAGGGTGGGGACAAGAGAGGGGGTGCTGCACCTCATTTGCACTGGGAGTGAAGTTGGGGAAGAAGGGGGCAGGGTACTAGATACCCATCACCTTCCGAAGTTCCACATTTCTAAAGAAAATAGAAGGAAAGAGACACTACCTCTCTTTGCAGCAAAGTGTCATGGTTTCAAGGTACCAGAGTTCACAGGGTGTGAACCTTGATTCCATTAACACGACAAAGCCAAGGCATAACAACACAAAACCAACAAAAACCTATCCCCTACAACAGAAAAACTGCAAGGGGTGTCCAGAACAAAAAAAAGCCTGTGCAGGAGCCCTTGCTATGCTGCAGTTTCTCAGTCAAATTATGGAGGCGCCACGTCTCCCTGACCAGTTGAAAGTTACTGCCAATTGTCGTTTTTAGAAGTTTTTCTTAAGACAAAACTAAACCAGAAGATCAAACTGGAAATGAAAAGAGACAAAGGGACCACCAGATACACTGTTTAGTGGTTTGAAAAACAATAGCAACCAACAACAATGCTCACAGTTTACAGTATGTGGACAATTTTTTTCTTCAAACGAGAGTAAACAAAAGTCCCTTGTGTGCTTGAGCTAATGAAAACCAAGGGAAAAAACGCACACCCCACCCCCTCCCCCTTCAAAAAATAATCACAAAAGGATAAAGAAATTAAAAAAAAATTAAAAATCTTTTGCCCCAGTCAACGTTTTGGCAGCATCCATTGCAGTTCGCCTTGGACGTTGAGTTGCTCATTAATCACTGCAGGGACCAGCCTGCCTGCATCTATTTCCATGTTATTTCTTTGTGTGCATGCACGCGTGTGCTGAGCACAGGGCTTGGAGATTACCCCCAGGTGCCTGCCCAGCCTCCAGGCAGTGGACATAGCAGTAGTGAGGACCTGGACGTTAGTCCCTTTGCTGCTGGCTAAAGAGGATATCCTCATGCTGAAATGATCTGAGAATACAAGGGAAGCGGGGAACTCGAGGGAGAAAGGGGATTTGCCACCCAGAACACTGGGGCCCATGCTTGGCAGGATGGCCAAAGGGTGGTTGGAGTTGGCACCACTAGAAGGAAGTGTGAATTGGGCTGCGGTGTGGCCTGGCTTGCCTAGGCTGCGTGATTATCGCTATCACCGCTGCACTCTTCCCTTTGCTGGACGCTCATCTTCCAGAGGGCTGGCGTGGAGCTGGGCGGAGGGATTTCTAAAGAAAATAGAAGGAAAGAGACACTACCTCTCTTTGCAGCAAAGTGTCATGGTTTCAAGGTACCAGAGTTCACAGGGTGTGAACCTTGATTCCATTAACACGACAAAGCCAAGGCATAACAACACAAAACCAACAAAAACCTATCCCCTACAACAGAAAAACTGCAAGGGGTGTCCAGAACAAAAAAAAGCCTGTGCAGGAGCCCTTGCTATGCTGCAGTTTCTCAGTCAAATTATGGAGGCGCCACGTCTCCCTGACCAGTTGAAAGTTACTGCCAATTGTCGTTTTTAGAAGTTTTTCTTAAGACAAAACTAAACCAGAAGATCAAACTGGAAATGAAAAGAGACAAAGGGACCACCAGATACACTGTTTAGTGGTTTGAAAAACAATAGCAACCAACAACAATGCTCACAGTTTACAGTATGTGGACAATTTTTTTCTTCAAACGAGAGTAAACAAAAGTCCCTTGTGTGCTTGAGCTAATAAAAACCAAGGGAAAAAAAGCACACCCCACACCCTCCCCCTTCAAAAAATAATCACAAAAGGATAAAGAAATTAAAAAAAAATTAAAAATCTTTTGCCCCAGTCAACGTTTTGGCAGCATCCATTGCAGTTCGCCTTGGACGTTGAGTTGCTCATTAATCACTGCAGGGACCAGCCTGCCTGCATCTATTTCCATGTTATTTCTTTGTGTGCATGCACGCGTGTGCTGAGCACAGGGCTTGGAGATTACCCCCAGGTGCCTGCCCAGCCTCCAGGCAGTGGACATAGCAGTAGTGAGGACCTGGACGTTAGTCCCTTTGCTGCTGGCTAAAGAGGATATCCTCATGCTGAAATGATCTGAGAATACAAGGGAAGCGGGGAACTCGAGGGAGAAAGGGGATTTGCCACCCAGAACACTGGGGCCCATGCTTGGCAGGATGGCCAAAGGGTGGTTGGAGTTGGCACCACTAGAAGGAAGTGTGAATTGGGCTGCGGTGTGGCCTGGCTTGCCTAGGCTGCGTGATTATCGCTATCACCGCTGCACTCTTCCCTTTGCTGGACGCTCATCTTCCAGAGGGCTGGCGTGGAGCTGGGGGACGGAGGGTTAAGAAATATCTGCATTTATTTCAAGAGGGGGAAACGACGATCATAATGACAGTTTACAAGTATGCACAACTCAGGGCGTAAGGCACAAATTACATGTGGAAAGCAGGCTACTCACAGATGTAACCCCACGAAGAACCTGTGCAATCAAACCATTAATGTATGCAAGGTAGCAGCCAGCATATTCGTTAGTTCACACCACTGGTAGGTTTTGTTTGCTGTCTCACATGCAAGGTGAAATGAGATGGTGTATCCCAAGCTGGTGCCTTCACAGAAAGTAGGAACCCCTGACAAACCATGTGGGCGGCAATGAGAAGCAGGGTGCCGTTCTAAAAGTTCCTCTCCTGGTTGCTTTAGAAGTTAGGATCTGGAAGGACTTTTAGACTAATTATTCTTTTGCAGGTTATAGGCCAGGGACCTGACCAGCAAATTAGACTGGTAGACTGAAAATAAATATCCCCCCCTTAAGTTTTTTTTTCTTTAGCTAGAGATCAGACGGTCCAGACACAAAGCTCAGAATTCCAGCTCCAACTTATTTACTCGGTGAATTTATTGTAAAAATAAAGAAATTCAATTATTCCAGTTAATGGATTTCACGTTAAATAGTTTAACTGTCAAGGGGACTTTCTGAAGAGCTGTTCATAGGATGGTATACGGACGGAAGAGTCCTTTACTTAAGGAAAAGAGAAAGGGTGAACAATAAATAAAGAGTTACTTGCGTTAACGGTCACGTTATTTCATTAAAAGAGAGGAGCAGAAATCTATGACATAGTTGCCCAACATGGCATTCACCTTATTATAACAGAAAGCTGTAACACTGGTGGGCATTTCACAGTATCTGCGCATAGTAAACTTCTGCCATTGTTAAAGTCTGAGTTAGAATTATCAATGAATTCTTTATTTTTTGTCTTTTTAATTTTCATGATTTTTAAAAACGTATTTGTTTTGTAGGTGGGAACGCTAGCCCTGTTGGGCAACGCCCCGCAGAGTCAAGGACACGATGTTGCCATTGCTATTCACGTGTGTGTGTGTGTGTGTGTGTGTGAGTGTGTGTGTGTGCACACGTGCTTGTGAGATGTGCGTGCGCACGCTCACGGGCGCGCAGCCGCACACGGTAGCGGATGGCTGCGTATGTGCTTTTGGCTCATGTTTGTGATGCTGCTTGAAGTCTCTCGTCAGTCCGACCTGTTGCAGAGTGTGAGGGAAGAGTGAAGGAGGAGAATGGAGGTGAGTCCCGCGTCGCGAACCTTCACCGAACCGCATGGCCCAGTTTTCGAGAGTCCCTCCCCCCGCGTCCCGGGGAGGACCTGGCGTCCCGGGCGCCGCCGCGGCCGGCTCGGTCGGGCGGGTGCTCAGCAGCCAAGAACCTTGGGGAGCTGAGCGGGCGCCTCGCCTTTCCTGCTGGTTCGACACCTGACCCTCCCCCTGGGATTATGTACACGCATCGTTGGGCTTCATGGATGTGGAAAGCGGGGCAAAGGAGGGTTTGGGGGGCACGTCCGGCTTTAGCGAGGGCGTGCGCTTCAGCCCCGCCCGGGTCAGTGAGTTGTAGGCGTTGAGGCTGGGCTGCCTCGAAACAGTCACGGCCGGGCCGGAGGAGGGCTGCGAGCTGTGCGCCTGGATGGAGTCCACCCTCTGCGGCGCGGGAGGCGGGTTGTCTCCCCGGCCAAAGCTCTGGTTGCGGGAGAGGTGGGAGGAATTGGAGGAGTTAGTATTGTTTCTTTTGAGCGTGGCGGCCTGGTGGCTTCTCGTGAGCGAGTTCGTGGGGTAGCTCCTCTTATAGTCAAGCCCGTAGGACGATCCTTTACTTAAGGAAAAGAGAAAGGGTGAACAATAAATAAAGAGTTACTTGCGTTAACGGTCACGTTATTTCATTAAAAGAGAGGAGCAGAAATCTATGACATAGTTGCCCAACATGGCATTCACCTTATTATAACAGAAAGCTGTAACACTGGTGGGCATTTCACAGTATCTGCGCATAGTAAACTTCTGCCATTGTTAAAGTTTGAGTTAGAATTATCAATGAATTCTTTATTTTTTGTCTTTTTAATTTTCATGATTTTTAAAAACGTATTTGTTTTGTAGGTGGGAACGCTAGCCCTGTTGGGCAACGCCCCGCAGAGTCAAGGACACGATGTTGCCATTGCTATTCACGTGTGTGTGTGTGTGTGTGTGTGTGTGTGTGCGCGCGCACGTGCTTGTGAGATGTGCGCGCGCACGCTCACGGGCGCGCAGCCGCACACGGTAGCGGATGGCTGCGTATGTGCTTTTGGCTCATGTTTGTGATGCTGCTTGAAGTCTCTCGTCAGTCCGACCTGTTGCAGAGTGTGAGGGAAGAGTGAAGGAGGAGAATGGAGGTGAGTCCCGCGTCGCGAACCTTCACCGAACCGCATGGCCCAGTTTTCGAGAGTCCCTCCCCCCGCGTCCCGGGGAGGACCTGGCGTCCCGGGCGCCGCCGCGGCCGGCTCGGTCGGGCGGGTGCTCAGCAGCCAAGAACCTTGGGGAGCTGAGCGGGCGCCTCGCCTTTCCTGCTGGTTCGACACCTGACCCTCCCCCTGGGATTATGTACACGCATCGTTGGGCTTCATGGATGTGGAAAGCGGGGCAAAGGAGGGTTTGGGGGGCACGTCCGGCTTTAGCGAGGGCGTGCGCTTCAGCCCCGCCCGGGTCAGTGAGTTGTAGGCGTTGAGGCTGGGCTGCCTCGAAACAGTCACGGCCGGGCCGGAGGAGGGCTGCGAGCTGTGCGCCTGGATGGAGTCCACCCTCTGCGGCGCGGGAGGCGGGTTGTCTCCCCGGCCAAAGCTCTGGTTGCGGGAGAGGTGGGAGGAATTGGAGGAGTTAGTATTGTTTCTTTTGAGCGTGGCGGCCTGGTGGCTTCTCGTGAGCGAGTTCGTGGGGTAGCTCCTCTTATAGTCAAGCCCGTAGGACGAGGAGTGGTGCATCTCCAGCCGCTTGCTCAGGCCATTCTGCGACAGGGAGGCTCCGGGAGGGCCCAGGGAGGCCTCCCGCTGGGGGACTTTGGGGGGCAGGCTGTCCAGGTTCTCCACCAGGTTCACCCCATGGTTGGGACTCTTGCTGCTGAGATGCTCCTTGATGGTCTTATACTCCAGGGTGGCCGCCTGGTCCTCCAGCGCCATCTGGGCCACCTCGGTCGCTTTGGGCTGGTCCACGTATTCATGAGGGTAGCCCTGCTGCGTGATGGGCAGCACCACCACGCTGGGGATGTGGCTGGGGGAGGCCCGCAGGGGCAGGTCCGTGGGGATCACCGGGGATCCCATGGGGGGCATGTCCTTGGTGCAGGCGTTGATGAGGTTCTGGTTCCGTTCCCACTCGCGGCTGCCGCGGCTGGGCTTCCGCTTCTGCTGCAGCGTCGGAGTGGACTCCGGGGTGGGCAGGGCGGCCAGGTCCAGGTGGTGCTGGTCGGCCTTGATGAGCATCTTGGCGGTGTGGCCGGGAGTGGCAAGCTTGCCGTTGTGCATGAGCGGCGTGAGGATGGCCTCGGGCTTCGGGTCCTTGGACTGGGTGTCCCCAAAGAGGCCGCTGAGCTTGGTGACGCTGCTCATGGAGCCGCGGCGCGAGTGGGTGAGCTCCTTCTCCTTGCGCTGCACGGCGGACACGTCTTTGCGCCGGTGGTCGCAGACGCAGTAGACAAGGATGCCGGAGAAGACGGCCCCCATGACGAAAGCCAGGATGACCGCAATGGCCAGGAGGGTGACCGGAACGAGCCGGTCGTGTCCTTTGAGATAGCTCTCTCGAATCACTCCTGCAAAAGACGTGGCATACGGTGTTAAGAAAGGCAAGCAGACCGCGAGGCTGGGTTTTGTTCGGCGTTCACCCTCTTAGTTAATCACAGTAATAAGTGACAATGGCACCTCTGCAGAACTTGTCCTGGAGGCTCCGCTCGTCAAACATTACCTAATCAACCCTCCCGCCCCGCCTCCAAGTATGTAAATAGACTTCGACTGCTGCTTTCTTGTGTTCCCAAAGGTACTTTTCCACCCTTGCCAAGGATGGGCTTTTTCTAAGTTGCTTAACTCCGTGGAATATGGCGGGTTTTCCTTTCCAAAATCTACCCCTGTCTCCCTTTTTGTCTTTATTAATCATCCCCGTTATGAAAGTGTGAGGGCGACATGGACAGAGGCAACACTTTTATGCATGTTAAATGAAAAAACGACACACCACTCCAGGCTTCCAAAGACTTTGCTGGTGACTTCCTTTTGGGCACCATAGCCTCCATCTGGAGAAAAGCTAGGTTAGCATTTTAAGAAACTGGGAGAAACACTCTGGGTATCATTCATAGTGAAAGGAGAGGAGCTAAAGCCTATAGATTACAAGTGTTTATGTTGATTTTGCATCACCTCTTCAAAAAAACAAAAACCCGAAAACACCGTGTACACTTCAGGTAAATATGCTGAATATTTGAATGAAGCTTTTCTCTTACTTCAGCTGAAATAATATTTAGAAAAAAAGACCATTTGGACTCGCGTAGTGGGTTTGAGAAGTGTCAGGTTTCATTATTATGGCTGGAGTTTGCTGTCACGGTGAGATTCTTCAGCAGAGCTAATCTCTTCAATTTAATAAAAATTATGTGACTCTACCCATCAATAATCTTACACTACATTAACCAAGATTCTGTATTTCTGGAAAAAGTGGCATTCCTGTTCCTACTTAAGCAGCCACCAAGCTGTGACTCTATAATCAAATGCAAACACTGAAGCTTTTATTTTTTTAATACCGAGTGAGAATACACATCACAATTGTTGGATCTTAAGTGCTTGATGCAGTAGCTGAAAAAATAAAATCTCAAATGCCTCAATTCTTGCCTCTGGAGAGTCAAAGAACATGAATACATTAGAGCTCTACATGGACTGAGGAAATGTAAACACTGTTCCTATTATGGAAATGATAGTAAGACAGAAAATGTACCTTCTCTGGTCTCAGGAGACTTATTTGTCATCGACTAAATCAACACTTTCTGGAATATGTTTAATGTATTTTACTGGCAGATATCAGTGGCACAGAATGAGAATGCGATGAAATAAAAATCTCTACCCCTTCCCAAACCCACCACACACAACCCCTGCACTTCTGCTGAAATGCTCTGTGTATGACAGCTGAGACCCTGAAGAGTTGCAGCTTCGTCATGGGGTTTTTCCTGTGGAACTGTTTTGATGGGTGAAGCAATGGTTTCAAAACTCAGAACCTTAGCCCAGAGAAGAAAACATTCTCTTTCTCTTATTATTTTGTTCAATGTCCTGGTCCCCTCAATCGTGACGTCCCAGTTGGCTTCTGGGGAAATGATTGTCCTGTGACAAAGAATTCGGGTGGGGTGATAAATAGAATAGAAACAGCAACTATCTCTTGAGAAACAAAGATTCTGTGATGAAACAAATGCACTTGGTGGTGAATAACAAGAGGGGAAACTCACCCCAGGGAAAAGACAGTAAGACACTGAATAATTTCCAAATGTGACACTTGTCAAATATTTCAAGGTTTAAAAAAAGGCTTTTCTCTTAAGCTGAAATATTTAAAAAAGACCATTTGGACTCGCGTAGTGGGTTTGAGAAGTGTCAGGTTTCATTATTATGGCTGGAGTTTGCTGTCACGGTGAGATTCTTCAGCAGAGCTAATCTCTTCAATTTAATAAAAATTATGTGACTCTACCCGTCAATAATCTTACACTACATTAACCAAGATTCTGTATTTCTGGAAAAAGTGGCATTCCTGTTCCTACTTAAGCAGCCACCAAGCTGTGACTCTATAATCAAATGCAAACACTGAAGCTTTTATTTTTTTAATACCGAGTGAGAATACACATCACAATTGTTGGATCTTAAGTGCTTGATGCAGTAGCTGAAAAAATAAAATCTCAAATGCCTCAATTCTTGCCTCTGGAGAGTCAAAGAACATGAATACATTAGAGCTCTACATGGACTGAGGAAATGTAAACACTGTTCCTATTATGGAAATGATAGTAAGACAGAAAATGTACCTTCTCTGGTCTCAGGAGACTTATTTGTCATCGACTAAATCAACACTTTCTGGAATATGTTTAATGTATTTTACTGGCAGATATCAGTGGCACAGAATGAGAATGCGATGAAATAAAAATCTCTACCCCTTCCCAAACCCACCACACACAACCCCTGCACTTCTGCTGAAATGCTCTGTGTATGACAGCTGAGACCCTGAAGAGTTGCAGCTTCGTCATGGGGTTTTTCCTGTGGAACTGTTTTGATGGGTGAAGCAATGGTTTCAAAACTCAGAACCTTAGCCCAGAGAAGAAAACATTCTCTTTCTCTTATTATTTTGTTCAATGTCCTGGTCCCCTCAATCGTGACGTCCCAGTTGGCTTCTGGGGAAATGATTGTCCTGTGACAAAGAATTCGGGTGGGGTGATAAATAGAATAGAAACAGCAACTATCTCTTGAGAAACAAAGATTCTGTGATGAAACAAATGCCCTTGGTGGTGAATGACAAGAGGGGAAATTCACCCCAGGGAAAAGACAGTAAGACACTGAATAATTTCCAAATGTGACACTTGTCAAATATTTCAAGGTTTATCTTCATGGACTTTTTTTTTTTTTTTGGCCACTTCTATTGGTCTTTCATTTATCCATTTTCATCTATCTTTGTTCTTTGGCCTGTGTGGGCCTGCCATCGCAGTGGCCTCTTTCGCTGCAGAGCACCGGCTGGCTGCTCTGCGGCAGGTGGGGTCTTGGACACACCAGTCCGGCGGCTCAGTGGCACGTGGGATCTTCCCAGGCCAGGGATCGAACCGGCACGCCCTGCACTGCAGGGTGGTGTCCTTACCCACTGGACCACCAGGAAAGCCCCTCTTCATGAACTTTTATAAAGGGTAGAAACTGAGAGGCAAAAAACCAGTAGGACCCTCCGCTATAACTCACCCCTTTTATGCTGTGGAGCTCCCTGATCAGCAGGGTGTCCTGCATCAGATAGGTTTTAATACCAAGGAACAGCGCTAATGAGAATTTCTTCCTTAAATCTGCATTTCCTTCTGGTAGTGGCAACTGATTTTCTTTCCACTTTGGTTCTGGGTAGTGTTCTACTCAACATCATGTTTAACCACCTACATATAATGGCACAGAGATGTACACCTGTGAATACAGTGATTTAATTTTGCTTATTGACTCGGTGATGTCAGTGGGGTGTAACGCAGGCTAGACCACCTGACACGGGTGTTAGGTAAATGTTTTCATAGCAGTGGACATTTCTCCTTTCTGGCCAACTGCATTTATGTAGCCTCCCCAATACATTCATATTGTAATAGATAGTTATCTACAACTGACTTTTGCAACTTACAGTTTAAATTACTGTCTTCCCCTTAAGAGGATCATAGAAAGAATAAGGCTAGAGCAATCCACTTGTTATGGCAATCCTCCTTTCTCTTATTATTTTGTTCAATGTCCTGGTCCCCTCAATCGTGACGTCCCAGTTGGCTTCTGGGGAAATGATTGTCCTGTGACAAAGAATTCGGGTGGGGTGATAAATAGAATAGAAACAGCAACTATCTCTTGAGAAACAAAGATTCTGTGATGAAACAAATGCCCTTGGTGGTGAATGACAAGAGGGGAAATTCACCCCAGGGAAAAGACAGTAAGACACTGAATAATTTCCAAATGTGACACTTGTCAAATATTTCAAGGTTTATCTTCATGGACTTTTTTTTTTTTTTTGGCCACTTCTATTGGTCTTTCATTTATCCATTTTCATCTATCTTTGTTCTTTGGCCTGTGTGGGCCTGCCATCGCAGTGGCCTCTTTCGCTGCAGAGCACCGGCTGGCTGCTCTGCGGCAGGTGGGGTCTTGGACACACCAGTCCGGCGGCTCAGTGGCACGTGGGATCTTCCCAGGCCAGGGATCGAACCGGCACGCCCTGCACTGCAGGGTGGTGTCCTTACCCACTGGACCACCAGGAAAGCCCCTCTTCATGAACTTTTATAAAGGGTAGAAACTGAGAGGCAAAAAACCAGTAGGACCCTCCGCTATAACTCACCCCTTTTATGCTGTGGAGCTCCCTGATCAGCAGGGTGTCCTGCATCAGATAGGTTTTAATACCAAGGAACAGCGCTAATGAGAATTTCTTCCTTAAATCTGCATTTCCTTCTGGTAGTGGCAACTGATTTTCTTTCCACTTTGGTTCTGGGTAGTGTTCTACTCAACATCATGTTTAACCACCTACATATAATGGCACAGAGATGTACACCTGTGAATACAGTGATTTAATTTTGCTTATTGACTCGGTGATGTCAGTGGGGTGTAACGCAGGCTAGACCACCTGACACGGGTGTTAGGTAAATGTTTTCATAGCAGTGGACATTTCTCCTTCCTGGCCAACTGCATTTATGTAGGCTCCCCAATACATTCATATTGTAATAGATAGTTATCTACAACTGACTTTTGCAACTTACAGTTTAAATTACTGTCTTCCCCTTAAGAGGATCATAGAAAGAATAAGGCTAGAGCAATCCACTTGTTTTGTTTATTAATTGGGAAAACTACAAAATTTTAAAGTATATCCATTGCTGCTTAACTTTACTTTTAACTTCCAAATAGTCTTCTTTCATATCTGAAGGTCCTTAATTATCTGAGTCACATGGACCCCACTTGCTCTTGCCCTGGGAAAAACCCTTTTAGTGGAGGACATTTGAGTCGAGGTTTTTGTCTGTTAACAAATCAAGCAGGGTCTGACCTTTGAGAAAAACTGTGTCTCAGACAGCTTTCTTTGGTTCATTTTGTTATGTAAATATTGCCCTTAAAAACCCTTCTGCATTTCTTCAGCTTTGAGATGTCTACCTTGAAGCAGGTGGCTTCCCTCATCTGCCTGTACAAATTCAGAAACCCCATGTCCAAAGTTAGAAACAGATCAGAGATTAAGTTGAAAGCAAAGCCAAGAAGGAAAGACGTGAAAAGTTATTTTTGGAAAATGCCTTCCAAACTTAAAGCTTTCTGATTAGATCTTGAGAAAAGGGCAAAGCAGCATCCACGGAAATGATTAAGTCAGCTTTGTGCCTGTGGTCATTATGAAGGATCGAACACCTCAGATTTGTCAGTGAGGCTGAGGATAGTGTAGCACTAGAGATCAACAGACTCTTGGAGTTTTAGGCTCTCACTTACTGCTGGGTGACCACTGAGCAAGTGACTTAACATCTCTGGGCCTCCGTTTTTTTCATCTGTAATGTGGGGTGAACACCCTTAATCTTAATGCCTTATTACCGTGCAGTTATGAGAATCAGCCACAATAATTATTAAGAAAGAGCTTAAAGTAGCTTGCAGGACAAATCTAAAGATCAGAGGAAGCCACCAAAGAGAGAAGGTAGGTTAGTAGCTCACGGAAAGCTTAAGAGGAACAGTCACTGCTTTGCCATTAGATTCCATTTGCTCTGGGTCTCCCAGAAGAGGGGTAGACCTCTTCTTCCCAGCTCCAAACCTTGGGCTATGCAAATATTGCCAGAGGGTTGATAGATTGAGGCAACATCTAGAAGCATGTACCTCTGTTTCAGGACTGCCTGTGGGCCCTGCATTTTGAAATAAGTAAAACAACAGCAGTGGGAAATGTTGAGCAAAACCACAGGAATTACGTTAACAGTGAGACCCTAGCGGAGTAATAATCCTGCCATCAGCTCCATGAGGGCAGCATCCCTATTTTATATGCGCCCCCCATTGTTACTTTTAACTTCCAAATAGTCTTCTTTCATATCTGAAGGTCCTTAATTATCTGAGTCACATGGACCCCACTTGCTCTTGCCCTGGGAAAAACCCTTTTAGTGGAGGACATTTGAGTCGAGGTTTTTGTCTGTTAAAAAATCAAGCAGGGTCTGACCTTTGAGAAAAACTGTGTCTCAGACAGCTTTCTTTGGTTCATTTTGTTATGTAAATATTGCCCTTAAAAACCCTTCTGCATTTCTTCAGCTTTGAGATGTCTACCTTGAAGCAGGTGGCTTCCCTCATCTGCCTGTGCAAATTCAGAAACCCCATGTCCAAAGTTAGAAACAGATCAGAGATTAAGTTGAAAGCAAAGCCAAGAAGGAAAGACGTGAAAAGTTATTTTTGGAAAATGCCTTCCAAACTTAAAGCTTTCTGATTAGATCTTGAGAAAAGGGCAAAGCAGCATCCACGGAAATGATTAAGTCAGCTTTGTGCCTGTGGTCATTATGAAGGATCGAACACCTCAGATTTGTCAGTGAGGCTGAGGATAGTGTAGCACTAGAGATCAACAGACTCTTGGAGTTTTAGGCTCTCACTTACTGCTGGGTGACCACTGAGCAAGTGACTTAACATCTCTGGGCCTCCGTTTTTTTCATCTGTAATGTGGGGTGAACACCCTTAATCTTAATGCCTTATTACCGTGCAGTTATGAGAATCAGCCACAATAATTATTAAGAAAGAGCTTAAAGTAGCTTGCAGGACAAATCTAAAGATCAGAGGAAGCCACCAAAGAGAGAAGGTAGGTTAGTAGCTCACGGAAAGCTTAAGAGGAACAGTCACTGCTTTGCCATTAGATTCCATTTGCTCTGGGTCTCCCAGAAGAGGGGTAGACCTCTTCTTCCCAGCTCCAAACCTTGGGCTATGCAAATATTGCCAGAGGGTTGATAGATTGAGGCAACATCTAGAAGCATGTACCTCTGTTTCAGGACTGCCTGTGGGCCCTGCATTTTGAAATAAGTAAAACAACAGCAGTGGGAAATGTTGAGCAAAACCACAGGAATTACGTTAACAGTGAGACCCTAGCGGAGTAATAATCCTGCCATCAGCTCCATGAGGGCAGCATCCCTATTTTATATGCGTTTATAATCCTCACCATCCTCAGGGCTCTTAGTTGGGCACTTGCTAAGTAATTATTAAATAAATGGGTTTGCAGCACAGTGTAGCAACAGTTTTTAAATGGACTTCGAAACCTGGTGAGTCATATTTGAAGCGACTTCTGAAATCACAGAACTGTATCTCCAAGCGTATAATATAATATAATCATAGTAACAGCCATAAGACGGAAGAAATTTATAAAGCTACTCTATACATATCAAAAACTAATAGGATAAACTATTTTTAAAATAAAAATACATTTGTTCTGGGATAATTTCAAAAGAGAAGATGAAGGTAAATGGGTTATTTGTCACAGCTGAGTGCCCCAGTGGCCTCGACTAACAAATGCATCTTGGCAAAGGGCTCAGGATTGGGTTTGGAGGAACCTCCTTGCTCCAGGTGCTGCAGGGAACCCTTCAGGAAGTGGAAGGGCCTTTGTCAGGTGCTGTACTCCCCACCAGGTTACCTCCTGGAGGAGGCAAGTGGGCTTTTCCACCCTGGGCTGTTGGAGTACCTTCCTCCAGCAACCCCTGGGCCTTCTGCTCTCACCAGTTGAAAATGAGGCGTTTGTAATGAAAACAGTATCTGAGAAACCCTTTGTATTGATTCATTAACCGCCGGCTATTTCTCACCAGTTGTGAGGTGCTAAATGGTTATTCTCTCCACCTTCCTATGGCAGGAAGCTAGACACACAATGGCTCAGAGATTTCTCTGAAATCATGCCTTAAATTGGCAGAAAGAATAGAATATCCACTGTTTTTTCTGAGGTGACAGAGTTTTTCAGAGGCTGTTGGAAGGAGGTCTCAGAGGGGCTGTCTGAAGCTCTTTGGAGGCTGACAGGATTATGAACAACCCCACCCTCCACACCCTACAATGTTCAGTTCACAATACGAGCAATCATAAACTGCAAAAGAGGAAACCCAACACAGACCTGACTTTTCCTAAGATGGTGATGTCAATGCACTCTGAAATTTCAAATATCAAATTCCTTATTGAAGTAATGGTTTTGGTAGCTCAGGTTCTCTATCGTTGCCTCTAGTGGCACAGGGAGCCCAGCGCCAGGCTTGGAAAAACGTGCCTCACCATCCGCAGGGCTCTTAGTTGGGCACTTGCTAAGTAATTATTAAATAAATGGGTTTGCAGCACAGTGTAGCAACAGTTTTTAAATGGACTTCGAAACCTGGTGAGTCATATTTGAAGCGACTTCTGAAATCACAGAACTGTATCTCCAAGCGTATAATATAATATAATCATAGTAACAGCCATAAGACGGAAGAAATTTATAAAGCTACTCTATACATATCAAAAACTAATAGGATAAACTATTTTTAAAATAAAAATACATTTGTTCTGGGATAATTTCAAAAGAGAAGATGAAGGTAAATGGGTTATTTGTCACAGCTGAGTGCCCCAGTGGCCTCGACTAACAAATGCATCTTGGCAAAGGGCTCAGGATTGGGTTTGGAGGAACCTCCTTGCTCCAGGTGCTGCAGGGAACCCTTCAGGAAGTGGAAGGGCCTTTGTCAGGTGCTGTACTCCCCACCAGGTTACCTCCTGGAGGAGGCAAGTGGGCTTTTCCACCCTGGGCTGTTGGAGTACCTTCCTCCAGCAACCCCTGGGCCTTCTGCTCTCACCAGTTGAAAATGAGGCGTTTGTAATGAAAACAGTATCTGAGAAACCCTTTGTATTGATTCATTAACCGCCGGCTATTTCTCACCAGTTGTGAGGTGCTAAATGGTTATTCTCTCCACCTTCCTATGGCAGGAAGCTAGACACACAATGGCTCAGAGATTTCTCTGAAATCATGCCTTAAATTGGCAGAAAGAATAGAATATCCACTGTTTTTTTTCTGAGGTGACAGAGTTTTTCAGAGGCTGTTGGAAGGAGGTCTCAGAGGGGCTGTCTGAAGCTCTTTGGAGGCTGACAGGATTATGAACAACCCCACCCTCCACACCCTACAATGTTCAGTTCACAATACGAGCAATCATAAACTGCAAAAGAGGAAACCCAACACAGACCTGACTTTTCCTAAGATGGTGATGTCAATGCACTCTGAAATTTCAAATATCAAATTCCTTATTGAAGTAATGGTTTTTGGTAGCTCGCAGGTTCTCTATCGTTGCCTCTAGTGGCACAGGGAGCCCAGCGCCAGGCTTGGAAACAACGTGCCTCTGAAAAGAAGCTCTCCTAACTCAGGGCTGGACTATGATGTTGTTGGTGCCTTGACTGGCACTGTCCTGGATTAACAAGGCTTTGACCACAAGCATCTTGTGGCTGCCTTCAGCAAACAATTACCAAGCATGGATGAAAGTATCCTGCTGGGCTTTGTAGAGACAAAGATGAAGGAGGCACAAAGCCTGTGATCCAGTTGGGGAGAAGGCAGGTGCACACACATGAACTTCATCCAAAGCACAGAAGCATCGTGAGATGCGTCGCTTCTATCTAATATGGATGGGCTTTATGTAGGAGCGTTGATATTTGAGCTACTAAGTCTTAAAGGGACACAGAATGTCAGCCCAAGTGAAAGAGCAACAAGAACCGAGGCATGAGGGGAGGAAAGTGAAGGCTGTGTTAGGTAATGGCCAGCGGTCCAGCTGTCCTCTAGTCTCTTAGCTCTAGGCCTAGGTTTCTCTGCTGTATTCTCTCTGACCTCTCAGCTTTCACACAGGTTGTGCCCTCTGCCCAGAAAACCCCGACCTTCTCCTTTAGGCCTCAGCTGACATGAGGAAGCCTTCTGTCAGGGTGCCCTGAGCGTTGCACCTCTCTTTCCTAAAGTCATCACTCTTAGGAGACTTGCTCTGTTTGTTTTCTACACCTAAACTGCTCCAGACAGCTCCAGGAAGGAGAGATTTTCTGCTTTGCTGCCTCCTCCGGCATACAGGTGCTCAGTAAATAGCTGTTAAATAAATAGTAAATGAATGCCTGGCTGAATGAGTACTCGGAGGGGAAGATAGGAGTGAGAGCTGAACGCCATTTGCAAGCAGGATGTGAAAAGTCTTGGGAGTCTGAAAAAGATGTTTAGAAGATATGTCAGTTTGGGAAGGAAACTTACTGGTTAATTTAACTTGTCATTTCCAGGGTCTTCTTGCCTAAGAAAGCTGACTTTCAGCTTACTCTGTTCCACATTGAATCCATTATTGAGAAACTACAGGCTTTCAAGACTCAGTACCTTCTCACCAAAAGCACAGCCAGTCTCCTTGAACATATTATCACTTTTTAGCTTAACTCTTATCCCTCGCATCATACTAAAAGACACGTTGCCTCTGGAAAAGAAAAGCTCTCCTAACTCAGGGCTGGACTATGATGTTGTTGGTGCCTTGACTGGCACTGTCCTGGATTAACAAGGCTTTGACCACAAGCATCTTGTGGCTGCCTTCAGCAAACAATTACCAAGCATGGATGAAAGTATCCTGCTGGGCTTTGTAGAGACAAAGATGAAGGAGGCACAAAGCCTGTGATCCAGTTGGGGAGAAGGCAGGTGCACACACATGAACTTCATCCAAAGCACAGAAGCATCGTGAGATGCGTCGCTTCTATCTAATATGGATGGGCTTTATGTAGGAGCGTTGATATTTGAGCTACTAAGTCTTAAGGGGACACAGAATGTCAGCCCAAGTGAAAGAGCAACAAGAACCGAGGCATGAGGGGAGGAAAGTGAAGGCTGTGTTCAGTAATGGCCAGCGGTCCAGCTGTCCTCTAGTCTCTTAGCTCTAGGCCTAGGTTTCTCTGCTGTATTCTCTCTGACCTCTCAGCTTTCACACAGGTTGTGCCCTCTGCCCAGAAAACCCCGACCTTCTCCTTTAGGCCTCAGCTGACATGAGGAAGCCTTCTGTCAGGGTGCCCTGAGCGTTGCACCTCTCTTTCCTAAAGTCATCACTCTTAGGAGACTTGCTCTGTTTGTTTTCTACACCTAAACTGCTCCAGACAGCTCCAGGAAGGAGAGATTTTCTGCTTTGCTGCCTCCTCCGGCATACAGGTGCTCAGTAAATAGCTGTTAAATAAATAGTAAATGAACGCCTGGCTGAATGAGTACTCGGAGGGGAAGATAGGAGTGAGAGCTGAACGCCATTTGCAAGCAGGATGTGAAAAGTCTTGGGAGTCTGAAAAAGATGTTTAGAAGATATGTCAGTTTGGGAAGGAAACTTACTGGTTAATTTAACTTGTCATTTCCAGGGTCTTCTTGCCTAAGAAAGCTGACTTTCAGCTTACTCTGTTCCACATTGAATCCATTATTGAGAAACTACAGGCTTTCAAGACTCAGTACCTTCTCACCAAAAGCACAGCCAGTCTCCTTGAACATATTATCACTGTTATTAAAATTAAGACTCTGTCTTCAACTCTCCTTATCCCTCGCATCATACTGACATAGCTGGGAGATCAAAAAATGATGCTAAACAGACAAAGAAAAATGCATTGACTCCATCGCACCTTATTAAACTAAGCTACCCACTCCACCCCAGTTACCTTGCTACGTATGTGAGACCTTAGACTGACAGAGCCTTGAAATGGTTAAGTGCCCACTTTCCCCTCTCGCCCCCGTTCACTGGACTGCCTGTTTCGGAGCTGCTGTGATATGATGGATGTGTCTGTCTCCATAGTGAAGTGATTAATAGGCATCTGTGTGCAGCGGACCCGGTGACCACAAAGACGACAAGGCCTCTCTGTGTCCTTTGGAGAAATATGCAGAGGCAAAAAGGAGGATGGACATTTCCTCCACCATCGAGCCAGCGCAGGGTTTGTGTTGGGTCTGAGAGCTGAGAAAGATGGCAGCATACCAAGAAAAGCTCCCGAAGTGGGAGCCCTTAAAAATAGACTCCTGCTTCTGCTTTATAGTAAGACAAGCCTGTAATTTCCTTGAAAATCCTCATAACAACTTGGGTGAATGGAATCCAACAACCCAATTTTTCCTGTTTGAAAATCTTAAGGGCAACAAAATGCCAACCTTTCAGTCGTTTGAGGCAGCATGAATGAATGAACGCGTCACAGGCCAAGCATTGCGGCTGCTAACCACAGAGGCCCACTGTCATCCCTGCTAAGGAGAGAAAAAACAAAGAGGGGAAAAAGCCTGACTGCTGACGATTTATCCTCAGAGCCACACCCCAGCCCAGGGAGATGGCCACATGGAAAGTGCAGCCGGAGCTCTCTGTGGTTATCTCAGCAGGAAGCCGCCTTCTCCTGGTCTTACTGCATAATGCGAACCAGATGGGTTAGGAATAAACTGAACCACCAGCAGCCATGGAAATGGGCTCAGGGTTTATAACTCAAACTTTCCTTTTTCTTTTATTTTCAGTTTCCCCTACCCCGCTCCTGGCAGGCCAAATTAGACACTGGAAGGGGCCGTGGTCTTCCAGAGGTATCGAATTAATGACCGACCATGCCACAGTAGAGGCAACTTCCTGACTGTTTAATATCCTTAGTTCAGAAACTATTTGAAAACTCACATATTGAATTGATGCGGCCTGTGGTTGTCTGCAGAGGAATCTACTTCCAGTTCTGTCACCTTTGAAATGGATGCCTTTTTATTTGTTGGGAAAATTTTTCCAAAACCTTGCTACGTATGTGAGACCTTAGACTGACAGAGCCTTGAAATGGTTAAGTGCCCACTTTCCCCTCTCGCCCCCGTTCACTGGACTGCCTGTTTCGGAGCTGCTGTGATATGATGGATGTGTCTGTCTCCATAGTGAAGTGATTAATAGGCATCTGTGTGCAGCGGACCCGGTGACCACAAAGACGACAAGGCCTCTCTGTGTCCTTTGGAGAAATATGCAGAGGCAAAAAGGAGGATGGACATTTCCTCCACCATCGAGCCAGCGCAGGGTTTGTGTTGGGTCTGAGAGCTGAGAAAGATGGCAGCATACCAAGAAAAGCTCCCGAAGTGGGAGCCCTTAAAAATAGACTCCTGCTTCTGCTTTATAGTAAGACAAGCCTGTAATTTCCTTGAAAATCCTCATAACAACTTGGGTGAATGGAATCCAACAACCCAATTTTTCCTGTTTGAAAATCTTAAGGGCAACAAAATGCCAACCTTTCAGTCGTTTGAGGCAGCATGAATGAATGAACGCGTCACAGGCCAAGCATTGCGGCTGCTAACCACAGAGGCCCACTGTCATCCCTGCTAAGGAGAGAAAAAACAAAGAGGGGAAAAAGCCTGACTGCTGACGATTTATCCTCAGAGCCACACCCCAGCCCAGGGAGATGGCCACATGGAAAGTGCAGCCGGAGCTCTCTGTGGTTATCTCAGCAGGAAGCCGCCTTCTCCTGGTCTTACTGCATAATGCGAACCAGATGGGTTAGGAATAAACTGAACCACCAGCAACCATGGAAATGGGCTCAGGGTTTATAACTCAAACTTTCCTTTTTCTTTTATTTTCAGTTTCCCCTACCCCGCTCCTGGCAGGCCAAATTAGACACTGGAAGGGGCCGTGGTCTACCAGAGGTATCGAATTAATGACCGACCATGCCACAGTAGAGGCAACTTCCTGACTGTTTAATATCCTTAGTTCAGAAACTATTTGAAAACTCACATATTGAATTGATGCGGCCTGTGGTTGTCTGCAGAGGAATCTACTTCCAGTTCTGTCACCTTTGAAATGGATGCCTTTTTATTTGTTGGGATGCTATCGCAGGAAGAAAAGGGAAGATGAACGTAAAAAACTTCATTTTCCCTTCCCTGCCAGCAAGAGCCCTAGGTTTGGCTGCTGCTCCTTGGCTCCACTATTTTAGACTCGTCCCTACCAGTGGGAGGACCCCACCCAGAGCAGAGATGAGTCTAGAATGGGGGTCATGACAAGATCATGTTTAAGCCATACTCTGGAATGTTGATATGTGGTTCCATGTGTTGAGCTTGTCACTGGCTTTGTAAAGGTAATGTCTATTTCAGATGGGCCAGGTTTTAAGCAGAATTTGCAAGGTTACTTTCCTTCTTTTTGAGGTTTTCTTTCTAAGAAGACTAGAAACCCAGCATCTAAAGTTTTCGAAACCAGACAAAGCATTTCTGTTTTCCAACTTTCTGGTCCAATTTTCCCCTGGTCTCTTTAAAGACATCAAAACTACAAAATAAGGAAAGAGACAATCTTATAAAATTGTGAAATTTGGGTGATTCTTTGGGATTGTTTGCAGAATTCTGATTTTTTTTTCTCTCCAAAGCAGAGAAAAAAACAAAGGGAAGAGATTTGTTTGAATACTCTTAAAACTTAAACTTACAGGAAATATAGTTCTTAGAATCTGGGTTATAGATGAGGCTGGGTATTATTAGTTAAGAATATAAGTCTTGAGATCATAAAGACCTGGGTTTCAGTCTTGAATCTATAACTATGATCCTGGGCAAGTCATTCAATCTCTCTAAGCCCCAGTAGTGTTAACTATGAGATGAGTGTTGTTGGATGGATTAAATAGATCAAATAAATGAATGGATGTAAAGTGTTTGGCATCGTGTAGGACACATATTAATGCTCAATTAATAATGTGAGGGGAGTGTTCCTAGGATTTTTGACAAGTTACCTGACTTCTGCATGGCCCCAGATAGACTATTTTGATGTAGCACTTTGGTTGGGTTCAAGTGTGTTAGCCAAGAATGGTGAAATAAGGATTTAAAAATACAACAAAATCTTGGAAAGTGACCTTAGATAAGATAGCCCCTACAATTTGGAAAATGTCCTCACTCAGGGTTACTCAGCATTGGTAGCTTGTTAGAAATACAAGTCCTTGGGTCCTACTCAGACCTTCTGAATCAGAATCTCTGGAGATCAGGTTAGAAATTTGTGTTTTAACAAGGCCTCCAGATGATTCGTATGTTCACAAAAGCTTGGGAGATGCTGTCCTCAATGACAGGAATGAGATTCCAGAGGACAACATCAAAGTGTTTCCCTTTAAAGTCCAGCCCCAGTCAGCACTGACACAGTGTATAGCCAGACTCACTAAATTATTTGTAAAAGAATAAATAAATGCAATCTTCCTTGATGTTCACTAAAGTATGAATCTTTAGTAGGTTTCGTGTATAACATTTTCTTATAGTTGCTATATTCTGACGAATACAAAATCGATGTGATTTTATTGGTGAGAACAACATATCCCTGACACTCTCCCTTGATACCTGATCAAAGCTTGACCTGTGGCCTAAAACGCTGTCCCACTACTTCAGTAGCAGAATCAACCCCGTTTGCTAGAGCCAGAAGCTGCCGGGAAAATGCCCATCGTCTCTTTATTTGCTCCAGCATAAAGAAGGGGGAATTACTGATACTCCCCATCTCTGCCTCAGGGGCCATCAGGCAGCAATTGATACTAGAAAGGCCTGTCAGAGTTGGGTCTCAGGGACAGAAGAAACAGAAACTTGGTAGGAACTCATTATTGAGTAGAGCATCCCTCTTTAGTGCTTGCATCCCATGTCACCTTGAAATCTCCTACATGTGAACAATGCACAGCCATCAAATGATCTTTCCCCCTACCTCTCCCCAATGACAGGAATAAAACTCAGAAATTTTCCCTTCTTCTCATAGGTTTGCAAATAAATGAATGGATGTAAAGTGTTTGGCATCGTGTAGGACACATATTAATGCTAAATTTTGTGAGGAGTGTTCCTAGGATTTTTGACAAGTTACCTGACTTCTGCATGGCCCCAGATAGACTATTTTGATGTAGCACTTTGGTTGGGTTCAAGTGTGTTAGCCAAGAATGGTGAAATAAGGATTTAAAAATACAACAAAATCTTGGAAAGTGACCTTAGATAAGATAGCCCCTACAATTTGGAAAATGTCCTCACTCAGGGTTACTCAGCATTGGTAGCTTGTTAGAAATACAAGTCCTTGGGTCCTACTCAGACCTTCTGAATCAGAATCTCTGGAGATCAGGTTAGAAATTTGTGTTTTAACAAGGCCTCCAGATGATTCGTATGTTCACAAAAGCTTGGGAGATGCTGTCCTCAATGACAGGAATGAGATTCCAGAGGACAACATCAAAGTGTTTCCCTTTAAAGTCCAGCCCCAGTCAGCACTGACACAGTGTATAGCCAGACTCACTAAATTATTTGTAAAAGAATAAATAAATGCAATCTTCCTTGATGTTCACTAAAGTATGAATCTTTAGTAGGTTTCGTGTATAACATTTTCTTATAGTTGCTATATTCTGACGAATACAAAATCGATGTGATTTTATTGGTGAGAACAACATATCCCTGACATTCTCCCTTGATACCTGATCAAAGCTTGACCTGTGGCCTAAAACGCTGTCCCACTACTTCAGTAGCAGAATCAACCCCGTTTGCTAGAGCCAGAAGCTGCCGGGAAAATGCCCATCGTCTCTTTATTTGCCCCAGCATAAAGAAGGGGGAATTACTGATACTCCCCATCTCTGCCTCAGGGGCCATCAGGCAGCAATTGATACTAGAAAGGCCAGTCAGAGTTGGGTCTCAGGGACAGAAGAAACAGAAACTTGGTAGGAACTCATTATTGAGTAGAGCATCCCTCTTTAGTGCTTGCATCCCATGTCACCTTGAAATCTCCTACATGTGAACAATGCACAGCCATCAAATGATCTTTCCCCCTACCTCTCCCCAATCAGACAAGAGAATAAAAAACTCAGAAATATTCTCATCCTTTCTTTTCTGGATAGTGGGAGTGACCTGAGCTCATGTTCCATTCCACAAATTAAGACACCGCTGTACAGCCGTGCACTCAGCGGAGCTCAGTGCTTACACATCTACTGAATTGAACTGAATCTGCAAATCCATAGAATTATGTAAGACATTTAAGTTACACTAAATTTCTGCTGTGTGCTTTTAAATCATGGAGTGCAAGACCCGTCAGCACTTAGGCTATATTTATTACCTTCACAAATGTCAGAGGATTGTGTCCAATGGTATCTATTATTTATGAATAACAAGAGGCTGCAGGACTGGCAATGACAAGCTCTAATATGTTCAAAAGGTTAGGCTTAACGCAGTGCTCTGCCCTGTAAATTTCTTCACGTTGTTTTTCCCTCCTAATAAAGCATTGTCAGTGGTGACTGTCCTGAACTCCCATTATCTCTATACAGTTCCTAATGGCTGCCCCTGCCTACAGCAAAGAAATCTAATTGCAGATACATATTTGAAAAAGAGTGCATCTTTTTTTTTTTTTAAAAAAATGCAAATTTTAAAAATAATTGCAGTGGGAAATACCCATTCTCCCATGAAAAAGGAATCTCTTTCCAAAGAAAGCACCCAGCTATAGACTTACAAGAGCTTAAGAAATACTGATTAAGGTTGATAAACCTTCATACTGTCCCTAATTCGCTTTCTAACACTGATTAAAAGCCCATGTTCTCTGTACCGAATATATGTGAATTTATCCAGCTACATTTCACCGGTTGATTCCAGAGCCTTTCTATGACTGAAGTGCTGGGGGGCTGACATATATGTCGTTCTTGTGGGTCCACCAAGGCCCACAGTGCAGTTCACGTGCCTGGCAGGACTTCCCCTATGCCCTGCACAGCCTGTGTCTCCCTGGGACTAGCAAGTGATACTGCGCTTCTGTCCTCTTTCCCTTGACAGCAATGGCCTGAATTATGTATTCTGACCAACTCTGGCAGCTTTTGAGGCCATTCTTATATATAACATCAAGAAAAGAGAGGCTGTCCTCAAGAAATTTCCCAGTTTCCACTGTTCTGCCCTTGCTAGACTGCGTTGTCTATGGAGCAGTGAGGTTTGCAAAGTCAGAGCAGTATGTAACAAGCATGTTTTTTTTAACTCCAAGAAACGAGGCTACCAGAGAGTTTTGAAACAAGCTGATATTATTTTCCCATTATTACACGTGCTCCAAAATACACACTGACTCTTCTCAATTTTATTATGAGGACAAAATAAATTTTAGATGAACACAGTGCAGTTGAACCAATTAAAGAGCACATTTTTAACTACACCAGATGTTCAGTTAATGTGATCATGCCTAACCTAGTCCCTGTAGTCCTTGAAAGTTCCATTAAGCTGTCAGAAAACTTTGTCACTTGTGTGTGTTTTGTGCAAAACATAGAGAAAGGGGAGAAGAAAAGGCTGAAGGAAAAGGATGGGACAAAATGAATTCATGTCAAGGGTGATGTGGCTTGAAAAAGTGGCTACAGATTAAGATTGAAGCACTTCTAGAAGGTGAATGGATTTTTTTTTTTGAAACACCCTAAGGTTTAAGTTGCTGATTTTTAAAAGAAAAAATTAAAGTCTCTATAATCATAATTTAAGTCCTTTTTATTTGAGAAAATGATGTTAGGTGAAGAAAAAAGGTTTAATTGGTATCTCTAGAAAAGAAAATTCAAATATTGGTGTGCACTTGCAGGCAGACAGGGAGATGAAACAGCTTTCTACATGGCTGACATTTAACTTCTTTTCCTTCTACCCTTTCCACAATAATTTCATCAAGACCCAGATAAATTCAGCAAGTTGTCAAGAGGATACAAAATTAATTAGATCAAATCTGCGTCTCTGCCCGTACTGCTGAAAGAACAATTACAGCTGATCATGTGGGCATCCTTCCCCCTTCGTGCCCCTCCGATGCTCACAGGGAGCCTTCTACATTGTCCAGCAGACTGCCTAGTGTCTGGCCTGCTCACAGTAGATCATTTTCTTCCCTGCCTCAAAGAAAAGTCAGAGACTACTAATGGATTCCTTTTGTGACTGGTGACAAAGAAATGCTAGAAGTACATGGCCTAAATTTTTCTGACCAACTCTGGCAGCTTTTGAGGCCATTCTTATATATAACATCAAGAAAAGAGAGGCTGTCCTCAAGAAATTTCCCAGTTTCCACTGTTCTGCCCTTGCTAGACTCGTTGTCTATGGAGCAGTGAGGTTTGCAAAGTCAGAGCAGTATGTAACAAGCATGTTTTTTTTAACTCCAAGAAACGAGGCTACCAGAGAGTTTTGAAACAAGCTGATATTATTTTCCCATTATTACACGTGCTCCAAAATACACACTGACTCTTCTCAATTTTATTATGAGGACAAAATAAATTTTAGATGAACACAGTGCAGTTGAACCAATTAAAGAGCACATTTTTAACTACACCAGATGTTCAGTTAATGTGATCATGCCTAACCTAGTCCCTGTAGTCCTTGAAAGTTCCATTAAGCTGTCAGAAAACTTTGTCACTTGTGTGTGTTTTTGTGCAAAAAATAGAGAAAGGGGAGAAGAAAAGGCTGAAGGAAAAGGATGGGACAAAATGAATTCATGTCAAGGGTGATGTGGCTTGAAAAAGTGGCTACAGATTAAGATTGAAGCACTTCTAGAAGGTGAATGGATTTTTTTTTTTGAAACACCCTAAGGTTTAAGTTGCTGATTTTTAAAAGAAAAAATTAAAGTCTCTATAATCATAATTTAAGTCCTTTTTATTTGAGAAAATGATGTTAGGTGAAGAAAAAAGGTTTAATTGGTATCTCTAGAAAAGAAAATTCAAATATTGGTGTGCACTTGCAGGCAGACAGGGAGATGAAACAGCTTTCTACATGGCTGACATTTAACTTCTTTTCCTTCTACCCTTTCCACAATAATTTCATCAAGACCCAGATAAATTCAGCAAGTTGTCAAGAGGATACAAAATTAATTAGATCAAATCTGCGTCTCTGCCCGTACTGCTGAAAGAACAATTACAGCTGATCATGTGGGCATCCTTCCCCCTTCGTGCCCCTCCGATGCTCACAGGGAGCCTTCTACATTGTCCAGCAGACTGCCTAGTGCCTGGCCTGCTCACAGTAGATCATTTTCTTCCCTGCCTCAAAGAAAAGTCAGAGACTACTAATGGATTCCTTTTGTGACTGGTGACAAAGAAATGCTAATTTAGTGAAAGTAAGCATTGGCAGGTGGGTTCTTTACCACTAGCGCCACCTGGGAAGCCCCAAATGGTGGCACCCTGGCTTATATTATTACTTCTTCCTCAGTCTCTGCCCGTCCCCCATTTCAAAATCAGTTCTGGATGACAAGTCTGGCATGTGCCCTGCACGCCAGTGTTTTAACCACAGTGACAGAGGAGGCTGAGGTTCAGCTTTACCTTGCACAGAGGTCTTAGCTTGGCATGGAACATCTGTAGAAAATGCCAGTGATATGTAGAAAACCCCTATAGATTCAAAATTGATGCAAAATTCCATTTCCCAAACATACCATGTATGTGTTATTAACAACCTAACATGATTGAATAATCAATTTATTATTTATCTATCGCCTCTCAGTCTCTTGATCTCTGTATTTCCCTCCTTTTCACCCACCTTCCTTCCATCTCCTACTCCCTACAGGTAAAGCCAAAACCCCTTATTCTGACTTTTAAGGCTGCAGACGAGCATTTCAATCACAATTCCCTTTCTGGCCTTTTATATGCTCTGCCTCTCAACCTTCGCTCTGCCCCAAAGCTAGCCAGGAGGCCACCTGTGGGTACCCACTGCTCCACTCAGGCTCCTTGAGTGCCAGGCTTGGCGCTGAATCAGATCAGCTTGTGCTGTAGCACCAAGCAGAAGGTGACACACAGCACATGTTTGCTGAATGATTTGAATGCATGAAGGAAGAAATTAAGGAAGGCTGCTGTTTTGCCTTTCTTTGAGACTAGGGTCGCTGTCACCATGGTTACATTTTTGGGGCTTCCCAGATGGCTCCGTGGTAAAGACTCTGCCTGCCAGTGCACGATCTGCAGGGGATTTGGGTTCAGCCTCTGGGTGGGGAGCCTAGAGAATCCTATGGACAGAGCAGCCTGTGGGGCTACAGTCCTTAGGGGTCACAAGGAGTTGGACACAACTGAGCATCTGAGCACACGTGCCTTTCTTTGAGACTAGGGTTAGTATCACCATTATTACATTTTCTGTTAAATTAGATTACTATTTTCTAGTGCTTTCTGGATTCCAGTTCATCTCCTTCAAAGTCATGGATATGAGAAATGAAAAAAAAAAAAGGCATTCATATAGTGAAAGAAAAAAACACCCACTGTAGTTTACATAACAGTTGATAAACAAACCTGAGGTTAAATTAAAATTAGAAACAGTGGTTCTAATCAATCCCTTGTTTAGGCACAATTTGATGTCTGAGCTTTCTTCACTGAAAAGTAGCATTTGAAAGCTTGCTTTCAATGATAATTTTAAAAATTACTCTAATATCCAAACATATGCACAACTTTTAATGATATTTCTCTGGAATTAAATATAATGATAATATTTTTTCCCAGAATGAAATTTTTACTGTAATTGCTCTTATGTGGGTTGTTATGGATTTCCTAAGAGTTAATGGGCAAATGTAGACCAGAGATTAAATCTTATATACTCGCTGAATAAATTATCAGCAGGCTCTTCAATAGAATTGCCTGGTAGCAAATAAATATGCAGATAAATAATATTTTAGTATACGTATATCCCATGAGACAGGTGGGGCATACTTATACTAAAAAGTTACTCATGGTTTCTCTGAAATTAACATGTAGCTGAGCACTCTGTATTTAATGTAGCAACCCTGCTCCTTCACCTCCAACTGACGTGCATCTATTAGTGCATCCACAGATATCTTCAGACTCACTCTAAACTTTTGAAGATTAAAATAGTTTAACAGCATAATAACAATGATAGTAAGTCTTTATGGAGGCAGGTATAGCACAATTTACAAATCTGAAAATATACTAATGGACTACATTTCAAAATTGTGTTTTTCTTTATCAACAGCAATGTCGATACCAAGTTTCTTAGGAATTTTGAGGGATACCTCTCCTCTCACCCTCAGAACTGAAGGTGAACTTACTCAAAAGCACTGTGGGAGCAGCAGCCACCAGTTCCCATCTGTTAGTGTTCCCCGGCCCTCACTGTGCCTATGCCTACCTGGTTGAACTGGTTGTTGATCGTTAAGTGGTAGCTGGGGGCTTTCCTGGTGGCTTAGATGGTAAAAAAATATGCCTGCAATGTGGAACACCTGGGTTTGATCCCTGGGTTGGGAAGATCCCCTGGAGGAGGGAAAGCCTACCCACTCCAGTATTCTTGCCTGGAGAATTCCATGCCTGGTTCCTGAGTCGCAAAGAGTCAGACACGACTGAGCGGCTTCACTTTGACTAAGTGGAAGTCAGAGCCCTTTGTCTCTCCTCCTCACCAGACAGAACTCTTCTCAACCCCTTTCGCTTCCAAGACCACCATCACATTTAAAAACGGTGCTGATACGATAGGTTCTCCTAGTAAAAGCTATGTAAATTCTTGTGTAGTTTTTTTTTTTTTTTTTGAAATAAAGCTCAGAATGTTCAAAAAGAGCCTGAGTGTGCCAGCATTTCTACACAAATTTTCAATATGAATCCTGTAGCAGAGACATTGCCTCCCTCCTCCTCCCTGTCTGTTGATATATGACTGCTATAATACCGGCGCTGAAGGAGACGACTGCAGAAAAGGGCCCGAGGAACCGTTTCCAAGTGCTGTGTCCTTGAAGTGTTCAGCCAAGTTGTCTTCAGTTGTTCATATCCTTCTCTAAACTCTGCCGTGCACCATTTTGCCTCGTTCATAAAGCTAATAGTGGTCATAAAGAGTTTTTGGTGCATTTCTGTGTCTGGTTCATCCGTCTGGCGGTTTGATATTTTTTGGACAGGAATTCTGTCTATCTCTAGTTTAGCCTCTAACTCCTTACTGGCATCCAATACTGTACTCTGGAGCCAGTAATAAATTGTGCTTGAAGACTCCTTAGAAAACATTTTTGTTATGTTAATGTTACTGAAGAGATGGTAGAGAAAATGCAGTCCAAGTTTAGTACCAGAAAAGAAGTGTATTTTTCTGCCTTTATTACTGTTTTTAGCAATAATTTTCTCTGTATATAGGACTGCCTGCATAGGACTTGATAGGACCTGATAGGAGCCAAGAAATCGCTTTTCCCATTGGGAGAAAAGGGATGCTTTAAAGTCCTTCATCCATTAGATTTTAAGCATTGTTGTTCAGTTGCTAAGTTGTGTCTGACTCTTCGCGACCTCACAGACTCCCCTGTCCGCCACTATCTCCTGGAGTTTGCTCAAATTCATGTCCATTGAGTTTGTAATGCTATCTAACCACCTCATCCTCCGATGCCCCCTTCTCCTCTTGCTGTCAGTCTTGCCCAGCATCAGGGTCTTTTCCAGTGCATTGGCTCTTTGCATCAAGTGGCCAAAGTATTGGAGCTTCCCTTCAGCATCAGTTCTTCCAGTGAACATTTGGTATTGATTTCCTTTAGGATTGACTAGTTTGATTTCCTTGCAGTCCAAAGGACTCTCAAGAGTCCTCTCCAACACCACAGTTTTAAAGCATCAGTTCTTTGGCATTCAGCCTTCTTTTATGGTCCAACTCTCACATCCATACATGGCTATCAGAAAACCATAGCTTTTGACTATATGAACCTTTGTTGGCATTTTTTAAACTTTTGGCCTTGGTTCTTCATTTATTTATTTTCATCCATCTCCACTCCCTGGCCTGTGTGGGCCTCCCACCACAGCGGCCCCCCTCATTGCAGAGCACTGGCTCTCAGGCATGTGCTCCAGAGCGCTGGCTCTCAACTGGACACACCGGCCCAGCTGCTCCACTGCATGTGGGATCCTCCCAGGCCAGGGATCAAACCTGTGCCCCCTGCACTGCAAGGCGGACTCTTTACCCACTGGACCACCAGGAAAGCCCCCTTTCTCAGCATTTTAAGCAATACAGATTATTAAAACACAGAAGCAGTTCAGCTAGGCTCTGTTAACAAATATACTCTCTGAAAATGGGATTTCTTAGCCTGTTCATGAAGAAAGCCTGGCTGTAGGGTTTGGGACTCACAGTAGATACGTTTGAAAGAAAAGGGAAAGAGGAGTCAAGTGAAGGTTACTGCCAACCAGGGACGCGCTGTAACACGAGTCCTTACAGACCTTGGATGAGTAGAAGTGCTGGAGGTAAGCCTTCCCTGGGCCGCAGTTAGGGAGGTAAGAGCTGCAGTCTCCACGTGAATGCTCACTGCTGGTCTGGAGAGCACCTTGCCAGATGCTTAACAAGCCTAGGATGACTCGTTTCTTTTTAGTCTGAATCCATCATACTTTCAATTCCTACTTGACCAAACTTCCCATCGGTAATCACAAAGCTCAGTAATTGGAAGAGAAATCAGAAGAGCACCAGATTGTATGATTGCAGCGCTCAGAGCCCAGCCAATGAAAGGCAGTAGCCTCCTTCAAGAGGGTTCTTCTAAACGCCAGAAACACATTTTGGGTAATACTTTACTCCTCACTGGACTCTGTTTTAATTTTAGTTCCAGACCAGAGTTACCCACAGTTTAGCCATCAGCTAGTAAGGCTACAAGTCTACTCATTGCTACAAATCAAGGAGTCTCATCTACAGTGTTATTCACTGTTAGTATTTCAGTATCCCTATACTTCCTGCATTAACATTTACTTAGTATTTCACTTAAATTACATTTACAGTGCATTTCAAATGGAAAGTTTATATCATCATAAATGGAGAAAAGAATCCCTTTTCATAGATAGAAGGTAACCATAAAAAGAAAATTGCGCGTTCATTCGCTAAATTGTGTCTGACTCTTTGTGACCCCATGGACGGTAGCCCACTAGGCTCCTCTGTCCATGGGATTCTCCAGGCAAGAACACTGGAGGGGGTTGCCGTGCCCTTCTCCAGGAAATCTTTCTGACCCAGGGATTGAATTCCCATGTCTTGCATTGGCATGTGGATTCTTTACCACTGAGCCAGCTGGGAAGCCTCAGATAAAATTAACTGAAACCAGAAAAGGGCTAGTTCCAGCTAGCTTCAGCTGCATGGCAAAGCCATCTAAAACCTGTACTTTCTTCCCAGAAGGATAGTGGCAAGTTTCAGGAGTTGTCAAAGATAAAGCACCAAACGGAGACTTTTGCCTTGACATAACCAAGAAGATGCAAGGAGAAATGAAAAAGGCATTAACTTCCCACCATATGATTCAGCCACGATGCTTCTGAGTCACTTAAATCATCTCATGTAAGATGTGACCTGGCCTTCTTGGGGGCTGTGATGCATCTGAGGAATAAATAATTGGCTGGAAAGAGGACTGTTGATAAACCCTGTGATTTATGCAGTTCCACTCAGGATTGTTAGAAAGTATGGCCAGTATACTCAGCAGCCTTTATAGACCTTCTGAATCTTACTAGTGTATTATTTCCCAAACTAAAAATTGCTTACAAAACAGCTTGTACATTGATTAAAATATATTCAGCATTTGCTGTACATTTTAGTTTAAATTATTCATTTGATCTCTAATTTAAATTCTGTTTCTACATCTTTCCCTGGTCTGTAATGAGCACATCTCCTTGACTAAATATAATAATGTGATAATATCTTGTTTCAAAGATTTCCTAAAATATATAAGCCTACTACAGTTCTGGCATTTCCAATCAAACGGGAACATCTTTGTACGTATCGACTATTTCATCAGCTTTCTGAGAGCTCCCAAGAACTCTAGAAAATAAACTCTGAAGGAGGAGATTTCCTTCTAATCTGATTTATTCCTGTGTCCTTGGGGCAGTGGTCCAGGTTTTCACTGGACATTTGTGCTCCACAGCTCTCTTGGCAGATCGGCCTGTGGCAAGTCCCCTCACCTATCTTCCTGTAAATCAGGTTTTAGAGGACTGTTACTTTGCGTCAGAAACAAGAGAGGCACAAGAGTGGCTATCAGTTCTCACTATTGCTTAACCTAGAAAAGAAAGCTCTTATTTCTTTCGCTGTGGGAAGTTGGAGGAGAGGGGTGAGGGGAGACAAGCCAAATCTAAAAATAAAAGGGATTTTCTCTCTTATTCATATGTAATCAGAGCCTCTTTGTAACTACTCATTACCACCTCAAGAGTTATAGGATGAATAAATAATATATATTTTTAAATGTGGCGAAACCAAGAAAGAAGTAGCCGGGGCTGCTTCTAATTTATCAACTTGGTGATTAAAGGGCTGGCTCTCGAGGCTCCAGACATCTAGGGAGCCAGAGATAAAACAGGGCAGTTGGCTGTGTTTTTCCTAATGAATCTAGGGCTTGGAAGATACCAGGCAATTTTAAAGAGAAGCAACAAGGACAAGAGACATTAGACAAGGCCAGTAGGGTAATGAAGGGCAAGGCCAGTTACTGAGAGAAAATTACTTCATTTTCTGTGATAATGCTTCCGTGTGCTTTGCGTGTCTCTTCTCATGCTTTGGTAGCATGACTGTATATACACGTACCGCGTCAGAATGCCACCCCCCCCAACCCCGTGCAGAAGGAAAGAGCCTTGGAACGGTCCGCTGAGGGGCAGAGGGCTGGCGTCTATTGTTAATATTTTGAAAGAGGGAGGCTGAGAACAATGGTAGCAGAAGGGGGTTAGATTGCAAGGTGAGAAGCGGTGCTTTGACAGAATGTGAGGGACGCACAGGATTAAATCAAGACGAAAGACACAGCAAGGAAAAGAAAGGAAAAGGCAAGCAAACATACTCTGGAAATGCAGAGCTGTTTGGAGGATGAGGTGAGACCAGGATGGGATCAGCCCCATGGCGCTCAGCATTTCTGCAGAGCACAGCTCTGGGCTCATCTGCTCACTCGCTTTTTTTTTTTTTTCCCCACCCAGCAGCCAAAATAAAAACGGCACTGGACACTTGACTCCTCCTCAGATAGCTGGTCAGCAAACAGCATTTTCTGCTTAGCGGGGAAACATACGGTATTTTAGAAACAATTCCAGAGTATATTTAGCTCCTAAAGCCAGGGCACAACAAATGTCACATTCCCATGAGACAATCAGCCCTGCGAAAAGAGGACCTGCCAGAGGCCTGCAGAAAAACCTGTGAAACTGCATCCTCTTATTTCTTTCGCTGTGGGAAGTTGGAGGAGAGGGGTGAGGGGAGACAAGCCAAATCTAAAAATAAAAGGGATTTTCTCTCTTATTCATATGTAATCAGAGCCTCTTTGTAACTACTCATTACCACCTCAAGAGTTATAGGATGAATAAATAATATATATTTTTAAATGTGGCGAAACCAAGAAAGAAGTAGCCGGGGCTGCTTCTAATTTATCAACTTGGTGATTAAAGGGCTGGCTCTCGAGGCTCCAGACATCTAGGGAGCCAGAGATAAAACAGGGCAGTTGGCTGTGTTTTTCCTAATGAATCTAGGGCTTGGAAGATACCAGGCAATTTTAAAGAGAAGCAACAAGGACAAGAGACATTAGACAAGGCCAGTAGGGTAATGAAGGGCAAGGCCAGTTACTGAGAGAAAATTACTTCATTTTCTGTGATAATGCTTCCGTGTGCTTTGCGTGTCTCTTCTCATGCTTTGGTAGCATGACTGTATATACACGTACCGCGTCAGAATGCCACCCCCCCCCAACCCCGTGCAGAAGGAAGGAGCCTTGGAACGGTCCGCTGAGGGGCAGAGGGCTGGCGTCTATTGTTAATATTTTGAAAGAGGGAGGCTGAGAACAATGGTAGCAGAAGGGGGTTAGATTGCAAGGTGAGAAGCGGTGCTTTGACAGAATGTGAGGGACGCACAGGATTAAATCAAGACGAAAGACACAGCAAGGAAAAGAAAGGAAAAGGCAAGCAAACATACTCTGGAAATGCAGAGCTGTTTGGAGGATGAGGTGAGACCAGGATGGGATCAGCCCCATGGCGCTCAGCATTTCTGCAGAGCACAGCTCTGGGCTCATCTGCTCACTCGCTTTTTTTTTTTTTTTTCCCCACCCAGCAGCCAAAATAAAAACGGCACTGGACACTTGACTCCTCCTCAGATAGCTGGTCAGCAAACAGCATTTTCTGCTTAGCGGGGAAACATACGGTATTTTAGAAACAATTCCAGAGTATATTTAGCTCCTAAAGCCAGGGCACAACAAATGTCACATTCCCATGAGACAATCAGCCCTGCGAAAAGAGGACCTGCCAGAGGCCTGCAGAAAAACCTGTGAAACTCTCGCATCCCAGGAGATGCTGCACACACGGATGTGACATCATTCAGGCGCCCACGTCAGGGAATGAAAGGAAGCAAGGGATCACAGATTGGGTCAAGTTAAAGGACGTCATCATGAGTCAGAAAAGAAACAAGACTTTTCCAACGGAGTAACGCCATCACCATGGCATACCACACAGCTGGGCCACACCAAAGAAAAGTTGGAAATAAATCATGAACATTCAACAGAAACAACACTTCAGAGCAAAACGGAAATTAAAATCATAAAAAATCATGGCAAAAGGAACGTTAAGCTACATCACTTTTTTATTTTTAAAATTTCTGCATAACGGCTCGTTGTCGTTGCCCCATCAAATGCATAACCAGTTGTCAAAAAACGAACCTCCGGTTTGACAGGGCAAGGCAAAGAGTTCACAGCACGAGAACAGTGATCATGTTCAGCACCCATGCGGTCACCTCTGCCACCATTGTTTGACAGTTTGTAGACTGCTTCCAGCTTTGTCAATAGTCATAATAAGACCCCAGAGACTGAACCATGCCGAAGTTTCAAATGATCTGTCAAAGTGTTAATTGGACTCTTTGATAACCTCCATCCCCTGGGAGAGTTAACAATGAGAAAATTCTTGCCATCCGTCTCAGGGAAGTGAGGAGGAAGTGATTACAACCAACTGCTAGGTACTCGGTTGACATGTTTAATGCTTTACTGGAAAGACTCTGGCTTTTCAGAAAATCGTGAGGGGCACACACAGCATGATTTCTACTCTGTTTGGAGGATGAGGTGAGACCAGGATGGGATCAGCCCCATGGCGCTCAGCATTTCTGCAGAGCACAGCTCTGGGCTCATCTGCTCACTCGCTTTTTTTTTTCCCACCCAGCAGCCAAAATAAAAACGGCACTGGACACTTGACTCCTCCTCAGATAGCTGGTCAGCAAACAGCATTTTCTGCTTAGCGGGGAAACATACGGTATTTTAGAAACAATTCCAGAGTATATTTAGCTCCTAAAGCCAGGGCACAACAAATGTCACATTCCCATGAGACAATCAGCCCTGCGAAAAGAGGACCTGCCAGAGGCCTGCAGAAAAACCTGTGAAACTCTCGCATCCCAGGAGATGCTGCACACACGGATGTGACATCATTCAGGCGCCCACGTCAGGGAATGAAAGGAAGCAAGGGATCACAGATTGGGTCAAGTTAAAGGACGTCATCATGAGTCAGAAAAGAAACAAGACTTTTCCAACGGAGTAACGCCATCACCATGGCATACCACACAGCGCTGGGCCACACCAAAGAAAAGTTGGAAATAAATCATGAACATTCAACAGAAACAACACTTCAGAGCAAAACGGAAATTAAAATCATAAAAAATCATGGCAAAAGGAACGTTAAGCTACATCACTTTTTTATTTTTAAAATTTCTGCATAACGGCTCGTTGTCGTTGCCCCATCAAATGCATAACCAGTTGTCAAAAAACGAACCTCCGGTTTGACAGGGCAAGGCAAAGAGTTCACAGCACGAGAACAGTGATCATGTTCAGCACCCATGCGGACACCTCTGCCACCATTGTTTGACAGTTTGTAGACTGCTTCCAGCTTTGTCAATAGTCATAATAAGACCCCAGAGACTGAACCATGCCGAAGTTTCAAATGATCTGTCAAAGTGTTAATTGGACTCTTTGATAACCTCCATCCCCTGGGAGAGTTAACAACGAGAAAATTCTTGCCATCCGTCTCAGGGAAGTGAGGAGGAAGTGATTACAACCAACTGCTAGGTACTCGGTTGACATGTTTAATGCTTTACTGGAAAGACTCTGGCTTTTCAGAAAATCGTGAGGGGCACACACAGCATGATTTCTACTCTGTTGTCTCTTCTTGAGTACTGGGCCAAGACGAACTCATCTGGGGTCAGGAGCCACACAAAACAAATAACGGCACATGCTAGGGCTGGTGGCCTGTGGTGGTCGTTCTGACCTATCCCAAGTCGATCCGGTGCTGTCTTGGGATGGTAAAGAGCAGGGATCCCACCAACCTAAGTGACTGCTGAGACCATCGCCATTTGAAAAAAAATATACTGGGGCAGAACATATTCGCAGTAAGAAGTTAGAGGAGAATTAATAGGATTGAATAAGGGAGTGAGTTCGAGAACATGCCTATGTGGGCTTGGCGTGCAGCAGCGGAGCGTATGGCATTCTCAGCAGAGGAGGCGCCAAGAAAGTAAAAGGGATGAAAATTTAGCGTGTCAGTCTGCTGAGCTAACATTCTCTAAAAGCAGAGATGGAAGTATGTGTGCAGAAACCCCGGGAGAGGACATGACAGACTGTCCTCCCAAGGTCACTGGGGCTGTCTGCCCTCGTCAGACCCTGGCTTGGATGAAACTCTTGAAAAACCTATAGAAGTAAACAAGGCTGAATGGGGAGAAACAGCTCGCAACATAACTGAGCTTTTCAGTCTCTGATTTACAGGACTGTTTTTTGGACAATTGTAAAGGCCTCTTTGGTTGCAGCTGCAACTAAAGTAGGATGTGTTACCAGAAGCAGCAAACGGCGAGAAAAGAGATGACATTTCCTGTCTCTAGTCGAGCAAAGAAAGCCAGGGAGAATTCAGGACAGTTCACAGTAGAGTCCCTTTCATTTAGCGCAGCTTCCTTTCCGTTTTAAATGCATAGCAATTCTGCTTGATTAAATAACATATTTTTGTTTTAGCTGTTGTCCTCCCAAGGGCACTTTAGCGCGTCTCAGAACCTCGGCTCTATTCAAATTCAGGACCATGTGAGGGTGAGGGATGGGACCGGCCAGAAAAGACTTTGCTCTGCTCTTTTTTCCATTCACTGATTAAACGGGCTTTTACTTCAATTACATGTACTTGCCAAAGGCCACGCTGCATTCCGTCTTATTATAGGGGGAAAAGAGGATCCAGAACTCGCTGGATGAGCTGGGAGGAGCGCCAGGGGACCTCCGGAGCCAGCGTCCACCCAGGGCCAGGCCAGGCCTGTCTTGGGTGGAGGAAGCTTAGAGGACGTGTTATTTGTTTTGTGTGGTTTCTCCTCGGTCGCGGGATCCTTTCGGATCAAGCCTAGCCCCGAGGATTGGGTTGCAGTCTCTCCCGAGACGCTTTCCCTCGCAGTGTGTTGGAGGGCTGTTCCTTCAGCGCTGCTGCTGTTCAGCTGGAAGCAGTTACAGAGTCCTCCCCGCCTCCCCGCCCTCTCCCCAGAGGAAGAGGAGCTTCCAAGGCCTTACCCTTCTTGTCTTGGTGGTTATGGGAAGACACTGCCCCCAAGGAGTCGGAGCTGCCGGCCGACTCCTTCCAGTCCAGCATTCCTTCCCTAGACTCATACCCCTCTTGAGCCGCCGAATCGGACGTGGTGGTACTGGGCAGGAGGGAACCGGAGTGCCCTGTGTTCATCACAAATACAGTTAGGGAGAACATGAGCCGAGACGCCTGCTTTCTCTTTGCTCAGAGGCCAGGAGGTGGGACACCCCAGCTGGCGGTGTGAGATTCAAAGGAGACTGCCCTCCACATAACAAGGCCAGTGGTAGGATTTGGTTGTTAGAGGGTGGAGGGCCGGCTCTTGTCTCTGCTGCTTGCTGGGTGAGCCTGGGGGAATCATGTAACCTCTCTGGGCCTTTTCACCTTGTACACAAGGTGGAGGCCATGTCACGGAGCCCTGATGCTGGGAGGATACAGCAGCATCATGCTGAAAAGGTACCTAGCAGTGTCGGACACAGAGTAAGTGCTCAGAGTCCCTTGGCATTCCTGGAGCAGCACGGAGGCAGAAAGTGTCCCCCTGGGGATCGCCTTCCTGGCTGATGGGGCAGGTGCATGGTGGTGGGTGAGCCTCTGCCCGGTCAGCTGCCCTGAGCCCTTCCTGTGGAGGGTGTCCGCTGCAGCGCGGCCTCACAGGCGGTCTGCTTGGTGGGGCAAGTGTCTGCTTTCTAAAGAGATCTGACCCCGGCCTCCTCCCTGGAATAGAGGCCTCAACTGTTCTGCATTCTTATGCAGTGCCTTCTGTGTCTTATGCCAGCCACGTTAAGTTTCAAGATCTCATGACTTCTACCCGTAAGAGGTGGTTTTTGAGGCCACAGTGGCTGATACAATTCAGACTAGAAAGGCAGAGCTTTCTGAGATCTAGAGTCGCCTCCCACAGGGTAATGCCAGGGGAAGGATGGCTAGGTGGGGAGGTATGGCAGACACTGGACATTTCCTGTGAATACATTTCCAAGCCTTCCCTTCCATCATCCCGCAAGGTTAAATGCACATGGTATCTGGCGCTGTGATCTAAACTGTCACAGTGATTTAAAGAAGCCCCACTACCTGTTCTCTCTAGTGGAAATAAAAAATAACCTCTCTGTGATTTTCAAGTGGAGTCTTTGGCTTATTAAACCATCTTACTTATAGCAACAACCTCTTGAACAATTTTTAAAAAGACATCAGGGCAACTACTCTGATTGTAGTCGATGCCTTTGGTAGAAAGTAGGACAGATTCCCAAGTGGCTTCAGCCTCAGGCTCTGATCACCACATGTGTGATAAATAAAATGCTGGAGCCCAGAAAGAAAGATTATAGTGAGTACACTTCTTCTTTTTACAGTTATTATTGGAAGTTGGATTTTCAGGAGACTTGAGTACTACAAATTATAGACCATGTAACCATATATATATAACATGGTTATATACATATACATGGTTATATATATATATATAAAACTGTGTATATCTGTGAATAAAGCAGGGAAAAGCAAGCAATTCAAGCAATTCAAGTGTGTATCTAGGCTATAGAATTTCCATGGGGAGCTCTATATTTAAAATGTTAACCACGAAGCTTTGGTAACATTTAAAAGGTCCCCTTCTGTGTAGAGCTGGTTTGGCTCTTACACAGCTTCAGATATCTGGCTTATTGCATAGAGTCTAGTTTGTATCCAGCTGCTAAAAACATGCTCATTTAAAACTCAAGAATGCTCACACCTAGATTTTTTGTTTTTACGTTTCTGGCTTTCACATCTCATCTCCCAATACTGGTAAGAGACCATGGGCAGAACAATTATTAACCTGGAAATGGAAGTACAGACTTTCTTTTACTTCCTTTATGTTTATCTTGAGGTCTAAAATATAGGCTCCGTTTACTGCTGTTGAATTCAACAATGCTCTCATGACACACACTGTGAACCTAAGAGAGACTTGAGCACCCAGGCTAAGCAAACGATGAGAAATAGCTTTGTAAGGAGTTCGAAAAAAGGGGGAGGAAAATAAGAAGGCTCTCTCCTCCAAATAGCAAGAACTTCTTTACCTGAATTGATATGCCTTTTGAGCACTTTCAATTTAACTGTGTTCAAGGGGCAATTTTACGGTAATGCCATAAGTATGGTTTGGGGAGAACATTTCTTAATACGGTAATCTAGGGGAAGTATATGCCTAAGGGACACATTCTCTGTAGAAAGAGTTCCTGGACCATATGCTGCAAATACATGGAAAACTCATTGGTAATGGAAAGCTATGGCTATGAGAGGAAATTAATGTGGACCAGATGGTAGTTAGGTAGGAAAATGTTGCACGCAAATGTGAGAAATCAGCTCCTGCCTATTGCTGAAGTGTTAGTCTAATACCCACCACATCTCCATTTTCTCCATGTAAATCTAGAGAAACCATGCATCAGATATACTCAAATGGAGAAAAAATTGAGCAGCATGAGGCTTGTAATCTTTGAAACTTATGCTTGAGGACAGGCAGTGTGTGTCACGGGTAGAAGCAGACAGAGAAAGCAATGCCTGATTCTCAAGAATTTTAGGACTACCATGTGAAAGCACCTTTAAGCAGCTGTCCTTTGTGTGAACTCAAAGAGGTGGATTATTTGCCCTCTCCAGTTGTTAAATGGAAGTCATATTCCTTCTTAGAATCTGATTCAATAGGCTGTGTTGTTTTTGTGCATTCCCGAAGAGATTTGGTAACCATAATCATGCTACAAAAATAGACAGTCATTGGTAGATACGGTATTAGAGGTCAGCAATTTGGAACTTATAATTTTGTCTTGTGGATCCAATATGAAAAGTCATATTTTGATCAGTAGAGCTTATTATGTATTATTCTTACAAAATACAAAGAAATAGACTTCAAGAGCTAACTTTGATATGCATCATATTGTTTCTCTATATCTACAAGTTAATAATTACAGAGGTTAGAGACTCTTCAAACTACTCTAACCTGTTAACAATGATGGCAGCCAATTAGACACAGAAGAAACACTAAATCAATACAAGAGAGGAAGGAGGGAAGGAAGATAGTCAGGGTCCAATTCACTAAAAAGGGGCTTTTGTATATGTTACCAATGTTTCAGAGAGCTTCTGCCACACAGAGAGTTTGGTTTATTGAATGATCCTTTTTTTCAGAGTTAGGCAGTTCTTGTTCTGTGGGTCACTGTATGAGTCAACACTTAGTCACTGAGCTTGCATGTTACGGGAACATGCAAAGGACACAGCTAGGCACAGTGGGTGTACCTTGGACTTTGGAGTTGGCAGCCTTGTTTACATTCGTGCTCATCAAAACAACAATTTGGTTTTTCTTTTGACAGCACAAATATATAGCCTGGCACATAGTGGGCCCTAAACAAAGATCTGCAAATGAATGAATCAAATCTCTTCTAGGTTTATTAACTCCAAAATAAGCATCTCTTGCAGCAGTTTGCGAAAAGAAAGTCTCCTGTGTTTTGGTAAATACTGTCTAGACCAGCCCTCATTTTGATGGTCAGTTAATTCCGTAACCACTTGACATGGGAGAGGTTGAGGATCACTTCAGGATCCAGTCACGAAGTGGATTGGATCATTAGTTGAAAGGAAAATTCCAAGTCTTCTGTAGTATCATCCCAGAAGCCACTGATGGAGCAAATGGGGATTGTCTTTTAACTTTAAAACTTGTTAATGTGGAGGATTAATAAGTTCTTTGCCTTTTGTAAAGGCAGTCAGAGGAATCCATAAATTGAAGAGTAATTTTTATTCATTAAGAGCATCCCATGCTTTAATTCGTCTATCTATATGAGAAATTACCTGAGAGTTAAAACTGGCCATAGGATGATTGATGAATGCAAGGGAGGTTGCTGGTTCAATTAGATTCAGGACCTGAATTTCTCAATATCTGATGAAGATTATTCAATTATAGGAAATGATTGCCAAGTGTGGTTTCGGAGAAAAGCAGATGCTAAGTGGGTTCTCTTTCTGAAGGGCTAGCTGAGTTAGAGGACACTTGCCTCCTGAGGAGTGTTTCTTCTAGCTGCTGGGGTTCAGTATGCTGGCTTGAATCACAGACGAGAGAGGGCAGGGGTGGTGACCTCGGGGGGCTCGCTGACTCCACGGTGCCTTGCTCATGACAAGAGAAACCAGATATCCGTACAGCCCCATGTATAGGATAGTCTTAGGACTTTCAAAGAGGCTTTCTCTTTATGGTAATTTGACCCAAGAGTGACAGTTCCACAGAGCTACTAAACACATTCTCTGAATCCTAAGTCTGCCTTGCTTTCTTTTCCTCCCTCTGTTTTCTTTATTTTGTCCTCTTCCTCTCCTATCTACCTCTACATTTAAAGACTGATCTGAGTGGTTAGTGTCATGGATTTTAAACATAGAAGTGATAAAATGTCTGCATATCAACATATCAATGAAACGTGTAGTCCCCACTATAACCCGCAGAAACTTCAGTTTGCCATTACGTAATGTGTTGTTTACTACCTTAAAAAAATAAACATGAGTCCTTTATCTTAAAAAAAAAAACATTTGGGGAAACTTTGAGAAGAGGAACTGGAGCGTTTCAACTACATATGAACTTTCCTTATAAAATAGAGCCCAGAATATTCTGTCGATGGACTCCACGGCTTTGTTTCGTACAGTGTCTGCGTATTTCAGAACAGGAACAATGGGGTAAATCCTGTTTGCACATCATTTCCGCTGCATTGCTCTTCCTTATACACATTGAAAGATATACCACTGGAGATAGGTTTAAAAACTCATACTCCATGTATGATTAAATTTTGATGCTTATATTGGAAAGTTTTGCCTAATAAGAACTTGGTATCTGCATTCTGTATAGGTTTTCCCTGCAGAGGGTATTGTTCTGAAAGTCAGAATTTTGGGGAATGGTACCATCTATCAGTGAAGGAGCTATGGCCTATTAGTTATAAGCACTATTCTTTTATCTTAGATGTACTTATGTCCAAAAGCAATTTCTTCTCTCTCAAGAACTTATTAAATGCATTCACCACATTCTCTAAGGTTGGCATATTTCATGTTATGTGGATTAAAAATGTAAGACTCATTCTCACACGTCAGTTGTCTCAGATATGTAGAGAAATTTTTGAAGCATCATGGAATCTATGAGTAATTTTAGTGAATTGGGGCCCTGACATAGCAGAAGAATCTGGTCCATGATATTTAGGAATGAAAACTAAAACTACCACAGGATGAGTGGTTTGAAGAATAAGAAAATAAAACAAAACCATAAACTGACCATATACTGTGTTGTAAGACATTTCATGATCTGGTAGAGGAGTTGAAATGTCTATAAAAAATAATGAGAATTTAAAAGTTAATTGAAAAAAGAAACATAAGATTCAGAAATCCTCAAGAGGGTTAGTGAAACAGGATTTTGCAAACAGATTCCCACTGCGATTAAATTAGGAGTGACATCTTCCTTACCATTCAGTGCCACGAAGGAATCTGAAAGACAAAAGGGAGGAGCGAGTTACCTGATGTTTAACACTCGGATCCACGTAATTTATATGATCAGTGGCAATGAGCTGACACAGAGCTGCGCCAGTACTAAGTGCTTGTAACAGGAGACACTTCATGTTTGGTTTCACATCCCTGTATCTCTTTCCCAAGTGGGTTTCCTCAGAGGTGCCAGGAGGCAGAGAAAAAGCAAGTGTGTGTGCTAGGAAAGGTAACTGTGATTATGTGTTAAGCCTGGCTCCTTCCGGAGGGACGTGTGTCTGGGTGATGAGTCACTGCTGGACCCCATAGACCAGCCCCTTGTCCTCCCCACTGTATGGTGAGGAACTGGCCAGTATCACCGCGTTCTGAACTCAGCAGGGATTTTAGTTAGGAAATTAACAAAAATAATAATCACACAGATAGGCAAGATACTGTGTGTGTGTGTGTGTGTGTGTGTGTGTGTGTATGTGCGCACGCGCATCTGGGTCGTGTCGCTGGTGCACTCAGCCTGCGACTCAGCCTCTGGCACCAGCTCTTCACGGCTTCTTCATTTCTCCTCAACTTCCTGTTAAAGAGTCATTGTGCCCCAGATATCCTGTGTGCGACTATGTCCACCAAACAGAAGTAGGCCATGCTCCAGTGGGGACTTAGGATCAGAGAGGCCGCTAAAAAAGCCACTACCTCCTGCCTGGAGCAGCCCCCCACAGGCCTCAGCAGGAGCCGGGGTGTCAAGGTATGGAGCACATGAAAACCCCGGGCCTTGAAGGCTGAGACCAACGGGTAAGTCTCCGATCTGGGGGTCTGCCCTGTGCTCCGCCCTGGGCCCCAGGTGTGGTATGAACCTGCTGGTGTAGTGGACCCCTCAGAGAGCCAGTAACACTTTCCTGTTTTTCATATATGTACCTATTCAATCCGATCGACACCCCTGTTTTTCCTACAGATGCCTATATCATCAAATCGCAAAAATACGAAGAAAATTATTGACTAACATCAGCTAATTAAGTTCACTCACATAGACATGCACACAGACCAAAACCTGTTTCCCAAAAATGGACCTGTAAGGCACCAACATGATTAAGATCCACCAAATCAAACATCAGATTGTTCCACTGCACACACGTAACAGGTCTTCTGGTGAAGACACTGTCTCCTGTGCCATGTTCTTAATTCAGATTTTGTGTGTGAAGACATAGGAAGACACTTTTGTCAATATATATTTACAAACAAAAAATATCTCTGAGGGCTTCCCTGGTGGTCCAGTGGGTAAGGACACCGTCTTGCAGTGCAAGGGGCGCCAGTTTGATCCCTGGCCTGGGACGATCCTGTGTGTCATGGAGCGGCTGGACCGATGTGTCCAACTACCGAGCCGGAGCTCTGGAGCGCATGTGCCCAGAGCCGGTGCTCTGCAGCGAGAGGGGGCGCTGCGATGGGAGGCCCACATAGGCCAAAGAACAAAGACATATATATATATATATATATATATATATATATATATATATACACACACATATATATATATGTATATTTAACTGACCAAGAATTTGGAGATGAGGCTGTCTGTAGCCTTTATTGAATTATCTGTTCTCCAGAAAAGATAAGGTATTAAATGGCACCTTAGAGTCTATAATTTCAGAACTCGTGGCTCAAAGATTGAGAGCTATATTCATGATTTTCATTATCGAATCACATATCAGAAGTAATATAGTTTCATTCCCCTAGGAGCTATTTCTGGTGCCATTCTGAATGCAAGCTTCTTGAAATTCATCACATATAATGTTTTAAAACATGGCAAACTAAACATTTGCCAAGGGTATGGCATTATTCGGCCTTATTGTCTAAATCAGTGTTGATAAAAGCATTTTCAAGAGAATATTGATATTAATCAGATCACTGAACAACTGGGCAGAGCTTTGATTAATATCCTTTATCTAAAGTTCTAACTAAAATATTAGCATGTACTAACGTTTGAAATGAACTCTTGAGATTAGCATAGTAGGTCAATTCTTATCAAAAGGTACCTGCTGGTGTAGTGGACCCCTCAGAGAGCCAGTAACACTTTCCTGTTTTTCATATATGTACCTATTCAATCCGATCGACACCCCTGTTTTTCCTACAGATGCCTATATCATCAAATCGCAAAAATACGAAGAAAATTATTGACTAACATCAGCTAATTAAGTTCACTCACATAGACATGCACACAGACCAAAACCTGTTTCCCAAAAATGAACCTGTAAGGCACCAACATGATTAAGATCCACCAAATCAAACATCAGATTGTTCCACTACACACACGTAACAGGTCTTCTGGTGAAGACACTGTCTCCTGTGCCATGTTCTTAATTCAGATTTTGTGTGTGAAGACATAGGAAGACACTTTTGTCAATATATATTTACAAACAAAAAATATCTCTGAGGGCTTCCCTGGTGGTCCAGTGGGTAAGGACACCGTCTTGCAGTGCAAGGGGCGCCAGTTTGATCCCTGGCCTGGGACGATCCTGTGTGTCATGGAGCGGCTGGACCGATGTGTCCAACTACCGAGCCGGAGCTCTGGAGCGCATGTGCCCAGAGCCGGTGCTCTGCAGCGAGAGGGGGCGCTGCGATGGGAGGCCCACATAGGCCAAAGAACAAAGATGGAAATAAATGGAAGACCAATAGAAGTGACATATATATATATATATATATATACACACATATATATATATGTATATTTAACTGACCAAGAATTTGGAGATGAGGCTGTCTGTAGCCTTTATTGAATTATCTGTTCTCCAGAAAAGATAAGGTATTAAATGGCACCTTAGAGTCTATAATTTCAGAACTCGTGGCTCAAAGATTGAGAGCTATATTCATGATTTTCATTATCGAATCACATATCAGAAGTAATATAGTTTCATTCCCCTAGGAGCTATTTCTGGTGCCATTCTGAATGCAAGCTTCTTGAAATTCATCACATATAATGTTTTAAAACATGGCAAACTAAACATTTGCCAAGGGTATGGCATTATTCGGCCTTATTGTCTAAATCAGTGTTGATAAAAGCATTTTCAAGAGAATATTGATATTAATCAGATCACTGAACAACTGGGCAGAGCTTTGATTAATATCCTTTATCTAAAGTTCTAACTAAAATATTAGCATGTACTAACGTTTGAAATGAACTCTTGAGATTAGCATAGTAGGTCAATTCTTATCAAAAGGTTATTTTTAATCACCTTGTACTTAGTGGGTTCTTTCTGAACATTTTCTTCTACTGCAAATGGTTATAAACATGTCTTATTAAAAAATTAGTTGATATGTTCAAGAAAAGTAAAATAGTCCCATTCAATTAAAAAACTGAAGTTCAGTCATCAGTCTTTCTATTATTTGGCTAAAAATTATGCATATTTTTAAATTAAACAACAAAATTAGGGAATTTTTTTGGCTTTTTATTTTTTATGGTTTTTTTTTTTAGCCTTTAATTGGAGGAAAATTGCTTTACAGTGTTGTGTTGGTAGGAGTGTTTATTGAGTGGAAATGCTGATATAACTGTACTACTACCATTCCATCCTTGAGAGTGAATTTGTTTTATGCATTTATGATAACGAAACAGGGGCCAGAATTTCTGGCCATGACATTGACACCACCAGCTTCAAAAGACACTGCTTCCTCTGATGTTTAGAAGGTGATTTCTGTTATTTTTGCATGTTTTAGGGCAGCTGCGCTCAGTTTCACATACGGGGTCATGTTTCTAGGCCATTCTATAAATGCAAACATGGATAGAAAGCTATACTTACTGTGACAGTCCCCCAGGCCGTCTGTATTGCCACGCTCTATGTCCTGTTCAAAAGTCAGTCTTCAAAAGGAGGAGGGGGGAGAAGAAAGATAGAAACAGATTCAGTGATACAAGTCTTTATTCCAGCATGCATCTTGAGTTTCACTGAAGCAACTAACACAGTTTAATAAACCGGTGCTAGGTATAAAAAAAAGTAAATAAAACAGCTTGAAAATTTATCTCTGAAGTTTATAGAAATGAATCCTTTGTGAATCTCCAAAGAGAAGCCATGGTTTGGGCAGTTAAATGTTAGAGCTATTTCTGGTTGGCCCATTTCTGGTGCCATTCTGAATGCAAGCTTCTTGAAATTCATCACATATAATGGTTGAAAACATGGCAAACTAAACATTTGCCAAGGGTATGGCATTATTCGCCTTATTGTCTAAATCAGTGTTGATAAAAGCATTTTCAAGAGAATATTGATATTAATCAGATCACTGAACAACTGGGCAGAGCTTTGATTAATATCCTTTATCTAAAGTTCTAACTAAAATATTAGCATGTACTAACGTTTGAAATGAACTCTTGAGATTAGCATAGTAGGTCAATTCTTATCAAAAGGTTATTTTTAATCACCTTGTACTTAGTGGGTTCTTTCTGAACATTTTCTTCTACTGCAAATGGTTATAAACATGTCTTATTAAAAAATTAGTTGATATGTTCAAGAAAAGTAAAATAGTCCCATTCAATTAAAAAACTGAAGTTCAGTCATCAGTCTTTCTATTATTTGGCTAAAAATTATGCATATTTTTAAATTAAACAACAAAATTAGGGAATTTTTTTGGCTTTTTATTTTTTATGGTTTTTTTTTTTTAGCCTTTAATTGGAGGAAAATTGCTTTACAGTGTTGTGTTGGTAGGAGTGTTTATTGAGTGGAAATGCTGATATAACTGTACTACTACCATTCCATCCTTGAGAGTGAATTTGTTTTATGCATTTATGATAACGAAACAGGGGCCAGAATTTCTGGCCATGACATTGACACCACCAGCTTCAAAAGACACTGCTTCCTCTGATGTTTAGAAGGTGATTTCTGTTATTTTTGCATGTTTTAGGGCAGCTGCGCTCAGTTTCACATACGGGGTCATGTTTCTAGGCCATTCTATAAATGCAAACATGGATAGAAAGCTATACTTACTGTGACAGTCCCCCAGGCCGTCTGTATTGCCACGCTCTATGTCCTGTTCAAAAGTCAGTCTTCAAAAGGAGGAGGGGGGAGAAGAAAGATAGAAACAGATTCAGTGATACAAGTCTTTATTCCAGCATGCATCTTGAGTTTCACTGAAGCAACTAACACAGTTTAATAAACCGGTGCTAGGTATAAAAAAAAGTAAATAAAACAGCTTGAAAATTTATCTCTGAAGTTTATAGAAATGAATCCTTTGTGAATCTCCAAAGAGAAGCCATGGTTTGGGCAGTTAATTTAGGTTTAGTCAGGGGGTAAACAAATTTGTGGATTACCTACATCAGTCTTTGCCTCGAATGCGCCTGAGCATTTTAGAAACATTTGAAAAGTTTAAATGGTAACCTAAATGCTGATTGTAAATGATAGAGGTCTATACATTAAGAAAAAAGTATGTTCCTCTCTACTTTCATGCTAACTCTTACCTTCCTAGACCTTTATCTATTTCTTTGTCTAGAAAGAATTTTGTATAACAAAGTGTTCAGAACAGCTGGTGGATAGAAGGGGCCCCTGAGAGGACAGGCAGGGATGTGGTAGTGCATTTTGCTGTTTTGCTGAGACTGTGCAGGTGTTTTGTTCACCCCTGGCCCCATGTCCAGTCCTCAGGAGTATTGTTCTTGTGTCCCCCAACAGGCCCACTCTTCTTTCAGGTTCACTAGGTCACCTTTGAGCTGTATAAACTCTGTTCCCTTTAAAAGACCCATCTTAGTAGCATCTATTTTGATCTTTAAATAAACACGTTGGAATAATCCAAAGGAGTCTTGATTTGGATGGGAACTCTGCACTTCTTTCTATAACATAATCAAAACTCCAAATCGGTTTGTGAGCCACATAGGAAAAGTACTTTGAAAGTCACACCTGATCTAATAATCTGCTATGTGTGTTTTCTAGTGTTTTTATGCTGGGTCAAAAATCAGATTCATCCTCAAAGGATAAAGATTTCTAGTGATAATGATACCAGTATTCACCAGGTCCTGAGGCCACTTTCCAAGGAGAGTCCCACATGTTCTGAACAATGAAATCTTCTCATGTTGACTTAGAAATGATTCTTAAAATTCAGCCTGAGTTGCTTTGTCACACCTTGACTAAAGAAAGGAGATAGGTCATTTCTCAGCTTCCCTCACTGTGCTTCTGTGATCTTTCCTCCTTCACGTCAAGGTCCCCGTGAAGATATACAAAGCTCTGACACCGTAGGCTGCCAGTACTGCTGCTTGCAAAGCTGATCTAATACCACATCATGAGTCAACCCTTTGCATGAGTCAGATTTCCAGGTCAGACTTTACAGTTATCATCAGCTCTGTTTATGGAAAAACTTTCCCTCAAATTCTGCAGGTGGTGGTTATCCGATGTGTTCTTCTCTCTGTTTAACTTACTCTTCTCAAGTGGGAGAAGAGGCTCTGTGTGATAGCAGGACGATTCCTTCTGCCTGGTGGACTGGGGGTGTTGAAGAAATGGCTAAGAAAGAACTCTGCTGTCATCTGGCACCTTCCTTGAATGGCCATAACCAGTCAAGGACATGCACTGAATATTTCTCCAAATGTTACTTTGGATTGCACGTCCACTGAAGTGAAAGCATGAAACCTTTGAACTGACACCATCCAAGCACTGGAAGTCAGGGTAACAATTGTAAGCACCATCACATGCGTGGTAGACTGGCTTGATCTAGCTGATCTGCTGGAGAAATGCCAGGAATTGATTGGCTGCCTAATGAGGAATAGGGTCAGCTGTTCCACAGTGCAGAAGGAACATTTATTGGATGTGTACACCATGCATGCTGCACAAATGCATCGCTTAACAAATGCCCTGCAGTTTCTTCTCAGTCCTGGATGGTGTGGCTGGACAGACAACCTCACTAATCTAACTGGAACCCTCTTGCTCCCTCTCTCTGCTGCTCTTAGGCTGCGATGATCACGGCATGTACCATCTTGCCCCTTTCTCCAGGGAATACTTAGAAATCCACTGTCTTATTTTTCTCTGTGTTTTTAATCAGTCTGAAGATGGATGATTAATCAATTGGAAATCTGCTGCGTGTGATGTCAGGGTGTTCCATGAAACAGGAGAATGAAGGAGAATGGCCAGCGGTGGCAGTCATGAGGGGCGTGCACAGAAGGCGTGTGGCAGTGGTGTGTGTGAGCGCAATTAATCATGTGTCCAGGCCACTTTTAACTCTCCTGCACCTCGGGCTCCTCACCTGCTGCCGGGTGACAGATGGGCACAGGCACCTCCTTCCTTTACCCAGCCGCAGTAGGGGTCTCTGGACGCGATACAGGTCCTGCAGGGAGAGAACGAGCGTGAGCTCACCTCCGACTCTTTCCTAAGCACCGCGGGCTTCCTAAAGGTCAGTGAGGCAGACACGTACTTTTTACACTTGCCATGGCGCTCGCACCGGCCAAGGGGAACCTTTATCACACAGGTGGAGAAAGCCACGTACAGAGAGCTGCTGGCTCTGTCCAGCTGCATCCCCACAATCCTCTTGTCTTCGACGCCATCATAGCTGCACCTAAATGTTCAAGGCAGGATAACAGCACTTATGGTCTCTCTTGGGTTGATCCTCTTTTTTCTGCCATCACCCTACACCTCCCCTCCTTCCAGCCCACAATGGTAGATCTCTTCATCTGATCAAACTCAAGAAGAGACCGAGCCTTGTGTGCATACCCACATCTGTACACATAAATACTCACTATATGTGTTTATACAAACACACACATTATTAGCAAAGAATAATGCATTTAATGGATGAACGGATTTTTACAAAACATGCATAAAATCTAAGTCTGCCACGGTTTCTCTGAATGGAAATGATAATAACGTAACAAATAATTCCGAGGAAAAGAACCCAGCATTCTACGCACTTTTCAGGATTGTAAACGTTCATCTCCTCCAGGAAAAGACTGTCATTTAGGAAACCACTGTTTCCTGTCCTGGCCAAGAACTTCAAGATGATTCCCTTCTCGGAACCCAGGAAAACCACAGTGTGATTCTGATAGGGCCCAGCAGCAGTGTCCACGGCAATTTTGGTCAGGCGGTATCTGGAATGAGAGGATCACATTTTTTCTCTCTTTGTTGGTCTTTCATTAAAGTGTCCCCTTTCCCACTTCAGACAAGTGTGATAGGGCTTTCTAGCAAAAACCTCAAGAAAAATGTATGCATATCAATAATGCTGTCAAGCTGTTCTGCTCCTTTATTTCCATATGTAGAGCATTAGTACGGCTCCAAGGGGAGGGAAGAGGTATGTGTGTGTGGAGGCCAAGTTACATAATAAAGACGCAGCCCGACCATCTGAAACCACTCAGCAATTAACTCTTCCATAAGCAACAAGGAAAGACTCCTGTCTCCTATGAAGAGGGGTAGAAATCATAAGGTGAACGCATTTAGTATTTTGCAGTGCAGGGAACTAACCACTCTCTGATCACATATAACGTTTTACTGAATACTGAAAAGAAAAGTCCTGGCTACCATTTTTCCATACGCTTCCACTGAGGTGCCAAGACTTGTCAACAAAATGCCAGGTTGAAAAGCTTTTGGATTGTGTATGGAAGTGCTGAGCATGGTGAAGGATAGGGGGTGGGTAGAGCGCTCATCATACTGCTGATAAATACAAGGATATACAAGCCAAACAAAATTCATTTAAAGCCAAAGGTGAAGAGTGTTAGTCCTATCATTCTCCTAGATAAATCCTACAGGGCATCTTCCTTCTCTAAAATCCCACAGCCATTTAACACTCCATGGATACTCTTTTCTCCCTAAGCACTATGGCAGGAACTGAAAAACATGTACTTTTCTGCAAGCTACGTACCATCATTTCCAGCTATGGGCAAGACCTATTATAGTACTTGGTGCATGCAAAGTCACTTCAGTCATTCTTAACTCTTTGCAACCCCGTGGACTACAGCCAACCAGGCTCCTCTGTCCATGGGATTCTCCAGGCAAGAATACTAGAGTGGTTAGCCATGCCCTCCTCTAGGGGATCTTTTCAATCCAAGGATCGAACCTGCATCTCTCAAGTCTCCTGCACTGGCAGGTGGGTTCTTTACACTAGTGCTGTCTGGGAAGCCCATAATGCTTACGTATCTTTCAATAAAGTCACCACTTAAAAATGGTGGTAAACAAAAAAGTTCAACAGACACCCCACAGAGTGGGAGAAAATCATAGCAAATGAAACAACAGACAAAGAATTAATCTCCAAAATCTACAAGCAACTCAGACAACTCAGCACAGGGAAAATGAGCAGCCCAATCAAAAAATGGGAAAAAGATCTAAAGAGACGCCTCTCCAAAGAGGACATACAAATGGTCCAAAAGCACATGAAACGATGCTCAACCTCGCTTATTATTAGAGAAATGCAAATTAAAACCACAATGAGATACCACCTCACACCTGTCAGAATGGCCATCATCAACAAATCGACAGACGACAAATGCTGGAGAGGGTGTGGAGAAAAGGGAACCCTCTTGCATTGCTGGTGGGAATGTAAATTAATACAACCTCTATGGAAGACAATATGGAGATTCCTTAAAAAACTAAAAATAGAAGCACCCTATGACCCAGCAATCGCACTATTAGGCCTATATCCTGATGAAATCAAAACTGAAAGAGGCACCTGTACCCCAATGTTCATTGCAGCTCTCTATACAATAGCCAGAACATGGAAGCAACCTAGATGTCCATCGACAAATGAATGGATCCAGAAGCTCTGGTACATATATACAATGGAATACTACTCAGCTGTTAAAAGAAATGCAGAAGACTCAGTCCTAATGAGGTGGCTGGCTTTAGAACCTATCATAAAAAGTGAAGTAAGTCAAAAAGAGAAAGACAAGTATAGTATACTAACTCATATATATGGGATCTAGTAAGATGGTCATGATAACACACACAGTGAACTCATGAAAAAACAGAGAATAGACATAAAGACATTGTGGAGACCGAACAATGGGAGGGAGTAACATGGGAACCTATACTGTCATGTGTAGAAAAGATAGCTATTGTCATTGTGCTAGGGGAATAGGAGTACCTACAACCACTTGGAGCAATGGTCTGGAGGGATGGGGAGGGGGAACCTGGGTGGGGGGAGGGCCAAGGGATATGCATCTGATTGATCTGGGAACATACATGTACAAAAATAAATAAATAAATAAATAAATAAAAAAAAAAGAAAAAAAAATGGTGGTAAAGAGCTTCCCTGGTGGTCCAGTGGGTAAAGACTCCGCCTTGCAATGCAAGGGACACTGGTTTGATCCCTGGACCAGGGAGATCCCACATACTGTGGAGTGACTGGATCGGTGTGTCCAATTACGAGCCAGCGCTCTGGAGCACATGTGCCCAGAGCCAGTGCTCTGCAATGAGAGAGGCCACTGCAATGGGAGGCCTGCACAGGCCAAGGAACAAAGATGGATGAAAATAAATAAATTAAAAAAAACAGTAAAAGGACCAAAACTTAAACAAAAATGGTGGTAAAGTTCATTCATGTTTTGATGACTGCCACAACTGGATGGTACTTGGGGAAGCCTGTTGAACTGTTTGGCAATAAGCCCTAAGTAAATACGAGAAGGAGTAGTAGTTAATGCTGTCACAGGTTTCTGACCAGCTGTCCCAGGCCACACTTCAGACAACAGATGCTGAAGCAGGAGCCTTCTGTGCTGTGATATCCTTGTGCCCACGCTCCATGAGTCCATGCGCTGTAGGATGGCGGACAAGTCAGAGACAGAGCTCGGCTGGAATCTGCCGGAGCTTTTGTAACCACATCCATCCAAGCAGGTGTCTGCATTCACTGACGGATTCTCTCTACTGCTCTTCTACTTGTACACATGGGGAATTAATGGGCTAAGGTGGGAAGGGACATCATTGCTTCCTCTCATTGCTAGCCTGGGTCCAACTAGCTTGAACCTCTCTGAATTGTGTTTTCATTGGGGATGTGGTTATGGAGGCGTTGGTGCCATCCACCCAGCTGCCCAGGACTTCAGAGCTGACTGGAGGCTCAGGATGACAGATGCTTGTGGCATTTCAAATCATGATCTGCCAATGACAGGGCCAGTGAGCATGGGTGGGGACGGGGGCAATCCAGTGAGGATGCATTCTGCCGGACACCCACCTGACCATTGTCCTCAGGAACCAGGGTCTGTTGATGATAGACGGCACGGCCTCATCCATGAGCGGGTGCGTCTTGATGAAATTCAGGGTATCGTCAGGAAATTCATTGGAGGTTGCATATTTTTCTAAGGAGGAAGAGCCAGCGCAGCAACCTGGCCTACAAAGAAACAGAGAGAGGGAGCTTCTACCAGACACTATGGCACAGTCTTTGAATGAACTACTTCTCTGTGCAACTCGTATGCAGGAGAATAGACTGGAGGCTGAGCAGAGGAAGCTGAACAATGCACACTGCCACCAAAAATGTGCTGAGACTTCCTCAGGGCTGCCTCCGCGCTCCGTAGCGAAGCCTGAGCCAGGATGGCTCAGCCTTGGCTGCGAGCAGCCTGGCTTCCCCGCCAGAAATACAAGCAAGCCTCACAAACAGCGAGGCAACTCAGAACGAGAGAGGGTTTGGTTTGCACATCTCCAGGACTGCTCTGCCAGTTTCAGACCCTCCGAGGAGCGCTGGAGGCATTTGCTCCACCAGAGGAGGCACCTGGGCTGACTTTTCACAAATGTAGAAAACAGAGGTATTAACAAAGCTGCCGGCCTTCCATGCTTGCCTTGTTGTTGTTCAGTCATTAAGTCTTTTCCAGCTCTTTGCGACCCCATGGACCCTAGCCCGCTGGGCTCTTCTGTCCCTGGGATTTCTCAGGCAAGAATACTGGAGTGGGCTGCCATTTCCTTCTCCAGGGGATCGTCCTAAGCCAGGCCTAGAACCTGCATCTCCTTCTTGGCAGGATGATGCTTCCTACCTGCTAGACTCGGTATAACCCTCCTTACTAGGCGGTCAGAGAACCTTTTGTTTTTTGATGGCTTTTGTTTGATTTGGGTAGGCATGAGAAGCCAATTACCCTGAAATTCTTGCCTGAAAAGTCATTTTAAAACTTGCTGAACAGTGACACTGAAGATGGGTTTCGAGAAGAAATGACAGGGTGTCAGGAGTCAAGGGACTTCTCAGCAAAGTCAGATCAGAGAGACACCAGTGCCAGTCTTGTCCAGGTGCCTGGTCTCTCCATGGATACAGGAGAGAAAAGTGGACCCTGGCAGCACTGCAGGATCTAGCCCAGGCATGCACTTTCATGGCCAACCTGGCCAGCCAGGGGAAGCATCCTGATGTCTGTGAGAGAAAGGCCAGGGCATGGAAGGATGAGGGCACACACACAGCCACCAGTGGCCAGCCACATGAAGTATGTGTCCTGCCTACCTGGAGGGTAGTCAACACTCCCAGCAGTGACCCAGAGAATCTAGGCGAGGTTGCCAGGGTATGTCTTTTGCACTTAGTCTGTTCTCCGTTAGTTACAGAGAAGGCACATACCAGATGATCCAGGGGATGAAAATGGATAGACCATAGGGGTTTCTCCCCTGAGCACAATGTTTCATATCATCTAAGTTAGTTCAGTGAAGTGAATTGGGTTAGGTATTTTCTTGGGGGGGAGGAGGTGGCGAGGGATTGGATGTTGGAGGAGAGCATTGGAAACCAAAAGGTTTAGAAAACATTGGGTTTCCTTCCACGGATTAAGTGGTGGAAGCTGAACACACAGGAATGTTTATGTTAATAATATAGATTTCAAATGCTGTAAGGGAGGTAGGCCACATGTGGAACATAAAGAGGCAGGCATGGGGCTGGGAGAGAGTTTCATCCTGTCCCAGTTAGAGAAATGAACGAACTAGTTTGTTGTTGTTGTTCAGTTGCTAAGTCGTCTCCCACTCTTTGCGACCCATGGACTGCAGCACGCCAGGCTTCCTTGTCCTTCAACCATCTCCCAGAGTTTGCTCAAACTCATATTCATTGAGTCAGTGATGTGATCCAACCATCTCATCCTCTATCATTCCCTTCTTCTCTTGCCCTCAGTCTTTCCCAGCATCAGGATCTTTTCCATGGTTTTTTTTTGCATCGGGTGGCTAAATTATTGGACTAGTTTAGTGTGAGGATGTGATGGCGATTACAGTACTGAAAGGTAGTAGGTTCCCTGGACAACAGGTTCTCCATGAAAGCACTTTTGGAGTATGTTTTGGGGATGAGGGAATCCACAGTGCATGTGAATCCCCCCAAAACTAGACCCTGTCAGACCAGCAACTTTCTAAGAATGGCCCACTGCACCTGCTGCACTCTACCCACTCTTGATTTGGAATCAGCTCTGATCCAGTCTAATCACAAAATCCAGCAAATACCGTTTATGTGCTACATTTTATTAAGGGGAAAGACAGGAGAGAAAAGTGGACCTAGCTGCAGGATCTAGCCCAGGCATGCACTTTCATGGCCAACCTGGCCAGCCAGGGGAAGCATCCTGATGTCTGTGAGAGAAAGGCCAGGGCATGGAAGGATGAGGGCACACACACAGCCACCAGTGGCCAGCCACATGAAGTATGTGTCCTGCCTACCTGGAGGGTAGTCAACACTCCCAGCAGTGACCCAGAGAATCTAGGCGAGGTTGCCAGGGTATGTCTTTTGCACTTAGTCTGTTCTCCGTTAGTTACAGAGAAGGCACATACCAGATGATCCAGGGGATGAAAATGGATAGACCATAGGGGTTTCTCCCCTGAGCACAATGTTTCATATCATCTAAGTTAGTTCAGTGAAGTGAATTGGGTTAGGTATTTTCTTGGGGGGGAGGAGGTGGCGAGGGATTGGATGTTGGAGGAGAGCATTGGAAACCAAAAGGTTTAGAAAACATTGGGTTTCCTTCCACGGATTAAGTGGTGGAAGCTGAACACACAGGAATGTTTATGTTAATAATATAGATTTCAAATGCTGTAAGGGAGGTAGGCCACATGTGGAACATAAAGAGGCAGGCATGGGGCTGGGAGAGAGTTTCATCCTGTCCCAGTTAGAGAAATGAACGAACTAGTTTGTTGTTGTTGTTCAGTCGCTAAGTCGTCTCCCACTCTTTGCGACCCATGGACTGCAGCACGCCAGGCTTCCTTGTCCTTCAACCATCTCCCAGAGTTTGCTCAAACTCATATTCATTGAGTCAGTGATGTGATCCAACCATCTCATCCTCTATCATTCCCTTCTTCTCTTGCCCTCAGTCTTTCCCAGCATCAGGATCTTTTCCATGGTTTTTTTTGCATCGGGTGGCTAAATTATTGGACTAGTTTAGTGTGAGGATGTGATGGCGATTACAGTACTGAAAGGTAGTAGGTTCCCTGGACAACAGGTTCTCCATGAAAGCACTTTTGGAGTATGTTTTGGGGATGAGGGAATCCACAGTGCATGTGAATCCCCCCAAAACTAGACCCTGTCAGACCAGCAACTTTCTAAGAATGGCCCACTGCACCTGCTGCACTCTACCCACTCTTGATTTGGAATCAGCTCTGATCCAGTCTAATCACAAAATCCAGCAAATACCGTTTATGTGCTACATTTTATTAAGGGGAAAGACGTGGGTCTCTGTGAAACTGAAGGGAAGCAGGAAGGAGCAGTGGAAGTCATCTCCCCAGCGAGGTGAGCTTGTACAACGAGCTCTGTATCTCTCAGGGCCTCAGTTTCCTCAGCTACAGACCACTGGGGCTGCTGGACCAGAGGTTCCCGTCATCCGAGGATTACAGTGGATAAACCGCAGTTACTGAGTGTAAGTGAAGGACTAGGGAGTCACTGTTTTGAATATAGATTAGCTAATCTGGGGCTTTGTTAAGGGAATGAGGCACGTGGCCTCAGAGGCCTTTCTCCTGTGTTGGCATTTGTATCTGCCACCATGGAAGGCTGTTGATAAGATTGTCATTATCATGGGAGCTGACTGCACCCCTTCTGGAAATTCAACAGAGCCTCATAAATATGGGCACATACCTGGGCTTAGGCACTCGTTCATCGGGAACTGGTGTCCACGTGGAATCTGGAGACTTCTGTTCTTTGAATCTCCCAGTGAAGACATTGGCGACATCATGCATATCATAGGCACACACTGCAGACCCAGGGATGCTGCGACAGGGCATTTGATACAAAGTGTTACTTATGCAACAGTTCCTCATATAGTTTGGAAAACATCTGCCAAAGAAGCTTTCCTGGCAGTTGAAATGTAATGTTCATACCCTGAACACTGTAAAGGTCCTAGAGCATCAGGAGAACGTTTCAGTGATTCAAATGTGCATCAGTAGTCTTCAAGAACAGGCTAGTTAAAGCAAAATCATGGGAAATGAAAACCTTTTTTTGTCTTGTGTGTATGGCACAGCTTTTGTTTACAAAGGAGGAATGGCTGAGCTGCTGAGTTACAAGTTTCATGGATTCCCAGAAATTAATGATCAGTTTTTAAAGCAAAGATGAAATGTTTGGACAACATTCTGCGTCTTTAATATTGGTGAAAATCTGAAGTAAAAGTGCCCTGACTGTCCACGTATTCCTTCTTTGAACTTAGCTCCTCAAGCCAAGGACTTTAGGAGTGAGAATGGATGTGTGAGGAACCCAACTATATTTTATGTTAGTCACTGTGGCAAATTTTCCTTCCTATTTATTTGCATAAGACTTAACAGTTTAAATCTCTAAAGCACCAACACTTTGCAAATAAAATGCTGTGGTTAAGTGCTAAATAATAATAAACTTGGTAATCTCTACCTATAATTACATTCTTGCCTGGCACTCCTGGAAGGATGCTGGGATTGTTTTTCATCAGTGGTGAGAAGACATGAATTATTCATTTGTCTAGGTACATTGCTTGAACCCGTACTTGTTTCTGACTTTGGTTGTTCCTTGATTTTGATCAAATAAATTTCAGGCACTGGCTGGCCAGCACTTTGAATCAGGCTTTGAGGTAGTAAGTCATTGCACAGAAGTATCTAGGCCAAGACACAGGCACTTTGCACATGAGCATCATCCAGGACAGAGAGAACGATTTGGTCCTGGTTTTGTACGTGGTGAAAGGATATGGAAAACCACTCTGTATATGATTAGGAGAGTTTTATATCATCTTTAATTCTATAACATAATTACTGAAGTATCACTAAGAAAGTGAGAAACAGGGAGAGGATTAGTAAGGTTATTTTGAACAAAGTGGCAGGATGAGTTTTAAAGTATGTAGCGCGTGCGTGCGTGCGTGCGTGTGTGTGTTAGTCACAGTATTGAGTCAGTAATAAGACATTGGTTTCCGTTTGTTTTGAAACTTCAGAGCCACTAACATTATTTAATTTTTTTTGGAGGGGGGAAGGCGGGTTGGGGAGGGAGGGGGGCGGGCGGGCCACTTCTCTTGGTCTTTCATTTCTCTATTTTCATCCATCTTTGTTCTTTGGCCCGTGAGGGCCTCCCACTGCAGTGGCCTCTGTTGTCGCAGAGCACCGGCTCTGGGCGCATGTGCTCCAGAGCTCCGGCTTGGTAGTTGGACACATTGGTCCAGCCGCTGTGCGGCATGTGGGATCTTCCCAGGCCAGGGATCAAACCGGCGCCCCTTGCGCTGCAAGGCGGTGTCCTTACCCACTGGACCACCAGGGAAGCCCTAACATTAATTTTGTGCAACCCTTTTTATGTCTTGCTCTCCTAAATGTAAGAGGCAGACACATTTACTTTAAATACTAAGAAAAATAGGATAAATTTTGAAATTTTTATGAGGCATTTCATACCTTAAGGTTTCATAATCTTCCTAAGGTTAGAATCATTTGTAAAATTCTCTCTTTTTCCTTCCCTACTTTATTCCCTCCCTTTATTCCCCATTTAACACATACTTATGCTCATTTAACATATATTTATGGAATCCCCAGTCTCAAGCAGTGAATGCTCAGTAAGTAACTAATCCTGCTCTCAGTTGATTCACAGTTCAGGGTGGAGGCAGGCAACAGCAACTACTGCAAGACCAACTGGTAACGGCAGGCTGTAAGAAAGGCATGTGCAGGGTTCCATGGGGTATGACCGGAGCTGAGCCTTGGCATCCCCAGGGGTTCAACGGGCAAGCAGACAGGTTGGGTGAGGCGACTTGTCAAGAGAGCAGGGTATGAGCAGCTTCAGTAAGCCCTCCACACTGGAGGAGGAGCTCGACCTGACCACGATGGGGCTTCCATGTCAAGCCAAAGGAGCTGGGCTTTGTCCTCAGGGCAGAGGAGCACCGCAGGGTCTGAAACACCCTGACACGATGGGGTGTGCATGTGGGGAGGATGGGTGGAGAGGGATGAACGAGAGGGAGTAAAACCAGAGAGGGACTATCATTGATAGATGAAGACTGGGCTGCACACTTATGCCTGCCGGACAAATACGGTTTCTGAGACTGCGATAGCATGCACTGACTGAATATTTCCTAGGGACCTTTAAAGAAACTTCTTTAAATGGAGTATGTACAGTGTTCAGGAATGTACTATATGGTAATCACAAAGTAATTCATTTTCTCAAAAAACATAAAAAAATTAGAAATGTGCTCTGAAATTCCTATGTTCCAAAAGTCCTCTTTTTCACCCTTCCTAGATACATGCGTAGAGAAGGAAATGGCAACCCACTGCAGTGCCTGGAAAATTCCATGGATGGCGAAGATTGGAGAACTATAGTCCATTGGGTCTCAAATAGTGTGTGTGTGTGTGTGTGTGTGTATTGGGCTTCCCTGATGGCTCAGTAGTGAGGGATCTACCTGCAATGCAGGAGACCCGGGTTCCATCCCTGGGTTGGGAAGATCCCCCTAGAGGAGGGCATGGCATCCCACTCCAGTATTCTTGCCTGGAGAATTCCACGGACAGAGGAGCCTGGTGGACTGCAGTCCATGGGGTCATGCAGAGTCAGACACAACTGAAGTGACGAAGCAGCAGATACATGTGCTCCAAAGTATGAGCAGTCTAGGTCTGATTTTTTATATCTTTTCTTTTCTGAAGTCTAAAAATTCTTTCAGATGGTCACAGCTTACTTAAACCTAACTAAATATTTCTTGCTGAAATATAGATTCATGTTTTCTTACATTGTCAATGGGGAACTCTTGACTCTTGCCCTCTGTATTATTGAGGAACATTGTTTCATGTTTCAGTTGCTCTGTTCTGGACTCTACCCAATTCTCAGGCATTTCTTTCTAGCTGCGGTCCTCCAGTCTCACCATGTGTGTGCATGTCATCTAATCACTCACCAGGTTCTTCAAAGTCTTTGTAAAAAGTATAATTCAAAACGAAACAGTGCATTCCTAGGTGAAGATCAGAGAGAACATACAGAATTCCCCATGGTATATAGTACATGTATTTCAGTGTCTTGACCCTGGCCAGAGTGAGGATCATTTCCACAGGACAGTGTGAGGACTCTAAGGTCTGGAAGAGCCTAGGACCAGGGAACACAGCGTCCCTCTTCCTCTGTTCTTCTGTCTCCACACACGTCCACTGCTCCAGGGACAGTTATTAATGTGTCACTTAATAGCTCAGTGTCTTAGCTTAAATAAATAACAAAAGTAAGAATGAATGGGCTGAGACTCAGTATTTCTCAGTGCAATGTTTGATGACTTGTGAGTCCTCAATGATGGTGATGGTGGTGGTATCTCTGGTTGTGTCCAACTCCTGTGACCCCATGGACTATAGCTTGCTAGGCTCCTCTGTCCATGGGATTTTCCAGGCAAGAACACTGGAGTGGGTTGCCGTTTCCTTCTCCAGGGCATCTTCTCAACCCAGAGATTGAACCTGCATCTCTTGCATTGACTGGCAGATTCTCTACCACTGAACCACCAGGAAAGCCTAAATCCTCGATAGAACCCTCTCGAATGGGACAGTAGTGCTGTGGTTACGGTCCTGGTTCCCCTGGCAGAATGATAACCAGGTGGGAATTGGACTCATCTACTTCCTAAATTTCACTGTAGCGTTTTAATAAATTTCCAGTATTTTTACTTCAAAAATGACTGATCCAGTCAGAGAAATATTAAAAGTCAAATGAAATGTTAGGTGACCTAGAAGGGAAAAGTGGAACATCTTGAGCTCCAAACCTGCTGCTTCTATCTGCTGACTACCTCGACCAGATAGTGTAATTGACCTCGGTTTCCTCAAGTGTATAAATAAGGTGACGTATTCACTTTTTAAGATTACTAGAGGGATCAAGAAGTAACACATGAATAGTGTTTATATGTCAGGCATATAAAAAGATAATGGTTAATTTAGGGCTTCCTTGGTGGTCCAGTGGGTAAGGACACTGCCTTGCAGTGCAAGGGGCGCTGGTTGGATCCCTGGCCTGGGAAGATCCCATGTGCTGCAAAGCGGCTGTCCAACTACTGAGCCAGAGCTCTGGAGCGCACGTGTCCTCAGCCAGTGCTCTGCAGCGAGAGAGGCCACTGCGATGGGAGGCCCACACAGGCTAAAGGACAAAGATGAGTAAGTGAAAGACCAATAGAAGTGACCAAAAAAAAAGATATTGGTTAATTTGTCTATTTACTTTCTCTGAAATCCTACTTGCACTGTGCTTATAGATGACTGTTAATTTGTGGATGAAAACTGAGTGTTAAGTGCTTCTTCGTTGCAAATAGTAAACGGCAGTTTTCCCACCGGTTGCAAATCGTGTGTATTACACAGGAACCCCTTGTGAAAAGGAAGCTGGGAAGGACTGATTGATTCTATACAGCCAGGGCATGGTTACCTGTTATAAGGTGTGGAGAAGGTTGCCAGGACAACATCACGACCATTAATATGAATCACGTCTGTAACCGCCTGCAGGATGTTGAAATAAAAATGAGAGTCCCCGGGAACTGAGCAGTTAAGGCGAGCCTTGAGGAAGGAGGTCCACTGTTTCTCCAGGACTCTCTGAGACCCTCCCATGTCGTTCTTACACACCTGGGCCACTCTCGGGAAAACTATCTGGAGAGGAAAAACACAGAAAAAATGAAATGCACTTACTTTTCGTGGCGATCTTGGTAGAATTTACCTTTCTTTGGAAACAGAAACAGAACAACAAGATGCTTAATTTAATCCTGTGTTTCTAAAATCAGTGGCAATTAAAAAAAAGGCAAAAAAAAAATGGGAAAAGCAGCATTGGAACAGCATGTTTTGAAAGATAAGGCTGTGGCATTTAATACAGAGCCATAAATCCTTCAGGGGATCAGCTCCCAGCCACATAAAGTCATTTCCATACAGACTGCTTAGCTTTTTATTTCCTCAAACAAAAGCACACTTTGTATGCGCCATCTCTGCCATCCTCACCGGCTGCCTCTGGGCTCTGCATCTCATCCTCTGAATTCCTCTAGCTGTGCAAGGCACCCTGGCACCGAATTTGGGCCCTCCAACTTAGTGGTCTTGATCTGCTCTCTGGTAAAAATAACCAAAATAGACATCCCCTAAGTCTTTCATTGTCCCCCCTCTTCCTTTTTTTGCAGTAAATACAGTCAAGACCCTTAAAGATATTGAATATTTACTTTCTCTCTGTGGAGCAGCTCAATTTAAAACAAAAACCTGATGAGCAGACCTGGACCCACATCTTTCTTAAGATACCTGCAACTTATCTATTTACTAAAATTTCAATATAAGCATTTAAGAGGTTTCCCTGTAATCTGTTACTAATCTGATAAAGCATATAGGGGTTCAAGGAGGCAAAATGTTTCACTTCTATCAGGCTTTGCTGGGACTTCTCTAAGCAATGCCCTTGACTTTGGGTTTATGGCTCTTATTTCGACAGCTCTCACAGCCACGCTGGCCCCTGTGAAGACGTGCTCCCCTCTTACCTTGCCCATGCTGTTGTGCTCCACCGCGATTTCCCTGAAGAAGAAGTAGATGTAGTCTCCATAGTCTACTGCCTGGACGAAGTATGGTTCTGTGGACAAATGGACACTTTAATTGGGGGCGTGTCACACATAGGTAAAAGAGCTGCAATCAGTTGCCACCAAAGACATGCTATTAAATAAACGTGTAGGGCTATTAGACATTTGGATAACACTAACCACTTCTAGTGACTTCACACATGCAAGGGCTGGTGATTTCAAAAAGCACTTAAGCCTAGAGATTTAATCTTTCAGAAGCAGTTGCAATGAACAATGAAGAATAAATGAGTTTTGTGTATCTCTCTTATTTTCCACAATACGAGGCCCATATTACAGAACAGATTTTGTACACATCTCCTGGTCAACCTTGACTCATGTGGGTTATGAACAGTTTTTTTCTTTCCTGTTCCCCACCACCTCTAATCCTCCGTTCCCTTCTATGAATGAAGTGGTTTGTTGAGTTGTTTTCTTGTGGGACTCTGAAATGAGCGCTTGAAGCAGGAGAGATGAATGTAATGTATTCGATTGTAGTGGTGTTGGTAGTTTTGATAATACTCCAGAAAACTCATGGGATGTGAAAAGGAGAGGTAAAGAAATCAACTGGGGGCAAAAGATGCAATTTCTACCTTCCTGTCTGTGAGAAGATATTCCTAAATGAAACTACAGTCTGGACCATCCAGACTCTAAACTTCCCTCAAGATACGAATCTCCCCCACCCTTCCTCCTTTCTTCATTTAATTGTTTGTTCACCTTTCAACCATTTTGAATCATGCTTGACGGTCCGTAGGGTTGGGCTGTCTCCAAGACTCCGGTAAATGACTGCATCAATGGCAAGGAAGTCCGTCACCGTGGCAGAGTATAGCTTTCCATCTTCGAAGAGAAACAGAAGAGGCGAATGGGTTGGAGCAAGACAATAGGCATGGGGGAATAACAGAGATATCCCCCGCCTGGCGTTCCTACATCAGGCAAATAAGATAGGACAACTGGGACAAATCCAAGAGTCTCTGGGAAAATACTTGGCCCACATTCCTAACCATTTTAAATTGGGATCATGAGAGATGAAACATTTTTCATTTTTAAATTGCATGGCAATTTCTAAGCAGTAGCTCAGGGAACAGGGTAAATGAAAAATGCTGTTTGCTCCACTCGATTAGATGGACCTTGACTGAAATCTCAAGGCCAAGGCCCCTTGGACACTGCAACCGCCACCACACCGTGGTAAACTGGATTAGGAGGGAGCCCCGGGAAAGAGAGAGGCTGATTGTATCACTGGAAAATTGAAGTACGAGCAGAAGTGAGAGTCCTCAGCCTAAGCAGGTGAGGGAAGTTGAAGAAAGAGGATTCCTGAGCAAAATGAGCTGACGCAAGTCGCTACGTGTAATTTTACTCTGATTATAAAAAAAGCAAAAAAAAAGGAAAATTGTACATGTAGTCTTTGAGTCTCTGCTCCTCTTTACTTCAATCAGCAAAGCCACTAAGCCCTACCAATCTAGCTTTATACTTAAGAGACACTTGCTCCAGTATTTCCCAAGTCTCAAACTGAAACTATTCTGATACAGAAGAAGCCAAAATAAAGAGGGGGAAGGGATGATGCTGAGTTCAAACTGGGCTTTCTTTAAGTATTCATGTGCTTTGGGACTTCTGCTTGAGCATACGTCCAAGGCAAAAGACAGCCAAGACTGAAAATAAATCCTTAAAAATTTTGGTTCTTTTCCTGGATTAGCAAGCATTCTTTACACAGATAATCAAATGGGCTCTTCTGGGATAGAAAAATCTGTGCAGATGAAATGGAAACAGTAATTATATTCAATGTAAAATTATGCTTCTTTGGCTCAGCTTCAGTGGATTACCTGTTATCATTAACTGTACGTTCCAGAGCACCTTCAGAAGTGGCTTGTATACAGTCCAGTTCTCTTTAAGCCGTAACCCTCGGGGGATATGAGCATATGGTTCTGCTTTAAATCTTATCCAAGCATAAGTATGCAACGTTCTTAATGTCTGCTTTTGGTTTTAACTGACATTTGCTCAGTTTCAGGATAGAGCTGTCTTCCTAGCTATATCCTTGGCAGTAAGTGTTGACCATTTGGGTTAGATTTTGTCCCCCTTGTAGACAGCACACCTTTCTATTGATAAACATGCATCTACAAAAGCCCTAACTTTTCTTATGGAATCATAGCTCCAGGTCCTATAGATATTATACATCGGAGGAGCAGAGGGCAGTGGCAGCTGTGTGTGTCTGTCCGTGCGGCTATTGTGGCTGAGCATTCCCCCTACTCTGTTTTACATGTTAAACGGGGTATCTTGCTAGAACTTTTACTTGTAAAATAAAGTACTGTGTTGTCACTCTTGGTAATCTGACAGCTATTCAGGGGCGACAGGTATCCTCTGTTTGTGAGGGTGGAGGTTTTATGAAGTTTCAAGCATTTCAGTGAACATGGATTCAAAGACACCTGCCGGGGAGGGTGAGTGGGAGCCACAGTACTCTGTCAGGTGGCTTGCTCTTGGCAGGCTGGTAGCCTTAACACACACTGCCCACTCTCCTCTTTCTATCTCCGGCTGCCTCTTTTTTAGTTAATAGTTAAATTTACCCTTTCCTCTGCAGCCTACACCCTCTATTATCCGTTGCTAATGCAGGTTCCAAGTATCTGAAAACTGCTGTGGCAGAAGCTAGGTATTTAGGCATTATGCCCAAGCACTCTCTCCAGGGGCCCTGCTCCTGCCTGTGCTTACAGGGAGGCTGACATGACTCTGTGTGTCTCACAAAGGCTGCCTGCTAGGAAGGCTCTGCCTTTGGAGGAGAACTTGAGAAACCTTTCTTTCTTAACTTGGCGCAAATCACCTCTCCAGCCCTTGGCTGCAGAGTCAGGTCCACAAATGGATGACACTGAGAATGTGGCTCAAGGAGCTGATCTTTTTTCCTAATAAATTTTATTCAATGTAAAATTATGCTTCTTTGGCTCAGCTTCAGTGGATTACCTGTTATCATTAACTGTACGTTCCAGAGCACCTTCAGAAGTGGCTTGTATACAGTCCAGTTCTCTTTAAGCCGTAACCCTCGGGGGATATGAGCATATGGTTCTGCTTTAAATCTTATCCAAGCATAAGTATGCAACGTTCTTAATGTCTGCTTTTGGTTTTAACTGACATTTGCTCAGTTTCAGGATAGAGCTGTCTTCCTAGCTATATCCTTGGCAGTAAGTGTTGACCATTTGGGTTAGATTTTGTCCCCCTTGTAGACAGCACACCTTTCTATTGATAAACATGCATCTACAAAAGCCCTAACTTTTCTTATGGAATCATAGCTCCAGGTCCTATAGATATTATACATCGGAGGAGCAGAGGGCAGTGGCAGCTGTGTGTGTCTGTCCGTGCGGCTATTGTGGCTGAGCATTCCCCCTACTCTGTTTTACATGTTAAACGGGGTATCTTGCTAGAACTTTTACTTGTAAAATAAAGTACTATGTTGTCACTCTTGGTAATCTGACAGCTATTCAGGGGCGACAGGTATCCTCTGTTTGTGAGGGTGGAGGTTTTATGAAGTTTCAAGCATTTCAGTGAACATGGATTCAAAGACACCTGCCGGGGAGGGTGAGTGGGAGCCACAGTACTCTGTCAGGTGGCTTGCTCTTGGCAGGCTGGTAGCCTTAACACACACTGCCCACTCTCCTCTTTCTATCTCCGGCTGCCTCTTTTTTAGTTAATAGTTAAATTTACCCTTTCCTCTGCAGCCTACACCCTCTATTATCCGTTGCTAATGCAGGTTCCAAGTATCTGAAAACTGCTGTGGCAGAAGCTAGGTATTTAGGCATTATTCCCAAGCACTCTCTCCAGGGGCCCTGCTCCTGCCTGTGCTTACAGGGAGGCTGACATGACTCTGTGTGTCTCACAAAGGCTGCCTGCTAGGAAGGCTCTGCCTTTGGAGGAGAACTTGAGAAACCTTTCTTTCTTAACTTGGCGCAAATCACCTCTCCAGCCCTTGGCTGCAGAGTCAGGTCCACAAATGGATGACACTGAGAATGTGGCTCAAGGAGCTGATCTTTTTTCCTAATCAAAGCTCTAAACTTCCTCATGCAGCTGGGATGAGCCAGGTTTTGGGTGTCGTGATGGAAATTATAGTTAATGGCTTTATTACACGCCATAACAATCGCTATTATATCAGCACTTCTCCATACAGCCACCTTCACGTGCACAGGTGGGAATGAATTCCTAAATAAATTTCTAAGTGTCAATAAAACACACACACGCATACACAGCAATCCCAACCTGAAAGTCTTGAGTTATTTAGTGCTGGTTTATGTCCACTGCAGTGGAAGGAAGGAGGAGGGAGGGAAGGAGGAGGGAGGGAAGGAGGAGGGAGGGAAGGAGGAGGGAAGGAAGGAGGAGGGATGGGGAGTGTGGGTCAACCTTTGCTCATCAGCATCATCCCCTCGGCCACTACAGGTCTTCTGTTAGAGACAGGCATGTCGTCTGTGGCCATACCACCCTGAACGTGCCTGATCTCGTTCTAATCTCAGAAGCTAAGCAGGGTTGGGCCTGGTCAGTATTTGTATGAGCTCATCACGTCATGATCTTTGACAAGGTGTGCTGGTAGCTCATGAGTATATATTCTCACTGCTCCAAAAGAGCTTCCAGAAGCTTCCTTTTGTATCTTTCTTTCTCCCTTCTATATGTAGACAGGAGGACATATAGCCCTAATTGAGCTCTTACAGCCATCCTGTGACTGTGAGAACAGCTGGCCTTACTCAAAGAAAGGAAACCAAGGAGAGAAATGAAAAGGATCTGCATCCTGGATGCAATGGTTGACTTGTTGCATCAAAGCAGCCCCACAGTCTGCCCCACCTTAAATACTCAGTCCACATCGAGGTGGCGGGGGTGGGGCTTGAGGTGGGATTTTCTGTTACTTCAGCCCTGACCTGCCCTAACCAGAATGCCACATGTCCAGTGCAAAGCTGTTTCTCTTTCTGAAGGCACAGAAGCATGGGTACGCATGCCAGAGATTCTCTTAAGCCAAAGTACAATTTCCATATGAATTTCAATGGACAAGGCATTCTTAGTTACAGTAGCCACCAGAGACTCAGAGTACAGGTGTGACTCTGCTAATCCTCCAGAGCAGATCTGCGGCCACAGGCTGAGCTGCCCGCAGAAACTCACACAAGGGGGAAATCAGGTCGTTTACCTGCAAACAGGGCGATGTTGGCATGTTTGGCATCATAAGGGCATCTGGCCATTCCACTAAATTCATCCCCCACAGGTTCCAAAGTATCCATCTAAATGAAATAATAGGATTTAATTAGGAACAACAACCACAGACAATAGTAACACCAACTAATATCTACAAAGCACTTAATGTGCTGAGCAATTCATATGCATGTTGCCGATAATCCTTGACTACCTTCTGAGGTTAAGTCTATTTTCAGATGGAGAAGCTGAGGTTGAGAGAGATTAAGTCACTTGACCAAGATTCTGTAGTTAGGAGAATCAGAAAAACCAGTCATGTCTGCTTGACTTGGAATGATTAGAATAAAGAGATTCCCATATCTTTCTTTTTTGGGGGGGATTAGTGGGGGGTGGGGAGGGAGGGGGTAGGCGAGCCACTTCTATTGGTCTTTCATTTATCTATTTTCATCCATCTTTGTTCTTTGGCCCGTGTGGGCCTCCCATCACGGTGGCCTTTGTTGTTGCAGAGCACCAGCTCTAGGCACATGCGCTCCAGAGTTCTGGCTTGGTAATTGGACACATCGGTCCAGCTGCTCCGTGGCACCTGGAATCTTCCCAGGCCAGGAAACGAACCGGCACCCCTTGCACTGCAAGGCAGTGTCCTTACCCACTGGACCACCAGGGAAGCCCCCCGTATCTTTCTTGAATGCTCAAGAAATAAATATCTTTCTCCTTGGAAAAAATAATGCTCCTGAGGCATTCAGCAGGATAATGTATTCCCCTCTCCTAGAATTATCTGCTAAGTCATGAACTCTACAGAGAATGACCTCAGTTTCGGTTTTGTTTTGCTGGAAGAGTCTTGACCGTGTGGGTTAAATCCCAGGAGAAGATCCTGGAATTCTTTCTCAGGTTACCTGCTAGAATACTGTGGCATCAGCAAACATACAAAAACACGGATACAAGCAGGGCTCAGGTGGCCTTTGCACCTGCTTCAGAAATGTGTCCCAGCCTCAGGCTGGGTAGATGAGAAAGAGAGGCCAGAAGCTGAGAGGCTCCCATGGACCCAGGATGTAAGGAGTGTGGTTACCACTTGACTTCAACCGGCGATTTACCAAATGCAAACAGGGCGATGTTGGCATGTTTGGCATCATAAGGGCATCTGGCCATTCCACTAAATTCATCCCCCACAGGTTCCAAAGTATCCATCTAAATGAAATAATAGGATTTAATTAGGAACAACAACCACAGACAATAGTAACACCAACTAATATCTACAAAGCACTTAATGTGCTGAGCAATTCATATGCATGTTGCCGATAATCCTTGACTACCTTCTGAGGTTAAGTCTATTTTCAGATGGAGAAGCTGAGGTTGAGAGAGATTAAGTCACTTGACCAAGATTCTGTAGTTAGGAGAATCAGAAAAACCAGTCATGTCTGCTTGACTTGGAATGATTAGAATAAAGAGATTCCCATATCTTTCTTTTTTGGGGGGGTTAGTGGGGGTGGGGAGGGAGGGGTAGGCGAGCCACTTCTATTGGTCTTTCATTTATCTATTTTCATCCATCTTTGTTCTTTGGCCCGTGTGGGCCTCCCATCACGGTGGCCTTTGTTGTTGCAGAGCACCAGCTCTAGGCACATGCGCTCCAGAGTTCTGGCTTGGTAATTGGACACATCGGTCCAGCTGCTCCGTGGCACCTGGAATCTTCCCAGGCCAGGAAACGAACCGGCACCCCTTGCACTGCAAGGCAGTGTCCTTACCCACTGGACCACCAGGGAAGCCCCCCGTATCTTTCTTGAATGCTCAAGAAATAAATATCTTTCTCCTTGGAAAAAATAATGCTCCTGAGGCATTCAGCAGGATAATGTATTCCCCTCTCCTAGAATTATCTGCTAAGTCATGAACTCTACAGAGAATGACCTCAGTTTCGGTTTTGTTTTGCTGGAAGAGTCTTGACCGTGTGGGTTAAATCCCAGGAGAAGATCCTGGAATTCTTTCTCAGGTTACCTGCTAGAATACTGTGGCATCAGCAAACGTACAAAAACACGGATACAAGCAGGGCTCAGGTGGCCTTTGCACCTGCTTCAGAAATGTGTCCCAGCCTCAGGCTGGGTAGATGAGAAAGAGAGGCCAGAAGCTGAGAGGCTCCCATGGACCCAGGATGTAAGGAGTGTGGTTACCACTTGACTCCCGTCTCCTCAAGCCCCACCTGGACCTTAGACTTCCTGTACACTAGAGGTTATTACTAGCCTGCCTGTTTGATCATCTTAGTATGTTTAAAAAAAGAAAAAGGAAAACTATTTTAAAAAGGGAGATTGCATACGAAAACTTGGATTTCTTTTGAACTTAGCATCTTTTGAACATGTGGGAAAGTCAATTCAGACTCTTCTTACCCAAGTGGCAGGAAGCCATAGTTTATTAATGGCTGCCCCTGTCATTTTCTTCAGACAAGCATATAGTCTCTAACATCAAGACCCCTGTACCCATAGAGTGTATTGACACCCTGCTTGTTTCATTCCTACAAGTTACCCGCCTGGCCCATGGGCATTGTCAGGTGAGTCAAAGCCTTACTAGCTATTCAATAAATTCATTTCCCTTTCCTCCATTACACTAAACTACATTTCCCTTAGTCCCTTGCAGTCAGGTGTGACCACATGATTGAGCTTTGGCCAATGGGTGAGTGTAAGGCTCTGCACCACCTCTGGGTCTTGCCCCTGAAAACCTTCCCAGATCTTCCACTCTTGCTGTCTTTCCACATTCTTCCCTTCTCTTTCCATCTTTTTCACTGGGTCCTACAGAGAATCCAGTGGAGAATTCCAAGATTCTAGGAGATCACAGGAGATGGCAGACATAAGCAGGGTGGAACTGGCCTTCCGAATAACCTCTTAGAACAGAATCTCTCTGACGGATCCATGCTTGATTGTAACATGAGCAGGAATTGAGCCTCTGTTGATCAGCCACTGGTCAGTGCTTGGCCCACTTAGACCAATAACTCACCAGGAGAGCTTCCTAGCATTTCATCTCAACATCTCAGCGATCATACAGTGATCGCCACAGTACTAATGTTTTGACTTTTCTGTATTTCAGTCTTCTTTTATGTTTTAGAGTATTTTTGTTTATCATCCAGCAGTTGCATAGTTTGACTCCTTATATGAAGAAGAAAAGAGGATAAACCTAAGACAGCACTGAGGAAGGACCTGGGAAAAGGTCTTCATCACTAAAATCAAAGTGCCTCCAATCAAGGTGCTGGGAGTTGCTGCCCAGGAGGAAGCAGCGAGGATCTTACTGAGCAGCTGCTAGTGTTGTCCAGTCATTTGTGCCCTTTGCCCTCAATCCACAGAAACCTGTTCAAAGATACGACAGGCCCTGTCTATGTGCAGCCACTTTGAGATCTCCCCATCAAAGCCATCACACTTGTTTAAACTGTAGCTGAGAATCACATAAAGCCATTGTGTTAAAAACACATTTTTAGGAGAAAGATGTTCAAGTTAGACCTCTTTTAAGGCAAATGTACTCTTCCCTTAACACATTTTTATGAAAGCCTTTCCCTAATATTTTATTCCAACAAGAGCTTCCTGCTGAACTGTGACAGACTTTGCAGTCTGTGGCGAGTATTCAAAGTGATGCCCGGGATACAGTGATACAACAGAAAGGCTGTTATCCCAAGCAGTGCATGCTGTAATCCTGGCCATGTGGAAACAATAATATACAAAGGGGATATGTTTTTAAAAATGAACCTACTTCTAAAAAGCAGCTACGATAGCTAGTCAGGGGCAGGGAGCAATGAGGAATTAATGTATTGGTGTGCGAACTTGGAAAGGTCCGGAGACAAAACAATGCCATGCTGAAATCCTCTTTCCAGTCCAGGTGAAAGGAATTCCAAGATTCTAGGAGATCACAGGAGATGGCAGACATAAGCAGGGTGGAACTGGCCTTCCGAATAACCTCTTAGAACAGAATCTCTCTGACGGATCCATGCTTGATTGTAACATGAGCAGGAATTGAGCCTCTGTTGATCAGCCACTGGTCAGTGCTTGGCCCACTTAGACCAATAACTCACCAGGAGAGCTTCCTAGCATTTCATCTCAACATCTCAGCGATCATACAGTGATCGCCACAGTACTAATGTTTTGACTTTTCTGTATTTCAGTCTTCTTTTATGTTTTAGAGTATTTTTGTTTATCATCCAGCAGTTGCATAGTTTGACTCCTTATATGAAGAAGAAAAGAGGATAAACCTAAGACAGCACTGAGGAAGGACCTGGGAAAAGGTCTTCATCACTTTGTCTTCATCACTAAAATCAAAGTGCCTCCAATCAAGGTGCTGGGAGTTGCTGCCCAGGAGGAAGCAGCGAGGATCTTACTGAGCAGCTGCTAGTGTTGTCCAGTCATTTGTGCCCTTTGCCCTCAATCCACAGAAACCTGTTCAAAGATACGACAGGCCCTGTCTATGTGCAGCCACTTTGAGATCTCCCCATCAAAGCCATCACACTTGTTTAAACTGTAGCTGAGAATCACATAAAGCCATTGTGTTAAAAACACATTTTTAGGAGAAAGATGTTCAAGTTAGACCTCTTTTAAGGCAAATGTACTCTTCCCTTAACACATTTTTATGAAAGCCTTTCCCTAATATTTTATTCCAACAAGAGCTTCCTGCTGAACTGTGACAGACTTTGCAGTCTGTGGCGAGTATTCAAAGTGATGCCCGGGATACAGTGATACAACAGAAAGGCTGTTATCCCAAGCAGTGCATGCTGTAATCCTGGCCATGTGGAAACAATAATATACAAAGGGGATATGTTTTTAAAAATGAACCTACTTCTAAAAAGCAGCTACGATAGCTAGTCAGGGGCAGGGAGCAATGAGGAATTAATGTATTGGTGTGCGAACTTGGAAAGGTCCGGAGACAAAACAATGCCATGCTGAAATCCTCTTTCCATGAAGGAAGAACTAATCCTCAGAGCAGTCATCACATCTCAGACTTAACAGCAGCCCCTGGGAAATTAAATCACTGTAGGGTAGAGATAATTATACTAAGAACCAGCCTTGAATTGTGCAGAAGTTCAAGAGGTTTAGAGAACAGGAGTGAAAATGTATGGAGTGTAGTTGTAGATTTATAGTGGACAGCCTTCAGAATTCTTTCCCTGGATAATCTTATTTGGGGCTCTGATCTCTCTAATATATTCAGCTTCTGTTATAAAAATGTGAAAGTCAGGGCATGGTGCAGAAGTAGAGACCAAAATTTTGTCACCTTCCTGCTTCAAAGTAGTTTAACTTAATGCTTCTACGCCTTGAGACTTGGGCTTTCCAGTGGAAGACTGACCATTGTTTTTGCTCTGACCCTTTGGTCCTGATCTGGTGAGAAAAAGCACTTAAGAGAGAGGCTGGCTGTTCTCCCTGCAGCCAAATACATTATGTCTCATGTCCCCAGGAAAGTCCTGCTGTGCCCAGAGAGTCTAAAAATGCTTTTCTGAGCAATGCCAAGAGTTCTCACTGCCATTCTCCGTGCTAGGCATATCCTGTCGTTTCTCAGGGGCCTGGGCTCCGGAACATGTCTCAGCAGGTGTGGCGAGAACAAAGGGGAGGTGAAGGCATCCCTTAAGGGTGGAGCATCCTGGGGAATGGAGCACGTGTGGGAAGAAGGGGCTGGACCACGTGCAGGCTGGGTAGCACAGTGCCAAGGAAACCTGTAATTTGTCCTAAGAGATAGCTTTCCAGCTAGGGGATTCATTAGGATTTGTTCAGAGCATTCATCTTAATGAGTTCTAAACAATGACATGTAGGGATGGAATATTAGGTGGTAGAATGAAAGTCAGAGCTCCAGTGTACCATTACTGGCCGAATGTTTAACTTGACGTGGGGTCTCTATTACTACTTGAATTGGCTCCTCCCATTATGTAAAATTTTAATATCTGATGATAGTATACTTTGCATTAGTTTAGACATAAAAGTATCATATATCTTGATTACTGAAGTTTTAAAAAATTTATTTACTTATTTATTGATTGGCTCTGCTGGGTCCGAGACACTGCAAGTGGGCTTTCTCTAGTTACTGAGAACAGAGGGTACTCTCTCATTGTGAGCAGACTTCTCTTTGCAGTGGCTTCTCTTCTTGTGGCTCGCTGGCTCCAGAGCTCAGTAGCTGTGGTGCATGGGCTGAGTGGCTTCACAGCACATGGGATCTTCTGGGACCAGCGATTGAACTCATATGTCTCTTGCATTGCAAGTCAGATTCCTAACCACTGACCACCAGGAAGCCCCTTATGGAGTTGTTTTTGGTGCCCCCTCACACGCTGCACCTGATTGGAGGGCCTCACTTGCCTTACCCTGATGCTGGCCCTGCTGGTGCCCATTTCCAGACATGAACTGAAGAGGAGCAGGAGGGTAACATAGATCCCCCCCATGTCTAGACTGAGGCGGAATCTCTAATAAAACTGTTCAACCCTGGCTGGTGAGCCCTCTGCTCTTGATAATAAAAGCACTTAAGTCTGTTCTCCTGCAGCCAAATACATTATGTCTCATGTCCCCAGGAAAGTCCTGCTGTGCCCAGAGAGTCTAAAAATGCTTTTCTGAGCACTGCCAAGAGTTCTCACTGCCATTCTCCGTGCTAGGCATATCCTGTCGTTTCTCAGGGGCCTGGGCTCCGGAACATGTCTCAGCAGGTGTGGCGAGAACAAAGGGGAGGTGAAGGCATCCCTTAAGGGTGGAGCATCCTGGGGAATGGAGCACGTGTGGGAAGAAGGGGCTGGACCACGTGCAGGCTGGGTAGCACAGTGCCAAGGAAACCTGTAATTTGTCCTAAGAGATAGCTTTCCAGCTAGGGGATTCATTAGGATTTGTTCAGAGCATTCATCTTAATGAGTTCTAAACAATGACATGTAGGGATGGAATATTAGGTGGTAGAATGAAAGTCAGAGCTCCAGTGTACCATTACTGGCCGAATGTTTAACTTGACGTGGGGTCTCTATTACTACTTGAATTGGCTCCTCCCATTATGTAAAATTTTAATATCTGATGATAGTATACTTTGCATTAGTTTAGACATAAAAGTATCATATATCTTGATTACTGAAGTTTTAAAAAAATTTATTTACTTATTTATTGATTGGCTCTGCTGGGTCCGAGACACTGCAAGTGGGCTTTCTCTAGTTACTGAGAACAGAGGGTACTCTCTCATTGTGAGCAGACTTCTCTTTGCAGTGGCTTCTCTTCTTGTGGCTCGCTGGCTCCAGAGCTCAGTAGCTGTGGTGCATGGGCTGAGTGGCTTCACAGCACATGGGATCTTCTGGGACCAGCGATTGAACTCATATGTCTCTTGCATTGCAAGTCAGATTCCTAACCACTGACCACCAGGAAGCCCCTTATGGAGTTGTTTTTGGTGCCCCCTCACACGCTGCACCTGATTGGAGGGCCTCACTTGCCTTACCCTGATGCTGGCCCTGCTGGTGCCCATTTCCAGACATGAACTGAAGAGGAGCAGGAGGGTAACATAGATCCCCCCCATGTCTAGACTGAGGCGGAATCTCTAATAAAACTGTTCAACCCTGGCTGGTGAGCCCTCTGCTCTTGATAATCAGCCCGTCATTTCTTTTCTCATTCTTCACATGCCTCAGGCTTTACTTTATGCTCCTGAAGCCCAAACTAGGTATCCCTGTATCTCTCCCTTAATCAAGACTGACCTATCCATCTTGTTGTTGGAGATCTCTGTTCGTGTCTTGTGGGCATTGCCATCCATGGCTCCAGGCACACTCATCGTCTGCAGGATGGAACCCCTGTGTTCTCACCACCCCAACCCCACTGCCCTTCCATTACGTCCTGTTCAGATTAGTGGCCGCCCCATCCAGGTACCCACCCACCTGCCCTGGAGTTAACTCTCCCTTCTCCTTCTCCTCTGCTTCTTATTCATTAATCCTTTGTGTTGTTGTTATTTATTTGGAGGGTAATTTCCTTACAGTGTTGTGTTGGTTTCTGCCATATGACACCAATGTAAATCCTCCTGGGTTTTGTCACTTTAGTATTTTCTGACTCTCTTCTCTTCTCTCATCCCTGGGGCCACCTACCTCTCCAGATTCTTGAGGGTTTTTTTGTCACTTGTCACGTCACAGTCTAGTGCTTCAGAACCAAATGATGTTTCTCAAGCTTAGTAGACTGTCTCTTACTCCGTGCCTTTGTTCAGTTTTCCCTAACCTGGCATGCCCTTCTCCCTTCATTTAGTAATGTCCTTAAGACCAAGATTAGGCATCTTCTGATTCACTGTTTACCCCACAAGAAATGAACTGAACACCTGATTAGGGGACCATTTTCCCTCATGCATTCAGGGTGTTTTTTGGAGCCCCACAGAGTGGCTTCACAGCTGTGGTGCATGGGCTGAGTGGCTTCACAGCACATGGGATCTTCTGGGACCAGCGATTGAACTCATATGTCTCTTGCATTGCAAGTCAGATTCCTAACCACTGACCACCAGGAAGCCCCTTATGGAGTTGTTTTTGGTGCCCCCTCACACGCTGCACCTGATTGGAGGGCCTCACTTGCCTTACCCTGATGCTGGCCCTGCTGGTGCCCATTTCCAGACATGAACTGAAGAGGAGCAGGAGGGTAACATAGATCCCCCCCATGTCTAGACTGAGGCGGAATCTCTAATAAAACTGTTCAACCCTGGCTGGTGAGCCCTCTGCTCTTGATAATCAGCCCGTCATTTCTTTTCTCATTCTTCACATGCCTCAGGCTTTACTTTATGCTCCTGAAGCCCAAACTAGGTATCCCTGTATCTCTCCCTTAATCAAGACTGACCTATCCATCTTGTTGTTGGAGATCTCTGTTCGTGTCTTGTGGGCATTGCCATCCATGGCTCCAGGCACACTCATCGTCTGCAGGATGGAACCCCTGTGTTCTCACCACCCCAACCCCACTGCCCTTCCATTACGTCCTGTTCAGATTAGTGGCCGCCCCATCCAGGTACCCACCCACCTGCCCTGGAGTTAACTCTCCCTTCTCCTTCTCCTCTGCTTCTTATTCATTAATCCTTTGTGTTGTTGTTATTTATTTGGAGGGTAATTTCCTTACAGTGTTGTGTTGGTTTCTGCCATATGACACCAATGTAAATCCTCCTGGGTTTTGTCACTTTAGTATTTTCTGACTCTCTTCTCTTCTCTCATCCCTGGGGCCACCTACCTCTCCAGATTCTTGAGGGTTTTTTTGTCACTTGTCACGTCACAGTCTAGTGCTTCAGAACCAAATGATGTTTCTCAAGCTTAGTAGACTGTCTCTTACTCCGTGCCTTTGTTCAGTTTTCCCTAACCTGGCATGCCCTTCTCCCTTCATTTAGTAATGTCCTTAAGACCAAGATTAGGCATCTTCTGATTCACTGTTTACCCCACAAGAAATGAACTGAACACCTGATTAGACACCCAGCATCAGGTTCTGGGCAATCCCAGATGCTCGGGTCTCTCCTGGGCTAGGCATTCAGGTTCCATATATGAGGACAGCAGGAGGGAATACCTGAAGAGAGGGCTTGTCTACCTCCTTCTGGAAGCCTTCCTGACTCCTCGTCTCAGGCTGATGTAAGCAGTTCTCTGTGATGCTTCTATCATGCCCTGCATGTATGCCACCATGGCAGCAAACCCATGGGATGGCAGTCTTCTTCCACCCGTCTGGCTTCCCTAAGGATGGAGGCCTCCTATCTGTTTTTATGGTGTCAGTGCCTGGTCATGGGAGAAACTCATTTGCAGAACAAGAGACTGTTGAAGAAGACACACGAGGAAAGCTAAGGATGTGAGGCCAAGACCTCAGGTTATTATTACCTCTGCTCTTTCAGCAACACCACTATCAGCTGCATCAGAGTGAACTTGATTTATTAACGCTGTGAGGGTTAACTTTTTCCTCTTGCATAAAGGCCAAGATAAGTCAGGCCATCGTCAACTAAGCTGAGTGCTGAATGGAATTAAATTCCTGTGTTTCTTGAACAGTTTACTTAGAGGAAAGTCTACAGTTTCCAGTGGCATGCTTTTGAGATCCCCTTTAGAACAGAAACCGTTCACAGTATACATATGTTTTTGTGCTCAAAGAGGAGATGGTGGGGTGGGAAGGAGAAAGAGGAAATCCACACGGTCTGTGTGGTATGTAGGCTGGCTTTCTGAACAATAGAGAATGGGGTCTTACAGAAATGAACTTGGCCGGACAGCTCTTTAAAGCCCTGTCAATCAATCCTGAACAAACAGGAAGCATAGAAGCCTGCTCAGGATCACTCCTGTGGAGCACCGCATTAAGTCGAGCAAGTGAGAGGAACCCAGGTGGTGTTGAATGAACCCTTGTAGGTTACTGCAGGCCCAGTCACAGCAAATTACGAAATACCTCCGGGCCGTGTGGTTTCACCAGACAAAACAGCACTCACCTTATAATTTCTGCAGGAAGGGTTGAAGGCATTAGTTCCACAGACAAACAGAGTATCGTCGTTTTTCTTCAGCAGAACTTTAATAAAGTTGTGACATTCATCCTGAAAAACAGTTCAAACTTTTTGGTGTCCAGTCCATTCAGGGTAGAAACCCATTCACTACAGACCGTGCTATGCAGAGAACAAGGTGAAGACACAGGGGCTGGGGAGTTCCCCTATGAAAAGTTCCAGCTCCTCCTCACATTTACCACAAGATGAGGCTGATAATAACGACTGCTTTTCAACAGTAAATAAGAACAGGAAGTGTGTGTTTATGCCACCAAAGGAAGGCAAGCCAGGACGTACCAGCCTCCCATCGCATTAATTTTAATGCCAGCGGCTCTAGGGTCCTTTGATGCACAAGTTTCCTGGCTGAAGTGTGTTTTTATGTTGTACTGTGACGGAAGGCACAGACCCCTTATGTCTGTGACAGCCTTTCTGGGCTCTTCTGCGAACTCCCTGAGGGGCCGTGGACCACTAGGTAGGCTCCGGGAGAGCACGCTCAGAAGAGTCATGATAGCCAGCGTGGGGTCCATAGTCCCTGGTGTCCCCTAAATAGTTCATGATGTAGCCCCAGCAGCTGTCATCCTGTTTCATCACGTTAAAAGCAAACTGGTTTTGCAAATGAAAACGTTCAATACGTTGATGGAAGAAGCAATTACTGTAGGAAAAGGGACCATTGTGAGCCATTCCACATCATGGTCTACAGCCGGAGATAAGAGTCAAGAACTTAACCCAAAGTGGCAGTTGCAGAAGGAACGAAAATTGCCTACCTTATGTTTTCCCTTCATTCTGCATGTGTCTACGTCAGCCTGTCTAGATTTCCATGTGAGTTTCTGCAGAGATCAAGAAATACATTGATTAGAGCCCAGGGGTTGTTGCATTTGGTTTTAGAAATAAGAGTTCCCTGGGGGAGACTAGAAGCTGAACATATATTTATTGAAAGCTTTCTGCACCCTTTCTCCCTGATTAATTCACCATAATAACAAAAGATTAGAGGTCGGAATGTTAATTTAATTTTGAGCCCCTATCTATTCATTAAACTACAAAACTATCTTCCTGTCTTTGAGATGAAGATGAAAGAGAAAGGAAAGAAGAATAAACAACAGTGTGGAAATTTCACAAAAAAATATCCACATTAATTTGCTAAATTATGCTCATTTTGATAAAATACATGTCCTTAGCCTCTCACTTGATAAATCACTTTCTGTAAAGAAGGACTTTTTCTTAAAATATGGAAGTCGTTTTCTTAAGCATAAAGGGGACAAAGATTTAATTCAGGTTACTCTCCTTCATGTAAATTCATGGGCTGAAGGGATCATCTACTTCTGGGGCAGACTTTGGTAACTAAAATACCTCCAGGTGGAGTTATAAGAGAAGCATAGGTTATATTTTATATCTGTGTGAAATAGATAATGATTAAATTCCTGAACCACAACAGTCAACTCAAACTTAATATCTGCAAGATATGGAAACACGACAGTGAAATGTTTGTGGGAGAAAAGTTCATGTATGAAATCTGATATCCTAGACAAACAGCCAATATTTTATTAAAAGAATTTAGGAATTACCTAAAACTTCTGTATATGCACACCTAATTGATGAATCAAATATGAAGTACATGAAAGTACAAATCAGTCAGTTGTGTCCAACTCTGCGACCCCATGGACGAGCCATGGGATTCCCCAGGCAAGACCCTGGAGTAGGCAGCGGTTCCCCTCAGGGGTCTTCCACCCTGGAAATGAAAACGTTCAATACGTTGATGGAAGAAGCAATTACTGTAGGAAAAGGGACCATTGTGAGCCATTCCACATCATGGTCTACAGCCGGAGATAAGAGTCAAGAACTTAACCCAAAGTGGCAGTTGCAGAAGGAACGAAAATTGCCTACCTTATGTTTTCCCTTCATTCTGCATGTGTCTACGTCAGCCTGTCTAGATTTCCATGTGAGTTTCTGCAGAGATCAAGAAATACATTGATTAGAGCCCAGGGGTTGTTGCATTTGGTTTTAGAAATAAGAGTTCCCTGCGGGAGACTAGAAGCTGAACATATATTTATTGAAAGCTTTCTGCACCCTTTCTCCCTGATTAATTCACCATAATAACAAAAGATTAGAGGTCGGAATGTTAATTTAATTTTGAGCCCCTATCTATTCATTAAACTACAAAACTATCTTCCTGTCTTTGAGATGAAGATGAAAGAGAAAGGAAAGAAGAATAAACAACAGTGTGGAAATTTCACAAAAAAATATCCACATTAATTTGCTAAATTATGCTCATTTTGATAAAATACATGTCCTTAGCCTCTCACTTGATAAATCACTTTCTGTAAAGAAGGACTTTTTCTTAAAATATGGAAGTCGTTTTCTTAAGCATAAAGGGGACAAAGATTTAATTCAGGTTACTCTCCTTCATGTAAATTCATGGGCTGAAGGGATCATCTACTTCTGGGGCAGACTTTGGTAACTAAAATACCTCCAGGTGGAGTTATAAGAGAAGCATAGGTTATATTTTATATCTGTGTGAAATAGATAATGATTAAATTCCTGAACCACAACAGTCAACTCAAACTTAATATCTGCAAGATATGGAAACACGACAGTGAAATGTTTGTGGGAGAAAAGTTCATGTATGAAATCTGATATCCTAGACAAACAGCCAATATTTTATTAAAAGAATTTAGGAATTACCTAAAACTTCTGTATATGCACACCTAATTGATGAATCAAATATGAAGTACATGAAAGTACAAATCAGTCAGTTGTGTCCAACTCTGCGACCCCATGGACGAGCCATGGGATTCCCCAGGCAAGACCCCTGGAGTAGGCAGCGGTTCCCCTCTCCAGGGGGTCTTCCTAACCCTGGGATCGAACCCAGGTCTCCTGCAGGCAGAGTCTTTACCATCTGAGCCACCAAGGAAACCCATAATTGTTTCATAGTGAGCCCTAATGTACCCACGTGAGAATTTCACAAAATGTTCCAAATTACTATATGCCATATCATCTCAATCAATGCATTTAAAAGACATACTCTCTCCAAAAATTATCCTCAATTCCTTAATTTCAGAAAGAAGGTTTTAAAACTACTTACTTTGCTACAATAAATTTCTTCTGTATGTGAGGTGTCTATATCCACAGTATAAATATGGTCCCTGTAAACAAAGAAAAATTAACACAATATCAGACAGAAGACTCAAGACAGTTTTCTCCTGAATGAGTCCATGTCTCATTCAAGGTAGATAAATCCACATCTATGTTATTAAAAACAAGAACCACAGGCAAGAAGAAGGGGAGAGTTCAGCTTCCAAGAGATGCCCCGGGATCACATGCAGCACCTTCAGACACATCATGGCACCCTGCCGCAGGGGCACCTTTTATGAAGACTTCCCAGCAGTCTCTCTCATCCAGAAACAATGACATCTGTGTGCATGGAGTTCAGGGGGGAGATGTCTGAGACCTAAATAGGCTTCCAAACCATAACACAGATGGCTTCACATGCCCTTTCACTTGGTAGTCAACACGCTACAGTTGTTCACCAGGGGAGCTAACGAAATGCGAACGTCTATCTCCATCACTCTCTGGAAAACATATTTTCAGCCTTAACTTTGATGATCTGATTGACAAGACAGAAGACGATAAAAGTCAAATTATTTCCAGAAGCCACTCTTCTTTCACACAGCGATGGTCAATTAAGATTTAAAATGTACTTGGGCTGAAGTTTCCATTTCTTGCTTCTGTTCACCTTCCTGTTTTGCTGAGAACTTGGTTGTCTTTATGATTTGCTGCCAATCTCCCTTTGGAAGGGGAGAAACGGAATGAGCAGCTCAGGTGTGGGGCTATATTTAAACCTACCCTTCTGTGTGAGCTTGAGTACAAGGGCGTTTTTGTCTGGAATTCAGAAGAAAGGAAAGAAAAGCTCTGCATTCAACTGGGGAGATGGGGGGCTAGTGAGGGAAAGCAAAACAGTTCATTTTCCCTTGAAATAACATTGACTTTTCTAAAATACAGGAAGTCCTGGGGCTGGAAAATTACCCACAGCTTTAAAGCAAGACCTTAAGGCTCCCATGTAGAATTTCAGGGCCCCTCATTACTTAAAAGAAAAAGAAAGGGGAGAAAGGAAGAAAGAAAAAAAAGAAAGGAAGGAATTATCTGCTATCAAGATTCAGTTTCATTTTTTCTTTGGAAATCTGTTTGCTACTGCTTTTAGGGAAAGGACAACAGAGAAAAACAAACAAAAAATAGGCTCTTTCCTGTGAAAATAAAAGGAGGGGGTAAGGCAGTTGGCCTATAAAATTCCCTTGCCCTGGTGTGTGTGTCTCTGTGTGTGTGTCTTTCTGTGTGCGCGTGCGCGTGCGCGTGCGCGTGTGTGCATGTGTGTCAGAGTGCTGATGGTGAGAGAGGGGAGCCTGTTCTGTAAACTGCTGAATTGGGAAGTTCTCAGACTCCAGTAGGGAGCCAGAATCGCTCTGCCCTTTAATTCCAAGGCAGTTTTATGGCATTCCTTTATTGCTTGTTTGACTTTATTGGTGGTGCTGTGGGTCAGGTTCATTATTGGAATGGAATTGCCTATTACTTTGGTATCAGCTTTGAGATGACTTGAGATTTTCCCTGGCCCTGCCTCTCCTCAAAACTTTAAGTAGGAGCTTAACGTATGAATTGTAAGTTAACATCTGATTAACATGCATTGGCCATCCCTCAGAAAGCTCTCAGATTGCCACCCCCACCCCACCCGGCAACTTTTGGCATAGACTGTTTATGTTAATTAGCAGTTCAGAGATTAAACAACAACAACAAAAGACTTTACAAAATGGATAATAATTAGGCAGAACTGAAAAAGTGTGTTGCTCATCGAGCTTCACTCAGTCCCTGGGTTCTGGTCGGGATGTGGCTTCTGATTGCTGACTGTCATTGTCTAGAAGAACTGTAGAGTCTTAAAAATCAAATTCTGTTCTTCAATCTCCAAGAGATCACACTGCCCATCAAACAGAACGATGCTTTATGCCAAACCACCAATCAGGGTCAGGGGTTATTTCCTAGCACCCATGTGTGCATCCCAGGGTTCACATGCTGCTCTCTCACTTGAATTAAGTTATCTGAACACAAACTGACTTGACACTAGGACTTCCTCTTCCCCTTTTCAGTGGGCACCACTGAGCTGTGTTGGCATGACTTGAACCTGGAGGAAGGATTTCCCTTTAAATCATGTTACTTGATGCCTGGGAATGTGAAACTCTTGGGGCACTATTGGGAAATGTGAAATTGAAGGGAGAGACCCTACCTGTGGCAACCATAGGAATCCTTTAGGGATTCTTCCAGGGTGTGTGCTGAAGGGAAGAGACCGCACAGAGTGAAAACCTACATGTCAATGCTAGGCTGTTACGGGTTTGACGTTTAACCAAAGATGAGTCTGTTTTATTGTGTCACAAAAGTGAATGTGTTTCTCTGATTGTCCCCTTCTTTTCTTTCCCCTTTTCTTGGATAGGGAGTTAGGATAAAACAGCCTTGGTTTTGGCAAGCTGTAATACTGGTTACTTTGAAGTCTCCAGAGCACCTTGTTCCTAACCCTGGTGCCCCCTGGACCAGTTCACACCCAGGCTAAATCATCAGGCACAAATGCAGTCGGTTATATCATTTCTTTCTCTGCTAAAGATCAGCTCTTGGTTTTGGCAAGCTTTTTGACCAGCCTTTAGCTAATTGGTACAAAGTCTCCCAGAGATTTTCCCTGGCCCTGCCTCTCATCAAAACTTTAAGTAGGAGCTTAACGTATGAATTGTAAGTTAACATCTGATTAACATGCATTGGCCATCCCTCAGAAAGCTCTCAGATTGCCACCCCCACCCCACCTGGCAACTTTTGGCATAGACTGTTTATGTTAATTAGCAGTTCAGAGATTAAACAACAACAACAAAAGACTTTACAAAATGGATAATAATTAGGCAGAACTGAAAAAGTGTGTTGCTCATCGAGCTTCACTCAGTCCCTGGGTTCTGGTCGGGATGTGGCTTCTGATTGCTGACTGTCATTGTCTAGAAGAACTGTAGAGTCTTAAAAATCAAATTCTGTTCTTCAATCTCCAAGAGATCACACTGCCCATCAAACAGAACGATGCTTTATGCCAAACCACCAATCAGGGTCAGGGGTTATTTCCTAGCACCCATGTGTGCATCCCAGGGTTCACATGCTGCTCTCTCACTTGAATTAAGTTATCTGAACACAAACTGACTTGACACTAGGACTTCCTCTTCCCCTTTTCAGTGGGCACCACTGAGCTGTGTTGGCATGACTTGAACCTGGAGGAAGGATTTCCCTTTAAATCATGTTACTTGATGCCTGGGAATGTGAAACTCTTGGGGCACTATTGGGAAATGTGAAATTGAAGGGAGAGACCCTACCTGTGGCAACCATAGGAATCCTTTAGGGATTCTTCCAGGGTGTGTGCTGAAGGGAAGAGACCGCACAGAGTGAAAACCTACATGTCAATGCTAGGCTGTTACGGGTTTGACGTTTAACCAAAGATGAGTCTGTTTTATTGTGTCACAAAAGTGAATGTGTTTCTCTGATTGTCCCCTTCTTTTCTTTCCCCTTTTCTTGGATAGGGAGTTAGGATAAAACAGCCTTGGTTTTGGCAAGCTGTAATACTGGTTACTTTGAAGTCTCCAGAGCACCTTGTTCCTAACCCTGGTGCCCCCTGGACCAGTTCACACCCAGGCTAAATCATCAGGCACAAATGCAGTCGGTTATATCATTTCTTTCTCTGCTAAAGACTCAGTCGCAAAGTGAACAATTCACAGAAGATTCTTGAGTCTATCTACTTCTCACAGATTCAGTGTTGAATCATTTGTTTTGACCAGCCTTTAGCTAATTGGGTACAAATGTAATCTTCCAGCCCTGTCAGATTTAGGAAACTAAACATGGTATTTAAGAGGGAGCTGATCCTCTCCCAGAGAGGTACCTATTCAGGGCTTGCTGGAACTTTTTAAAATTTTGGCCTCTTTTATTGGTCTTTCATTTATTTATTTTCATCCATCTTTGTTCTTTGGCCTGTGTGGGCCTCCCATTGCAGTGGCCTCCCTCGTTGCAGAGCACTGGCTCTGGCTGCATGCGCTCCAGAGTGCTGGCTCGTAATTGGACACACCGGTCCAGCTACTCCGCAGCACCTGGGAGCTTCCCGTGCCAGGAATCGAACCGGCGCCCCTTCCCTGCAAGGCAGACTCTTTACCCACTGGACAACCAGGGAAGCCCTGGAATGTTTTCAATGAATACCCACAGTGGCTGTTGTTCTTGGGGAACAGCTATTAGAAGGTAATTGCCAGGACAAACAGTACCCCTTCTATGGCTCAGTAGACCATGGAGTACAGAGAGTAATGACCCAGATGCTACAGAGCATGACCATGCCCAGATGCGGCAGTTCCAATCCTGCCCATGTTGTTCAGACCCAGTCATTTCACTTTTGTGCACCTTGGTTTTTTCCTGTAAGACATGAGAATGATAAAAGCTCTAACTCATAGGGGTTTTCTTTTCTAGGATTGAATGAATTAACATTTATAAAGAACTTACAACTATATCTGCAGTTTATATAGTACATACAAGTATGTACTCTAAGTGTTTGAAGTAGAATTCTTAGAAAGTGCTTTGGCTTTGCTTCCTATGACCAAATGTTTTATTGTGTCACAAAAGTGAATGTTTCTCTGATTGTCCCCTTCTTTTCTTTCCCCTTTTCTTGGATAGGGAGTTAGGATAAAACAGCCTTGGTTTTGGCAAGCTGTAATACTGGTTACTTTGAAGTCTCCAGAGCACCTTGTTCCTAACCCTGGTGCCCCCTGGACCAGTTCACACCCAGGCTAAATCATCAGGCACAAATGCAGTCGGTTATATCATTTCTTTCTCTGCTAAAGACTCAGTCGCAAAGTGAACAATTCACAGAAGATTCTTGAGTCTATCTACTTCTCACAGATTCAGTGTTGAATCATTTGTTTTGACCAGCCTTTAGCTAATTGGGTACAAATGTAATCTTCCAGCCCTGTCAGATTTAGGAAACTAAACATGGTATTTAAGAGGGAGCTGATCCTCTCCCAGAGAGGTACCTATTCAGGGCTTGCTGGAACTTTTTAAAATTTTGGCCTCTTTTATTGGTCTTTCATTTATTTATTTTCATCCATCTTTGTTCTTTGGCCTGTGTGGGCCTCCCATTGCAGTGGCCTCCCTCGTTGCAGAGCACTGGCTCTGGCTGCATGCGCTCCAGAGTGCTGGCTCGTAATTGGACACACCGGTCCAGCTACTCCGCAGCACCTGGGAGCTTCCCGTGCCAGGAATCGAACCGGCGCCCCTTCCCTGCAAGGCAGACTCTTTACCCACTGGACAACCAGGGAAGCCCTGGAATGTTTTCAATGAATACCCACAGTGGCTGTTGTTCTTGGGGAACAGCTATTAGAAGGTAATTGCCAGGACAAACAGTACCCCTTCTATGGCTCAGTAGACCATGGAGTACAGAGAGTAATGACCCAGATGCTACAGAGCATGACCATGCCCAGATGCGGCAGTTCCAATCCTGCCCATGTTGTTCAGACCCAGTCATTTCACTTTGGTGCACCTTGGTTTTTTCCTGTAAGACATGAGAATGATAAAAGCTCTAACTCATAGGGGTTTTCTTTTCTAGGATTGAATGAATTAACATTTATAAAGAACTTACAACTATATCTGCAGTTTATATAGTACATACAAGTATGTACTCTAAGTGTTTGTGAAGTAGAATTCTTAGAAAGTGCTTTGGCTTTGCTTCCTATGACCAAATGTAGGGTACTTATAGGATATTTTAATTGGGCCAGTGGTTTTTTACTTTGTCTAGACCCAGGCTATACCACAGTGGAACCCCACATGGTAGTGCCCCTTGTCGCTGTTCATTTAGAACTATTTTGAATAAGCCACAACCCCTCTTTCCCCACCATGGTGGATCATGTATTTTTAAAACCCCAAGGGACATCATTGAACTAATCTAATCTAGTCTCTTACTGAACAGAGGACACTTACAGCCAGAGAAGCTGTGGTCCAGGTAGATAAAGAGTAGAGTTGACACAAAAACCTAAATCCGCATGATCCCTGTCAGGGTAGTATACTTACCAGGCCATTCAGCCTGAAGACATGGTCTGTTTGAATAACATTTCCCTGGTGGATGAGTATTTTCTTAACTAGATCCCAGTCAAAAACTTCTACCGGGTGGCTGCTGCCACACTGCTAAAGTATATTTACTACATATTATCTGCAAAATTGTAGGTTTAACATATACACACTCACACACACATTCAACTTAATTTGATGTGTGTTGGTTGACACATTTAACTTAATTTAGCAAGTCTCAAGGAGAGAAGCACTTTATCCTGTGCTTGAGTAAATATTTGTGTTCATATGTATATAATGTTCAAGATAAACAGTGGATTGAGTCTAAGCTCTAAAATATGCAATTATTTCTATCTAAATACACATCATAAAGTTAAAAGGACACAGAAAATCTTGAATGAATGGTTGTCTGACACCTGAAAGTAGCCTTTGTGTTAAATAACAGTCTGTTTTGGAACATCAGGATCTTTAATATGATGCAGAGTGGGGGGCACTGAGGTATCCGGACCCTTGGATGCTCCAAAGGCAAATATGGGGGAAAGGAGGCTCACCTAGCAGCAATGTAGAGGGTTCTGTTCATGATCATGATCATCTGGATGTCCAGCCTGTGCCTCTGCGTGGTGTTCCGTCCTGGCTTGTGGCCCACAAACACTGGATACTGTTTTGTATCTGTGAAAAGAGGAGATGGGGCAAGAGAGGGAAGAGGCAATCAAGCCAAGCGTTGACAGGCGGGGAGGGCAGGGGGCGGCCACCAAACAAAACCATATTGAAGTCCAACCGCACCACCATTTCCCATTTCCACCCCGTCTGTTATTTTAGGAAATGCTGTGATCGAAAAAGTGGTCTTTAAGGATAATCAAGTTACAGTTTCATTTCCTGCTGCTAATAAGCCTGGGCTTAGGTTTCTGAGTGTCCCTCTTTCTGGGGGTTAAACTTGCCAGTGAACCCTTTACATGAAGGTGCTCCTTTCTTCCCCAGTTTTCTTTTCATCTTTAGAGTGCTAAGCCCTAGGGGCAGTCTGCCAAAGATCTTGTCTCCGGACAAAACTATTTCAAAGCCGCCTTCCCATCAATCACCACAAAGGCAATGTGGTCTGGAGGCAAGAGCCCTCGTCCAGGAGCCAGAAGAAAAATACAGTCTCCACAGGCGTCCAGTTGGAATAATCTACTATTGAAGGCAGCCCCGCTAGGTCGGCTGGCATTCTAGGAACTGTGGGAAGTTCACTCTTGAGTGAAGCAATTGGCTAATCTCACAGAAATGGGGGCTTTGACAGGGTAGGGTCAGACTGAGTGTAGCCAGTCACGTGATCTGGAATTTTCCCTGACCTGGAGAGTCATCGAGCACATTTCTCTTTTCTGCAGTCCTCCTGAGTGGAGAACAGGCTATCGGTAATCATATCTGACCTTTAGAAATACCTACGTCTCAGAAAGCTCTCTGTCTTTAAACCTGCGATCTTCAGAGACACGAAGGAGGAAAGATGAGTCACATTTAAAAGGCAGTTGTTTGAGGGGTGAGAGGCAATCGGTAAATAGGACACAGAAAATCTTGAATGAATGGTTGTCTGACACCTGAAAGTAGCCTTTGTGTTAAATAACAGTCTGTTTTGGAACATCAGGATCTTTAATATGATGCAGAGTGGGGGGCACTGAGGTATCCGGACCCTTGGATGCTCCAAAGGCAAATATGGGGGAAAGGAGGCTCACCTAGCAGCAATGTAGAGGGTTCTGTTCATGATCATGATCATCTGGATGTCCAGCCTGTGCCTCTGCGTGGTGTTCCGTCCTGGCTTGTGGCCCACAAACACTGGATACTGTTTTGTATCTGTGAAAAGAGGAGATGGGGCAAGAGAGGGAAGAGGCAATCAAGCCAAGCGTTGACAGGCGGGGAGGGCAGGGGGCGGCCACCAAACAAAACCATATTGAAGTCCAACCGCACCACCATTTCCCATTTCCACCCCGTCTGTTATTTTAGGAAATGCTGTGATCGAAAAAGTGGTCTTTAAGGATAATCAAGTTACAGTTTCATTTCCTGCTGCTAATAAGCCTGGGCTTAGGTTTCTGAGTGTCCCTCTTTCTGGGGGTTAAACTTGCCAGTGAACCCTTTACATGAAGGTGCTCCTTTCTTCCCCAGTTTTCTTTTAATCTTTAGAGTGCTAAGCCCTAGGGGCAGTCTGCCAAAGATCTTGTCTCCGGACAAAACTATTTCAAAGCCGCCTTCCCATCAATCACCACAAAGGCAATGTGGTCTGGAGGCAAGAGCCCTCGTCCAGGAGCCAGAAGAAAAATACAGTCTCCACAGGCGTCCAGTTGGAATAATCTACTATTGAAGGCAGCCCCGCTAGGTCGGCTGGCATTCTAGGAACTGTGGGAAGTTCACTCTTGAGTGAAGCAATTGGCTAATCTCACAGAAATGGGGGCTTTGACAGGGTAGGGTCAGACTGAGTGTAGCCAGTCACGTGATCTGGAATTTTCCCTGACCTGGAGAGTCATCGAGCACATTTCTCTTTTTCTGCAGTCCTCCTGAGTGGAGAACAGGCAATCGGTAATAATATCTGACCTTTAGAAATACCTACGTCTCAGAAATCTCTCTGCCTTTAAACCTGCGATCTTCAGAGACACGAAGGAGGAAAGATGAGTCACATTTAAAAGGCAGTTGTTTGAGGGGTGAGAGGAATGTAAATAATGACTTGAAAGCCATTCAGAGATTTATGCTCAGACCCCTACACCTTAAGCCCCTGTCGCCTCTGAATATGACTCAGTCTTCTTAGAGAGCATCCGTGTATTTTACTCAGTGTCATGCTTAGCCCAGGATTACCTTGTGCATTCCCTTCCACTGCTCTTAAACTTTATTCACCCTTTCATCAAGGACGCTGCTAAAACAATTAATTCATGTCTCTGTCCTATCAAAGATTTGAGTGTTCATTGAAGGATGATTTTCAGCAGCACATGTGGACCTGGGGTCTCTTTCTTACTCATTTTTTTCTGTAAAGGGGAACCAAAGATAGAAAACCTATCTCAAACGGAGATAAATAGATCCTCATTAAGGTTTAGCACCTCGAGTCAGGCGGATTCTGCTGCCTCAAGAATGATGATTTCCAACTACACACCTCGGTCCTTAGTCATACCCTCACTTTTGTTCTTAATTGGAGGCGTCAAGGCTTGTCACCTCACCTTCATATCAGATTATTTCCTTTTACAACCTAGACTGCCCAGCAGAAAGTTGGGTGGATCTCTTTAGTATCCTAATATTACTGTCAAATACCTTTTTTATGGTTCATTCAGTGTTTGAGGGTAATTACTATGAAGAGAGGTATTTGAGTAAAAGGTTTTCTCCTTTACTAGTGATAAAATATTTTGTCTTTAGGAGAGAAGGCAAAAAAGTAGTTAATTGTCTGTTTCATCCCACACTCAGGTAGAACTTTCCACTTTTGAGGAGTCAATGGACTTTGTCATCATGGTTCTTTCTACCCTTGCCATTGAAGCAGAGAAAAAGAAAGTTAGGAACAGCTAAAAGAGGTCCACTTTGAATTCAAAATCACTCCATCTGAGTCTAGCAATGATATACTTCTAAGTCCAAACAAAAGTTAATTTTTGTCCCTAAAGCACCCCTCAAAGAGTCTTCTTTTCTGTTATAACAATGCCTCTGTATTAATTACCTATGACAACGTGCAGTACTGGGAACACCTAAGTGACAGTGATGTTCTCCCCAAGCTGGTTTCCAGGCGTGGTCACAGCTTCCTTGTAGTAGCTGAGACTTCAATGGAGGTATTGAGGGATGTTTCAAATCCTCACACAAGTGTGCCCCCCGACTGAGTTCACTGGAGTTACAGAACGGCCATCCCGGCAGTTTGACTAGATGTGAATTGTCCACCTTCCCAGGTGTTGCTAGTGGTAAAGAACCTGCCTGCCAGTGCAGAAGATGAAAGAGAACTGGGATAGATCTCTGGGTTGGGAAGAGCCCCTCAGCCCACTCCAGGAGTCCTGCCTGGAGAATCCCGTGGACTGAGGAGCCTGGAGGGCCACAGAGTCAGACAGAACTGAAGCGACTGAGCACACACGTGTGCACGCCATCTACACAAGTTTATGTGGCTAACAAGTCTCTAGGACACGCTTCATTGTGGGTTCTGTCGGTTGACGCAAGCACGAGTGCCTGCAGAGGGCGGGAGAGAGAGAGGTGGGTACTTACAGTTGCCATGCGAAATACTGATTGGCTCAGAATCTTCTGGGAAGGCAGCCCCAGCACAGTGTAGCAGTGTGAAATATAGCAGCAAGGCTTCTGACCTCATAGTAGTTCAGCGGGGAGACTTTATTTCTCTACTTCACCCTGCCAAAGAGCAAAGAAGGATTTTTTTTTGTCTTTTTTTATCTTTGTAAGTCAGCTTTATTCCACTCCATAAAATCAAGTGGCCTTGAAGATGAATTTTAGAGAAAGGGACTTCTGTTTTCTATCTTTATTGTGGATTCACCCATGAGGGTATTTTGCATAAGGAACCTGTGCCCATCACCCATCCCTTCCTCCTCCTCCAGGCCTTGGGGCCCTTTCGCAAAGTTGCTCCCAAACCAGTGACTCAGAGCCTCAGTTCTGCCCTGAGCTATCCTGAAGCGTCTGTTTCACAATCACGAAAGGACATTCTGAAAAATGTCAATAGCTGAGACGTTCACTCCTGGTTATGAAGTTCTCCCATCCAAGTACTAACCAGGCCCGACCCTGCTTAGCTTCCAAGATCAGATGAGATTGGGCACGTTCAGGGTGGCGTGGCAGACCTGGTTATGTAATTCTACAGTCATTCTATAGTGACCTTAGCCATAAATAAAATCACACAATCTATGTTTAAAAAGAAACAAATGGATCCTTTCAGACTCTGTGGAGAATGTTACAGGGAGCATCTGAAACCACATCCTGAAATAGTATTGTTGACTTTGAAAAACCCCATCTTTGTGTATTTTAGTGTCAGCTACTACCATGCGGTGAAATAGGAGTGAATAACAATGCCAGATAGACTGTTCTACCCATCTGCATTCTCTTAAAGATGCTCTTTATGTGAGGAAACAATTCTCCTAAATCATTAGAAGTAGAAACATACCCATGTGGGGTTGGGGGGGTACAGTGAAATGGAAGTCATAAGACAGTATGCACTGCATCATTCTCAGGCATATTTCAAACAAGTGTTGATCTATCAGGGAAATTAATATAAAATGGGGATATCGTTTTATCTTCATAAAGTCTTTGAAGTAGACTGCCAAAGACTGTCTTTTTTGAACAAAACTATTCCACAGTAGTCCATCAATCATTTAAGATTCGTATGTAATAAAGTAAAATTGAGTAACTCAGATGTCTTTGAAAGTTAATTTGGCTAACAAACTGCTAACTGACGCTTTTTAGAACACACTTAATATTAGATACCTGTGTGTCTCTTCTTCATGCCAAAAAAAGCCTTAACAAGTCTCAAGTGTTCCATTGCAACTGATAATTTCAGACACAGCTGGGTCTTAATCATTTCTTCAGTTGAAAAGTGCACATTAATTAATTTGCTTTATCTTGAAAATCAAAGAGGGGGAGAGGTTGAGAGAAAAGCCTAAGCAACTCCATATCTCCATCTCTGATGTGTACGTTAAAATTAAACATTAAATAATTACTTGTTCACAAGGGCAGTCCATTACCAAGAGACGCAAATGTGTATTTAAAGACAGGTGAAAAACACCAGTGTCTCCATTCATTTCATTGCTAGTTCTGCCTATTCTGAAGAATCTAAACCCAAAGGGAAGCTCTGAGATGCCCTGATTTTGTTTGTCATGACTTCTGTTCAGTATAACATTGAAGAGAAGTCAATCGCAAGAGTTAAGTATGACATAAAGCAGATACCAGTCAGAAAGGACATGGGGAAGAGGAAGTGGCAACACTGACAAAGTGCTCAAGAGCAGGATTCTATTATATAGGAGCCTTTACCCCAGAGAGTTTGCAGCATGCCATGGAGGAATAATAGAGACTCAAAAACTGATCCTCATTCCTATAGACATCTTTGGGAATGTATGTAGCCTGGTTTTTTTTTTTTAAGGATTTATTTATGTATTTATTTTGGGGGTGGGGTGGGAGGGGAGCAGGCAGGTCAGTTCTGTTGGTCTTTCATATGTCTATTTTCATCCATCTTTGTTCTTTGGCCCGTGTGGGCCTCCCATAGCGGTGGCCTCTGTTGGCCCCCTCTGGGCATGCGCTCAGATCTCCAGGCTCCGCAGCAAACCCATGTGGGGTTGGGGGTACAGTGAAATGGAAGTCATAAGACAGTATGCACTGCATCATTCTCAGGCATATTTCAAACAAGTGTTGATCTATCAGGGAAATTAATATAAAATGGGGATATCGTTTTATCTTCATAAAGTCTTTGAAGTAGACTGCCAAAGACTGTCTTTTTTGAACAAAACTATTCCACAGTAGTCCATCAATCATTTAAGATTTGTATGTAATAAAGTAAAATTGAGTAACTCAGATGTCTTTGAAAGTTAATTTGGCTAACAAACTGCTAACTGACGCTTTTTAGAACACACTTAATATTAGATACCTGTGTGTCTCTTCTTCATGCCAAAAAAAGCCTTAACAAGTCTCAAGTGTTCCATTGCAACTGATAATTTCAGACACAGCTGGGTCTTAATCATTTCTTCAGTTGAAAAGTGCACATTAATTAATTTGCTTTATCTTGAAAATCAAAGAGGGAGAGAGGTTGAGAGAAAAGCCTAAGCAATTCCATATCTCCATCTCTGATGTGTACGTTAAAATTAAACATTAAATAATTACTTGTTCACAAGGGCAGTCCATTACCAAGAGACGCAAATGTGTATTTAAAGACAGGTGAAAAACACCAGTGTCTCCATTCATTTCATTGCTAGTTCTGCCTATTCTGAAGAATCTAAACCCAAAGGGAAGCTCTGAGATGCCCTGATTTTGTTTGTCATGACTTCTGTTCAGTATAACATTGAAGAGAAGTCAATCGCAAGAGTTAAGTATGACATAAAGCAGATACCAGTCAGAAAGGACATGGGGAAGAGGAAGTGGCAACACTGACAAAGTGCTCAAGAGCAGGATTCTATTATATAGGAGCCTTTACCCCAGAGAGTTTGCAGCATGCCATGGAGGAATAATAGAGACTCAAAAACTGATCCTCATTCCTATAGAAATCTTTGGGAATGTATGTATCCTTGTTTTTTTTTTTTTTAAAGATTTATTTATGTATTTATTTTGGGGGGGTGGGGTGGGGAGGGAGGGGAGCAGGTGGGCTACTTCTATTGGTCTTTCATATGTCTATTTTCATCCATCTTTGTTCTTTGGCCCGTGTGGGCCTCCCATAGCGGTGGCCTCTGTTGTCGCAGAGCACCGGCTCTGGGCGCATGCGCTCCAGAGCTCCGGCTCGGTAATTGGACACATCGGTCCAGCCGCTCCGCAGCACATGGGATCTTCCCAGGCCAGGGATCGAACTGGCGAGAAGGTGTCCTTACCCACTGGACCACCAGGGAAGCCCTGTATCCTTTTTAAAGATTAACTTTTCCTAACAAGATTTGTATCTTCCCAGAATTATATTCATCTTTGTACAGATGTCCTACAGCTAACGAGACAAAGTCATGCAGTTATAATCTATCTCCCAATTTTAATTTTTTCCATCTTATGACTGCATGGATTGATGCAACACTCACAGCCCTAGCAGGAAGAGCAGTGCAGGCAGAAGAAATCTGTTTTGCAATCCAGTGGCCTTTTTTCAGTCCTTCCACCTTGCCCAGATCATGGCTGAGATGGGTTATTTAAATATTTCCAGGTTTACAGGAGGGCTCTATGCCGGAAAGAATACCCGTTCTATGTGTTTCCTCTCATCATATCATCAGGTTGTTAACATGTATATCATATGGGTGGAAGTGTTCTGGCAGTCCCTGTTCATCCTGGTTAGCCCACATGAATGCTTTATAAGTTTCTTCAGCTGAAGTTTTGATGTATTATGCCCTTCCTCCACAACTTTTGGCTCTAACCCTTGTTAATATGTTGACAATATATTTTCCTATTGATATGATTACTCTGTGAAGAGCTCCCAATTCAGTCACATTGTCATTTTCCCTCCTGCTGAACACGGGTTGAATCTCCCCACGAAGACTACAGCACACAGACCTGGACCAGTCCAGGAGAACAAAAACAAACAAGAACTTCCCACTGTGTTCCAAAATCTTGAGCTAGCTAGGCTGCTGCTATGAGGTTGTTTAAGTGAGCTGGAAACTCGGTAAAGTGCTACCCACATGTAGTGCTACCTAGGTGGTGCAGAGGTAGAGAATCTTCCTGTTAAGCAGGAGACATGGGTTTGATCCCTCAGTTAGGAAGATTCATTGGAGAAGGAAATGGCAACCCACTCCAGTGGTCTTGCCTGGGAACTCCCATGGACAGAGGAGCCTGGTGGCCTACAGTCCATAGGCTCAGAAAAGAGTTAGACATGACTTATCAACTAAACAACAACATGTTGCATATTTATAGGCATCTGCAACCACTTGTTGATCTCTCTTCTGTGACTGTGCTTGTATAGGCTGAAAATGACATAGACTTTATCACTTACCCAGAAAATTAGAGCTTGGGAAGACTATCAATATGAAGACTCTAAACAAAAACGTTTACTTCAAAAATATGCTTATTATACCTGAATTATCCATCTAAATTGTCTTAGCCTTCCATTAGTCTTAGCCAAAAGAGAAATGGCCTCTGTAAAATACACCATCCCTAAAAAGTGATATTCCTACTGGTTTCTAACACACAGCATTCACTGGAAAACCATAAGAACAGGCAGGTGAGGTTAATGGGCAAAAAAGGCTTCTTAAGACAATGGTGGGAATGTTTCCACCGAGGGAGGGCCGCCCCTCTGCTGTGGACAGCCGCCCCTCAGCTCCGGAGTGCTGGCCCAGTGCAGTGTTGGCCCACAAAGCTAACTCTCCGATGCTTTGTTCTTAAGAAGCCAGAAATACAGAGTTGTATGTTAAATCTATTTTTCCCCTCTAAAGTTTGGCAACTACTTTAGTTTTTTTCTTCTCTGTGAGTCAGTTTTGTCCAAGTCCTACCTGTTTGTGAGACCAAGTAGAATTTTCTGAGGCAGGATTCAGATAGTAGTGGGTAGACAATTGGAACTAGTATTGGGCAGAGTGTGAGCAATCCCCTAGCTGGGCTGGCGTATCATGGCTTCCCAGTCATGTGGCACTTACGAAATTAACTGGATTAATGAGAAGTTAAGATGTGACTACTTGTGACCTCATTCTTTGACCTCATAACCATTTCCCGTTCTTGTGATGTCCCCTTCGTTTGTCCCCTTTCCTTTTGCTGATGTAATGACTTCTGTACGACAAGGGTAAGGGGCAAATAGAAGCCCCAGTTATTGTCTAAACATGCAGGTCAATGGAGATTGCTGGTGGTGGTTTTTTTTTTTTTTTGGCTACTTCTATTGATCTTTCATTTATTTATCTGTGTTCTTTGGCTTGAGTGCCAGAAAGAGTTAGAACATGGGTTTGATCCTCAGTTAGGAAGATTCATTGAGAAGGAAATGGCAACCCACTCCAGTGGTCTTGCCTGGGAACTCCCATGGACAGAGGAGCCTGGTGGCCTACAGTCCATAGGCTCAGAAAAGAGTTAGACATGACTTATCAACTAAACAACAACATGTTGCATATTTATAGGCATCTGCAACCACTTGTTGATCTCTCTTCTGTGACTGTGCTTGTATAGGCTGAAAATGACATAGACTTTATCACTTACCCAGAAAATTAGAGCTTGGGAAGACTATCAATATGAAGACTCTAAACAAAAACGTTTACTTCAAAAATATGCTTATTATACCTGAATTATCCATCTAAATTGTCTTAGCCTTCCATTAGTCTTAGCCAAAAGAGAAATGGCCTCTGTAAAATACACCATCCCTAAAAAGTGATATTCCTACTGGTTTCTAACACACAGCATTCACTGGAAAACCATAAGAACAGGCAGGTGAGGTTAATGGGCAAAAAAGGCTTCTTAAGACAATGGTGGGAATGTTTCCACCGAGGGAGGGCCGCCTCTGCTGTGGACAGCCGCCCCTCAGCTCCGGAGTGCTGGCCCAGTGCAGTGTTGGCCCACAAAGCTAACTCTCCGATGCTTTGTTCTTAAGAAGCCAGAAATACAGAGTTGTATGTTAAATCTATTTTTCCCTCTAAAGTTTGGCAACTACTTTAGTTTTTTTCTTCTCTGTGAGTCAGTTTTGTCCAAGTCCTACCTGTTTGTGAGACCAAGTAGAATTTTCTGAGGCAGGATTCAGATAGTAGTGGGTAGACAATTGGAACTAGTATTGGGCAGAGTGTGAGCAATCCCCTAGCTGGGCTGGCGTATCATGGCTTCCCAGTCATGTGGCACTTACGAAATTAACTGGATTAATGAGAAGTTAAGATGTGACTACTTGTGACCTCATTCTTTGACCTCATAACCATTTCCCGTTCTTGTGATGTCCCCTTCGTTTGTCCCCTTTCCTTTTGCTGATGTAATGACTTCTGTACGACAAGGGTAAGGGGCAAATAGAAGCCCCAGTTATTGTCTAAACACGCAGGTCAATGGAGATTGCTGGTGGTGGTTTTTTTTTTTTTTTGGCTACTTCTATTGATCTTTCATTTATTTATCTGTGTTCTTTGGCTTGTGTGGGCCTCCCGTTGCAGTGGCCTCTCTTGTCGCAGAGCACCGGCTTGGGGCGCATGGGCCCCAGAGCTCCAGCTCAGTAGTTGGCCACATCGGTCCAGCCACTCTGCAGCACGTGGGATCTTCCCAGGCCAGGGATTGAACTGGCACCCCTTGCACTGCAAGGTGGTGTCCTTACCCACTGGACCACCAGGGAAGCCCCGCTGGTTTTAAAGACCCAGTTGGGCTGCTGCATGTATCATCTACGTGTTCAACTGGGGCATCACTGTATCTGGATTTGGCTCTGTGGATATAACTTGTATCTGATTTGTTATAACCATTCTTCCAGAATGTTGGTAGCCAATAAACATTTTAAGAGTTAAGTGGTAATGATGAGAAGATAATGTATCTGGAGACTAGTAAATGCAAAATGCTCTCAGTGATAACTTTTAAATGTGGCTTAAAAATAGAGGAAATGATGATACTGGCACTTTTCTTTTCCTATGAGGAAAAGCATTTGCTACCGTTTCTTCTAAAAAGCACATTTTCTAGTAGCATCATAGAAAGTTTAAAAGGTAATCATCAATTCACGCCATCATTAACAGATGGAAGGTGTGATGGTGGTAAGCCTCATAGCTGCACTGATCCTAGCTGCCTCACCTGTGAAATGAAGGGATGGAAAATGTAACAGCCTAACAGACTCCTCTGAGTTCTGAGACTCTACAATTCTGGGTGATTCTGCCCTAGTGAAGAAAGGGAATTCCAGCAAAACATCTACTTCTGCTTCATTGACTATGCTAAAGCCTTTGACTGTGTGGATCACAACAAACTGGGAAATTCTGAAAGAGATGGGAATTCCAGACAGCTTTACCTGCTTCCTACAAAACCTGTATGCAGGACAAGAAGCAATAGTGAGAACCGGATATGGAACAACAGACTTATTCCAAATTGGGAAAGGAGTATGTCAAGGCTGTATACTGTCACCCTGCTTATTTAACTTATATGCAGAGCACATCATGCGAAATGCCAGTCTGGATGAAGCACAAGCTGGAATCAACATTGCCAGGAGAAATATCAACAACCTCACATATTCAGAATGATGCAACTCTAATGGCAGAAAGCAAAGAGGAACTAAAGAACCTGTTGATGAAGGTGAAAGAGGAGAGTGAAAATGCTGGCTTAAAACTCAATATTCAGAAAACTAAGATCATGGCATCAAGTCCTATCACTTCATGGCGAACAGAATGGGACAAAATGGAAACAGAGACAGACTTCATTTTCTTGGCCTCCAAAGTCACTGTGGATGGTGATTGTACCCATGAAATTAAAAGCCGCTTGTTCTTTGGGAGGAAGGGAATGACAACTCTAGACAGCGTATTCAAAAGCAAAGATATCACTTTGCTGACAAAGGTCTGTCTAGTCAAAGCTATGATTTTCCCAGTAGTCACGTACAAATGTGACAGCTGGCTCATAAAGAAGGCTGAGCGCCAAAGAATTGATGACTTTGAATTGTGGTGTTGGAGAAGAGTCTTGTGAGTTTCTTGGACTGCAAGGAGATCAAATCAGTCAGTCCTAAAGGAAATCAACCTTGAATATTCATTGGAAGGACTGATGCTGAAGCTGAAGCTCCAGTACTTTGGCCACCTGATGCAAAGAGCTGACTCATTGGAAAAGACCCTGATGCTGTGAAAGATAGAAGACAGAAAAAGGGGCTGACAGAGGATGAGATGGTTGGATGGCATCGCTGAATCAATGGACATGAGTTTGAGCAAGTTCCAGGAGATGAAGGATAGGGAAGCCTGGTGTGCTGCAGTCCATGGGGTCCCAAAGAGTCGTACACGACTGAGCGACTGAACTGAACTGAAGAAGGACTGGATATGTGATGGTGATTCAGGAGGACGGTACATGGAGTGACCCTGAGTGGGGATGCTGCAAGGCCTAGGACACCTTCTGGAGGTGTGGGGTTGGGGCGGGAAGAGCAGGAGTCCAGGCAGAGTGGGTACAGGAGCTCAGACAGTGGGAGATGCCACTGGGCTTTGGGGTGGTTGTGTCAGCCACCCTCTGAGAAATGGGGTTGGTATTTAACTTATATGCAGAGCACATCATGCGAAATGCCAGTCTGGATGAAGCACAAGCTGGAATCAACATTGCCAGGAGAAATATCAACAACCTCACATATTCAGAATGATGCAACTCTAATGGCAGAAAGCAAAGAGGAACTAAAGAACCTGTTGATGAAGGTGAAAGAGGAGAGTGAAAATGCTGGCTTAAAACTCAATATTCAGAAAACTAAGATCATGGCATCAAGTTCTATCACTTCATGGCGAACAGAATGGGACAAAATGGAAACAGAGACAGACTTCATTTTCTTGGCCTCCAAAGTCACTGTGGATGGTGATTGTACCCATGAAATTAAAAGCCGCTTGTTCTTTGGGAGGAAGGGAATGACAACTCTAGACAGCGTATTCAAAAGCAAAGATATCACTTTGCTGACAAAGGTCTGTCTAGTCAAAGCTATGATTTTCCCAGTAGTCACGTACAAATGTGACAGCTGGCTCATAAAGAAGGCTGAGCGCCAAAGAATTGATGACTTTGAATTGTGGTGTTGGAGAAGAGTCTTGTGAGTTTCTTGGACTGCAAGGAGATCAAATCAGTCAGTCCTAAAGGAAATCAACCTTGAATATTCATTGGAAGGACTGATGCTGAAGCTGAAGCTCCAGTACTTTGGCCACCTGATGCGAAGAGCTGACTCATTGGAAAAGACCCTGATGCTGTGAAAGATAGAAGACAGAAAAAGGGGCTGACAGAGGATGAGATGGTTGGATGGCATCGCTGAATCAATGGACATGAGTTTGAGCAAGTTCCAGGAGATGAAGGATAGGGAAGCCTGGTGTGCTGCAGTCCATGGGGTCCCAAAGAGTCGTACACGACTGAGCGACTGAACTGAACTGAAGAAGGACTGGATATGTGATGGTGATTCAGGAGGACGGTACATGGAGTGACCCTGAGTGGGGATGCTGCAAGGCCTAGGACACCTTCTGGAGGTGTGGGGTTGGGGCGGGAAGAGCAGGAGTCCAGGCAGAGTGGGTACAGGAGCTCAGACAGTGGGAGATGCCACTGGGCTTTGGGGTGGTTGTGTCAGCCACCCTCTGAGATGACCACACAGGTGGAGAGAGAATAAGATCTATGTGCCTAGCAGGTGCTCTTTCCAGAGAGAACAGAGCTGGGCTTTCCCTGTATCTTTTCCTGGTTGCCCCTAGATTGCCGTGGTCTGGAAAGTCAAGGGGCCCTCCGTGTGTCACTGAGTGGTCCTGTAAGCGGCAGACAGGAGGGACGGGACAGGCACCCTTCAGCCTTGCTCCTGGAGGACTGCAGTAGAGAGCGCACACAAGCTGTAGAACATTCTTCAAGCTGGGGCAAGAACTGCAGCACTGCCTCCTGTCCACATCAGGACAAAGTTCGAGGCCCGTAGGTCATTCTGACCTGGCTGAAGAGACTGCTGTTGTTACTGTTGAGTCATATCTGGAGTTTAGTCAAGTTTTACTCTAAGCCTGACATTTTCATTTTTATTGCTCCAGCTTTCTGACCTTCTCATCTTTGTCTTTACAGCATGACTATCTGTACAAAATCTGAATTGAAACTGGAGTAAAAGCTTTTCCTTGAAATGGCTGCTAATGACATAGGGCAGCAGTGGGAGCAGAGGGTAGGAACAGAAGATTTGAAATCCTCTGTTCCACTTATGAACTGGGACCTCTGGCGTGATGCCAAGGTCTCTGAGCTTCGGTTTCCTCATCGTGAAAGTGGGTAAAACAGCGTCTCAAGATTGGCTGTGAGATAAGGCATGTGAAAATGGGGGCCCTCTATAAACGTCTCTTCATGCTTCAGTTGAGATACTAAAAATTGCCTTCTATAGCTTTTCTTGGAATTCCTTAAATTCTCAGATTAACAACTGGAGTTCTGTTCTTCAGTGAGAACTAAGCAGTTCTCTCTTCCTTCTCTTTTCCTCCATCCTTCCCATCTTCCTTCCGGCCTCTAGGCGTCCTCTCTCTGGAGTCGGGCATCTGGGAGAGGTAGGAGAGTCTGTCTCACATGGCAGAGTTCACGTTGTGAACCACATTTTAAAAATGTGACCCACAGCACTTTCACAAGTGCAAAGGAAAACACTGGTGTGGACACTGGTGGAAAGGTGGATGGAGACGGAAGTTTGAGAACCTTCTATGTGTGGCATACAAGCATATCACAGCAATCCAGAGAGACAGGCCATATCCTCTCCACTGTGTGGAGAAGGATACTGAGGCTCACAGAGGTTAAGTAACATGTCCACTCAATGTTTGCAGTGTCTCAGTAAAAGGGGAAAGTCAGGATGCCAAGCCAGGGCTATGTGACACGGAAACTGATGTCCTTCCTAGCATGTCAGAGAAAGGCGAACAGGAGGAAGGCTGGAAAGAGAAAAGAGACTGTCGCAAATGGACACTGCACTTAAGATCATAGTTGGATATAAGTTGATGTATCAGTGCTTACGTGGACAAAGTGGCTGAAAGTCCCTAATGGCTTTAGTAATAAAAAAAAAAAATCTATAAAAGGATTACACAGTCGCTTGCAAATGTGTAGGCATATAAAGGCTCATTCCACTTTATGGCCCGGTAATTGCAGGCTTCAGGTAGTAGAAAGATGCGAATACTTCTTGACCACAGTTTCAGGAGCTGATTAGCTCATGACACCTCTTTGTTAAGTAGAACCACTGCCTGCTTGCAGCCCCCTCAAGAGTGAGGTTTTAAATACATCATGGAGAACACAGTCAGTTATGAAGGGTGAAAATAAAGCTTCCTGCTTCAGGAGCTCAGAGGATAAACAGATTTGGACACCCTTCAAGTCTGAATAGGGAACCTCTGCCCAGAAAAAGGTGCGGAGCAGATGTTGGTGCAGAGTGCCAGGATGCTGAACGCCAGAGATTGTGGGTTATTCCTGCACCAGAGGCATAGGTCAAGAATCAAGGACTATTTAAGCAGCAGGTGTCTCTGGCTGGCCGGGACAACCCTGTCTTTAGGGCTGCAGCATTACAAGAATGCTGCTGGATGCCCACAGCATGCTTGGCTGGGCCATGGAAGAACCCCTCCTGGATGGAGTTAGGAACCATTGGGGCCTGTTGATCCTGGCTGAAACGTCTACTGTACCCAGTCTTAGGGGTCATGTTGGCCACCTGTTTGGTGATGTTGTGTTAAGATAGAAGTTTTATGCACATGAGAAAAACAGTTCTAGCCTTTAAATAAAGCATCTGATCTTTTTCTCCTCCTCTTCTCAGCCATTAACAGAGACATAAAAGCTCCCATTTCAGAGGAAAGGGAAACGGCACAGACCGAACTTCAACACATTTTGGAGAAGGATGATGGCATTCAATGGAGTACGGGTAATAAATATCGACTGTGTATAATAGGTGTCCTGTTTTAGATCTGAAACCACTGTCACAAAGGAGCAGGAAAAGAGCTGTGAATTCAGAAGTTCCTTTAGAAAAAAAGGTTTTTTTTTTTTTTTTTTTTTTATAGAAAAACAGACATTGGTTGTAAATCCATGATGCTTCGAGGAGAGAAGGCAAGTCTTGTCTTTCAAGTGATACTGTCTTTGTTAGGATCACTGTCTTTCTCTCTATCAAGGCTCTCCCCACTCCATCAATGCGAGACAATGCATTAAATGCACTTTGCTTGGATGTTTCAGATACAATCGAGTGACTCGTGAGGGCTCTGCAGTTACAGGCCTGATCTTAGCAAGAAAACACTGTGGCAAATCACCTGGATCCCAGAAATCCACCGCCATCCCAACCATGTTTACCCATGTCACACCCTAGCTTCTTGCCATCTCCGTCTTCCTCAACTTTAACAATATTGCTGACCTCAGATATCTGCTCCAGAGATAGAAACAGACATGAGCTTTGTTCTGCTGTTGAGGATCCTGAGGCCCTGAGAAGTGAGATCATTTGGCCCATGTGGTGCAGCTGAGAAGTGGCAAAGCAGAGCAGCCACGGAGGACTCCAGACTGCAGCCCCGAGCTCTGTCCCTACATTATGTAGCTTTCAGAAAAGAAGCCAGCGCTCATTCATTTCTCCTTGGCTTGTTGCCGGATGTTCATTACTTCCATCGCTGGCTCTCCGAGCCTCTTACTGATTCCCTGCTTTCTGCTGGGAGCCAGGCTGTGAGCTGGATGCTGAGACAGCCAGAGATAGAACAAAACAGATCTCCTCACCCCCTCAGGACCTTGCTGTGTAATTGGTGGGCCCGACTGTTCCAGATCATTGTCCAAAAATAGAACACCTAAGCAATAATTTCTTCAGAAGAAATTAAAATTCTGTGGGGAGAATATTAGCTGGGGTGCAGGTGTGGCAGAGGGACAGGGGTGGAATGCTCAGCGAGACCTCTGTGTGGAGACTGCCGTGGCAGGGTGAGTTCACGTGGACAGTGCAGTGCGAGGGGAGCCAGGTGGGAAGACAGTTCACGTCTAAGAGCCAGGTCTGGAGCTCAGGGCACCGAATGGACCACTCCAGCTGCCAGCTGGCACGTGTCCTGTTTTAGATCTGAAATGGGGGGCTGTGAATTCAGAAGTTCCTTTAGAAAAAAGGTTTTTTTTTTTTTATAGAAAACAGACATTGGTTGTAAATCCATGATGCTTCGAGGAGAGAAGGCAAGTCTTGTCTTTCAAGTGATACTGTCTTTGTTAGGATCACTGTCTTTCTCTCTATCAAGGCTCTCCCCACTCCATCAATGCGAGACAATGCATTAAATGCACTTTGCTTGGATGTTTCAGATACAATCGAGTGACTCGTGAGGGCTCTGCAGTTACAGGCCTGATCTTAGCAAGAAAACACTGTGGCAAATCACCTGGATCCCAGAAATCCACCGCCATCCCAACCATGTTTACCCATGTCACACCCTAGCTTCTTGCCATCTCCGTCTTCCTCAACTTTAACAATATTGCTGACCTCAGATATCTGCTCCAGAGATAGAAACAGACATGAGCTTTGTTCTGCTGTTGAGGATCCTGAGGCCCTGAGAAGTGAGATCATTTGGCCCATGTGGTGCAGCTGAGAAGTGGCAAAGCAGAGCAGCCACGGAGGACTCCAGACTGCAACCCCGAGCTCTGTCCCTACATTATGTAGCTTTCAGAAAAGAAGCCAGCTCATTCATTTCTCCTTGGCTTGTTGCCGGATGTTCATTACTTCCATCGCTGGCTCTCCGAGCCTCTTACTGATTCCCTGCTTTCTGCTGGGAGCCAGGCTGTGAGCTGGATGCTGAGACAGCCAGAGATAGAACAAAACAGATCTCCTCACCCCCTCAGGACCTTGCTGTGTAATTGGTGGGCCCGACTGTTCCAGATCATTGTCCAAAAATAGAACACCTAAGCAATAATTTCTTCAGAAGAAATTAAAATTCTGTGGGGAGAATATTAGCTGGGGTGCAGGTGTGGCAGAGGGACAGGGGTGGAATGCTCAGCGAGACCTCTGTGTGGAGACTGCCGTGGCAGGGTGAGTTCACGTGGACAGTGCAGTGCGAGGGGAGCCAGGTGGGAAGACAGTTCACGTCTAAGAGCCAGGTCTGGAGCTCAGGGCACCGAATGGACCACTCCATGCTGGCCAGGCTCTCAGGCACTTTCAAACTGGACCATTTTACTCTGCTTAAGGGATTTCAAATATGTGTTCTTCACCCAAAGTTCAGTTTAAAGAATGTAACTCAGAACGAAGATGGTATCTGATTACTTTTTCCTTCTAAGAATGTGACAGAAGAAGCAGCAGTGGTGTCAGGGTGGGGGGCTCTGAGGGAGCAGCTGAGAATATTCATGTTTATTCTTCCAAGGTACTAAGTGTGTGAGTTACTGTCCTATCACTCCCTGGTTTTCTACACATGCGTGATTTTATTCAGAATGAAAGAGGATGGGCTTCCCTGGTGGTCCAATGGGTAAGGTCACTGCCTTGCAGTGCAAGGGGCGCTGGTTTGAACCCTGGCCTGGGAAGATCTCACGTGCCACGGAGCGGCTGAACCGATGTGTCCAACTACCGGGCCAGAGCTCTGGAGCGCATGTGCCCAGAGCCGGTGCTCTGCGACAACAGAGGCCACTGCGATGGGAGGCCCACACAGGCCAAACAACAAAGATGGAAACAAATGAAAGACCAATAGAAGTGGCCAAAAAAAAAAAAAAAAAGAAAGAAAGAAAGAAGGCAAGACTAACATGCCTACATTGAAGGCAGTTTTCACCAGCCCTTAGAAGGATATTTGCAGAGTGACTTTAAAGGGAATAAACTAAGGGTATAAGGGATTGGAGTTTTCCATGAACTTTTGTCAAAATCCCGAGCTGATTTAAATTGAAACGGAGCAATAGCTGCCCTTTGTTAGGATAACTCTCCCTTGTAATTTCTCCTGTGTTTGATCTCAGTGTAATTTACAGGCAACAGAATCTCCCAGCTGAACCTGAGGCTTAGGTGGCTTCCTGGTTATGGAGTGGAAGTCCACCTCAGATGTGGCTCAGAGAGAATTAAGAACAAGCAGCAAGTCTCTCCTTTGAGCTCTGAATAATCATCCTGAATAACAGTATCACCGAGCACAGGAGATTGAAATTGACAGAATCCTACAAATTCTTCCTGCTTTTGGGGTAAAAAGTCTTAAGATCAGAGAGTAAAAAACACTTCCTTAAACTAAACTTTGGAAACAGAGTCTCTGGTGTTTCCTGCAATGCCATCTTTCATCGTATTTCTTGTCTTCTGCAGTGAGCTCAGATGCTCTCCCAGTTCCCTGGAAGCCACACATAGAGTTTATATCTGACTATAGATATAAACTTCTGATTTTAGACCCAATATCATTTCAGGATCTGTTTCACCATACAAGCTGATATTGCTGACCGGTACTTAAATTAGCGTAGAAATCTCCACACACAGAGGACCGTGTGTATATCTCTCTGTGTGTAGACACAGTCGGAAGAGAAGTCAGATGGAGGCCTTTTCTCTTCAGTTTCCACAATTTTCTTATATTCTTTAGTAAATTCATTTCACTTATGAAGAGGGAAAAAACACTCCACTTTATGTCCCATTAAACTAGTGGGAAACTGCACAGCCATGCATTTAAACCTATTTCAATTTATTATTGAGTCTGGTAGGTATCACTGCACTTTTCTGACATAAATACCTTGACTGGCTTTGGTCATGTTCTTTACACATCTGAAAGTGACTCATTAGTCTGGCTTGATTTACTCAGGGCAGGATCAGTTTGAATTGGGGTCGAGAGAGCACCATTTACTACTCACCCACTCCCTGAAGTGTTCATTTGTTTTTAATGTGAAATCCTACCTTCAAAATGAATAACTGTTTCTACACATCCTGCAGATATGCTTCCTTAAGGCCAATGAGAGTCAGTTCCAGGAAGGTATGGGTTTGTTTAAATGCCTCAGCCACTTAATGACTAGATTCCTTGCTTAGGTGACTTAAAGGTCACTTCACAGAAACATCTGAAGTCCTGTCCACTGAGATGACAGTGGTCAGCATCCAGATAAACTGTTTTGGTGGTAGGAGCTGTTTTCAGAAATGCCTTACTTCCTTCATCAGTTTAAAGAAAGACAAGCAAGTTGGTGTCTGAAATACAGGTACACGATCCTTATTTGCAATTAACAAAACAAGAACGACTCTGCCCCCTCCCCCACTCCTGCCGGACAAAACCAAGAGCTTTTCTCCCTATTCATTTGGTGACAAAACTTGACCTACAGTGGCATGACACTTTTTGTCTTTTCAGATAAATATTTATATTTCACTGCAAAAACATTAGTAGGTTTGATGACTAGATATTGCCTGCATTGGGAGGTATGTCCCAAGTGACCTTTCTGAAATTTGGAAAAGTTTTAAATTCTGACACACGTTTGTTTTAATGGTTTTGTAAGAGACACTATAGAACTGTATTTCCCTGTCCCTGAGGAGATTCAAAAACAGGACAAAAAAAATGAGGTGAAAAGGCAATCTTTTAAAGCAGGATCCACTGCCAATGCAAGAGATCAGGGTTTGATCCCTGAGTCAGGAAGATTCCCTCGAGAAGGAAATGGCAACCTATTCCAGTATTCTTGCATGGGAAATCCCATGGACAGAGGGGCCTGGTGGGCTGAAATCCATGGGGTTGGAAAGAGTCGGACACGACTGAGCGACTGAGCATGCCCACGCCCACGCACGGAGCTCTCTAATTATCCCTCCGCGTATTGTGAGACTCTCACAGAATTTTAAAAAATGTAATCTTATTTCACTTTTTAAAAGATGTATATCTTATTATACTTTGCTTGCAAGAATAATTGAGAGATTATGAACTGCTGACAGAGTCATCTAGTCTCGAGTTTCTCTATTCTGTGCTCCTCGTGATAGGCTCCCAGGCTCCCAGGGACTGAGCAGGCTTGTCCAGCTGAGCGATACTTACAGAGCAGGGCTGATCTTGGGGGAGAGGGGCTCCAAGGCTCTAGTGAGTGAGCCATGACTTCCAGCATCAGCAAAAGGGGACGGGCTCACCTGGCACCATGCCCTCATCTGCGCCAGGACGTTCCTCCCACTGAACAGCCAACAACAGGCAGTGCCGCACTCCTTCCTCTGAGTTACGTGTAAAGACCTCACAGGCTTTTTCCTGCAGTTGGTGGTGGTTTCTCCAAAGGACTGTCCATGTCATTTGCAGCCTGTAATTTTTCTGTCCCCCATGGAATGATGCTGGTAGTAGCTTTCCCCAGTCTCTGTAATCAGTGGGAGCTGTGGGCTGGCAGGGTCTGCCCTCTGCTTTGTTATATGTGTGTGAGTACTAAGTCACTTCATTCATGTCCAATTCTTTGTGATCCTAAGGACTGCAGCCCGCCAGGCTCCTCTGTCCATGGGGATTTTCTAGGCTAGAATACTGGAATGGGTTGCCGTGCCCTCCTCCAGGGGATCTTCCTGACCCGGGATTGANCCCAGCTCCCTGCGCGGATTTTTACCGTCCCTGAAGCCCAAGAATATTGAAGTGGGTAGTTTTAAATTCTGACACACGTTTGGGAAACAAAATTTTCCCTGAGGAGATTCAAAAACAGGACAAACAATGAGGTGAAAAGGCAATCTTTTAAAGCAGGATCCACTGCCAATGCAAGAGATCAGGGTTTGATCCCTGAGTCAGGAAGATTCCCTCGAGAAGGAAATGGCAACCTATTCCAGTATTCTTGCATGGGAAATCCCATGGACAGAGGGGCCTGGTGGGCTGAAATCCATGGGGTTGGAAAGAGTCGGACACGACTGAGCGACTGAGCATGCCCACGCCCACGCACGGAGCTCTCTAATTATCCCTCCGCGTATTGTGAGACTCTCACAGAATTTTAAAAAATGTAATCTTATTTCACTTTTTAAAAGATGTATATCTTATTATACTTTGCTTGCAAGAATAATTGAGAGATTATGAACTGCTGACAGAGTCATCTAGTCTCGAGTTTCTCTATTCTGTGCTCCTCGTGATAGGCTCCCAGGCTCCCAGGGACTGAGCAGGCTTGTCCAGCTGAGCGATACTTACAGAGCAGGGCTGATCTTGGGGGAGAGGGGCTCCAAGGCTCTAGTGAGTGAGCCATGACTTCCAGCATCAGCAAAAGGGGACGGGCTCACCTGGCACCATGCCCCTCATCTGCGCGAGGACGTTCCTCCCACTGAACAGCCAACAACAGGCAGTGCCGCACTCCTTCCTCTGAGTTACGTGTAAAGACCTCACAGGCTTTTTCCTGCAGTTGGTGGTGGTTTCTCCAAAGGACTGTCCATGTCATTTGCAGCCTGTAATTTTTCTGTCCCCCATGGAATGATGCTGGTAGTAGCTTTCCCCAGTCTCTGTAATCAGTGGGAGCTGTGGGCTGGCAGGGTCTGCCCTCTGCTTTGTTATATGTGTGTGAGTACTAAGTCACTTCATTCATGTCCAATTCTTTGTGATCCTAAGGACTGCAGCCCGCCAGGCTCCTCTGTCCATGGGGATTTTCTAGGCTAGAATACTGGAATGGGTTGCCGTGCCCTCCTCCAGGGGATCTTCCTGACCCGGGATTGAACCCAGGTCTCCCGCATTGCAGGCGGATTTTTTACCGTCTGAGCCACCGGTGAAGCCCAAGAATATTGAAGTGGGTAGTTCTATCGCTTCTCTTGGGGAAATTCCCAACCCAGGGATTGAACACACATAACCTGTGATTCTCTTTTCATGGAGAATACAACTCGGTTGAAGGATTAATGAATACAGTGAAGAAGCTGAATTTCATAAATATCTTGGGAGGACAACTATGACCTTGGACAACAGGTGAGGAGGCAGAAGAGGAAAGCACACCCTCTGCCCTCCTGTGTGAAGGGCTTTTCCACACTGTCCCCCTCCTTTCTCATAGAAGGAATACTGGGCATCGGGCCCAGTGGTAATCAGTTCTAACTCTGGGATAAAATGGAGGCAGATGGTTAATAGCATATAACCTGGACACCAGGTTAATCACTGCAATCCAAATTATCTAAGGGGGAACAGCACATGGCCATCAGCAATTAGCCTCTGAGTCCAAAAATAAATAAATAAACCACAATTCCTGTAATTAATAGCCCAACAGACAATTGGTATAATTACCATCTCTGCTAGACAGACCAGAATCAAGAGGAAAAGTGAAATTATTCAATAAGCTTGAGGGCGACAGGCAGAAACCAAATTGAAGGGCTGAGCGTTAGACAAAAGGGACGTGATAAACCAGAGAGAAAGTGCGAGTGTGACCTGTGCCGAGCCCGGCAGGTGTGCCCGGGGGGCTGGTCACCCAGGGGCCCTGCATGCCCAGGCTCAGCTTTCCGGGAGGAAGTGGAGGCATGGGAAATGCAGAAATGGCTCTGAGAGTTCTTTGTCCCCTGGTTACTGGAAAGTGCAGGGGCGCATCTGGGTCACCCAGGCTTTTTCTGGTGGGGATTCTACGGCCTGAGAAGTGAGATGGGAAGCACACAGCCATGAAACACAAGGGAGGGCATAACACATGAACTTCTTGAAAGGGAGATTCCCCAGGTTCACTTTGAATGACTGAAAGACAGAGGCAGAATGATGTCCTACTCTAAAACAATATTCTTCCAGTTTAGTTAATGCTCCAAAGAGAAAAAAAAACCCAGAAAAGTCATCCTGAAGTGTTGGGCAAGAACAGGTGGAGGTGCTCCTCGAGCATGGATTTAATGATCGGCCCTTTCTGGCCTCATGAAAGTGGGCAGGACAGGCTCTGTGTCCTTCCGAGGAGGGAGCAAGGTGCTCCCGAGCAGGAGGGCAAGCTGCCCTCCCTCCCCCCACTGGGGGCACTGGACGTGAGGGGCTCCAGTGGAGGATGCCTCCTCCTCCCTCACACAGAAGGTGTACTGGAAGGCTGAGGGTCATTATGAGTCACTTCTCCATGTTTTGCAAGAAATTTTACTGCAAAGGAGCGTGGCTCTGTACATTGCAGATTATTTCTTTAATGTTTGGGGGAGTTGCCAGTGAGAGCATGAGGCACAAGACAAATACCACACAAACGTGTAGGCACTGAAGCCAAAATAAGAAACTGCCTTTGTGGGTGGCTCACTTTGACTCATTCACTCATCCGTTCATTCACTTGAGAGTCTAATATGAGCAGGCAAGGCACTGTGAGATGGGTCACAGGTCAGTCTCTAATCGCTACTCTGGATAATCAGATGGTTAATAGCATATAACCTGGACACCAGGTTAATCACTGCAATCCAAATTATCTAAGGGGAACAGCACATGGCCATCAGCAATTAGCCTCTGAGTCCAAAATAAATAAATAAACCACAATTCCTGTAATTAATAGCCCAACAGACAATTGGTATAATTACCATCTCTGCTAGACAGACCAGAATCAAGAGGAAAAGTGAAATTATTCAATAAGCTTGAGGGCGACAGGCAGAAACCAAATTGAAGGGCTGAGCGTTAGACAAAAGGGACGTGATAAACCAGAGAGAAAGTGCGAGTGTGACCTGTGCCGAGCCCGGCAGGTGTGCCCGGGGGGCTGGTCACCCAGGGGCCCTGCATGCCCAGGCTCAGCTTTCCGGGAGGAAGTGGAGGCATGGGAAATGCAGAAATGGCTCTGAGAGTTCTTTGTCCCCTGGTTACTGGAAAGTGCAGGGGCGCATCTGGGTCACCCAGGCTTTTTCTGGTGGGGATTCTACTGCCTGAGAAGTGAGATGGGAAGCACACAGCCATGAAACACAAGGGAGGGCATAACACATGAACTTCTTGAAAGGGAGATTCCCCAGGTTCACTTTGAATGACTGAAAGACAGAGGCAGAATGATGTCCTACTCTAAAACAATATTCTTCCAGTTTAGTTAATGCTCCAAAGAGAAAAAAAAGCCCAGAAAAGTCATCCTGAAGTGTTGGGCAAGAACAGGTGGAGGTGCTCCTCGAGCATGGATTTAATGATCGGCCCTTTCTGGCCTCATGAAAGTGGGCAGGACAGGCTCTGTGTCCTTCCGAGGAGGGAGCAAGGTGCTCCCGAGCAGGAGGGCAAGCTGCCCTCCCTCCCCCCACTGGGGGCACTGGACGTGAGGGGCTCCAGTGGAGAGGATGCCTCCTCCTCCCTCACACAGAAGGTGTACTGGAAGGCTGAGGGTCATTATGAGTCACTTCTCCATGTTTTGCAAGAAATTTTACTGCAAAGGAGCGTGGCTCTGTACATTGCAGATTATTTCTTTAATGTTTGGGGGAGTTGCCAGTGAGAGCATGAGGCACAAGACAAATACCACACAAACGTGTAGGCACTGAAGCCAAAATAAGAAACTGCCTTTGTGGGTGGCTCACTTTGACTCATTCACTCATCCGTTCATTCACTTGAGAGTCTAATATGAGCAGGCAAGGCACTGTGCAGGGGCAGCAGGGGAGACCTGGGTCACAGGTCAGTCATGGGTTCTGCCCTTGAGGGGCCCCCAGCCTGCTACAGAGGATAGTATGTAAGCAGCTATAACAAAGTAGAAAGCATGGAAACATAAAAGGAAATAACTAGACTTCAAAGGACTGAGAGATAACATATAGGTTCCCCGCGGCTCTGTGGTAAAGGACCCACCTGCCAATGCAGGAGAAGAGGGTTGAATTGCTGGGTTGGGAAGATCCCCTGGAGAAGGAAATGGCGACCCACTCCTGTATTCTTGCCTGGGAAATCCCATGGACAGAGAGCCTGGCAGGCTACCCTCTATGGGGTTGCAAAAGAATCAGACATGATTTAGTAACTAAACAACAAACAGCACCACTGGTTCTACAACCAAAACACCTGTTGAATTTGATTCTACCATCAGTCTATGACCCTACTACCCTGAACATGCCCAATCTCATCTTGTTCTAGAACCAAAACACCTGTCGAACGTGTCCTCTTCTCTGTGTGCCACCTATGATCACTGAACCCACCATCAATCAGCTCCTGCCTGGACTGCTGCAGTGGCTTCCTGACTAGCCTCCCTGCTCCCATTTGGTCTTCCACCCATTCACTCTCCATGGAACAACTGACGGCCTTTGAAAAACATGGATAAGATCATGTCCTCCTCTGCATAGAACTCCCTAGTGGTTCCTTATTGCATTTACAACAAAGCTGAAACCTTTTGTCCTGGGTGTAAAAGGCCTCACCTGCCTCCATGACCCTATCTTGTTCCATCCCACCGTGGCCCACTCTGCTCCATCCTCTCAGCCTGGATTTCCTCAGACACACAGTCTCACTCCTACCCTCCCTCCTCGCTGCTCCATCCTCTTGGAGTAATCCTCCCCTAGCCCAATCTTCATGGAGCTCGCTTCTGTCCTTCAGACTCAGTTAAAAGGCCATGTCCTTCAATAGGCATTCCCTGACCCTGGAAACAACCCAGTGCCTTTTCTTTTATCCCTTTATTCTAAATTTTGGTAATGGATTTGTCCCTCATTGATGTTTCTACATTTATATTCTTGTTTGTTTTTGTCTGTCCTTCCTCTCCATCAGAATGTAAGCTTCACATGGACAAGTGTGTTTTGTTAATCATGATATCTCTGCGTCTGGTAACAGTAAACTCCTAACAAATATTCATGGAATCATGAATGAATGTGACTCCAAGGAAGAGCATCAGAACAAATTCTGACAGGGGCAAGGGGCAGGAAGAGGTATTTTCAGATATTTGAAGAAAAACCTGGAAGACAGTTATGAGGTAGAACTAAGATCAGTGGACAGAAATTATAGGAAGATAACTTCTGCTCAAAACAAGGAGGAACTTTCTAGTAGTCCTAGAAACACGAACATGGACTGGCCCCCCAAGGGAATGGAAGGCCAAAGGAGTGAGTGCTGGGGCGGAAGGAATATTGTCCATGGACTCAGACATCGGGTGTGAGGCTAGACTAGACAACAGCGAAGGTCCCAGTAGAGAGCCTGACTGTCAATGGTTCTTGGATCCTATGACCAATGCTTCCTCCCACGTCCTAAGGAAGCACTGCCCAGAGCAACTTACAGCAGGAAACCACAGATGGTCCAGCACAGTCCTTCTGTTGACTCAAGCTCCTGAGATGAAATAACGTGCCTGCAGTCAAAGGATCAGAGAGGATGTTGTCGGGCTTTGACCAGGCTTCATTCATTCAGGATCCCAGGGTGAGCAGCGTGTAGAGGCTACACGTCAGTAGCCAAAAAGTATATGCAAGGAGAGAGACGGTCACAACCTGATGAGCATGATGGGCGGTCACCAGAGGCCTCCTGGGCTGGGATTATTCCGTGTCCATATAGCCCCAGCCTCTTCTGTCTCTGCAGGGCTCACAGGTCTTGAAGTGTGGGACACAGCTGAGCTCTGGTGTGTGGCCTTCCTGGGGATACATGTCATCCACTGGCTTGTTCCTAGGGCTCAATTGCCAATGACACACAGACCCCAAGAGATGATTTAACTCCACTCGTTTCAAATCCCCTACCAGTGACTCATAACTTTCTCTTGACAACAGAGCAGCTGGGCCAGCCAGCTGGAGAGAAGACATACAGATGTTGCTGGCTGGAGTTGGAGGGGGCTGGGAGCCTCTCATCTGCAGTCATCCCAGACTGCTCCAATGGGGTATCGAGTGGGGGGCACGTCCCCCTGCAGACCAGAGGTGGGTGGGGACGTCAGCTGTGTCATGGACCATCTCCCATCCTTCAACACCTATGTGTCTTTGAGCAGAAAACACTGCAGCTGCTCTTCTTCTGCCACTTGGAAAAGTTTCTTTGGGGAATATTAGACCCTTGAGCCAGTCCATCTGGAGAAGGTATGAGAGATAGTACCCTGGCAAGAACGAAGCACCCACCCAGATATCTGGCCTTAAAACAGATGTCAAGTCAGGGAGTGTGTGAAAGGATGAGAAATTAAAGGAGGGGATGAGATGGGGGCAGGCACGGGTTGATCTCTGTTTCTGAGAAAAGGATTTACAACAAAGACACACAATTAGATTAGTTGATTAGGCACCAGAAAGCTAGAAATATATATGTGTGAAATCCTCATTAGAAATGCCTTGCTTAGGCAATGTTTTGTACACTGAAAACAGTTGTTAAATATTTGTAGATACTGATCCCAAGTGGCCTTGAGTATTTTTATATATTAGTGCATGGAGTTCTGTAGTGTTTGTAAAAAAGGGCACATTTTTAAGTGAAGACTAAAACACAAGTCAGACTGACTAATTTTAAAAAAATCCTGGTGAATATTTCAGCTCAATTGCATAGGCAGTACTGACAGTGGTTATCTCTGAGGGAGGACTGGGGGTCAGATGTGGGAAAGAAACTCACTTTTTTATACTGTGCTCTTTTATGGGTTTTGTTGAATTTTTTCTTATGTATGTGTTTCATTTTTGGAAGAAAACAAGCTATTTTTTTAATCTGTGTCTCCAGAGGCCGACCTGGAACACAGGCTGGCTGCCACCTGCCGGTTCCCACAGTTGTTCCCAGGATCCCGTCCCCTCCCAGTGTGTTCAGCCAGTGGTCGTGTTCTGGAACACAGGAGGAGGGCGAGGTACATCGACAGGCACTGGAGGGACGGCCATGGGAACTTCATCTGCGACGCAGATGGACATATACAGCAGCTGGTTGTCTACATACCACCACAGTCCTGGCCCCGCATGCCATATGAATGGCTACCTAATTTATTAGCTTTCAAATAAAAACGTAACAAACTCAAAAGAGCAGGGCATGATGAAGGCATACACAAAGAATTGGATGAGCTCAAAGCAAATGCCCTTCATTTTTAAAATTTTATTTTCCATAGGCAAGATGACAGGGCTGTGTGTGGGAACTGATTTTTCCTCCACTTGCTCGTTCACTTCTGGGCGGCTCCTAGCCCCACGGTCTCTGGCACGGTTGCCCTTTCTTGGCGTCCACGCACCATGGCAAAGGAAGCCCAGAGGCTGCTTCTGAAGCACCTCTAAAGGACGCGCAGATGATCAGAAGTGGCACACGTGTGCTTGTCTGGGAATGATCGCCAGAGACTCTGCAGAAGGACTTCTCCTGGGGAAGGGAGGTCCCCGACTAGGGAGGGAACGAGGCTTCCTCAGAAGAACGATGGGGGCCGAGGGGCGAGGTGCCCACTGTACTGGAACATGATGCGTGTAAAGTGGCCTTCCCCCAGCGTCCCTCTGCAGGAGGGCAGCTCCAGGGGGCAGCCGCCGCCTCGCTCCTCTCCTCGCTTGTTTGCCCAGCACAACCCTGAGCTCAGTGCTGAGATGGGGCAAAGGCTTGCTCCTTCCTTCCTTGGTTCCCATTCTCCTAAGAGTCTGTTTCACCAACTGGGAGTTGCTTCTCCAGCCGGTGGGTCACATGATGAGTGCTCCTCTTCTTGGGGCTCGAGGTCTCTCACTGGGGTGGCAGACAGTAGTTTCTGATTTGAATTTCAACTCCAAGCTGAACCTTGGAGGCAAGTGCTGCCTATTGGAACACACGTGTTCTCGTTTGCACGCTCCGCCCGTACCTGCTGCCCTGTGCGTGTGTGCTCAGTCGTGTCTGACTCTTTGTGTCCCCATGGATGGTAGCCCACCAGGCTCCTCTGTCCATGGGCTTCTTCAGGCAAGACTACCAGAGTGGGTTGGCCAGATCCACGCTGCGTTGTCCCCCTTTTTGGGGAACACAGGAGGAGGCGAGGTACATCGACAGGCACTGGAGGGACGGCCATGGGAACTTCATCTGCGACGCAGATGGACATATACAGCAGCTGGTTGTCTACATACCACCACAGTCCTGGCCCGCATGCCATATGAATGGCTACCTAATTTATTAGCTTTCAAATAAAAACGTAACAAACTCAAAAGAGCAGGGCATGATGAAGGCATACACAAAGAATTGGATGAGCTCAAAGCAAATGCCCTTCATTTTTAAAATTTTATTTTCCATAGGCAAGATGACAGGGCTGTGTGTGGGAACTGATTTTTCCTCCACTTGCTCGTTCACTTCTGGGCGGCTCCTAGCCCCACGGTCTCTGGCACGGTTGCCCTTTCTTGGCGTCCACGCACCATGGCAAAGGAAGCCCAGAGGCTGCTTCTGAAGCACCTCTAAAGGACGCGCAGATGATCAGAAGTGGCACACGTGTGCTTGTCTGGGAATGATCGCCAGAGACTCTGCAGAAGGACTTCTCCTGGGGAAGGGAGGTCCCCGACTAGGGAGGGAACGAGGCTTCCTCAGAAGAACGAGGGGGGCCGAGGGGCGAGGTGCCCACTGTACTGGAACATGATGCGTGTAAAGTGGCCTTCCCCCAGCGTCCCTCTGCAGGAGGGCAGCTCCAGGGGGCAGCCGCCGCCTCGCTCCTCTCCTCGCTTGTTTGCCCAGCACAACCCTGAGCTCAGTGCTGAGATGGGGCAAAGGCTTGCTCCTTCCTTCCTTGGTTCCCATTCTCCTAAGAGTCTGTTTCACCCACTGGGAGTTGCTTCTCTAGCCGGTGGGTCACATGATGAGTGCTCCTCTTCTTGGGGCTCGAGGTCTCTCACTGGGGTGGCAGACAGTAGTTTCTGATTTGAATTTCAACTCCAAGCTGAACCTTGGAGGCAAGTGCTGCCTATTGGAACACACGTGTTCTCGTTTGCACGCTCCGCCCGTACCTGCTGCCCTGTGCGTGTGTGCTCAGTCGTGTCTGACTCTTTGTGTCCCCATGGATGGTAGCCCACCAGGCTCCTCTGTCCATGGGCTTCTTCAGGCAAGACTACCAGAGTGGGTTGGCATTTCCTCCTCCAGGGGATCTTTCCGACCCAGGGACTGAGCCCACATCTTCTGTCTCCTGCATTGTCAGGTGGATTCTTCACCACGGAGCCCCCCGGGAAGCCCTGTCCATGGTTAAATGTGAAAACAGGCCACACTGTGGGCACATACCGGTGGTTCCCACACTTGCCTGTAGAGTGGGGTCACCTAGAGGGCTTCAAACATGAAGGATGTCCGTGTCTCACACCCAGAGATTGTGACTGAGTTGGCCTGGAGGTGTGACCTGGCTTTGGAAATGTTAGTAGATCCTTAGGTAATTCAAGTGAGCAGACAGGTTTGGGAACCGCTGATATAAACACAAACGGCTTCCAAATTACAATCTGAATCCCTTTCATTGCAATGCCTCCAGCTCCAGCCAGGAATAATTAATCATGATTCAAAGAACTTGTATTTGTGCCAGCCACATGGAGTGGCTTTTCAAATATCCAAGTGTACTCTGTGCCCACCCACCCTCACACCAAACCACTAGCAAAATATAATTTAATCCATTGAAAATTACAGGGAGCCCTGCAGAAACTTCTTTTCCAGCACAGGACTCGCAAAGTATTTTTAATGTAAACACAGACAATAGGTATGTTCTCTCCTATGACAGTGCTGAAATAAAGCAGGTCTAATTAACCCACCCGGATGCTACGGAGTAGAGGCCACGTGAACACTGAGTTAGAAGCCTATCTCACAGCCCTATCAGGACGGCTTTTCTTTTCGACAGTGCCCTGGTAACCTGGGAAATATAAATTTTGATTACTGATTGCTGCATTGTTAGTAACTGACTATATATCATCAGGCGCTGGTCACCGGTGTCAGCCCAGACTTAATTATCTCAACCGAAGAGAAAGTAACCCCCGGAAAGAACTGTTTTCCAATTAAAGCAGCATAGAATATGTGATTTGTCTCTCTGGCGATATCCAATTCATCCCCCTTTTTATATTATTTGTATTGTCTGCATTTCCTCATTACAAGCTCAGAGTTGTGCATCCTGAGCTCCCTAACAAGAAACACATAAATATCAAGAGGGCAGCTGTCAGACCTTTGAACAAAAATCATGGTCACCACCAAAAACACAACAGTTTTTACAAAGCTTCCACTAGCAAATGCTACAGCTAAGGTTAAAGACAGCTTTCAGTATATCCACTTATTTTCACGGGTTCCTAACTTCCATAGAATGTGTGTATGGTTACTTGCCTGTAGAGTGGGGTCACCTAGAGGGCTTCAAACATGAAGGATGTCCGTGTCTCACACCCAGAGATTGTGACTGAGTTGGCCTGGAGGTGTGACCTGGCTTTGGAAATGTTAGTAGATCCTTAGGTAATTCAAGTGAGCAGACAGGTTTGGGAACCGCTGATATAAACACAAACGGCTTCCAAATTACAATCTGAATCCCTTTCATTGCAATGCCTCCAGCTCCAGCCAGGAATAATTAATCATGATTCAAAGAACTTGTATTTGTGCCAGCCACATGGAGTGGCTTTTCAAATATCCAAGTGTACTCTGTGCCCACCCACCCTCACACCAAACCACTAGCAAAATATAATTTAATCCATTGAAAATTACAGGGAGCCCTGCAGAAACTTCTTTTCCAGCACAGGACTCGCAAAGTATTTTTAATGTAAACACAGACAATAGGTATGTTCTCTCCTATGACAGTGCTGAAATAAAGCAGGTCTAATTAACCCACCCGGATGCTACGGAGTAGAGGCCACGTGAACACTGAGTTAGAAGCCTATCTCACAGCCCTATCAGGACGGCTTTTCTTTTCGACAGTGCCCTGGTAACCTGGGAAATATAAATTTTGATTACTGATTGCTGCATTGTTAGTAACTGACTATATATCATCAGGCGCTGGTCACCGGTGTCAGCCCAGACTTAATTATCTCAACCGAAGAGAAAGTAACCCCCGGAAAGAACTGTTTTCCAATTAAAGCAGCATAGAATATGTGATTTGTCTCTCTGGCGATATCCAATTCATCCCCCTTTTTATATTATTTGTATTGTCTGCATTTCCTCATTACAAGCTCAGAGTTGTGCATCCTGAGCTCCCTAACAAGAAACACATAAATATCAAGAGGGCAGCTGTCAGACCTTTGACAAAAGGTCAGACCTTTGAACAAAAATCATGGTCACCACCAAAAACACAACAGTTTTTACAAAGCTTCCACTAGCAAATGCTACAGCTAAGGTTAAAGACAGCTTTCAGTATATCCACTTATTTTCACGGGTTCCTAACTTCCATAGAATGTGTGTATGGTTACTTGTACACACACATACACACACACATAATTTTTAGAAGCTACTCTTGAGGGAATCAGACGTTCTATGCTTCGTCTTAGCTATTGTTTCAATGACAACAGATTTATACTAGTGTAAGAAAAATATTTCGGGTAACAACCTGGGCAGTACTATCTCTTTCACTCTTTCACTCTTTCAGGTAACAACCTGGGCAGTACTATCTCTTTCACTCTTTCACTCTTCTTCCTAACCTTGTTGGTTTCTACTGCTGTTACTTTGTTACCTGTTCCCACTGAAGGTCTGCTTGCCTATCAAGGCAGTTCTTTATCCCAGGAGAAGGTATAAGTTTGTCTCTCTGTGAATAACTCCATCCTGACGGCGCCATAAATAAAGGCTTAGAAATCTGGACTGTTTCAGAAAAGATTTGTTGAGCACCTACCGTGTGCCAGTCGCATCCTAGGTGCTGAGGTTCCTCTGCTTTTGGGTCTGTTCTAGTGGGCCTCCAGCCTGCTCCTTCTGTTCCTGGCTCTGTGGCCTTGGCTGGCTATTTAATCTCTGTGAATCTCCGGTAAAGTGGGAGAGTGATGCTTTCTCCTCATCCGTGTGTTGTTAGGACTAAAAGCCCCTTGAGCCCTGAAGACATGCTTAATACCTGCTTCCATTTTCTTCTGCATCCCCTTGGCGCTTGGGGTTGGCATATTGAAACTCTTATCTTCATGTTCCGGCATTTTGAATTCTATATAGTGCATGCATCACTTGTTCCCCGGAAAGAACTGTTTTCCAATTAAAGCAGCATAGAATATGTGATTTGTCTCTCTGGCGATATCCAATTCATCCCCCTTTTTATATTATTTGTATTGTCTGCATTTCCTCATTACAAGCTCAGAGTTGTGCATCCTGAGCTCCCTAACAAGAAACACATAAATATCAAGAGGGCAGCTGTCAGACCTTTGACAAAAGGTCAGACCTTTGAACAAAAATCATGGTCACCACCAAAAACACAACAGTTTTTACAAAGCTTCCACTAGCAAATGCTACAGCTAAGGTTAAAGACAGCTTTCAGTATATCCACTTATTTTCACGGGTTCCTAACTTCCATAGAATGTGTGTATGGTTACTTGTACACACACATACACACACACATAATTTTTAGAAGCTACTCTTGAGGGAATCAGACGTTCTATGCTTCGTCTTAGCTATTGTTTCAATGACAACAGATTTATACTAGTGTAAGAAAAATATTTCGGGTAACAACCTGGGCAGTACTATCTCTTTCACTCTTTCACTCTTTCAGGTAACAACCTGGGCAGTACTATCTCTTTCACTCTTTCACTCTTCTTCCTAACCTTGTTGGTTTCTACTGCTGTTACTTTGTTACCTGTTCCCACTGAAGGTCTGCTTGCCTATCAAGGCAGTTCTTTATCCCAGGAGAAGGTATAAGTTTGTCTCTCTGTGAATAACTCCATCCTGACGGCGCCATAAATAAAGGCTTAGAAATCTGGACTGTTTCAGAAAAGATTTGTTGAGCACCTACCGTGTGCCAGTCGCATCCTAGGTGCTGAGGTTCCTCTGCTTTTGGGTCTGTTCTAGTGGGCCTCCAGCCTGCTCCTTCTGTTCCTGGCTCTGTGGCCTTGGCTGGCTATTTAATCTCTGTGAATCTCCGGTAAAGTGGGAGAGTGATGCTTTCTCCTCATCCGTGTGTTGTTAGGACTAAAAGCCCCTTGAGCCCTGAAGACATGCTTAATACCTGCTTCCATTTTCTTCTGCATCCCCTTGGCGCTTGGGGTTGGCATATTGAAACTCTTATCTTCATGTTCCGGCATTTTGAATTCTATATAGTGCATGCATCACTTGTTTCCTAACAATACTTTCTCGTTGTAGTTTCAGCTTTCCCTCCCTCCCCCAAACTTCCCAACCACACATGTAACCTTCTGTGCCTCACCATGGAGCCGCCCACATTTTGATTCACTTGTGTGTTGCTGCCATTCTGAGAAGACGGCAAACGCAGTTTGGTGCTTAACCAAATGTCACAGCAGTTTAAATTACTTCTTTAGGGGAGGGAGTGCTTTTCTGGATGCATGGGGCCAGGACATTATAAAAAGAAGGAATAGCCTGTGGTCCCTGGTATTAGTCATTATCCACTAGGCTCACAACCCTCTTTCCAGCTACTTGATGAACACCTCAAATGAAGAAACCATTTTATAATAGACAATATATTGAACATTTATTGTCTGTATTGATGAGCAAGGTACCGTGGCCAGTCAAAGATGAGGGCTGGCTGATGTATAAGAATTTGAGAAGGAAGCAGCATTAAGCACCTTCCTGAAGGGGACTTCCCTGGCAGTCCAGTGGTTAAGACGATGTGCTTCCACTGCAGCAAGTGCAGGTTCGATCCTTGGTCAGGGAGCTAAGATCCTGCATGCTGCGCAGCATGGCCAAAAAGATGAAAAAAAATTTTTTTTTTAGAGATTCCTTCCTGGAATCTTCTCACCTAATATTCCTTGGTGAGGGCCCTGCCCTAGTACCTTGGCTTTCCTACCTTTGCCCAGTATTAAGAATGTACATCGGGGTTTTACTGAACAGCTCCTAACAATAAGGATGAGAATTTCTCATAATTCAGTTAATTGAGTTGGCCACTATTGGTTTTTCTTTGCTTTCTTTTCTTCTCATCTTTCAATTCTTTGTCTCTGTCTTGCCCTGCTCTTCCCTCTACCAGGGGTGTTTTTTTTCTTTTCCCAATGTTGCCCTCGTTGCCATCCCTACCCCCTAACCCAGCCTACTTCTCCATCCCACTGTTTTTTCTGCCTTGGGAATTCCTCCTCTCCCTAAGACACTCTTCAAGCATCACCTCCTCTGTGAGCTCTTTCCTGATCCCCACTGACAGTTAATCACTCATGTCTCTCTTTCTCCCACTTGAAAGAGTTCTATCATAACAGTGAAACTGGCATTATTTGTTTACAGATCTGCCCACACCACCAGACAGTGGAGCCGGCAGGCAAGGGCTAACAAGACAACAAAGAGCTGGTGGATAGATAAATGGATCAACGAACAAATAATCGAATACACAGTCTGTGTCCAACCAAGACAGGATTCACTTGTGTGTTGCTGCCAGAAGCGAAAGTTTGGTGCCTAACCAAATGTCACAGCAGTTTAAATTACTTCTTTAGGGAGGAGTGCTTTTCTGGATGCATGGGGCCAGGACATTATAAAAGAAGGAATAGCCTGTGGTCCCTGGTATTAGTCATTATCCACTAGGCTCACAACCCTCTTTCCAGCTACTTGATGAACACCTCAAATGAAGAAACCATTTTATAATAGACAATATATTGAACATTTATTGTCTGTATTGATGAGCAAGGTACCGTGGCCAGTCAAAGATGAGGGCTGGCTGATGTATAAGAATTTGAGAAGGAAGCAGCATTAAGCACCTTCCTGAAGGGGACTTCCCTGGCAGTCCAGTGGTTAAGACGATGTGCTTCCACTGCAGCAAGTGCAGGTTCGATCCTTGGTCAGGGAGCTAAGATCCTGCATGCTGCGCAGCATGGCCAAAAAGATGAAAAAAATTTTTTTTTTAGAGATTCCTTCCTGGAATCTTCTCACCTAATATTCCTTGGTGAGGGCCCTGCCCTAGTACCTTGGCTTTCCTACCTTTGCCCAGTATTAAGAATGTACATCGGGGTTTTACTGAACAGCTCCTAACAATAAGGATGAGAATTTCTCATAATTCAGTTAATTGAGTTGGCCACTATTGGTTTTTCTTTGCTTTCTTTTCTTCTCATCTTTCAATTCTTTGTCTCTGTCTTGCCCTGCTCTTCCCTCTACCAGGGGTGTTTTTTTTCTTTTCCCAATGTTGCCCTCGTTGCCATCCCTACCCCCTAACCCAGCCTACTTCTCCATCCCACTGTTTTTTCTGCCTTGGGAATTCCTCCTCTCCCTAAGACACTCTTCAAGCATCACCTCCTCTGTGAGCTCTTTCCTGATCCCCACTGACAGTTAATCACTCATGTCTCTCTTTCTCCCACTTGAAAGAGTTCTATCATAACAGTGAAACTGGCATTATTTGTTTACAGATCTGCCCACACCACCAGACAGTGGAGCCGGCAGGCAAGGGCTAACAAGACAACAAAGAGCTGGTGGATAGATAAATGGATCAACGAACAAATAATCGAATACACAGTCTGTGTCCCCAGAGGATTTCCAACTCATGGGGGAGACAGATATGCCAATAACTAACTACAAGGTAAAGTCCAAATACAAGTATAAGGAAAATGCCGCACATTCTGAGTTTTTCCAGAAAAGCTTAGATGTACCTGTTTATTTCACTTCATAATGGATTGGAGCTGTGAAGCAGTTACTATAGATTGGACTCAACCTCCTTTTAAAAGGCTTTTGTGCTAGCTGGCCTCAGAAACCCTATTATGCCCTAGTAACACACAGCAGCAGACTAACAGAGCCTTGGCCTTTTGGCAAATACAGGCTCTTGAAATATACATGAAATGTAAGACGCTGGGATTCGCACGGAGACACGAACACCTCCATTGTCTACAAAATCCCTGACCTGGTTACGTTGCTGAAAGCACAGCTTAAGTGCACGTAATGCCTAGCACGTGGAAGAAAGTGTTATCTTGAGAAAAGTAAATTTTGCATTCCCCAAGTTCTGTATTATTAAATCTGTGATCTTAATATTACATTAGAGTAGGTATTTTATCCAATTACATGGACAATGAAATAAGAACCAGGAAAGAAGTAGCTGGCTCAGATTCCCCCGGGTGTGAAAAGATGATATTTATTTTATCTGCTCCTGACAATGAAGTTTAAATAGTTACTTCAAGCTCCTACCAGCAAAATAACAATTCAGACTGAGGTTAATTCTTCACAGTCATTCTTGGCTTTCAACATTTTGTCATCAGAACTAAGCAGTTGACCATAAAATGGGTGGAGTTGGATCTTCCAGTACGCTGGATCAAGAAGATTGAACATGGTTAAAAGATGATTATTGCCAGGTTAAACAAATGGATTTGGGGCTTGCTCAATAAGATAAACTGTTTCCAATGATCCAGTGCATGGAAATATAGGGGCTTTTTCTGTATGAAGGAAAATATTTCTCCCCACTTGAAAGAGTTCTTTCATAACAGTGAAACTGGCATTCTTCGTTTACAGATCTGCCCACACCACCAGACAGTGGAGCCGGCAGGCAAGGGCTAACAAGACAACAAAGAGCTGGTGGATAGATAAATGGATCAACGAACAAATAATCGAATACACAGTCTGTGTCCCCAGAGGATTTCCAACTCATGGGGGAGACAGATATGCCAATAACTAACTACAAGGTAAAGTCCAAATACAAGTATAAGGAAAATGCCGCACATTCTGAGTTTTTCCAGAAAAGCTTAGATGTACCTGTTTATTTCACTTCATAATGGATTGGAGCTGTGAAGCAGTTACTATAGATTGGACTCAACCTCCTTTTTAAAAGGCTTTTGTGCTAGCTGGCCTCAGAAACCCTATTATGCCCTAGTAACACACAGCAGCAGACTAACAGAGCCTTGGCCTTTCGGCAAATACAGGCTCTTGAAATATACATGAAATGTAAGACGCTGGGATTCGCACGGAGACACGAACACCTCCATTGTCTACAAAATCCCTGACCTGGTTACGTTGCTGAAAGCACAGCTTAAGTGCACGTAATGCCTAGCACGTGGAAGAAAGTGTTATCTTGAGAAAAGTAAATTTTGCATTCCCCAAGTTCTGTATTATTAAATCTGTGATCTTAATATTACATTAGAGTAGGTATTTTATCCAATTACATGGACAATGAAATAAGAACCAGGAAAGAAGTAGCTGGCTCAGATTCCCCCGGGTGTGAAAAGATGATATTTATTTTATCTGCTCCCGACAATGAAGTTTAAATCGTTACTTCAAGCTCCTACCAGCAAAATAACAATTCAGACTGAGGTTAATTCTTCACAGTCATTCTTGGCTTTCAACATTTTGTCATCAGAACTAAGCAGTTGACCATAAAAATGGGTGGAGTTGGATCTTCCAGTACGCTGGATCAAGAAGATTGAACATGGTTAAAAGATGATTATTGCCAGGTTAAACAAATGGATTTGGGGCTTGCTCAATAAGATAAACTGTTTCCAATGATCCAGTGCATGGAAATATAGGGGCTTTTTTTTCTGTATGAAGGGAAAAATATTTCTCACCAGAGCACTTTCAGAAAGTGATCTTTTATAGCCAGCAGGCCATGGAAAGATGAAAGTGAAAGTGAGGTTGGAGAAGGGCTTTCTCTCCATCTTCCCTCCTGAGAGCTGATATCCAGCTGTTTCATCTGTCCTTGTCAACCAGTTGGTTCTAATGAAGTCTAATGATTAATCTTAGACTGTCTGTTAACTGCATTGCATGGAAGTCGGTAAACTTTCAGTTAAAAGTCAACCCTGAGACCACAAAACTTTAGATAAGATTAAATTTTAACACCCAGAGAGCTCTCAACTAATCTAACAGGCTGACATCCATCTCAAGTGTCATTAATATAATAACACTCGAGTCTAAATACCATAAAGCAAAAGCTTATTAAAAATGAACCACTGAGAGAACCAACAGTGGGGGGTGGGAGGGACATGTGGATTTTTAATTAACAACTTCTTGCAGGACATAAGTTGGAGATATCATTTCCTCTAGGCCATATCATTTAAGTGAATCTAGTTGTAAAGCAATTTACTCTCTCCAGGATCACTAGAGGTTAAACACCTAATCAACAAATGCGTAGCTGGTTTTTACCGCTTCCCTTTCCTTTCTTCATTTCCTTTTTTAACAATTGGATACTATTCTTAAGCGATTAACATAACACATGATCTCGTTCTCATTTTCCAGCTTCATCCTTTGAAACCAAAAGCAAATAACAAGCCTTCATAAACTTCCTGCCAGGGTTCTCACTTGCTTAGGGATGTGATGTGGGTTTCTGGAAATGCCCAGTGAAAGGGAAGTCCATGTTCACAGACCCCAGTACCCTGTGGATCAGTCCTCTTGCCTCATCTCATCCTCGTTTGTTTTTGGAACTGAGCTGATGCTGCAGAAGCTGTATTATCATTGAACTGATTATCAGGAAAGCCCCTCAGGTAAATTAACTTAATGAAACAGATGACTCTGTATGTAAGTATACCTTTGAAACTAGGCTCAGATATCCACTCAGCTAATGAGCCTGTGAAAGGACCCTGGCAGGGGTGTAATCCTTCTGCCACAAAAAGCCTCTCTGCGACCCTGCTTCCTGTCTTTCTGTCTGAATACTAGGCAGGAACTTAACAGCTGCCAAACTTCCAAAATGCAAACAGCAGCAGTTGCCTATCTAAGTTGTGATTGATGGTGCACAAAAATGCAGGCCATGGAAAGATGAAAGTGAAAGTGAGGTTGGAGAAGGCTTTCTCCATCTTCCCTCCTGAGAGCTGATATCCAGCTGTTTCATCTGTCCTTGTCAACCAGTTGGTTCTAATGAAGTCTAATGATTAATCTTAGACTGTCTGTTAACTGCATTGCATGGAAGTCGGTAAACTTTCAGTTAAAAGTCAACCCTGAGACCACAAAACTTTAGATAAGATTAAATTTTAACACCCAGAGAGCTCTCAACTAATCTAACAGGCTGACATCCATCTCAAGTGTCATTAATATAATAACACTCGAGTCTAAATACCATAAAGCAAAAGCTTATTAAAAATGAACCACTGAGAGAACCAACAGTGGGGGGTGGGAGGGACATGTGGATTTTTAATTAACAACTTCTTGCAGGACATAAGTTGGAGATATCATTTCCTCTAGGCCATATCATTTAAGTGAATCTAGTTGTAAAGCAATTTACTCTCTCCAGGATCACTAGAGGTTAAACACCTAATCAACAAATGCGTAGCTGGTTTTTACCGCTTCCCTTTCCTTTCTTCATTTCCTTTTTTAACAATTGGATACTATTCTTAAGCGATTAACATAACACATGATCTCGTTCTCATTTTCCAGCTTCATCCTTTGAAACCAAAAGCAAATAACAAGCCTTCATAAACTTCCTGCCAGGGTTCTCACTTGCTTAGGGATGTGATGTGGGTTTCTGGAAATGCCCAGTGAAAGGGAAGTCCATGTTCACAGACCCCAGTACCCTGTGGATCAGTCCTCTTGCCTCATCTCATCCTCGTTTGTTTTGGAACTGAGCTGATGCTGCAGAAGCTGTATTATCATTGAACTGATTATCAGGAAAGCCCCTCAGGTAAATTAACTTAATGAAACAGATGACTCTGTATGTAAGTATACCTTTGAAACTAGGCTCAGATATCCACTCAGCTAATGAGCCTGTGAAAGGACCCTGGCAGGGGTGTAATCCTTCTGCCACAAAAAGCCTCTCTGCGACCCTGCTTCCTGTCTTTCTGTCTGAATACTAGGCAGGAACTTAACAGCTGCCAAACTTCCAAAATGCAAACAGCAGCAGTTGCCTATCTAAGTTGTGATTGATGGTGCACAAAAAATGCACGGCTCCTTCATAGATGTTCTGGCCAGCAGCAAATGAAGGATCTAAACCTTTGTGCTGGGCAGATAGCCAGTGTATTGTGGGGGCCTGCTGCGGCTGTATAATTACATCCATCCTGATAATCATCCATTCTGCCGCTGTGAATGGCCGGTACGCAGGGACTTTAATTTCACTGTCCCCCTCCACCAGATAATGCCTGACCCTGTGTCACTTTGAGTGTGAAACACACTGAATGAGACAAATGAGTTTTTCTCTATGTTAAATTAACTAATGGTTTCTGATTGTAAAACTGGCTTCATCCTAACAGTCCAAGGCTCTGTCATACTAGGTGGATATGTAGACAGTCTCTGAGGATGGTTATTAAACTCAGGCATTAAGACAAAATATCATTCAAAAAGGGAATCAGGCGAGTGTGAATACAGAACCTATTTAGTGTGAATAGTGATTAATGGACTGCTTTATATTTCCACCCATTATTTTGGGATCTGGAGAGACATCCATAAGTGAGCTGTTGTATGGCCTAAAACTAGGGACCAGGTGAGCATTTTAAATCAGCATTTCTCCCTTTTCTTTGCATGCTTTTCTGGTCCTGATCACAAAGTGGCTGAAGGTCAACATGGCTGCATGTCCATTTGAGCTAAATGTCAATCTTGAATACCTTAGAATGGAAATAATCACTGTGTTTATTGAGTTCATGCTAATATAAAAGGCACTCCTGCTTCCAGTAATTGGTAAAGGACATTATAATCTATCCAACAGGCTAATTGTATGAATTCCAATGTTGTAGCTACATAGTCACTCCCTGTTAGACATGGTCTTAATTTTAATATGTGCTTTTCATTTAGCTCACTACGTGGTGTGGGCTTTATTTTCACGCAGCTGTAAAGATGAATGTCCTTTCCCATATTCTCTGTATGTAAGTATACCTTTGCTGCTAGCTAATGAGCCTGTGAAAGGACCCTGGCAGTGTAATCCTTCTGCAAAAATTACCCTGCTTCCTGTCTTTCTGTCTGAATACTAGGCAGGAACTTAACAGCTGCCAAACTTCCAAAATGCAAACAGCAGCAGTTGCCTATCTAAGTTGTGATTGATGGTGCACAAAAAATGCACGGCTCCTTCATAGATGTTCTGGCCAGCAGCAAATGAAGGATCTAAACCTTTGTGCTGGGCAGATAGCCAGTGTATTGTGGGGGCCTGCTGCGGCTGTATAATTACATCCATCCTGATAATCATCCATTCTGCCGCTGTGAATGGCCGGTACGCAGGGACTTTAATTTCACTGTCCCCCTCCACCAGATAATGCCTGACCCTGTGTCTCTTTGAGTGTGAAACACACTGAATGAGACAAATGAGTTTTTCTCTATGTTAAATTAACTAATGGTTTCTGATTGTAAAACTGGCTTCATCCTAACAGTCCAAGGCTCTGTCATACTAGGTGGATATGTAGACAGTCTCTGAGGATGGTTATTAAACTCAGGCATTAAGACAAAATATCATCCAAAAAGGGAATCAGGCGAGTGTGAATACAGAACCTATTTAGTGTGAATAGTGATTAACGGACTGCTTTATATTTCCACCCATTATTTTGGGATCTGGAGAGACATCCATAAGTGAGCTGTTGTATGGCCTAAAACTAGGGACCAGGTGAGCATTTTAAATCAGCATTTCTCCCTTTTCTTTGCATGCTTTTCTGGTCCTGATCACAAAGTGGCTGAAGGTCAACATGGCTGCATGTCCATTTGAGCTAAATGTCAATCTTGAATACCTTAGAATGGAAATAATCACTGTGTTTATTGAGTTCATGCTAATATAAAAGGCACTCCTGCTTCCAGTAATTGGTAAAGGACATTATAATCTATCCAACAGGCTAATTGTATGAATTCCAATGTTGTAGCTACATAGTCACTCCCTGTTAGACATGGTCTTAATTTTTAATATGTGCTTTTCATTTAGCTCACTACGTGGTGTGGGCTTTATTTTCACGCAGCTGTAAAGATGAATGTCCTTTCCCATATTCCCAGCACAAGGCTGTGTGTTCTGGGAGGTTAAAAAATCATAACTCAGCTGTTCCATATCATATCAAGAGTGAAATTTGGCAATCTAGATGTGAATTTGTTTCCAAAGAGAAACAGAATCTGGTAAGCTTTTGTTATTTTAGGGGAAAAATAGTTTAGAAGCTTATTTTTTAAAAAGACTCATACTGATTTTTTTTTTAAAAGATTATATTGTATATACTTTTATTTAAAACCCCTTGGTCTTCTAAAGAGTAAAAATCCCATATCAATCTAAGAATTTAACCTTTAAGAATAGGATAGGGGCTTCCCTGATGGTCCACTGGGTAAGGACACTGCCTTGCAGTGCAAGGGACGCCAGTTCGATCCCTGGTCTGGGAAGATCCCATGTGCCGTGGAATGGCTGGACCGATGTGTCCAACTACCAAGCCGGAGGTCTGGAGCGCATACACCCAGAGCTGGTGCTCTGCAACGAGAAAGGCCACTGTGATGGGAGGCCCAAACAGACCAAAGAACAAAGATGGATGGAAATAAATAAATGAAAGACCAACAGAAGTGCCCCCCCACCAAAAAAAAAGAATAGGATAATGAATATGCAGAAATTGTAGAATCTTTCTTAATCACTGACCAAAACCATGTGTTTACCTTTGTTATAGATAGTATATTTTCAGAAGGGTTCCCTCTGCCCAAGAGGAACTTAGTTATGCAAAGTAAGAACACGTTACTGTGTTCACCATGCGTTGGGCTCAGTGCTTTTTCTTGTAAGGACTCATTTGAGCCTCACAATGTCTCCAGGCACATGCTGTTCCTATCCCCACTTTACAGGCTATGGTCACACGCTGGACTTGAACCCTGGGCAAGCTGACTCCAAAGCCTCTGCTTGACTACTGCATATACTTGCCTCTAATCATAGTCATTTTCTCAATCTTAAATTCACTAAACATTTAATAAGTGACTATTAGTTTAAGTGCAGGGCATTGTACTGGAGGCTGGGGGAGGGGGGTGGTCCTAAATGGGAGAGTCTAGGGTGGAGAAAAGTGGAGACAAAGTTTTAAAAAAACAGTTCTTCCTACAATTTTGTGGGTCAGACAGACATGACTCTGACTCTTTTTCCCTCCCTGGCCACCAGGAGGTGTTTCCAGGTCTCTAGTCTGTAGACTGTCGAGGTTCCTCTGGCCAGTCCATCTCTGTGTCTCTTTTTTAAAAAAAGATTAATTAGTTGTGTCATTAATTAATCTTAGTTGTGTCATGCAGGATCGTTCACTGTGGCGCACGGACTCTAGTTATGTTTGGATTTAGCTGCCTACACGCGGGATCTTAGTTCCTCAACCCGGGACTGAATCCATGTTTTCTGCATTGCAAGGTGGATGCTTAACCACTGGACCACCAGGGAAGTCCCCAGATGACTATAACTTGATGGTATAAATCCTGCCAGTTTCCAGTTGGCCTTTCCAGCTTGGAGCAGTGTGGGACCCAGAGGCTAGAGTCGGGGGCCCTTGGGGCCCTTAGAGTGGTCTGTCTGCATGCCTGGCGCAGTCGGCCTGTGTAAAGGTCCTCCTTCGCGTCTGGGGACACAGACAGGGCTACTCTCAAGGCACCCGCAGTCTGGTGGTACAGGTCCTCACCTGCGTCACATCATGGAGCCTTGCGGTTTTCCCTCAAGCTCCAGTGAATATCAGTCACGACTCCTCTGGATGCGGTTGCTTGAAACCACTGGCCCTGGGTACTCCTTGACACAGAAGCCATTTGTTAGTGCCATCAGCAGAAACCCAGCCAGAGATGACAGGTATAAACAGTTGATAATTTACACAGTGCAGGATCGGGTTTCTCTTGGCCCTGTGTCTGCACTGTACACATTCTTCTAGGATTGTTTCTAGATGGCTCCTGTGTCACACTGACTTAGTAACCTTTTGGCCATTTGGATCCCTTTGACTGTTCATGCAGATAATGCAAAAGTGTTATTAATCCTGAAGCTACTATTTCCAAATGCCCTGTCAACTAAATAAACACATGTGGAATACCCTGAATGGACAGTCTTTCTCCTCTGTGCTGTGGAGTACCGTTTGTTTATTTTTTGAACCTCTGGGTTGGCGATGGCAGGTTTGAAACAACTAGCTTGTAAAGAGATTGGCCACTGCTGCTCTGTGATTTCTGCCGCCTTTTCAGTCAGTTCTACTTAGCTGCCTTCTGCATTTTTCAGTGCTGACATGTCTCAGTAAAACTTGGACTAACTGGAATACTTAGGGGAGGGGTGGTCCTGGGTGAATGATTTCCTGGTTAAGCTGAAAGTTATTTAGAAAGCTCTTGTTACTGAAAATCTTTCTAAAGCACATCAGCCACTTTTCTCTGGAGTGAGGCAACACTGCTGGAGAAAAATTGCACATAGCTGTTTGCAACGGCTGCAAAACAAATTTAGCAACACTGCTTGGTGCTCTCTGGTCCCTTCTCTTGCTCGAAAGCAGCTCCTCTCTGGATCGGATTCCAGACCCTTCCTTATCTTATTCTCCAGTCTAAGTGGAGGCCTCACTTCCTTTGTTGTTGTTCAGTCGCTAGGTTGTGTTTGACTCTTTGCGACCTCCTGGACTGCAGCATGCCAGGCTTGTCTGTCCTCCCCCATCTCTGGGAGTTCGCTCAAACTTGTGTCCGTTGAGCCTGTGATGCCATCCAACCATCTCATCCTCTGTCTCCCCACTTCATCTTTTGCCCTCAGTCTTTCCCAGCACCAGGGACCTTTCCAATGAGTCGTCTCTTCACATTAGGTGGCCAAAGTACTGGAGCTTCAGCAGCCGTCCTCCCGCTTCCTGCCGGGGGCACACAACCAAGGCCGGGTGGCATCGGCCCTCTCTTTCCTTCTTCACACACCTCCACACTTCCCTCCCTCCACTCTCCACTTGCCTTCAAGACTCACCCCTCCTTTACCCTGTTCCAGATTCATCTGCTCTACCCTCTCCAGGGAGGCTCTCCTCTCTTTGCCCTTTCTCTGGAAGTTTCCTCTCTCCCAACCTGCTGACATGCCCATAGGCATGCCTGTCCCCCTACTCCAACCAAACCTTTCTTTCCCTCTACCCTTCCCTTGAAGGCCTTAACTTTCATTGCCAGACTCCCAGCCAGGGTTAGTACAGCTCTGACCCGCCTGTACCTCCTGCCTCCACCGTCCCCAGCGGTCTGCGTCCCCCGCGGTCTGCGTCCCCCCTGCCTAGAACTACACCAGAGCCGCCTTCCCTCACAAAGGCCGTCAGGGGCCAGCGCCAGAATCCAGTGGCTCTGCCTCCGCTAGCCTTGTTGATTCTTCCTACATTAGCTAGACTTCCTTCCCTTCTCTCCACCTGTATGGCCACCCTCTTTCTGCTGACAGGGTATGGAGCATCAGTCAGGTCTCGTCACCCCCATCACTGCTTCCACTCAACTTGGAATAAAATACAGACTTCCTGAACCCACAGCCCTGCATGCTTGACCTCTGAGAGCCCTGCTCCCCTTCCATCACGTTCCAGCTGAGCTGGCTTCCAGGGTCCTCACATATCCTAGAGCTCTGTCTTTCCTGCAGCATGAGAGCTCGGCCCTCCCCCCCCACCCTTCCCCGTCTCCCCTGGCTTGCTCCTCCTCCTCCAGGTCTTCATTCAAATGCTATCTCCTTTGTTGTTGTTCAGTCGCTAGGTTGTGTTTGACTCTTTGCGACCTCCTGGACTGCAGCATGCCAGGCTTGTCTGTCCTCCCCCATCTCTGGGAGTTCGCTCAAACTTGTGTCCGTTGAGCCTGTGATGCCATCCAACCATCTCATCCTCTGTCTCCCCACTTCATCTTTTGCCCTCAGTCTTTCCCAGCACCAGGGACCTTTCCAATGAGTCGTCTCTTCACATTAGGTGGCCAAAGTACTGGAGCTTCAGCAGCCGTCCTCCCGCTTCCTGCCGGGGGCACACAACCAAGGCCGGGTGGCATCGGCTCTCTCTTTCCTTCTTCACACACCTCCACACTTCCCTCCCTCCACTCTCCACTTGCCTTCAAGACTCACCCCTCCTTTACCCTGTTCCAGATTCATCTGCTCTACCCTCTCCAGGGAGGCTCTCCTCTATTTGCCCTTTCTCTGGAAGTTTCCTCTCTCCCAACCTGCTGACATGCCCATAGGCATGCCTGTCCCCCTACTCCAACCAAACCTTTCTTTCCCTCTACCCTTCCCTTGAAGGCCTTAACTTTCATTGCCAGACTCCCAGCCAGGGTTAGTACAGCTCTGACCCGCCTGTACCTCCTGCCTCCACCGTCCCCAGCGGTCTGCGTCCCCCGCGGTCTGCGTCCCCCCTGCCTAGAACTACACCAGAGCCGCCCTCCCTCACAAAGGCCGTCAGGGGCCAGCGCCAGAATCCAGTGGCTCTGCCTCCGCTAGCCTTGTTGATTCTTCCTACATTAGCTAGACTTCCTTCCCTTCTCTCCACCTGTATGGCCACCCTCTTTCTGCTGACAGGGTATGGAGCATCAGTCAGGTCTCGTCACCCCCATCACTGCTTCCACTCAACTTGGAATAAAATACAGACTTCCTGAACCCACAGCCCTGCATGCTTGACCTCTGAGAGCCCTGCTCCCCTTCCATCACGTTCCAGCTGAGCTGGCTTCCAGGGTCCTCACATATCCTAGAGCTCTGTCTTTCCTGCAGCATGAGAGCTCGGCCCTCCCCCCCCACCCTTCCCCGTCTCCCCTGGCTTGCTCCTCCTCCTCCAGGTCTTCATTCAAATGCTATCTCCTTTAAGACCTCTGTGACTAAACCATCCATGTGGGGCCCTGACAGCCCCTCCTCGTCACATTGTTTTTTTTTATCATGGAACCCCCCCCCTTCTTCCCCTTCATGCTGCTGACCACAGGCGGTCATGGGCAGTGAACTCATTGGCGCATGGGTTGGGTCCATCTTTTGCAGCCACGCGGCTGTGAGCTCCTGAATCTTCGGATCATGGACTTTTCATTCATCACTCGACATCCAGGGTTGAGCCTGTGTTGGCTATGCAGTTACTGAATGAACAGATAGACTCTTACAACAGAGGGGTGGTTTAGAAGGTTACTGAAACCTCTATATAACTCCATGAGGAACAACTGAAGACATTCACCTTTTCAGCTTTCTAGCCTTGGAACTGCCTTACTTATCTTTGCCTGTAGGTTAATCAGGCCACGGGGCTTCCCTGGTGGCTCAGTAGTAAAGGTTCCACCTGCCAATGCAGGAGACACAGGTTTTATACCTGGGCCAGGAATATTCCCTGGAGAAGGAAATGGCAACCCACTCCCATATTATTGCCTGAGAAATCCTACGGACAGAGGAACATGATGAGCTACGGTCCACAGGGTCGCATGGAGTCACAATGAGTTAGCGCCTAAATAACAACAAATCGGGCCATGCAGCTGGGAGGGGGAAGCACTCAGCATCACACAAACACACGTGCTGTCATCAGGAGATGAGAGTCTAAAGAAATGCACAGACGTTGTGTTGAGAGCAGGGACTAGGGTGGCCTGAAGGAAGGAAGGCAGCTGGGTAGAAGGATGGCTGTGAGCACAGGGGGCGGGGGAGCTGGATGAAGAGGGTGACGGTCTCCGGTCCTGGGAGGCTAAGGTCAGAACAAGCAATAAGGTCTTGACCTTGCCAGGAAACAGGGAAGTTGGGTAGCCAGTGGGAGGCAGAACTGCAAGTCTGCACAAAGCCAAGTTGGCTTTGTGATGGCTGGAGGGAGGGCACAGGAAGGATTTGGGTGGAGGTGAACAGAAACTGCAGTGGTGAGCAAAGCCTGTGGCAGAATGCCGCTGTGAGCACACCTGAGTGCACTGCAGGAGATGCATGAGAGACGCGTGGTCACTGGATTCCGAGCAAGGTGAAACTGTGATCCAGGAAATACCACGGTTAGCCTGACCTTATATCCAATCAGAAACGCAGATAACTGGGCTGATGATGTTTCGAGTATTAGATGGGAATGTAAACTGTAGGAATAAAGGCTGCCGTCGAGGGAGCTAATGAGAGCAGCGTGTCAGCTGGGGTTCAGCTGGAGTGACAGAGCATCCCTGTGCACACTGCTGCCCTGCTCGGTGCAGGGGCCCACATGCCCTGAAATGCGAGGCTGATAACGGAGCTGAAGAAGCTGGAAATACGTAGCACCTTGCATCGAATGTTCAGCTTTTCAACCAGTCATGCTATGACTATGGGAGCAGAGTTTCTGCTTAAGACTCCTCCTATCAGTGATTTTATAAAACAGGTTGAACCCACTCCCTTGACTGTTTTCCAGTCCAGATTTTCCTATACCAAGACTGTTGATAGCAGGGTACTTCTGTATCATTCGAAAGCAAGAAGATTCAGTAGTCATTTTGCATAGCCCTTTAGTTTTTAGGCACTAAAAATACTATTTAAAAATTAAATGCTGACACTAAATAACTCAATTAACTCAATCCTATATACCCCAAAGGAGATGATTTCAAATAAAGATGCCCATCTGGCTTTGAGTTCACTCAGCCCTACCTACCTGCAGGGAATAGTCATTTCCTCTGCATTAAAGAGTTCTCCAGAATCATCAGTTAGAAACTCACCGCAGGCAGCATGGGGAAACAGCAGCCAGCACCAGTAAATTTGCCTTCCTCTTCCTCCATCCCCCTCTTGCAATCCGATTCGGTTTTTGGTATTATTTTAGGAGTGATTGGAATTTAATTTTAGTTAGGAAGAGCGGGGCCCATTGTTTACTTACAAACCAACAAAAGAACCCTCTCCCGGCACTAGAATCCCTGCTTGGCTGGTTCTAAATAGATGAGGCCGACCAGATATTTACCATCAGCTTGGGGGAAGAAAGAGACATTGTCCTAAGGAGGCTGAGTCCTGGGAACTCGGTTCACACAGCGATGCATTGCTGACTGGGCGTGGACTATGACCAATCAAAGTCTCGCTGTACATTTCATGGAGGTGGGACCAACACAGGAAAAGAACAAGTCCCCAAGTGTCAGCATGTTGGGAAGACGCAGTGGCAATAAACTGAAACAAACCCTGGCCGGTGGACAACAACCAGCAACAAACTGCAAAATGTTTAGTGGGGCTTGACCAAAAAAAAGGCCCCCTGTGTTTCTGAGGACACTGGCAGCAATCCCAGGTTCTGTGACTCCTAAGTGGTGTTTGCTTCAGGTGCTGCATTGTCAGCAGGGCTGTCTTCTCAGCAGTCAAGGAACAGCTGCACAATGCAAGCGTCCTCTGAATGGCCCATGTGTGATAAAAAAAATTCACCCAAACTGGTGTTCTTTTGTGCTTTACAAAGGCAGTACTTTTCTGGCTCCAAGTTCAAGACTCATGGACTGTTAGGAGAGGCAAGATAGACAATGTATTAGAGGGTGTGAAAAAGAATAGGCGTTCCTAAAAAATCAAGTCCATAATGAGAGCAGCCCATGTTTGGAACACCTACCTAGCCAGAGCAACTCGAGCAGCAGTTAGAAGGTGGGTATTTTGATTCCCGTGCTTTTGATGAAAATCTTTTGGCAACAATCAAACACGCACACACACACACACACACACACACACACACACACACAGAGGCCTACCGATTGGTATCTACAGCTTGTGTTTGTAATAAGTGCATTTCTTATGTAGAACAGTAGTAGAATCAATGCACCATAACAGAAGCCATAGTCCTCATGTATGGATATGAGAACTGGACCATAAAGAAGACTAAGTGCCAAAGAATTGATGCCTTTGTACTGTGGTGTCGGAGAAGACTCCTGAGAGTCCCTTGGACTGCAAGAAACCAACCAGTCAATCCTAGAGGAAATCAACCCTGAATGTTCATTGAAGGACTGATGCTCAAACTGAAGCTCTAGTATTTTGGTCTGATGCAAAGAGCAGACTCATAAAAGACCCTGATGCTGGGAAAGATTGAGGGCATGAGGAAAAGGGGGCGACAAAGGATGAGATGATTGAACAGCATCATCAACAGACATGAGTTTGAGCAAACTCGGGATTGGTGAAAGACAGGGATGTCTTGGTGTATTGCAGTCCATGGTTCGCAAAGAGTGACTGAATGACAACAAATAGAAGCTAGACTCGCAGAAAAGTTAGAGCTAAGAGAAGATCTAATCCAGTACCTCAGCTGCAGAGAAGCAGCCATTTTCCAAAAGAAGAGGCTTCTGGAGAGTTTAATGACCTGCCCAAAGACATAGAGATACTTCACAAAGATGGTGTTTAGGAGTCAGTGGAGACCAGATCACAGGTTCTTCCATTAGTCCAGTCTGGGCTAGGACGCCTAGCACTGATTTCTTGTTGTGTGGCTTGGGGAAACATGCTCTTTCTCTTCAGAATCTCAACTCATTTAACTAAAAAATGGGGATTACAGTAACAAGAACTTTTAGAGGTGCTATACAGATTATGTGAACCAACAGCATATACTGAAAAAATAGTGGTTGCTATGATTGTTGCTATTGTTAACAATAGTTGTATTTTCACCTCCTCGGGAATTCTAGTACATTTAGAGAAAATAGCAGGAAAGATTTTTTTTAAAACCCACAAAAATATATGAGTTAGCATATGGGAATAAATGCAGGCAGGCCACACAAACAATATGTTTAATTGTTTTATTTGCTCTTGTAACATGGGTTAGATGTTCTGTGGGAATAACAGTCTGCTGTCTTCACATATGAGAATCACTTCAGTATCCATCTACTGAGGCTCAATGCTCAGGGTTTATTTCCTAATGTTAGCAGTAGGTATTTTTTGTTTTTTAAAGAACATTTTACCTTCCTAAAGTAACTTACTGCTAAGAACTGGCTCTTTTTTTCCCACCTATTGGTTGTTGCAAAGTCATGAGCTTGGATGGCCAGGATATAATGCCATTTGCCGTCCTGAAGTGTCAGCTTCACACCTGTGGAGTCACCCAGGCTGTTGGGATAATGAATGACTTTCAGGCCCTAAATTCCTTGTTTTCCAAAGGTCTTCTAACACTATTCATTTTATTTATTTATTTATTTTGGTGGGGGTGGGGTGGGGAGAGAGGGGAGCAGGTGGGCCACTTCTATTGGTCTTTTTTTTTTTTTTTTTATTTTATTTTATTTTTTTTAAACCTTTATTTTACTTTTAACTTTTACAGAGTTTTGTTGTTCACAGACATGCATGTTCTCAGATTAGTCACATGCATATCCCCCTTCCTCCCTCCCGACCATCACACAGCACCCCTGAAGGATCCCCTTTTCTCACAGAGCAATGACTAGAGCTATTTTCTTCACTTATGATAGTACAGGCCTTCATGCTACTTCCCTTACGCCTCTCACCCACTGTTCCCTCCCCAAAATGTCCATATGTCCACTGTCCATGTCTGTCTTTCTGTCGCTTCACTGCATGTGCCATCATCACCATCCTACTAGATTCCATATATATGTGTTAATATACTGTATTTGTCCTTCTCTTTCTGACTGAATCACTTTTTAGTGTTAATAGTTGTGTGGCTTGGGGAAACATGCTCTTTCTCTTCAGAATCTCAACTCATTTAATTAAAAAATGGGGATTACAGTAACAAGAACTTTTAGAGGTGCTATACAGATTATGTGAACCAACAGCATATACTGAAAAAATAGTGGTTGCTATGATTGTTGCTATTGTTAACAATAGTTGTATTTTCACCTCCTCGGGAATTCTAGTACATTTAGAGAAAATAGCAGGAAAGATTTTTTTTAAAACCCACAAAAATATATGAGTTAGCATATGGGAATAAATGCAGGCAGGCCACACAAACAATATGTTTAATTGTTTTATTTGCTCTTGTAACATGGGTTAGATGTTCTGTGGGAATAACAGTCTGCTGTCTTCACATATGAGAATCACTTCAGTATCCATCTACTGAGGCTCAATGCTCAGGGTTTATTTCCTAATGTTAGCAGTAGGTATTTTTTGTTTTTTAAAGAACATTTTACCTTCCTAAAGTAACTTACTGCTAAGAACTGGCTCTTTTTTTCCCACCTATTGGTTGTTGCAAAGTCATGAGCTTGGATGGCCAGGATATAATGCCATTTGCCGTCCTGAAGTGTCAGCTTCACACCTGTGGAGTCACCCAGGCTGTTGGGATAATGAATGACTTTCAGGCCCTAAATTCCTTGTTTTCCAAAGGTCTTCTAACACTATTCATTTTATTTATTTATTTATTTTGGTGGGGGTGGGGTGGGGAGAGAGGGGAGCAGGTGGGCCACTTCTATTGGTCTTTTTTTTTTTTTTTTTTATTTTATTTTATTTTTTTTTTTAAACCTTTATTTTACTTTTAACTTTTACAGAGTTTTGTTGTTCACAGACATGCATGTTCTCAGATTAGTCACATGCATATCCCCCCCTTCCCTCCCCTCCCGACCATCACACAGCACCCCTGAAGGATCCCCTTTTCTCACAGAGCAATGACTAGAGCTATTTTCTTCACTTATGATAGTACAGGCCTTCATGCTACTTCCCTTACGCCTCTCACCCACTGTTCCCTCCCCAAAATGTCCATATGTCCACTGTCCATGTCTGTCTTTCTGTCGCTTCACTGCATGTGCCATCATCACCATCCTACTAGATTCCATATATATGTGTTAATATACTGTATTTGTCCTTCTCTTTCTGACTGACTTCACTTTTTAGGATACGTTCTAGATCCAGCCACCTCATGAGGGCTGATTCTTCTGCATTTCTCTTTACAGCTGTGTAGTATTACATTGTATATATGTACCAGAGCTTTTGGATCCATTCGTTCGTCGATGGGCATCTAGGTTCCTTCCATGTTCTAGCTATTGTATAGAGAGCTGCAATGAACATTGGGGTACAGGTGCTTCTTTCAGTTTTGATTTCATCAGGGTATAAGCCTAAGAGTGGGATTGCTGGGTCATAGGGTGCTTCTATTTTTAGTTTTTTAAGAAATCTCCAGACTGTCTTCCATAGAGGCTGTATCAATTTACACTCCCACCAGCAATGCAGGAGTGTTCCCTTTTCTCCGCAGCCTCTCATTTGTCTATTTTCATCCATCTTTGCTCTTTGGCCCGTGTGGGCCTCCCATCGTGGTGGCCTCTGTCGTCGCAGAGCACCGGCTCTGGGCGCATGCGCTCCAGAGCTCTGGCTCGGTAATTGGACACATCGGTCCAGCCGTTCCGCGGCACGTGGGATCTTCCCAGGCCAGGGATCGAACTGGCGCCCCTTGCACTGCAAGGCGGTGTCCCTACCCACTGGACCACCAGGAAAGCTCACACTATTCATTTTACATGAGTTGGCTGGAGAGTTCTGTTTCAGAGGAACAGAATTTCAGTTAGTGCTTTTGCTCTCGACAGCAGTTTGTAATAGTTTTGTTTGTTATCTTGTTTAACCTGTTGCATATCTGTTGGAATATACTTAATAGCTGTTTTCCATGTACTTAAATTAACTTGGAGTGGGCAACATTTTTTGATGGAAATCATTCATAACAATCAAAAAAACATCATTTTCAATGGAATGTTCCAGAACCAGGCAATTTTTTTCTTCATTATATGTAATGTGCAGTTTTACACATCTACACCTTATCCTTATATACCACAACCCAACACCTGGAAGTTCAAATAAATGGCATTTCCCTGTTCAGCATTGGACAGCTTTTGACTGTGGGGTTTTAGCTGTGAGGATCTGGGCAAACGTCGTGTTGTAAGTCTGGTCCCTAAAGCTGGAGGTGGCCCTGGATTGCTTTTGCAGTTTTGGGTCTTATTCTGGGAATATATGACACATCTCCCTAATTCCTGAAGAAGGAACTGGCAACCCACTCTGATATTCTTGCCTGGGAAATCCCATGGACTGAGGAGCCTGGTGGGCTCTAGTCCAGGGGTTGCAGAGAGTCAGACACGACTGGGCAGCAGCAGCGTTCCTATTTCTAAGGGTGTTAAAGATCTGTAGACTATTGAATATGCGTATAATCTGACATGTTATGAAAAGCATTCTCCTTGTTTTGCAATCTGAGAACAAAACAGATCATTGATGGTCATCACTTGTAAGAATGGTCTTGCCCCTGCAGCTGTGGAGGGCAGTGCACAGAGGCCACCCATAGTCATAAGTTATACCTTGAAGCAGTGGCTCCCGATATTTGAATATGGGAACCTTGTATCTTTCTTTGCAATGCATTTTCATAATTCCTCTAATGCTGACTTGTGTGGTCCTTCTTTATTTCGTGCCTGAATAATTGCCCTCAAATCTCATACAAACATTTAAAACATGAATGCATTTCCTTCAATAACTTGATTTTCACTACTAGAATCATTAACACCATTTCCATCAGTGGCAGATATTCAGATTAAATGATTTATAGGTCTTGGAAATCTAGATACTTTATATTTTAGGGTTTTTTTTTTTGGCTTCTTTTATTGTTTTTTTATTTATTTATTTTCATCCATCTTTATTCTTTGGCCTGTGTGGGCCTCCCATTGCAGTGGCCTCTCTCATTGCAGAGCACTGGCTCTGGGTGCATGTGCTTCAGGGCACTGGTTCCTAATTGGACACACTGCTCCACAGCACGTGGGATCTTCCCAGGCCAGGGATCGAACCAGTGTTTAAATGACACTGTAAGGCAGACTGTTTACCCACTGGACCACCAGGGAAGCTCTATATTTTTTATTTTACTTCTGTCCTGGAATTTCTTAACCTTTTGATTTTTCATATAAAAATTAATTATTTAGGTCATTGATCACATCAATTGTTCTTTCTGATGTATCTTTAACATTAGCTGTAGGCTATATTCTTAATATATTGTTTTGATGTATTTTTACTTTGTTGAGTAAGTGCTCTTGAGAATTTTCTGACCTCATTGTTTGCTAAGTCTTCTTTCCATTACCAGTTCATTTCATCATGTTCATTTTCTTGTGCTAAACTGTATTTTGGGGGGGGGCACTTTTTTTTTTTAAAGATTTATTTATTTATTTGGGTGGGGGGTCAGGTTGGGGAGGGAAGGGAGCGGGCGGGCCACTTCTATTGGTCTTTCATTTGTCCATTTTCATCCATCTTTGTTCTTTGGCTCCTGTGGGCCTCCCATCGCGGTGGCTTCTGTCATTGCAGAGCGCCGGCTCTGGGCGCATGCGCTCCAGAGCTCCCGCTCAGTAATTGGACACATCGGTCCAGCCGCTCCACGGCACGTGGGGTCTTCCCAGGCCAGGGATCGAACCAGCGCCCCTTTCACTGCAAGGCGGTGTCCTTACCCACTGGACCACCAGGGAAGCCCATAAACTGTATTTTTAATAAAACTTTTATAAAATTTTATACAGTATAAGAAAATACTGTAACTTCTTGGTGAGGTAAAAGATGGATCTTTTTAATATGCTCAGGATGATATTTTCATCCAATAATGAGACAGGATTCAAACACTCTTTTCACTAAGGTGTAGTTGTTGTTCAGTAGGTCCAACTCTTTGTGACTCCATGGACTGTAGCCCGCCAGGCTCCTGTGTCCATGGGATTCTCCCATGCAAGAATACTGGAAATTCACACACATACATATTTTGACTGGGAAAAGTATCCATTGTCATTCTTTCGATTCACCATCAAATAGCACTTGTAAAGTAGGTGAGTGAACAACTATGGTAAATGCAGGCCAGGCTGGATTCCATCATCACCACAGACAGCAGCACAGAGGCCATTTCCTGCCCTGTGCTCTACATCGTCTCCATCCTTGCTTCAGGTGTTCACAAAGATCCCCTAAGGTCTGGGTATAGCTCAGTTTCAAGCCACTTCTGCTAGAGGAAGTTAGCCCCTTCTTATTCCCTGAAACAAAAGAAGTGAACTCCTGGCCTTTGGCACAGGTCACTCTAACCTCTCCTGGTTAGAACCATGATGTGGCAAGATTAGGGGGTGGGGCATGCGGGGGCACTGGAGTCTGGTCCCAAGACTCCCTGTTTGCTTGTAATTAGACATCCCTTATATTTCAGAGACTGATGTGTGTTACATACCTAATGTCAAGAGAGAGAGAGAGAAACTAACTTGGCCCAAGCTCACATTTTTAAATAGTGTCTTCCCCTGGCAGTTTATTCCCATCTGGCTGGCACCAACCAACTACTTCTCCTTCAGATCGTCATCTTCTGGCATTTAGATGACAGTATATTGTGTCAATAATATCTTCCATTAACAACACTGAACTGATGTCAGAGCTCTCCTCCATTCCGAGATAGTAACATTCACAAGCACGCTAACAGGAAGATGACAATGTACATGGCTTACAGTGAGGCTGCTGTGCCCGACCCCCTCCCATTCTAATTGGGACTAAATAGAGGAGTCAGACCTGGATCATGTCTTTCTCAAGCTGCAGATGCTTGATAACATTCATGTTGATCAGCGTTGATGGTGGTACGGGTGGAGGGTGAACACAAGAACAGCTGAATCACGGGCTGGCCTGGCTAGGCCGAATGGTAATTGGTGATGATCACTGTGCCCGATGCACGTGACAGATTCAAAGTAAGAATCCTAATTCATCCTGCAGGTCTTTGCTCTAAACTTGTCGTGTCTGTTTTCAGAAGCCCTATTATGATTATTGTGTGTGGGGAGTAGGGAGGTAGAGTCACCGAAATTATTATTATTATTATTAAGTGATGGCTTGGATTCTAGGACATTTGTGTTTTTTTAAAGATTTATTTGTTTATTTGAGGGGGGTGGGGAGGGAGGGGAGCAGGCGGGCCACTTCTACTGGTCTTTCATTTGTCCATTTTCATCCATCTTTGTTCTTTGGCCCGTGTGGGCCTCCCGTCGTGGTGGCCTCTGTTGTCGCAGAGCACCAGCTCTGGGCGCATACACTCCAGCGCTCTGGCTCGGTAATTGAACACATTGGTCCAGCCGCTCCACATCACGTGGGATCTTCCCAGGCCAGGGATCGAACCAGCACCCCTTGCACTGCAAGGCGGTGTCCTTACCCACTGGACCACCAGGGAAGCCCGGATTCTAGGACATTTGAATGCAATATTCTTAAAAGGTAACACTCTGGGGCATGCCTGGGGTCCAGTGGGTAAAGAGCCCACCTTGCAGTGTAAGGGGCACCAGTTCCATCCTTGGCCCGGGAAGATCCCATGTGCCACGAAGCGGCTGTACTGGTGTGTCCAGTTAATGAGCCAGTGCTCAGGAGTGCATGCGCCCAGAGACTGTGCTCTGTAAGGAGAGAGGCCACTGCAGTGGGAGGCCCACACAGGCCAAAGAATAAAGATGGATGAAAATAAACAAAAAACCAAAAAACAATAAAAGAGACCAAAATTTTAAAAAAAAGATAGCAACTCTGGATTAACATGACTAAATAAAGGGTAGGTTACTGTGCATGATCCTGTGCTAAGAGGCCACCCACACACGGTCCCCCTGTCAGTTCCAGGCTCATGCTGTTGTCATTGTAAGTTCAAATGCTAATGAACAGTTAGAGGAACTTGGTAACATCTTACACATGAATGGATATCTAGGGCGGTAGAAGCCTTTAACTTTTTTTAAGATGCTTTCTTATTCAATTTCTCACATGCAGAATGCATCTTGGGAAATGAATTGGTGCTTGCCCACTCCATTTCTTCCTCATTCTGTCCCTGCTGCTTCGAGGGTACTCTGGAGAGCCATCGAAACCTACACCTCTTTATATTTCATCTTCATTGGTGTGGGATTTTTTTAAAGGACTTCGGATAGGGAGTTTGAGCTCATCATTTCTTATATCCTTTATAGTTGTCCTTTGCTAGCTAAGAATTGTATAAAGGTCTGGGAACCACACATCACAGCCACCACCATAACTGACAAAAATTCGGGTGTTTGTGTAAGTCAGAAATCCAGACACTTCTTTGAGAAAGTGTCTACAGGACGCACCATTTCCTCTTCATTGCTCTCTTGTGTTTTATTTCTCTCCAAGAGATGCCTCCTCAAGCCCTTTCCATAGGATATTATTTTAATAGCCTTTTTAATGGACCCTGAAGGTTCCTTTGTCTTTCATTAATAGGATTAAGTTAACATTTGTTTTCTCTTGTTTTATTTACTTTAGATTCAGGGACACATGTTCATACATCTACTGCATTAAACAAACAAAATACACTTTTTTTTTCAAAGGCGAGTAACACACTATTAGATGCCCAAAGAATCTGGATTTCTTTAAAGGTGAAGTTGGACTATTTGTAGATCCTAGTCTATCAGGGCAAACTTGTGGGCTTCGCATCACTTTAAACTTTGCCTAATGTTGGTTCCTGCATCATGCTTGAAGAAACAGGAAGCGCCTGTGGCTGAATAGTCCCAGGAGCAAGGAAGGGAGGGCGCCAGAGCCTCTTTGACTGGGTTCTGCTTGGTTCCCTCATCTGTCTCTTCACTCCTCTAGGCTGGAAGCTGCTTCCTTTAACTCCAGGCCCTGCTGCTTCAGCACCACTTGAACTTCTCCCTGATATTTTTTGTCCTGTTGGAGATAAGCATCGTTTTCCATTTGTACCACTGAGATTCTGTGCATGTCAGTCTTTGTGAGTATTCAAATAATGAATACTTACAAAGCCCAGGCAGCATTCATCCAGATGAAGGTTTTCTCCCCTCAAGCTCTGAAAATACTACCTTTTCTCTTTCAAGATGATGTCCATTTCATTTTTCAATTCTTAGGGGATGTGATTGGTCTTTCGGTTATGACTATGCCTGAATTCCTTTAAGCCACAGACGTTCTGCCTTTCTATTTCATAACTAGTTGAATTTTACGTCCTGTTTTTGGAAAGCCCTACAAGTTCCCTTGTAGGCCCCCTCCCCTGCACCTTCTCATGCATGGAGAGTCAGGTGACCCAGGCCAGGAGAGGTTCTTTCTCATTGGGAACCCCTCCACTCTCACCTCTTCTGAGATTTTGCAATGGCAGAGGTGTCTCGGTCTTTAGTTTTTCTCTTGATGTAGCTTCTGCTGGAAACTTTCTTCCAAGAGTAATTCTCCCTACTCTTGAACTCTCACAGGCTCTACCATGGAAATATTATAGCATGGCCCACTAATCTAAAAACAAAGCTTCTCCTTAACCTCTAGACGGACTAACCTTTTAAATGAGGCTAAGAATTTCATTTCCTATTTCTGGTGGTCAAGGCTGGCCAACATGTGCTAACCTTTTGATCTTCTCCAAAGGTTTACAATCCAGCTAGTTTCCTGATCTCGAAGGGCTGTCACACCCAGATTAGGCAGCAGAGATACTGCCCCCACCTCCTGCACACTGACATGAGTTTAGGCTGGAAGAAGAAAAAGAAAAGTAAGTGGGACAATACGATAAGGCAGACAGTGTGTTTAGACAATGCGGTTAAGCCTCCACACTCTTAGTGGAGTCTTTAGGGTGGTCAGATCCATACCCTAGGAACACTTTTCCCACTTGTAGTAAACTTTGTGGGTTCTCTCTTCTCCTTTGCTTGTCATGAACTTCTTTAATGTTTTGGGCAGCTCTTGAAATCCATTTGGCTAGTCTTTGATGATACGACTGTCAGTATCCTCTACTGTATTTGTCATGTGGAGTAAATATGCCTTGGCAGAGATGGGCAAAAGAGAATTCTCTTTGGTCCCTAGTATTTCCAAGAAATAACTTGTCTACTGGAAAAACTGGGAGTAGACTTTAGTTCTTCTTCCAGCAATGTATTTACACTGCTGGTTTATTACTGTTGGAGGCATTTCTTCTAACCTTTGTCACTAGCGGTGGCCCTTCCTTTTCAGAGTCTGTTGGTGAGATCACTGAGGAATCACCTTCCCGCCTGGGGCCAGGCAGTACCAGGCCACAGATACAGTTTGCAGTTTCCTCCTGTACTTCTCAGGAGGGGCCTCCTGTGACTCTCAGAATGAATTCTGCCTGCCAAACAGGACTGAGATAATTGCATAAAAATGTTGCAAGGACAAAAAAATAGATTTGTAATTACTGTGATATCACCATTTCTAGTCAATATTTCTCTAGCGTGGTATTTATTGCTTTTAGACTTTGGCATAAAAGGTGAAGTGGCAAGCATTTATCTGCAGCCTCACCCTCCAGGGTTACAGGAAACTGTGGAAAGGGTGTATCCACATACGACCTAATCACTCTGGAAGATGGTGGCCCAGAGTGGGAGAATGAGAGACAAGGTCTGATCTCGTTTCTATGTAGGGGTGAAGAGGCTCTTCAGATGTGGTGACCTTCTGCTTTAAAAAGGGGCATCTCTTTCTCCTGCCATCTTCACAGCCTCGTCTGGTTCTGCTGTCCTTCAGCATTGCGGAAGTGATGGGAGAAATCCTCATTTGTCTTAGAATCAGGAACTCAGTGCTAAGCTATACCGAATGAGGTGACGACGATGATGAATATTTTCTTTACAGGGCTGTAAAGCATTCTGAAAGCAGGAAGTTTTAATAAAATGATAAGTCCTGTTGATAATAAGTACCTGCTGGAAACCAAGGGCAGAGTTTTGTTTCTTAGAGTCAGAGCTCTGAAACCTAACAACAACCATAATCTTAAAGATCACTGAGCTGAGCGTCACTCTCCTTATCATCCTGTGTTCTGCCCTCACTTCTATTTGCCTGCATGGCCTTGGGGCTATTAGGCAAACGTTGAGCCCTCATGACTCCACGGGCACAAGTATGTCAAGGTCCAAGTTAACAACCTTCTCGAGACTCTCTGCTTTACATCTGAGAGATAACTGCCAACAAATATCATCACATCCCAACAATGCAGTTAGCAAGTAAGTTAAATTGTTCCTCCTTTTCCTAAGACCCCCATCTCTACACCCCACATTCTGTGTGTCCTCATATCTCATTTCCACATATCCTTTTGGCCAGTAGCTCTCAAACATTGTTAGGTACCATCATTACAGTGCAGACTTATCTCCAGTCAGTCTGGCCAGGGTGGGGGTGAAGAGGGCAGAGGGATGAGCACCTGCAATTCTGATAAGCTTTTAGGTGATGCTAAACCTGGGTCACACTCAGGAGCAAGGCTCTAGTCATTTATCAACGGATCATAGGGCTGGAAGGAGGTGGTGTCTGGTAACTCTTGCCTGCAGCCAGATGACTGCCAGACTGCCTGGAAAGCCCCCCGTCAGTAACACAGATCCTTATCCTATTAAACAGATCCGTATCCTAACCCTTTCCAGTGAACAGCACAGCACAAGGGAGAATTCAAGAGCTTTTGAAACTCACATCCCGAGTCCACCCATTTTCCCCAATGCCATCCCACCTCTTTTTATTGCTCATTATCGGCAGTCTGAACAAACACAAGCTTCAGCCTGATAAGCAATCAACTGACTTTTCCATAAATACAGATTCTCATGAAAAACAAAAGGGAAGGGGATCAGAATGGAGAGGTGTTATATGTTCAATTTATTTTCGGTTCCAAACCTATTTTTTTCCTTTAGGCTTGTTGTCTGATTTCCATTAAGTCATCCTGTTTGCTGCCTCTGCATCAGTTTTTTTCCTGCTACTCTATGAAGACATTAAAAAGGATTTTGAATAATAATTAAAAAAACCCCTATTAGCCTTAAAAAATTATCCTTTTAATTCTACTGACATTAAGGAAATGGACATGTGAACCAAATACCTTAAGAGGTAGAGAGCTCCAATGTGGCTGAAAAACCTCACATTCAATTTTCTGGAAATACTTGCTTTGATCCTTTTCTTCTGGGTCATCCCAATTGGATTCCCAGCCAAGGAATCCAAGGTGCTAAACCCTCTAAATATATACACTCGATTAATATTTGTTTATTTTTCAATATTCAAACCTGAAAGTAACTCCTAATGCACCAGCCAATCTGGAATGTGTTACCAAAAATAAGTATATTCTCCTACTTTTTAAAACCCCAAATATCATCACATCCCAACAATGCAGTTAGCAAGTAAGTTAAATTGTTCCTCCTTTTCCTAAGACCCTCATCTCTACACCCCACATTCTGTGTGTCCTCATATCTCATTTCCACATATCCTTTTGGCCAGTAGCTCTCAAACATTGTTAGGTACCATCATTACAGTGCAGACTTATCTCCAGTCAGTCTGGCCAGGGTGGGGGTGAAGAGGGCAGAGGGATGAGCACCTGCAATTCTGATAAGCTTTTAGGTGATGCTAAACCTGGGTCACACTCAGGAGCAAGGCTCTAGTCATTTATCAACGGATCATAGGGCTGGAAGGAGGTGGTGTCTGGTAACTCTTGCCTGCAGCCAGATGACTGCCAGACTGCCTGGAAAGCCCCCTGTCAGTAACACAGATCCTTATCCTATTAAACAGATCCTTATCCTAACCCTTTCCAGTGAACAGCACAGCACAAGGGAGAATTCAAGAGCTTTTGAAACTCACATCCCGAGTCCACCCATTTTCCCCAATGCCATCCCACCTCTTTTTATTGCTCATTATCGGCAGTCTGAACAAACACAAGCTTCAGCCTGATAAGCAATCAACTGACTTTTCCATAAATACAGATTCTCATGAAAAACAAAAGGGAAGGGGATCAGAATGGAGAGGTGTTATATGTTCAATTTATTTTCGGTTCCAAACCTATTTTTTTCCTTTAGGCTTGTTGTCTGATTTCCATTAAGTCATCCTGTTTGCTGCCTCTGCATCAGTTTTTTTCCTGCTACTCTATGAAGACATTAAAAAGGATTTTGAATAATAATTAAAAAAACCCCTATTAGCCTTAAAAAATTATCCTTTTAATTCTACTGACATTAAGGAAATGGACATGTGAACCAAATACCTTAAGAGGTAGAGAGCTCCAATGTGGCTGAAAAACCTCACATTCAATTTTCTGGAAATACTTGCTTTGATCCTTTTCTTCTGGGTCATCCCAATTGGATTCCCAGCCAAGGAATCCAAGGTGCTAAACCCTCTAAATATATACACTCGATTAATATTTGTTTATTTTTCAATATTCAAACCTGAAAGTAACTCCTAATGCACCAGCCAATCTGGAATGTGTTACCAAAAATAAGTATATTCTCTTAAGGTGAAAAAGTTTTAAAAGCATTTATTTTTTCTCATTACTGAACTGTTGGGAGTAGAACTATTGGATTAGTGTTCTCTTAAGTAATATACTGATTAAGAAAAGGCCTTTGTTTTGTCTCTTAATGAAGCCTCTATAATAGAAGCTTTTATTCATAAAAGTATTACTAAGAAGCAAGCATTCAGACTGACTAATAATGTCTTTGGATCTAAACCAGAGAAGAAAATCCAATGATGTAAACTCATATACATCTGATATTTAATAAAAGAAGCTGGACGATCCCTGGAGTCAACACATTGAATGTAAAGGATCAGTGGTATTAATCAAGGTATATTCTACCCAGAACCTTGCAATATGTAAGCTACTCAGCACTTTGAGGGGCTACAAATCAATGCCATCTCCTAAAGTGCTTGGCCTCATCCCTGGACATACAATACCTTTTGTGCCAGAAGACGCTAGCCCCGTGCTATTGTGTAAGACCATCTACCCTATCACTCACGTTCCCACCTGCAGACAGGGGTGTCTGGCAACCCTGGACTTAACTGTCTAGTTGGTGGCTGACTGGTCTTGAGTTAGTTCCAAAATATCTGTGGGCATCAACACAGCTGGGCACTACAGAACCGGTGATAATGCCTTCACCCTCCCTGACAACTTTCTTTTCTTTCTCTCTTCTTTGTACTTGAGGCTTGATTTATGGACCTTAGTTCTTGCTTCCAAGGAGGACTGGCACACTCCTGATGTGGCACACTGTGCTGCCATGTCCAGGTCGGCTCAACAGTGGTTCCTAGGGCTCCTGGTGTGTTTCAGTGAATATCACATTTGCTGTCACACTGGAGCAGAAAACTCGCTTTGAGGTGGTGTATGGAGAAGTTTCAAGCTCCTGCCATGCAGGGCAGAGACTGTGTGTGTGATTCTAACACAGACTGCTTTGAAAATGAATTCCGCAGGGTCGTTGTGGATGGCTAATACATCTCTGGGTTTTTGATGGTCAAGAATCATAAAGCTGGCTTCCTAGTATTTGTGTTACATTCTGTTTAATTTAATCTGGAAATACAATGGTATATGCAGGTGGCCCAGTGGTGAGGAATCTGCCTGCCAATGCAGGAGGTGCAGGTTTGATCCCTGGGTTGGGAAAATCCCCTGGAGAAGGAAATGACAATCCACTCCAGTATTCTTGCCTGGAGAATCCCCATGGACAGAGGAGCCTGGCGGGCTACAGTCCATGGGGTTGCAGAGTCAGACACTACTGAGCGTGTACACACATACACACACACTATCCAGAGCTACTATGGTGCTTAAATAATACATTTTTCATAAATATAGCTTCTTCAGCAAAATAAAGGGTTTTAAGATATGTTTCCCCCAAATTCCCCTTTCCCCATGGGAAAACTGAGGCCAGGGAGCAAGTGGGCTTGCTACCAGATTTTACCAAGCCAGCGGAAGATATACAAAGGCTTCTCTCTTCTCTTCGCCAGTACAGCCTCAGGTCACCTTAAGGCAGTACTGCACCACACACTTCCATTGTGTAACCCGTGATGGATAACCAAAAGGGTTTTGTCACTATCTGAAACCATTTATAACTCTGTTCTTACATGAATGCTGTCTTGAAAATGAAAGGAATAATGGGACACGCCTGGCATTCTCTGTCAGCAGTTTTTACTTCTAGAAAGCCATGTACACTAACTAAGGCGTTATCTTGTAGATACAGTATTGTAAACCACTAATATAAAGGTTATCCGAATTAGCTGATGGGAAGACCAACTAAGCACGTCTCAGGCTCTTGATGAATCAATGAAAAATACAATTAAAAAATTATTATAAGCAGACAAGAAGATAGAAGTGATAAACCAGCTGAAATGTCTCTGAAAATTAAGGAGGGTGGGAAATCACATGCCCCAGTCCCTTAATATAGCTAAGGACCCATAAAAAGAGAGTTTATAAACCTCTACCATTTGAGGACTAACTCAAGAAATAAACATTTCTCCTGGGAGTCTGAGGGGTTAGCCCTAACAATGGGAGACCTTCTGCTTTGCACCATCCCACAGCATATGGAGATCTCAGATGCGAGAACACACTTCAGCGACAGCCTGACTAGAGCAGAAGCGGGAGGGTCCTGGTGATCATGGTTATCTCCTGGAGGAGCCCAGACCACCAGGAACCCCTCGTGACACGCAGAAGGGGAAGAAAAGTCTGGGGAGCCAAAACGGGGGGCGTCTCCAGCTGGAACCTCCTGTGAACCATTTTGCCCAACCTCTGCTTGAGGGTTAGTGAGGTTAATTTCTTTTTTTTAGATTTAAAATTTTTTTTATTTATTATTTATTTTTTCCAGAGTTTTGTTTACGGCCACATGTCGACCTGAATCCGCCATAGGTAACATACGTTCCCCCCGCCCCCTGAGCCTCCTCTCCAGAGGGGTTAATTTTCTTTTTACTTCTGCCTGCACTGGCCAGAGAAATAAAATGTAGAGAGATGGAAACTGGAGACATGAAATACAAGTGACTTTATTTACAGTAAGTGAGAAATTACCGTCTCCTCTTCTGATGAGGCACAGACATCCAATTCTTGCTGGCAGAATGTGCCGCGTGAGTACTCTTCCACTGACATCAGGGACGCATGAACCATTTATGCAAACGGAGCGAGAGTTGCCCCCATATCATTTATATCATGTGTCAATTATAAATATAGGAAGGGGTCCATGGTTCAAGAGTTTATGCTTTTAAAAAAGCATTTGAGAGACGTTGTTATAAATAGACCTCAATTATTTCAGGTCATTAATTTCGTATATATCCCCCTATAACTACTCCTAAGCCACCTTAATTTTATCTTAAAAGCAAAACAAACATTCCCGCTGAAGGCTAGTCACAGCTTTCGTGTTGTCAGCAACGCTGGAATTATTTTAAGGAAGGAGCGATGACCAAGAGAATGATCCCCTTCAACGTTACCTGACACCATTGCTCTACCTTCTAGTGCTTGAATTTGAAACCAGCTCTGTGAAATCATACTCTAAAAGTGCTCCTGTTAACAATATCCAGTCATCCAGCGAACCCCATGTCTGGTTCCACGGGCTTGAAATTTTGCCTTCAAGTGGGTTGACTGAGTCCCAGCAAAAGCGGGGGATTCTTGCCAGTGACCAGCCCCTGACAGGCCTGTCAGTGTCGCTGTGGCCGGGCAACGTCACAGTGCCCAGGGACTCAGAATCTAACAGTAACAACAGTGTCTTGGGTTTGCTGGGAGCTGCACTGTGCATAAACACAGATATGGCAACTGAGCCGAAAACCTCAGCAGAGAAGTTTGAATCTCTCAGTCCCTTACACCACGAAGAACATGATTCTCAGACCAGTTCAGGAAATCAGGGCTCCCCAAATCGGCCAAGCATCACGGTCATCTGAGGGACACTTGACTCCTGTTCCTCCCCAGGCCTTCACCCTGGCGCTTCTGGTTAGGTTGGTCTTTGGCAACTTCGTTTCCTAAATAACCTCATGCCTACAATTCCCACCTTTAAGGACAGAAATCCAGTATGATCAAAAGGGGTCTCACGTGAGCTCAGTTTTTAAATATGAGCACCCACGAGCTCATTCAACAAGTAACTGAAGGCAAAGGTGATTTTGGGGTAGAGTCTGTTCTCAGGACCTCAAAGTTGCGTGGCTTTATGACGTGCCTAAAATGTCTCTTAGATGAGAGACAGACTGGAGAGAACGTGGGTGAATCTGAAGGAGGGAGGTGGGGAGGGAGTGGCAGAGCAGGGACTCTGGGGGTAGGAAGGTGTTAAAGCAGATGGGGTAGGCCTGGCCCAAATGGCAGACTTGCCCATGGTACAGCACAGGTGGCGAGCCAGTTCTGTACCACATTCTATGGCGCATGCCTGCTTGCACACAACATACACACACATACATGCTCTTTGCAGCTCATGCCTTATCAGCATGCTTACATAAACAGAAGATTTGGGTGGTGGGGGCATGGTGGAGGTGAAGTAAAAAATAGCAAACACTTAGCTACTGCTTAGTCTGTAATAGACCCTTAAGGCAATTTACACATATTGATTCATTTAATCCTCACAGCGAGCCTGAGGCAGACACGATTAGTATTCCATCACACAGAGGAGTGGACTGAGGCACAGGGAGGTTGAGAAGTTTGCCTGAGGTCACACAGCACAGTGAGTGATGAACTTGATTCTGTACCCAGCTCCAGCCTAACTCTGCCAGTGACTGATGACACACTGCCCCTCTTCTCTCAGGCACATGGTTTTGTTTGGTAACGTCATTTTCCTCCCGCCCAGCCCCTACGTTTTGACATGATTATTGGATTCAGATAGAATAGGTACCTCAGAGGATGTCATCAAGAGCATGCTCACTCTATCAGCTTCCTGTCTGCAATTAAACACAGACACTCTCCAACAACATCAATAATCCCGCTAAGGAATTAGAGTGTCTGAACTGACACCTTAAAGGATCAGAAGCCATCAACTTTCTGACAGCTCAGGGAAGACTTTGAAAAACACCTGCCTGCTGTTTGCCACAAGGACCCTCCTGAGAGTCTGTCAAAAGATTCCGTATGTAAAGCCCGACTCAGTGATCTACACTAACCTAAAAAAAACAATGACAACAACAACAACAACAATCACCGTGGGCACGCTCCCCGCACCACCCCCCCCACTCCCCGCCCCACTTCACTGAGAGCAGTCAGAGATTAGTGATTAACCTGAGGGGCACCTTGAGGTGGCCACAGTCTTTGTTCCTACTCTTGAAAAGTAAGTGTCAAGTAACTGGAGCCCTGGCCTCAGGCTTCCTCGGATGCTCACTTTTCCATTTTAAAAAAGGACTTTGTAGCCAACCATCCTTTTCAACATGTTTTAGTGAGTTGGGCAAAATAGTAAGCCCACATAACTTTACACTTTCTGGCTTTTTACTCAAGAAGAGGAGGTTTCTTCTCGTTGTTCCAAATCAAGGCAAAGACAGGTGCCACAGAATATTGTGAGAGTCAGGTGAGCCTATTAAAGAGCGTGGACAGCCTTGCCCTCATCCCTGGGTCCATCCTCTGGGCCAGTTACAGGTTTGGTACTAAGTGAAGTTCTCCAAGGAGGGGCTCGTTAGGGTGGTGCTCTGCCCCTCTCAGCACAGCGGCTGAGGGCCCTCAAGCAAGTCAGGCAGGCATATTCCATCACACAGAGGAGTGGACTGAGGCACAGGGAGGTTGAGAAGTTTGCCTGAGGTCACACAGCACAGTGAGTGATGAACTTGATTCTGTACCCAGCTCCAGCCTAACTCTGCCAGTGACTGATGACACACTGCCCCTCTTCTCTCAGGCACATGGTTTTGTTTGGTAACGTCATTTTCCTCCCGCCCAGCCCCTACGTTTTGACATGATTATTGGATTCAGATAGAATAGGTACCTCAGAGGATGTCATCAAGAGCATGCTCACTCTATCAGCTTCCTGTCTGCAATTAAACACAGACACTCTCCAACAACATCAATAATCCCGCTAAGGAATTAGAGTGTCTGAACTGACACCTTAAAGGATCAGAAGCCATCAACTTTCTGACAGCTCAGGGAAGACTTTGAAAAACACCTGCCTGCTGTTTGCCACAAGGACCCTCCTGAGAGTCTGTCAAAAGATTCCGTATGTAAAGCCCGACTCAGTGATCTACACTAACCTAAAAAAAACAATGACAACAACAACAACAACAATCACCGTGGGCACGCTCCCCGCACCACCCCCCCCCCTCCCCCCCCCACGTCACTGAGAGCAGTCAGAGATTAGTGATTAACCTGAGGGGCACCTTGAGGTGGCCACAGTCTTTGTTCCTACTCTTGAAAAGTAAGTGTCAAGTAACTGGAGCCCTGGCCTCAGGCTTCCTCGGATGCTCACTTTTCCATTTTAAAAAAGGACTTTGTAGCCAACCATCCTTTTCAACATGTTTTAGTGAGTTGGGCAAAATAGTAAGCCCACATAACTTTACACTTTCTGGCTTTTTACTCAAGAAGAGGAGGTTTCTTCTCGTTGTTCCAAATCAAGGCAAAGACAGGTGCCACAGAATATTGTGAGAGTCAGGTGAGCCTATTAAAGAGCGTGGACAGCCTTGCCCTCATCCCTGGGTCCATCCTCTGGGCCAGTTACAGGTTTGGTACTAAGTGAAGTTCTCCAAGGAGGGGCTCGTTAGGGTGGTGCTCTGCCCCTCTCAGCACAGCGGCTGAGGGCCCTCAAGCAAGTCAGGCAGGCACTTGAGTTGGAAGGTGAGAAGGTGACCTGGCCTCTGTTTCAGTGGGGCATTAGGCTGTATCCTGAGCTGCTCAGGTAGTGCTAGTGGTAAAGAACCCACCTGCCAATGCAGGAGATGAAAGAGACCCAGGTTTGATCCTTGGGTTGGGAAGATCCCCTGGAGAAGGGGATGGCAACCCACTCCAGTATTCTTGCCTGTAGAATTCCATGGACAGAAGAGCCTGGCAAGCTACAGTCCATAGAATTGCAGAGTTGGATACCACTGAAGTGACCTAGCACTTAGCACTCTGAACATTCTCACCTGTTGTTCAGCTGCGATGAGATCCTCTCTCAAAGCCTTTTATATTAGTAGAGATGATCACTTATGCTCATGCTTACTTACAGGAAGTGTTATTTAAAAAAAAAATCCATGTATTTGCTTCTGCCAGGTTTTAGTTATAACACACGGGATCTTCAGTCTTTGTTAAGGCATGCGGGATCTTTAGTTGTGGTATATGGGATCTAGTTCCCTGGCTAGGGATCCAATTTGGACCCCCTGCGTCGGGAATGTGGAGTCTTAGCCACTGGACCACCAGGGAAGTCCCCAGGAAGTGCTATTAAAGAGGCAGTTTTACACATCCAGTAGAGAATTATTTCATAAGTGGTGCCACATGCTGCCAGAGGTGACAAAAAGAAAACATTTCCTTTCAGTATATTCATTGCCAAAATACACTAGGAAGTTGAAAAGGTGAAACTGTATGTGGAGAGGCTATAGGGGTAAACAAGAAGTGAGGGCGAGCCTGCCTCCAGGAGGAGCGCCTCTCCCTGAGAGGCGAGGATGCACGAGGAGTGGACCGTGCGCTGGAGAGCATCCTTCTTCCCAGGAATCCTTCTGAGGCACCAAAGGACACAGTCCATCGGGAAAACAGAGTGATGAGTTTGCAAACTGCTTTGAAATCTGTAGCTTAATATAAATGCAGACAGTACATTCAAAGAAAATACTCTATAACATCATATTGGGCTCATTTTTTGTGACTATTAGGAAGAGCTTTAAAAAATATGTTCACTTTAAACACACACAGCTACCTCACTGATGGTTAAGCACTTGAAAAACCCACCACGTATAATTTTAGCCAGATTTTTCTTATGAACCTCTGTGGAACCACTGTAGGAAGAATCACCTCTGAACTCCAAGGTCCGCCCCTCAAAGGGATTAAATCTTAAACACACCATCACATCAACCGCTGTGGCTGATCATGCTCAGCGTCATTAGCGTTTGTTTAATATGGCAGCTGGTGCCTGGCGGTCCCTGCAAATGGGGGCCAGCCGAGCCTTGGACAGAAGTGAATTATAATTGCCGGCCTCGGGGCTGCGCGGCGCTGCCTGTGACAGCGGCAAAGGGGGAAGAGCGGCGAGCATTAGAGAAGGTCTGTTGTACTGATGAAGTGGAATTCCTAGAACACACTGTGCTATCCAATGAGATTTGGCTCCACAGTACCGGGAGCAGACAATGGCTCAATAGGACCCAGCACGGGTTGCTGGGCGTATTCTAGCTGCCTCGGTGGAGTTGCCTTTCATTCAAGGGAGCAGGAGCCACGCTGGAGAATGGGAAGGAGGGGGTGAAGTTTGGGTCCAGAGAAATCTGGAAAGGAAGATGTTAGAGGGAAAAAACTAGAGAATTTCAACCAGGATGAATTCAATGATAAGATATCTTCTGACACTCAACCAAGTCTCTAATTTTTTTTTTTTATAAACAGCTATGGAAAGAACTAGTAGAATATACCCTGTCTTACTAGCTGGGTTAGTACGGAACATGTTTTAGAAAGGTCTGGGGAAAGGATGAGAGTCTTGGATCTTTAGCTCTGGAAAGGGGTAGGGGAAAGAAGGCTTTAACGTGTAGAGAGCGGCAGAGGGGGCTGCTGGGTCTCGAGGTAGGGAGGATCTCTATTCTGAGCCCTCATTTGTAGATGATCTAGAGAAGACGACTGGAGACATCAGAAAAGGATGTTCTAAATCACTTATTATAAAACTACCTCCTGCCACCTCCTTCTTGATGTGGTCAGCCATGTCCAACTCTTTGTGACCCCATGGACTGTAGCCCCCCAGGCTCCACTGTCCATGGGAGTTTTCAGGCAAGAGTACTGGAGTGGGTTGCCATTTCCTCCTCCAGGGGGTTTTCCTGACCCAGGGATGGGGCCCATGTCCCTTGCATCTCCTGCAGTGGCAGGCAGGTTCTTTACCACTGTGCCACCACATACTGCCTTTAAAGAGTTATTTATGAGTCTCCAGATAGGTAACATTCTGTAACCCAGGCGTTAAGACTGGAAAGAAGAGAGGGGAGAATGCCTATTCAAAAGAGCCCCAGGCACTTTAAAAGACAGTTGAACTGTTGAAATCAAAGTCAGTTAAAGTAGTTTGTACAGGTAGGAACAACTCTGCCCAATTATGAATGGGGCATTGTCAAACCTGTTTGCCCCTGAAATACTCAGTTTTAACTAACTTAGTTTTTTAAAAATACATTTTATCCAAGACAGTTGAACAAAATTATGCTACGGCTGTTACTAACCAGGTACAACCAGAGGTGTGAAGTGAGTGCACTTTCTGCTTGAGGGGTCCCGTGAAGGTAATACTTGATTTATCAAGTATTTGTTCAAAACTGCTGCACAGAAACCAAACTTGTGGAGAAAATTCTCTACTCTGAAGACCTGGCTTGGTGAGTATTAAACTCTAAAACAACGCTGACCTGCCCATCTTCTTGAAAGGGTTGATTCTTAAGTACCTACACACACACACAAAGCAAACACTGAGTATCCACTGTGGAGGTTTTATGCCACAGGGAATCCCTGAGGATGGAGAGAGCTGTGTTTCCCAGCGAGGCTTCTTCACAAGCTGGGAAAGGCAGGCGTAGGCCTGAGATGGTCACGGCAGGTCCTGCCCATTCCTGCCTTATTTGTTCAGATTGTTTGGACGGCTCCAATTAGCACCTATTTTGATGACGGGGTGGTGTTGTGAGCATCTGTCCACTAGCATCTCGCCAGGGCCCACGTCCATTTCACAAGAAACATCAAACAGCTGTCAGATGGTGAACACCAAACAGGCACAGTCCTCCCTGCCGCAGGGGAGGAGGGGCCGACATCTCCACGGATCTGCCTCAGGACGCATCCTGTCTCCAGAACATGACCCAACTGCCGACTGGCACTTCCCTCACTTTGGCGAGTCAGGCCTGGCCCACTGGAGTAAGTACTTTGATAAAGCCAGCAGTAACTTGCATTTGCTTGAGAGCTAACGAGCAGCATAGCCCTTGTGGTTCTTCTCTTAATCCCCCAGCTTCCTATTGGTCTTTGCCTTGCCCCTCAGGGAAGCAGGGGTGAAGGCTGGGTCGGATTCGGGATTCCCCTTTCAATCCATCTCCTTTGCTGTTCAGTGCTCAGTTCTTGCGTTTTGTAAAGAAATAAACATTTAAAGCCAGTGAATCAATTTGACATTTTCCGTTTATTGGAGTATGTAGGTAATGCCATATATATCTTAAAAGTTTTATTGTATAAAGGTTACACTTTTTGTATTTACACATTGACATTGAGTCAGGTTAGGTTAACAGAGACCTCTGGGCCCTCTTTGAATTATTGTGATTCCAAATATAACACTAACTACAATCTGACACAGAAAGGTCCCTCGGTGAGAAAACCCCTCCGTATTATTCCCTTGGAGTTCCTACAAGGTCTATTCCCAGAGTGCAGGAAGGCTTATCGCGTAAACCTAGTAACACAGGTGACTCACTGAACACCAGACCTAAGAAAGAAAACCAGGAGAAAAGCCTATTCACCTACCTGCTTCTTATCCAACAGCAACTAACATATAATGTAACTGGATGCATGTTATAGATATGCACTAAATATTTCTAAAATAAAATGAATAAATAGATGATTATTCAATCAGCTGTTTAAAATTAGGCTCTGACACACCCAAGTCCTTGGAGAAAGAGACAGGGACAGAAGCAGAGAGAAAGACCCATCTGGACATTATGATCTGGTCATCATCTTTTCTATTTCAACTTACATGCCAACCTACATCCTCTCCTAGTGACAGGAAACACTGAATTTCATCAATTTCTATTAGGAAAATTTGGTATCAAATTATAATAGGAAACTTTTGTGCGTGAGTGCATGCTAGGTCGCTTCAGTTGTGTCCGATGCTTTGCAACCCTATGGACTGTAGCTCACCAGGTTCCTCTGTCCATGGGACTCTCCAGGCAAGAATCCTGGAGGGGGTTGCCCTGGCTTCCTCTAGGGGATCTTCCCAACTCAGGGATCAAACCTGAGTCTCCTGCATTGCAAGCAGATTCTTTAGTGTACCAGACATTGTTCTGGTACATACAGTCTGATTTACTCATCAGAATTGCTTCGTGAGGTTGGTACTATTAGTATTCCCTTTTCACAGATGAGGACAAGGCACAGAGAGGCTAAGTGACTTTCCCAAGATCTCACAGCCAACAGAACAGGAAACTCTAGGGCTCATACATTTAATTCCTTCATCCTATTACCTGTCTAGAAGAAAAGTTAACTTCCAAAAGGAGTTTTAACCCTCAGCTTTATTCTGTGTGTTTCCAGCAGCAATGGGATCTTATTCTTCCTGATCTTAGTCTCAAATGTTAGGGAAATTATCGTCATCATCATCAGTTAATATTTTGTCGAATGCTTGTCAATCACTCTGCTACTCTTGAGCTCAATGTACCTAGAATGTTGTGACGTTACCTCCATCACCCACTGAAGATGCCAACATTACACATGCAAAAAATAGCTACCGAGACTGAAAGCGACTCCCTCCACTTATTGCTGACTCTGGAGTCTGCTTATTCTTCATCTGAGAAAAAGCGGAGCAGGCACTGCTGTCTGAAAGTACTTAATGCCATGGTTTCGGCTGTAGCGCGTGCTTCTCCATATCTTCAGAGGATAATCTATAAAGTGCTGAAATTTACTCTTGGAAGGTCTGTAACAGGATAGTGTGTTGAAGTTAGAACCTTTCCCGGAAGGCTTATTATGCCAGAGGCTCAGAGGTGATCTCTCCCATCAGACATCTCCCACCCAGATGACAATTCTTTCTTGACATTTATAATTTTCGTTTAAACTTATTAAAGAAGCTCTCATAGACTTATTTGAGAGAGCTTATGTTACTCTATATCGCTCTTTTTCAAGATGCAAAAGAAAATGTGAGTGAAGTTAATTGGAGAATGCAGTCCTAAAACTTTTCATTTGATGATCAACTTCGTAATGGAGCTGGACTTCCGTTCCCAGTCATCAGTGTGTGTGTGTTTTTCACACAATATTGCCCTCTTTGCCATCAAGAGCTCTCGTGGTGGGTGCATTTAAATGTGTTCACCACCTTTCAAACCAGGCATCAAACTTCTTAACACGGTATTTAGAGACAGTGGCTGGGTGGGCTGGGTTAGCTGAGAATGAGCTGGTAAGATTCTCTGTTTTTTTCCTTTCCTGGGATCTAAACAACAGTGGTTGTGCTGAGACTAAGTAACACTAGAGGGCAGCCTACAAGTTAGAAATAAGTCCTCCTACACCAGCTCAGGCTTTTGGCATCCCATAATAGACACCACCAACTCAAATATGGTGTCCCAGTGGAAAACCACAACCCATCACGTGTTTAATTTGCATGTGCCTTTAGAAAAAGACTTCAGATAACTTCATAAACAGTTTCTTCCTTCTAGAAACTGACTTATTTGTTCAACCCTCCTGAAGATGCGAGACGTTTCTAATCCTGTTTTGTTTCACTTCGGTTATGTAACTGCTTTGAAAAATATCAAACAAAACTTTATTACAGAATAAAACTCCCCTGTTACAAATTTTATTCAGAAACCTCGGAAATAAAAATGCAATGTGAAGGGTAAAGGCGGAATATTCATCCATCTTTTTAGGATTCCTTTTCATAACATGAATATTAGTTATTTTCCACTATTAAAGGTGTTGGAGGACTCTTGTGGACAAGTCGATGGTATCCGTACTTATCTAAAGGTTGAAACCATAAGATGAAATCTGTAAGATGCCATTTACCTATGCATTGAAGGTTAATTTCTTCCTAAATAAAATATTACTCAACACATTGTTTTCTTCTGCTGCATAAGCAGCGTTCAGTTTTAGCACAGTGCAGCCCCAGAGGCCTAGCTGTCTGCTAACACTGTCTTATTAAATAAACAACACAACGTAGGTGTTATTTCTGTTTTGTGAATTACGTCATCTGTGACATGTCAGTTGCAAGAGGCAACTTATGAGATAAACACTCATATACATATGCCCAAGGCGGGTTGGGGAGGAGGGCGGTGAGGAAGGGATGAACACATGTACATTTAACTTCAGAATTCAAAGACGTGCCTAAAGTAAGACTGTTCAGAATGGAAAACATAGGAAACAGGTGGCTTGATGTAGGCCTTGATGCTTCGTGAGTGAATCACAAGCTCTTGCTCCTCCTGCACTTTGAAGCCAGATTTTAGGTGCTTCAACCTTTCTCGTTATTCTCCACCTCAGCTCAAGGTATGAACCTCCCTAATGTTGGAGAGCGTGGTCCCAGCTGCCAGACCAAATGGAGCAGTTTCAATGCTATTAATTTTAAAATTGTTAGTTACAGAGCCTGGGTGTGAGCAAAACAGAACTTAAGTCGCAGGCTTGGACGTTTGGTTTCTTATGAGTCCTTTACATATGGTTTAGGATAGCCAGTAAATATTAACCGTTTTGTCTACAAACCTGACCTATCTTGGCCAGTGTCTCTGGAATCACTCATCCCTGGATGCGACCTCTCAGAACGCTTTTTCACTCCTCCCCAGCTTACCCCACATGTGCCACTGGTCCCCGAGTCCTGAAGGATCTATTTTGCTCATACACCCAGAATCCGTTTCCTGTTTTCCACTCACGGTGCTAGCAGATTTCTCTTTGTAAAACACGCGTCTGATGACGTCATCACCTTGCTAAAAGGCTTCAGCCGCCTGCAGCAATATTCATCCATCTTTTTAGGATTCCTTTTCATAACATGAATATTAGTTATTTTCCACTATTAAAGGTGTTGGAGGACTCTTGTGGACAAGTCGATGGTATCCGTACTTATCTAAAGGTTGAAACCATAAGATGAAATCTGTAAGATGCCATTTACCTATGCATTGAAGGTTAATTTCTTCCTAAATAAAATATTACTCAACACATTGTTTTCTTCTGCTGCATAAGCAGCGTTCAGTTTTAGCACAGTGCAGCCCCAGAGGCCTAGCTGTCTGCTAACACTGTCTTATTAAATAAACAACACAACGTAGGTGTTATTTCTGTTTTGTGAATTACGTCATCTGTGACATGTCAGTTGCAAGAGGCAACTTATGAGATAAACACTCATATACATATGCCCAAGGCGGGTTGGGGAGGAGGGCGGTGAGGAAGGGATGAACACATGTACATTTAACTTCAGAATTCAAAGACGTGCCTAAAGTAAGACTGTTCAGAATGGAAAACATAGGAAACAGGTGGCTTGATGTAGGCCTTGATGCTTCGTGAGTGAATCACAAGCTCTTGCTCCTCCTGCACTTTGAAGCCAGATTTTAGGTGCTTCAACCTTTCTCGTTATTCTCCACCTCAGCTCAAGGTATGAACCTCCCTAATGTTGGAGAGCGTGGTCCCAGCTGCCAGACCAAATGGAGCAGTTTCAATGCTATTAATTTTAAAATTGTTAGTTACAGAGCCTGGGTGTGAGCAAAACAGAACTTAAGTCGCAGGCTTGGACGTTTGGTTTCTTATGAGTCCTTTACATATGGTTTAGGATAGCCAGTAAATATTAACCGTTTTGTCTACAAACCTGACCTATCTTGGCCAGTGTCTCTGGAATCACTCATCCCTGGATGCGACCTCTCAGAACGCTTTTTCACTCCTCCCCAGCTTACCCCACATGTGCCACTGGTCCCCGAGTCCTGAAGGATCTATTTTGCTCATACACCCAGAATCCGTTTCCTGTTTTCCACTCACGGTGCTAGCAGATTTCTCTTTGTAAAACACGCGTCTGATGACGTCATCACCTTGCTAAAAGGCTTCAGCCGCCTGCAGCTCCAGATCCTACCTCTGGAGCAGGGCAGGGTCCTCCACAGGTTGCTCTCCAGCCTTCTTCCTGTCCACAGGGCTCCTGGGCCCCATCACCAGCCCCCAGGGGGGCCCCTGGCTGCTCTGGGGCTAGCCGTCAGAGTTTTCTGCCTCTGGCCTCTGCTCCTGCCTCTCTTACCCCACTGCTCTTCCAGGAACCCAGACCTCGCCCATTCCTTAGGTGCAGCTCAGGCGCTTCTTCCCCGGCTGGCCAGAGCACACCTTCCTGTCCTCAGCGTCCTTACCGCGCAGCTTTGGGGATGAAGAACAGTGACACTGTGGTCGTGTTGTTGCTCGACAGCATGTGGGCCAGTGACTGGCCTTGACTGGGGTGCTGCAATTGACCAGTAAATTCTGAACTAGGTCATCTCTGTGTCTCTGCAGAATCTAGAACATGCCTGGGGTAGGTGCTAAATACGTATCTGTTGAACTAAATGGAAATGCTTGCTGTCACTGCCCCCAGCAGCGTGGACCAGAGGAGTAAAGTGACCTCGGTCAGAGGGAAGAGCCATTTATGTTGAGCCACGCGATCCCCTTTATTCCTTGCTAAAAGCGTGTTTCTATTTCATAGACACAGTCTGCAAGCCCCGGAAGGATATTCCTACAGGGATATCTGGCTCACCCCTCTGTCCCTCCAGTGTTACCCTGTACCAGGGTCCAAGTTACCACGTCTATGTTACAATTTATTTTTTATTTATTTATTTTTTTAAACATAGGTAGTACAGTACATTCTTTTTTTTTTTTTTTAATTTATTTAATTTGAGCGGGGGTCAGGTTGGGGAGGGAGGGGAGCAGGTGGGCCACTTCTATTGGTCTTTCATTTCTCTATTTTCATCCGTCTTTGTTCTTTGGCTCCTATGGGCCTCCCATCGCGGTGGCGTCTGTTGTCGCAGAGCACCAGCTCTGGGCACGTGCGCTCCAGAGCTCCGGTTCGGTGATTGGACACATCGGTCCAGCCGCTCCGCGGCACGTGGGATCTTCCCAGGCCAGGGATCGAACCAGCGGCCCTTGCACTGCAAGGTGGTGTCCTTACTCACTGGACCACCAGGGGAAGCCCATGATTTATTTTTATTTCTATTATAAAACAGGGCTAGAGTCCTAAAGAACAAGATCCTCCATGTTTCAAATGACGTCTTTTCAGATGACAGGCTCAAGGCCACAAGAGCTGCTGGAGACAGTGGCAGTCCAACAGGAAACAAGAGTTTAGGTCCTGAACCCTTGGGTGGAGTCCTCGGAAAGTTGCTTCTAAGCCGCTTCTGTGGCAGGCATCAGTCTGCATACAGTGAAAACATCTTCAGTTGAAAGACTTAAATTGTTTCCAAATTCTTTTTAAAGTATTCAGTAAACCGTACAATGATATGGAGTGTAAAAAACTCAGATTCAGAAGGCTGAGGACCTTGTCCCCAGCTCTTCCCTTCCCAGAGGCCAATGATTTGACCTCTCTGAACCTCGTTATCACATCTTTAAATTGGGCTAATAATACCTGCCCTGCCTAACCTAGGCTCTTATGACACTAAACGAAGGCAATGTTTATAAACATACTTAGAAAAATATAAGCACTATATAATGAGGTCTTTAGCAGTAATAACGCTGTTAAATACTGTTGATGATGTGGATCGTCATCAGTAAGGCTGACTTCTAAATCTGATCAGCAAGATTCTTCCTGGGCAGAACAGTCCTGGCTTTGCACCTCACTGCTGCAACTCAGTCTGTCCTCTTCCTACAAGACACCATTCCAGGAAGGTGTGTCAGGCCCTTCAAACAGAGGCAGTGAGAAACAATGGAGTACTCAAATGCATTGTGATTACTTTTAATAGATTACGCCCTCCAGTGAAGACTGGGTATCATTGACAAGCAAGAATAGCCAGAGCCTATGTTGAGAACTTTTGCAAGTTCTGCACAGAAGAATTTGCATTTCAATAACATGATAATGTCAAGCTATTCACAACATTTCAAAGCTTTCTCTTGCACACCTGGCATGTGGTAGGATCTGCTTGGGGAGCTGAAGTGGTTGTTGTCTAGTAGTATGGGCAATTATATTGTCCTTTTCTGTCTTGGGAACGGATGTATTGGGCAATACTACCAGGTCGTGTGTTCTGGACAGGACAAAATGTGAAAACCCAAGCTCCACCCTCCATGATCTCCTAGGAGAACTAATTCATCAGCATATTTAACATGTTGAACTTCCCCTCATCACAAAAGACCGGAAACACCTTGTAGACAAAAGTTGACTTTAATAGAAAACGTTTCCCTGTGGGCTGAACATCCCTTTAAAAGAGAAGAGGATCCAAAAGATGTAGCCTTCCCCTTGGCTACCTAGGACACCACTCTGTGCCTTCTAAAGGACACCAGTGGCATCATCATCTCTTGTCTGGGCAAACTTGGGATCATGACACTGGGTGCACTTGACTTCTGTTAAAAGTAAAATCATACTGCATGCAGTGGGATAACCATCTTGCCTATATTTTCACTAATCACCACCCTAGAACACAGTGTAGCAAATAATACCAATCAATTTAATTTAGGCAATTTCTCTGAAGATGCTTAGAGATCAGTAAGCTTAATTGTAAAAGCTAAGTATTTATAATTCATAAGCACAAATTATGCTCATCCAGATAGGTTATATGCTATAGAGTTTCAGATAAGCTGCAAAGTGATTATCCACACAGAAATTTAATTCATAAGTTGGCATTAACATATTATCCCTAACTTTCATTAGGCCCTCTACTTCAAAGTTGAATGTAAAGAGCACATTAACATTATACATTAGTTTCTTGATATCTGTCCTAAAACGCGTGACCCAGGGAAAAGGACTTAAACCAAAAGAAGGCGAGTTTCTCCAGTGCCCGTAGGGTTTCAGTCACTGTGGTTAGCACTCAGTAAAGCGAACTTTGTTGTTGTTTCATCGCCAAGTTGTGTCCGACTCTGGGACCCTGTGGACTGTAGCCTGCCAGGCTCCTCTGTCCATGGGATTCTCTAGGCAAGAAAATGGGAGGGGGTTGCCATTTCCTTCTCTAGGGGATCTTCCTGACCCAGGTATCAAACCTATGTCTCCTGTGCTGGCAAGAGCAGTCTTTTGAATCAGACAAAGGAAACTTGACCCACCACGGCTAGCATCCAGTGGCTTTCATTTGAAAGAATGGGGGCACTGCTCTACGTCCCATTCAGTTTTCTGTAAGACATGGCCTCGAGTCCAGGGAGGAGCCAGTGAATACCAACAAATTTGTTAAGTAAATTCCTTTAAAATAAAAAAGTGGCTCCCCTAAAGGTTCAGAGTACTCCTCACCACTAGAAATCTGACCTCTTCCCCCAGGTGGTACTTCCCTCTTTACGTGACCATTCTGCAAATGATAGAGAACCGCGTTTCTCATGTAGTCTGCGTGGCACAAAAACGGGAGCCTGTTCAAGTCCCTGCTGCCTGAAAACATTCCAGCAGAATGCAGCCTCTCAGGGACTGATGCCTTGGAGGCACCAAAATATCTGTAATCAGAAATCATTAATTACGGTTAATTAAAGTCTACATTGTATTTGACTGACAGCCTCACAAAGCACTGGGACTTTTCTGAGGGCTCCAGTGTGCAGTGTCGTGTCTGAAAACATCCTGTCACTACCGAGAGGACAGGAAAGTCAATTCCTACAATTTCTTTTTGCATTAAAAAAAAAAGGCAATTTCTCTGAAGATGCTTAACAGTAGTAATTAAGCTAAGTATTTATAATTCATAAGCACAAATTATGCTCATCCAGATAGGTTATATGCTATAGAGTTTCAGATAAGCTGCAAAGTGATTATCCACACAGAAATTTAATTCATAAGTTGGCATTAACATATTATCCCTAACTTTCATTAGGCCCTCTACTTCAAAGTTGAATGTAAAGAGCACATTAACATTATACATTAGTTTCTTGATATCTGTCCTAAAACGCGTGACCCAGGGAAAAGGACTTAAACCAAAAGAAGGCGAGTTTCTCCAGTGCCCGTAGGGTTTCAGTCACTGTGGTTAGCACTCAGTAAAGCGAACTTTGTTGTTGTTTCATCGCCAAGTTGTGTCCGACTCTGGGACCCTGTGGACTGTAGCCTGCCAGGCTCCTCTGTCCATGGGATTCTCTAGGCAAGAAAATGGGAGGGGGTTGCCATTTCCTTCTCTAGGGGATCTTCCTGACCCAGGTATCAAACCTATGTCTCCTGTGCTGGCAAGAGCAGTCTTTTGAATCAGACAAAGGAAACTTGACCCACCACGGCTAGCATCCAGTGGCTTTCATTTGAAAGAATGGGGGCACTGCTCTACGTCCCATTCAGTTTTCTGTAAGACATGGCCTCGAGTCCAGGGAGGAGCCAGTGAATACCAACAAATTTGTTAAGTAAATTCCTTTAAAATAAAAAAGTGGCTCCCCTAAAGGTTCAGAGTACTCCTCACCACTAGAAATCTGACCTCTTCCCCCAGGTGGTACTTCCCTCTTTACGTGACCATTCTGCAAATGATAGAGAACCGCGTTTCTCATGTAGTCTGCGTGGCACAAAAACGGGAGCCTGTTCAAGTCCCTGCTGCCTGAAAACATTCCAGCAGAATGCAGCCTCTCAGGGACTGATGCCTTGGAGGCACCAAAATATCTGTAATCAGAAATCATTAATTACGGTTAATTAAAGTCTACATTGTATTTGACTGACAGCCTCACAAAGCACTGGGACTTTTCTGAGGGCTCCAGTGTGCAGTGTCGTGTCTGACCAGATACCAGAGAACAATCACATCCTGTCACTACCGAGAGGACAGGAAAGTCAATTCCTACAAACTCTCCTTCGAGCAAAAAAAAAGCTTCTGACCTGAAATAGGAATCCCTTTGTCCTTACCACTTCATGCCTTTAAAAAAAAAAAAAAAGAAAGACAACGATCTTGTAAGAATATGATAGAATGAACAGGACCGATTTTCTGACCCTGCCAAATAATCAAGGGTCCCTAATAGTGAATTTACATGTGCATGTTTTCTTTGCTTCTGAGAGAAGTCTGAGGGAGGTGGGGAAGGGCCAGGGATAATGGCAGCCTATGGGTGAGCCAGACCACAGGATCAGAAACTGCCGTGACACATAAAAGTGTTTCTCCACAAGGCATGTCGGTGTCCAAAAGCCTGGTGAAGCCAGTAGCAATTAAGGCCATGCTACCCTTTTAATTTACTTCAAATTATTGGCCTCTAAAATCAATCATTTAGTGTGGCTGAGGAAGGGAGCGGTCAGTATAATAGGCACGTGCATTACAAATGCTGTGGATCTTGAGTGAAGATCTTGGCAGGCTGGATCTGGGGAAATGTCAAAAGGCTGCTTTGAAGCTCGCCCTGTCATTTTCTAGTTTTAAAAAAATGACTAATTTTCTAGATTAAGCCCATTTGTCATGAATTCAAGGTTTTCTTCTTCTGAACCCACCTGAATTTTCATTTGCTACCTTGCACGTCCTGAATTCAGTGCTGTGTGCTTCATGTGTGAGATGGTTTTGTGTTTTAATCTACAAAGGAATTAAATGGGTGGGCTTAAACAGGCAGGAGTCCTTGAAAGTCCACTTGAGAAATGGGAAATAAGATCTGTCATCCAAGGCCAGATTTACCTAACAAATGAGACCGCGTTTCTCATGTAGTCTGCGTGGCACAAAAACGGGAGCCTGTTCAAGTCCCTGCTGCCTGAAAACATTCCAGCAGAATGCAGCCTCTCAGGGACTGATGCCTTGGAGGCACCAAAATATCTGTAATCAGAAATCATTAATTACGGTTAATTAAAGTCTACATTGTATTTGACTGACAGCCTCACAAAGCACTGGGACTTTTCTGAGGGCTCCAGTGTGCAGTGTCGTGTCTGACCAGATACCAGAGAACAATCACATCCTGTCACTACCGAGAGGACAGGAAAGTCAATTCCTACAAACTCTCCTTCGAGCAAAAAAAAAGCTTCTGACCTGAAATAGGAATCCCTTTGTCCTTACCACTTCATGCCTTTAAAAAAAAAAAAAAAGAAGAAAGACAACGATCTTGTAAGAATATGATAGAATGAACAGGACCGATTTTCTGACCCTGCCAAATAATCAAGGGTCCCTAATAGTGAATTTACATGTGCATGTTTTCTTTGCTTCTGAGAGAAGTCTGAGGGAGGTGGGGAAGGGCCAGGGATAATGGCAGCCTATGGGTGAGCCAGACCACAGGATCAGAAACTGCCGTGACACATAAAAGTGTTTCTCCACAAGGCATGTCGGTGTCCAAAAGCCTGGTGAAGCCAGTAGCAATTAAGGCCATGCTACCCTTTTAATTTACTTCAAATTATTGGCCTCTAAAATCAATCATTTAGTGTGGCTGAGGAAGGGAGCGGTCAGTATAATAGGCACGTGCATTACAAATGCTGTGGATCTTGAGTGAAGATCTTGGCAGGCTGGATCTGGGGAAATGTCAAAAGGCTGCTTTGAAGCTCGCCCTGTCATTTTCTAGTTTTAAAAAAATGACTAATTTTCTAGATTAAGCCCATTTGTCATGAATTCAAGGTTTTCTTCTTCTGAACCCACCTGAATTTTCATTTGCTACCTTGCACGTCCTGAATTCAGTGCTGTGTGCTTCATGTGTGAGATGGTTTTGTGTTTTAATCTACAAAGGAATTAAATGGGTGGGCTTAAACAGGCAGGAGTCCTTGAAAGTCCACTTGAGAAATGGGAATAAGACGTGAAGATGTGTACCCGTCCATATCTGTCATCCAAGGCCAGATTTACCTAACAAATGAGAGCTGTGTTCCCCATCACACATGACACCCATAACTCAGCAGAGCCATATCTCCCTCTTGTAGCAATTTACTCCTCCAAATCTTTTCGTGACTGGATCACACATTATGTCCACCTCTAGAGAGCTTTTCCTCATCAACCTGAAATAGCAAGATATTATAATTACAGGAAGAAAACATTTGCTCATACCCTCAAGAACTGGCAAAGCAGTAAGCCTCCAGGCCAGGGTTGCAAAGGGCTAGTTACATGGTCCCTATCTCTTCAGTAATGTGTGTGGAACCTAAGGAAATAAAGATGACACCTGAAGCCAAGCACCGAGTGTTCGCATGGCCATACCAAAGCACAACATACGACACCTGGGAGGTAGTTTTATTTATTTAGCCATCTGCAGGGCCAAAACCCAATTATGAAACTGAAATGGGAGTGAACTCAGGAAGGGCTTCATTTACCTCCACAGGTAAGGAACAGCCTAACGAAGAGCTCGCCCCCTTCGGCTTCCTTGTCCAAGTATGAAAGTGACATTGGCCCCTAGACCGTAATTTTTTACCAGACTGAGTGAGAGGCAGATCCTGGAGTAAATACCAGCTGGATGTGCACATAACAAGGTCCAGAGAGACACTCTCAGAAGTTGCCTCTTTTAATCCAACGCTGAGTTATATGACAAGTGGTTTTCAGTGCTTTCAGAAGACCATGGCTGCCAAAAGCACCATGAGGCCCGCAAGCCTGGTCTATCTCAAAGCTTTCCCCACATACCCCAACACTATCTGAGGGCCTGAAACTATGGCAACCGAATAAGAAAGCAGCCTGCATGATTAATAGATGAAGATCCCAGTGACAGTGTCTAGCTATGGCCATCATTCATAATGCGAGAAGAATTAGCACGGAATCCATCTCAGAAACCATAAACTGGTATTCTTCCTATGAAAATTCACCCAGCTGCCATTCTGCTTATGTAGGCTCCAGTTTAGAATGCTGTAAACAGTCTGTTTTCTATCTAGTGTGCACTCTGCCGAGAGGAGAATGTTCTTAGAAACTCAGAGGCTCACGTTTTTAGAATAATGCAAGGCTTAACAGGCTGGCTTTCCACCTCGGTTTCAGAGGCCGAAGCACAAACGTATTCACACACCAAAATATGTGAATGAAGTCAAGTGGCTCTTGGGGTGAAAAGGAGGAGAGACGGTGGCTGGATTGGTGTGTGTGTTTCTTGTGGAGTGCAATTTTTCATAAAGCATTCCATTTTTCAGGAAAGGAACCTTTCCATTCACCAGCTCCATCAGTATTCTCTTAGTTTCCCCATTCAAGGACAACAAGAATCTGGGGGCGGGAGTGGGGGATGCGGGAAGCACTGGAAATCACTGCAATAGTAATGAAAAGATTGAATACGCTTCTGAAAAAAAAAGACTCAGGAAAAAGGAAAAAAGAATGGATCCACAGAAAGCTCATCTTTAAAACTCTCATCTAACATGAAACCATAATTAATAGATTCCTTATTTCCCATTCCCTCAAATGCTTATTTTCCAATGAAGTGATTTCATTGTGTTTGATGCCAGATCCTGTTCTCTTCCATAAATGCTTCAAACCGAATGATGGCCAAAGACTTGGTCTGAAACACGTGGGAGGGCAGAAGGAATAAGAGAGGTTGATAAACAGCATCAATTTTAGAAGTTCTTCGGCTAAGGTTTTTAAATTGGCGTGGATTCTTTGAATTAAAGTTTCTGCAGATGGCCATTATAGGTTCGTTGGAAACCACCACTAGAAAGCGCTGAGTCATAGTAAATGAGAGCCTTGGGTCTGAAGGCTGTTTGTGGAAATGTCTATTACGAACAGTACTTTCAAAGCCCCTGTCCTGGTCCTTCAGGCTTTGGGGCATGCGGATTGCTGATTTACTCTGCTGTCTCTACATCCTCTTTCCACTTCCAAAGTTTAAGAGAAAAAAATTGTCCTAGATGAAAATAACTGTAATTCTAGGCTGTGGAGGGATTCTTACTCTTTCAGAGAACTGGAGTGATAATCTCAACTGATTGCCCGTTTTGCTGAGCTCTTGAGGAGTCAGGGTCTTCTCACTGATAAGGACATCTATGGCTCTCATTTGAATCAAATTTTAGGTTGTATAGCAGCATATCAGCAGTAATCGCTGCCTCCATGGGAGTCAGATGACTATTTCCTGCATTTGCTGGGGAAGATGTACTCAGTTGCCAAGTAGTGTCCAACTCCTTGCAGCCCCACGGACTGTAGTCCCTCCCAGGCTCCTCTGTCCATGGAATTTCTCAGGCAGGAAGACTGGAGTGGGTCGCCATTTCCTTCTCCATGGGATCTTCCTAACCCAGGGATGGAACCTGTATTTCCTGCCTCTCTGGATTCTTTCCCGCTGCACCACCATGTGGGCGGGTAGAGTGGTTCACTTTTGCGTGGAGATTCGGGAACTCCCAAACTATCACTACTTCAGGTTTGGCCAAGGAAACATGACCTGGCAATTATATGTCCACTGTGAATGAACTCATGCTGAGTCTCAGCCACAGCCTCCTGGAGGAGTTGATTGACAGCCAGGCTCCTCCCCTGTGACACGTGTGTGGCCCCTGAGCAGTCATTGTGGGAAGCTCTGATTCCAACTGTGGATGCTCTTAGATCCTTCAGTGGATACAGGCTGTGTATTTTACTTTTACAAGGTTAGTAAGTGAAGGCTGTCATTTTTTAAAAACAACTCTTCTTTGGGTTCTTCATTGATGTGCAGTTCTGCGTGGCGTGCTGTTGTTTTACGTGCTGGGTGTTTTCTTCTTCCCTGTTTTGGCTGTGATATTTCAACTTGCAAAAGTTAGGAAAAGGATCCTGACTTCCCTTCTCATGCAAGTGACCCTTTCACACACTTCTCCACTTAGAGCCCCTGACACTGTGGCTAGCTGGTGGGATGAATGTTCCTTTCCAGTCCAAAGGTCACTTCCTTTGCATCCTCTCTATGTTGCAGACGTGTAAGGCCGTTTCCCTTTGTCCTCTCCCCACCATGGCACTCTCCATGACAACTGTCACCCAAATAAAAATAACCCCTCGTATTTAATGAGCATATGTCGTACGTTGGGCATTGCGCATGAATCTTACAGATATTGTCAGATTTATTCTCGACCACTGTAATCCTATTACCATGCCAGCATTTGACAGATAGAAACTGAGGCAGAGATGTAACTGGCTCAAAGTCACACTGTTGGTAACTGAAAAAAAAAAAAAGGATGCAAATCTCTGTTGCGTCTGCCTAAGACCTGTGACCTCTGCATTACCTCCGGTCTGCAGCTCTCCCACCCAACGGTCCTTCCACAATGTTTTAGAAACTGTATGCCAGAAAATCTAATGAATTTGCCCTGAAAATTAAGGAAGATAGTTGCAAATAGCAGAAATGAAAACCTTCACCCTGGCATGTCTGTTCTACATTAATGCTTTTGTTTTGTTTATAACTTTATGTGTCTTTTGGTGGTGCCTCACAGCACCACCTGTGGGATCTTAGTTCCCTGACCAGGGATCAAACCCATGCCTGCCACCCCCCACCCCACTCAGCTCCTATACATTGGCAGCAAGGAATCTTAACTACTGAACCACCAGCGAAGTCCCAATGATTTCATTGATGTGAACTGTTGCAATCTTACCTGAGCAGAAACAATACCCTTACTTTAAAAAAAAAATAAGGCCTGGCAGAGTGCCACCTGTGAGCTTGCCTAGCTTAATGGTCCCATTGAAAACAATCACTACTTGAAACAGTTGGCTGCTGATTCATAAAGCTGCCATCCACACACTGCCTAGATTGTCTTCAGTGAGTGTAAGGACCTTATTTAATTTCATAATGTGGTTTACATGAAAATGACACCCACAAGGTAGAGTCTTTCTTTTATTATTTAAAAGACAATGAGACAGGGTCTCCGCTAGACCTGGGGTCTCAGGAGAGGAGGAAGGAGTTAGCACCAAATTTATCAACTTTCCACCATGCATTTTATATTTTACCAAATACAGTCACTTTCCTGATTTAATACTATTCTCCCGACTCCACTAGAAGCATGGGTTTACTCTTAAGTTTTTATGTAAAATAGTGCGGCTTCAGGAGAGTGACTTTCAGTTTCTACCAGAATAAAAGTCACTGTTGCATGTCCTCTCCCCACCATGGCACTCTCCATGACTGTCACCCAAATAAAAATAACCCCTCGTATTTAATGAGCATATGTCGCGTTGGGCATTGCGCATGAATCTTACAGATATTGTCAGATTTATTCTCGACCACTGTAATCCTATTACCATGCCAGCATTTGACAGATAGAAACTGAGGCAGAGATGTAACTGGCTCAAAGTCACACTGTTGGTAACTGAAAAAAAAAGGATGCAAATCTCTGTTGCGTCTGCCTAAGACCTGTGACCTCTGCATTACCTCCGGTCTGCAGCTCTCCCACCCAACGGTCCTTCCACAATGTTTTAGAAACTGTATGCCAGAAAATCTAATGAATTTGCCCTGAAAATTAAGGAAGATAGTTGCAAATAGCAGAAATGAAAACCTTCACCCTGGCATGTCTGTTCTACATTAATGCTTTTGTTTTGTTTATAACTTTATGTGTCTTTTAGTGGTTGCTGACAGCACCAACTGTGGGAGCTTAGTTCCCTGACCAGGGATCAAACCCATGCCTGCCACCCCCCACCCCACTCAGCTCCTATACATTGGCAGCAAGGAATCTTAACTACTGAACCACCAGGGAAGTCCCAATGCTTTCATTGATGTGAACTGTTGCAATCTTACCTGAGCAGAAACAATACCCTTACTTTAAAAAAAAAATAAGGCCTGGCAGAGTGCCACCTGTGAGCTTGCCTAGCTTAATGGTCCCATTGAAAACAATCACTACTTGAAACAGTTGGCTGCTGATTCATAAAGCTGCCATCCACACACTGCCTAGATTGTCTTCAGTGAGTGTAAGGACCTTATTTAATTTCATAATGTGGTTTACATGAAAATGACACCCACAAGGTAGAGTCTTTCTTTTATTATTTAAAAGACAATGAGACAGGGTCTCCGCTAGACCTGGGGTCTCAGGAGAGGAGGAAGGAGTTAGCACCAAATTTATCAACTTTCCACCATGCATTTTATATTTTACCAAATACAGTCACTTTCCTGATTTAATACTATTCTCCCCGCACTCCCACTAGAAAGAAAGCATGGGTTTACTCTTCGAAGTTTTTATGTAAAATAGTGCGGCTTCAGGAGAGTGAAGTGGCTTGTCCATGGTAATGAATCTGGAACCCAGGTCATCTGACTTCCAGAACAGGCTCTTCAACAGTCATTGTTGCACTGGGACCGGGCAGAAATGTGGGTTAAGGACATGCTAATCCTCTTGGTGGAAAGGTGAAGTTTAGAAACCACTCTCAGCAAACTCCAAAAAGGCAGGCAAAGGGTGTGTGGCCCGGGGTTAGAATACAGGACCAATGAGTCCAAGGTCAAAGGCTCAGGCTCCTGAAGTGCTGGCTAATGTCTCAGATCTGTTTCTCGGAAGGTTGATTCTACCTAACTCACATTCCCTCCAATTTCAACCACGTGTCCTACAGGTGGGCACTCTGAGCTACAGAAGGGTGCACGTGTGGGAATGGCCAGGCTCCAATCCCTCACCAAGCCCGGGACGACAACCCGGCGTGGATACTACACAGATGGTGTGTGAGACACATCACCTGTAGACATGGAAGACAGTGGCAGACACACTCATGAAGGTGTCTCATTTGATGGATACCTGACATGGAGAAACATGAGCAGGCAAAAGAGGTAAAGACTAAATGTTTGCAAAACGATTCGCTCTTCATTCATTCAACAAGAGAGGCCGTGATAGGACAGGCACAGATGCAGGTGCTGGAGATACAGCAGTGAGAGAGGCATGAAAAGGTCGACCTTCCAGGCGTTATGTTCTAGTGGGAGACAGAAAATAATTGGGGAAAACAGACAGTTTGTCAGGATGTGAAAAGTGCTAAGAAAAAAACCCCTTGAGGCTGTCCATGGGGATAGGGGGTGTTGGAGAAAAAATGGTGAAGGAAGAAAGATGATCAGAAATGGCTTCACAGAGATGTGACCTGTGAGCAGAGAATCTGCAGGAGGAGAGGAAGAGCAAATTCTACAGCTCTCTGGGCAAAGAACCACCTCAGCCTTGAAAGGGCAAGACCCTGTGGAGGGCCAGGCTAGGGGAAGGCATGCTGGGTGTGCTTGAGTGTTCCCAAGGAGGAGTGTTGGTCAGAAAGGTGGGGACCCGAGTGAAGATCACGTGGGTCCAAAAGGCCATAGAAAGGATTCTGGCTTTGATGGAATAAGATGGGAAACCAGTTGAGCACATGTAACCTGATCCGCTTTTAACGCTTAAAAAAATACATCACTTTGGCTGCTGTGTTGAGAAGAGACTGTAGGGGATGGAGAGCAAAGCCAGACTAGCTGAGAGGCTAGCACAGCGCATCGCCCAGCAGGAGGAGACAGTGGTTTGGGCAGCATGAGGGTCACCGAGGTGGAAGACCTGGAGGGAGTCTGCAGGCTTTCTGCAGGTGGGGCTACAGCATGGCAGTGAGACGGAGTGATATCAGAGAGACGAGAGTCAAGGGTGACGATCTCAGAGAGAGGAGAGTCAAGGGTAATGGTAACAGAGAGAGGAGAGTCAAGTTTTTCGGCCTAAGCAGCTCAAGGATGGAGCTGCCATTTACCAAGATGGAGAAGATGGCCAGAAAGGTGTATGTGGAGGAGAAAGATCCAGAACCACGTGTTTGTAACATTTAAGTATGAGATGGGAGATCTGTTAGATCCTCCCTGCTGTAGGCATTGTTATTCAAGAGATCCAGGAGAGAGGTCTGGGCTGAGGGGGTAGGTTGGGAAAGATCAGAGTACTGATAGTTGTACATGACATTCTCCATTAGTTGTAATTAGAATTATTCTAATAAGAAGGTTTTGCAAGCATTCATCTGCTTCACAAAGCAAGATACCCTTGTGTATAAACTATATTGTAACAGTCCCAGGCTGAGAAGTATCCTGAACTCCCTTCTCTCCCTGAGGTTTGTGTGGTATGACATCTTATTTGCCCATTTCAAAGGGATTAAATGCCTCCCTCCCTTTCCTCCCTCACCATATCCCCAAGAGGTGGCTGTGTGGTTGCCAGTGGAGAATAGCTCTGTTGCTCTTGCAGCACATTTTAAGGCAGAGGAGAAAAGCCTTCACTCTGGAATAGAAATCTCGGAGACTACTTGGCTCCAGGGCACCCCAAGAGAATGGGGAACATGGGGGGGAAAAGGAATGGAACACTCGCTCAGGAGGAGGGGCCCTTCACTTCTGGGTGTGCTTGAGTGTTCCCAAGGAGGAGTGTTGGTCAGAAAGGTGGGGACCCGAGTGAAGATCACGTGGGTCCAAAAGGCCATAGAAAGGATTCTGGCTTTGATGGAATAAGATGGGAAACCAGTTGAGCACATGTAACCTGATCCGCTTTTAACGCTTAAAAAAATACATCACTTTGGCTGCTGTGTTGAGAAGAGACTGTAGGGGATGGAGAGCAAAGCCAGACTAGCTGAGAGGCTAGCACAGCGCATCGCCCAGCAGGAGGAGACAGTGGTTTGGGCAGCATGAGGGTCACCGAGGTGGAAGACCTGGAGGGAGTCTGCAGGCTTTCTGCAGGTGGGGCTACAGCATGGCAGTGAGACGGAGTGATATCAGAGAGACGAGAGTCAAGGGTGACGATCTCAGAGAGAGGAGAGTCAAGGGTAATGGTAACAGAGAGGAGAGTCAAGTTTTTCGGCCTAAGCAGCTCAAGGATGGAGCTGCCATTTACCAAGATGGAGAAGATGGCCAGAAAGGTGTATGTGGAGGAGAAAGATCCAGAACCACGTGTTTGTAACATTTAAGTATGAGATGGGAGATCTGTTAGATCCTCCCTGCTGTAGGCATTGTTATTCAAGAGATCCAGGAGAGAGGTCTGGGCTGAGGGGGTAGGTTGGGAAAGATCAGAGTACTGATAGTTGTACATGACATTCTCCATTAGTTGTAATTAGAATTATTCTAATAAGAAGGTTTTGCAAGCATTCATCTGCTTCACAAAGCAAGATACCCTTGTGTATAAACTATATTGTAACAGTCCCAGGCTGAGAAGTATCCTGAACTCCCTTCTCTCCCTGAGGTTTGTGTGGTATGACATCTTATTTGCCCATTTCAAAGGGATTAAATGCCTCCCTCCCTTTCCTCCCTCACCATATCCCCAAGAGGTGGCTGTGTGGTTGCCAGTGGAGAATAGCTCTGTTGCTCTTGCAGCACATTTTAAGGCAGAGGAGAAAAGCCTTCACTCTGGAATAGAAATCTCTCGGAGACTACTTGGCTCCAGGGCACCCCAAGAGAATGGGGAACATGGGGAGGTCCCAACAGGATGCTCCCAGGCTTCCCCGTCCCCTGGATGTGTGAACACCCTGGAACACTCGCTCAGGGAGGAGGGCAGTGAGCTTGAGGTGTGTGGGGAGGGTGTGAGGCAGTGCAGGGATAGTGCAGGCTTTCCTAGACTTTCTACTGCTGCAAATGGCAGATGTCTAATTAAAGCATTTGCAATTAGTTTGGCTTGTTCTGTGATTCCTTTCTGCAAACAAATATGATGGAGAATATATTAGCTCTTGGCAATCTCGTTCTAAAAAAAACTTTTCTTCCCATCATTACTCTCTTGTCCTGCTCAGAAAAGAGCTGAAGCACCATGTACACATTCTGAAGTACCTGACTTACCTCCTAGTCCCAAACAGTATTTTCCCTTCCATTTCATAAGAATGCAAATACTCATTTGCCTTTAAACCAGGAGGATTTATTCTGTATTGAATACACGTTCTTAATTTGGGTGTCTTATTTTTATTCAACGATGATAACAATCTTCCTAATTCTTGCCATCCTTGTGATTCAACACACTTGGCAATGTTATCCGCCTCCTCAAAATCCAAATGCTGTATTTTTTTAATGATGGGAAAAGCATTCAATAGACTTTGAAAAGAACTTGAGGGGTGTGTGTGTGTCTGTGTGTGTAAATAGAGTTGCACTTATTGCCACTTGATAATAACCACTTACTTAAAGGGATAGATTTTCTCTTTCACTGTAGGGGGAAATAAAACCCAAGTCGACATGTGACCCATTTGGGACTGTTTCTTTCATTTATTCATTCAACATTTACTTGAGTTCCTATACTGGTTCTTACAAAATTTTAACCTATTTAAACTCAGATGTTTTACCCAAGGAGTATAGGTAGCTCCTGAGATAATGATATTGGGTGTCTGTTGAACACTGAATGCATTACAAGAGTGTGTGTGCTTAGTTACCTAGTTGTGTCTGACTCGTTGTGACCCCATGGACTGTAACCTGCTAGGCTCCTCTGTCCATAGGATTCTCCAGGCAAAATCACTGAAGTGGGTTGCCATGCCACGCTCCTGGGGATCTTCCCAAGATCGAACCCAGGTCGCCCTCATTGCAGGCGGATTCTTTATCATCTGAGCCTCTCAACAGGATGCTCCCAGGCTTCCCGTCCCTGGATGTGTGAACACCCTGGAACACTCGCTCAGGAGGAGGGCAGTGAGCTTGAGGTGTGTGGGAGGTGTGAGGCAGTGCAGGGATAGTGCAGGCTTTCCTAGACTTTCTACTGCTGCAAATGGCAGATGTCTAATTAAAGCATTTGCAATTAGTTTGGCTTGTTCTGTGATTCCTTTCTGCAAACAAATATGATGGAGAATATATTAGCTCTTGGCAATCTCGTTCTAAAAAAAACTTTTCTTCCCATCATTACTCTCTTGTCCTGCTCAGAAAAGAGCTGAAGCACCATGTACACATTCTGAAGTACCTGACTTACCTCCTAGTCCCAAACAGTATTTTCCCTTCCATTTCATAAGAATGCAAATACTCATTTGCCTTTAAACCAGGAGGATTTATTCTGTATTGAATACACGTTCTTAATTTGGGTGTCTTATTTTTATTCAACGATGATAACAATCTTCCTAATTCTTGCCATCCTTGTGATTCAACACACTTGGCAATGTTATCCGCCTCCTCAAAATCCAAATGCTGTATTTTTTTAATGATGGGAAAAGCATTCAATAGACTTTGAAAAGAACTTGAGGGGTGTGTGTGTGTCTGTGTGTGTAAATAGAGTTGCACTTATTGCCACTTGATAATAACCACTTACTTAAAGGGATAGATTTTCTCTTTCACTGTAGGGGGAAATAAAACCCAAGTCGACATGTGACCCATTTGGGACTGTTTCTTTCATTTATTCATTCAACATTTACTTGAGTTCCTATACTGGTTCTTACAAAATTTTAACCTATTTAAACTCAGATGTTTTACCCAAGGAGTATAGGTAGCTCCTGAGATAATGATATTGGGTGTCTGTTGAACACTGAATGCATTACAAGAGTGTGTGTGTGCTTAGTTACCTAGTTGTGTCCGACTCTTTGTGACCCCATGGACTGTAACCTGCTAGGCTCCTCTGTCCATGGCGATTCTCCAGGCAAGAACACTAAAGTGGGTAGCCATGCCCTCCTCCAGGGGATCTTCCCAACCCAGGGATCGAACCCAGGTCGCCCTCATTGCAGGCGGATTCTTTATCATCTGAGCCTCTAGGAAAGCCAGAACACTTAGGGAAGATTTGCCACCAAACAGTGTAAATGAGAAACATGAATTAGAACGCCAAACACACAAAAAGATTTAAACCTGATGGTCATTTATTTCTGCTTTCAGACTGGTTTGCAAAGTACCTCATTTAAGAAGGCCCTAAAACCAAAATCATAATACAGAGTAGTGGTTACTCAAGAGTCAAATAAAAGTTACCATATAAACAAACATGGGTAAGCCAAATTAAAATAGCGCAATTATTTTTTAACAGATAGTTTAGGTTGATGGGTGGAGACACAAAGCGTTGCCACTGTATTTAAGGTTAGGTTAATAATTAACTTTGGTGCCGGGAGTAGTTTTAATCAAAGCTTTCTATAAAATCTGCTCCATGCAAACTAAACAGGGTATTTTAAAAAACATACGGAATACTCACAATCTTGACCTTTGAAAGGAAGACCAAACAATTATCAAGATTAGAGAAAGGCATCTCAAAGGCACTGGACCTTTGTATATTGAAAAGACTTAAGAGCTAGTGCTGGGGGACATTAAATAGCTTTCCTGGGACCTGCTGGGAACTGGGTTAAATGTCTTTTCAGATTCAAGGCAAAGAAAGTTGGGCATACATGTGAGAGAGTGTGTGTCTGCATGTGTGTGTGTTCACGCGCTTGTGTCTTCAGCCTTTCAAGGATCACATTCAGTTGCAAGTTGCTTTCGATCCAGCCTAGGCAGAGAGCAATCCCAGGATCCCACCGCGGTCGTCCTGGTCACCACATTCCCAAAGCAGCCGCCTTTCTCCCAAGGACCAACAACGCCAACTGGCTAAGACGGACTGCTCCCCGCAATACAGGCAGGAGGCGGCCCCTGGAGGTGCTCGCCTTGGCTGTGGAAAACAGCTTTTTCCCCCGCTCCACGCACACCTGACTCCCGGCTCTGCTCCTCCCTGAACACCCGCCGGCTGGAAAACAGCGAGCGGTGAGCGGGAGACGGGATACCGCGCCTGCAGCCATCGAGCCGGGGCCTCGGTCCACACGCACCCGCGCGCCAGCCGCTGTCCACAGTGGCCCGCCCGGCCCCTCCTCCAGGGATCTTCCCAACCCAGGATCGAACCCAGGTCGCCTCATTGCAGGCGGATTCTTTATCATCTGAGCCTCTAGGAAAGCCAGAACACTTAGGGAAGATTTGCCACCAAACAGTGTAAATGAGAAACATGAATTAGAACGCCAAACACACAAAAAGATTTAAACCTGATGGTCATTTATTTCTGCTTTCAGACTGGTTTGCAAAGTACCTCATTTAAGAAGGCCCTAAAACCAAAATCATAATACAGAGTAGTGGTTACTCAAGAGTCAAATAAAAGTTACCATATAAACAAACATGGGTAAGCCAAATTAAAATAGCGCAATTATTTTTTAACAGATAGTTTAGGTTGATGGGTGGAGACACAAAGCGTTGCCACTGTATTTAAGGTTAGGTTAATAATTAACTTTGGTGCCGGGAGTAGTTTTAATCAAAGCTTTCTATAAAATCTGCTCCATGCAAACTAAACAGGGTATTTTAAAAAACATACGGAATACTCACAATCTTGACCTTTGAAAGGAAGACCAAACAATTATCAAGATTAGAGAAAGGCATCTCAAAGGCACTGGACCTTTGTATATTGAAAAGACTTAAGAGCTAGTGCTGGGGGACATTAAATAGCTTTCCTGGGACCTGCTGGGAACTGGGTTAAATGTCTTTTCAGATTCAAGGCAAAGAAAGTTGGGCATACATGTGAGAGGTGTGTCTGCATGTGTGTGTGTTCACGCGCTTGTGTCTTCAGCCTTTCAAGGATCACATTCAGTTGCAAGTTGCTTTCGATCCAGCCTAGGCAGAGAGCAATCCCAGGATCCCACCGCGGTCGTCCTGGTCACCACATTCCCAAAGCAGCCGCCTTTCTCCCAAGGACCAACAACGCCAACTGGCTAAGACGGACTGCTCCCCGCAATACAGGCAGGAGGCGGCCCCTGGAGGTGCTCGCCTTGGCTGTGGAAAACAGCTTTTTCCCCCGCTCCACGCACACCTGACTCCCGGCTCTGCTCCTCCCTGAACACCCGCCGGCTGGAAAACAGCGAGCGGTGAGCGGGAGACGGGATACCGCGCCTGCAGCCATCGAGCCGGGGCCTCGGTCCACACGCACCCGCGCGCCAGCCGCTGTCCACAGTGGCCGGACCAGCTTCCGAGTCCCTCGCTGAACTTCCCCTCCTCGCCCCTCCCCACGCCCACCCCTCGCTCGACTGCTCGAGAGGCTGGTCCAGCAAGTCCAGCACCGCGAATCCAACGAAGTTGACCCCCCATCGGCCGGGAGACCACGCTTCGAAGGGTCGGCTTCTGGCTCCCTGCCTCCTAGCCGTATCCTGGGCGGTCCGTTCACCTTCCTGGGGGGTCGTTTTCCCGCGGGCTGCACATGCTGAGCCCTAAATCTGCCGTGCCCCCCACCCCTGGCCTTCAGAGAAACTTTCCTTAAGTGCCTGGTCAAGTGACCCCGCGCAGGGGGGAAAAAAAGGAGGAGACGCCGGGCGGAGGAGAGGTGGCGAGGGAGCGGGAAAGACAGCGGACTTCTGTTTCCTTTCTCGATACCCACAAGTCTAGGACTGCTCCCTGGCTCCCCCCTGTGCCATTCCGGTCTTGGAAGGCGGGAACGGACCTCAGGATCCTGCTATGCACCGTGTAAGCTGAGAAAAAAAATCAGAGCGTCTGGGGGGAAGAGACACTTCCCGTCCCAGCGGGGTCGTGGAGAGTGAGTAGGTGGGCACTGACGGGCTGGGCTTGCTCCCGAGCGCCCCAGTGCCAGCGAGACAGCGCTCTAGACGCAGCAAGTAGTCCGGACAATCGAGAACCCGGGCCCCTGCAGAGCTCTCCTCTGGTTAGCAAGTACTTACGCACCTCCAGCCAGGTCTTCCCCTCCTCCCCCTCCCGGGACACCTCCTTTCCTGAGAAGGCCCATGTCGGTTTTGGAAGAGGGCGCAGTGGCCGCCAGCCCCTGCATGGGGTTCTGTGCTTGCGGGGAACGCAGACGCCACAGATGCTGGCTTCGCCGCCCAGGAGGGAGCTGCGGCGGGGAATAGGACCCAGGGCGGGGAAGCCGCGCCACACCGGGAGGAGGCCACTCGTTCGAGCAAACAAAGCCCGGAACCGCTGGTGCCAGCGGCCGCGGGAGCCGAGATGTCACCAAGTGGCAGGGTGCGCGGGTGCCAGGACCATTACAAGTTTCCCGCACTCCACCGAGCCCAGCCCAGACCCCGCGCCGACAACAAAAGATTCTCTTTGCTTACCCTCTTCCCCGGTGTCTGTGGAACCCCTTCTCCCACCTCGAACCCAAACCTAGTGCCGAGCGAAAACAGCGCTCTTTTACCGAACCTCCTCCAGCCCTCGAGGGCAGAACCCCTTCCCCTGCCTTCGCACCAGGACCGGGCGCTTCCCAGAATCTCACCCTTGACGGGCCTCTCTGCTGCCTGCTGGCCCGAAAGTGAGGACGAGCCCCCGGGGACTGCACACACCTCCCAGGGCCAGGCAGCTACAGGCGAGGCTGGGGTCCGGGGCGGCGCCTGGAGGGTGCGCGGCGCGAGTGGGGAAGCTCGCAGCGCGGAGCCCGGAGGTCTCTGGGGCGCAGGGCGGAGAGGAGCGGCGGGCAAGGCTCGCGACTGCTCCCCCAGGGCCGGGCAGCGCTCGGGAGACAGACACAGGACCAAACAGAACGCAGGCGCCACATAGCCGAAACAGGGCGTGCGGACCGCGGCCCCGGGCCCCGCAGGAGGGAGCGGAACCGCCCTGGAGGTGGGGCGCGCCAGGGCGCCCCAGCCGTACCTTTTCGGTGCATCGACGGACAGGCGGCCGGGGCTCGGAGCGGACGGGTACAGCGTGTATCCCATTTAGTAATCCATTATCGAGGGGATCTCTCCGGGCCACGAGCTGCGCTCTCTCCTTCGCAAGCCTTTGTCATTCCTACATGTGTGCTTGTCTCTTTGGGGTACGGTCGCAGCGACTACTTTCTGGGATGCAAACGCGCCGTATTCATCTCCAGTGACTGGCGGAGAAGGGGAGATGAAAAAACGGAAGAAAACACCCAACCAGAAAGGAGGAAATGTTCAAGAAACTCTTCTCCAAATCCAAATGCCACTTGGATTCCACTCCAGCGAGTCCCTTCGGTGGTGTTTGCGCCGATTAACAAGTCATTTCAGGGTGGGGGCGGCGGGGGGGCCGAGGCAGGGGTGCGCGCTCTAGCCCCGCTCCGCGACTGGAGCGCCGCGCCCGGGTGTGGCGGTGCTGGCCGCTGCCGCCGCTCCTAAGCGGGCATAGCCGGCGGTCGGCCCCGCGGAGAAGCGCCGCTGCTGCGTCCGGAGCGGGGGCAGCTCAGCGCGGGGCGGCCCTCTTCCCCGGTGTCTGTGGAACCCCTTCTCCCACCTCGAACCCAAACCTAGTGCCGAGCGAAAACAGCGCTCTTTTACCGAACCTCCTCCAGCCCTCGAGGGCAGAACCCCTTCCCCTGCCTTCGCACCAGGACCGGGCGCTTCCCAGAATCTCACCCTTGACGGGCCTCTCTGCTGCCTGCTGGCCCGAAAGTGAGGACGAGCCCCCGGGGACTGCACACACCTCCCAGGGCCAGGCAGCTACAGGCGAGGCTGGGGTCCGGGGCGGCGCCTGGAGGGTGCGCGGCGCGAGTGGGGAAGCTCGCAGCGCGGAGCCCGGAGGTCTCTGGGGCGCAGGGCGGAGAGGAGCGGCGGGCAAGGCTCGCGACTGCTCCCCCAGGGCCGGGCAGCGCTCGGGAGACAGACACAGGACCAAACAGAACGCAGGCGCCACATAGCCGAAACAGGGCGTGCGGACCGCGGCCCCGGGCCCCGCAGGAGGGAGCGGAACCGCCCTGGAGGTGGGGCGCGCCAGGGCGCCCCAGCCGTACCTTTTCGGTGCATCGACGGACAGGCGGCCGGGGCTCGGAGCGGACGGGTACAGCGTGTATCCCATTTAGTAATCCATTATCGAGGGGATCTCTCCGGGCCACGAGCTGCGCTCTCTCCTTCGCAAGCCTTTGTCATTCCTACATGTGTGCTTGTCTCTTTGGGGTACGGTCGCAGCGACTACTTTCTGGGATGCAAACGCGCCGTATTCATCTCCAGTGACTGGCGGAGAAGGGGAGATGAAAAAACGGAAGAAAACACCCAACCAGAAAGGAGGAAATGTTCAAGAAACTCTTCTCCAAATCCAAATGCCACTTGGATTCCACTCCAGCGAGTCCCTTCGGTGGTGTTTGCGCCGATTAACAAGTCATTTCAGGGTGGGGGGCGGGGTGGGGGCCGAGGCAGGGGTGCGCGCTCTAGCCCCGCTCCGCGACTGGAGCGCCGCGCCCGGGTGTGGCGGTGCTGGCCGCTGCCGCCGCTCCTAAGCGGGCATAGCCGGCGGTCGGCCCCGCGGAGAAGCGCCGCTGCTGCGTCCGGAGCGCCGGGGCAGCCGAGTGCGCGGGGAGCGGAGTTGGCTGCAGCCTCACCCCGTGCGGCTCACTACTCCTCTGTCACCGGAGAGGCCGCCGCTCCAGGGCGGAGCCAAGTCCCGGACTGGATTGCGCAGAGCGAACTCTCCGCCCGCAACCCCGCCTCCTTTGGCTGGCGTCTTCTCCGACCCAAAGGAGATCCGCGGTCTCTGTGTGGGAACGCGAGCGAGCTAGCGAGCTAGCGAGCGAGGCGGAGAGAGCGAGAGCCTCCGCGGTGTGGCCGCAGGTGGAGCCTTGGGCCGCCTGGCCAGCGCCGTTTCCTTCCACCCCTATGGCCGGCCCGCCGAGCGTTCGGCGGAGGTCCCCTCGTGGGCGACGCCGGCCGGAGCCCAGCCCGAGCCTCCCCCACCCCCGCATTAGCTCTAGGAGGGGGGAAAAAAAAATCCCGGACAGCTCTGCTGAGCCCTGCCAAATCAGAAAAATAAATAAAAATAGACGTAGTGCAGGAGCGAGTTACAAGAACTGGCTTGTTCATCGATTCTTTTAAATGGAAAAGTTTTAACGGAGGGGGCAGTGAACGGCGAGCGTTGCTAATTCTGATTACTATATCTAGAGGTAAATTCCAGAAGCGATGGACGCTCTGTGTCCAGATAAGTTGGATCGAAGCCGGTACGCTTAAAAGTACACTTGGAAGATAGGAACACGGCTCTTAGTTAACATACATACGACACACGTTAATGAAGCATGTTAACTAAGCGAGTCAACTACAGTGCAAGGAATACTGTTAATGACGATCTGCGTGTAAACTTACAAAGTGTGTAGGCTGATCTTAGAAATAATTAGGTAAACTTCAGGAATAGCACAATTCCAGTGAGTATCCAGCAGCTTCTTGGAACAAGTAAATCGCAACTTCTTCTAAGGCGCTTTTGTTACCGTCACCAGGAGAATGGCAGGCACAGCCTTCCTCCGTCGCTTGAAAGTTCAGTAGCCCCCAAAGTCCTGCAGTTTCAGGCTTGTGCCCCCTGGGCAGGCCACACCACGTCCCCCTGTCCCGGCTGCTGCGAGCTCCCTGCGTACTAGTTGCGAAGACTGCGCACTGGAGCACATTGCTCCCCAAGGGGTCTTCTCACTTGGTTCGAGTCGTAGCCAGAGCCTTTAAAGAAAGTAACACGAGGTGGCCAAGCAGTTCTCCGATCAATATTTACTAGTTATGGGGTCGGCTGAGAAAAGCACTTGGGAGGGAATAAAAGGGTCTCAGTCCGCCTTGGGCCGCGTGCCCGTAAATAAATGCATTAGAAACTGTACCTGTTCCCTAATTGGGGCTAGGGACACTAGTAAGGCCCCCTAACCCTCTTTTTGCTGTTCCTACAGGCACCTAAAATACGCACAAGTATCTGCTAATTCTGGCTCGAGAAGAATAAAATAAATACACTCGCGACAACGGTATAGATATATAAAATATATTATCCACAAACTGTTTAGAAAAGGTGAGCAAAAATGGTTTAAAGGGGAAAAAAAAACCAAAAAAACAAAAAAGTCCGTCTTCCTGCTGTTCGCCAAAGATGCCAGCAGGGGCCGCTATCCTCACCTTTCCGAGAAAAAAGCCACTAGAGATGCGCGGTGGGGGCTGGGGGCTGCGGCCGTAGGTGCGCGCGCAGCCCCCGCGGCACGAGCAGCCAGCTCTGGGAGGGCGCTGGGGCTAGGGGGCGGTGGCCTTGGTTGCGCGCTGCCGCGGCCCGGGTAGGGACTGACTCGTGGATGTCCCTTTCGAATCCCGTCCGGACCCAGGGAAGCGTCCTGGCGAGCCGGTTGCGCTCTTTAACGCCCAGGATTTCGACGTTAAATCCCAAGTTTATCCGTGGGTCCCTGGCGCAGTCTTGTAGGTCTGGTCCAAGGGGAGGTCCCCCGGGTTCTCCGCCGGGCGTCTCCATCTTGGCCGGGTCTCAGAGGCTCCTTGCTTTCCTGCCCCTGGTTTACATGCTAATTGTGTCTGGGAAAAGTTTAATTGGTAGAATTAGGCAGAGCAAACGAATTGTTTCACAGGCTGAACCAAATTAATTCCGGGTTTAGCTTCTTCCCTTGGAGAAACAAACAATTAAACTACCTTGTTTGTTTTATGGATATATTGGAAATGCCCCACATCGAGTTTCAAGATATGTTTTTAAAGGGAAATTATTTTCATTATTAATACTTGCATGTTTAATTTACAGTAACGCTGAGTCAAGAAGCAAGAGATTAATTTCACCTAATTTAGAATTAGAGAATACAAGAAGAAAAGAATTTTGAGTTCACTTTTGCACGACTGAGAAATAGCACAAGTATCTGCTAATTCTGGGCTCGGGGAAAAGGAATAAATGCATTAGAAACTGTACCTGTTCCCTAATTGGGGCTAGGGACACTAGTAAGGCCCCTAACCCTCTTTTGCTGTTCCTACAGGCACCTAAAATACGCACAAGTATCTGCTAATTCTGGCTCGAGAAGAATAAAATAAATACACTCGCGACAACGGTATAGATATATAAAATATATTATCCACAAACTGTTTAGAAAAGGTGAGCAAAAGGGTTTTAAAAGGGGAAAAAAAACCCAAAAAAACAAAAAAGTCCGTCTTCCTGCTGTTCGCCAAAGATGCCAGCAGGGGCCGCTATCCTCACCTTTCCGAGAAAAAAGCCACTAGAGATGCGCGGTGGGGGCTGGGGGCTGCGGCCGTAGGTGCGCGCGCAGCCCCCGCGGCACGAGCAGCCAGCTCTGGGAGGGCGCTGGGGCTAGGGGGCGGTGGCCTTGGTTGCGCGCTGCCGCGGCCCGGGTAGGGACTGACTCGTGGATGTCCCTTTCGAATCCCGTCCGGACCCAGGGAAGCGTCCTGGCGAGCCGGTTGCGCTCTTTAACGCCCAGGATTTCGACGTTAAATCCCAAGTTTATCCGTGGGTCCCTGGCGCAGTCTTGTAGGTCTGGTCCAAGGGGAGGTCCCCCGGGTTCTCCGCCGGGCGTCTCCATCTTGGCCGGGTCTCAGAGGCTCCTTGCTTTCCTGCCCCTGGTTTACATGCTAATTGTGTCTGGGAAAAGTTTAATTGGTAGAATTAGGCAGAGCAAACGAATTGTTTCACAGGCTGAACCAAATTAATTCCGGGTTTAGCTTCTTCCCTTGGAGAAACAAACAATTAAACTACCTTGTTTGTTTTATGGATATATTGGAAATGCCCCACATCGAGTTTCAAGATATGTTTTTAAAGGGAAATTATTTTCATTATTAATACTTGCATGTTTAATTTACAGTAACGCTGAGTCAAGAAGCAAGAGATTAATTTCACCTAATTTAGAATTAGAGAATACAAGAAGAAAAGAATTTTGAGTTCACTTTTGCACGACTGAGAAATACCACCCAGAATCTTCCTGGCAAGGACTAGATCTGAAGTCTCAGCATCCAATTAGGCACCCATGGTCCTGACCAGGTGAGATCACATTTCTACCTGCCGGAGGAGAGAAGCTTCTGGAGCTGGCAGAAAAGCCGGCTGCTGTGTCGCTCCCCGTGCCCTCCGGGGAGCATCGGTGGGGAGCTGCCCTGAGAAACCTGATGACGTCATTTCCCCCTTCTGCGCTCCGCAGACTCACTCCCAGAAGCCTGCCTTAACTTTTAAGTGAAAACGGTGCCCTTCCAGGGCCTTTGAAGTCTGCAGTCTACCCTGTCCCTTCAGGGAAAGAAAGCCGATGAGAGTTAAAGAATTACCAAGTGTTAGAACTGGCAGGCATCTTGGGCTGTTTTGCAGTTAAGTGGCATCACGTGGGGTGAGAACAACCTTAGTCTCTGGAGGCCGACTGTTTTTAGGTAACTTACTACCTGGCGACCTTGCGGGCAGTCACATTTCTCTGGAGCAGTGGACTCCCTTGTTAATGGGGCTTCGCTGCTACTTTCTTCCCAGGGGTTGTGTGGATTAAATGAGATGGGGAGTGTAAACCACGGGTGTAGAGGTAAAGGTTAACTAGCACCTGTAAAGATTAACTAGCAGCATTGTTATCCTTGACATCCCCTTCAGCCCTCCCAGCACGTTTTACAGAGGTCACATGGAGGCAGAGGAAAGGCATAGCTTCCTTTGTGTCAGTGTTGGGAGCTAGCCCATAATAACTCCTCTTCAGTACTTAAAGACCACACCTCCTTTCTGCCGTGTCACCTGGAAAAAGTATGATGGAGGAAGAGTAAATGAAAAGGTAAACTCACTCAGGATCCTTTTAAAGATCACATCTAGCTGTTTGATCAGATCTCTGTTTTACTGCCAGCTTCTCTGGTGGCTCAGCAGGAAAGAACCCACCTGCCAAGAGGGGAGTGGCAGGTTCCGCCCCTGGGTCCAGGAAGATTCTCTGTAAAGGGAAATGGCAACCCACTCCATTGTTTTTGCTTGGGAAATCCCATGGACAGAGGAGGCTGGTAGGCTACAGTCCATGGGGTCACAAGAGAGTTGTGCACAACCTAGCGACTAAACAGCAACTGCTTTGAAGTCTCAGCATCCAATTAGGCACCCATGGTCCTGACCAGGTGAGATCACATTTCTACCTGCCGGAGGAGAGAAGCTTCTGGAGCTGGCAGAAAAGCCGGCTGCTGTGTCGCTCCCCGTGCCCTCCGGGGAGCATCGGTGGGGAGCTGCCCTGAGAAACCTGATGACGTCATTTCCCCCTTCTGCGCTCCGCAGACTCACTCCCAGAAGCCTGCCTTAACTTTTAAGTGAAAACGGTGCCCTTCCAGGGCCTTTGAAGTCTGCAGTCTACCCTGTCCCTTCAGGGAAAGAAAGCCGATGAGAGTTAAAGAATTATCAAGTGTGAGAACTGGCAGGCATCTTGGGCTGTTTTGCAGTTAAGTGGCATCACGTGGGGTGAGAACAACCTTAGTCTCTGGAGGCCGACTGTTTTTAGGTAACTTACTACCTGGCGACTTTGCGGGCAGTCACTTATTTCTCTGGAGCAGTGGACTCCCTTGTTAATGGGGCTTCGCTGCTACTTTCTTCCCAGGGGTTGTGTGGATTAAATGAGATGGGGAGTGTAAACCACGGGTGTAGAGGTAAAGGTTAACTAGCACCTGTAAAGATTAACTAGCAGCATTGTTATCCTTGACATCCCCTTCAGCCCTCCCAGCACGTTTTACAGAGGTCACATGGAGGCAGAGGAAAGGCATAGCTTCCTTTGTGTCAGTGTTGGGAGCTAGCCCATAATAACTCCTCTTCAGTACTTAAAGACCACACCTCCTTTCTGCCGTGTCACCTGGAAAAAGTATGATGGAGGAAGAGTAAATGAAAAGGTAAACTCACTCAGGATCCTTTTAAAGATCACATCTAGCTGTTTGATCAGATCTCTGTTTTACTGCCAGCTTCTCTGGTGGCTCAGCAGGAAAGAACCCACCTGCCAAGAGGGGAGTGGCAGGTTCCGCCCCTGGGTCCAGGAAGATTCTCTGGAAAGGGAAATGGCAACCCACTCCATTGTTTTTGCTTGGGAAATCCCATGGACAGAGGAGGCTGGTAGGCTACAGTCCATGGGGTCACAAGAGAGTTGTGCACAACCTAGCGACTAAACAGCAACTGCTTTGCCACGGAAGGCAGTAGTGGATTTGGAGGAAATGTGTGCTGGTGCTTACTGCTTAGCTCCATGGGAGCATTCCTGGAGGTTACGTGTGGAGGACAGTTTGTACAATCAGGCTGTTACCAGTCCTAATCAGGAAGCCTCTCTAACTCTGGGGTTCCTTCTCCACAGTTCCGTTCGTCTGCTTGCCTGAAACCCGTGGTCTTAAAATGCATTTGTGCAGTAGAATTATGAGGGTGCTTTTGAATGGCACAAATCCCCAGGCTCCAGAGATTCCTAATTATCGAGCTGGGGTGGGCACCCCTGGGCATGGATATTTCAGAACTCCCTGGATAGTTTTAGTCTGTGGCCAGGGATGGGCGCAACCATCATCGTGAGTCCTGCCTCTGTTCTAGAACACTGCTTTCCTCTAGTCTTTTCTGATGAGGCTGTTTTCCCTCTCGCCCATGTACCCCAGTGTCAGAAAGTGGAGTTCATGTCCTTGGTTCTTGTCAGACCATTTTTCCTTCTCTCAAAATCTCTCAGACCTTTGGAGGCTGTGCTCTATGAATACATTGGTGCTGTTGTCCAATACCTCATTTTATCCTCACTTTTTAAAGATTTGGCACCAGGCCTGCTGTCTTCCTGTCTGTCCCACCAACCTGTCACCCGCTCCTCTGCTTTCTGAGCTTCTTGCTGTCCTCCTCTGCTCTGTCCTTTGTTCCCACTCACCTCTGCCTCCCACACTAGGGCTTCATGCTGCGCCTTATTATCAGAAGAGGCTCCATGGTCTAAGTCACTAATTCTGATGTCCACTCTCCAATCACAGCGGACTCTCCTTCCAGTTTGCTTGCCCACGCACCTCTCTGCACTCACCCTAATTGCTGGAAGCCCTCTGCCACTGTCTCCATCTGTCCCCTCCCTGCCTCTTTCATTCCCCTCTGTGTCCAGGAGAGCCTCTTAATAAGAGTCTCTCTGGCAAACACTTTCAACTCTCTGCCTCCTCTTTCTTTCGGTCACACCCATCTGCGTGAAAACTAGTTCCGGATTATAGAAACATCAGCCTTCTCTGCTCTTGCATCTGCTAATCTGAAACCTACTAGAGAAACATTTCAAGCACATATCTAAGCAGGTCGTACAGTCAGTTATCAGCCTCATTTGGGCCCTTCACACTGCTGCATGATCATCTTCCGTCTCTCAGTCTCTAACTTGCTCCCCCATTTGGCTGTTTCACCCTCAGTTGTCTCCTGTGTCCCTGAAAAACAGAGTGCATCAGGTGGAACTTCTTGCTTCTGCACTCATCACTTCCTCTCATGGGGGAGACAGTGTCCCTGCTCCATTGGGAAGCCTGTCCCTCCACTTGTTTTCAGATCATTTACACATTCTTACAAATTCTACTCCCTGGCTCTGTCTCTTTTGCATTTCCCCATCTGCATGTAAATAGGTTTTGGTCTCTCTCACCGTAGAAACTAGCCTTCCTGGGGTCTTCTGTGCTTTTCGGTATTCTCTCTTCTTGGTTCTTGTCAGACCCCAATTTTCCTCTGTTTTCTCATGTACCCCAGTGTCAGAAAGTGGAGTTCATGTCCTTGGTTCTTGTCAGACCATTTTTCCTTCTCTCAAAATCTCTCAGACCTTTGGAGGCTGTGCTCTATGAATACATTGGTGCTGTTGTCCAATACCTCATTTTATCCTCACTTTTTAAAGATTTGGCACCAGGCCTGCTGTCTTCCTGTCTGTCCCACCAACCTGTCACCCGCTCCTCTGCTTTCTGAGCTTCTTGCTGTCCTCCTCTGCTCTGTCCTTTGTTCCCACTCACCTCTGCCTCCCACACTAGGGCTTCATGCTGCGCCTTATTATCAGAAGAGGCTCCATGGTCTAAGTCACTAATTCTGATGTCCACTCTCCAATCACAGCGGACTCTCCTTCCAGTTTGCTTGCCCACGCACCTCTCTGCACTCACCCTAATTGCTGGAAGCCCTCTGCCACTGTCTCCATCTGTCCCCTCCCTGCCTCTTTCATTCCCCTCTGTGTCCAGGAGAGCCTCTTAATAAGAGTCTCTCTGGCAAACACTTTCAACTCTCTGCCTCCTCTTTCTTTCGGTCACACCCATCTGCGTGAAAACTAGTTCCGGATTATAGAAACATCAGCCTTCTCTGCTCTTGCATCTGCTAATCTGAAACCTACTAGAGAAACATTTCAAGCACATATCTAAGCAGGTCGTACAGTCAGTTATCAGCCTCATTTGGGCCCTTCACACTGCTGCATGATCATCTTCCGTCTCTCAGTCTCTAACTTGCTCCCCCATTTGGCTGTTTCACCCTCAGTTGTCTCCTGTGTCCCTGAAAAACAGAGTGCATCAGGTGGAACTTCTTGCTTCTGCACTCATCACTTCCTCTCATGGGGGAGACAGTGTCCCTGCTCCATCGGGAAGCCTGTCCCTCCACTTGTTTTCAGATCATTTACACATTCTTACAAATTCTACTCCCTGGCTCTGTCTCTTTTGCATTTCCCCATCTGCATGTAAATAGGTTTTGGTCTCTCTCACCGTAGAAACTAGCCTTCCTGGGGTCTTCTGTGCTTTTCGGTATTCTCTCTTCTCTTTCAAAGAATTGTCGTCAGCCACTTTCTTCTCTCCCATTGGCCCCTTCCTGAAATCTGGCTTCTGTTCCTAGCCCTCCACTGCCAAGACTTTCGCTCATGTCTTCAGTGACTTCCATGACCGTCAATCCAGTGGGCATCTTCAAGTTTTCGTTGTATTTAAAGCCTCAGCACTCATGCACATGCCCACTCCTTGCTCTGGGAAATACCCTGTGCTCTCTCCTGGGTCTCCTTCCACCTCTCTCCTTTTTAAACTTCTTTTGAGGCCATGGAAAGATACAGAACATTTTGAAGAATAATGAAACATCCCGATTTTTACTATCCAGAGTTAGCAAGTTTTCATATGCTGTTCTATTTGTTTCTTGTCTTTATTGCATGGAGTAAAACACGGTGTATAAAGCTTAGCTCCCATACAATCAACTTTATCTTTCCTGTTCCCCTCCACTTCTTCAGAGTAACACTGTCATGAGTTTCCAGTGCATCTTCATAGTTTGTTTTCTCTACTTTAATATAGACCGTATGTGCCCAGAACCAATGTAACGGGAAATATTTTTGGTGAAGTTCTCTCTCAAATTAATGTAAATCATATCCTGTTTACACTTGTCCTCCACTTCACATTCCACCTTGTTGCTAAAGTGATCTCTGAAAGTTGTGTATCTGATCACATCACTCCCCTGCTTAAAACACTGTGACATCCCAAGACCTTCGTAGAACCTTCAAGGCTGTGCAGGTTTCAGTTCTTGCCTACCTCTCTGGTCTCATCTGTTTGCTAGGCTTTCATCCCTTTCTTACATCCCTCTGTTGTATCACTGGTGTGGACATTTCCCAGATGCTTTGAAACTGTAGACTTGTTCTGGAACCCCATCATCTTCTCTTCACCTGGCTAACTCCTACTCATCCTTCAAGTTGCAGCCTAAATGTTTCTTTCTCAAAACAGACTTTCCTGATTCTCTAGAAGGCATCCTGCCCCCTCCTTGTTTAGTTACTAAGTCATGTCTGACTGCTTTGCGACCCCATGGACTGTAGCCCCCCAGGCTACTCTGTCCATAGAATGCTCCAGGCAAGAATACTGGAGTGGGTCGTCATGCTCTCCTCCAGGGGATCTTCCCAACCCAGGGATCAAACCTGTGTCTCCTGCTTTGGCAGGCAGGTTCTTTACCACAAGCACCATCTGGGAAACCCTGTCACCCCGTCCTCTCTGTGTTCTCAAAGTACCCTGCCCAATCAGTCCAGCTGTCACAGCTAGAGATAATTTTTGGTCTAGTAGCTCGTTGGATGATTTTCTTTCCTGTTAGAGCACAAGCTCCTTGGGTTGTGTGGCTGTGTCACTGTTATTTCTCCTGTATCTCTAGCACCTGTCAGGCAGTAGGGGCCTGGTGCCTAAAAGACAGGGTAAACTAGTGAAAGAAGTAAGTTCTTTTTCAAGGATTCAGTAGGAAAAGAAATAGACTGTGGGGTGGGGTAGGACCCCATTTAAAAAGGGAAAGAAACACATTAGGACATTATTTTGAGATTTCAGTTGCCAAGAAGAACAGACTCTAGGCTTTTCCCCAACATAGATTTCAGCCTATGCTGTCTAACACTGTCATGAGTTTCCAGTGCATCTTCATAGTTTGTTTTCTCTACTTTAATATAGACCGTATGTGCCCAGAACCAATGTAACGGGAAATATTTTTGGTGAAGTTCTCTCTCAAATTAATGTAAATCATATCCTGTTTACACTTGTCCTCCACTTCACATTCCACCTTGTTGCTAAAGTGATCTCTGAAAGTTGTGTATCTGATCACATCACTCCCCTGCTTAAAACACTGTGACATCCCAAGACCTTCGTAGAACCTTCAAGGCTGTGCAGGTTTCAGTTCTTGCCTACCTCTCTGGTCTCATCTGTTTGCTAGGCTTTCATCCCTTTCTTACATCCCTCTGTTGTATCACTGGTGTGGACATTTCCCAGATGCTTTGAAACTATAGACTTGTTCTGGAACCCCATCATCTTCTCTTCACCTGGCTAACTCCTACTCATCCTTCAAGTTGCAGCCTAAATGTTTCTTTCTCAAAACAGACTTTCCTGATTCTCTAGAAGGCATCCTGCCCCCTCCTTGTTTAGTTACTAAGTCATGTCTGACTGCTTTGCGACCCCATGGACTGTAGCCCCCAGGCTACTCTGTCCATAGAATGCCCCAGGCAAGAATACTGGAGTGGGTCGTCATGCTCTCCTCCAGGGGATCTTCCCAACCCAGGGATCAAACCTGTGTCTCCTGCTTTGGCAGGCAGGTTCTTTACCACAAGCACCATCTGGGAAACCCTGTCACCCCGTCCTCTCTGTGTTCTCAAAGTACCCTGCCCAATCAGTCCAGCTGTCACAGCTAGAGATAATTTTTGGTCTAGTAGCTCGTTGGATGATTTTCTTTCCTGTTAGAGCACAAGCTCCTTGGGTTGTGTGGCTGTGTCACTGTTATTTCTCCTGTATCTCTAGCACCTGTCAGGCAGTAGGGGCCTGGTGCCTAAAAGACAGGGTAAACTAGTGAAAGAAGTAAGTTCTTTTTCAAGGATTCAGTAGGAAAAGAAATAGACTGTGGGGTGGGGTAGGACCCCATTTAAAAAGGGAAAGAAACACATTAGGACATTATTTTGAGATTTCAGTTGCCAAGAAGAACAGACTCTAGGCTTTTCCCCAACATAGACCTTTCAGCCTATGCTGTCTAACTTGTGTTTTGAATGACAAAAGAAGGAATTTACAGATGTGAACAATGAGTAGATAACCACAATTACAAAGCAAGATGCTTGAAAATGAGGTACAGTAAGAATAGAAATGTAATGCTGGAAGACCACCGTGGTTTGAATTCCCTGGAGACGATGTAAGACCATCTCCAGGGATGGCTCTCCCAGCAGGCTCACAGTGCTTTCCTGTCTGCCCTTGTAACTAGCTTCACGGGTGGTGCCCTCTCCATGTGTAACAATTGTGCCACTGTTTCCAAGGGCTGCTTGGGCTCCATTCCCTTCTGATAGCAAATCATTATTTGGGAAGTGAAGAGAATGGTAGATTAGAAATAGGACCATGAATGAACAATAAATGTTAAGTAAACCAGAACTCCATTTTTTCCCTCACAAGAGCTCTTTGCATTTAATTGAAGTCTTTAGTTATGTAACACAGAGCCGAAGCTAGGTCTGACCTTATTTTCATCTTTCTGTTCCAACCTAACTTCTTTTAATGGTCCCTCCTACTGCCATTCAGACTTAAAAGAGGATCTGTTTAAATATGAGTTTGTTTAAAAATGCAGTTTGCTAAATGTAATTTATAATTCTCATAACCAGATAAACCAAATGATGAAACACCAGTTTGGAATCTGCTGTTCGGCCAAAAGAATGATGGAAAGTAAAATATGCTTATTTTTTAAGAACGTTTTTCAAGGTCTTTCTTCTAGGTAGTGGGAAGCCTCTGAAAGAGGGCTTTGCACTGGCCCATGCTTAGCTTAATATCAAATTTTTAACAGCTTCAAATTCATTCCAAATCTAGTTTTTAGATTATGTGAGAAAACCACTGAACTGGTATCAACTGAAAAGACATTTTCTAGGCTATTTATGATGAGTGTGTATTTAAGAGCAATTTTATAACTAGAAAGATGGAGGCAACCAAGGGTGTTTTGTTTGTTTTAACATTGAAGTCTTAAAACAGAAGACAGCTGTTTGAAACATCAAACTTAGGCTGGATAATTGTGGACAATGAAAGTGCATGGGTTTTGAAATCTGGCTCTATTCCCCAACATAGACCTTTCAGCCTATGCTGTCTAACTTGTGTTTTGAATGACAAAAGAAGGAATTTACAGATGTGAACAATGAGTAGATAACCACAATTACAAAGCAAGATGCTTGAAAATGAGGTACAGTAAGAATAGAAATGTAATGCTGGAAGACCACCGTGGTTTGAATTCCCTGGAGACGATGTAAGACCATCTCCAGGGATGGCTCTCCCAGCAGGCTCACAGTGCTTTCCTGTCTGCCCTTGTAACTAGCTTCACGGGTGGTGCCCTCTCCATGTGTAACAATTGTGCCACTGTTTCCAAGGGCTGCTTGGGCTCCATTCCCTTCTGATAGCAAATCATTATTTGGGAAGTGAAGAGAATGGTAGATTAGAAATAGGACCATGAATGAACAATAAATGTTAAGTAAACCAGAACTCCATTTTTTCCCTCACAAGAGCTCTTTGCATTTAATTGAAGTCTTTAGTTATGTAACACAGAGCCGAAGCTAGGTCTGACCTTATTTTCATCTTTCTGTTCCAACCTAACTTCTTTTAATGGTCCCTCCTACTGCCATTCAGATTTAAAAAGAGGATCTGTTTAAATATGAGTTTGTTTAAAAATGCAGTTTGCTAAATGTAATTTATAATTCTCATAACCAGATAAACCAAATGATGAAACACCAGTTTGGAATCTGCTGTTCGGCCAAAAGAATGATGAAAAGTAAAATATGCTTATTTTTTAAGAACGTTTTTCAAGGTCTTTCTTCTAGGTAGTGGGAAGCCTCTGAAAGAGGGCTTTGCACTGGCCCATGCTTAGCTTAATATCAAATTTTTAACAGCTTCAAATTCATTCCAAATCTAGTTTTTAGATTATGTGAGAAAACCACTGAACTGGTATCAACTGAAAAGACATTTTCTAGGCTATTTATGATGAGTGTGTATTTAAGAGCAATTTTATAACTAGAAAGATGGAGGCAACCAAGGGTGTTTTGTTTGTTTTAACATTGAAGTCTTAAAACAGAAGACAGCTGTTTGAAACATCAAACTTAGGCTGGATAATTGTGGACAATGAAAGTGCATTTAAAAAATGATATACTTGGATCTAAAGTAGATTTTTAAGTGAAGTATAAAAATGACATCTTTGAATACAAAATGATCCTCTGGAAACTCCTCTATACTTAGAAAATAAAAGAACGGTTTCCTAAAGTCTTAACCTGACTTTGGATTTTGTACCTGGGCAAGTCTCTAGGTAATAGTTCTATAAAACACTGACAACATGTAACTAGCTATATTGAAGACTGTTTTCAGAGACAAGTTTTCGGTGGAAATGAGCTTAAATATTACCTTATACAACACACGCCATACTGTTCTGCACTTCCCCAAAGTTTCAGATGACTTAGTCACAAGGTACTAGTGCTTAATTGGTGCTTCAAAATTTAAGACAGGTGGAACAATTGATGTCACGTTCTTTGTGAAACCTCTTAAATACACCTTTATTCATAACCAGGTGCTTATTAATTTAAACTAGAATGTTACATTTTAACACTTGAACTGAAAACCTACCCATCCGTTTTCTTAAGAAATATTATGTCATGAGCCATATTATTAAGACTTAACAAAAACACACACGTTGATTTCCTCCTCGTTCCTCTCCCTTTCTCTCCATGCTTCAAAGCGATCGAGTCATTTCCTTTCTCCAAAAGGCCCTGTAAAGCTTCTTTCCTGTTTAAGCAAACTTTTGAAAGGCCCTAACTCCTCTCCTCCTCCCCATTTCTGTACCCTTCTCTATTCTGTGAACAAGATTGCAAGCACAGATTTCTTGTATTGTTGTAACCCAGTGTTGACATCATTTTGCTAGATTTCCTTGCCTTGAGCACTTTTCCATTTTTGTGTAATTTCTTAGTCTGTACAATTCCTGGTCAAGTTTTTGGGGGTCGGGATAGGAGAGAAAACTGTTCAGCTGTTTTTCTTATAAAACACCCATGTAAACTGTCCTAAGAATGCCGTTGGTAGTCCTGACCCGCTCCCATGGAGGGAGAGTCAGCCTTGTGCTCTCAGGTTTCTCTCGCGATGTGGTACGGAAGGATGGTGACTGTCTCTGGATCACATTACAAAGTCATCGTCATCCTTCCAGCCGCTCAGGCCAAGCAGCTGAGAGTCACCTAGATTCCTCCTGTTTGTTCTCCCTTGCTTCACGTCCAGAGCATCATCAGCCCCTGTTGGCTCTGCTTTCAGGATGTAACTAGAGTCTGACCACTTCTCCTCTGCCCTGTTATCACACTAGTCCACGCCACCCGCGTTTTCTTCTGAAGTCTTCTCTTGACTGGTCTTCCTGCTCCGGAATGTGCTCTATTCTGTGCCTTACAATCAAATCTCCATGTGACTGTTAGAAAGATACATTAAGTTATTGTTTTCAGGAAAGTCTTATCACTTCTTTGCTCCAAACTATTCAGTGATTTCTCTCCCACCTCCTCGGGGTGAAAGTCAAAGCCCAGGCCTGGTTTTCTGCCTCTCCTGCTCATCTCCTCTCTGTTCCCTCTCTCACTCCACAAACTACCATATTCTCTTGTTTCTCTTCCAGAAACACTGTTTCCTGAGATATCCCTTGGGCTCACTCCTTCACCTTCTTCAGATGTTTGTTCAAATATCCAGTGTCCCTGACTACCATATATATAATTACAAATCCTCTACCTGTTATACTTCCTCTGCTACCGCTTCCCCTGGTCCATTTTCCTCATGGCCCTTTTTGCCCTATGAGCCTGCATGTGTTTACTCACTTACTGGTTTAGTGTCTGTGTCCTCACACTCGGGCCGAACTTCAAGAGAGCAGGGAGAGGGCTTCCCTGGTGGTCCAGTGGGTAAGGACACCACCTTGCAGTGCAAGGGGCGCCGGTTCCATCCCTGACCTGAGAAGATCCCATGTGCCACGGAGCGGCTGGACCGATGTGTCCAACTATTGAGCTGGAGCTCTGGAGCACATGTGCCCAGAGCCAGTGCTCTGCAGCGAGAGAGGCCACTGCAATGGGAGGCCACACAGGCCAAAGAACAAAGATAAATGAGTGAAAGATCGATAGAAGTGGCCAATAACAACAACAAAAAAGAGGGCAGTGAGTGACTTTCATGTGCCACTGCATCCCCGGTGCTTAGAACATTTCCTGCCACATCTTAGAGATGCAGAATGTATTTGCTGAATAAATGAGTGAATAACCACACCTTAACAGGTATAATGTCATTCATGTTAGAGCCACTGGGTGCATGGACTATACTAGGCTACATTTAAAGCAAAGTGAGTAGCTCTCTGTCAAGGAATGCTCCCAAATACACAGTTCTCTTGAACAGTTTCTTGTTCTGATGTTACAGTAGGCAGCTCTTGGTGATTTTTAATTTTTTGTTCTTAATACCGTTTGCTTTGGGGCAGTGCTGCTGTTCCATGGTGAGAAAAGGAGTAGGGCATGCTGAGCTAGAAGGTTCTGAATGAAGAATATCTGGTATGATAATGAGGCTGTTGCTTGCTCATTACTTCAGATATTCACTTTCAAAGACCAAGAGGTTAAGGACAGCTGACCTCACATCACAGCCTCTGTGTGGGTCTCTGTATTTGCTTATGCAGCCGTAATAAAATCTCACAGGCTGGATGTCTTAACAATCCATGTATATTTTCTCCTAATTCTGGAGGCTGCTAGAAATCTACGATCAAGGTTCTGGCTGATTTGATTTCTGGTGAACACTGTCTTCCCAGCTTGCCGACGCTTCCCTCTCACTGTTTCCCCACGTGGCCTTTCCAGGGGATGTGCAAGCAGGAAACAGACAGTGAGCTTTCTTGTCTCATATTATAAAGACGCTAATCCTATTGAATCAAGGGCCCAATCTTACGATCTCTTGTAACCTGAGTTACCTTTCTACTCCAAATGGAGCCCCACAGAGGGTTAGGGCTTTAACCAAGGGGGAAAACAGGTATTCAATTCCTAAAAGCCTCCCTTCCAGGGTTAGCTGAATCCTGGGAAATCTCTTGCTTACTGTCCTCCAGGCAGGCTTACATAAAGAAGCGTCCAGCAGAGCTCTTGGGTTTCGGTCTCATATTTCAAGAAGTTCTCACATGATCTTTGTTAACTTCACCTTCAAATAATGTCCATATACATACATATACCACATGTATGAAAGTAACCATACTCTTTAAAATATTAATATATAGCATATGTATATATACAGCTTATTAAATATATATAACATATAGAAAACTACTGTATTATTTACTTTATTGAACTATAGTTAATTTACAATAGTATATTAGTTTCAGGTGTACAACAGAGTGATCTGATATTCTTATACCTTGTACTCATTTTAAAGCTAATATAAAATATTGGCTATATTCTCTGTGCTGTATAGCATATCCTTCTAGTTTATTTTATACATGGTGGTGGTAGTTTAGTCACTAAGTCTTGTCTGACTCTTTCGACTCCATGAACTGTAGCCTGCCAGACTCCTCTGTCTATGGATTTGCCAGGCAAGAGTACTAGAGTGGGTTGCCATTTCCTTCTCCAGGGGACCTTGCCGACCCAGGGATTGAACCCGGGTCTCCTGCATTGCAGGCAGATTCTTTACCAACTGAGCCACCAGGAAAGCTCCTATTTTATATGTAGTCGTATGTTTCTCTTAACCACCTACCTCTCTCGCCCATCCCCTTCCCTCTCTACACGTCTCTGTATTTGCTTATGCAGCCGTAATAAAATCTCACAGGCTGGATGTCTTAACAATCCATGTATATTTTCTCCTAATTCTGGAGGCTGCTAGAAATCTACGATCAAGGTTCTGGCTGATTTGATTTCTGGTGAACACTGTCTTCCCAGCTTGCCGACGCTTCCCTCTCACTGTTTCCCCACGTGGCCTTTCCAGGGGATGTGCAAGCAGGAAACAGACAGTGAGCTTTCTTGTCTCATATTATAAAGACGCTAATCCTATTGAATCAAGGGCCCAATCTTACGATCTCTTGTAACCTGAGTTACCTTTCTACTCCAAATGGAGCCCCACAGAGGGTTAGGGCTTTAACCAAGGGGGAAAACAGGTATTCAATTCCTAAAAGCCTCCCTTCCAGGGTTAGCTGAATCCTGGGAAATCTCTTGCTTACTGTCCTCCAGGCAGGCTTACATAAAGAAGCGTCCAGCAGAGCTCTTGGGTTTCGGTCTCATATTTCAAGAAGTTCTCACATGATCTTTGTTAACTTCACCTTCAAATAATGTCCATATACATACATATACCACATGCATGAAAGTAACCATACTCTTTAAAATATTAATATATAGCATATGTATATATACAGCTTATTAAATATATATAACATATAGAAAACTACTGTATTATTTACTTTATTGAACTATAGTTAATTTACAATAGTATATTAGTTTCAGGTGTACAACAGAGTGATCTGATATTCTTATACCTTGTACTCATTTTAAAGCTAATATAAAATATTGGCTATATTCTCTGTGCTGTATAGCATATCCTTCTAGTTTATTTTATACATGGTGGTGGTAGTTTAGTCACTAAGTCTTGTCTGACTCTTTCGACTCCATGAACTGTAGCCTGCCAGACTCCTCTGTCTATGGATTTGCCAGGCAAGAGTACTAGAGTGGGTTGCCATTTCCTTCTCCAGGGGACCTTGCCGACCCAGGGATTGAACCCGGGTCTCCTGCATTGCAGGCAGATTCTTTACCAACTGAGCCACCAGGAAAGCTCCTATTTTATATGTAGTCGTATGTTTCTCTTAACCACCTACCCTCTCTCGCCCATCCCCCTTCCCTCTCTACACTGATAACCTTGTTATCTATATCTGTAAGTCTGTTTTAGTTTTATTATATTGATTAATTAATTTAATATTTTTTATATTCAACATGTAAATGATGATGTATAATATTTATCTTTCTGTGTCTGACTTATCTCTCTGAGCATAATACCTACCAGAATCATGTTGTTGCAAAAGGTAAATTTTCATTCTTTTTAACAGATGGGTAATACTCTATTGCATGTATACCTGTTTTCTATTACATGTGTACCTCACAGCTTCTTTATGTATTCGTCTGTTGATGGGGACATTAATTACTGTCTGTATCTTGGCTGTTATAAATAATGCTGCTGTAAACACTGGGGTGCATGTATCTTTTCAAATTAGAGTTTTCATTTTCTTTGGATCTTTCCCCAGGAGTAGAAATGCTCAACCATATGATACTTCTGTTTTCAATTTTTAAGGAATCTTTATGCCATTTTTCATACTGATTGCACCAATTTAGATTCCCACAAATGGTATACAAGGGTTCTTCTCCATATCCTCACCAACATTGATAATTCATGGTCTTTTTGAAGGTAGCCATTTTAACAGGGTGTGAGGTTCATTTTCGTTTTGACTTGCCTTTCTCTGATGATTAGTGACATTGAACATCTTTTCATTTGCCTGTTGGCCATCAGTATATCTTCTTTGAAAAAGTAGATATTCAGGTCTTCTGCCCATTTTTTTTTTTTTTTAAGATTTATTTATTTTATTTATTTTTGGGCGGGGGTCGAGTTGGGGAGGGGGTCGGGTTGGGGAGGGAGGGGAGCGGGCGGGCCACTTCAACTGGTCTTTCATTTCTCTGCTTTCATCCATCTTTTGTTCCTTGGCTCCCGCGGGCCTCCCATCGCGGTGGCGTCTGTTGTCGCAGAGCGCCGGCTCTGGGCACATGCGCTCCAGAGCTCCGGCTCAGTGATTGGACACATCAGTCCAGCCGCTCTGCGGCACGTGGGATCTTCCCAGGCCAGGGCTCGAACCGGCGCCCCTTGCAGTGCAAGGCGGTGTCCTTATCCACTGGACCACCAGGGGAAGCCCTGCCCATTTTTTAAATTGAGTTGTGTGAGCTGTATTTGGGTATTAATCCCTTATTGAGCGTGTCAATTTCAAATATTTTCTCCCATTCAGTATATTGTCTTTTAATTTTGTCAATGGTTTTCATTGCTGTGCAAAAGCACATGTGTTTAGTTTTGCTTTTGTTTTCTTTGCCCTCAGTTTCTGCTGTTGTTCAGTCGCTTGGTTGTGTCTGACTCTTTGCACCCCCATGCACTGCAGCACGCCAGGCTTCCTGTCCTTCACCATCTCCTGGAGTTTGCTCAAGCTCTTGTCCATTGAGTCAGTGATGCCATGCAACCGTCTCCTCCTCTGTCACCTCCTTCTCCTCCCGCCCTCAATCTTTCCCAGCAACAGGGTATTTTTCAATGAGTGGATCTTCATAGAGAGATCCAAAAAAAAGAGAAAAACTTAATGTGAATGATGTCAAAGAGTGGTCTATATTTTCTTCTTGGAATTTTGTGCCTCCTGGTCCCGTGTGTGTGTGTGTGGCGTGGGTCTCTTTGAGTTCACCTTGTTTGAGACCCTCTGTGCTTCCTGTACCTGTATGTTTCCTTCTTCAGGTTTGGGAAGTTTTCAACTGTAATTTAATCAAATTCATTTTCAACCCCTTGCTGTCTTTCTTCTCCTTCTGGGATCCTTAACACGTGAACTTTAGAATGATGTTGACATAGAGACCCTTTTAATTGTGCCCATTTTAATAAATTTGTTTCTTTTTACTGTTTTGATTGAGTGATTTCCATTATTCTGTCTTCCAGATCACTTACGTGTTCTTCTGTATCCCATAGTCTGCTGTTCATTTCTTCTAGTGTGCTTTTCATTTTAGTTATTGTATTCTTCAGCTCTGACTGGTTCTTTTTTATATTTCCTAATTCTTTGTTACAATTTGCATGTGTTCATCTATTCTTTTCCCAAGTTCAGTTAGCGTTCTTATTACTAATGCTTTGAGCTTTTTATCTGGTAAATGATTTACCTGTTTCATTGTTTTTAGGGTTTTTTTTTTTTTCCTTTTGTTTGTAGCAAGTCCTCAGTTTTCTTACTATGTTTAACTTTCTGTCTGAAATTAGGTGAACCAGTTACCGATCCCTGTCTTGAAGGGAATGTCCTTGTGTGGGAATGCCCTTATGAAGTCTGTGTGTGCCCAGAGGCTCTGGTGGGAGGGCTGGGTCTGAATTGGATGCAGGCCATGTCTTTCCCCAGGGTGTGCTAGTAGTTGCTGCTTTGGTGGGAGATGGGGCTGGAGGTGGAGGGCTAGGACCAGAGCCAGGAATGAGCCAGGACTTCTGTGCCCAGTGGCTGTTACTGCCTTGTTAGGGGCAGGGACAGAGCCTAAGGTGCTGGAACAGCAGCCCTGAGGGTCAGGTCTGAGGTAGTTCTGTTTCTGCGAAGTGTGTGTTCTCCCATCTCCTGGCAAGGGCCCTTTTGTCCCAGAGGGGAGCAGGGCTGAAGCCGGAGGAGCCAGAGCAGGTGCCAGATGGGGTCCAGGGAGCGTGCTGAATTCATTGGTACATCAGTCAGAGTTCCAGACATCTCCCCATCCACTGCCTTCACGAGGGGCAGTACTTGCTGTCTTTGCCTGTTCAGATGCAGTGCTTGAGCTGAACCAGCTCTGTCCCCCTGGCAGTGCGGCCTCCACCCTGGTGGGAGGCTGTCCTGGAGCTAGTGGAGCCAGGGCAGGAGCTGGGACGGTTGCAAGAAACCAGCTGGAGCCCGGGACGTGTCAGTCGGCTCCCTCAGCTTCATTCCTGGGAGTACCCAAGCATACGAGTTCTCTTCGGGTTCTCTTACAACCCTCCGGTGAGCGGCCCTGGTCGTCCTGACAGCTAAGAGGGCCTGTCTTCCCAGCGTCAGCCACCAGGGCTGTGTGCCCGCCCCACGGTCTGAACCCCTCACTGCCCAGGGAGGATCTCTGCATCTCTGTCCACGCCTAGAAGCAGGTGCCTGTGATCAAGAGCTTCTCTTCCGTTCCTTCCTGACTCTCTGCATTCTTCTTTGCAGCCTTGGTGGCAAAAGAGTCCTCCAGTCTCTAGCTTTTTCAGTTAGCTTTTTATTTTGGTAAATGATTTACCTGTTTCATTGTTTTTAGGGTTTTTTTTTTTTTCCTTTTGTTTGTAGCAAGTCCTCAGTTTTCTTACTATGTTTAACTTTCTGTCTGAAATTAGGTGAACCAGTTACCGATCCCTGTCTTGAAGGGAATGTCCTTGTGTGGGAATGCCCTTATGAAGTCTGTGTGTGCCCAGAGGCTCTGGTGGGAGGGCTGGGTCTGAATTGGATGCAGGCCATGTCTTTCCCCAGGGTGTGCTAGTAGTTGCTGCTTTGGTGGGAGATGGGGCTGGAGGTGGAGGGCTAGGACCAGAGCCAGGAATGAGCCAGGACTTCTGTGCCCAGTGGCTGTTACTGCCTTGTTAGGGGCAGGGACAGAGCCTAAGGTGCTGGAACAGCAGCCCTGAGGGTCAGGTCTGAGGTAGTTCTGTTTCTGCGAAGTGTGTGTTCTCCCATCTCCTGGCAAGGGCCCTTTTGTCCCAGAGGGGAGCAGGGCTGAAGCCGGAGGAGCCAGAGCAGGTGCCAGATGGGGTCCAGGGAGCGTGCTGAATTCATTGGTACATCAGTCAGAGTTCCAGACATCTCCCCATCCACTGCCTTCACGAGGGGCAGTACTTGCTGTCTTTGCCTGTTCAGATGCAGTGCTTGAGCTGAACCAGCTCTGTCCCCCTGGCAGTGCGGCCTCCACCCTGGTGGGAGGCTGTCCTGGAGCTAGTGGAGCCAGGGCAGGAGCTGGGACGGTTGCAAGAAACCAGCTGGAGCCCGGGACGTGTCAGTCGGCTCCCTCAGCTTCATTCCTGGGAGTACCCAAGCATACGAGTTCTCTTCGCGGGTTCTCTTACAACCCTCCGGTGAGCTGCCCTGGTCTTCATGACAGCTAAGAGGGCCTGTCTTCCCAGCGTCAGCCACCAGGGCTGTGTGCCCGCCCCACGGTCTGAACCCCTCACTGCCCAGGGAGGATCTCTGCATCTCTGTCCACGCCTAGAAGCAGGTGCCTGTGATCAAGAGCTTCTCTTCCGTTCCTTCCTGACTCTCTGCATTCTTCTTTGCAGCCTTGGTGGCAAAAGAGTCCTCCAGTCTCTAGCTTATTTTTAAATGAGAATTATTCTATATTTAGATGTCTTTTTAAAAGTTGTATTTTTTGATTGAAGTATAGGTGGTTTACAGTGTTTCATATGTACAGCAAAGTGATCCAGTTATACATATATCTGTTTATTCTTTTAAAGATTCTTTTCCATTTTATATGATACTGAATATAGCTTCTGCGCTATACAGTAAGTTTTTGGTGTTTATTTTATATTCAGTACTGTGTATCTGTTCATCTAAATGACAAATTTATCCTTTTCCTAGGTGGCGCTAATGGTAAAGAACCCACCCCACAATGCAGGGGACAGAAAAGACGCTGATTCAGTCCCTGGATTGGGAAGATTCCCTGGAGGAGGGCATGGCAACCCACTCCACTATTCTTCCCTGGAGAATCCCATGGACAGAGGAGCCTGGTGGCCTACAGTCTATGAATCGCGAAGAGTTAAACATGACTGAAGCAACGCAGCGCACACTCATGCTCTGCCCCCTTAGGTAGGTTCATTTTCTGTGTCTGTTGTAGATGTATCATTTCTCTCTCTCTCTCTCTCTTTTTTATTGTATACCAAAAACATTTTTATTGGGGTGTAGCCAATCAACAATTCTGTGATAGTTTCAGGTGAACAGTGAAGACATATACACGTATCCATTCTCCCCTAAAACTTCTCCCATCCAGGCTGGTACATCACATTAAGCAGAGTTCCATGTGCTATGTAATAAATTTTTGTTGGTTATCCATTTCAAGCATGGCAGTATGTATTTGACGTTCCCAGAGTCCCCAAGCATCCCTCCCCCACTGCAACCATGAATTCATTTTCTAAGTTTGTGAGTCTCTTTCTGTTTTGTAAATAAGTTCATTTGTATCATTTGTTTTTAGAATCCACATAAAAGGGATGTCATATGATAGTTCTTCTCTGTCTGACTTACTTCACTCAGTATGACACTTTCTAGGTCCATCCATATTGCTACAAATGGTGTTGTTTCCTTCTTTTTAATGGCCAAGTAATATTCCATTTTATATATATATATATATATATATATATATATATATCTCCATTCTTCTGTCAGCAGACATTTAGGTGGTTTCCATGTCTTGTCTATTGTAAACAATGCTGCAGTGAACACTGGGGAGCATGTATCTCTTCAGGCCACGTTTTTCTCTGGCTAGATGCCCAGGAGTGAGATTGCAGGGTCATAGTGTTTTAAGGAACCTCCACCCAGGTCTCCACAGTGGCTGTACCAGTTTACATTCTGTGGTGGATGTATTTTTGATATGTTTGTCGGGGAGATGAGCTCTGCCATCTTGATCTCCTCTTTCTGTATTATTGTTTTAAAAATTAAGTGTTTGCACAGTGCCTATGAGCCTGGTGTAGCCCTTCTTATCTTTTGGTGTATGGAACATCTGGCCTCAGTACATCAGAGGGACTGCCTTCTAGACTTGGGAGCTGTGTGCCCTGCGCTGGCCGTCTCTGTTACTCTTGGTTGTCATCCGAGCCTCGGCTCTGCCCCAGAGCAGTTCTTTCCTGTATCTTACTGGATGGGTCTCCTATGCCTCTCCTGGGTCCATAGCTGCCTTCTTGCCCCATTCCAGGACTTCTGTAGAATGAAGTCTCCCCCTGTCCCGCAATCTTCACTCTCTTCAGTGACTAACCTTTCCACCTCTGGCTCTTTCCTAATATGGCCTACCAAAAGACCCTGGGTGCTTTAAAGACATTCTTAGGTTTCAGGGTAGAGCCCCATATATTCAGCGGGTGTCCCCAAATGGATCATGCCCCAGGGTGGGGTTGACAGGGGAGTCTTTGAACGGAAACTGAGGCCTGGATTCTATAAAACGGGGGCCTCTGTCAGACAGAGTTTGGTACCTGGGGGACACAGCCTGCGTGGTGAAAGAGCATCGGGGTGGGACAGTGGACACCTGAGGGGCCCCAGACATCCTGGGCCTTAGTGTTTTAAATCTGAGATAGATATCTGAACTCTCCCAGCAGAGTGCCTCTCACAAAAAGGACCTCAGACAGTCACCATGGCAAGATGCCAGCATCGTGTCAGGAGGGAGTGGGAGTCTGGGGCCTGTGCTGGACCTGGGGTGACTGTGGCAGGGTCCAGGCCTGGGTCCACGTATCCCCTGGGGTCAACCAGGGCATGGGGATCAGGTGCTGTCCTTATCAGGCTGGCGGCAATGACATTTTCCCCCTGCCTAGACGCCTTTGGGACAAACTCTGTTTGTGAAAATTATTAAATAAAGTCCTGACTGTGGAAAAGAGAAGTGAATCTGAAAACATGCAAAGTTTAAAGAGGAAAGAATTGAGTGGGGCATTCTGAAGGCAGCACCTGCAGGTCTGGAGTCTTCCTTTGGCACAGACCTCTGGTCATGCTGGAGACTTCTCTGAGCACGCTGAGGGTACCAGCTCGTTTAGTCTTCAGAAAGTTTCTAATATCCCGGTAGCATTATTATCCCCATTCAACGGATGAGACAACAGACATTAAGAAAACATGGCTATCGTCTTGTGGCTGTGATGTGACTGAGGCCGAGTTCAGAGCCAGACCTTTGGTGGCAGCCACCAGCTAGCTGCCCCGGGCAGGCAGGCCAAGGCAGGGTGTGAGCTACCTGCCGCCGGTTCCTTGTGCCAGCCTTGTGAGAAACACATGGAAGTCCAAAACATCCATGCGGTGTGCCGTGTTTCATGCTGCTGCTAACTTGGTGAAAGAAAGCCTGATTCTAACATGTAATGTTCTGGTGATCTGCCCCTAACACCATCTCAGAAAATTGTTTAAATTTAAATGTGTGATCAGTCAAAACCAAATTAGAGGAGACTTTTAATCATAAAAAGAGATAAATCAGGGCTTGATAATTTGACTTGTAGAAAAGTTGATGTGCTTTTGAGAGACATCGATATTTAAGTCAGCCCTCAGTTCAGGCTTAATGTTGAGTCTTCCTAAAGCGTCACCTACTACCTGTGTTTACAGGATGAAGAATGGATGCACCCCAGGCTCTGTGCTTCCAGGGGTGTGGGCCTTCCAGGCTGTGTTGGGAATGTCTTTATATACCAGTGCATTTTCCTCTTGAGCTGTGCTCAGAAACAGTGAAGCACAAAAGTGTTTTCTCTTTTTAGAGCTTGAGTGTCTAACAAAAAGAGTCAAGTCTTTACACTGCTTGATCGGCCTGTGCTGGACCTGCGGTGACTGTGGCAGGGTCCAGGCCTGGGTCCACGTATCCCTGGGGTCAACCAGGGCATGGGGATCAGGTGCTGTCCTTATCAGGCTGGCGGCAATGACATTTTCCCCCTGCCTAGACGCCTTTGGGACAAACTCTGTTTGTGAAAATTATTAAATAAAGTCCTGACTGTGGAAAAGAGAAGTGAATCTGAAAACATGCAAAGTTTAAAGAGGAAAGAATTGAGTGGGGCATTCTGAAGGCAGCACCTGCAGGTCTGGAGTCTTCCTTTGGCACAGACCTCTGGTCATGCTGGAGACTTCTCTGAGCACGCTGAGGGTACCAGCTCGTTTAGTCTTCAGAAAGTTTCTAATATCCCGGTAGCATTATTATCCCCATTCAACGGATGAGACAACAGACATTAAGAAAACATGGCTATCGTCTTGTGGCTGTGATGTGACTGAGGCCGAGTTCAGAGCCAGACCTTTGGTGGCAGCCACCAGCTAGCTGCCCCGGGCAGGCAGGCCAAGGCAGGGTGTGAGCTACCTGCCGCGGTTCCTTGTGCCAGCCTTGTGAGAAACACATGGAAGTCCAAAACATCCATGGGGTGTGCCGTGTTTCATGCTGCTGCTAACTTGGTGAAAGAAAGCCTGATTCTAACATGTAATGTTCTGGTGATCTGCCCCTAACACCATCTCAGAAAATTGTTTAAATTTAAATGTGTGATCAGTCAAAACCAAATTAGAGGAGACTTTTAATCATAAAAAGAGATAAATCAGGGCTTGATAATTTGACTTGTAGAAAAGTTGATGTGCTTTTGAGAGACATCGATATTTAAGTCAGCCCTCAGTTCAGGCTTAATGTTGAGTCTTCCTAAAGCGTCACCTACTACCTGTGTTTACAGGATGAAGAATGGATGCACCCCAGGCTCTGTGCTTCCAGGGGTGTGGGCCTTCCAGGCTGTGTTGGGAATGTCTTTATATACCAGTGCATTTTCCTCTTGAGCTGTGCTCAGAAACAGTGAAGCACAAAAGTGTTTTCTCTTTTTAGAGCTTGAGTGTCTAACAAAAAGAGTCAAGTCTTTACACTGGGACAACTGGCTATCTGTTCAGAAAATAGTAGAGTTAGTTCCTCCCTCACACCACTTTCAAAAATAAATTCAAGATGGATTAAAGATCTAAAAAAAAAGGATAAACAAAGTGTAAGAGAGCTGGATGAGCATGTAAGAGAAAATGGCTGTACTCCTGGGACAGAAAAGGCCTTCTCTGACCATAAGAGCAAAACTTCTAAAAGAAAAAATCAGAAATTTTGACCACTTTCAAAGTATACCATAAATAAAAAGGCACATGGCAGGTTGGGGGATAATATTTGCAACCTAATTAACAGACAAGGGATATAATACACATAAAGGAGCCAGACAAATTGAGTAAGAAAGTGATATGCACTATGATAAGAAGAAATGTTCAAAACACATTAGAAAATAGCAGAACTTTGAAGGGAATGCAGTTGACCAATAAATATCCCAGAGGATTCTTGACTTCACAATAATCAGGGAAGTACAAATTTAAACAGTAAGATAACTTTTGTACTTGATTGGCAGAGAATACTAGAGTTTCATAATCTCATACGTTGACAAGGATGTTCAAGCAGCCTCACAAATTACTCGTGAGAATGTACACTGGGATAGCTGCCTTGGAGGCCAGTTTGACAGTATCTATTAAAATGGATAATGTGCATAACTTATGATCCAGCAATTCAGCTCCTGGGTTATTCATCTTTGTGCACAGGGAGGCAGGTATAAAGATGTTTATCACAGGTTGGTCTGTAGTTGGGAAAGCATACTAGAAATGACTTGAACGTTTATCAGTATGGTGGCAGTTTTATAAAATAGCTGATAGGATCAGGTAACCATATTTTGGAATATCATACAACAACTAAAAATAATATAGTAGATACTTGTATACCACTCTGAGAATGCACCAAAGGGTATCTTATAAAAAAACAAGTTGAAGAGGTCTATACATAATATTTAAAAACTGATCAGAATTAAAATAAGCTCATAAAATCTATAAATCTACTGTGTTTTTTTGGGGGGAGGCTGTGTTGGGAATGTCTTTATATACCAGTGCATTTTCCTCTTGAGCTGTGCTCAGAAACAGTGAAGCACAAAAGTGTTTTCTCTTTTTAGAGCTTGAGTGTCTAACAAAAAGAGTCAAGTCTTTACACTGGGACAACTGGCTATCTGTTCAGAAAATAGTAGAGTTAGTTCCTCCCTCACACCACTTTCAAAAATAAATTCAAGATGGATTAAAGATCTAAAAAAAAAGGATAAACAAAGTGTAAGAGAGCTGGATGAGCATGTAAGAGAAAATGGCTGTACTCCTGGGACAGAAAAGGCCTTCTCTGACCATAAGAGCAAAACTTCTAAAAGAAAAATCAGAAATTTTGACCACTTTCAAAGTATACCATAAATAAAAAGGCACATGGCAGGTTGGGGGATAATATTTGCAACCTAATTAACAGACAAGGGATATAATACACATAAAGGAGCCAGACAAATTGAGTAAGAAAGTGATATGCACTATGATAAGAAGAAATGTTCAAAACACATTAGAAAATAGCAGAACTTTGAAGGGAATGCAGTTGACCAATAAATATCCCAGAGGATTCTTGACTTCACAATAATCAGGGAAGTACAAATTTAAACAGTAAGATAACTTTTGTACTTGATTGGCAGAGAATACTAGAGTTTCATAATCTCATACGTTGACAAGGATGTTCAAGCAGCCTCACAAATTACTCGTGAGAATGTACACTGGGATAGCTGCCTTGGAGGCCAGTTTGACAGTATCTATTAAAATGGATAATGTGCATAACTTATGATCCAGCAATTCAGCTCCTGGGTTATTCATCTTTGTGCACAGGGAGGCAGGTATAAAGATGTTTATCACAGGTTGGTCTGTAGTTGGGAAAGCATACTAGAAATGACTTGAACGTTTATCAGTATGGTGGCAGTTTTATAAAATAGCTGATAGGATCAGGTAACCATATTTTGGAATATCATACAACAACTAAAAATAATATAGTAGATACTTGTATACCACTCTGAGAATGCACCAAAGGGTATCTTATAAAAAAACAAGTTGAAGAGGTCTATACATAATATTTAAAAACTGATCAGAATTAAAATAAGCTCATAAAATCTATAAATCTACTGTGTTTTTTTTTTTTAAGATAAACACCTAGAATGACCTTGTACCTGAGAACTGATAATAGAGGACGTAATTGGGAAAGAAGCATGTAGGTGGGGTAAGGAGGGAGTGATATTGTTATGAATTGAATGTCTGTACCCCCCGAATTTATATGCTGAAGCCCTAACTCCCAGGGCTGTTTAGAGTAACAAAATAATTAAGGTGAAATGAGGCCATAAGTGTAGGGCCTATTTTTATGGGCTAAGTTTCCTTGTAAGAAGAGACAGGTGGCTCAGTGGTAAAGAATTCACCTGCCATTATGGGAGTTTCAGGAGATACAGATTCATCCTTGGGTCGGAAAGACCCCCTGGAGGAGGAAGTGGCAGCCCACTCCAGCGTTCCTTCCTGGACTGGAATCCCATGGACAGAGGAGCCTGTCCGGCTGCCGTTCACGGGCTCTTTACAGAGCTGGACACAACTGAGCGACTAAGCACGCATGCAGGAAGGAGGCCCAGAGAGCTCCTCAGTATCCCTGCTGCTGGCTCCTCTCTGTCTCCACCATGTGAGAGCACACGGAGAAGATGGCTCTCAGCAAGCCGGAGAAAGAGAGGTCCCAAGAGGCCAACCTCTGTCGACCCTGTGGGAGCCTTGATCTTGGACTTCCAGCCTCCAGAACTGGGAGCAAATAAATGACTCTTTAGGCCACCCAGTCTGGTATTTTGTTATGGCAGCTCACACTGACTAAGACAATTGCCTTAGCCTTAACTGTACTATTCAAATGTTTTAGAATAAGGATATGTTTACATTTTACATATGTGATTGAAACTTTAACTTTTAAAAATTAAAGTGTGGTTGATTTACAATGTTTGTAATTTCAGGTGTATAGCAAAGTGATGCAGATATGTCTCTCTCTTTACATATATATATATATGTATATATATTGTTTTCTGATTCTTTTCCATTATAATTTATTACATGATATTGAATAGGACTTTGTTATTTTTCTAGTTTATAAAGTACTTCTTTTTTTCTTTCTTTTTCCCCATCATGCTCTTTTTGGAATATTTTTGTAGATACTTGTATACCACTCTGAGAATGCACCAAAGGGTATCTTATAAAACAAGTTGAAGAGGTCTATACATAATATTTAAAAACTGATCAGAATTAAAATAAGCTCATAAAATCTATAAATCTACTGTGTTTTTTTTTTTTAAGATAAACACCTAGAATGACCTTGTACCTGAGAACTGATAATAGAGGACGTAATTGGGAAAGAAGCATGTAGGTGGGGTAAGGAGGGAGTGATATTGTTATGAATTGAATGTCTGTACCCCCCGAATTTATATGCTGAAGCCCTAACTCCCAGGGCTGTTTAGAGTAACAAAATAATTAAGGTGAAATGAGGCCATAAGTGTAGGGCCTATTTTTATGGGCTAAGTTTCCTTGTAAGAAGAGACAGGTGGCTCAGTGGTAAAGAATTCACCTGCCATTATGGGAGTTTCAGGAGATACAGATTCATCCTTGGGTCGGAAAGACCCCCTGGAGGAGGAAGTGGCAGCCCACTCCAGCGTTCCTTCCTGGACTGGAATCCCATGGACAGAGGAGCCTGTCCGGCTGCCGTTCACGGGCTCTTTTACAGAGCTGGACACAACTGAGCGACTAAGCACGCATGCAGGAAGGAGGCCCAGAGAGCTCCTCAGTATCCCTGCTGCTGGCTCCTCTCTGTCTCCACCATGTGAGAGCACACGGAGAAGATGGCTCTCAGCAAGCCGGAGAAAGAGAGGTCCCAAGAGGCCAACCTCTGTCGACCCTGTGGGAGCCTTGATCTTGGACTTCCAGCCTCCAGAACTGGGAGCAAATAAATGACTCTTTAGGCCACCCAGTCTGGTATTTTGTTATGGCAGCTCACACTGACTAAGACAATTGCCTTAGCCTTAACTGTACTATTCAAATGTTTTAGAATAAGGATATGTTTACATTTTACATATGTGATTGAAACTTTAACTTTTAAAAATTAAAGTGTGGTTGATTTACAATGTTTGTAATTTCAGGTGTATAGCAAAGTGATGCAGATATGTCTCTCTCTTTACATATATATATATATGTATATATATTGTTTTCTGATTCTTTTCCATTATAATTTATTACATGATATTGAATAGGACTTTGTTATTTTTCTAGTTTATAAAGTACTTCTTTTTTTCTTTCTTTTTCCCCATCATGCTCCTTTTACTTGTATTTATTTTCATCAGTCTTTGTATTCTTTGACCTGTGTGGGCCTCCCATTACAGTGGCCCTCTCCTTGCAAAGTACCAGCTTTGGGCACATGCGCTCCAGAGCACTGGCCAATAACCGGACACACTGGTCCAGCCGCTCCACAGCACATGGGACCTTCCCGTGCCAGGGATCGAACCAGCGCCCTCTGCACTGCAAGGCAGATTATTTACCCACTGGACCACCAGGGAAGCCCTCTGTTTTATATATAGTAGTCAAAACATTGACTTTTCATATTTTTCTTTTTTTAATCTGATTTTTAGCTTTTTAAATTTTGTCTTGTTGTATTGCTGATAAGTAATGCTGTGATAGTTTCGAGTGAACAGTCCAGGCACTCAGCCATCCATACATCTGTTGATTCTGCCCCCTAACTCCCCTCCTATCAGGGCTGCCACATAACACTGACCAGAGTTCCATGAGCTATATATAGCATTGACTTTTTATTAAAAAAAAAAAACTAATTTATTTATTTTAATTGGAGGATATTCACAGTATGGTGATGGTTTTGCCATACATTAGCGTGAATCAGCCACGGGTATACACATGTCCCCCACGATCCTGAACCCCCTCCGCCTCTCTCCCCACCCTGTCCCTCTGGGTCGTCCCAGAGCACTGGCTTTGCGTGCCCTGCTTCACTCATCCCGCTTGCCCTGGTCATTACCTGTTTTACGTATGGTAATGTACATGTTCCAGTGTTCTTCTATCAATCATGCCACCCTCGCCTTCGACTCTTTAGGCCACCCAGTCTGGTATTTTGTTATGGCAGCTCACACTGACTAAGACAATTGCCTTAGCCTTAACTGAATTTTTAATTATTTCATTTTACATATGTGATTGAAACTTTAACTTTTAAAAATTAAAGTGTGGTTGATTTACAATGTTTGTAATTTCAGGTGTATAGCAAAGTGATGCAGATATGTCTCTCTCTTACATATATATATATATGTATATATATTGTTTTCTGATTCTTTTCCATTATAATTTATTACATGATATTGAATAGGACTTTGTTATTTTTCTAGTTTATAAAGTACTTCTTTTTTTCTTTCTTTTTCCCCATCATGCTCCTTTTACTTGTATTTATTTTCATCAGTCTTTGTATTCTTTGACCTGTGTGGGCCTCCCATTACAGTGGCCCTCTCCTTGCAAAGTACCAGCTTTGGGCACATGCGCTCCAGAGCACTGGCCAATAACCGGACACACTGGTCCAGCCGCTCCACAGCACATGGGACCTTCCCGTGCCAGGGATCGAACCAGCGCCCTCTGCACTGCAAGGCAGATTATTTACCCACTGGACCACCAGGGAAGCCCTCTGTTTTATATATAGTAGTCAAAACATTGACTTTTCATATTTTTCTTTTTTTAATCTGATTTTTAGCTTTTTAAATTTTGTCTTGTTGTATTGCTGATAAGTAATGCTGTGATAGTTTCAGTGAACAGTCCAGGCACTCAGCCATCCATACATCTGTTGATTCTGCCCCCTAACTCCCCTCCTATCAGGGCTGCCACATAACACTGACCAGAGTTCCATGAGCTATATATAGCATTGACTTTTTATTAAAAAAAAAAAACTAATTTATTTATTTTAATTGGAGGATATTCACAGTATGGTGATGGTTTTGCCATACATTAGCGTGAATCAGCCACGGGTATACACATGTCCCCCACGATCCTGAACCCCCTCCGCCTCTCTCCCCACCCTGTCCCTCTGGGTCGTCCCAGAGCACTGGCTTTGCGTGCCCTGCTTCACTCATCCCGCTTGCCCTGGTCATTACCTGTTTTACGTATGGTAATGTACATGTTCCAGTGTTCTTCTATCAATCATGCCACCCTCGCCTTCTCCCAAAGAGTCCAAAAGTCTGTTCTTTACATCTGTATCTCCTTTGCTGCCCTGCATGCAGGAGCCTCGTTACTGTCTTTCTAAATTCCCTGTGTATAGCATTGACTTTCTAGAAGCAGTTTTCCCCCCTCTTCACCCCTTCTGTCCTCCTCACCTTCCTCTGAGTGGTCTTAACCTAGACAGACATGTATGTTCCTAGCCTCCCAGAAAAATTTTCTAAGAGGACCTCCCTAAGGTTAGGATTCCTCACCACACACCTGTGAGGAAGCACGGTAGAAGGTACCTGAGGTTAGGTCAGTGAAGAAAGACAGTGTGGACTGGGAGGGGATTTAAAGTCAGGGGAAATGGCTTTCTCTTAGAATTAAAGGAGAAGTCTCAAGTGATAAAGTCATCTGCTGTCATCTTCTGACACTACATACTATGTGCACAGTGTTCTGAATGTATTAACATTAATGGCCAACATTTATTTCATCTCAGCATGTGGCAGGCACTCTAAACAGTTTATATGTATTATCTCATTTAATCCCCTCACAAAGCCCCCTATGAGGAAATTGAGATAATTGTTCCTAAATCACAGAATTTTCTCACTAAATTTTATTTATTATAAAACAATAGTATATCAACATTGCAAAAAAGAATAGTTTTCTATTACCCTCCACTGTAGACACAAACATGATTTCTGTTTGTAGGTAAAGGTGTTTCTTTCTGGATTTCATCTATATGCTTATTTATTTTTCTATTGCCACTAAAGGGTTCAAGAATTTTGTATATGCCTTATTTCACTCGTCAGACTTGTTATATACTCTTGCTATTGTCATTTTAATGGCTACTCAGTATTTCAATCAATTGGAATTATGTTTATGTTGGCATTTATTTATGTTTCCCTGTAGTTGACATCTAAGCCATTTTCAACTTACAGATAATGTTGAATACAACTTTTCACACACATGAATTTAAAAATTTGAGTTAGTTCTCTTAGATAAGTTCTCGAAGGTATTGCTAAGGACCAGATGATACAAGCAGTTTTTATTCTTATTGATCAAAAGTACTCAATAGCTTTCCAAAGCCTCGTGCCAATTAATGATAGCCCCAGTGATGTACAAATATACCAGGTTCACCTCAGTATTGTTGGCCTTGGATGGCCTTGCTTCAAGGTTTCTGCTGATATAATAAGTTGAGGGGCTGCTCAGCTCTTCTAAGACTATTTGGCGAGCTGATTAAAATCTCTAGAGTTGCATTAAAAGGCAAAGGATGGTTTTTCCCAGCTCAGCATCCACACCCTTTCTCTAGGAACACCACCTGGGCTTCTCTGCAGTCTCATTCCTCGTGGTTTGATGGGACCTCCTTACCCTCAGATCCAAACATCAGCACATGACACAGCGTGCATACATGTACATCCTCTCTCACATGTACATACGCAAAGGAAGGGGTTCAACAAAAGGCAAGCAGAGCCAGGAGGAATGAGGGAGAGTAAGTCCTGGTGACAGTGTTTGAGTCCCTAGGTCAGCTGGGCTTGACACCAGATTCCCATTGGAGTCAGCGTTATTGTAGAGAGTTTGTGAATTGGGAAAGGGTCCCAGCCGAAACAGGGAAGAGGGCTGAAATCCATGTTATGGGTTTGGGAGCCAGTCAGCATCTACCTAGAGGAAGGGACGTGGGTTTTTTGTTGTTACTGTTCTCTTGTTGTTGTTTTCCCGTACAGGGACCTCTGACTTGCTGAATCACATCCTCATGCAGGAGTCCTCTGTCTGTTTCTCAGAAGGGGCTGTGTGGGCTGCCAATAGCTGCGCAATTCTGTGAGCCAACAATCTCCCCTTGTACTTACGTCAGTTTGAGCTCTGCCTCTGTCACGTGAAACCTAACTAACCCTGATTACATATATCAGGTCAAGGGATTTAAAACTGGGATAGACCTTAAAAGTCCCTGAGTACCTGGAGGTGCTTTACAGGTGGAGTGTTTAGTGTCTTGCCCCAAGTCACTCTGGGCAGGTAGCAGGCCACTCACTTGTGGCACTGTGTTACTCCACGTTGTAAGTGGTTGGCCAGCACCGAAAGCCTGGCTCCCAAGTAAGCATTTATTACAGCTCAGTATACTGCCCCAGTTTACTTCCTGTGATGCTGTTCTGTGAGCTTGGGTTTGAGAGCCTTGCCCTGCAGGATGGGTTAGCTCCTCTGGGCTGCTCTGCCCATCACAGCTGCTCCAGGTCAGTGTTGGCCTCTTGGCTATGGCTTAGTGATCCAACTACTTATTCCTCTCCATGGCATAAAGGTCAGAATATAGGATGTGATTTAGTATGTTTATTACTGTCTACAAGAAGTCCATGCAGAAGGTGCCAGAACGCCACGAATGCTATGCCTACGAAACTTCAACAGTTGTACTCCTTACCTATGACTTAAAACCATAAATGCATTTAGGTATATTTGCACCTATCCTTTTGTTGTTGTTCTGTCGCTCAGGTATGTCTGACTTTTTGCGACCCCATGGACTGCAACGCACCAGGCTCTCATGTCCTTCACTATCTCCCGAAATTTGCTCAAACTCATGTTGTTGAGTTGGTGATGCTATTCAGCCATCTCATCCTCTGTCTTCCCTTTCTTCTCCTGCCCTCAATCTTTCCCAGCATCAGAGTCTTTTCCAATGAATTGTTTCTTCACATCAGGCGGCCAAAGTATTGGAGATTGAGCTTCAGCACCAGTCCTTCCAATGAATATTCATGGTTGATTTCCTTTAGGGTTGACTGGTTTGATCTCCATGTGGTCCAAGGGACTCTCAAGAGTCTTCTCTAGCACCACAGTTCAAAAGCATCAGTTCTTTGGCGCTCAGCCTTTGTGGTCCAGCTGTCACATCCATACATGACTACTGGGAAACTCATAGCTTTGACTATAAGAACCTTTGTCAGCAAAGTGGTAACTTTGCATTTTAATACACTATTTAGGTTTTCCATAGCTTTTCTTTCAAGGAGCAAGCATTATGTAATTTCATGGCTGCAGTCACCATCCACAGTGATTTTGGAGCCCAAGAAAATAAAATGTGCCACTGTTTCCATAGTTTGCCCATCTATTTGCCATGAAATGATGGGACCAGATTCCCTGATACTCGTTTTTTGAATGTTGAGTTTTAAGCCACTATTCTCTTTCACCTTCATTAAAACACCATTACCTTAGGTTTTCTTTTTTTTTTTAATTTTATATTTACTTTTTTCTTTTGCCTGTAAGTCATCGTTTATTTTTCATCCATCTTTACTCCTTGGCCTGTGCGGGCCTGCCATTGCAGTGGCCTCTCCCGTCGCAGAGCACTGGCTCTGGGCACATGTGCTCCAGAGAACTGACCCGCAATTGGACACACTGGCCCAGCCATTCCTCAGCATGTGGGACCTTCCCGAGCCAGGGATTGAACTGGTGCCCCTTGCATTGCAAGGCGGACTCTTTACCCTCTGGACCATTAGGAAAGTCCTACCTTAGATTTTTGGATGGTAAGCTTTAAGCTGGTTTTTTCACTCTCCTTTTGCACCCTAAGGAGGCTCTTAAGTTCCTCTTCACTTTCTGCCATTAGGATGTTGTCATCTGCATTTCTGAGGTTAATGATGTTTTTCCCAGAAATCTTGATTCCAGCTTGTGCTTCATCCAGCCTGACATTTCTCATGATGTACTCTGTCTGTAGTTCTTCCCATCAGAAATCTTCTACAAGCCTCTTATCCTCATCTATCAGAGGGCAAATAAAATGAAAACCACAATAACTGAAAGTCTGTCCCTTTTAGCTGTTATTGAGCAGCTTACTGTTTAATTTGTGCAAGGTCTTTATGAAGGTCTAAGTAGAAAATTTTCTCATAGGTCCTCTCAGACCTGTCTTAACTATTAGAGGGAACTTAGACCTATCTTAGGTCTTAGAGGGAACTTAACCTTGGCCTGTGCCCAACAGGTACTGGAGGTGGTCAGGTGTTTTCTGACCACCATCCATTGAGTTCATCATTCTGCCTGCTTATTCTGATGTTCCTGAGTTTTACTTAGCCTGGAGAATCTTCTGCTCTATATGTCTCTTTAAGTTGGAAAAAGGAGGGAGCTTTCAGCTCTCTGACGGATACAAGGAACAGCTGCGTGGTTTCTCTGGGTTTTTGTTGAGGCCTGTTACAATCTCCTCCCAAACAGAAGAGAGTCACTGGCTTTCACCAGACAGCCTTCTTCCTGCCTAGGTTTGCCCTGTGACAATGTAAAATCAGAGTCTCTGCCAAATTCTATTGATATCTTCTTGTTTGGAGGCCTAGTTTCTTTGGCAGTGACCTTGAGCAAATTGCTTTTCAAGGAGACCCCTTTTCTTCTGCTCGTTGTGAAACCCATCCAAGCTGGCTCCTCCTCTTACTGCATTTTGTCCATACATTAGCATCCAGAGCAAGGTGTACGACAGGTGCCGTCCAAGGGGAGCTTCTCCTCCCTTCCCAGCAGCCTGAGTCTCTGCCCACGGGCATAGATTCCAACTCCGGCCTTTCAGCAACCTTCCGCTATCCATTATCCTTGTGCATCTGTATGTCATGTTCTCGTCAAATTCAAGCCTCACCCACCTAAATAAGCTCTTTTGTCAATCCCGGATTCCCTCCCAGATATCCCCCTGTCTTCTCTCATCCCCTTCATCCCCACGCTCACTGAAGATTTGTGGGCAGGCACCGTCTCGGCTTCCTAACTCCCGCTTACTCTTTATACACTGTTCTCTAGGGGCGTCTTTCCTGAGCTCTCCACAGAACAGCTTGAGTTCGAGGCATTAGTTAGGGAAGCATGCAAGCCCACAGGAGACCCTTCCTGCGCATTCCATTATCACTTTCCCTCCTCCATCCAGTCTCTAAATACGGGATTCATTATAATTGCCCTTTCTTTTTATGCCTCTGTCTGCATCCGTGTGATTTTAAAGACCACCCATATGTGATGACTCCTGAATATGCGTCTTCAGTCCACAGCTCTGCCCTGGGAATCAGAGGGGCACACTCAACTGCTGCTTGACACTTCCATTCAGACACCACAGAAGCATTCTGACTCAGACAGGGCTTTGCTTTTCTCTCCAGACTCGACCCTGTCTGTTTTCCTCATCTCACTTTAGAGACCAGAAGCCCAAGGATGCACCTTGGGCTTCTTCCCCTGCCCCTGACTGCTCATTCATCTGGAGAGGTCATCTTCTAGCCCTCTCTCCTCTTCTCTTCTATTGCTGCCACCCCCGCTGCAGCCACTGTCATCTCCCAACTGTTTCCCTGAATCCCATCCTGTGTGTGTGTGAGAGTCACTTCAGTCATGTCTGACTCTTTGTGACCCCATGGACTGTAGTCTGCCAGGCTCCTCAGTCCGTGGAATTTTCCAGTCAAGAATACCGGAGTGGGTGGCCATTTCCTCCTCCGAAACATCAGAATGCTGCTTATAGAAGGGAGGGATGGGTGTGGGAAATAAGATAAAATAGAAACATATCTAAAATAAGAGAGGGCAGATGTGTTTGTTAAATGATTGATGAACGGAATCTGCAGGTGGTACGAAGCTCCAAGGTGAGGAAGCGTGAATTTTTAAGGACTCCCTAAACAGGCCTTTGAAAGAGTTATAAAAATCCATTTTCTAGCTGGGGATTCTGCCCAATGTTTTGAGAAAAATGATGGAAATGAAGTAGTCATAGCCTGGTATTAGTGCTTTAAAAAAGACAAAATTCCTTAGCACATACGAACATTCTGATTCCCACCAGCATCACACATTCCAAATAAGAGCACAGAGTTGTTCTCTAATTCTTAAAGAAGAGACGTCCTTGAGGGGACCATTCAGTTGCTTTTTGCTCTTGTGCGTGCTAATTAAGTTAAGTTTCAGTATCCTCAGAAACATTGTTTCCAAGTCTGATTTTGCTGGTCTTCAGGAAGCCTCCATGAGTGCCACCAGATTCTGCAAACAAAATTTGTTTTAATTCATTTCAATCAGGACAAATAAGTATGTGTTATGCAGCACTTTTAAGAGAAAATGGATCGTCACATCAAATTAATGAAGCTGGGCGTGAAAAGTGAGGCAATATCATCTCGGAATGAAAAACCTTAGACTCTGTACAATATAGTGTACAGATGTTAGGTTGTTTAAAAAATTTCATAGGTCATCACAAGATACATTCATGGCTATGCCTTAACTTGTAAAGCTTGCTTTTTTCCATTTGAGAATCGCACGCTGGTTATTTCAGCTTCTAAAGCACTAGTGCAGCCTAAACAAAATGTAAGAGTCTAAACGCACGTTCATGAACAAAGAAAGGGTGAGAAAACAAAGCTAAAATAAACCACGTGGTTGAAGTTAAGTATTTTATCAAAGAAGGGCAGCCTCTCTAGAACAGACATGCCCACTTGTGCTTTGTTGTAGACGCTAGACAGCTGCAGTTCTGGAAACACTATGCAACCGCAGCTTTTCTCAGGAGTTTACTATTGGGTAACTTCAGCTGTGTTGCATCATTGACGATGAAATATTTATAAATTTGGTGGATTTCATTTCCAGGCTTTACCAAGGGATCTCACCTATCAACTTAATTGTCATCAGAAACTTGACCCCGGGTGATGACATCCTAAGTTTCTGGATCGTCTTAAGAATCCCCCAAAAAAATTTTATTTTTCCAGGTAAAGCGTGAATTTTAAGGACTCCCTAAACAGGCCTTTGAAAGAGTTATAAAAATCCATTTTCTAGCTGGGGATTCTGCCCAATGTTTTGAGAAAAATGATGGAAATGAAGTAGTCATAGCCTGGTATTAGTGCTTTAAAAAAGACAAAATTCCTTAGCACATACGAACATTCTGATTCCCACCAGCATCACACATTCCAAATAAGAGCACAGAGTTGTTCTCTAATTCTTAAAGAAGAGACGTCCTTGAGGGGACCATTCAGTTGCTTTTTGCTCTTGTGCGTGCTAATTAAGTTAAGTTTCAGTATCCTCAGAAACATTGTTTCCAAGTCTGATTTTGCTGGTCTTCAGGAAGCCTCCATGAGTGCCACCAGATTCTGCAAACAAAATTTGTTTTAATTCATTTCAATCAGGACAAATAAGTATGTGTTATGCAGCACTTTTAAGAGAAAATGGATCGTCACATCAAATTAATGAAGCTGGGCGTGAAAAGTGAGGCAATATCATCTCGGAATGAAAAACCTTAGACTCTGTACAATATAGTGTACAGATGTTAGGTTGTTTAAAAAATTTCATAGGTCATCACAAGATACATTCATGGCTATGCCTTAACTTGTAAAGCTTGCTTTTTTCCATTTGAGAATCGCACGCTGGTTATTTCAGCTTCTAAAGCACTAGTGCAGCCTAAACAAAATGTAAGAGTCTAAACGCACGTTCATGAACAAAGAAAGGGTGAGAAAACAAAGCTAAAATAAACCACGTGGTTGAAGTTAAGTATTTTATCAAAGAAGGGCAGCCTCTCTAGAACAGACATGCCCACTTGTGCTTTGTTGTAGACGCTAGACAGCTGCAGTTCTGGAAACACTATGCAACCGCAGCTTTTCTCAGGAGTTTACTATTGGGTAACTTCAGCTGTGTTGCATCATTGACGATGAAATATTTATAAATTTGGTGGATTTCATTTCCAGGCTTTACCAAGGGATCTCACCTATCAACTTAATTGTCATCAGAAACTTGACTTCTGCCTCAGGGTGATGACATCCTAAGTTTCTGGATCGTCTTAAGAATCCCCCCACTTTTATTTCCAAATAGAGGAAGGAGCAGATATCACCTGGGAATCGAGATTCTGTTTAGAAAATATGACCGACATATATTGTTGTGAGGCATATAACCCGAGGTATTTTCACGTAGTCGTCATAGCTGGTTTGCCGCAAGTGGTGTGACTTACCATTGCGCCCACACTCACTGTGTGCCGGATGGGGTGGACTGGAATGCCTATGCCGTGGTTTCTCAAACTTGAGAATACGTCAGAATCACCTGGAGAGCTTGCTGAACCACAGCGTCCTGGGCTCCATCTCCAGATTTTCTGTTAGCACATCAGGGCTGGGGTCTGCCAGTGTGCCTTTCAAGCCCGTTCCCAGATAATGCTGTGGCAGAAAATAAACTCCACAATCTCAGCTGACGATCACAGAGCTCTGTCTCTTGCTCTCCCACAGCCCGCCCTGAGTGAGCCACCCTCGTCCACCGTGTGGCTCTGCTGTCTGTGTGCATGACCTCCCAGTATGGCAGAAGCACTGAACTTCCTTGACCCACTTGGGGTCCTTATGCACCGACTGGAGCTGGATTCCAGGCTTAACTTTCACTGTCCTTATTCTGTACCACAGAGCTGAAAGGCAGGGTGTGCACCAGGATTCAGAGATAATAAAATAGAAACTCAGAGAGACTACCTGCTTCACAGGCCATGCAGCTATTAGGGGAGGGCTGGATCTGGGATGTAGAGCAGCGGGGCTGTCCTCTTCGGAAAGCTGCTGGACCTGCTGAAGTGGTAAATTCAGTCAAGGGTTGGCACAGAGCAGGCTGTTCTATTGATGTTGGGTAAAAGTATCCGGCGTCAGTAGAGCAGACCCACAATTGCGGGCCCATGGAGGCTCTTTCCACACGTCCTTCTCTCCGTATAGTTTTGCAACCTGAGAGCTCCTCAAAGGAGCCTGAAATAGCTGTGTGTTTTCCCAGTGGCGTATGCCCCTGAGGTGGCCAGATATTTTGAGAAAGTGGATCCTAAAGAGGAAAAAGAGAAAGAGATATTTCAGCAAGAAGCCTCTAGACGATGGCAGAGGACAGGGCCTCACAGGTCCGTGCAGCCTCATTTCTCAGTTGGAAACACAGAGAAACCGAGTCTGCCCAGCTCTTGACTTAGACTGTCTCTCTAAGATGCTTTCAGCCATACTTCTGTTTTCTCTTTATTTCTGTCGAAGCTTTAGCTCAACAAAAATAATACAGTTTTGTGTTTTAAATTCAAATCTTTTCTAAAGTTGAAGTATAGTTGATTTACAGTGTTAGTTTCAGGTGTCCAACATAATCATTTGGTATTCTTATAGATGGTACTTTATTTAAAGTTGTTATAACATATTGGCTATATTCCCTGTGGTGTACAGTGCATCCTTGTAGCTTATTTTATACATACTAGTTGCTGCGTCTTAATTCCATAGCCTTATATTGCCTCTCCCCACTCTTCCCACTGGTAACCATTAGTTTTCTCTCTTTATCTGTGAGTCTGTTTTTGTTTTGTTATGTTCATTCATTTCATTTTTTTAGATTCCACATGTAAGTAATAACACAGCATTTGTTCTTCCCTGACTTATTTCAGTAAGCATTATGTACTTTAGATCCATCCAGGTTGTTGCAAATGGCAAAATTCGAGTAGTATTCCACTGTGTATATTTATGTGTGTATATATGCATATATGTACACATCTTCTGTTCCTCTGTTGATAGGCACTTGGGTTGCTTCCATATCTTAGCTATGCTGCTATGAACTTCAGGATGCATGTATCTTTTCAAATTAGTGGTTTCTTTCATTTTCTTCAGGTGTATCCCCAGGGCGGAACTTCCTCGATCGTATGGTAGTTCTGTTTTTGTTTCTCTTTGAGGGACTTCCATACTACTTTCACTACTGGCTGCACCAGTTTACATTCCCACCAAGTGTGTAAAAGGGTTCCCCTTCCTCCATATCCTCACCAGCATTTGTTACTTGTGGCCTTTTTGGTGACAGCCATTCTGGTATGTGGGAGGTGATATCTCATGGTGGTTTTGATGTGCATTTCTCCAATGCTTAGTGATGTTGAATATCTTTTTGTGTGCCCAGTGGTCTCTGTAAATACGAGTCTTAGTTGAGTGAATCCGAACCTAGGGAGGCCTGCATGTTGAAGCCCTCCCACAGATGTTACCAACTAGTTCTTCAATTCCAGATACAAGTATACTTAATACTGCTTTTAAACTTAATGTTTTAGGGGCAGTGATCCTATTTGTGGATTATGTAGTCTTCTTCCACCTTTCACCTGTTCACCCCTGATGTTTTGCTCTTCAGAAGAGCCTTTAAAGGAAGTTGGTATATTAACAAAGATAAAACAAGCCTCATTCCTTCCATCGACCCACCATACGTGTTTTGAGTTTTTTTAGTAGTTCTCACAAGGGAATCAGAGGTCTGAAATACAGACTGACAATTAAAACTTTCTGTGGATTTACTCTATGTTTACATGTGACTGATACGGAATTTATAATATGTATTTTTTTACCAATTCTCTTCATTCTATAGGTTAAATTTTATGTTGATTATTCTGTATCACTTACTTGCATCTATTTCCTTGACGGAGGATCTATAGAAATTTCTGGTGTGATAATCTTTTAGATAGCATTTAAAAAGCATTGTTTAAACATTGCCAGGGAAGTTGATTCTGTTATCTTCAAGACTTTATTTCATTTTGTGTAATGCCAGAATATTTGATTTCTTCAGGCCTATATACTTGTTAAATATTAATAAAATGAAGTCAATCCCAACATGCCATTTAAAAGAACCACTGACAATCATTTCTTATCCTTTTGGCTAATATCAAGTGTAGTAAAAAAAAAACCACTGACATGGTGAATAAAACATGAATTNAGTAGGGGGAAATTGTTACTTCTTGATTCAGACAGTAAAATTAGCCGTGTTATGGGGTCACAAAGAGTCAGACACAACTGAAGTGATTTAACACACATGCACTAAGAAAAATTAAATATTGGATATTTTTTTCAAGCAGATGTCATCAGACTGCTGAATACATGTAGGAAGGCATATTTTCGCAAATAAATAATTTTTCTGAAAGCATTTGTTACTTGTGGCCTTTTTGGTGACAGCCATTCTGGTATGTGGGAGGTGATATCTCATGGTGGTTTTGATGTGCATTTCTCCAATGCTTAGTGATGTTGAATATCTTTTTGTGTGCCCAGTGGTCTCTGTAAATACGAGTCTTAGTTGAGTGAATCCGAGCCTAGGGAGGCCTGCATGTTGAAGCCCTCCCACAGATGTTACCAACTAGTTCTTCAATTCCAGATACAAGTATACTTAATACTGCTTTTAAACTTAATGTTTTAGGGGCAGTGATCCTATTTGTGGATTATGTAGTCTTCTTCCACCTTTCACCTGTTCACCCCTGATGTTTTGCTCTTCAGAAGAGCCTTTAAAGGAAGTTGGTATATTAACAAAGATAAAACAAGCCTCATTCCTTCCATCGACCCACCATACGTGTTTTGAGTTTTTTTAGTAGTTCTCACAAGGGAATCAGAGGTCTGAAATACAGACTGACAATTAAAACTTTCTGTGGATTTACTCTATGTTTACATGTGACTGATACGGAATTTATAATATGTATTTTTTTACCAATTCTCTTCATTCTATAGGTTAAATTTTATGTTGATTATTCTGTATCACTTACTTGCATCTATTTCCTTGACGGAGGATCTATAGAAATTTCTGGTGTGATAATCTTTTAGATAGCATTTAAAAAGCATTGTTTAAACATTGCCAGGGAAGTTGATTCTGTTATCTTCAAGACTTTATTTCATTTTGTGTAATGCCAGAATATTTGATTTCTTCAGGCCTATATACTTGTTAAATATTAATAAAATGAAGTCAATCCCAACATGCCATTTAAAAGAACCACTGACAATCATTTCTTATCCTTTTGGCTAATATCAAGTGTAGTAAAAAAAAAACCACTGACATGGTGAATAAAACATGAATTCAGTAGGGGAACTTGTTACTTCTTGATTCAGACAGTAAAATTAGCCGTGTTATGGGGTCACAAAGAGTCAGACACAACTGAAGTGATTTAACACACATGCACTAAGAAAAATTAAATATTGGATATTTTTTTCAAGCAGATGTCATCAGACTGCTGAATACATGTAGGAAGGCTATTACGATTTTTTGACAATTACTGCAAATAAATAGGCACATTTTAACTATATTCTGAAAATATAGTGTTAAGGCTTTAAGGAAAATCACTTTGTTAAATGTTGAGATGTCTTACTCATGGGCCAAGTAGAACTGTTTTAAGTAGGGCACTTCTGCTTTGTAATTTTGGTACCAATCAATCCTAAAGAAAGTCAACCCTGCATATTCACTGGAAGGACTGATGTTGAAGTTGAAGCTCCAGTACTTTGGCCACCTGACGGGAAGAGCCAACTCATTGGACAAAACCCTGATGTGGGGGAAAATAGAAGGCAGAAGGAAGAGATGGTTGGACGGCGTCACTGAATCAATGGACATGAGTTTGAGCAAGCTCTAGGGAATAGTGAAAGACAGGGAAGCCTGGCATGCTGCAGTTCACAGGGTCACAAAGAGTCTGACACGATTGAGTGACTGAACTTAATGCTAAAGATAATTTGAATCTTTAACAAGATTCTTCAACAGTGAGACCAAAATATATGTGTGTATGTTTTCCAGTGATCTAACTTTAATGGATATATGGTTTATTAAACAGGTTCACTTCAAAGAACAAAGCTAAAGAAGAATATATAGATAAAAATAAAATAAAATGAAGCATTTTGAAGTTAAAATGGACTAGGAGAAGGAGTTTATATCATATAACAAAGACTGCATTGATATTTAGAATGTAGTTTCTAAGAATAGCTATAAATCAGTAGGAAAAAGACGAAAGAGTGGAAGAAATCTGTAAAGGTCATAGAAGATCATTATCAAAAGAAGTTCAAAAAGAATGAACAGGTATGTAAAAGAAGATTCAACTTCATCAGTGACCAAAGTTCTGCAAATTGAAACAAAAGTGATATGCCATTTATTACTCATCAGAATAAAAAAAATGACATCAATATTAGAGAAAGTGTGGGCAAACAATATGGGGAATACAACCATTTTGGAGAACATTCTGGAATTATCTAGTAAATTGGAATTTTTACATGTAACTAAACCTTAACATTTTTAGTTCTTGATATATTGCTTATAAAATTGCTCTCACATGCGCCTAAAGAGGCAGGAATGTTTCCAGCAGCATTGTTCTAACAACAGAAACAAAACCCAACAAAGGAAATGGCTTAAATGTTTGTAAATAGAGAAAAGGATAAATAAAAGATAGTTGGCACCCGTATCCTAGGGTGGAGAACCCTTGGCTACAAGAGCAGATTGTACTATGCCATTTTGTGTAAGGGACTTGAGCATCCCTGGATTTGGGTGCCTTCTTATGTGAGGGGGTCCTGGAACCCATAGAGAAGGAAGACATATTGAGATGCCAAAATAACAACACTTGGAGTGTAGGCATTACACCTATGTATATTAACACATCTTAAAAAAATACATTATAGCCTGCTGTGTCATAAGTGCAGGGGGAAAAATCAGAAGTGTAAGTTTAAGAATGTTACTGGGTATCTCCCACCATGTTCCCAGCTTTCCCTGGGTATCTTTCTGGCATAGCTCCTGCTTCCTGTTGTTGTTTTGTCACTAAGTTGTATCTGACTCTTTGCCACCCCATGGAGTACAGAATACCAGGCTTCCCTGTCCTTCACCATCTCCTGGAGCGTGCTCTAACTCATGTGCATTGAGTTGGTGATGCCAGCCAACTGTCTCATCCTCTTTGGTCCCCTTCTCCTCCTGCCTTCAATCTTTTCCAGCATCAGGGTCTTTTCCAATGAGTTGCCTTTTTGCATCAGGTGGCAAGAATATTGGAGTTTCAGCTTCAGCACCAGTCCTTCCAATGAATATTGAGTTGATTTCCTGTAGGATTGACTGGCTTGATCTCCTTACTGTCCAAGGGACTCACAAGAGCCTTCTCCAATACTGCAGTTCAAAGGCATCAATTCTTCTGCACTCACCTTGCTTTATGGTTCAACTCTCACATCCATACATGACTACTGGAAAAATCATAGCTTTGACCATCCAGACCTTTGTTGGCAAAGTGATGTCGCTACTTTTTAATATGCTGTCTAGGTTTGTCATAGCTTTTCTTCCAAGGAGCAAGTGTCTTTTAATTTTGTGGCTGCAGTCACCATCTGCAGTGATTTTGGTGCTGAAGAAAATAAAATCTGTCACTGTTTCCTGCTCCCTACTTTCTGTAGAAAAACCTTATTTCCTCGGCCCTTCCCACCCTCACCTTCCTCCTCCCACCACCCCAGGGCTGGGCTGTACTGTCTAGCTGATCTGTATTACACTGCTGTCATAGCAGTTGTTTTATTTGTGAGAGTCTGAAAAGCAAGGGTCTATGCCTTTTAATTCTAAATCCCTAGCACTGAGCACCCTGTCCAGAACATGGAATAATGAGTAAATGTAGCAGATTGATTAACTGATGGCCCAGGATTCACTTGAGGCGGCGGCCACAGTGGCACAGTGCACACAGAACAGAAGAAAGTTACAGATTATCCTTTTATTTCTTTGAAGAATCATCAATAGTTTATAGAAAAGTGTTGTTTTTCAAGTACAAAGCATGTCTGAATGTAGTTAAATAAATACATCGTTACACTGGAAACAGAAATATAAACTGAGATCCAGTATACTAATTGGACTTATAATGCTTTTAGGTCTGTTTTTAGTACAAATTAAATTCTCCACTATTGGCCTCCCATTTTCTCTGTTCTCTCTTCATATGGGAATCATCTTTTAGTTTACATATCAAGGGTTTAAATACTGACCTACATTTTTCCTGGAATTGTTTTTCCTTTACAACTGATAACAACTAGATTGACTTCTTTAGTCATGTCGTTTGGGGAGATTCTTCAAAGTGTGCAGTTGATGATGGGCACTGACCTACTGACACCTGCCCCACGGGCAGGGCCTGCCCTTTGAGGGTACTACCTAAACAGGAGAAACAGCATAGTCCAGAACAGTTCTGAACTTACACATGGAGGACAATTTCATATGGGGGTTGAATCAAAAGTCTTGAACTATTGATGCATTTTAACTGTTATCAGTCAGTCATTGCTCCATCAAAATTAGGTCAAATTCCACAGTTCCACCAGGTCCACTGCTGCTGTGGCTACTACTGATACCAGCATTGTCGCTGGTGACTAGTCCTTCTGTTCCACTCTGCCTGTGTACTCACACTCCACGGGCATCCAGACTGTTTCAGTGGGGTCTGACTTTAATAAGTATTAGAAGGCAATTTAGCTATATAAGAATGTTTTGTAACAGTGTAATTTGTGATGTAATTTTACCTGCAAATTACACAGGTCTTCCTTGATTCTCCTGTCATCACGGCATGCATTCTTCTAGGAGTTTTGTATTTAATATTTTCTGTGATCTTGGCCGACACTAAGCGTCTTTTGTTTTCCTCTTTAAATATAGAGGATTTCAGGAAAATGGTGTTTTTCTTTTTTTTTTTTTAAAGATTTATTTATTTATTTTGGGTGGGTGTCGGGTTGGGGAGGGAGGGGAGCGGGCGGGACACTTCCATTGGTCTTTCATTTCTCCATTTTCATCTGTCTTTGTTCTTTGGTTCCTGTGGGCCTCCCATCGTGGTGGTGTCTGTCGTTGCAGAGCGCCGGCTCTGGGCGCATGCGCTCCAGAGCTCCGGCTCAGTAATTGGACACATCAGTCCAGCCGCTCTGCGGCACGTGGGATCTTCCCAGGCCAGGGATCGAACCGGCGCCCCTTGCACTGCAAGGCGGTGTCCTTACCCACTTGGCCACCAGGGGAAGCCCCAAATGGTGTTTTTCATAATGACCTTTAAGCACAAGAGTGAAACCAAGTGTTTGTATGAACATAGCATGTCTCACTACCTCCAGAAATCATGCAATAATTATTTAAAAATTATTTTCCATTTTTATTTTTGATGCTATTTTTCTTTAAACATGAAGTTGGCAACTTAGGAGCAAAGACAATAAAATTCACAGTTTTGCAGCTGCTCTCCCTGTTTACGTGATCTGGAGCTACAGCTAACCCTACAGTGTTGTTTCGAGAAGCAAAAGCTCTCGCTGGAAATGTGCAAAAGGCATCCTGACAGGAGCGTCATGGATTAAATGCTCTGTTCACAGCAGGACGTCATAAAGGCAGAGCATCAGTCAGGATTTCATGGGAGCAGGGGGAGAGGATTGCGTTTGTCTTGGCAAGGCCCATGTTATCCCAAAAGAAGACCATGGGCCTGTGTAGACCCTGACCGTGCCTCCCAAAATAGCCAACATCAAGGAAAAGGGTGTAATTGCCATAATTGGAAATAAGCAGCCCAGAGAAGTCTGTATTATATCACAGGGGTATTACATACACTTATAACATGGAACAGATTGTTAGAAACCAATTGAAAAGAATAGAAAAAGTGTGAATGGGTAAATGGAAAGCTGTCTCTGTGACCTTGAATCCTGACATGGATGCAGTCTGGTTAGTTGGACACAAAACAGTCTCCCACAGTTGGGAAGCCATGTACACCTTCAGAGGTTTGAACCCTGGGTTTGAATGACTAATTTCAATTATTAAGAAGCCAGACATTTTTGTTCTTGGGATAAAAGGGACTGGAAAGAAGATGAAACTCTAAAAGTTTTATAGTAGAGATGATGTTAGAAAGAAAAACAAGGGAAAAAATAAAAAAGATCCAGAAAGGAGGTGAGAAACTAAGAAGGAAATAAAAGAAACCAGCAAATGCACTAAAACACGTGACAGAGAACAGGAGTCTTATCCTGGAATAGCAAGGGAGAAAGAGGGTTCTTTTCCCATGTTAGTGTCTAGAGTAGAGCCATTGATCATATTTGGCTGTTCTCATTAGCTGACTGCCTAATCCAGATGAAAAGTGACATGTGATTTCAGTTATCAGATGTTTCCAAATCTCTGGATTTTTAGGCACCAAATAGATAAAGCATCCTGGTGGTCAGTTGGATTTTTTGTGTGGTTTTGTTTTGCTTATACAGATATTGACATCAAACAACAACTGCAGATTGCTTAGCACCTGTCCCCATAGACTATAAAATCGGTTTCATACGTGAACCTGTGTAACATACAGTAACCACTGAGGCAGCCTCTACAGGCATGTGTTTGCTCTGGCTCCAACATAGTGCTGTGCTGTAACCATCTTGGTGTATTGGAAGGCAAATTCCTGCTGAGCACATTGTCATTCCTCGTGAAAAGAGGTGACAGTGTTTTGAAAGATATTGCACAGTCGTTGGAAAGACGTCTGTCTTGTTTTCAACAGCATGCTACTCACTGGTGCTCAAGAATTTGGAAAATAATTTGATTTAATTCTACGTTTGTCTTGGCAAGGCCCATGTTATCCCAAAAGAAGACCATGGGCCTGTGTAGACCCTGACCGTGCCTCCCAAAATAGCCAACATCAAGGAAAAGGGTGTAATTGCCATAATTGGAAATAAGCAGCCCAGAGAAGTCTGTATTATATCACAGGGGTATTACATACACTTATAACATGGAACAGATTGTTAGAAACCAATTGAAAAGAATAGAAAAAGTGTGAATGGGTAAATGGAAAGCTGTCTCTGTGACCTTGAATCCTGACATGGATGCAGTCTGGTTAGTTGGACACAAAACAGTCTCCCACAGTTGGGAAGCCATGTACACCTTCAGAGGTTTGAACCCTGGGTTTGAATGACTAATTTCAATTATTAAGAAGCCAGACATTTTTGTTCTTGGGATAAAAGGGACTGGAAAGAAGATGAAACTCTAAAAGTTTTATAGTAGAGATGATGTTAGAAAGAAAAACAAGGGAAAAAATAAAAAAGATCCAGAAAGGAGGTGAGAAACTAAGAAGGAAATAAAAGAAACCAGCAAATGCACTAAAACACGTGACAGAGAACAGGAGTCTTATCCTGGAATAGCAAGGGAGAAAGAGGGTTCTTTTCCCATGTTAGTGTCTAGAGTAGAGCCATTGATCATATTTGGCTGTTCTCATTAGCTGACTGCCTAATCCAGATGAAAAGTGACATGTGATTTCAGTTATCAGATGTTTCCAAATCTCTGGATTTTTAGGCACCAAATAGATAAAGCATCCTGGTGGTCAGTTGGATTTTTTGTGTGGTTTTGTTTTACTTATACAGATATTGACATCAAACAACAACTGCAGATTGCTTAGCACCTGTCCCCATAGACTATAAAATCGGTTTCATACGTGAACCTGTGTAACATACAGTAACCACTGAGGCAGCCTCTACAGGCATGTGTTTGCTCTGGCTCCAACATAGTGCTGTGCTGTAACCATCTTGGTGTATTGGAAGGCAAATTCCTGCTGAGCACATTGTCATTCCTCGTGAAAAGAGGTGACAGTGTTTTGAAAGATATTGCACAGTCGTTGGAAAGACGTCTGTCTTGTTTTCAACAGCATGCTACTCACTGGTGCTCAAGAATTTGGAAAATAATTTGATTTAATTCTAATCCTTGGGCAAGATTGAAGAGAAAATCCTGGAACTGATGCGGGAAAATAACACTGTAAAACAGGGATCGGCACATCCTTTCTCTGTAAAGGGCCAGAGAGAAAATATAGTTTGGGCTTTATGGCACCTGCCGTCTCTGATGCTACTTCTGAACGCTTCTGCTGGACCATAAAAACAGCTGTCCACCATGTAGACTTGAATGGGAGCGTCTATGTTCCAGCAGAACTTTACTTACAGACAGTACAATTTACTGTTCACGTCAGGGCTTCCCTGGTGACCCAGTGGTAAAGAGTCCACCCGCCAAGTAGGAGACACAGATTCAATTCTTGGGTCAATAAGATCACCTAGAGTGGGAAATGGCAGCCCACTCCAGTATTCTTGCTTGAGAAATCCCATGGACAGAGGAGCCTGGTGGGCTAAAGAGTTGGCCATGACTTTGCAGCTAAACAACAACAGTTTTGTTTCTGGCCACTGAAAAATATAAAAACAATTCTTACTTGTCCAGCTGTGCAAAATCAGACGGTGGGCTGGATAGTTTGCTTACCTTTGTCCTAAAACTGGAGCGAGTTACATGAATGAAAATAAATAGTAAAGATTTGCAGCATGTTTAGAATGTGCTGAGCACTATGCTAAACACTTTCTGTGTAGCCCTCCAAACAGCCCCATAAGATGAATGCTCTCATCAATCAGAGAAAGAGAAAATGAGGATGCAGACATTTTGGATCATAGAGCCACTGTGTGTGGTTGTGTGGATGCCTTATTGCGCATGGACATCTCGTCATGTGAGTGGGTGAGCCCTCTGTCTTCTTGGGATTTCATCTGCCCAGAGGGCCACCTGTTTCTAATCTTCCCAAGGTCACAAGGGCCAGTCTTTCAAGTAGCATGCTCAAGGCTACATGATGTTTAAGGGGCCAATCAGGGTTTGAACCCAGGACTCTCCCTCTAAAGACCCTACTCTCGGTTGAAGGAATTCCTTGAATCCTTTCGGATAGATTTTATGTTCCAGAGGTAATTTTGCACAAATCTTGCTTGTTTCTATATGAATTCTCTCTTGCTTCTCGGGAACAAACAGATGCAAGCACTCTGAGGTGGCTTTGTTCCTGCAATTAGCTCTGTTTGTCTTCAGAGCAGCCTTGTGCAGCAGTGCGTCAAAGTGTCAGAAGACATAAAACAGCAGTAGCACAGAACGTTACAAGAATGAAACATTCTGAGGATGGAAACACTTGTTTTCTCTCCACTCCTGTAATTCTTTCTAGCCCAAACCAAGACAACCCATTTTCAGTGGGGCTGAGGTGAACAGCAGCTTAAAATAGCAAATCAGAATGTACTACACGATCTCGGCCTGTAACATTACTTTGCAGGATGAGTTGCTTCAGTCATGTCCAACTCTGTGACCCTGTGGACTGTATGCAGCCAACTAGGCTCATCCAGATCAGAAGACTGGAGTGGGTTGCCATGCCTTCCTCCAGGGAATCTTCCCAACCCAGGGATCGAACCTGCATCTCTTATGTGTCCTGCATTGCAGGCAGATTCCTTACCATTAGTGCCACCTGGGAAGCCCATAGCATTGCTTGGGTGGAGTGAACTGTCTTATGCCCAGTGTGATCAGGTGACTGTGGACTCAACTATGATGTAGTGGTCGACATCAGAGTTCCTGACTTGCCAAAAGCAGCTCCACTCTTCCCAATATGTTCTTCCATTATCTTAGGCACTAATTTCTTTCTCCATCCATCCCTAATGCAGGTCTTTACTCCCTTTCTTCCTCGATTATTTAAACAACATCTCGTGTACTCTGTCTTCTTCCAATTTCACTGTCAATAATCTTTCATATCAATTTCATGTTCATCTTAGAGTGTAATTTTAAGACACTCCTTTGTTTGCACTGGGTCTTTGTTGTGTCCTGCAGGGATCTTTTGTTGCAGTGCATGGGCTCAGTAGAGCTGGTGTGTGGGCCTAGTTGCTCAGCTGCATGTGGAATCTTTATCGACCAGGGATTGAACCTGTGTGCCCTGCATTGCAAGGTGGATTCCTAACCACAGGACCACCAGGGGAGTCCTTAGACTATCATTTTTTTTTTTTCCTACCTAGACCAACTAGATTGGCTGTATCTTCATTTTCTGGCTGCTTCTATTGGTCTTTCATTTATGTATCTTTTTTCTTCTTTTCATTATTTTTTTGGCGGGGTGGGGTGGGGTGGGGAGGGAGGGGGCAGGCGGACCACTTCTATTGGTCTTTCATTTGTCCATTTTCATCCATCTTTGTTCTTTGGCCCATGTGGGCCTTCCATCGTGGTGGCCTCTGTTGTCACAGAGCACCGGCTCTGGGTGCATGCACTCCAGAGCTCCGGCTCGATAATTGGACACATTGGTCCAGCCGCTCCCCGGCATGTGGGATCTTCCCAGGCCAGGGATCGAACTGGTGCCCCTTGCACTGCAAGGCGGTGTCCTTACCCACTGGACCACCAGGGAAACCCACATTTATGTATCTTAATCCATCTTTGTTCTTTGGCCTGTGTGGGCCTCCCATCGCAGTGGCCTCTGTCACTGCAGAGCACCGGCTCCGGGCGCGTGCGCTCCAGAGCTCCGGCTCCGTAGTTGTACACATCAGTCCAGCCACTCTGTGGCACGTGGAATCCTTCCAGGCCAGGGATCGAACTGGCTCCCCCTGCACTGCAAGGCGGTGTCCTTACCCACTGGACCACCAGGGAAGCCCTAGACTATCATTTTTAAAAAACAATTTCACAGTCTAGTTTGAGCCTCTTGTGGTGTCTCGTGTCTTGTTGCCTATGGTGTCCGTACGGACTTGAGCCAGGCTCTCAAGACCTTCTACAGGGCACCCCACCTTTCTTTGTCTAGTTATCCACTATTTCCTCAATTCATTCTGTTAGATTATCTCCTGATTGTCACCCTCGAATACAGATGCTGCCACTCCGAATCCTGGCTCTCGCTGTCCCAGACCGCGGAGAGCCCGCCGCCAGCCCTGTACATCCCACTGTGTGTGTGCTGCAGTATGTGTCGGATGCCCACCTTCTTCAGAGAGCTTCTTTTGGGTCCCCGACTCAAAACCACATCTTCTACTCCATGTTGTATCATGCAAGCTACGTTCTGGGTTTGTTGGTCTCAGATTCATCTTGTCTCCATATTCTGTGTACCAGAAGATTATAAACTCTTAGAGCAGAGTATTGGATTCTCTTTAGCACCCCAAGCTCTGCTACATGAGGAATGCTTCATCTTTTCACTTTCTGTAGCTCACCTTGAGAATGGCCTGTGATGTGCCCGTTCTGTGAGGTCTGTGGAAAAACAAGCCAACAGTTAGCAAAACACAACTAAATTTTAGTCGTCCTTGGGCTTCTCTCACCCTTCCTCTGGAACCATGCCATGGTTCTGGGAGCTTCCGCAAAGCTGAGGACTGGGGAGGCAGGGGACACTGGACCCTCTGTTAGTGCTCCAGACAGGCTAAGCCTGAGAGCCTGCCGTCTCTGTCCTCAGCTTTAATGGTCTGCTGTTCCCATGTCATGCTGGGAGCCCAGGAATCTTCATGAAGGCTGCTTATATTTCTGTCAGTGTGCACAATGTAGCCATCCCTCTGGGGGCTGGCAGCCTTCCTAGTGGGCTGCTTAATGCAGGGCGCAGCTCTCTGGCCTTGGGACCGGTCCCGGGGCCTCCGCCTCTTCTGCGTTTCCCTGAGCCCAGGGAGCCGGGAGAGTTGAGAGGAACAGCCCCATTCTTGTTTCCTCAGGATGTGAATAGAGAATCTCTCCCCATAGGTTGGAGCTTTTTATAAAACAAAGACACAACAGCTTGTGGTTTGCCCTGTTTCCTGCTCTATTGTGTGCCTCTCCTGAATGAGTGGAGATCTGATCTGGTGTTGGAATGGGGTGGGAGGGAGAGTTTTATTGAGAAAGGAGAAAAGGAGAAATACAGAGAAAAAATGTAAGTGAACTTTTAAAAAGAGTAGGCATCCAATGGCATGTTTTGTTGTTTCTCTAGTGCCTCACCCGACATTAGTGATGATGCAGAAAGAGCTTGATAAAGACTGCCTCATGTAACTCACAGAGCTCATGCTTCACGTGTGCAATGAAAACATTAGGAGCATCCATTTCTAGCCTCATTTAAATGCACTGTTTTATTTTATTAACGTTTAAATGCATGGTTTAGGCTGGGTCCCCGACTCAAAACCACATCTTCTACTCCATGTTGTATCATGCAAGCTACGTTCTGGGTTTGTTGGTCTCAGATTCATCTTGTCTCCATATTCTGTGTACCAGAAGATTATAAACTCTTAGAGCAGAGTATTGGATTCTCTTTAGCACCCCAAGCTCTGCTACATGAGGAATGCTTCATCTTTTCACTTTCTGTAGCTCACCTTGAGAATGGCCTGTGATGTGCCCGTTCTGTGAGGTCTGTGGAAAAACAAGCCAACAGTTAGCAAAACACAACTAAATTTTAGTCGTCCTTGGGCTTCTCTCACCCTTCCTCTGGAACCATGCCATGGTTCTGGGAGCTTCCGCAAAGCCGAGGACTGGGGAGGCAGGGGACACTGGACCCTCTGTTAGTGCTCCAGACAGGCTAAGCCTGAGAGCCTGCCGTCTCTGTCCTCAGCTTTAATGGTCTGCTGTTCCCATGTCATGCTGGGAGCCCAGGAATCTTCATGAAGGCTGCTTATATTTCTGTCAGTGTGCACAATGTAGCCATCCCTCTGGGGGCTGGCAGCCTTCCTAGTGGGCTGCTTAATGCAGGGCGCAGCTCTCTGGCCTTGGGACCGGTCCCGGGGCCTCCGCCTCTTCTGCGTTTCCCTGAGCCCAGGGAGCTGGGAGAGTTGAGAGGAACAGCCCCATTCTTGTTTCCTCAGGATGTGAATAGAGAATCTCTCCCCATAGGTTGGAGCTTTTTATAAAACAAAGACACAACAGCTTGTGGTTTGCCCTGTTTCCTGCTCTATTGTGTGCCTCTCCTGAATGAGTGGAGATCTGATCTGGTGTTGGAATGGGGTGGGAGGGAGAGTTTTATTGAGAAAGGAGAAAAGGAGAAATACAGAGAAAAAATGTAAGTGAACTTTTAAAAAGAGTAGGCATCCAATGGCATGTTTTGTTGTTTCTCTAGTGCCTCACCCGACATTAGTGATGATGCAGAAAGAGCTTGATAAAGACTGCCTCATGTAACTCACAGAGCTCATGCTTCACGTGTGCAATGAAAACATTAGGAGCATCCATTTCTAGCCTCATTTAAATGCACTGTTTTATTTTATTAACGTTTACAGCTGGATTGAGTGTAACATGGTTACTATGTAAACACAAAGCTATCCTCTTCCAAGTAGGTGCTTTTTCGTCTTTGTATCACATCCCTGTCTCTAAAGAGGAGAAAGAAGGGTTGAATCTGTTTACAGAGAACTTCGACTCTCAATGACATCAACAGGTTAGTAGGTGGTGGCGAAGTCTGTGCAAGTCACTGGCAGGAGAACTCCTTCCGTTTACCTAATTCCTTGGCATGAATCACGTGTAAACACTGCCCACTTAGCTCTGCCAGGTTGTCCCTGTCTGAACATCGTGCTTCATTCAGCTGAATCCTAGGTTATGTCTCATGCTGAGTTTCAAAGGAAGTTGCAGACAAGTGTATGCAGAAAACGCACAGTATCATAGTGGGAAATCGTAGTGAAAGCATTAAATTAAGGACCGAGAAGGCAAGAGCAGCAGAATCCAGAGTTGCAGCTCTTTTATTTATTTATTTGTTTACTTAGTTATTTTGGTTCTGCTGGATCTTCATAGCTGAGTGGCTTTTTCTCTAATTACAGCAAGCTGGGGCTACTCTTTGTTGCCATGTGCAAGCTTCTCATTGCAATGACTTCTCTTATTGCAGAGCACAGGCTCCAGGGCACACAGGCTTCAGTAGTTGTGGTTCCTGGGTGCTACAACACAGGCTTAGCAGTCGGGGCACACAGGCTTAGTTGCTCCACAACAGGTCCAGGTCTCCTGCATTGGCAGGTGAATTCTTTACCACTGAGCACCAGGGAAGCCCTGAGTTGCAGTTTGTATGAGCTGTGGGGCCAGGGGCTGGGGCAATGTGCTTGACCTCTTGATGTTTCTGTTTTCTTCTCTGAAAAAATAGAGATAAAATGTAATAGTATTATTGATAGATGACGGTACATAGTATACTTTTAAAAGAGTAGGCATCCAATGGCATGTTTTGTTGTTTCTCTAGTGCCTCACCCGACATTAGTGATGATGCAGAAAGAGCTTGATAAAGACTGCCTCATGTAACTCACAGAGCTCATGCTTCACGTGTGCAATGAAAACATTAGGAGCATCCATTTCTAGCCTCATTTAAATGCACTGTTTTATTTTATTAACGTTTACAGCTGGATTGAGTGTAACATGGTTACTATGTAAACACAAAGCTATCCTCTTCCAAGTAGGTGCTTTTTCGTCTTTGTATCACATCCCTGTCTCTAAAGAGGAGAAAGAAGGGTTGAATCTGTTTACAGAGAACTTCGACTCTCAATGACATCAACAGGTTAGTAGGTGGTGGCGAAGTCTGTGCAAGTCACTGGCAGGAGAACTCCTTCCGTTTACCTAATTCCTTGGCATGAATCACGTGTAAACACTGCCCACTTAGCTCTGCCAGGTTGTCCCTGTCTGAACATCGTGCTTCATTCAGCTGAATCCTAGGTTATGTCTCATGCTGAGTTTCAAAGGAAGTTGCAGACAAGTGTATGCAGAAAACGCACAGTATCATAGTGGGAAATCGTAGTGAAAGCATTAAATTAAGGACCGAGAAGGCAAGAGCAGCAGAATCCAGAGTTGCAGCTCTTTTATTTATTTATTTGTTTACTTAGTTATTTTGGTTCTGCTGGATCTTCATAGCTGAGTGGCTTTTTCTCTAATTACAGCAAGCTGGGGCTACTCTTTGTTGCCATGTGCAAGCTTCTCATTGCAATGACTTCTCTTATTGCAGAGCACAGGCTCCAGGGCACACAGGCTTCAGTAGTTGTGGTTCCTGGGTGCTACAACACAGGCTTAGCAGTCGGGGCACACAGGCTTAGTTGCTCCACAACAGGTCCAGGTCTCCTGCATTGGCAGGTGAATTCTTTACCACTGAGCACCAGGGAAGCCCTGAGTTGCAGTTTGTATGAGCTGTGGGGCCAGGGGCTGGGGCAATGTGCTTGACCTCTTGATGTTTCTGTTTTCTTCTCTGAAAAAATAGAGATAAAATGTAATAGTATTATTGATAGATGACGATACATAGTATACAGTGAATGGTGTTGGATTTGTAACCTCTGGAGGAGAAAATTTCACTTCAGGATCTAAAGACGTGGCTCTAGATACTCAGCTTTGTGAAGCAAAAGTTTTATTAAAGTAAAAAGGGATAGAGAAAGCTTCCACTGGAAAGCACTGGAAGGGGTAGGTGAGTAGCCTGCTTTGCTAGTTTAGACAGGACCTTATGTACTTTTTCGTTAGTTATTAACAATAGAGGGGCTTCCCTTTTTGCTCAGCTGGTAAAGAATTCACTTGCAATGCAGGAGACCTCAGTTTGATTCCTGGGTCAGGAAGATCCTGGAGAAGGAATAAAGATTTCTGGGAGACATATCAATAACCTCAGGTATGTAGATGACACCACCCTTATAGCGGAAAGTGAAGAGGAACTAAAGAGCCTCTTGTTGAAGGTGAAAGAGGAGAGTGAAAAAGCTAGCCTAAAATTCAACATTCAAAAAATGAAGACCATGGCATCCATTCCCATTGCTTCATGGCAAATAGATGGGTAAACAATGGAAATAGTGACAGACTTTATATTCGTGGGCTCCAAAATCACTGCGAATGGTGACTGCAGCCATGAAATTAAAAGTCATTTGCTCCTTGAAAAAAAACTATGACAAACCTAGAGAGTGTATTCAAAAGCAGAGACATCACTTTGCCAACAAAAAGTCCATATAGTGAAAGCTATGGTTTTCCCAGTACTCATGCATGGATGTGAAAATTGGACCATAAAGAAGGCTGGGAGCTGAAAAACTGATGCCTTTGAACTGTAGTGTTGGAGAAGGCTCTTGAGAGTCCCTTGAACTGTCAGGAGATCAGACTGGTCAATCAGGTAATCAACTGAATATTCATTGAAGGACTGATGCTGAAGCTAAAGCTCCAATACTTTGGCCACCTGATATGAAAAGACAACACATTGGAAAAGAGCCTGATGTTGGGGAAAATAGAAGACAGAAGAAGGGGATGACAGAGGATGAAATGGTTGGATGGCATCACTGCATCATGAGGACATGAATTTGAGCAAGCTCTGGGAGATGGTGAAGGACAGGGAAGCCTGATGTGCTGGAGTCCATAGGTTCCAAAGAGTCGGACACAACTGAGTGACTGAACTGAACTGATTAACGATAGCTCAAAAGAATATTTTAAGGTTGTAAAGGTCTTATCAGACCCATACCCACAACATACATATTTAGACACATAGATACTCAGCTTTGTGAAGCAAAAGTTTTATTAAAGTAAAAAGGGATAGAGAAAGCTTCCACTGGAAAGCACTGGAAGGGGTAGGTGAGTAGCCTGCTTTGCTAGTTTAGACAGGACCTTATGTACTTTTTCGTTAGTTATTAACAATAGAGGGGCTTCCCTTTTTGCTCAGCTGGTAAAGAATTCACTTGCAATGCAGGAGACCTCAGTTTGATTCCTGGGTCAGGAAGATCCTGGAGAAGGAATAAAGATTTCTGGGAGACATATCAATAACCTCAGGTATGTAGATGACACCACCCTTATAGCGGAAAGTGAAGAGGAACTAAAGAGCCTCTTGTTGAAGGTGAAAGAGGAGAGTGAAAAAGCTAGCCTAAAATTCAACATTCAAAAAATGAAGACCATGGCATCCATTCCCATTGCTTCATGGCAAATAGATGGGTAAACAATGGAAATAGTGACAGACTTTATATTCGTGGGCTCCAAAATCACTGCGAATGGTGACTGCAGCCATGAAATTAAAAGTCATTTGCTCCTTGAAAAAAAACTATGACAAACCTAGAGAGTGTATTCAAAAGCAGAGACATCACTTTGCCAACAAAAAGTCCATATAGTGAAAGCTATGGTTTTCCCAGTACTCATGCATGGATGTGAAAATTGGACCATAAAGAAGGCTGGGAGCTGAAAAACTGATGCCTTTGAACTGTAGTGTTGGAGAAGGCTCTTGAGAGTCCCTTGAACTGTCAGGAGATCAGACTGGTCAATCAGGTAATCAACTGAATATTCATTGGAAGGACTGATGCTGAAGCTAAAGCTCCAATACTTTGGCCACCTGATATGAAAAGACAACACATTGGAAAAGAGCCTGATGTTGGGGAAAATAGAAGACAGAAGAAGGGGATGACAGAGGATGAAATGGTTGGATGGCATCACTGCATCATGAGGACATGAATTTGAGCAAGCTCTGGGAGATGGTGAAGGACAGGGAAGCCTGATGTGCTGGAGTCCATAGGTTCCAAAGAGTCGGACACAACTGAGTGACTGAACTGAACTGATTAACGATAGCTCAAAAGAATATTTTAAGGTTGTAAAGGTCTTATCAGACCCATACCCACAACATACATATTTAGACACATAGATACATACTATGAAGGAGAAACATGTCCTCAAGCAAGATACATTGTTTTTGTAATCATTAGCTCTGGGCTTAAAGAAAGGTTTAGGCAAAACAGATTATTGTCATAGGTGTGGCAACCAAGGTGAAGGCTCCTTGGCTTAAAATGTTTGTTCCCCTTCTTCCTCCTCCTTTTTGGGGATTCCTCTAGCCTTTCTATCAGCCTGCCTAAGAATTAGCTCTCTCAAGTATACAGTTATTATGGCTCCTTGGCTTAAAATGTTTGTTCCCCCTCTTCCTCCTCCTTTTTGGGGATTCCCCTAGCCTTTCTATCAGCCTGCCTAAGAATTAGCTCTCTCAAGTATACAGTTATTATGAAGCGTGAGTTAACTTGTCTACTGCCTAGAACACTGCCAGACATACAGGAGGCAAAATATGGTGCTGTTGTTATTATTTTTATTGTCAGATCTGTATTCTTATTTTTTTACCTCTTATTCTCTTCCGATCACACCTTTTTTTTTATCCCCCAAACCACTAGGAAAGACTGTCTAAAATTGTTTACAGTTTACCATTCTGTTCAAAATAATTGGAACTGCAAGAGCAACTTCTTATGATCTATCATCTTAGAAAGCTTAGACTTTTCTACTTAAAGCCATTACTTTGAAATGGGCAACTACTTTTTTTTTTTTATAAATTTTTTTTTTTTTTTGGCCACTTCTTTTGGTCTTTCATTTATCTGTTTTCATCCATTTTTGTTCTTTGGCCCGTGTGGGCCTCCCATTGCAGTGGCCTCTCTTGTCACAGAGCTCTGGCTCTGGGCGCATGCGCTCCAGAGCTCCAGCTCGGTAGTTGGACACATCAGTCCAGCCGCTCCGTGGCACGTGGGATCTTCCAAGGCCAGGGACCGAACTGGCGCCCCTTGCACTGCAAGGCGGTGTCCTTAACTGGACCACCAGGGAAACCTCTGGGCAACTACTTTTTGATTTTTGTGTTCCATCTATGTCTTAAGGAAGCAGGGTTTCCAATCGGTCTGTTATTGTATTTGTTTCACTGTGTGTCAGATGCAAGGAATCACAACCCAGTAGAAAACTGGCTGAAAGAAACATTGGAAGCTTATACATGGGCCTCTGTGGTTGACTGCCCTCAGGCAGGACAGAACTCTGAGGGATTCTTTAAGTCAGTGACTAATTCATGCCATCAGGTTTCTCTCCACTTCTTTTCTTTGCCCACCACCATGGTGGATTCATCCTGGGGCTGGTCTTGCCTCATGGTGGTAGTTTGGCTGCTGACAAATTCATCAGATGCTTGCTTTCACATGTATCCTTGGAGACAACCGGAGAGATGGTCATATTCAGAAGCGTCTCAGGCGAGGATGCTGCTTTCTTGGAAGGTACAGAGAGCATCTCCCCTGGTCTTACTGACTCCCATATTGTCCGTCCCTACGAGTCAATTATGCTAGCCAGGGAAGGCGACCACACTGATTATTTTAGGCTTGAGGTTCCTACCTAGTAGGAGCAGAAAACATTCTGCTCCTTTAAAGCATAAAGGCTCATGGGGAAAAAGTCAGAAATGTTACCCAAAGAGAGGGGATGGATGGGGTGGACTCTGGGAGCAGGAGGTGAGTTTATTACGCAGTACAACACTGTGCAACCTGACTAGGGCCTAGATTTTGATTTGTCGAAAAGCATTCTTTTTGCTCTCTGCTAAAAATCTCATTTCTCCTCATTATGTTCAAAAGGACTAGTTTTGTTCTGGGTTTTTGTTTGTACCCTTTTTTATATATATTAACAGCAGGTATCATCATTCATACCTATCTTGGCCACCTGGAATTATAACTGGCCACAGCAGGAAGTTAGTGGACTCTACCATTTGCTAAACTTGATATAATTTTCATGGGCTGATTAAGTCACATATGTGTCACATAAAGACATATTTTTTAAGTAATTTTTTATGCTGTCCTACTTTGAAAGGAGAACGCTGGTGGAATGAGACATTCACAGCTTGGATATGTGTTGAGATACATTCATTTTCAGATCCTAACTAAGCTGACAAATTAACAGTGGACACACACTTGCTGAGGGGGACAGGCACTTCCACCTTTCGACCTGCCAGCTCCAGTGTGATAATCTGCTGTTTACAGTCTCAACTTTGTTTCTACCAAGTCACTCGTGAAGGAAGGTGTTCATCCTGAGGATAGGTTCCCATGTACACCATTCAGTGCATCTGTTTCCTTTACCTCCTCCCTTCCACTGGAACAAAACCACATCACTCTGCAAGTTAGTGAGAGAGGTGTTTTTGTAGGTATGAACTTGAATTTGCTCTCATTTATAAAGAAGGAAAAAGTTATTCTCACACTTTACTTTTTGTGTTCATTCAGGTAAGGCTAGATTATGCTGCAGTAAGAAACAACCCTGAGTGGCTTAACACAACATTTTGTTTCTATTTTTGGTAAAATTATGTATGTGTTTTCTTGCACCAGATGTTAGTTGAGACACCCAGGATCTTTAATTGTGACATGAGAGCTCCTAGTTGTGGAGTGTGGGATCTAGTTACCTGACCAGGGACCAAACCTGGGTCCCTTGCATTGGGAGTACAGAGTTCTAGCCACTGGAGCTCCATGGAAGTTCCTAACATTTAGTTTCTAGTGCAGTGTGAGCTTACAGGGGAAGGAGTGCTCTGCTAGCCCCCCAGGGACTCTGCTGACATGTGTGCCATCCTGAAGCAGTTCACACGGTCATGGCATTGGTGAGGCCAGCATCGCCCGTCACAGCCTTGTGCTGTCATGCCTTGCATGACTCACATCACCTTCATTCCCATTTTATGGCCAAGATGAGTCTCATAGACCATGCTGTGTGCCAGCAGCCCAAACGGGTCCCATCCTGTGAAAGCCCAATGACCGACTACAGCTTTAAAAAGAGAAAAATAATTAGTAACAAGTGAGTTCTAACATACTACATTGCCCTGCTCATTAATTGCTCTTCCTGTTATCCCAGGGGTTTCCAACATGCCGGACCTTGAGTGGGTACCAGTTTGCAGCCTGGAAGATCCAAGCCCCATGGCCTCCCTAACCTGGAAGCCCAGTGGGAGGCCAGTGAGCGAAGCTTCACCCATCATCCCCCATTGCTCACATTACTGTGTGAACCATCCCCACGCATCCTACCCCCAAGCCAGGAAAAAATGACCTTCCATGAAACTAGTCCCTGTTGCTGAAAAGATTGGGGAGTGCTGTGCTATCCAATGAAACGCAGTTGGACAAATCTGGAAGCTGAAGAAGATGCTTCCTGGACCGTTTGTTCTATGTTTGTGGCCTGGAAAGAAGGACTTTTTAGGTATTTTGCTGATGCTGATTCGTTGCACATTGTGGTTTGGTAGAATTTAGAATTATATGTACATACACATATATACAAGTATATTGCAGAGATAAACATAGGGCGGCTCTACAATGTATGTTAAAACAGAGAACGTGGAATAGTCCTCCAAGAGCACAGTGACGAATGAGCCTGAAAACTCAGTTTTAATAGCTATCTAACAGTCTCTATGGAGAGATCTCCTTTCTATAAATGCTCACATATATGTATTTGAAATGCTTAGGAAGACCCCCAGAAGTAGATTCACTGAAGTGCTGAGTGATTATATGTCTGGTTATAATAGCGACTATCAATATTACACTTTTTATTTTCCTTCTCTTTGTATTTTATAAATTTTCTATAATGTCTTAAATAGAAAAGTAATGATTCATTGCCTTCTTGGGTGAGACAACTGAAAAAGCAACTGTGGCAGGCAGAATTCTCTGATAGCCTCAAGTCTCCTGCCCTTGGTGTGGAGGCCATGTACAGGCCCTTCCACTGAGTGTGGGCGGGGCTGTGGATAGTGTGGGGTATTGCTCCCCTTGTTATGTTATGTTTTATGGCAAAAGAGATTTTGTGGATGTAGTTAATGCCTCATATCAGTTGATTTTGACTGAATCAGAAGGGAAATGCTCCTGGATAGGAGTGAGCTAATCTGGCTCCCAATGCCTGGGTGTTGAGAGAGAATAAATTTGTGTTGTTTTAAGTCACTGAGTTTGTGGTGATTCATTACATGGTAATAGAAGACTCAACAGCAATGTCAACAATGGCCCCAAGAATCTATGGAATAAAATCAGGAAGAAATGAGAATTCTTCAGGAACAAGTGTTTTCAAAAGAAGAAAAAAGGTTCTTCAACTAGAAAGCAGGATTGCAGTTAGCGTTGTGGAGGATGGCTAGGAAGAGGAGGGACCCTTGTAGAGGGCTGGCGGTTGTCTACACCTTGCTGTGGGCACTTGATCCGGACACTGATGTGTATACGTGTGAAACTGTATTTAAGGCTTTGAGCTGTATACTTAAGCTCATGTGATGTAACATATCACACAATAAAAAATAACTGAGCGTAGTGAGCACGGTGTCAGTCGTTACAAGAGTTCTAGGTAAGCTCTGTGTGTTGTTGTGCATGGTTGGTAGTCAAACAATAGACTTTTTTTTTTTTTATTGTGGTGACATATACATAACATATCAATGTACCATTTTAATCATTTTAAGTATACAGTCCAGCAACAGTAAGTACATTCGCCTTGTTGTGCGACCAGCAACACTATCCATCTCTGGAACATTCTCATTATTCCAGACTGAAAGAAATATGTGTTTGTTGTTGAGATTCCCGGCTCTCTTTTCTTGTGGCTGAGCAAACAGGTCAGGAAACAATACAAGGCACTGCTGGTCTTATGCTTTATTTATGGATGAGGTTGACATGTGCTCTGAGATGCCTGTGGGTTTTAGTGGAGTAAAAATTCTTGGAAGATGGCCATTTATTTTACCCAGTTTTATAAACAAGGATTTTTATCATCCCTTTCCACTATTCATCGCTTCCTCACTCAAACCACATTCTCCATTGTAACGAGTTATTTGTGATTCTTAGACCATGCCAGGCCTGTTTGACCCTTGCCTGTGCCCCTGCCCTGAGATCCTGTCACGCGCTTCTAAACCTGGTAGACTTACTCAGTTAGCTCACTCAGAACTTCTTAATTGCATGTGTACTCTGTCCTAGGTGCAGGGCTTACCCTGGCAGACAAGGCTGAATCCTGCCTTCATGGCATCAGGCTCAGAGAGGGAGACGGGATGTGTCCTACAAATCTTTATTCCTTTGAGAAATTTTCCCCAGTTGCCTTCCCTCTGTGTTCTCTTCTCCTTAGCACCGTTGCCTGGGGCTTTTTTATTCCCCACAATGTTTATCTTCCTTCAGACAATCTCTCCCTGTATTATATGTATTTATATCCTTGCTTCTATGGAGAGAGGAGCTTGGCAAGCTGCAGTCCAGGGGTCACAAAGACATGTGATTGAGCACACATGTGCTTACCTGAAAGTTACCTAAAAATCCAGCTTCTCCTTTCACTTCTGTGCCCCCATATACAGCATACTGCCAGGCCAGGGCAGCGACACCCTCATTAGTCCCTGAATGACTGAGTTGGATGTGGGGTAGGAGTGCCAAGGGGGTATGATTATTAAACTGCAAACACTACCTGAGGACCCTAGCACCAGGACATCTGTAAGTTACTGAGAAGTTTGGTTAATAGTTAAATAGGTAGAAAAAATGCAGAGGGCACTTTTAGAGTCTCCTTATGATGGATTTATATTATTAATCACACTGAGGTATAGGAACCTGTCCTACCTCCTCTCGAAGTTGGCTCCCTTTCTTATTAATTAAGTTGGGTATGGTAGAGTGTAAATCTCCCGATGCTTACTCCACTCATTTCATACATACTAATGAGGACGAGCCTACGAGTGTGGCGGTGGTGGGGAAGATCATTTATTCAGCTGTGGGAAAAATAGCATCAGGACTCAGACCCCCTGCTGACTGTGCACACAGTTTTTTAAAGATTGATATTGGCATACTAATTAAGGAGCTGAGTACCTTAAATAAAGAGTGTGCCACTGCAGAGGTTATTACCAGCTCCATGTGTTTCTCCACATCGCGTCTTGTAGGTGAAGGTGGAGAGTATGGACGGACATTATCTATCATTTTCAAGTTTTCTGCTTCCATCAGAAATTAATCACAGTGTTCAAGGAATTTTCAGAGTTCCCATTAACTGTAGAAAGACTCACTTCAATACAAGGCACTGTAGTTATGCCTGTCTCTTTTACACTGTGTGGTATTTAACAGAAACTGTGGGTGATAGTCTCATAGCTAAGAGAGAATGAATTCTGAAGACGTATCCTCAGACGTGAGGATTGTGCCTCAATTATTTCCTGATTTCTGGAAAGAGAGGAAAGGGTAAGATGAGCCCCCCAGTCATTTTTTTATCTACAAGAAGTGATTTGTGTTCTTCCTGGAAGTGAAATTGGCTTCGTTTTTGACAAGTGCAGTGCTTAGTCAGCTCTAGTCTCAGTCTGTAACCTGCCTGACTGTAGCTAATGATGGTAGAATTGAAACCCAGTAGCATTAGTTTTACAGTATATCACCTCCTCTTTTATTGTTTGAAAGTCAGGACAAGCAAAATTTTTCAAGAAGAACAGGGAAAGCATTTTTGTGCGTGTGTTAATATGTAAAGGTGACTTTTAAATGATTTTCTAGGAGTAATGGAAGTCTTCATACAAGAAAGCAGGTGACTTAGTATAGCCGTTTTCTTTCTTCCCTTTTGCTTCTTTAAGTGTTATGGATATAAAATGTAGGACTACTTTAGGATGGGTAGGTGCCAGTGGATTGATGAACGGGTTGAATGTGTGGATTATGGCTTGACCAAAACTGACCTGAAAGCCAGAAATGGGCAGCGTCTTGGCCAGTGTCACCCAGCCAGGTGGTGACACAGCTAAGATCAGAGCATCAGCTCAGACTGCCAGTGGGTTGTCTTCCCACCAAAGAGCCACAGTTGCAAAAATTTTCCCCTGTCTTTGCTTTTCTTTTTTATTTTTCCCCACATGTCTTCCTTCATCTGTGTCTTAACACTGTGTGTATTAGTAGTGATAACTCACTTTTGTTTTCATTTCTATTTCTCTTAATGCATCCAATTTTCCTCCCACTGGGATCCCAGCTAACTCTTTCCACCCCTTCTTGTCAATGCTCTGTTTCCAGAGTGCTGGATCTGTTTTCGGTGTTTTCCTGACTAAATTCAAGACAGCAGGAAGAGTTGAAATGTAGAGTTTTTCTTGTCTCTTATTTTACCACAGAAGTGGAGGGAGAGGTAGGATGAGGAGGAGGGGAATCTTAAATCATGGTAAGAAACTCTTCCCTCTCATGTCTTTTTTTCCAGGTCTCATTTTATTTATTTTCCCTTTTAAAAATTTTTATTGGGGTATAGTTGATTTACAATGTATTAGCTTCAGCAAAGTGATTCAGTTATGCATATACATAGATTCATTCTTTTTTCAGAGTCTTTACTCAATATAGGTTATAATAGAATATTCAGCAGAGTTCCTTGTGCTATTCAGTAGGTCCTTATTGATTATCTGTCTTATATGTAGTAGTGTGTGTGTTTATTTAATCCCAGACTCCTAATTTATGCCTCCTGGCCATGTTTCCCCTTTCGTAATCATGTTTGTTTTTGAAATCTGTGAGTCTGTTTTGTAAATCGGTTCATTTACATTAGTTTTGTAAATAAGTTTATTTATATCATTAAAAAAATTAGATCCACATATGAGTGATGTCATATGATATTTGTCTTTGTCTGGCTTACTTCACTTAGTTTAGTATGATAATCTCTAGGTCCATCCATGTTGCTACAAATGCTATTCTTTCTTTTTATGACTGAGTAATATTCCAAAGCTTCTTGATCAGTGCCTCTGTCAAAGGACACTTAGGTTGCTTTCATGTTCTGGCTATTGTAAATAGTATTACAGTGAATACTGGGGTGTAGGTATTAAATATCTTTTTGAATTATGGCTTTCTCCCGGTATATGCCCAGGAGTAGGACTACTGGATCATTGTAGTTGCAGTTTCAATTCTTTGTGGAACCTCCATTCTGTTCTCCATAATGGCTCTATTAATTGACATTCCCAAACAGTGCAAGAGGGTTCCCTTCTCTCTACATCCTCTCCAGCATTTATTGCTTGTAAACATTTTGATGATGGCCATTTTGACCTGTATGAGGTGATACCTTATTGTAATTTTGATTTGCATTTCTCTAATAATTGGTGATGTTGAGCATCTTTTCATGTGCTTTTTGGCTATCTGGATGTCTTCTTTGGAGAAATGTCTTTCTAGTTCCTCTTTTTTTTTTTTTTTTGGAATGTTGAGAGGCTCTTTCAAAGAGTTTTTTTTTTTTAATTTTGGCCTCTTTTATTGTTTTTTTTTAATTTATTTATTTTCATCCATCTTTATTCTTTGGCCTGTGTGGGCCCCACATTGCAGTGGCCTCTCTTGTCACAGAGAGGCACATGCACTCCAGAGTGCTGACTCGTAGTTGGACGCATCAGCCCAGCTGCTCGGTGGCATGTGGGATCTTCCCAGGCCAGGGATCAAACCAGTGCCCCTTGCACTGCAAGACAGCCTCTACCCACTGGACCAGCAGGGAAGCCCTCTAGTTCCTCTTTTTAAAATTTGTACGTATTTACTCCTGGCTGCACTGGGTCTTCATTGCTGCACACAGACATTCTCTGGTTGCAGTGAGTAGGGGCTACTCTTTGGTGCAGTGTGCAGGCTTCTCATTGTGGTGGCTTCTCTTGTTGCAGAGCACAGTCTCTAGGCGGGAGGCTTGCAGTGCAGTGATTCATTTACATTAGTTTAAATAAGTTTATTTATATCATTAAAAAAATTAGATCCACATATGAGTGATGTCATATGATATTTGTCTTTGTCTGGCTTACTTCACTTAGTTTAGTATGATAATCTCTAGGTCCATCCATGTTGCTACAAATGCTATTCTTTCTTTTTATGACTGAGTAATATTCCAAAGCTTCTTGATCAGTGCCTCTGTCAAAGGACACTTAGGTTGCTTTCATGTTCTGGCTATTGTAAATAGTATTACAGTGAATACTGGGGTGTAGGTATTAAATATCTTTTTGAATTATGGCTTTCTCCCGGTATATGCCCAGGAGTAGGACTACTGGATCATTGTAGTTGCAGTTTCAATTCTTTGTGGAACCTCCATTCTGTTCTCCATAATGGCTCTATTAATTGACATTCCCAAACAGTGCAAGAGGGTTCCCTTCTCTCTACATCCTCTCCAGCATTTATTGCTTGTAAACATTTTGATGATGGCCATTTTGACCTGTATGAGGTGATACCTTATTGTAATTTTGATTTGCATTTCTCTAATAATTGGTGATGTTGAGCATCTTTTCATGTGCTTTTTGGCTATCTGGATGTCTTCTTTGGAGAAATGTCTTTCTAGTTCCTCTTTTTGTTTTTGGAATGTTGAGAGGCTCTTTCAAAGAGTTTTTTTTTTTTAATTTTGGCCTCTTTTATTGTTTTTTTTTAATTTATTTATTTTCATCCATCTTTATTCTTTGGCCTGTGTGGGCCCCACATTGCAGTGGCCTCTCTTGTCACAGAGAGGCACATGCACTCCAGAGTGCTGACTCGTAGTTGGACGCATCAGCCCAGCTGCTCGGTGGCATGTGGGATCTTCCCAGGCCAGGGATCAAACCAGTGCCCCTTGCACTGCAAGACAGACTCTACCCACTGGACCAGCAGGGAAGCCCTCTAGTTCCTCTTTTTAAAATTTGTACGTATTTACTCCTGGCTGCACTGGGTCTTCATTGCTGCACACAGACATTCTCTGGTTGCAGTGAGTAGGGGCTACTCTTTGGTGCAGTGTGCAGGCTTCTCATTGTGGTGGCTTCTCTTGTTGCAGAGCACAGGCTCTAGGCGGGAGGGCTTCGGTAGCTGCAGCATGCAGTTTCAGTGGTTGTGATGGGCGACTCTAGAGCACATGGGCTTCAGTAATTGCGGTAGTTGTGGCACATGTGCTCAATAGGTGGGGTTTGTGAGTCCTAGAGCATGGGGCCAGTAGTTGTGGCCTCTGGTCTTAGTTGCTCTGCAGCATGTGGAATATTCCTGAACTGGGGATAGAATCTGTGTCCCCTGCATTGGCAGGTGGATTCCTATGCCTCCAAGGAAGTCTTCTGAATTCTAAGAAGAGGTTTTCCCATCACAGCAGTTGCTTTGTAGAACTAACTCATTGATCAGAACGTGTTTTCTTTCTGCTGCCTTACACAGTGACCTTGAGGCAGGTACCTCGGCTGAAGAGAAGCAGGGGTTTGGCGAGGGGGAAGCACTGGAAGGTGGAGGAAGGCATCCAGCATGTACTGGAAGAAATGGACCATGTGAAAGCACACTCCCAAGGTTTGATCCCCAGCCCTTGCACCTTTTAGGGCAGGCCTTGGTAAGCCACGACCCCTTTGTGTCTTGTTTCCTCATCTTCAAAATGGGAACAAAATATCTCCTTCCCAGGTTAGAGGTGAGGTACGTGCTTGTCACAAAATCTGGCCTGGAGGTGGTTATAGTTTTCACAGAGTGACACCAATAGGCAGGACGTGGTTTCCTGGGAACACTCACAAACCTCCTCTGAACCGAGAAGTCATGAACTGGAGCGAGCCCTGTTTCAACAAGTTTTCTTTTTTTGCTGGGAGGGCAGGGGAGGTGGGGTGAGAGAAAGTTCTTGTTTCTGGGAGGGTAAAGGAGGAAAATGGTGAGATGTCAGGGCCTCAGCCAAGTGGTTGAGTTCCAGCTATGCTCCAATGCTCAGCAAGAGCTGCAGCGCCAGGCTGGAAAGAGAAAGCCTGAGGACCTCACTGTAGACATGGGCACTGCCAAAGCTGCTTTTATGTGTGCTATTGAAAAGGGTCAATGCTAGCTGTTCCTGCCCACCCTGATGTAGATGTGGTCAGCGTTACACAGCAGGAATGACTGCTGGCCAGTGCAGATCCTCAGCTGACCTGCAACTGCTTGTCTCAAAGAGACTCCATGGCAAGTCTCCTTAGGGAATTTCTGTATTGCATTTGGCCCAGACGCCCAACTCCAGGTGTGGTCCTCAAGTCTTGGTCAACCACCACGATGCAGCCCCAGTCCAGCAGCTCTCACTGCAGAAGTCACCCTGGCCTGGGAAGATATACATGATGCCTCTTCCGTTCTCAGCATCGTTCTGTGAGGAGCCAAGCCTTGGGCTTTAATTGAGTCGGCTCTCTTTCCGGTGCTCCTCCCACTGTGATGAGAGGGAGAATGAGGCGGACTGTAATAAAGCGTGAAAGAGATAAGCGGAGGCAGAATCTGGGCTAAAAATTCATTTTTCTTGTTGCCATATTTCTTTGCTTGTTATAGTTTCTTTGCACCCTAGAGCTCTTGTCAGCGACCCATTTTGTGAATGGAGACATTTCTGCTTTGAAGTCATAATTTATCCTGCAAGAGCTGCTAAAAGAAGCACTTTTAAACTCAGATCTGAGCGTAGGCTGGGAATTCTAAGTCACCTCCAAGCACTTGGGTAAATTGCAAAGAGTAGAGTCTTTTTACCTCCGGGAGTCAATTTTAACTTATTGCTTTTTTTTTTTCCTCTGAAGACAGTTTTCTCAAACATTTTCCCCTCCTTGCTTTCATTGCAGATTCTGACTTAGGTTCTACAAATCGGCTGTCTGTGATTTATTTATGACATTTAGTTTGCTATTAACTTGTGAGTACCTTATCATTAACCAACTAGCTAAACAAGAGTTTTAAAAATTAACCTATGCAAGGCCTTGGGAAATACTATATTTTCCCAATCTGCTCCAAGACAATTACAGTTACAGCCAGCAATCTCTCTTCCTAATAAGCCTTAGAGAGAGAATATGGTAGAGAGGGTAAGAATGTGGATGTTGGCTTCCCATGCCTGGGTTCAAATGATGACGGTGTTACTTTTACTTATCAGTTCTGTGATGTTGGTGAGTTCCTTATCCTATTTGTGCCACAGTTTCCTCATCTGTGAATGGAAGTAAAGTTCATACCTTCCTTAGAGAGTTGTTGCAAATAGTGAGTCGAGATACCCAAAGATTCTAGAAGTAGCTTAACACACCGAAAACAAAATATAAGCATATTTTCTTCTTATTAAATTGTCTCCTAAATGTAATATTTGAGTACTGGAAAGAAAGACATCCAAATGGGTCAGGAAAGCATATATTGGTAAAAACAGGTATCTTTTACCATTTGATTATTATTCACATGGTTCTGAGAAGCAAGTCAGATTTAATCAAAGGCATTCCTAGAATAGATTTAGTCACTAAAAGTGTTTTGTTTTTTGTTAAATTAAATCAGAGGCATTATCTATTTAAATCTTCTGCGTCTTATTACAATGCTATTTGAATGTCATGTTTTAAAGGTTGAAAGGAATGTCTTCAACGTGTGAGTTTGCATAATACAACCACCTGACTGAATGGGGCTCTGTTAGGTGGCCGGCCGACTCCCTGGCGCTCCCCCGCCTTCTGCCTTCCCACACGCTCTCGAGAGAGTGACATGTAGCACATGTTATGCAAGCTCCAGAGGAAGATAATAAAAACACACCTCTGTCTCCATATGTTATTGTTTTTTCTACACACTGAGTTTTCAGGGTAACTGCCTTGTTGAATTTGCTTATTGCTGACAAAGTGGCTCAGGATTAAACAATACTCTCTGTTATCTAATAGGAGGCCAAATTCCCCTAAGAGAATTCTTCTGGAACCCCATAAAATGTCCCTAAACCCCCTAAAATGTCACGACCCACAGAAGGTCACAAGAAAGCTGCTGAAATGTGCAGCTGAGTTTTATATATTAAATATACCCACAGGCACATGCACACATGTGTACACACATGTGAGCGCACACACACAGAGCCCTTGTGTCTCATTCCTTCACATTTTTCTGAGGTTGATTAGTGAAGAAATTTGGGAATAAATCTTTGCTAGCTTGGGGCCATGATTGCTTTACATTTCCAGGAGCTCAAATGCATGACATTCGTTCCTTAATCTTCACAGTGTGCATTTAGCAGGACTCTATTATACCCGTTTTATTGCCAGAAAGTCCAAGGAGAATTCTAGGAATCTGGCCAATCTTGGCAGATGAATGACTGGGCAGTCACATTTTAGCCATGTGGGCTCGGGCATCTGTTTAATTATTTGCATGCCCCTGAAGGGAAAGTCATGTGCCTTAGATTTCTGGGGGAAGTGGGTATGCAGGAGCATTTGCACAGGATGCTGGCCTTTCTTCTCATCCCACAGAGAAGGTCAGGTCCTCCTGGATGTTGCTTTCAAGATCCACATGTGTCATTGTCTTCTAGTATGTGTCGTGTTGTTATCTTATATTGACTTTCTTTTTTTTTTTTTCAAACATTTATTTATTTATTTTGGGGGGGGGTGGGTTGGGGTGGGAGGGGGTAGGCGGGCCACTTCTATTGGTCTTTCATTTGTCTATTTTCATCCATCTTTGTTCTTTGGCTTTTGTGGGCCTCCCATCGCAGTGGCCTCTGTTGTCGCAGAGCACTGGCTCTGGGCGCATGCACTCCAGAGCTCCGGCTCGGTAATTGGACACATCAGTCCAGCTGCTCCGCGGCACGTGGGATCTTCCCAGGCCAGGGATCAAACTGGCACCCCTTGCACTGCAAGGCGGTGTCCTTACCCAGTGGACCACCAGGGAAGCCCTATCTTATATTGACTTTCATGATCACCTGAATAATTATCTCCACCCCGAGGGCCAGGATTCCATGAGGAGAGTGTTTTACTCTTCACTGTGTTCTCAGTACACAACCCAATGCCTGGCGTAGAGTCGGTGCCTAATAAAGAGTGAGTGTGCTCCTCTTTGTGCGTGTTTCCTGTGCCAGTTCTCAGTGTCCTGTGTGGCACTACAGGTTCAGTTGGTGATGACTGGGGCCAGACATGATGAGGAAGTGGTGGCAGCCACAGTGATCCCATTATCCGGAGGTGATCCATCAGTCAGCACTTTAACAAGAGTTTGTTAGATTTGAACCATATGCTTACTTTTTGTGAAGTGCAGGTGGCTCAGTCGTGTCCAACTCTCTGAGACCCATGGGCAAGCCATGGAATTCTCCAGGCAAGAATACTGGAGTGGGTCATCTATCCCTTCTCCAGGGGATCTTCTCAACCCAGGGATCAAACCCAGGTCTCCTGCATTGCAGATGGATTCTTTACCATCTGAGCCACCAGGGAAGCCCTGGTGCTTACTTTGTGCTCAGTGCTAAAAACCAAGGGAAATGTTGAAAAGAATAATAGTCTCCTTGCCTAGAGAATTTCAAAATCTAGCTGGCAAGGTGAGTTCTTATACAGATATCATGCGTAAGTGTTAATCAAAAAGATTTAAAAAAAACCAGACTGATTCTAAGGGAAGTAAAGTTTCAGAGAATGGCAAGCCATGGACAGAAGAGCTTCATGTGGAGTGAGGAGAGATGTGTGGGGTTGGATTATCAAGCAGCAGAGTGAGACTTTCTGTGGGGGAAGAGGAGACCCAGAGAGCCAAGACCTCGGGGCTGGCGTGAATGTGGCTAATGTGAGAGGCCACCAGCCTGACTTGAGTGGAGCTTGAGAGAGGATGAGATCAAAACCAGGTGACAGGTGGTCTGTGATCCTGACCTAGCCTGGTCAGCGGGACCTCTGTGCCCAGGACGGGGGTGACAAGAGATGGAGCAGCCTTGGAGGTGGCGGGGCGGGGGCGGCTCCAGGGCTCATCCAAGCACCTTGACGTCACCCTCTCCTCTTGGCTTCAGTTTCACTCCAGTCAGGACTCAGTTAGTTTACGTGACAGCTCACATTGGCAAGCCAGCCACATCTCTCCACAAGGCAGTGGTTCTCAGACTGGAGTGTGAGTCAGCCCCCTTCACCATCTTCTTGTAAACACAGAGGCCTGGGACCTGTCCTCGACCTCACTCCCAAGTTCCGATTCCATAGGCTAGTTCTGGCGGACTTAGGGAGCTGTGTTTTGGAAGAAGCCAGGGTGCTTCATAAGGAGACTTTGTGAATATTGCCCTAAGGAGCAGGTGGTCCAAGGAGCAATAAAAAACTTAGAAGATGGGCAGGCAGCAAAAGCTTTGTGTAATAGAAGCCAACAGCCCAATTCACCAGCTCCGATGCTCTTCTTTGATGAAATTTAAACACTATCCAGGGCTTCCTTGGTAGTCCAGTGGGTAAAGAGTCCGCCTTGCAGTGCAAGGGGCACCAGTTTGATCCCTGACCCAGGAAGATCCCACGTGCCGCAGAGCGGCTGGACCAGGGTATCCAGTTACGAGCCAGCGCTCTGGCGCATGTGCCCAGAGCCAGAGGTCTGCAACAAGAGAGGCCACTGCAATGGGAGGCCCATACAGGCCAAAGAACCAAGGGAAATGTTGAAAAGAATAATAGTCTCCTTGCCTAGAGAATTTCAAAATCTAGCTGGCAAGGTGAGTTCTTATACAGATATCATGCGTAAGTGTTAATCAAAAGATTTAAAAACCAGACTGATTCTAAGGGAAGTAAAGTTTCAGAGAATGGCAAGCCATGGACAGAAGAGCTTCATGTGGAGTGAGGAGAGATGTGTGGGGTTGGATTATCAAGCAGCAGAGTGAGACTTTCTGTGGGGGAAGAGGAGACCCAGAGAGCCAAGACCTCGGGGCTGGCGTGAATGTGGCTAATGTGAGAGGCCACCAGCCTGACTTGAGTGGAGCTTGAGAGAGGATGAGATCAAAACCAGGTGACAGGTGGTCTGTGATCCTGACCTAGCCTGGTCAGCGGGACCTCTGTGCCCAGGACGGGGGTGACAAGAGATGGAGCAGCCTTGGAGGTGGCGGGGCGGGGGCGGCTCCAGGGCTCATCCAAGCACCTTGACGTCACCCTCTCCTCTTGGCTTCAGTTTCACTCCAGTCAGGACTCAGTTAGTTTACGTGACAGCTCACATTGGCAAGCCAGCCACATCTCTCCACAAGGCAGTGGTTCTCAGACTGGAGTGTGAGTCAGCCCCCTTCACCATCTTCTTGTAAACACAGAGGCCTGGGACCTGTCCTCGACCTCACTCCCAAGTTCCGATTCCATAGGCTAGTTCTGGAGGACTTAGGGAGCTGTGTTTTTGCAAGAAGCCAGGGTGCTTCATAAGGAGACTTTGTGAATATTGCCCTAAGGAGCAGGTGGTCCAAGGAGCAATAAAAAACTTAGAAGATGGGCAGGCAGCAAAAGCTTTGTGTAATAGAAGCCAACAGCCCAATTCACCAGCTCCGATGCTCTTCTTTGATGAAATTTAAACACTATCCAGGGCTTCCTTGGTAGTCCAGTGGGTAAAGAGTCCGCCTTGCAGTGCAAGGGGCACCAGTTTGATCCCTGACCCAGGAAGATCCCACGTGCCGCAGAGCGGCTGGACCAGGGTATCCAGTTACGAGCCAGCGCTCTGGAGCGCATGTGCCCAGAGCCAGAGGTCTGCAACAAGAGAGGCCACTGCAATGGGAGGCCCATACAGGCCAAAGAACAAAGATGGATGAAGATAAATGATGACTTAGAGGCAAAATAAAAAAAAATTTAAACACTATCCAAATAGTTCTTAGCTTTCCCATCATTTGGGGGCTTACCTTGATGAGGAGGGTGATATATATGGTAGACATGAAAACGATCCCATTTCCAGAAGCTCAGGTTGTGAGACTACTCAAGCTGCCCTTAATCCAAGGGCATCCTAAGAGCAGCCACTTGAATTTATGCTTGGCTATCAGCTGGGCCCAGAGCAGCTCATTTTAAACTACAATTAGTAGCAAATTACAGTCAGACTGACTTTCAAAAGAGCCGGTTACATTCTGCTGGGAAACAATTTAAAGGATCAGGTTGGTAGTGCTACTAAATCAGGCAGGCTCATCAGGCTTCGGAGACGGGCCTCCCAAGCCTGCAGAGTTGGATTCTCTTTTAGCAGAAAGCTTGGGCTGGGGCTTTGGTATTCTAATCAGTGTTCACTGACAATAGCCAAATCTGCTTTGGGAGGGTGCAGAGAACTCAGCAGCAAACCTGCAGAATGGTGAAGATGTGTGTTCCTTCTGTCTACATCTCCAAATGGGGAAACTGCCAGGGACTGTGGGACCTGGTTTCTTCAGTCTTGTGGGGTAGCCTCTCTGCAAGCCGTGCTGGGCAGTAAAGAGGACCCTGGAGGTAAGCCGACGAGGTGGACTTTCCTCTGGCAACTGTTCTCTCCTTCAGTACACGCACTGAAGAAAGGCCAGACAGCGCAGGGCAAAATCACGCCACTGGGCTCCCTGCAAAGTCGTGCCATTCGAGTGTGATGGCTGGAATGTGTGTCAGCTAACATCACGCCTTATGGAGTTGCAGTGCGGGGCGTGCAGGGTGGGATAGTCTTGAAAGGGTCAGGTGAACCTCCTCAGAGTTAGAATTTGAGGAAATCAAAGAAAGTATTTCATTTCTTCTATCACAGTTAAGGGGCACGGTGCGGGGAGCCTACACAAGAGTTTTTTCATCAGTTTGTTCTCTTTGTGTTTCCCACTCTCCTGCAGTTTTAGAAGGAGACCACAGCCATTTCACAAGGAAAGAACTCTTCATAGTGAAGGAAACAGATTTTAGAGCTAATACCACCCCTCTTTATTTTTTCCTTCCAACCTGCCAGCAAAAAACCTGTTTGGCTTCATTTTGTGTGATGCTAGTTGGCTGGAGTCGAGCGTTCACTGGGGAACGTGCAGGTTAACTGAGTCAGCGCAGCTGCTGTGGCTCACCGGTGCCCAGACACAGGCACCTGTAGTGCTTGGAGTTAGGGAAACAAAATTCCCACGGCTGTGGATCTCCAACAGAAGGCAACCTTCACCTCCCCCCAGGGACAGCACAAAACAAGGGAGAGAATGTTATTGAACTAAATGGAATTAGATTCCAAAGTCAACACCCTTTTCAAAATGGAAAAATTCTGCTTGCTTCGAGTATCTACCAGGCACTGAATGGGTGGGTCACTGGCGATTCCCCAGGACCATCCCGTCTCTGACTACCGCCCAGCTATCGTCTTCAACTCAAGATACAGGACAGACGCCTATCCTGAAAGACAGTGTGCATGTTTTCTTCTTCTGTCCCCTTCCCTTAAGTCTGGGCTTTGAAAAGTGTTCACTGACAATAGCCAAATCTGCTTTGGGAGGGTGCAGAGAACTCAGCAGCAAACCTGCAGAATGGTGAAGAGGTGTGTTCCTTCTGTCTACATCTCCAAATGGGGAAACTGCCAGGGACTGTGGGACCTGGTTTCTTCAGTCTTGTGGGTAGCCTCTCTGCAAGCCGTGCTGGGCAGTAAAGAGGACCCTGGAGGTAAGCCGACGAGGTGGACTTTCCTCTGGCAACTGTTCTCTCCTTCAGTACACGCACTGAAGAAAGGCCAGACAGCGCAGGGCAAAATCACGCCACTGGGCTCCCTGCAAAGTCGTGCCATTCGAGTGTGATGGCTGGAATGTGTGTCAGCTAACATCACGCCTTATGGAGTTGCAGTGCGGGGCGTGCAGGGTGGGATAGTCTTGAAAGGGTCAGGTGAACCTCCTCAGAGTTAGAATTTGAGGAAATCAAAGAAAGTATTTCATTTCTTCTATCACAGTTAAGGGGCACGGTGCGGGGAGCCTACACAAGAGTTTTTTCATCAGTTTGTTCTCTTTGTGTTTCCCACTCTCCTGCAGTTTTAGAAGGAGACCACAGCCATTTCACAAGGAAAGAACTCTTCATAGTGAAGGAAACAGATTTTAGAGCTAATACCACCCCTCTTTATTTTTTCCTTCCAACCTGCCAGCAAAAAACCTGTTTGGCTTCATTTTGTGTGATGCTAGTTGGCTGGAGTCGAGCGTTCACTGGGGAACGTGCAGGTTAACTGAGTCAGCGCAGCTGCTGTGGCTCACCGGTGCCCAGACACAGGCACCTGTAGTGCTTGGAGTTAGGGAAACAAAATTCCCACGGCTGTGGATCTCCAACAGAAGGCAACCTTCACCTCCCCCCAGGGACAGCACAAAACAAGGGAGAGAATGTTATTGAACTAAATGGAATTAGATTCCAAAGTCAACACCCTTTTCAAAAATGGAAAAAATTCTGCTTGCTTCGAGTATCTACCAGGCACTGAATGGGTGGGTCACTGGCGATTCCCCAGGACCATCCCGTCTCTGACTACCGCCCAGCTATCGTCTTCAACTCAAGATACAGGACAGACGCCTATCCTGAAAGACAGTGTGCATGTTTTCTTCTTCTGTCCCCTTCCTCTGACTTCTCTACTCACCACTTACCGTGGATGAGTTAGCTGTTATGGGGTGGCAGGAGATGAATTCAGTGTGTTCGTGTCCTGTAGTACACACCAAAGTAGAACAGGACATGAACTCAGGGCCTCCACGCTTCAGAGGTAGAGGAAGGGATCCTTGTCTTCACGCTCCTGAGGGGGACTGCAGGGAAGAGTGTGGGTGCGGCCGGGGACTGCAGGGAAGAGTATGGGTGCGGCCATTCTAACAGCCCCGGTATTCTTTTCATTCTTTCATGTGCATCATGTCAGCTCTGTGAGCTTGTATTATTAGCCACGCATGAATAAAGAAGGCTCAAAGAGGTTAATGCAATTTGCTCAAGACTGCACATCTGGAAGGAACTGGATCAGGATCCACATCCGAACTGGCCCAGGATTGTTCCATTATATTCTGTCTCTAGGGCCTGGTGTGGAGCACCACAACTGGCTTCTAGAGATAGGCAGCTGCGCTGGCAGGATGTGGCCTGAGCCAGTGCCTCAAAGGACATGCCCCTCACTTCTGACACTTAGTTCAGAGAGGCTGTATGTGTGTCCATCTGTCTGTCTATCTATCTATCATCTATCTACCTATCATCTCTCTACCTATTTACCTATCATCTATCTATCATCCACCTATCATCTATCCATCTATCTATCTATCATCTATCTACCCATCATCTATCTATTTACCTACTATCTATCTACCCATCATCTATCTATTTACCTATCATCGATCTATTTATCTATCATCTATCTACCCATCATCTATTTACCTACCATCTATCTATCTATCTATCTACCCATCATCTACCTATTTACCTATCATCAATCTATCTATTTATCTATCTATCATCTATCTACCCATCATCTATTTACCTATCATCTATCTATCTATCTATCTGTCTTAATCCCTAAGCACAGCCACATGGGTGAGAAGGGCTGCTCTGTTGCTCAGCAGGCACTGCTCTTACCCTCCTGCCCTAGTTCTCTCCGTTCCACTCTGAGGGTTTTTGCCCTCTGAAGTGACGTTGGGAGGAAGAAGACTCTTGCACAGGTGTTATGGATGATGACACCAGTGTCATGTGCGGCATCAGCTGCCTGATTGCACAGGGCTCGCAGGGGCCAGGGTGGGGATGGGAGGGAGAGGAATGGAACAGTGCAGGCGTCTTCTCTTTGGGGGAAAGAAACTCAGCCCGTCCTGCCTGTTGGGCAGATACACAGCAGGCCAGTGGTTCTCATGCCCTCAGCAGAGACAATGCTTTGGTTGAAGTTCTTTATTCACTTTTTTCTGGGATCTGTTCAGAGGCGGGTTTCCCCCCAGGTGGCTCTCTGAGTCTTGTAGGCTCAAAGAGGTTAATGCAATTTGCTCAAGACTGCATCATGTCAGCTCTGTGAACTTGTATTATTAGCCACGCATGAATAAAGAAGGCTCAAAGAGGTTAATGCAATTTGCTCAAGACTGCACATCTGGAAGGAACTGGATCAGGATCCACATCCGAACTGGCCCAGGATTGTTCCATTATATTCTGTCTCTAGGGCCTGGTGTGGAGCACCACAACTGGCTTCTAGAGATAGGCAGCTGCGCTGGCAGGATGTGGCCTGAGCCAGTGCCTCAAAGGACATGCCCCTCACTTCTGACACTTAGTTCAGAGAGGCTGTATGTGTGTCCATCTGTCTGTCTATCTATCTATCATCTATCTACCTATCATCTCTCTACCTATTTACCTATCATCTATCTATCATCCACCTATCATCTATCCATCTATCTATCTATCATCTATCTACCCATCATCTATCTATTTACCTACTATCTATCTACCCATCATCTATCTATTTACCTATCATCGATCTATTTATCTATCATCTATCTACCCATCATCTATTTACCTACCATCTATCTATCTATCTATCTACCCATCATCTACCTATTTACCTATCATCAATCTATCTATTTATCTATCTATCATCTATCTACCCATCATCTATTTACCTATCATCTATCTATCTATCTATCTGTCTTAATCCCTAAGCACAGCCACATGGGTGAGAAGGGCTGCTCTGTTGCTCAGCAGGCACTGCTCTTACCCTCCTGCCCTAGTTCTCTCCGTTCCACTCTGAGGGTTTTTGCCCTCTGAAGTGACGTTGGGAGGAAGAAGACTCTTGCACAGGTGTTATGGATGATGACACCAGTGTCATGTGCGGCATCAGCTGCCTGATTGCACAGGGCTCGCAGGGGCCAGGGTGGGGATGGGAGGGAGAGGAATGGAACAGTGCAGGCGTCTTCTCTTTGGGGGAAAGAAACTCAGCCCGTCCTGCCTGTTGGGCAGATACACAGCAGGCCAGTGGTTCTCATGCCCTCAGCAGAGACAATGCTTTGGTTGAAGTTCTTTTATTCACTTTTTTCTGGGATCTGTTCAGAGGCGGGTTTCCCCCCAGGTGGCTCTCTGAGTCTTGTCCAGGTGCAGCGTGTTGGGCCCAAGGTTCCTTGCTTCACCTGCGTTTTCAGAACCAGAGAGCACAGTGCTTGCCTCCTCTTGACCAGAAGACTGACTTGGATTCTCTGCGTCAGCTAGCCAAGCCTACTTCTGTAAGAGAAAATGTTTTCTCATGTGGGACTTCTCTTGGAGGAAAACCTCTGAAGAGGAAAACCCATAATCTAGTTAGGATGTAATTTCTTCTTTCCGTTTGCCTGCTCTGGGCCTTCATTTATTCCATTTGCCCTTTAAGACATTGGGACTTTAATTAATCCCACTTTTTCTTTGTCTCCAGGGATTTGAGTTTAGCTCATTTTAATATGGCAGATCACCAAACCCTTCTTATTCATCTTGCCAAAGGTTTGCCAGCTGTCAGAACTACTTAAATGTGGGTAATCTGAAGAAATGTGGGCTTATTTTATCCAAACATAGATTTTTTTTTTTTTTTTCTAGCAGAGTATAAAATGACTTTTTGGGGTTTAGAGGAAAGTGAAGTTATTTTGTTATTTTACATGGAAAGACAGAACCCCAACAAAGAGCAGAAAGTGATATAAGAATAACATTAGACTGGGATGGAAGTTTCTCGAGGTTTCTCTGCTTTTAATTATCATGAACACTCACTGCCCTTTTCCACACAAACCTTGAATGCTGGCGTATGGCTGCTGTTTTGATAAGGGTGAAAAGTCAACTCACTGCTGTGAGTTTGACTCTCAGGATTATCCAAAATTAAAGCGTGCTTTACGATTCTCTCCGTTCCACTCTGAGGGTTTTGCCCTCTGAAGTGACGTTGGGAGGAAGAAGACTCTTGCACAGGTGTTATGGATGATGACACCAGTGTCATGTGCGGCATCAGCTGCCTGATTGCACAGGGCTCGCAGGGGCCAGGGTGGGGATGGGAGGAGAGGAATGGAACAGTGCAGGCGTCTTCTCTTTGGGGGAAAGAAACTCAGCCCGTCCTGCCTGTTGGGCAGATACACAGCAGGCCAGTGGTTCTCATGCCCTCAGCAGAGACAATGCTTTGGTTGAAGTTCTTTATTCACTTTTTTCTGGGATCTGTTCAGAGGCGGGTTTCCCCCCAGGTGGCTCTCTGAGTCTTGTCCAGGTGCAGCGTGTTGGGCCCAAGGTTCCTTGCTTCACCTGCGTTTTCAGAACCAGAGAGCACAGTGCTTGCCTCCTCTTGACCAGAAGACTGACTTGGATTCTCTGCGTCAGCTAGCCAAGCCTACTTCTGTAAGAGAAAATGTTTTCTCATGTGGGACTTCTCTTGGAGGAAAACCTCTGAAGAGGAAAACCCATAATCTAGTTAGGATGTAATTTCTTCTTTCCGTTTGCCTGCTCTGGGCCTTCATTTATTCCATTTGCCCTTTAAGACATTGGGACTTTAATTAATCCCACTTTTTCTTTGTCTCCAGGGATTTGAGTTTAGCTCATTTTAATATGGCAGATCACCAAACCCTTCTTATTCATCTTGCCAAAGGTTTGCCAGCTGTCAGAACTACTTAAATGTGGGTAATCTGAAGAAATGTGGGCTTATTTTATCCAAACATAGATTTTTTTTTTTTTTTTCTAGCAGAGTATAAAATGACTTTTTGGAGTTCAGAGGAAAGTGAAGTTATTTTGTTATTTTACATGGAAAGACAGAACCCCAACAAAGAGCAGAAAGTGATATAAGAATAACATTAGACTGGGATGGAAGTTTCTCGAGGTTTCTCTGCTTTTAATTATCATGAACACTCACTGCCCTTTTCCACACAAACCTTGAATGCTGGCGTATGGCTGCTGTTTTGATAAGGGTGAAAAGTCAACTCACTGCTGTGAGTTTGACTCTCAGGATTATCACGGAACGAAAACCTTATAAAAGCGTGCTTTTCGATGGCCACGGCAGGCTTTTTAATTTCTTTGATAATTCCTCCGCTGTTCTGTTTTGGTACAGCTGGGACTGACCTACTTTGTTCCTTCATTACAGGGTTTTGCATAGGTATTAATAACAGGAGGAGAAGGCTCTGATGTTCAAACTCGTCCCTGAAACACAGCAAGATCTCTCAGCTTCAAATCCCCAGGCTGGCTTCATGAATTTTATTTATGCATTCATTTATTTATGTGGTGTCTGGTGCCGAGACGCAGATGAAAAATTAAAACATAAATTCATCGGCAGGACCCAGAGCTGCATTAACATTGGAACCCCCGAACTTCCAGGCCCCTCCTGCTGCAGAAATAACAAGAGCATCACTGAGCTCCGCAAACAAAGGACGCCCTCTCTCCTCCCCCAACAACAGTGGAAAAGGCAGAGCCGAGAAAACTAGGCTCCAGACGTCACTCACAACATCCCAAACCAAAACAAAAGCAATGCGCCAAACAGCCGCACAGAGGCGGCCGGACCGGCTTCCAGCAAGCCCTGGTGAGTAGCCAAAACTGACTTCTGGCTTTGGCCCTTCGGGAATTACGTAATTCCAGACAAGGGCCCTCGACTTTGAATGTCAGCCTCTCTTCTGAGACTTTTACTCCTAAGAACTGGTAGCAGCAATAGGTGAGAATCTCACTTGCACTGATGCAATGAGGCTGCTGACTTTTGTCAGGTCATTTTGTTGATAGTGTCGTTGGGGTGGCGTTGGAAGGAAGGGCCTGTTTGTGAGATAATAGGACGAACCCCCTCCCCCAGAGTAACTACACTGCCCTTCATTTTATACTCTTAGATCATCCCTGCCCCAGTTCTCTGAGATCAATAAATCCGAGTGTCCAAAGTAGAGGGCCTTGCCTATGTCACCCTTCCGCAGTGGGACAGCAGGCTGTGACGGAAGAACAGAGCTGACGTTGGGGCTCACTAAAGGGGGTGATATAAGAATAACATTAGACTGGGATGGAAGTTTCTCGAGGTTTCTCTGCTTTTAATTATCATGAACACTCACTGCCCTTTTCCACACAAACCTTGAATGCTGGCGTATGGCTGCTGTTTTGATAAGGGTGAAAAGTCAACTCACTGCTGTGAGTTTGACTCTCAGGATTATCACGGAACGAAAACCTTATAAAAGCGTGCTTTTCGATGGCCACGGCAGGCTTTTTAATTTCTTTGATAATTCCTCCGCTGTTCTGTTTTGGTACAGCTGGGACTGACCTACTTTGTTCCTTCATTACAGGGTTTTGCATAGGTATTAATAACAGGAGGAGAAGGCTCTGATGTTCAAACTCGTCCCTGAAACACAGCAAGATCTCTCAGCTTCAAATCCCCAGGCTGGCTTCATGAATTTTATTTATGCATTCATTTATTTATGTGGTGTCTGGTGCCGAGACGCAGATGAAAAATTAAAACATAAATTCATCGGCAGGACCCAGAGCTGCATTAACATTGGAACCCCTGAACTTCCAGGCCCCTCCTGCTGCAGAAATAACAAGAGCATCACTGAGCTCCGCAAACAAAGGACGCCCTCTCTCCTCCCCCAACAACAGTGGAAAAGGCAGAGCCGAGAAAACTAGGCTCCAGACGTCACTCACAACATCCCAAACCAAAACAAAAGCAATGCGCCAAACAGCCGCACAGAGGCGGCCGGACCGGCTTCCAGCAAGCCCTGGTGAGTAGCCAAAACTGACTTCTGGCTTTGGCCCTTCGGGAATTACGTAATTCCAGACAAGGGCCCTCGACTTTGAATGTCAGCCTCTCTTCTGAGACTTTTACTCCTAAGAACTGGTAGCAGCAATAGGTGAGAATCTCACTTGCACTGATGCAATGAGGCTGCTGACTTTTGTCAGGTCATTTTGTTGATAGTGTCGTTGGGGTGGCGTTGGAAGGAAGGGCCTGTTTGTGAGATAATAGGACGAACCCCCTCCCCCAGAGTAACTACACTGCCCTTCATTTTATACTCTTAGATCATCCCTGCCCCAGTTCTCTGAGATCAATAAATCCGAGTGTCCAAAGTAGAGGGCCTTGCCTATGTCACCCTTCCGCAGTGGGACAGCAGGCTGTGACGGAAGAACAGAGCTGACGTGCTGGGGCTCACTAAAGGAAAAGAAGAGGCACAGGGGAGAGCGGAGGCTGGTGGCTGTTATCAGAAGACATATTAGTGAAACGACCCCTGAGAACAAGACACATTACAGATGTCCTCTTGTTTCATGCCCACCAGAGCCTTATAAAGCATTATTCTCTTTTCATAGGGGAGGAAATTGAGTCTCAAAGGATAAAGCTGCCTGCCTGCAATCACACAGCTGGCTAGTGTGGCTGGGGCCCGAAGGACTTCAAAGCTTATTTCATACCCCAGGCCAAAAAAACTCCAATCCGTCAAGTTTAAGGGATTTAGGTAAAACATCCAGTGGCTTCTTTAGTTCCATAGGACCTTGTGACTGAGCTGCTAAAGGTCTTTATAGCTAGAGTCAGGGCCTCCATATTCCCTAGCCTCTGTGCTGTCTCATGGCTCCTAGTCATATGTGGCCATTTGCACTTATATTAATTATAATAAATTAAAACCATTTAGTTCCTCTGTCACACTAGCCACATGTCAGTGGTTAGCAACCACATGTGGCTAGCAGTGGCCTTTCTGAACAGCATAGGCTTCTAGAACGTTTTCAAAACTTCACTGGAAGTTTTGCGGGCTAACAGCAGAGATGGAGCATTCTAGATGTTAATGGCACCTCCCCCTGAGAGCCTGCACTTAGTTCTTCTGGGTCTGAAATCCAGGCTTATCAGAACAGACATTCACAGTCCTATTCTGGGTTTCCACTGGGATAGGTTTTCCCTGAGCCCATATCTGACCTCTGTCTGCCTCTTTACTCAGTCTACTCTGGGAAGGTGGAGATGGGTGAGTGATTGGTCAGTTTGGGAAAAATAATTGGGAGTGAGTTACCCACTGAGAATAGGTTCTTCTGGTCCCCGAGGGTTCTGCCCCTGGGGTGGCATGGTTTTGGGGTGCCCGATGCCTTCTGATTGCCTGTAAATCCTCTCTCTGATCTTTCCCACCCTGCTCTGAGCTCCAGAAGGCTGAGCTCTGCGATCTACATCAGTGAGGTCCTTCGATCTCTGTCAGCCCCTCCGTATCATGTGGCCATACACTCCCAACCGTTGTTGAAGGTCAAGTGGAAGGGCTACATTAGGGAGTGGGCACCAGCAGGGGCAGAGGTGCAGAAGCTGCCTGAGCAGGTAGCCTGGTGAGTTTTCCCTCCCATTCTTCTATGGGTGCCTCTGCCTCAGCTCTCACCTACGACTGCAGGGCACAAGGAGGTCCTCTGATGAGCACACAAGCTCCCCAACAGGGAGGGCAGGGAAGGTAGAAGAAAGAGGCAGACCACGCCAGCCTGGTAGGTGGCAGTTTTCATGAGCAAGGGAATTTACACAGAAGGCTTGTGAAGACGAGTAGATCTCCAAACTGGACAGCCAGAATCCTAACGTTTATCTAGAGGCCTTAACTGAGGTCAGTCATGTCTACTCTCCAGAGGGTCTCAACAACGTATTGTTTGCTCAAGGCTGTGTCTTTTGAAAATGGCTCCAGCTGTGGGAATGGCTGGCAGAATGTACATTCCAAGCCTCCTTGGAGTAGGGAGTAGGGAGCCTCCCACTGCCTAAGTCCAGTTCTCTGGTCAACCCGAAGTTGGACTGTTCATGACCTCCTCACACTGAGACTCTGTGATCATCTGATGAAGAAGGTAAAAGGCAGTGATATAACCAGAGTGCTTGGTTCCCTGCTACAGGGTCTCAGTGAACTCAAGAGCCCAGTTATAGACCAGAAGGTGTGGTACCCTGAGAAGGGCATAGTGACCATGGGTTCAGCTCATCTTACTGATGAAGGTTAGGGTGACCCCACAAGGTAAGTCACTTAGACCGACAGTGATGCTGTTGGGGGAGAGGAATCTAAAATGAGGAGCCCACTGGAGGGATGCTGTGTATCAGTTGCCCAGAAAGCAGCTGCAGCAACAGGCTGTAATTCACGTCACTAACCTTCCTCTGGTAAGTTGACCCAGAAAATCAGGTCAGCCAGAACGTTGGAGAAGCTGTTCCCAGATTTTACTGTTGAAGAAAGTGGATCCAGGTGGCTCAGTACTGAACCCTAGTGAATGCTGTGGGCTCTGCCTTATCCTCACTGAGGACAGAGGAGCTCTTTCTCCCAGCGTCTGAGAATGGGAGCGACTTGTGCCTTTGAGATGAGGCCTCTCTGAGAATTGCCTTCCACTAAAGAGAGCCACTGCAGGGCTTCCCTGGTGGCTCAGTGGTAAAGAGTCCACCTGCCAATGCAGGAGATGGGGATTCGATCCCTGGGTCGGGAAGATCCCCTGGAGAAGGCAAAGGTGGCCCGCTCCAGTATTCTTGCCTGGGAAATCCCATGGTCAGAGGAGCCTGGTGGGCTACAGTCCATGGGATCACAAAAGACTCAGACACGACTAAACAACAACAAAGAGAGCCCAGGTCACACTGTCCACAGGTCTCACTCTGCTCCCAGGGCAGCCCCCACCCCGTGTGTGGAGAGTGTAAAGGCCTGACTTCCTTGTATCAAGCAGAGCATCTGGGAAGGCTCGTGCCAGTCTCTGGGTCAGATGAAGCTTTGGACACGTCTGAGCACCTCCCTGGGGTCAGCTCCACTTCTTCCCCCCCTCCACAGGCGGAGCTCTTGAGTGTAAACCCCGGGAAACTTCCTGGGGTTAGGAAGGCTCTTTCAGAGCCTTTTTTCCTGGGGCACCAACTTCAGTCAGTGCTCTTTCTCACCTCTGAGTACTTTCCCTGCACTCATTTCTGATGGATTCTTCTTGAACTATCCAGAGTTGAATGTGCCCTCTGAACCTTGCTGGGACCATCATTGACCAGCACAGTGACATGGGGCAGGCCTGCGTCCAGGCTGCAGGCTCCAGACTACTCCCAACCCCAGCCATTGGCCGGCAGATAGTCTGTTCCTCATCTTACTGATGAAGGTTAGGGTGACCCCACAAGGTAAGTCACTTAGACCGACAGTGATGCTGTTGGGGAGAGGAATCTAAAATGAGGAGCCCACTGGAGGGATGCTGTGTATCAGTTGCCCAGAAAGCAGCTGCAGCAACAGGCTGTAATTCACGTCACTAACCTTCCTCTGGTAAGTTGACCCAGAAAATCAGGTCAGCCAGAACGTTGGAGAAGCTGTTCCCAGATTTTACTGTTGAAGAAAGTGGATCCAGGTGGCTCAGTACTGAACCCTAGTGAATGCTGTGGGCTCTGCCTTATCCTCACTGAGGACAGAGGAGCTCTTTCTCCCAGCGTCTGAGAATGGGAGCGACTTGTGCCTTTGAGATGAGGCCTCTCTGAGAATTGCCTTCCACTAAAGAGAGCCACTGCAGGGCTTCCCTGGTGGCTCAGTGGTAAAAAGCCACTAGCCAATGCAGGAGATGGGGATTCGATCCCTGGGTCGGGAAGATCCCCTGGAGAAGGCAAAGGTGGCCCGCTCCAGTATTCTTGCCTGGGAAATCCCATGGTCAGAGGAGCCTGGTGGGCTACAGTCCATGGGATCACAAAAGACTCAGACACGACTAAACAACAACAAAGAGAGCCCAGGTCACACTGTCCACAGGTCTCACTCTGCTCCCAGGGCAGCCCCCACCCCGTGTGTGGAGAGTGTAAAGGCCTGACTTCCTTGTATCAAGCAGAGCATCTGGGAAGGCTCGTGCCAGTCTCTGGGTCAGATGAAGCTTTGGACACGTCTGAGCACCTCCCTGGGGTCAGCTCCACTTCTTCCCCCCCTCCACAGGCGGAGCTCTTGAGTGTAACCCCGGTAAACTTCCTGGGGTTAGGAAGGCTCTTTCAGAGCCTTTTTTTCTGGGGCACCAACTTCAGTCAGTGCTCTTTCTCACCTCTGAGTACTTTCCCTGCACTCATTTCTGATGGATTCTTCTTGAACTATCCAGAGTTGAATGTGCCCTCTGAACCTTGCTGGGACCATCATTGACCAGCACAGTGACATGGGGCAGGCCTGCGTCCAGGCTGCAGGCTCCAGACTACTCCCCCCAACCCCCAGCCCTGGACCCCGGTTCTGAGGTTCACTATCAGTAAGACCCCCTTACCCACAGATAGTCTGTTCCTCAGCCCTCCGGGAATCAGTTTGATAAAGATATTTCAGGCCTCTCCATTAATTGTGTTTAAATTCTTCAGAATGTGAGTGGGGAAAGACTCGTTGGAGGCTCCCTCAGAAACTGTGACCCCAAAGAGGGTAATTTATACCAGATATAGATGCAGCAGCTAGGTAGTTGGCCTGTTCAAGGGTGCCTTCTGATGTGTGTGTGTGTGTCTAGAGATATCCAGCAAGCTTGGCCTCATTTCCCACCCCACCCATGGGATCCTGGTAGGATGAGCAGGTTGATTGAATCTCTTTGATTCTGAAGGTTATTTAAGACATTGATGTGTTCTGTATCTAAAATTTCTTTTTAAAAATTATTTTTCATTACATAATTAATACGGGAACTCGTTCTTTTTGTTTAAAAAATAATGAAAGCATTCCAAATAAGGCAAAAATTCCTTTTGGCTGTCACACCAGTCCCCTCCCTGAAGACCAGTTTTTACCCTCCAGACCTTTTCTACATTGGCAGCATTTATTTAAATGAAAGTTGTCCCTTTTCTTTGACCTGGAAATTCTACTTTTCAGACATTACATTTAAGAAAGCCTCTTGAATACGCATGAGAAGGAATGAATGAGGATATTTACAGGAGCATTGTTTATAATAGCCATTGAGGTAAGCAGCTTAGTAGGGGTGTAAATAAATTGTGGAATATTTTTACAGTGGCACTGGATGTAGTCATGAGAGCAGCGAGGTGGCTCACATGAAAACATCTTCAGATCTGTGGCGTGCACATGGAAATTGCAGAATGATAAATGTACTATGATTCTGTTTTATCAGGGTTATTAAAATAATTGTCTAATAGAAACAACCTGGGTTAGGAGTCTGGCGAGCAATTGTTCTTTTCCCTGTCTGACCCATCTCAGCCATTTCTTCCCATTTTCCTTTACCATTTCTGCTTGCCTTGACTCCATGTTCTTCCCTCTCTTAATCACCACTTTTCGTGGGTTGACATTGGAGCCACATCTATATCCTGTGAACTGTTTCTGTTTACTCTAACAACTGGTTGAAGTCCATTGATGAGCAACATGGCCAATCCAAACTGGTAGTTAAAGTGTCAAAATAAATGGATGCATTGCCTGTGTCCCAGTTCATGTCACAGGTTGATGAATAATTAACTGAGTGGCAGTGTGATCTGTCTATGGAAACCTGCCTGCTTTGGCTACTCTAAGAGTTTCAAAGATAAACCAACACTTTGACCAAGTTATAAAAATAAAAGTACATATGAAAGAAATTTCAATTGTGGGTTGAATAATAAAATTCCAGTGTTTGTATTAAAGTGCAAATAACATTTTATTTTGTGTTGGAACATGTAGACTGTTTAATTGAAGAGTTAGAGTCTAATGGTCTCCTTTTCTATTGGAGAGAATTATGGTCCAAGGAAGTGATGTTGCAAAGCAGCCCTGCTGGTTTAGCTGTTTTCTGAGGACACATTTTTTAGGCAGTCAAAATATTCATTTCCCTTTATTCTGGTCCTCTCTGTCTCTGGTATGGGAGGGTCCAAATGTATCCTCCTTTCCTCATGGGTCTGTGACTGAGGCACAGTCTATATGAGATGGTCGGAAATGGCTGACACAGTCCTGAGTGTGGTAATGGAAGGAGGGACCAGCTTTGGGCCTGTCTGAAGTTCTTTGTGAAGGTTCCAGTGCTAGAGAGTCTGGGAATAAAATACTATGAGAAATGGCCACAGACACTGGCCAATTTTAGCTACAAGAAGAAACTTGGGAGTATACTTACCAGATAAATACAGGGCACCAGTTAAGTTTTAATTCAAGGTGAATGATGAATACTTTTTAAACATAATTATGCCCAGACATTGCTTGGGAGAAATTCATATTATAAAAAGTATTCATTGCTTATCTGAAAGTAGGTCTGATTGCATTCCCTGTGTTTTTATCTGTTGAATCCACCAGTCTGCCCACGATACATGTTGAAATACTTAACTGTCAGTGTCTTAAAACTTAAGAGCACATCATTTTTATATTTGTCTTGCTGACTCTAATAAAATTATGAATTATCACCAATTTTTTCAACTCAGAGTGTAGGGTATTTAATCAATTTGAGGGCATGTTTTCTAATAATTGGAATGGCCTGCAATGGAACAGATAGTTTTAAAAATAGTGCCTCCCTCAGCCAAAGATAATACTAGAGCAACATTTTTACCAACAAAGGACTGGGAGGAACAAAAAAAGGTCAGGAATAGGGACTTTTTGTTTAAAAAATATAGGGGCACATCTATGCAGTTAGATTTTCCACAGGTAGGCCTTTTTCCTTCTAGGCTCTGAAGATTCTAGCTAATTTTATGACAGGATTGTCACTGCTCTCATAACACAATGGTTTTCCCCACAGACACCTGTTTCCCAGCAGACACGTTGGTCTGCCTGCCTCCTCAGGGTCACTCCCCCTGTCCTCCAGGGTGGTTCCTGGGTCCACAGTGGGAAGATGTCCACATCCATCTTGAAATACAAGCTTGGAGAGAATTATGGTCCAAGGAAGTGATGTTGCAAAGCAGCCCTGCTGGTTTAGCTGTTTTCTGAGGACACATTTTTTAGGCAGTCAAAATATTCATTTCCCTTTATTCTGGTCCTCTCTGTCTCTGGTATGGGAGGGTCCAAATGTATCCTCCTTTCCTCATGGGTCTGTGACTGAGGCACAGTCTATATGAGATGGTCGGAAATGGCTGACACAGTCCTGAGTGTGGTAATGGAAGGAGGGACCAGCTTTGGGCCTGTCTGAAGTTCTTTGTGAAGGTTCCAGTGCTAGAGAGTCTGGGAATAAAATACTATGAGAAATGGCCACAGACACTGGCCAATTTTAGCTACAAGAAGAAACTTGGGAGTATACTTACCAGATAAATACAGGGCACCAGTTAAGTTTTAATTCAAGGTGAATGATGAATACTTTTTAAACATAATTATGCCCAGACATTGCTTGGGAGAAATTCATATTATAAAAAGTATTCATTGCTTATCTGAAAGTAGGTCTGATTGCATTCCCTGTGTTTTTATCTGTTGAATCCACCAGTCTGCCCACGATACATGTTGAAATACTTAACTGTCAGTGTCTTAAAACTTAAGAGCACATCATTTTTATATTTGTCTTGCTGACTCTAATAAAATTATGAATTATCACCAATTTTTTCAACTCAGAGTGTAGGGTATTTAATCAATTTGAGGGCATGTTTTCTAATAATTGGAATGGCCTGCAATGGAACAGATAGTTTTAAAAATAGTGCCTCCCTCAGCCAAAGATAATACTAGAGCAACATTTTTACCAACAAAGGACTGGGAGGAACAAAAAAAGGTCAGGAATAGGGACTTTTTGTTTAAAAAATATAGGGGCACATCTATGCAGTTAGATTTTCCACAGGTAGGCCTTTTTCCTTCTAGGCTCTGAAGATTCTAGCTAATTTTATGACAGGATTGTCACTGCTCTCATAACACAATGGTTTTCCCCACAGACACCTGTTTCCCAGCAGACACGTTGGTCTGCCTGCCTCCTCAGGGTCACTCCCCCTGTCCTCCAGGGTGGTTCCCTGGGTCCACAGTGGGAAGATGTCCACATCCATCTTGAAATAAAGCAGAAGAGCAGCAGGCACGCTAAGATCCCATTTTAAGTGTTCAAAAGCATAAATGTAAATATGGGGTGAAAACAACTTTTTTTCCGCTTAAATACCTAAGAAACTCTTTAGACTATTTATTTGGGGGTGGGATCAGTTACTGAAGGTTGGAGAGAAAGACTTAGTGTTTACTTTATACTTTTATGGATGGATTTTTTTTTTTTTAAATAATTGTTCATGTTGGAACAGGGTGAATATTTACTTTTTAGCCACCACACTATCAGTGATGGGCTGGAATTTGTGGTAGAAGGAGGTCGTGGTGACTTCCCTTGACTTTAAAGATTGTATAAATATAAGTACATTGTGGAAAGCCCATCAGATAGTCTGGATAGCACTGCTGATGCCTTTGAGCTTCCTCGGTCTCCCCTGCCCACTGAAAAGCTCAAACGAGAGGAAAATTTCTCCAGTGCAGCTATGGCCAGTCACACGTATATTTGCCAGTGAGTGTGTATGCATACTGTGCACACTCACCCTGGGGGCAAGGATTATGAGCCCAGCGTCCACAGATCCACACGCAGCCCTTAGCTTTACTTTCAAGACAGGTCCAGACAGTTCAACTGCCAGGAAAACAACCTTTTTAGTTCTTCCCTTAATAGTAACTCAAGCTACATAAAATTGCTATGGCATAGGCACAAAAAAATTGGCTGAATATCAGCAATTTCATACGGTTCAAGTAATAGTGCTTCTGAACAACCCTTTTTTACTGTCTCCCTCGATAAGTCAGAAGAACAAAACAACCAACGTATGTATATTTCCAGGCTTCCAAATCTGCCTTACCTTTTCTATTGTATTACCTATTATTGATGATCCCTATTAATAGCATCTAAAACTTAAGGTAGCATTTTGTGCGTGGCAGGCGTTTTAAATATTTAGCATATATATACTTATTCACACTTTACAGTAAGCCTCTGAGATAATTCTGTTTGTCTCATTTTGCCCGTGGGGAACCCGAGGGCGCAGAGTTGCAGCATCTTGCCTGGTTGGTGCAGCTGTAGATGGCGGACCAGGGCCGAGCCCAGGGAGGGCTCAGTCCCGGCAGGGCTTGCGCGTAACCATGACGTCACATGGCCGCTCCTTTGTTCCAGCCCCTGACTTCCTGTTACCATAGGCCAATCACTGCCCTCTCATACATAACCTGACCTACTAACGCTTTCCCAGCGAACCAGTTGGCCTCTCTGGGCTTCTTAGGGGAACATATACTGTGCTCTAAGTTGGTCGTTTGAAGCAGATTAGGAGTTTATCTAACAACTTTGAGGCCAGGGTGTTCCTGCACCCCGCTGTTTGGAATGGGGGCCCTCAGGCAGGCCGCCTGATCCTTCCTTGCCGCCAGTGCCCGTCTCCCTGCAAGGAAACAGCCCTTGGAAAGAATCATCAGTTTCCTCTTGAGCTGTGGCCCCTGCAGGCCCAGTGGAGACACTTGATTTAACCATCCCCACACACATGCCGTCCACTCCCCCTGCACACTGAGGTCCTTGCTCCTTTGTGCCTCTGCGACGTTTTCCTAAAACAGTGGTGCTGAGCCTGCAGACAGGCAGAGTGGCTGGTGTGTCCCACAGATAGGAAGAGCACCCATTGCTTTGTTCTCACAAGTACAATTCTTGATGTTTCCTCAGGTCAGCTACTTCCCATGTACGGTGAGCCTAATAACACTAATGTCTTGGGGTGGCTGTGTGCCTTAACTAGTTCTTGGATGTGAGGTCTAGTATAACACAAGACACATGGAAACTCATGGGAAGCCAGCAGCATTGGGGTTGGATCACTGCTGTGTGAAGCTGGGTCTGTGACCTCGGCTAACACAGTTTTCTTTGGCTTATAAAGTGTCCTTTTACTGTCTCCCTCGATAAGTCAGAAGAACAAAACAACCAACGTATGTATATTTCCAGGCTTCCAAATCTGCCTTACCTTTTCTATTGTATTACCTATTATTGATGATCCCTATTAATAGCATCTAAAACTTAAGGTAGCATTTTGTGCGTGGCAGGCGTTTTAAATATTTAGCATATATATACTTATTCACACTTTACAGTAAGCCTCTGAGATAATTCTGTTTGTCTCATTTTGCCCGTGGGGAACCCGAGGGTGCAGAGTTGCAGCATCTTGCCTGGTTGGTGCAGCTGTAGATGGCGGACCAGGGCCGAGCCCAGGGAGGGCTCAGTCCCGGCAGGGCTTGCGCGTAACCATGACGTCACATGGCCGCTCCTTTGTTCCAGCCCCTGACTTCCTGTTACCATAGGCCAATCACTGCCCTCTCATACATAACCTGACCTACTAACGCTTTCCCAGCGAACCAGTTGGCCTCTCTGGGCTTCTTAGGGAACATATACTGTGCTCTAAGTTGGTCGTTTGAAGCAGATTAGGAGTTTATCTAACAACTTTGAGGCCAGGGTGTTCCTGCACCCCGCTGTTTGGAATGGGGGCCCTCAGGCAGGCCGCCTGATCCTTCCTTGCCGCCAGTGCCCGTCTCCCTGCAAGGAAACAGCCCTTGGAAAGAATCATCAGTTTCCTCTTGAGCTGTGGCCCCTGCAGGCCCAGTGGAGACACTTGATTTAACCATCCCCACACACATGCCGTCCACTCCCCCTGCACACTGAGGTCCTTGCTCCTTTGTGCCTCTGCGACGTTTTCCTAAAACAGTGGTGCTGAGCCTGCAGACAGGCAGAGTGGCTGGTGTGTCCCACAGATAGGAAGAGCACCCATTGCTTTGTTCTCACAAGTACAATTCTTGATGTTTCCTCAGGTCAGCTACTTCCCATGTACGGTGAGCCTAATAACACTAATGTCTTGGGGTGGCTGTGTGCCTTAACTAGTTCTTGGATGTGAGGTCTAGTATAACACAAGACACATGGAAACTCATGGGAAGCCAGCAGCATTGGGGTTGGATCACTGCTGTGTGAAGCTGGGTCTGTGACCTTGGCTAACACAGTTTTCTTTGGCTTATAAAGTGTCCTTTTAGCAATAATCACCTCATTTAATGGTAGTTTTGTTGTTGTTGTATAATCGCTAACTTGTATCCAGCGCTTTTGTGACCCCATGGATTGTAGCCCACCAGGAGCCTCTGTCCATGGATTTCCCAGGCAAGGAGACAGGAGTGGGTTGCCATTTCCTCCTTCAGGGGATCTTCCTGACCCAGGGATCAAAATCGCATCTCTTATGTCTCCTGCATTGGCAGGCAGGTTCTTTACTGCTGAGCCACCAGGGAAGCCCAAAGCTATGTTTCCATTTATTAATTAAAGGTATTATTCCACTTATGGATGTGAGGAAGTTTAGACCTGCTGTTTCCTTCCACGGAGGATGGATTGCACTATTTTTGGTGTCTCAGCCTGCATTTATTCCTTTCCACCACTCCTGAGGTGGGGAAAGGGGAGGGTATGAAATTATCTATTTGTTGAGTTTCTCCTTGCTTCCTTGTGGGGCTTGTCAGCTGCCCTGAGCAGATGGTCTCTTCTGTTACAGCAGGGACAGTTCCCCATACTCACTGGTTCAGAATTTCAGCTGGGAGGCAGGTCCTGTATCACAATTTTTGTTGAAATGTAGAATGTGGGATTCTTCTGAGCAACATATCTCAGAAGATCTATTAGAATTTAGTTTCTCCTTTGCTTTCAGACCGTGCTTTGGTTTTGTCAAAAATTTCAAATGCTAATTAAACTCACGTGTTGCATATATCTAGGAATTTAGTAGGCAAGAGCTACCATATTAATATGAACATTTGAGATTTGCTATTTGAAATATTTGAATAATTAGATACTAGGCTATTATAGGCATTCATGCTGTTATTTAAATATATGATGATATAATAGATTTTTCCTTTCCTCTTTTGACTTTTTCTTCTATACTCAGTTTTGGCCTGGAATGAACACAGTATTCATATTATTGTGATTTTATTGTGGTTGAACTGGGTCTTACTGATGAAATGGACTCTGTTTCCACAGAAGCGCCTCACAGTTTGTTTTCTAAATAAAATAAAATAAACATACAGAAATTGTATTATAGTGAACCAGCAACCAAATGAAGAGAGAGAACATTACCAGTACCTCGAGGTCCCAGTCACAGACCCTACCTAGTGAACTACAATTTTGACCTCTCACTTCATCAGTGTTGTTGGGCTTTGGGCTTGATATACATGGCAGCACACAATATGCACCTGGTGGAATACACACTTAGCACCTCTCTAGTTTCTTGATTCTGCAAAAAAATGCTGTGATGGTTTAGAACAAATTTTTGGAAAGGAAAGAAAGGAGTCAGGAAAGGGAGGAGGAGGGGCAGGAAAGTGAGACAGAGAGTCTGTGTGTGGTGGTACCATTGGTCTGGCACTCCTTAGAAAGAGATGCAGCCCATGAAGAATTTGGGGAGAAGATAAACCCACTTTGCCTTCTTGCATATTTTTCCTTAGGAATGGTTTTTCACTGCAATGAAAATTATATGAAAACACAATGTTCTGAAAATCGCATGAAAGTACAGTGTTATGAACCTCCATTCATAGATCTTCAGGCACCAGATCTAATCCCTTGAATCTATTTGTCACCTCCACTTTATAATCATAAGGGATTTGATGTAAGTCATACTTGAATGGCCTAGTGATTTTCCCTACTGTCTTCAATTTAGGCCTGAATTTTACAATAAGAAACTCATGATCTGAGCCACAGTCAGCTCCAGGTCTTGTTTTTACTGACTGTATGGAGCTTCTCCATCTTTGCCTGAAAAGAACACAATCAGTCTTATTTTGGTATTGACCATCTGGTGATGTCCATGTGTAGAGTCATCTCTTGTGTTTTTGGAAAAGGGTGTTTCCTATAACCAGCATGTTCTATTGACAGATATTTGTTAGCCTTTGCCATGCTTCATTTTGTACTCCAAAGTCAAACTTGCCTGTTACTCCAGGTATCTTTTGACTTCCTAATTTTACATTCATATTCCCTATGATGCAAAGGATGTCTTTTTTTGGTGTTAGTTCTAGAAGGTGACAGGTCTTCCTAGAACTGGTCAACTTCAGCTTCTTTGGCATCAGTGGTTAGAACATAGACTTGAATTACTGTGATGTTGATGGTTTGTCTTGGAAATGAACTGAGATTACTCTGTCATTTTTGAGACTGCAAAATGGCAAGTACTGCATTTGGAACTCTTTTGTTAACTTTGGTGGATACTCCATTTATCCTAAGAGATTCTTGCCAACAGTAGATATAATGGTAATCTGAATTAAATTTGCCCATTCCTGTTCATTTTAGTTCACTATTTTCTCAGATGTCAATGTTCACTCTTGCCATCCCTGCTTGACCACATCCAGTTTACTTTTATTCATGGGCCTAATGCTCTAGGTTCCTATGCAGTACTGATTACAGCATCAGACTGTACTTTCACCACCAGACAGATCCACAGCTGAACATCAAGAAGGAAGTTCCTACTTTGGCTCAGCCTCTTCATTGTTACTGGAGCTATTAGTAATTGCCCTCCACTCTTCCCCAGTAGCATATTGGATGCCTTCTGACCTGGAGGAGTCATATTCTGTGGAAGCAGTACAGATTTTATTTATTTCCTTGGGTTTGATGGATATGAATTTGAGCCAACTTTGGGAGATGTGGTGGACAGAGGAGCCTGGCATGCTGCTGTCTATAGGATCGCAAAGAGTTGAATATGACTTAGTGACTGAACAACATAAACCAGCTATAGTAGCCAGTTTGTGACTGCCTTAAAACTTATTTATGTGAGAAAATAAAATTGGATTTGAATGAAAATCTTGCTAAACTGACTTGCTTTGTCTGTACACTCAGAATGTGGACATGTGGTCTGGATACTGGTGAACTTTAAGAGGATCCCAGGGTGTTGGCCTGGCTGGAGTTTTTTTTATTATTATTCTTTATTTTAAAAGTTTTACCTGGCTGGATTTTTTAGTACTGACCTAAGTCTCCTTTGCCTTACAGTTTTATACCCCCATCATCTGGTCATGGTCTGAAAGAAATCTCTGTTAGGACATGTACTTCTAGGTGTTTATCATAGTGACAGATAATAAATGACCAAATAATTGCAGCTTACCTGTTTTCCACATTATGCATCTTCCATGGATCTCTAGGGCATTCTAAAGAAGACAAAGACTCTGTCATGGCCACATTCACACTACAGAGATGGGCTTCATGATGGAGGCAGTCATATTTGGATATGTGCCTCCCAAATCCTTCAACTTCTGTTTCCAAGGACACACCTTGAATATTACCTGCATTTGGAACTCTTTTGTTAACTTTGGTGGATACTCCATTTATCCTAAGAGATTCTTGCCAACAGTAGATATAATGGTAATCTGAATTAAATTTGCCCATTCCTGTTCATTTTAGTTCACTATTTTCTCAGATGTCAATGTTCACTCTTGCCATCCCTGCTTGACCACATCCAGTTTACTTTTATTCATGGGCCTAATGCTCTAGGTTCCTATGCAGTACTGATTACAGCATCAGACTGTACTTTCACCACCAGACAGATCCACAGCTGAACATCAAGAAGGAAGTTCCTACTTTGGCTCAGCCTCTTCATTGTTACTGGAGCTATTAGTAATTGCCCTCCACTCTTCCCCAGTAGCATATTGGATGCCTTCTGACCTGGAGGAGTCATATTCTGTGGAAGCAGTACAGATTTTATTTATTTCCTTGGGTTTGATGGATATGAATTTGAGCCAACTTTGGGAGATGTGGTGGACAGAGGAGCCTGGCATGCTGCTGTCTATAGGATCGCAAAGAGTTGAATATGACTTAGTGACTGAACAACATAAACCAGCTATAGTAGCCAGTTTGTGACTGCCTTAAAACTTATTTATGTGAGAAAATAAAATTGGATTTGAATGAAAATCTTGCTAAACTGACTTGCTTTGTCTGTACACTCAGAATGTGGACATGTGGTCTGGATACTGGTGAACTTTAAGAGGATCCCAGGGTGTTGGCCTGGCTGGAGTTTTTTTTATTATTATTCTTTATTTTAAAAGTTTTACCTGGCTGGATTTTTTAGTACTGACCTAAGTCTCCTTTGCCTTACAGTTTTATACCCCCATCATCTGGTCATGGTCTGAAAGAAATCTCTGTTAGGACATGTACTTCTAGGTGTTTATCATAGTGACAGATAATAAATGACCAAATAATTGCAGCTTACCTGTTTTCCACATTATGCATCTTCCATGGATCTCTAGGGCATTCTAAAGAAGACAAAGACTCTGTCATGGCCACATTCACACTACAGAGATGGGCTTCATGATGGAGGCAGTCATATTTGGATATGTGCCTCCCAAATCCTTCAACTTCTGTTTCCAAGGACACACCTTGAATATTACCTTTCAAGATCTGGGGGCCTTTTTGTTGCTCACTGTTCAGGCTGGACAGAAGTTAGGTAGTCTTCTCAGGCTTCTGAGTGAGATAGCTAGAATACGAATCTCCCAGTCTGACTTCCAATCCAGTGATTGTTAACTTCACGGCATGAATGAAATGTAGTGATCATAATCCACTCCTTTAACTTTTCAGATGAGGCATGAAGATTGTGTATATTTTCCAAAGCCCACTGCCCTTTGACTTCATCATCCTGTCTCCTGTTTTCCTCACCTCTTTGCCAACCTCAACCCAAGTTTTCTCTGAGCACCTGTAACATCTCATAATAAGCCTGTGTTTTAGCTATTTTCTTTCATTGTTCTGGACTAAGAATGACTGAGACTAATATAGGACTTGTAGGAAAAAGGAGAGGACAGTGTTGCCTTGGTATTGTGCTGGGAAAGTTACTTTGGGAAAAAAGAAGCCCCATTATGTCCCTAAAAATCACACCATATCAGTTCCTTTCTACTCGGCTTCTGTATACATCTTGTCTTTTCAATGAGCACCTACTCAAGTGCCTGACATTGTTCTGAGAGCTTCAGGGGGAACATCCATGAGCAAAATAGACCAAAGTCCCTGAGCCTGTGAGCCTTAAGGGAGGGATAGAGAACCAACAGGATTATAAATGATAAATGTGTCAATCATGTGATCTGTTAGATGGTGATAGGGGAAGCAACAATGTAGGAGGATTGGGGAATGCTGCGGGCAGGTCACTGTAGGGCTAGTATAATATTCTAAGTTGTCTTAGTCTTTATTATCTGTCTTTATTATCTAAGTATTTATTATCAGACTTACTGATATTTGGAAGAGGAGCAGTCCACAAACAGGGACAAGACAAGGCAAAGGTCATAATGAGGGAGCATGCCTGGAATGTTTCATGCGAAGTGGAAGACCAGTGAGGGAGGAGGAGAACAATAGAAGGTGAAGTCACAGAAGTAACCAGGAGTCAAGTCGTGTAGTAGCTTGTCCATCATTGTCTGGTCTCTAGCTCTCCCTCTGATGAAAATAGGGAGAGGAATTGCAAAGCTTTAACCAGAGGAGAGACATGATAGGGCTTACATTCTAACTAGTCATTTTGGTGGCAGTGTTGGGAACAGGCAGGTGCGAGACAGAGAGGGAGACCAATTAGGAGGATAATTTTAATCTCAAATGTGAGGGATGATGGTAGCTTCGAACAGTGAAGAGGTCATAGTCTGGATACATGATTTCCTGGTGTAATGGACATGGAATATAAGAGAAGTAGCCAAGCATGATTTCAGTGTTTTTGCTTGTTAGCAACTTGAAGATTAGAGTTGCCGTCATCTGAGATGATGAATGGGAGATGGTCTTAGATCTCAAAACTGGACACGTTGAGTACAGGTGTCTTTAGATGTCTCAAGTGGAGGTGTTGCCACTGGAGTTGGGCAGAGGATTCTCAGTGGAAGGATACTGTGCTCCTCAAAGCTGGACACGTTGAGTACAGGTGCCCTTTAGGTGTCTCAAGTCGAGGTGTTGAGATTGGAGTTTGGCAGAGGGTTCTCAGTAGGATACTGTGGGAGTTGTTTCCCACATACATATGATACTTAAAGATACGAGACTAGAAGTCTCACAAAACAATAGGGGTAGATAGAGAAGAATTCAAGGTCCGCGCTTAGGGTACCCAACATTAATAGGTAAAAAAGAAGAGGAGAAGGAACCAAGAGAGGAGATACAGGAGTGTCAAGGAGGTCACAGTGGGGAAGGGCGGTGGAAGGAAGGAAAGGAGGGAGGAAGTGTAGTGTAGTGTAGGAAAACCAAGTAAAAAAAGTATATGAAGGAGAAGAGAAGGTCACCCACATCAAATGTCACTGGTGGGCTGAGCAATATGGGGACTGAGAATAAGAAACTAGATTTAGTACTGAGATGGTCCATGGTAACCTTGACAACAGTTTTTGTGGGATAAGGAGGATAAACACTTCATTAGGATGAACTTAAGAGAGAATATGGAGATACAGATGAAAGAGTAAGTATAAATAATTCTTTGAAGTAATTTTTTTTAATGAAGGGAAGAAAACTAACAGGTTGGTGGAATAGATGTACTTAAGAAGTGGAAGACCAGTGAGGGAGGAGGAGAACAATAGAAGGTGAAGTCACAGAAGTAACCAGGAGTCAAGTCGTGTAGTAGCTTGTCCATCATTGTCTGGTCTCTAGCTCTCCCTCTGATGAAAATAGGGAGAGGAATTGCAAAGCTTTAACCAGAGGAGAGACATGATAGGGCTTACATTCTAACTAGTCATTTTGGTGGCAGTGTTGGGAACAGGCAGGTGCGAGACAGAGAGGGAGACCAATTAGGAGGATAATTTTAATCTCAAATGTGAGGGATGATGGTAGCTTCGAACAGTGAAGAGGTCATAGTCTGGATACATGATTTCCTGGTGTAATGGACATGGAATATAAGAGAAGTAGCCAAGCATGATTTCAGTGTTTTTGCTTGTTAGCAACTTGAAGATTAGAGTTGCCGTCATCTGAGATGATGAATGGGAGATGGTCTTAGATCTCAAAACTGGACACGTTGAGTACAGGTGTCTTTAGATGTCTCAAGTGGAGGTGTTGCCACTGGAGTTGGGCAGAGGATTCTCAGTGGAAGGATACTGTGCTCCTCAAAGCTGGACACGTTGAGTACAGGTGCCCTTTAGGTGTCTCAAGTCGAGGTGTTGAGATTGGAGTTTGGCAGAGGGTTCTCAGTAGGATACTGTGGGAGTTGTTTCCCACATACATATGATACTTAAAGATACGAGACTAGAAGTCTCACAAAACAATAGGGGTAGATAGAGAAGAATTCAAGGTCCGCGCTTAGGGTACCCAACATTAATAGGTAAAAAAGAAGAGGAGAAGGAACCAAGAGAGGAGATACAGGAGTGTCAAGGAGGTCACAGTGGGGAAGGGCGGTGGAAGGAAGGAAAGGAGGGAGGAAGTGTAGTGTAGTGTAGGAAAACCAAGTAAAAAAAGTATATGAAGGAGAAGAGAAGGTCACCCACATCAAATGTCACTGGTGGGCTGAGCAATATGGGGACTGAGAATAAGAAACTAGATTTAGTACTGAGATGGTCCATGGTAACCTTGACAACAGTTTTTGTGGGATAAGGAGGATAAACACTTCATTAGGATGAACTTAAGAGAGAATATGGAGATACAGATGAAAGAGTAAGTATAAATAATTCTTTGAAGTAATTTTTTTTAATGAAGGGAAGAAAACTAACAGGTTGGTGGAATAAGTATGGTCAAGAAAAGCACTTTAAGATGGGAGAAATAACAGCATCTTAGTATGCTGATGGAATTGCCTGTATAGTGGGCAGAGGGCTGGACTGCCAGAACACCGAGGTGGGAGGGAGTAGAATCCAGTGTTAAAGCAGAGGGGCTGGCTTTAGAATGGGGCATGGATAATCCACGTATGGAAGGCAGAGGGCCTAGGTGCAGAGGCTTGGAATATTGGAGGGTAAGGGGTCGATGGAGACTCTGTTTCAGTTGCTTTGTTGTTTCAGAGAAGAAAGGTCATCAACTGAAAATGAGGTGGTAGGAGAAGATGTAGATGGTTGAGAAGAGGGGAGAAGGTGTGAAACAGACGTCTGGGAAAACAGGGACGTGAAGGAACAGGGAGGCACAGCACAACTGATGGCAGCGTGAGGTCCAAGATCATGGAAGCCTGCCAACATGATTGTGTGTTTCCTCCAGGAGCCTTCATCTGCAACGTAGATGCACATAAAAGATGGAGGATTGGATCTTTTCTCCCTTGGAAACTTTAAAATTGCACCGATTTAAATGTTTTGAGAATGAGAGAGCCACTTCAAACAGTTACCAGTTTGCCTACCTTGTCCTCCTGTCCCTCCCTTCCAGCTCCCTTATCTCTTTCCTTCCTTCCACAAGCACTTATATCTCCTAGGTATATAATAATCATACCTTAAGCTAGTTTAAAATAGTCCGCCTTTCTTCAATAACCTTTATGTGTATACTGAATGCCAGGAGCTCTGTTAAGTACCATGAAGAACCAAAAAAAAGAAAAGAAGATCCCAGATGCTCCCAGAAGAGGTGAAGATGAAGCATGTCTGTGATAATTACAGGACAGTAATTGGTGGGCATCAAGTTGAAAATGGAACATTATGGGAATTGAGGAAACATTGTTCCTCGCTGGAAAAGAGAGCTCCATGGAGACATGGGAGACTGTATCTTCCAAGAGTGGCCACACAGTATCTGCCATCCCACATGCTGTCTGGGATGGGACATCGATACTCCTCCCATTCATCAATTCTCTTCCCATTCGAAGTCTTCTCCTGAGTGGGCGTGTGACTCATTCATGACCAATACAGTGCACAGCAGAAAGGACATCATGTAACTTCTGAGACCGGGCCAAAAGAGGAGATTTGGCTCCCATCCTGTGTTCTGAGACATCATGTAAGAAGTCTTGAGCCTCCAGTTTCCCCTGAGGCCACCATGCTGTGAGGAAGCCCAGGCCACATGGGGAGGCAGCTTGTAGGTGCTCTGGTTGAAACAGTGGCCAGCATGCACGGTGGACACCTGACAGAGGCACCTCCTCAGGATTCTAGCCCCTACCTGCTGAGCACCCCCAGCCATTAAGTCCTTCCAACTCAGGTCCTGGACATCATGGGGCAGAGTCAAGCCATCCCTGTTACACACATTCTGAGTTCCTGGCCCACAGAATCTCTGAGCATCGTGCAATGGATTTTTGACAAAGTGCATTAAACCAGGTAGCAGCAGTTATCAGAACAGAAGATTCCCTGAAAGACGGAATATTGGAACCAAGTCGAGAGTTTAGATGTGGATAAAATGTGGTACTAAATGAGACTGGTGATTTTATTGATAGTGGGGGAAATGCTTAGAATTTCCCTTTCATATTTGATATTGAACACTTTCTTATAGAAATATCTCTTGAGATTCATCTGAGCTCAGAACATTTATGAAGACTTTGGAATGCAGCTCTTTCTTGTAATGAATGACACAGTACCATCAAATACACTTTAACAAAAAAGTAGATCTTGAAAGGAGTAACTTTTGTACAAAATGTTGACAGCTTCATTAACAGAGTTGCTAAAATATTTTCTATAAAACAGTGCTAAATAGTACTAAATAGCACAGGGTCATGTAAAAATAATGGTAGAATATGCACATTGTATAATTTGCTTTTAAAACTAATTTTTATTGTAACCACACCAGTGTTTTTATTTTGGGCTTGAACTTTTAAACTTTTATTGACTTACCAAAAGAGGACAAAAGGAGATATTTTAAGTGTGATGTTTTTTATGGTTATTGACTCAATTACCTGCCTAGTCTTCTCTGCCTTTCCTAGTGCAGTAGATTCATAGGTGATCAGGTAGTTGGGTTTTATTGATTTCCTCTTCTCTGTTCACCTTCTTCTTGCTGCACAGGTCTATTAATGTTGCTGCTTTCACCATTAAGGTGGACTGTTTGCAAGTGGCTAAGCCCAACACATGCCAACTCAGGAAAGCCCAGTAACAGCAAGAGGGCATTGATGGGATTTAGTGCAAGGATCTGAAAGTGTGTCCAGAATTAAAGGGAAGGCTGAAGAACCGGGCGGAGCAGGCCGAGGCGCACGGAGCTCCAGGGATAGAGGAGGTGGGAACCACTTCCCAGCCCTGCCCTGAGGAGAATGAGCTCCAGCTGATCTTGGGCACTGTATTCCTCTGCTCACAGCTCCAATTCCCATGAAATATGACTAAGCAGCAGCAGCATGACTTGGCCCTAGGAAGGCGACTCCCTCAGTGGAAGCTGTCCTCCTGTCTGTATCTAGTGGGAGGCATGTCCTAAAGTAAGTCTGTATCTTTTATGATCTGAAGGGAAATGGAGGTCAGGCAGCGCGGAGAGCTGCTGGCTGCCTCGCTTTTGATTCCTGGAGTCATCTCAGCGGAGAGCTGCTGGTGATTTTATTGATAGTGGGGGAAATGCTTAGAATTTCCCTTTCATATTTGATATTGAACACTTTCTTATAGAAATATCTCTTGAGATTCATCTGAGCTCAGAACATTTATGAAGACTTTGGAATGCAGCTCTTTCTTGTAATGAATGACACAGTACCATCAAATACACTTTAACAAAAAAGTAGATCTTGAAAGGAGTAACTTTTGTACAAAATGTTGACAGCTTCATTAACAGAGTTGCTAAAATATTTTCTATAAAACAGTGCTAAATAGTACTAAATAGCACAGGGTCATGTAAAAATAATGGTAGAATATGCACATTGTATAATTTGCTTTTAAAACTAATTTTTATTGTAACCACACCAGTGTTTTTATTTTGGGCTTGAACTTTTAAACTTTTATTGACTTACCAAAAGAGGACAAAAGGAGATATTTTAAGTGTGATGTTTTTTATGGTTATTGACTCAATTACCTGCCTAGTCTTCTCTGCCTTTCCTAGTGCAGTAGATTCATAGGTGATCAGGTAGTTGGGTTTTATTGATTTCCTCTTCTCTGTTCACCTTCTTCTTGCTGCACAGGTCTATTAATGTTGCTGCTTTCACCATTAAGGTGGACTGTTTGCAAGTGGCTAAGCCCAACACATGCCAACTCAGGAAAGCCCAGTAACAGCAAGAGGGCATTGATGGGATTTAGTGCAAGGATCTGAAAGTGTGTCCAGAATTAAAGGGAAGGCTGAAGAACCGGGCGGAGCAGGCCGAGGCGCACGGAGCTCCAGGGATAGAGGAGGTGGGAACCACTTCCCAGCCCTGCCCTGAGGAGAATGAGCTCCAGCTGATCTTGGGCACTGTATTCCTCTGCTCACAGCTCCAATTCCCATGAAATATGACTAAGCAGCAGCAGCATGACTTGGCCCTAGGAAGGCGACTCCCTCAGTGGAAGCTGTCCTCCTGTCTGTATCTAGTGGGAGGCATGTCCTAAAGTAAGTCTGTATCTTTTATGATCTGAAGGGAAATGGAGGTCAGGCAGCGCGGAGAGCTGCTGGCTGCCTCGCTTTTGATTCCTGGAGTCATCTCAATGGCCAGCAGCAGACTGGATCTTACGGATTTTTGAAGGGAGTGTGTTGTTGTAGTTGTATTTATTTCTTTTGGTCCTCGTAGATTTTAATGCATTCATTCAATCCAAGTGCTTCTGTTAATAGCAATAAACCTTATTTTAAAAATAATCTCTATTAATCACATTTTGAAAAGAGTTGATATCTTTCAAAATAGCTTCCTATTCATTAGCTCCCCCATTGCTTGAAAACTGCACGAGATAGAACTAGAATTCACATTCCCTCTTGAGAGTGGAAAACTGGAGGTGCTGGATGTTTCAGGCCCTTGTCCCAGGTCACCCTGATGTCTTAAAACATAGTCAAGGCTGTAGCCAAGGTTGACTGCCATTCATCCATCCAGTCTCCTTCTTTTTTTAAAAGGCAGTTTCCTGAAGCACAGCTGTTGCACCTCCTGCTCACTAAGTCTCCACATTGACTAGGAAAGTGAAGGGTTTTGGAAAGGGAGGAGTCAAGTCTTGGCTTTACCACCTACAAGCTGATAGTGATGATCATAATCTTTCTTACCCAGACCTTTCTAGCTAGTCCCTTCCAGGGCTGGTAAAGAATAAAATGAAGGGATAGATATTACAGGGAGTTATAAAGCAAGTGACATGCAGTTGTGAAGTGTTATCACTTTATCCAAGCTTTTAATTCTCCTTATATGTGTGGGCATGTGGTGTTAAAAATCAGTTGGGATTTAGTGCAAGGATCTGAAAGTGTGTCCAGAATTAAAGGGAAGGCTGAAGAACCGGGCGGAGCAGGCCGAGGCGCACGGAGCTCCAGGGATAGAGGAGGTGGGAACCACTTCCCAGCCCTGCCCTGAGGAGAATGAGCTCCAGCTGATCTTGGGCACTGTATTCCTCTGCTCACAGTTCCAATTCCCATGAAATATGACTAAGCAGCAGCAGCATGACTTGGCCCTAGGAAGGCGACTCCCTCAGTGGAAGCTGTCCTCCTGTCTGTATCTAGTGGGAGGCATGTCCTAAAGTAAGTCTGTATCTTTTATGATCTGAAGGGAAATGGAGGTCAGGCAGCGCGGAGAGCTGCTGGCTGCCTCGCTTTTGATTCCTGGAGTCATCTCAATGGCCAGCAGCAGACTGGATCTTACGGATTTTTGAAGGGAGTGTGTTGTTGTAGTTGTATTTATTTCTTTTGGTCCTCGTAGATTTTAATGCATTCATTCAATCCAAGTGCTTCTGTTAATAGCAATAAACCTTATTTTAAAAATAATCTCTATTATCCACATTTTGAAAAGAGTTGATATCTTTCAAAATAGCTTCCTATTCATTAGCTCCCCCATTGCTTGAAAACTGCACGAGATAGAACTAGAATTCACATTCCCTCTTGAGAGTGGAAAACTGGAGGTGCTGGATGTTTCAGGCCCTTGTCCCAGGTCACCCTGATGTCTTAAAAACATAGTCAAGGCTGTAGCCAAGGTTGACTGCCATTCATCCATCCAGTCTCCTTCTTTTTTTAAAAGGCAGTTTCCTGAAGCACAGCTGTTGCACCTCCTGCTCACTAAGTCTCCACATTGACTAGGAAAGTGAAGGGTTTTGGAAAGGGAGGAGTCAAGTCTTGGCTTTACCACCTACAAGCTGATAGTGATGATCATAATCTTTCTTACCCAGACCTTTCTAGCTAGTCCCTTCCAGGGCTGGTAAAGAATAAAATGAAGGGATAGATATTACAGGGAGTTATAAAGCAAGTGACATGCAGTTGTGAAGTGTTATCACTTTATCCAAGCTTTTAATTCTCCTTATATGTGTGGGCATGTGTACATTATCATTGACTATTAACACCACGTGCCACTTCAGTATAGGAACAATTGCAGTGCAAGGTGGGTTCCCTAGGGTTTTTTTTTTTTTTTTTTGGCCACTTCTGTTGGTCTTTCATTTTCATCCATCTTTATTCTTTGGCCCATGTGGGCTTCCCATCACAGTGGCCTCTGTCATCGCAGAGCACCGGCTCTGGGCACACATGCCCCAGAGCTTCAGCTAGGTAATTGGATACATCAGTCCAGCCGCTCCGCAGCACATGGGATCTGCCCAGGCCAGGGATCGAACTGGCGCCCCTTGCACTGCAAGGTGGTGTCCTTACCCACTGGACCACCAGGGAAGCCCTCCCTAGCCTAGGGTTTTATTGGGGCAGACAGAATCAGTGGATTCAGTGGATTCAGTCTTTTATACCTGAAATATGGTTTCTGCAATTTATCTCTCTTGCAATCTGTTAAACCTGCCATAGTAAAGGTGTTCGATTTCCAAAGAATAATTAAGCCAAGGACATCGTGTCCCATCGTTGATGAAATACAGTTTTCATTTTAGAATCTGATTCTTCATTTTTAAAGGTTGAATCGACTAGCATCTAAAAAAAGAATTCCCACTGGTTAAACTTAGGCTGCTGAAAAAAAGAGTTTAATGTAAGATTATTCTTGGGACAGAAACATTTCACTTGGCTGTGAATTGGATACATTTAAAAATCATTTTAAGTTCTTGCCTTTGAAAATGTGTGTGATAAGGGAGATTACCAAACACATGTCAATAGGCATATCGGATCCAGCAACAGTGTTTCCCTCGTTATGATGAGCTAGTGCACATCCAAGTGCCAGGTGAAGGTGGTGTTCTCCTCACAGGAACGTTGACAGTGACGACTGGTGGAGAAAGATTGATGGTAATTTTCCTCGTGCTGGCCTCTCCATTCATGCTTGGCTCACCCAGCTCCTGGCACAGCGACCTTTCTAGCTAGTCCCTTCCAGGGCTGGTAAAGAATAAAATGAAGGGATAGATATTACAGGGAGTTATAAAGCAAGTGACATGCAGTTGTGAAGTGTTATCACTTTATCCAAGCTTTTAATTCTCCTTATATGTGTGGGCATGTGTACATTATCATTGACTATTAACACCACGTGCCACTTCAGTATAGGAACAATTGCAGTGCAAGGTGGGTTCCCTAGGGTTTTTTTTTTTTTTTTTTGGCCACTTCTGTTGGTCTTTCATTTTCATCCATCTTTATTCTTTGGCCCATGTGGGCTTCCCATCACAGTGGCCTCTGTCATCGCAGAGCACCGGCTCTGGGCACACATGCCCCAGAGCTTCAGCTAGGTAATTGGATACATCAGTCCAGCCGCTCCGCAGCACATGGGATCTGCCCAGGCCAGGGATCGAACTGGCGCCCCTTGCACTGCAAGGTGGTGTCCTTACCCACTGGACCACCAGGGAAGCCCTCCCTAGCCTAGGGTTTTATTGGGGCAGACAGAATCAGTGGATTCAGTGGATTCAGTCTTTTATACCTGAAATATGGTTTCTGCAATTTATCTCTCTTGCAATCTATTAAACCTGCCATAGTAAAGGTGTTCGATTTCCAAAGAATAATTAAGCCAAGGACATCGTGTCCCATCGTTGATGAAATACAGTTTTCACTTTAGAATCTGATTCTTCATTTTTAAAGGTTGAATCGACTAGCATCTAAAAAAAGAATTCCCACTGGTTAAACTTAGGCTGCTGAAAAAAAGAGTTTAATGTAAGATTATTCTTGGGACAGAAACATTTCACTTGGCTGTGAATTGGATACATTTAAAAATCATTTTAAGTTCTTGCCTTTGAAAATGTGTGTGATAAGGGAGATTACCAAACACATGTCAATAGGCATATCGGATCCAGCAACAGTGTTTCCCTCGTTATGATGAGCTAGTGCACATCCAAGTGCCAGGTGAAGGTGGTGTTCTCCTCACAGGAACGTTGACAGTGACGACTGGTGGAGAAAGATTGATGGTAATTTTCCTCGTGCTGGCCTCTCCATTCATGCTTGGCTCACCCAGCTCCTGGACAGGCAGGACCTTTATCTTGCCTATTTAAAACTGTTAGCCTTATCTCTATAGGCCTAGGCACTTATGTTCTATGTGTCAGATCTAGCTGTTTCAGTAGACGTACCAATTTGTACTCTCTGTTGCAGATCTTATGCATATAATTACAATAATAGATGGTGTTTAATGAACTTGTACTATGTACCAGGTGCTAGACTGATAACTCTATATATTGTTTTAAAGCCTCATGCTGTAAACATAAAATTTATTGAGGAGGATAATATGACTCGTCTGGCCATGAAATAGTCCAGCCATTTGGCACACATAAACTTGGCCATCACCAGCTGAGACAGAAAAAAGAACATATTCATCTTTCCTTGAAATTTGGAGATTTTTACTTTCTTGCTGCTTCATCAACAAAAGAGCTCCAAATAGAAAAGAGGAGTCACCCTTTTTCATCTCTGTCCATTACATTGTAATGGAATGTCCTGGGTGGAGTGAAGAGGGTCAAGAATTATGCTTGTCCCCCTAAGGGTTTACACTCCGTGGCCCCTAATAAACTTAGAAGGAGAAGGTAACCCTACTGGAGACCTGTTCTCATTTCCAACTCACCCACCCCTGCCAGACAGAGCTGCTGGCATGTGCCCATCTGGCCAGGCTGCCCTTTTCTCAGGATTCTTTCAGCCACTTGCAAAGCCCAGTCACATTTTCACCCTTGGTGGACCTTTCCAAAAGGACCAAAAAGTGATGGGGTTGCTTTTCCCTGTTGTGGGGAAACAATGGTTTCAGTCAAGAACTATGACCATTGGCAGGAGAGTGATTGCGTTATAATAAAACCTGTCCTTCTACCTCCCAGGAACGTCATCAGTCCAGGATAGCCTCATATATGCAGAAGTCCCTTGAAAAGTATAAAACATAAGTCAAAAATACTAAAAGAGCAAAGAGCATTATGATGGCTATGATATCAGAGCATTCCAGTCCAGGACAATCAGAGCCTCTTGACAACAAGCCAAGTTCTGCCTGCAGGCCCCAGGATTTTCATCCAAGTTTTTAGCCAACTCATGTAAAACTGACCACTCTCTTAGCCAGGGGGAAGAAAATGAAATATAGCAGTGATCTCATATTTGGGCTCATATACTAACCCAAATCAGACATGTATAGACTCACCCCTACATGTATATAAGACATGATAAGAAATACATATATGTTGCGTACATGTTAAGAGAGGAGGAAAAGTATAATCCAGAGTTAGCTGGAACTTCTCTCCTCTTATAGAGCTAGATCCAATTACTTCCATCTCCAGCTCTGCAGCAGGGGTGGCCCCAGGCATCCTAAGTCTGGAAGATTTCTGCAAGGTCCCGGGTTTCCACTGGCTCCTCTGTCCTTGGGTTTCTATATCTTATAGGAGATTTGTTGATGCTTAACCTGGGCAGCATGAAGAAACTTAGCCCCTTGCTGACCTTAGCAATCAGCATTATCCATCCCAAATAGACCAGTAGCGTGTGCTGCCTTAGGACTTCCCTTTTTTGGGTTTTTTTTGCTTCATCAACAAAAGAGCTCCAAATAGAAAAGAGGAGTCACCCTTTTTCATCTCTGTCCATTACATTGTAATGGAATGTCCTGGGTGGAGTGAAGAGGGTCAAGAATTATGCTTGTCCCCCTAAGGGTTTACACTCCGTGGCCCCTAATAAACTTAGAAGGAGAAGGTAACCCTACTGGAGACCTGTTCTCATTTCCAACTCACCCACCCCTGCCAGACAGAGCTGCTGGCATGTGCCCATCTGGCCAGGCTGCCCTTTTCTCAGGATTCTTTCAGCCACTTGCAAAGCCCAGTCACATTTTCACCCTTGGTGGACCTTTCCAAAAGGACCAAAAAGTGATGGGGTTGCTTTTCCCTGTTGTGGGGAAACAATGGTTTCAGTCAAGAACTATGACCATTGGCAGGAGAGTGATTGCGTTATAATAAAACCTGTCCTTCTACCTCCCAGGAACGTCATCAGTCCAGGATAGCCTCATATATGCAGAAGTCCCTTGAAAAGTATAAAACATAAGTCAAAAATACTAAAAGAGCAAAGAGCATTATGATGGCTATGATATCAGAGCATTCCAGTCCAGGACAATCAGAGCCTCTTGACAACAAGCCAAGTTCTGCCTGCAGGCCCCAGGATTTTCATCCAAGTTTTTAGCCAACTCATGTAAAACTGACCACTCTCTTAGCCAGGGGGAAGAAAATGAAATATAGCAGTGATCTCATATTTGGGCTCATATACTAACCCAAATCAGACATGTATAGACTCACCCCTACATGTATATAAGACATGATAAGAAATACATATATGTTGCGTACATGTTAAGAGAGGAGGAAAAGTATAATCCAGAGTTAGCTGGAACTTCTCTCCTCTTATAGAGCTAGATCCAATTACTTCCATCTCCAGCTCTGCAGCAGGGGTGGCCCCAGGCATCCTAAGTCTGGAAGATTTCTGCAAGGTCCCGGGTTTCCACTGGCTCCTCTGTCCTTGGGTTTCTATATCTTATAGGAGATTTGTTGATGCTTAACCTGGGCAGCATGAAGAAACTTAGCCCCTTGCTGACCTTAGCAATCAGCATTATCCATCCCAAATAGACCAGTAGCGTGTGCTGCCTTGGGTGAGAGTGCAGTGGGTGTGCAAGGGGCTCAGTTCACATGGCAGCAGTGAAGACAGTATGAATCAGCTTAGGAGGTGTTCTCCGAAGTGACCACCTCTTTTCAGGGGAGACAGAGAGCCTTTTTCTAAAACCCTACTTTTCTTCCTCCTTCTTCTCACTTCTGTCTACCTCCCAACACCCCACATCCCTAACTCTTTAGGGGGGTCAAATAATAGATTTGTTTTCCTCATCTCAAGTGGGGCACCCACCCCAAGCCCTGATGGTGGGTGAGGCTCCCCTCTTCCACACAGCACTCTTTCAAACAGTGAAGAGATAGATTTTCCTAAGTGAATCTTGAGGATAAATTGTCTTCATCTTCCCAGAAGTGTAAAATATTTACATATTACCTACAAAATCATGTCCCATATGTTCTTTTTTAAAAGCTGTGTTCAACATGTTTTGGCTGTAACTTTAAATAGGTCAGTTATGAAAGCTTTAGGTTGGACCCAGTTGTCTTGAAGATCTAGCAGAGTTCCACATCCCATGTTGCTCTGTTATTCTATTGAGAGGAAGGCAAGAGGGAAAAAAAAAGCTTTATTTTTGTCTGTAAAAAAAAAGATCATCTGTCTAAGAATAATGTAAGGAAAACACCCACGATTCCTGTCCTTTCTCAGATGTCACATTGCAGTGATCTAGGTCAGCCAGGAAGTCACTTAATGCTTTCTTTAAAAAGTCATATTGTCCAGGGGATGAAGGACATTTTCTTTCACTTCCAATCAGCCAACCCATTACTCCTTTTCTGCATTTGTAGGTTCACAGAGTAACTTAAGTAGCATGAGTCATGTTCTGAAAATCAAAATGCACATGCGGAGCATATAAAATGAGCCACAAAGAGAGTCGGAACTGGAGACACAATGTGGCCCTTTGTGAAACACGACAACATCCCTGCGGACCAAGGTTTCCGAGTGTTGCTGAGCTAAGGAGGCTAATGACAGGGTTCGGCGTTTGCCAGAGAGTGTGTCATAACATGGAGACTTTAGGAAAAGTGCAGAGTGCCTTTAATCAAGCCTACAGGAGCTTACTAATAGTGCACTCTGTGTTGGTTGCTTATGTGGTGGGTGGGTGGGCTGAAATCAGACCTGTTCCATTTTTTGTTAAGAAAATGTATAAAGTATTTATCTAATTCTTCTCCAAGGAAACATTTACAAATGTTAATTATAGAGATTCTGGTTTTGCCTTTCCTGAAAGCTTAACTCTGGAGCATTATTTTTACCTGGGGTCACCTCTGATAATTAGGAACTTGAGTTTGAATGACTTGTCAGGTCACCCTCAAGGGGTAATATCTAGGCCTTCAAAGGAACCCCTTGGGATCCACCACTTGTTTGGGGAAAGGTATTACTTTGGCCTCTGGATTCTGGCAGCTGGACAACATCTTGGGACGATCCCAAGCACACACAAATGGAGGAGTTTTTACTTGTTAAGGCTTCCATTTTGCCAAGGTAGTTATTACCTTATTTCTTTGGTTATGGATGTTTGTTCAGTCACAGAGGGTTATGGTTGAGTCTTTGATCTCATCTCCTAAAGTTAATTGTAAAAACTTTGTATGATCCCCTATACTCCTAGATTACAAAATTACACCATCAGGCAATTCTTATTATCATGGATAATTGCCTTAAAGAGGGAAATAGGATAGAGATCTAGAATAAAGAATGAAAGTAAACACGTATGGGGAGCATTATGCTTTTGAAAAAGGCATTGCGGTGTAACAGTATGATGATTCCAATCCCAGATTTATGGTGATTTAACGAAATAAGCAGCAGGCATTGGCTCTAAACATATGTCGACAGAGGCAGATTGAATATCAGAGATTTCTGCTGTAAAGTAGTGATTTTTGTGTCCAAAATGTCATTATCTTCAAAAGATACATAGTCCTTTGAGGTCTGAAAATACGAATAGTTTCCTTTTAATGCTTCTTGAGCTGAGGACTCCTTGTTTTATCTTGGAAGACACTTGCTATTTCTACGTTCAGGCATTGTAATAGGATTTACATTATAGTAGTCAGCAGTCCTAAGACAGTTTGATGGAAAGGCTCAGGAAGAATGAGAAGACTTCTCATTCTGGCTGTCATAGATGATGATTGGGTTTACAAAGGACTTCAGATGTAATGACAGGGAAAATTCATAAACTAATGCTTTTGAATCAATTTCATGTTCTATTTTTAATTAAAACTAACCCCCATCTCTCTTTTTCATTTGCCAAGGAACATACCTGGCCTTATTTTCTTGGGGGAGAAAAGTCTGCCAAAAGTGGATGAAAAAATGGTTGATTTGGAATCATGTCATAAAGTAAAACTAAAGGAAAGGGCTGATCTGGCCACTTTAGCCTGAAACAACTCTCCAGAACTGGTCCCACTGAATGTACTGCTGCTGGCAGAGAAAGGCAGAGCAAACACAAAACTGTGCTAAAGTGGCATTCCTAACGTTGAATATCTGCCAAAGCTATGGTGTAGGATTTTCCTTACCTCAACTAATATTTTATTCCACTGACATAAATAGAAACGTGGGACCCTTTTCCACACAGGACTAGGAATCCCTCTTTGGTTTGGTCTCAAGATAATAATCGTGCGCACTAGGTCTCTTCAGCTGTGTCTGTGTGATCCTATGGAGTCACACTGCATAATGGTCCCATCACATAGCCCACCAGTCTCCTCTGTCCATAGGATTCTTTAGGCAAGAATACTGGAGGGCTTCCCCTGGTGGTCCAGTTGCTAAGGACACCGCCTTGCAGTGCAAGGGGCACTGGTTTGATCCCTGGCCTGGGAAGATCCCACGTGCCGCGGAGCGGCTGGACCAGTGTGTCCAATCGCCGAGCCGGAGCTCTGGAGCGCATGCGCCCTGAGCCGGTGCTCTGTGACGACAGAGGCCACCGCGATGGGACGCCCACATGGGCCAAAGAACAAAGACGGATGAAAATAGAGAAATGAGGGCTTCCCCTGGTGGTCCAGTGGGTAAAAACACCACCTTGCAGTGCAAGGGGCGCCGGTTCGATCCCTAGCCTGGGAAGATCCCACGTGCCGTGGAGTGGCTGGACCGCTGTGTCCAATTACCGAGCCGGAGCTCAGGCGCGTGTGCCCCCAGAGTCGGTGCTCTGTGATGAAAGAGGCCACCGCGTTGGGAGGCCCACAGGAGCCAAAAGAACAAAAGACAGATGAAAATAGATAAATAAAAGACCAATAGAAGTGGCCCGCCCATCCCCCTCCCTCCCCACCCCACCCCCCAAAAGATAAATAAATTAAAAAAAAAACAAAAAAAGAAAATAGAGAAATGAAAGACCAATAGAAGTGGCCTGCCTGCTCCCCTCCCTCCCCAACCCGACCCCCACCCAAAATAAATAAATAAATAAATCTTAAAAAAAAAAGAATACTGGAGTAGGTTGCCATGCGCTGCTCCAGGGGATCTTCCCGACCTAAGGATCAAACCTGCATCTTTTATGTCTCCTGCACTGGTAAGTGGGTTCTTTACCACTAACACCACATGGGGAGCCTCAGATTGCAAGTGTTACTTACTCAGTTGTGTCTGACTCTTTGTGACCCCATGGGGTGTAGCCCACTAGAATCCTCTGTCCATGAAATTCTCCAGGCAAGAATACTGGAGTGGGTAGCCATTCCCAACTCATGACTGAACATAGGTCTCCTGAACTGCAGGCAGATTCTTTACCATCTGAGCCACCAGTGAAGCCCACAAGATAATAGTCACCTTATTATGTATTGATCTACAGTTTACTTGCAACTCTCGTCTTTGGTTTTGATACATAGCCTTCCTTTGTTGAGCCCTGATTTTCATGCATTACGAGAGTATTCAGTGTTTTAAATTATACCTGTACTTCTCATGTTTCTTTAAGTGCAGACCTAGAAAGTTTTTCCTGAATGAAGAGATTCAGCAGCTCTGTTTAAAATAATAATTTCCAGTCCATAAGTCTTGAATCCTTCCCCTTACCTAACCAGGGTCTTTCCAGGTGGCACTAGTGGTAAAAAAAAAAAAAAAAAAAAAACCTGCCTGCCAATGCAGGAGACTTAGTAAGAGACTGAGGTTCGATCCCTGGGTTGGGAAATCCCTGGAGTAGAGCATGGCAACCCATTCCAGTATCTTTGCCTGGAAAACCCCATGGACAGAGGAGCCTGATGGGTGATAGTCTATGGGGTTGCAGAGTTGGACATGACTGAAGTGACTTAGCATGCACTCACCTTGGCATGCACCTTATTTAACCAGGCCTCATTTATCCCAGCACTAGGATACTTTTCAGAGGTCACTTTTTCCCTTGAAATTCTCATTTTTTGACTTGAAGAAAACTGTTCATATTTTGGTAATTCATCCAAATGTAAAGGAAATTAGACAGTTCAGATATTCCAAGTGGATGTTTTCTAAAAGCCAACGTATCAAAAAAAAAAAATGAAGGTAAAATAGAACTAAATGAAAAGCAAAATGCTTTCAATTTGAATAAATAAAGTTCACCAGATTATCTCATTGGGTATCAGCCCTTTCAAGATTTTGAGTGCCTTGTTATTAGGAAACTGCTAATTTTCTTTCGTGGTAGTATATAGAGATTGCAGTAGCTAATTGCAATTACTCACCCTAGACAGAGACCCCCAAAATGAGTTTTTTGTTTTCTGGTTTCTTGGTTTGTGTGCAAAGTTGCCATTCCAGATGGGGCCATTATGCGATGTTGTGTTTCAAAGGGGAACATTTCTTAAAGTTGCTGAAAAAAAAAGTCTATTAAGGAACTAAGAGCCGCTGAAGGAAAGACACATGTTATATATTTCTTCAATTAGTGGCAAAATCCTGCTAGTGCTGATAAAGAACTGCAGGAGTTCTAAGTGAAATATTTGAATCCTCTCTCCTCCCCAGCCCACCCAGTGCTGTTGTAGAAATGGAGAAAGAATCATTGGATTCAGTCCTGGGGGGAAACTACTTCTGATTTTGTAGCTATGAAAACAGAGTTGCACTTTTGCTTAATGTATCATTTATTAAACGTTTTTCTCAGTAGGACAGCAAGCAATTATGTGAAGTGGCTGGGTTACAAGCAGGACTGATCACGTGTTATTACACGCAGAGGAATTATGGATTATGGAAGGATGAACAATGTAATTATGCTCATGGAGTGTCTGTTATTAATTTTTAAGGTGAGATTTGTATTAATTTCATAATAGCTCTAAAAATCAGACCAAATGTCTGGATGTCTAAATGTCTGTGATGTTTAAAACTGGTCCATGGATTTAATTTTGTCCAAGGGTCCTCCAGTGCCTGAGCATGCTCAGTGTTTTAAGGGGAATGAAATCCTCCAAATGCTGAAGACAGACTAAAACTTTTCATCTACAATTTCTCATTTTATTAACTCTCATCTATCCCAGCACTAGGATACTTTTCAGAGGTCACTTTTTCCCTTGAAATTCTCATTTTTTGACTTGAAGAAAACTGTTCATATTTTGGTAATTCATCCAAATGTAAAGGAAATTAGACAGTTCAGATATTCCAAGTGGATGTTTTCTAAAAGCCAACGTATCAAAAAAAAGAATGAAGGTAAAATAGAACTAAATGAAAAGCAAAATGCTTTCAATTTGAATAAATAAAGTTCACCAGATTATCTCATTGGGTATCAGCCCTTTCAAGATTTTGAGTGCCTTGTTATTAGGAAACTGCTAATTTTCTTTCGTGGTAGTATATAGAGATTGCAGTAGCTAATTGCAATTACTCACCCTAGACAGAGACCCCCAAAATGAGTTTTTTGTTTTCTGGTTTCTTGGTTTGTGTGCAAAGTTGCCATTCCAGATGGGGCCATTATGCGATGTTGTGTTTCAAAGGGGAACATTTCTTAAAGTTGCTGAAAAAAAAAGTCTATTAAGGAACTAAGAGCCGCTGAAGGAAAGACACATGTTATATATTTCTTCAATTAGTGGCAAAATCCTGCTAGTGCTGATAAAGAACTGCAGGAGTTCTAAGTGAAATATTTGAATCCTCTCTCCCCCCCAGCCCACCCAGTGCTGTTGTAGAAATGGAGAAAGAATCATTGGATTCAGTCCTGGGGGGAAACTACTTCTGATTTTGTAGCTATGAAAACAGAGTTGCACTTTTGCTTAATGTATCATTTATTAAACGTTTTTCTCAGTAGGACAGCAAGCAATTATGTGAAGTGGCTGGGTTACAAGCAGGACTGATCACGTGTTATTACACGCAGAGGAATTATGGATTATGGAAGGATGAACAATGTAATTATGCTCATGGAGTGTCTGTTATTAATTTTTAAGGTGAGATTTGTATTAATTTCATAATAGCTCTAAAAATCAGACCAAATGTCTGGATGTCTAAATGTCTGTGATGTTTAAAACTGGTCCATGGATTTAATTTTGTCCAAGGGTCGTCCAGTGCCTGAGCATGCTCAGTGTTTTAAGGGGAATGAAATCCTCCAAATGCTGAAGACAGACTAAAACTTTTCATCTACAATTTCTCATTTTATTAACTCTCATCTATCACCACCCCATTCCCTTGCTGTGTTCCTGTAGAGTTGGGATGCAGAAGAGGGTAGCCCACAGCTGCCTTGCCTTTACCCTGAGTGCCTGTACAAAGGTGAAAAGAGGCTGTACTCACAGAAGTCAATTAAATTCCACCTGGCAGTTGTTTGAGACATACCATCCTCCAGAAACTCAACGGTCACTCGATCAGGGTTGTCTTTGCCTTTCTAGAGTCCCTGCATTCAACTGTTCAAGCCCCTTTTTGTCTCTTATTCTTCCCAATACCTCTTCCATCCTCTTCCTTCTTGTTTCTTGTTGGCAGCTTCGCTAATTAGGCTGCTTTTTCAAACAGGATGAGGAGTCTCTTGCCAGGTAAGTGGGTGGTATTTGCAGTAAGTAATTAAAATGGATTTACTGAATTTTAAAAAAAGGCTAATAATAACAAGAGCAAAACAACAACAGCACAACAGCAACAATAAATGTGGGCAAAAACTGAAGTGACCTAGAAGTGAAGTAGGTGGTAAGGTGGCCTGAAATCCTGCAGGTGTATATATCTGAGTTGCTGGAAAAGTGGCTCTTTGGCCACCTAACATAAAAATAAAGGAGTACAGAATCATCCTTATCCCAAGATTGTTGTATTTTTAAAGTTTCCCAGCTGCTATATAGTGATAGAACTTTAATTTTTACCTTTAAGTATGTTTTTTCCAAATGGCAACTAAGAGGCTATTTTTTTAGCCTCTCACTGCAATATGTGTGTGTGTGTGTGTTAGTGACTCAGTTGTGTCCAACTCTTTGTGACTCCATGAACTATAACTCGCTATGCTCCTCTTTCCATCTAATTCTCCAGGCAAGAATGCTGGAGTGGGTAGCCTTTCCCTTCTCTAGAGGATCTTCCCAACCCAGGGATCAAGCCCAGGCCTCCCACACTGCAGGAGCAGATGAGTGAGTAGCTTGATTAAAGCCTTTGTGATAAGAAGGAGCATGTATGCTTGAGAAAATAAGCAAGAGGGTCTGATTGTCACAGTGTGGTTGGTAGGGAGTCAGACTTTGTGGGGCCTTGTAGATCTTGGGGAGGACTTGGTTCTCAGTCCTAAGAGTAATGGAAGCTGTGATTCGGGCGTGGAGGTGGCGTGTGTTTCATCGAGCTCAGCCCAGTTTCATGTGGAACTTGATGAAAGAGCAAATGAGAGGCAAGGGGGTTCAAATGAGAGGCTGTCATGGTAGAACGGAGAGAGACACTGGGTGTGTGAACTAGAGTAGGGGTATTGGAGCTCGGGGTGGAGAGCTTGATGAGGAATTGTACGTGAAGGGGAGTAGGAGAGAGGAGCCAAGGGAGGTTCTCTCCTGGTGTTTTTTTGTGGTTGATTTTCAGACCTTATTGCCCCTTTGACTACAGAGTATGTGTGTGCATGCTCAGTCACTAAGTTGTGTTTGACTCTTTGTGATCCCATAGACTGTAATCTGGCAGGCTCGTTTGTCCATGGAGCTTCCCAGGGAAGAATACTGGAGTGGGTTGCCATTTCCTCCTTCAGGGGATCTTCCCTACCCAGGGATCGAACCCATGTCTCCATGCCTCCTGCATTGGCAGGAGGATTTTTTTATTTTTTACCATTGAGCCAACAGGAAAGCCCATTTGACTATTGTGTTCTCCCTCTTTTTCTTGTGGATTTGTAGGATATATTCATATATTGTGGAATATACTCACATATATTCATATAATATATTCATATATTATTCCTTCTTCTATTGCATGCTCCAGATATTTTCTTTTGGGCTCTTCCTTGTTTTTCTATTGTATCTTACAGTGTTTTTTTCAATGATTAGGAGTTTGTTTTGCCTTGTTACACTTGTCTATTTTTTTTTCTTCTAAGTTTTGTGTCTTCTGTGCTTTTCTGATATTTAGTTGGTTTTTAAAATTCATTTAGAATTTTTATGTTATGAAGTAGAGATTGATCCTGTATTTTCTAGATGGATAAGAAATTGTACGTATACCATTTATTCTCTTTTCTCCACTAAGTTAAAATATCCCCTCCCCCCACATATGGCAGGTATTCATTACATTATTCTAGTTCATTGTTCTAGTTGACTTTTCCTGTGCTAATCATGCACTATTTTAATGAACATTCCTTTGTTTTAATTAATTAGGGCTTCCTAGGTGGCTCAGTGGTAAAGAATCTGCCTGCCAATCCATGTTTGATCCTTGGGTTGGGAAGATCCCCTGGAGGAGAAAATGGCAACCTACTCGAGTATTCTTGCCTGGAAAATTCCATGGATAGATGGGCCTGGCGGGCTATAGTCCATGAGGTTGTGAATAGTCAGATGCCACTGAACATGCAGGCATGCAATTAATTAATTAAGCAGTGGAGAAACAGACATAGACAACAGACTTACGGACATTGTGGGGAGGGAGGAATGGGTGAGATGTATTGAAAGAGTTAACATGGAAACTTACATTACTATATGTAAAATAGATAACCAATGAGAATTTGCTGTAAGACTCAGAGAACTCAAACAGGGGATCTGTAACAACCTGGAAGGGTGGTATGGGGAGGGAGATGGGAGGGAAGTTCAAGAGGGAAGGGACGTGCATACCCATGGGTGACTCATGTCGATGTGCAACAGTAAACAACTCTAAAAAAAAATTAAAAACAGAAAATTTTATATTCCTCTCATACATTTTCTCTTATACAGCAATCTAGAGAATCAGCTTGTCACTGCTATGAAAGGAACTCTTGGGATTTCATTTGAGATTGCAGTGAATTTATAGATTAATTTAGAAAGATCTGGCATTTTTAAAAACAACATTGAGTGTTCCTACCTAGCAGTGTGGCATGTCTCTCCATTTATTTAATGTGGTGTGTCTTCTTTTATGTCTGTCAGGAAAGTCTTACAGTGTTTTTTTCAATGATTAGGAGTTTGTTTTGCCTTGTTACACTTGTCTATTTTTTTTTCTTCTAAGTTTTGTGTCTTCTGTGCTTTTCTGATATTTAGTTGGTTTTTAAAATTCATTTAGAATTTTTATGTTATGAAGTAGAGATTGATCCTGTATTTTCTAGATGGATAAGAAATTGTACGTATACCATTTATTCTCTTTTCTCCACTAAGTTAAAATATCCCCTCCCCCCACATATGGCAGGTATTCATTACATTATTCTAGTTCATTGTTCTAGTTGACTTTTCCTGTGCTAATCATGCACTATTTTAATGAACATTCCTTTGTTTTAATTAATTAGGGCTTCCTAGGTGGCTCAGTGGTAAAGAATCTGCCTGCCAATCCATGTTTGATCCTTGGGTTGGGAAGATCCCCTGGAGGAGAAAATGGCAACCTACTCGAGTATTCTTGCCTGGAAAATTCCATGGATAGATGGGCCTGGCGGGCTATAGTCCATGAGGTTGTGAATAGTCAGATGCCACTGAACATGCAGGCATGCAATTAATTAATTAAGCAGTGGAGAAACAGACATAGACAACAGACTTACGGACATTGTGGGGAGGGAGGAATGGGTGAGATGTATTGAAAGAGTTAACATGGAAACTTACATTACTATATGTAAAATAGATAACCAATGAGAATTTGCTGTAAGACTCAGAGAACTCAAACAGGGGATCTGTAACAACCTGGAAGGGTGGTATGGGGAGGGAGATGGGAGGGAAGTTCAAGAGGGAAGGGACGTGCATACCCATGGGTGACTCATGTCGATGTGCAACAGTAAACAACTCTAAAAAAAAATTAAAAACAGAAAATTTTATATTCCTCTCATACATTTTCTCTTATACAGCAATCTAGAGAATCAGCTTGTCACTGCTATGAAAGGAACTCTTGGGATTTCATTTGAGATTGCAGTGAATTTATAGATTAATTTAGAAAGATCTGGCATTTTTAAAAACAACATTGAGTGTTCCTACCTAGCAGTGTGGCATGTCTCTCCATTTATTTAATGTGGTGTGTCTTCTTTTATGTCTGTCAGGAAAGTCTTACATTTTTTTTTCATACAGATCTTAAGGCAAAGGTATTTTGTTTGACTTGAATTATCTTAGAGTTTCCTTCTTCGTGACTTCAGTTAGGTATGTGTATTTATAAATATCTATTCCATCTTCTCTGTGGAAAATACCTAGGCTGATAATTTTGACTAGTTGATGAGACTGAGATGTGTCTTCTGTCTCTCAAAAGGCCTGACATCTGTTCCAAGCAGGAGGATAGGGGTAAGGTACATTTTTCTTTTCTTGGAATAAATACCTTGGTGGAGAATTTCAAATCAATCTTTCTGCAAGTGATGGCCTGCCTTCTGTAGCACAAGGCTTCCTGTGAGTGGAGGCTATGTATCTATGGCTGTATATCTATATCTTTCAAAATATACTCTCTAATGATTTGGAAATCCTCCAGCATAATTTTTCTGCTGGTACGTGTTCAAGGCCCAATTGAAGAATCACTCATCCTTAACCTTGTATGTTTATCTGCTTGCTGATCTTTCTCTTGAGTGCTACATCTTAGATTTGTTGAAGGGTCAAGGGAGTCTAGCCAAAGCCCTTAAGGACCAATCTTCCGGTTCATCTTCTATATTTCTGAAAGACATTCCCTTGCTCCTTCTGCTCTAGCAAAGAAGGGAGTTATCAATAGTTGTTATGGTTAATAATGCACATGGGGCATGCAGAAAAAATAGACCAAAGACTTCAAACATATTTATCTGTTTGGATCCAGCTTTCTTTGTTCACACACCTTGTTAAAAATTGTTCTTTCATGAGAATTTGCTGTAAGACTCAGAGAACTCAAACAGGGATCTGTAACAACCTGGAAGGGTGGTATGGGGAGGAGATGGGAGGAAGTTCAAGAGGAAGGGACGTGCATACCCATGGGTGACTCATGTCGATGTGCAACAGTAAACAACTCTAAAAAAAAATTAAAAACAGAAAATTTTATATTCCTCTCATACATTTTCTCTTATACAGCAATCTAGAGAATCAGCTTGTCACTGCTATGAAAGGAACTCTTGGGATTTCATTTGAGATTGCAGTGAATTTATAGATTAATTTAGAAAGATCTGGCATTTTTAAAAACAACATTGAGTGTTCCTACCTAGCAGTGTGGCATGTCTCTCCATTTATTTAATGTGGTGTGTCTTCTTTTATGTCTGTCAGGAAAGTCTTACATTTTTTTTTCATACAGATCTTAAGGCAAAGGTATTTTGTTTGACTTGAATTATCTTAGAGTTTCCTTCTTCGTGACTTCAGTTAGGTATGTGTATTTATAAATATCTATTCCATCTTCTCTGTGGAAAATACCTAGGCTGATAATTTTGACTAGTTGATGAGACTGAGATGTGTCTTCTGTCTCTCAAAAGGCCTGACATCTGTTCCAAGCAGGAGGATAGGGGTAAGGTACATTTTTCTTTTCTTGGAATAAATACCTTGGTGGAGAATTTCAAATCAATCTTTCTGCAAGTGATGGCCTGCCTTCTGTAGCACAAGGCTTCCTGTGAGTGGAGGCTATGTATCTATGGCTGTATATCTATATCTTTCAAAATATACTCTCTAATGATTTGGAAATCCTCCAGCATAATTTTTCTGCTGGTACGTGTTCAAGGCCCAATTGAAGAATCACTCATCCTTAACCTTGTATGTTTATCTGCTTGCTGATCTTTCTCTTGAGTGCTACATCTTAGATTTGTTGAAGGGTCAAGGGAGTCTAGCCAAAGCCCTTAAGGACCAATCTTCCGGTTCATCTTCTATATTTCTGAAAGACATTCCATTGCTCCTTCTGCTCTAGCAAAGAAGGGAGTTATCAATAGTTGTTATGGTTAATAATGCACATGGGGCATGCAGAAAAAATAGACCAAAGACTTCAAACATATTTATCTGTTTGGATCCAGCTTTCTTTGTTCACACACCCTTGTTAAAAAATTGTTCTTTCAATGTCCAAGATAAACTTGTGTCTGGTGATGCAAACTTGATTTAAATTAGAGAGACCTGGTAAATGCCCTTGGCGAGCTGGCAGGAACAAAGCTGGATTTCCTCAGCTTCTCTCTCAGCTGTGTGTGCCCTCAACCTCTTTGGTTTGCTTGCTTGTGAAACTCTGTCAATGATACTGGTGTCTTTGTTTTGTAGACATAGCCTGGGCTCTGCAGACGTGATGGCCTGCCACTTACTATCGTTTTCATTGGGGGTTAGCACTTTCCTATTATGCCTGTTGTCTGACCCTCACTTCCCTGCCTGGTACTGTAATACACGGCTTTCAGTAGTCTGATGGGATCACATGGGTTTGCCATCACTAGCTTGATTTTTAACAGGAAACTCAGACAATAAAGGCCTTGAGAAAGCAAATGTGAGAAATACATGCTTCTGCCTAGGGACATGAGTGCAAAACAGACACACACACACACAGATACACACACAATACTGTCTATTTTACTAGCTTCTGCCACCCTGCTTTTACAGTAAAGTACTAGAACCCTTCCCTGTACCCTGGGCATGACCAGAGAAAAATGATCACAGCCATCAGAGACCATACTTTGAGATGTTAAATACCTTTCCTTGAGAATGTGTGACTATCACCTGTTGTCTGCTTTCTCTTCTGCCACTCAGTACCTAACTAAACAAATCCCTTCATGAGTTAAGGAGAACATCTTGAATACTACTACTATTAACAGTAACAAAAAAACCAGCATTTTAAAAGAGAAACTCATAAAAACTAGTAGCAGGTTACTGTTCATCCTTAACCTTGTATGTTTATCTGCTTGCTGATCTTTCTCTTGAGTGCTACATCTTAGATTTGTTGAAGGGTCAAGGGAGTCTAGCCAAAGCCCTTAAGGACCAATCTTCCGGTTCATCTTCTATATTTCTGAAAGACATTCCCTTGCTCCTTCTGCTCTAGCAAAGAAGGGAGTTATCAATAGTTGTTATGGTTAATAATGCACATGGGGCATGCAGAAAAAATAGACCAAAGACTTCAAACATATTTATCTGTTTGGATCCAGCTTTCTTTGTTCACACACCCTTGTTAAAAAATTGTTCTTTCAATGTCCAAGATAAACTTGTGTCTGGTGATGCAAACTTGATTTAAATTAGAGAGACCTGGTAAATGCCCTTGGCGAGCTGGCAGGAACAAAGCTGGATTTCCTCAGCTTCTCTCTCAGCTGTGTGTGCCCTCAACCTCTTTGGTTTGCTTGCTTGTGAAACTCTGTCAATGATACTGGTGTCTTTGTTTTGTAGACATAGCCTGGGCTCTGCAGACGTGATGGCCTGCCACTTACTATCGTTTTCATTGGGGGTTAGCACTTTCCTATTATGCCTGTTGTCTGACCCTCACTTCCCTGCCTGGTACTGTAATACACGGCTTTCAGTAGTCTGATGGGATCACATGGGTTTGCCATCACTAGCTTGATTTTTAACAGGAAACTCAGACAATAAAGGCCTTGAGAAAGCAAATGTGAGAAATACATGCTTCTGCCTAGGGACATGAGTGCAAAACAGACACACACACACACAGATACACACACAATACTGTCTATTTTACTAGCTTCTGCCACCCTGCTTTTACAGTAAAGTACTAGAACCCTTCCCTGTACCCTGGGCATGACCAGAAAAATGATCACAGCCATCAGAGACCATACTTTGAGATGTTAAATACCTTTCCTTGAGAATGTGTGACTATCACCTGTTGTCTGCTTTCTCTTCTGCCACTCAGTACCTAACTAAACAAATCCCTTCATGAGTTAAGGAGAACATCTTGAATACTACTACTATTAACAGTAACAAAAAAACCAGCATTTTAAAAGAGAAACTCATAAAAACTAGTAGCAGGTTACTGTTAACCACTTCTTTGTAGGTTAAGGAAATAGAAGCAGATAACATACTACAGCTTTGCTGGGACTAGCTGCATGTGGAGTTGGTCTTTGAGGAAGCAACCTCTGTTTTTCTCCAGATTCAGTCAACGTTGCTTTATTTAAGAGTGACAAGTCCATGAAACTTTAAACAGGATTTGGGGATATCAAGAGAAGAAGAACAGTCAAGAAAGGATCATAAGTTTTCCCTCTTCTAAAGGGGGAAATATGGGAAGTCAAAGTAATCTCTAATTTAGCTTTTAGACGATGTCAGATGTCTAATTTCTAGCTTTCTTTAAAGAGTCTTTCTTATCCTTGTTTACTGCAGTTACCTAGTTCTTGTGGATTCCTCTTTTTTTGGCCTGGGTCTTTAGTGATATTCCTCTCTGCCCTCACATGTCTTCTCCTCCCATCTTGTACTGGATTCCAAAATTCTGTTCCTTCTTTCAGAATCAGAGAGTTTTGGCTTGACACATGGTTGTCTACTTTGAAACTATATTTTCCTAGGCTCCCTTGCAGCTAAAATTCTGCCTATGTTAGGTTCCACTTAGGAAGTTCTCCTAGGAGGAGACTTAGAAAAGAGCTGAGATCCTTTTGGATCCTGACTGTCTTCAATGACCAGTCGCACTCTGGTTTTCCTGCCTTGACTTCCTGTCCCCTCTAGCCCACTGGTTGTCAAGAAACAGTGGGCATCAGTCCTTGTCTTGATCTCACGTCTGATCTCTTGGTGCAGCTTCTCGTGTCCATTTTTCTGCTTCCTGCTGCCTTTGGGGGCCTCAGACTAGACTTGGGGCCAGGGCTCTAGCTGTGCCTTCAAGTCAGCTGGTGCCCTGCTAGGCTGGTTCTGGGTTGCTCTAGGCATCAACCTAAGAAATCACTATATCCAGTGGTTTTATAAACCCTGCAATCCCTGTATTAAACTCATTTTTGCTTAAAATATGTGGAGTGAGTTCTAGTTCCTGTGCTGATGCTGTGATAAATAACATTAATTATGTTCACACCCAGAAAATTGGCGGGCCAGGAGGATGAATCTTGTATAGTAACCACCAGTGAGTTCCATGGGCCAGGCTCCTGGTAAGCCCTTGAGGTTCTCCCATTGACTTATCCCAGCCACCCTAGGGGGCAGACATCACTGCCGAGGTCTCTGTCTTGAGAGGGTTGAGAAAGTCTGTAACTTGCCTATGGCCACAGGGGTAGAATGCGAAATCCCATTCTTCCTTTAAACCTTCTCTGTCTCACTGGCTGTGAGCAAAATGGTTAGAGTGTCAGAAATAAATGGTGCCTACCCCTGATAGGCTCAGACAATGTCTTTCACTTTTGAATGGGAAAACTCAGGCTGTCAAAAGGACAGGACCTCTTTCCTTTAGTTCTTCCTCATGTACTCTGCACAATGGAGTTAGACTCCTGTCCTGGATCCACTTTGGAATCGTAGGCCTCTGTGTAATGGGACGTGTTGCTCTTGGTCTCCCCCTCGCTATGCTTATTCTCCTTCCAGGGAGGAGTGGGTGCTATGCTCAGTCCCTTGGAACAACATGCCAGTAGCTGAAGATTTTATTACACTCTATTTTAAAAAATAAAAATAAAAACAGAAGTGCCTGTATTGTGAACACTTCAAAGAATCCCACAAGACAGGAGCAGAAACAAGGATGGAGGCCACTCCCTGCCACAACCCAGGCCTCTCTCCTGCATCCCTGGCTTTCCCTTCCTTGGCTGGAGTGGTTGAAGGTCTGGGAGGTTCCCATCTCTGTCTCACAGTGCCCAGTTCCTTGTTTCCTGCTGTCTGTCTGGCTCCTCTTACTCAGTGCTAGACTCAGGATTAGCTTTTCTTCAAGCCAGAGTCATGAGGCATACACTTGGGGTTTGGGTTTGAGCTGCAATAGAGAAAGTCTTCTATGCTGTGTTAGGATTCTAGGGCATTTCAGCCATCCTAACTGAAAGACATTTTCTACGGGTCTCACTTAGTTTCCAGAGTTTTACTGAGATTTGGGGTGGCAGGACAGGAAGTTATCCGTAAGGGAAAAACTCATTTTGCTTAAAATATGTGGAGTGAGTTCTAGTTCCTGTGCTGATGCTGTGATAAATAACATTAATTATGTTCACACCCAGAAAATTGGCGGGCCAGGAGGATGAATCTTGTATAGTAACCACCAGTGAGTTCCATGGGCCAGGCTCCTGGTAAGCCCTTGAGGTTCTCCCATTGACTTATCCCAGCCACCCTAGGGGGCAGACATCACTGCCGAGGTCTCTGTCTTGAGAGGGTTGAGAAAGTCTGTAACTTGCCTATGGCCACAGGGGTAGAATGCAAATCCCATTCTTCCTTTAAACCTTCTCTGTCTCACTGGCTGTGAGCAAAATGGTTAGAGTGTCAGAAATAAATGGTGCCTACCCCTGATAGGCTCAGACAATGTCTTTCACTTTTGAATGGGAAAACTCAGGCTGTCAAAAGGACAGGACCTCTTTCCTTTAGTTCTTCCTCATGTACTCTGCACAATGGAGTTAGACTCCTGTCCTGGATCCACTTTGGAATCGTAGGCCTCTGTGTAATGGGACGTGTTGCTCTTGGTCTCCCCCTCGCTATGCTTATTCTCCTTCCAGGGAGGAGTGGGTGCTATGCTCAGTCCCTTGGAACAACATGCCAGTAGCTGAAGATTTTATTACACTCTATTTTAAAAAATAAAAATAAAAACAGAAGTGCCTGTATTGTGAACACTTCAAAGAATCCCACAAGACAGGAGCAGAAACAAGGATGGAGGCCACTCCCTGCCACAACCCAGGCCTCTCTCCTGCATCCCTGGCTTTCCCTTCCTTGGCTGGAGTGGTTGAAGGTCTGGGAGGTTCCCATCTCTGTCTCACAGTGCCCAGTTCCTTGTTTCCTGCTGTCTGTCTGGCTCCTCTTACTCAGTGCTAGACTCAGGATTAGCTTTTCTTCAAGCCAGAGTCATGAGGCATACACTTGGGGTTTGGGTTTGAGCTGCAATAGAGAAAGTCTTCTATGCTGTGTTAGGATTCTAGGGCATTTCAGCCATCCTAACTGAAAGACATTTTCTACGGGTCTCACTTAGTTTCCAGAGTTTTTACTGAGATTTGGGGTGGCAGGACAGGAAGTTAAGTAGGAAATATTAGCTGGCCTGATTTTGCCTCTATTGTGCACATATACCCCCAGAGACCTTGAGAAAAGGACTGGTGAGGCCAAAGCAGAATTTAGGGACTGCGAGAGTACTGTTTTACTATCAATGCTTATCAGCTGTCTTCACAGCCGTCCCTGGAAAGTCCTCTGTCCCAGGCACAGCCTTCCCCGCCTGAGCACGGTCTCTTCTCTGTGAAGCTTCAGCCCAGTGGTTGCCACCTCTGTGAATCCTGGCAGACAGCATTAATCCCTTTGTCTTCAGCAGCCCACAAGCTTTGTTGACACAATAGAAATACTACTACAGCACTTAGCACAGCGCCCTGTGAAAAGCTATTTGCTTATCTGTGTCTCCCACTACATATTGACCTCCTTAAGGAGAGTGACTACATCTTACTCATCTCTTAATCCTCCGCAGCTAAATAAATATTTGCTAAATCAAACTGAATTCCTGTCCCAATTCAATGTAATATATCAAGGTGCAGAGTTCTTGAATTTTTTGAACCCACTGATTGTACAATGTACCTTTGCTTTAAATAGTGTTCAGGGGAGGATATATTCCATGTTCATGTGTGATATTCCCTTAAACGTACTGCTGATGAACATGGATTCAGAAGTCCAGGGTGAATTCTGGCTCCACTATGGCTTAAGTCTGTGGTCTTGGTTGGGCAAGGATCTTCACTCTTCTTCACTTTCCTCACCTGTAAAATGTGGCTGATGTTAGTTTTTATCCCATAGGGTTGTTGTGAAGATTAAATGAATGAACATTTGAAGAGCCTAGACAGTAAGTGCTATTTAAGTATTTGTTGTTGTTATTACCTTGATACCAGTTATGGTAAAATGTAAAACCAAAACATACACCTTAAGCTCCTTTTAAAAAACTGCCTTGAACAACTCTTAGAAACTATGTAGAACAGTTTCAATAACACTAGCTGCCTACGAAGTTGGCTTCTCTTTCTCCGGACACTTGAACGGTTACATTTGTCCTACCCGTAGAGCCTTTGATTCTTGTCTTGCATTATCGTTTTTCCTCCTTTTCGTCAGTCTTGTTTCACCTGAAGGGCTGGCCTAGTGTCTTCTGTGCTTTAACATTAGCTGGCGGGAAATCTAACAAACAGTAAGTACCTAATAAAATAGTAAATGAACCAGTGAATCACCAAGAGAACCCACACACAACACCTGGAATCAATGAATAGATACTATATTTATGCCAATACTTGGGAGTTAGAATCAGCAAATTAACAAACAAGCTCCTGCTCCAATTCTGACAGGCACACAATCTCATTTTGGGGCAGAGCTAAATGAGTCCCATCTTGCCTATCCATCATGTGTCCATTTCCTTTATTACTTTACCCTTTCTCTTGTCCAAGCTGCGATGTGGACAGTTTTCTCCATGTCCTTCTTCATTATTAATCCATTGACATTTCTTGCTCTCTACCTACATCCCTTTGCATCTTCAGCAGCCCACAAGCTTTGTTGACACAATAGAAATACTACTACAGCACTTAGCACAGCGCCCTGTGAAAAGCTATTTGCTTATCTGTGTCTCCCACTACATATTGACCTCCTTAAGGAGAGTGACTACATCTTACTCATCTCTTAATCCTCCGCAGCTAAATAAATATTTGCTAAATCAAACTGAATTCCTGTCCCAATTCAATGTAATATATCAAGGTGCAGAGTTCTTGAATTTTTTGAACCCACTGATTGTACAATGTACCTTTGCTTTAAATAGTGTTCAGGGGAGGATATATTCCATGTTCATGTGTGATATTCCCTTAAACGTACTGCTGATGAACATGGATTCAGAAGTCCAGGGTGAATTCTGGCTCCACTATGGCTTAAGTCTGTGGTCTTGGTTGGGCAAGGATCTTCACTCTTCTTCACTTTCCTCACCTGTAAAATGTGGCTGATGTTAGTTTTTATCCCATAGGGTTGTTGTGAAGATTAAATGAATGAACATTTGAAGAGCCTAGACAGTAAGTGCTATTTAAGTATTTGTTGTTGTTATTACCTTGATACCAGTTATGGTAAAATGTAAAACCAAAACATACACCTTAAGCTCCTTTTAAAAAACTGCCTTGAACAACTCTTAGAAACTATGTAGAACAGTTTCAATAACACTAGCTGCCTACGAAGTTGGCTTCTCTTTCTCCGGACACTTGAACGGTTACATTTGTCCTACCCGTAGAGCCTTTGATTCTTGTCTTGCATTATCGTTTTTCCTCCTTTTCGTCAGTCTTGTTTCACCTGAAGGGCTGGCCTAGTGTCTTCTGTGCTTTAACATTAGCTGGCGGGAAATCTAACAAACAGTAAGTACCTAATAAAATAGTAAATGAACCAGTGAATCACCAAGAGAACCCACACACAACACCTGGAATCAATGAATAGATACTATATTTATGCCAATACTTGGGAGTTAGAATCAGCAAATTAACAAACAAGCTCCTGCTCCAATTCTGACAGGCACACAATCTCATTTTGGGGGCAGAGCTAAATGAGTCCCATCTTGCCTATCCATCATGTGTCCATTTCCTTTATTACTTTACCCTTTCTCTTGTCCAAGCTGCGATGTGGACAGTTTTCTCCATGTCCTTCTTCATTATTAATCCATTGACATTTCTTGCTCTCTACCTCCATCCTTCTGCCCTAAAATCCACTCTCCTGCTCGAGCGAGCCCTTGGCAAATGCATGACAGCTGTCTTACCGTCTTCTGTATATCCAGATTATTTGTGCTTTCATTGCCATCTTTCTTACTTCTGTGCTCTGCTCTGTGAAGGCATGAGTTTGCCTACATTATCATCACTCCAGGACTCTTCCAGGTGCTGCAATTGGAAACCATTTAATAAATGTTTTTGGTTGAAACACTGAAGTAGCTTGGGTGACTCTTAATATATGAGATATATAATATAGATGATATGACCAGGAAGATCATTTATTCCTTCACTTCTTGAAAACCTATAAAACCTATATCACAGGTATAGTGCCAAGTGTTGACAGACTAGCTAGAGAGACAAGATATAAAAATATTAGAATACATCATAACTTGCAAAATTGTTTGATATAGCATAATGGGTATTCCGTGAGAGGACCATGTGCTGGAGAGGACCAGAGTAGTCACAGCTGATTTTCATGAAGGGAGTAGAACTAGACTGACCTTGAAGGACTGAAAGATTCAGGCTCATGATGGGAAAGTAGTCAGGTGTTCAAGAGGAGGAGGACGGCAGAGAGGCAGGCATGAGCATGCATGTGTGGGAGTGAGGTGGTTTGACAGGAATGGAGAACAGGAAACTTTGAATGCCAAATCCAGATATTTGATGTTAGAGAGAATCAGATTTCTGAGACAGGAGACATGTGATGGAATCAGTAGGGGAAGATAATCTAAGTTTTGAAAAGAGGATGTCTTCTGTGCTTTAACATTAGCTGGCGGGAAATCTAACAAACAGTAAGTACCTAATAAAATAGTAAATGAACCAGTGAATCACCAAGAGAACCCACACACAACACCTGGAATCAATGAATAGATACTATATTTATGCCAATACTTGGGAGTTAGAATCAGCAAATTAACAAACAAGCTCCTGCTCCAATTCTGACAGGCACACAATCTCATTTTGGGGGCAGAGCTAAATGAGTCCCATCTTGCCTATCCATCATGTGTCCATTTCCTTTATTACTTTACCCTTTCTCTTGTCCAAGCTGCGATGTGGACAGTTTTCTCCATGTCCTTCTTCATTATTAATCCATTGACATTTCTTGCTCTCTACCTCCATCCTTCTGCCCTAAAATCCACTCTCCTGCTCGAGCGAGCCCTTGGCAAATGCATGACAGCTGTCTTACCGTCTTCTGTATATCCAGATTATTTGTGCTTTCATTGCCATCTTTCTTACTTCTGTGCTCTGCTCTGTGAAGGCATGAGTTTGCCTACATTATCATCACTCCAGGACTCTTCCAGGTGCTGCAATTGGAAACCATTTAATAAATGTTTTTGGTTGAAACACTGAAGTAGCTTGGGTGACTCTTAATATATGAGATATATAATATAGATGATATGACCAGGAAGATCATTTATTCCTTCACTTCTTGAAAACCTATAAAACCTATATCACAGGTATAGTGCCAAGTGTTGACAGACTAGCTAGAGAGACAAGATATAAAAATATTAGAATACATCATAACTTGCAAAATTGTTTGATATAGCATAATGGGTATTCCGTGAGAGGACCATGTGCTGGAGAGGACCAGAGTAGTCACAGCTGATTTTCATGAAGGGAGTAGAACTAGACTGACCTTGAAGGACTGAAAGATTCAGGCTCATGATGGGAAAGTAGTCAGGTGTTCAAGAGGAGGAGGACGGCAGAGAGGCAGGCATGAGCATGCATGTGTGGGAGTGAGGTGGTTTGACAGGAATGGAGAACAGGAAACTTTGAATGCCAAATCCAGATATTTGATGTTAGAGAGAATCAGATTTCTGAGACAGGAGACATGTGATGGAATCAGTAGGGGAAGATAATCTAAGTTTTGAAAAGAGGATTGAAGAACAGAAAGCATAGCTTGAGGGAGACCTGCTGGGAACCGCAGCATAAATGAGTCAAGATGGCGGCAGGGGAATGGAGAGGAGATGGGAACATGTAGATATTAGGAAGGAAAACCAGAGCCTGACAGATTGGCCCTCTGGGTCTTTGGTTGGACGTCTGGCACATTTTGGGCCTAGGGGAATCCTATGGCTGCTTTCACATCACATCTCAGTAACTACTCTGAGCTCCATCTCACTTTAGCCTTCCTTGTAAAGTATTCACGGAGAGTACAACCCCACAGAAATGTGATAGGTGATGTGATGGTAAGTTTTCTGTGTCAGTTTGCTTGGTCTACAGGATGCCCGAAGAGCGTATTAGACGTTAGTTCTGGGTGTGGCTGTTTCTAGGATGAGACTAGCGCTGGAGTCAGGGGACTCAGAAACGAGGACTGCCCTCCTTGGTGGGGGTGGCTATCATTCAGTTGGTCCAGGAGAACAAAAGGCGGAAGAAGGAGGATTTTGCCACTTTCCTCCTGCCTTGCTGTGGAGCAGGGACACTTCATCTCATCTTCTCCTGCCCTTGGACTGGCGTTTACACCATTGGCTTCCTTCTTTTTTTGGCCTTTGGGCACAGACTGAACGACCTCACTGGCTTTCCTGGTTTCCAGTTTGTAGAGGGCTGATCATGAGTGGCTTCTCAGCCTCCAGTAATTGCGTGAACTAATTCTTCACAATCAGTCTTTCTCTGTCTCGGAAGAATATATATATTCAGTTTCTGTTTCTCTGGAGAAGTATGATTGACACAGTTTGGGAAAAATTCAGCTATGGGAAACACAAGTCTCTGTCATTGGGTTGTCGTGATGGTGATGGGTGTTAATGAAATGCCCAGGAAGACCCCGCACAGCTGGCTAGGGAAATCGTCCTTGTTAGAGCTTTGGTATAATGAATGACAGGTGTCTGGCACCCTTCCCCTCTCCGCCACACCCTTCCCCTCTACTAGGAAGAAAATAAAAATGGAGGCACATGGAGGATAGGAACCAGCCAATCCTCAGTCACCCCCACCCCATGCCCTTTCTGCATGTTTGTGTGAGAACTCTCTTGTGACATTGTTAATTGTCTAGAAGACAGCTTAATGAAGCTGGTCTGAGTCTGGTAAGGACTCAGCTTTCTCAGCCACACTGAGGAACTTGACAAACATCAGTAATATTTTCCCCCAGTACTCTAATCTTTAAAGATATTTTAGCCTGGCATATTAGTTAGCTTTCACAGAAGTTGCTTATACTCTTTGCTGCTGGTTTATGGTGATTGGTTTTCTTGAGGTTCAGCTTGTTTTGAGGGCCTGGTGTGTCTGGCACTTTTCTTTATGTCTGGCAGAAGTGCTCGCTATTCAGTGGTGGAAAGAATGAATGAATAAATGAATCCCCTGGAGTGCTAGAGGCAGAGGTGAACTCATAAAAACAACACAGTTTTGTGATTGATCATGATTTTTGAAGTACTAAAAATAAGTGTATCACAAGCAGGTAAAGTAATCTGGAATATGGGAGTAAATGTAGCTTAAGCCTCAAGTATATTTATAGAGGCTTTAAATGAGAATACAGGGTGCAGTGGCCAAATGGGTAGAGTGCCCTGGTTACAGAGCTGTGGGATTTAGGGGTCATCTACTCACATCCTCCCGCTACTTCCCTGAGGTTGAGAAAAAGAAGTTTGTCCATGGCAGTGTGTCTGATGGTTGGGCCTGAAAGAGATTCCAAAGTGGGCTCTCCCACAGGCTGCCCTTAGGATTCTGCAGTTGGAGACATGTCCATCGGGGACTCCTCCAGAAGATCTGCAGGTGCTCTCAGAGCTTGCAGGGTCCAAACTCCTCTCACTCCCAAAGTCTTTGGCCAACAGCTCTTCTCAAGACTTGGTTGGTTAATATTGATCAATGAAGGTCTATTTCACTTCTAGAGATAGAAATGCTAGCAGCAGAAGAAAGATCAGGAATGGAAAAAGGAGGGAGCTAGGAAATGTGGGGCTGCTGGTGATGGGGTGGGAGGTGTGCCCAAGAACCCAGGTAATGGGGACCCAAGTTGTTATAGACTAACTATTTATTTCACCCTCAAATTCACATGTTGGTGCCCTGGCCCCCGTGTGATGGTATTTGGGGATAGGGCCTTTGGGAAATAATTGTATTTGTGTGAGGTCATGAGGGCAGATCCCCATGATGGAATTAGTGTCCTTACAGGAAGATAAAGACACCAGACCCCTCTCCCCTCCATATGAGGACACAGTGCAAAGGCAGCTGTCTGCCAGCTGGCAAATCCACCAACACCTTAATCTTGGACTTTCCAGCTTCCAAGACTGAGAAATAAATGTCTGTTGTTCAGGCCAACCAGTCTGCAGCATTTCATGCTAGCAGCCTGAGCAGACTAAGACACACATTGATGCTCTGAGAGTTTGGAGAGTTCCTTTCTGCTGCTGGAGCAGAAAATAAATACAAGTTTCCAGTGAACCAGGTATTCCAGAGAGTATTTACAAACCTTTTCAGAGGTTGCTTTCTTTTTTTTTTTAGGAGTGTAGTTGAACTGGGACATGATATAAAGTGGGACATTTGTTCCCCTGTGCATGGAGAGTCAGAGAAAATTACCCTCAGAGAGAGAAGAAAGAAGAAACTTCACAGAGCGGAGCACAGGTGAGCAGTGACCTGCCAGTGCTAGAGGGTAGAGTATCTGTTCCCGCTCACTTCCTCTGAGCCTCTTTCCTCATGTTCCTCCTACTTGACTGAAACTAATTTAAATGCTTTTGTTCCTTGCAGTCAGATAGTCCCTGGATGATATCTAGAGTGATGGATTGCAGTTTTTACCTTCCTTCTCCCACAGCAAACCCAAACACCTAATCCAAGAAAATAAAGGAAAACAAAATTTCAAACAATTAATGCAGCAGTGATTAAGCACTTAGGTGAAATCCTGGTGTCCCTACTTGTTTACTAGCTGGTATCCTAGTTGATCATTTGCAATGACCTTTCTATGTCAAAACACACTCTGAGTTCTCAACACACAATTTTAAAGCTTATTTTAAAGCTAATTTTCTTGGGTATGTAATAGCCTGATCCTTTTGCATGTTAATGTTACATATAGTGTAAAGTGGACTTCCCAGGTAGCTCCTATGGTAAAGAATCTGCTTGCAATGTGGGAGACCCAGGTTTGATCCCTGGGTTTGGAAGACCCCTGGAGAAAGGAATTACTACCTCTCTAGTATTCTTACCTGGAGAATTCCATGAACAGAGGAGCCTGACAGGCTACAGTCCATGGGTTTGCAGAGTCAGACATGACTGAGTAACTAACACACACACATGCTGTTAAGAACATGGACAGTTTTGTTTCCTGGTGACTGAATTCATAGTAGCTATGGAGCACTAGACAAGTTAGTTAAGTTCTTTGGAACTTAGTATCTTTCATCATTCCTAAAATGGGGACAGAAATGTTTTTACCAGAGACTTGTTATGAGGGGTAAATGACTAGTCTACATAAATTATAATTGTTTGACTCACAATGGCGCTCAACAAGTAGTTATTCTTTACTTCTTCTCTGTGTGTGTGTGTCTCTTTTTTCTTACCATGGCCAGTTGAATTCCATCCATTGACATACTGTTAGTTCTCTATTTCCATAGGAAGTTCAAACACATCAATTATTTGGTTTACTTTTGCTATGTTTCAGATAGATGACGGCTGACTTTTGCATTACTTGTAATCCTCTTTCAAAGTATATTGCCTCATATTATTTGATATGAATTATTTCATTTTTCCTCAGCCTTAGAGATAAAGGATTTTTCCAAAAAGGCAGTGGACTGAATGTATATCTTAACTCAAAGAGTCACCTGTAAATAATCTTTATATTTCATAGAATGATGACTACAGCATGAAGGGAAGCATGGGGCCCCTCTTTATAGAAGGGATCCTGACTTGATTTCAGTTTCTGGATGCTTTTGTTCCTTGCAGTCAGATAGTCCCTGATGATACGGATTGCAGTTTTTACCTTCCTTCTCCCACAGCAAACCCAAACACCTAATCCAAGAAAATAAAGGAAAACAAAATTTCAAACAATTAATGCAGCAGTGATTAAGCACTTAGGTGAAATCCTGGTGTCCCTACTTGTTTACTAGCTGGTATCCTAGTTGATCATTTGCAATGACCTTTCTATGTCAAAACACACTCTGAGTTCTCAACACACAATTTTAAAGCTTATTTTAAAGCTAATTTTCTTGGGTATGTAATAGCCTGATCCTTTTGCATGTTAATGTTACATATAGTGTAAAGTGGACTTCCCAGGTAGCTCCTATGGTAAAGAATCTGCTTGCAATGTGGGAGACCCAGGTTTGATCCCTGGGTTTGGAAGACCCCCTGGAGAAAGGAATTACTACCCTCTCTAGTATTCTTACCTGGAGAATTCCATGAACAGAGGAGCCTGACAGGCTACAGTCCATGGGTTTGCAGAGTCAGACATGACTGAGTAACTAACACACACACATGCTGTTAAGAACATGGACAGTTTTGTTTCCTGGTGACTGAATTCATAGTAGCTATGGAGCACTAGACAAGTTAGTTAAGTTCTTTGGAACTTAGTATCTTTCATCATTCCTAAAATGGGGACAGAAATGTTTTTACCAGAGACTTGTTATGAGGGGTAAATGACTAGTCTACATAAATTATAATTGTTTGACTCACAATGGCGCTCAACAAGTAGTTATTCTTTACTTCTTCTCTGTGTGTGTGTGTCTCTTTTTTCTTACCATGGCCAGTTGAATTCCATCCATTGACATACTGTTAGTTCTCTATTTCCATAGGAAGTTCAAACACATCAATTATTTGGTTTACTTTTGCTATGTTTCAGATAGATGACGGCTGACTTTTGCATTACTTGTAATCCTCTTTCAAAGTATATTGCCTCATATTATTTGATATGAATTATTTCATTTTTCCTCAGCCTTAGAGATAAAGGATTTTTCCAAAAAGGCAGTGGACTGAATGTATATCTTAACTCAAAGAGTCACCTGTAAATAATCTTTATATTTCATAGAATGATGACTACAGCATGAAGGGAAGCATGCGCTCTTTATGAGACAGCAGCAATGGCACCCTCCCAGATTCATTTTATGGTCAGCTAAGGGATCCTGACTTGATTTCAGTGTGATTTAGTTTATAACTGGATTAAACTTTGCACTCCATTAAAAACCAATCAACTGACTTGCCCTGCAGGAATTTTGCTTTCATGAAGAAGACTTCCTTTCAGGACCTCCCCCCGCCCCACAACTTTTTATTTTTCTTGTGGAAGAGTTATTTAGCCTACAGCTTGCCTGGGTCTTCCTTATTGGTGCCTTCATATCTTAATTTGAATATAGACATGAGTAAATTATAGATTCCCTGTTGGCTATGGCTTTTTTCTCTGGAGTGGAGATGAGTTTCTCAAAGTCCTTTTCATCATGTATCCTGTGAAGTCTATCACTGGAAAGGTTGAGAATTACTATGCAAAGTGTGAGTCTGGGTTTAAGAAGAGATTGGAATATGTTTTAATAGCAGACGTAGCATAATCATCATGCAGGTTATTGGGAGAAACGGCTCCATGACTCACATGGAGCGACAGAATACCCATGATTAATTCTGAGGGTAGAAAGCCTGTATCTATTTCTCCTATACTTATTGTAAGCCCGTACACATGTATGGGCTTGATAAATGTGTTTTCTAATAACATTGCTAATAACTTTAACACTAGGCATTCATTTTAGGAAATCAGCTCTTACAGTTTGGCAACAGTAATAATAATAACAATAGAAATAAGACTGGAAAAAAAAACCCCACAAGAATGATGAGGATTACTACCTCCTGAGCACTTACTTCATGCCCGGCATTGTGCCAAGCATGGGACATGCTCATTGTCTCTTAACACTCAGAGCCACCTTTTCAAACAGGTTCTATTTTATTTCCTCTTCACTATTGCTGAAATCAGGTGGAGTTATTTGCTAGCCCAATTTTGCCTCATATTATTTGATATGAATTATTTCATTTTTCCTCAGCCTTAGAGATAAAGGATTTTTCCAAAAAGGCAGTGGACTGAATGTATATCTTAACTCAAAGAGTCACCTGTAAATAATCTTTATATTTCATAGAATGATGACTACAGCATGAAGGGAAGCATGCGCTCTTTATGAGACAGCAGCAATGGCACCCTCCCAGATTCATTTTATGGTCAGCTAAGGGATCCTGACTTGATTTCAGTGTGATTTAGTTTATAACTGGATTAAACTTTGCACTCCATTAAAAACCAATCAACTGACTTGCCCTGCAGGAATTTTGCTTTCATGAAGAAGACTTCCTTTCAGGACCTCCCCCCGCCCCACAACTTTTTATTTTTCTTGTGGAAGAGTTATTTAGCCTACAGCTTGCCTGGGTCTTCCTTATTGGTGCCTTCATATCTTAATTTGAATATAGACATGAGTAAATTATAGATTCCCTGTTGGCTATGGCTTTTTTCTCTGGAGTGGAGATGAGTTTCTCAAAGTCCTTTTCATCATGTATCCTGTGAAGTCTATCACTGGAAAGGTTGAGAATTACTATGCAAAGTGTGAGTCTGGGTTTAAGAAGAGATTGGAATATGTTTTAATAGCAGACGTAGCATAATCATCATGCAGGTTATTGGGAGAAACGGCTCCATGACTCACATGGAGCGACAGAATACCCATGATTAATTCTGAGGGTAGAAAGCCTGTATCTATTTCTCCTATACTTATTGTAAGCCCGTACACATGTATGGGCTTGATAAATGTGTTTTCTAATAACATTGCTAATAACTTTAACACTAGGCATTCATTTTAGGAAATCAGCTCTTACAGTTTGGCAACAGTAATAATAATAACAATAGAAATAAGACTGGAAAAAAAAACCCCACAAGAATGATGAGGATTACTACCTCCTGAGCACTTACTTCATGCCCGGCATTGTGCCAAGCATGGGACATGCTCATTGTCTCTTAACACTCAGAGCCACCTTTTCAAACAGGTTCTATTTTATTTCCTCTTCACTATTGCTGAAATCAGGTGGAGTTATTTGCCTAAGAACACATAGCTAGCAGAGAGTGCAGTGAGGTTCAAACCCAGGCTGTCCATTCTACTGGAAATTCCACCAATACTTGGCATGTAATTTCACAGAAGAGTATTAGCTGAGCAAAGTCAGACTGAACTTATTAGTGATGTGGGAGCCATTTAGCAAGTAGGAAATTTAGAGCAGTGGGAAATCTCTCAGTGACAGATGCTGTTGAACACAAAAGTTCTTACAGATTGCTTGCTTCATTGGTCAAATTCAGTTTTAGGAAGGTGCTGATTCACTGACACAGTTGTTTTGCATTATGGCCAGATGCTTATTCAATACTTGGGACTGTTTCCTTTTGAGTCAGTCTAATGGGAAATTAACAGATTACTTTTGGGGAAAGCAAAACATATGAAAGGGCTGGGGTAGGTTCCAGATAATAATCTTGTTCATGAAGGGGCTGCCATTCCCCCACCAGCACCCCATCCTCCACTGCAGGCATCCCAGTGATGGCCAGTTGCTTTGTCTGGATTGACACAAAACTCTGTTGTTTGTCCAACGGTTGCCAAGTGACGCTTTGACATTTGCATAGCCAGGAAGCGCTGGAAAATAGGGCTCCAGCATTGCCCTATCTACTTTTTATAGTAATTAGGAGTAAAAATTATTTTTAGGCTTCTGGCAGGAATTATTTATTGCAGCTTCTATTTTAACTTTGTAAATAAAGTTCTATTTCCTGGTTGCTTGGAATGAGCAGTTTATGACTTAAAGTGTCTCCTGGAAGATGAAGTGGATTTCTGTGTGGTGTTTATGAGACAACTTCCAGGGCTGAGCAGCACTGAGTACTCCATGGAAAAGTCTGGGGACATGTATGGGAAGAGTTACTCACTATTACCTGTAAAAGGATAGCACTGTTCTTGTTTTCATTGTTTAAAATGTATAAATATTGATACTCTATGTGGAATCAGAAAAATCTCTACTTTGATAGCTTAGTAGAATAAAGGACTATCTGTTGCTTTGGCTGTCAGTCTTTCTTGGTTACATATCAGCTCTAGTTCTTCCTCAGCATCCTGAGTATATTTTATCTTTGAATCAAGACAGTATTCATTAGGAGGATACCACAGTGGGCCTATGTATTGCTTCTCTTGCTTTCTTAGAATATTGCCCTTTATAAATGTTACTGTTTATTTTCTCTTTTATATGATCTCATTAGGTTTGGTTTGGAAAGGAGGGGTTTGATTAAGATAAAACCATTTGGTATATCTTGTATATGCTTGGCCTGTAATGGACAGTGTGAAGAGGGGTTCAGAAATAAACTAGATATAATCTGTTCCTTCAGACTTTAGTAGCAAAAAAGTCACCTCCTTACATAGAAGGAGGAAGAATGAAAGAAAATGAAGGACATCTTAAAATATACTTCGTCACTTAGAAATCTAGTCTGTTTCTCTCCCAAGTTAGGGTTAAGAATATTGATTTCTTCTTATAGAATCAGCACCAGAAATTTCACTGAATTAGCCACTATTGACCTCTACCATAGGAACTTTTGAAATTGACTGTTTCATTTTCTATTCCCTTGGTAGGTTAAAAATTGCTGTTCTTATTTGACATATTGCATAAGTTAACAGTTTCTGAAAAGCTGTAATTGACTTATCAGAAACAATCTGTAAATGCAGAGCAAATGCAAAGTCATAGTCAAAGAAATCTACTGTAAGAAATTTGGTGCCATGTGACTTAAACATGCCCCTAAAGGGTGGGGCTTGAGTTTACAGTTTCTCCTGGATTAAGAAGACATGTGAGATAGCTAATGGGAATCTCCTCTGTAAGAATTTTTTGAGACCTAAGTGGATGGGACAATGTTTTCCTGGGGAATGAGCAGTTTATGACTTAAAGTGTCTCCTGGAAGATGAAGTGGATTTCTGTGTGGTGTTTATGAGACAACTTCCAGGGCTGAGCAGCACTGAGTACTCCATGGAAAAGTCTGGGGACATGTATGGGAAGAGTTACTCACTATTACCTGTAAAAGGATAGCACTGTTCTTGTTTTCATTGTTTAAAATGTATAAATATTGATACTCTAGGTGGAATCAGAAAAATCTCTACTTTGATAGCTTAGTAGAATAAAGGACTATCTGTTGCTTTGGCTGTCAGTCTTTCTTGGTTACATATCAGCTCTAGTTCTTCCTCAGCATCCTGAGTATATTTTATCTTTGAATCAAGACAGTATTCATTAGGAGGATACCACAGTGGGCCTATGTATTGCTTCTCTTGCTTTCTTAGAATATTGCCCTTTATAAATGTTACTGTTTATTTTTCTCTTTTATATGATCTCATTAGGTTTGGTTTGGAAAGGAGGGGTTTGATTAAGATAAAACCATTTGGTATATCTTGTATATGCTTGGCCTGTAATGGACAGTGTGAAGAGGGGTTCAGAAATAAACTAGATATAATCTGTTCCTTCAGACTTTAGTAGCAAAAAAGTCACCTCCTTACATAGAAGGAGGAAGAATGAAAGAAAATGAAGGACATCTTAAAATATACTTCGTCACTTAGAAATCTAGTCTGTTTCTCTCCCAAGTTAGGGTTAAGAATATTGATTTCTTCTTATAGAATCAGCACCAGAAATTTCACTGAATTAGCCACTATTGACCTCTACCATAGGAACTTTTGAAATTGACTGTTTCATTTTCTATTCCCTTGGTAGGTTAAAAATTGCTGTTCTTATTTGACATATTGCATAAGTTAACAGTTTCTGAAAAGCTGTAATTGACTTATCAGAAACAATCTGTAAATGCAGAGCAAATGCAAAGTCATAGTCAAAGAAATCTACTGTAAGAAATTTGGTGCCATGTGACTTAAACATGCCCCTAAAGGGTGGGGCTTGAGTTTACAGTTTCTCCTGGATTAAGAAGACATGTGAGATAGCTAATGGGAATCTCCTCTGTAGCCCAGGAAGCTCAGTTTGGTGCTCTGTGATGACCTAAGTGGATGGGACAGGAGGGTAGGAGAGAGGCTTAAGACAGAGGAGATATATGTATGTTTATAGCTGATGCACTTCACTGTGCAGCAGAAACTAACACAACATTGTGAAGAAAGTGTGTTCCCATAAAAACACAGACATATGAACTTGAACTGAGAACAGAACAGAACCGTTGACGATTTTGGTTGTCCTGTACCCCATTCTCATGGCCTCCAAGTGCACTTGTTTGTGGTGTGGTTCAGCAAGTGAGACAGATATTTTTTAGGGTATGACGTGTTCAGTTTTAACTATATACCCAGGCTTTTCTCAGCTCTGTGAGATCATAGAGGTAGGTCCTCTACTAAGGCATAGTGACTTGGTGTTGGGGGCATATGGTATACCATTGAATCTCATCCACTCATGTGGATGTTAGCATGGCTCAGTGCCTTGCTGGGAGCTTCATTTTCCCTACCATATGAACCTCTCATGGATCTGTTAATAACATGACAGCTCATTTCCCCCAGAGGAAGTGATGAGGGGAAGAGGGAAGCGGGGGGGAGGGGGGAGAAGAGAAGGGGAGGGAAGGAGGTAGGGAAGGAAAGGGAGACAGAGAAGGATGGAGGGCTTAAATGAAAAGCAGGAGAGTAACCAAGAAGCCTCAGTTTTTTATAGCCTAATATCCAAATACTGTGCCATCACTTCTGCCATTTTCTGCTGGCCCCAGAGACTAAATCTAATACAATGTGAGGTGAAACTTCACAGGGGTGTGAATGCTAGGAGACAGGGATCATTGGTGGGCATCTGTTTTCTTTTTTTTTGGCAGGGGGGTGGGTTGGGGAGGGAGGGGGGCAGGCGGGCCACTTCTATTGGTCTTTCATTTATCTGTTTTCATCCATCTTTGTTCTCTGGCCCATATGGGCCTCCCATCATGGTGGCCTCCGTCGTTGCAGAGTACCGGCTCTGGGCGCATGCACTCCAGAGCTCTGGCTCAGTAGTTGGACACATCGGTCCAGCCGCTCCGCGGCACATGGGATCTTCCCAGGCCAGGGATCAAACCGGCGCCCCTTGCACTGCAAGGTGGTGTCCTTACCCACTGGACCACCAGGAAAGCCCATTGGTGGGCATCTGAAGACTAGATATCATCAGATACTTCATTAGGATATCATCACTGATTTGGGTAACTTTCTGGTAAAACTTTACTGTTTGTCTTATGTTGGTAAAGGATAGAGTAAGTGTTCGGTGTGTATATTTGGTGTTCATACCAAATTTTCTTTAAATTGTGTCACTTAAAATAATGGAACTCTGTTTTATTCTTGCATTCAGATGATTTTGAATATATGATTGAATTGTATTAAACTGATAGTTAACAAGATATCTCAGAATATAGATTTATAACTGGTTGCTGATGCATGCATAATATTAATGGTATATGGTTTCCATACAACGCATGTATATTTGGGTTTTACAGGTAGTGCTAGTGGTAAAGAACCCATCTGCCAGTGCAGGAGACTTAAGAGAGGGGGGTTTGATCCCTTGGTATGATAGATCCGCTGGAGAAGGAAATGGCAACCCACTCCAGTATTGCTCCCTGGAAAACCTCATGGACACAGGAGGCTGGTGGGCTACAGTCCATGGGGTTGCAAAGAGTCAGACATGACTGAAGCAATTTAGCATGCATACTTAAAAGTAGCTTTAAAGTCTTAGAAACTTTTGGTCAGTTTTAATCGGTGGAATTAAACTTGCCAATTCTTCACTCTTTCTGAGCTAATTAGGTTTTGTTTCTCTTGAATTGTATCCAGTTTGCTGTAATTCTTCATAATATAAATAGCTTGCTTATATTGAAAATATCTTACTTTATTTTAATCCATTGCCCAGACTTAAACAGCTTGAGATTTTAATGTTGAAATTATGCCTTGTACAGCAGAAAGAAATATGTGTGTTAATAGGTCCTGACACCATAGTATGTTCCATCAGCTGCTTTCTTTTATGAATTAAATCCTTTGGAGTATGGCTTATAGATGCATATGAAAGAAATAGAGAGGTTGAGATCTAATAAAATCATTTTAGGACAGTAAACAAACCCTGGGGTTTGTGCAGAAGAATAATCAAGGGGTTTAGGAAATAGAAGAAAGTATGTGTTTTAGTGATTAAGTAAATCATAATGAGCTTGGTTTTCATGGCCTTATTTTATCATGGAAGGTAGGAGGAACTTGCCATCCTGGTAGAGTATACACAGGGATATGAGACAAGAGCGAGGGGCTTCTGGATTTGAAGCTTCATACTGGGCTGACCAAAAAATTCCTGTGGGTTTTTCTATCACATTTTATGGAAAATCCCAAACCAACTTTTTAGTCAACCCAACACTTGGGGTTCAATGATAACAGAAGTTTTAATCAAATGTATGTAATGGATTTCACAGTTTCTTCAACAGGGTACTCTGTTCAGCCCTTGGAGCATGACAGAATTGGTGAGGGAAAAAACATGGTACATAATTTATGATCAGGAAGGAACTGGACTCTCCTTCAAGGATGCTTTGTTTTTTCTATGAAGAGGATGCTTATAGTGAAAGATCTTGTTCAGAATCCGGTGAAGAATTGATCAGGCAGGATTGATCAGAGCTACACCAGAAGCTCTAGCAGTGTTGATCATATATCTCTTTCAGCTTCTGAAATCTCAAGTTCCGGAAAGTTTTGCTGCACTAACCCTTTGCCTACTGTCTGGGATGCTCTCTGGTGACTTCTTGGATACCACCCTAAATAATTAGGAGGGATGAACCCAAGCCTCTCGGACTCCTTAGGAAAAATATGATACTACACAGCTATAATATAAATTATGTATGAAGCGAAATATTTATGTAGAATGCAAAAAGAAATCAAAAACTCCGACATTTCAAAAGGCTGTCAGATACCACAAACATCAACAAATCCAGAAAAGAAGCCAGAATAGCTTCTGGCTTAATCCATTGCCCAGACTTAAACAGCTTGAGATTTTAATGTTGAAATTATGCCTTGTACAGCAGAAAGAAATATGTGTGTTAATAGGTCCTGACACCATAGTATGTTCCATCAGCTGCTTTCTTTTATGAATTAAATCCTTTGGAGTATGGCTTATAGATGCATATGAAAGAAATAGAGAGGTTGAGATCTAATAAAATCATTTTAGGACAGTAAACAAACCCTGGGGTTTGTGCAGAAGAATAATCAAGGGGTTTAGGAAATAGAAGAAAGTATGTGTTTTAGTGATTAAGTAAATCATAATGAGCTTGGTTTTCATGGCCTTATTTTATCATGGAAGGTAGGAGGAACTTGCCATCCTGGTAGAGTATACACAGGGATATGAGACAAGAGCGAGGGGCTTCTGGATTTGAAGCTTCATACTGGGCTGACCAAAAAATTCCTGTGGGTTTTTCTATCACATTTTATGGAAAATCCCAAACCAACTTTTTAGTCAACCCAACACTTGGGGTTCAATGATAACAGAAGTTTTAATCAAATGTATGTAATGGATTTCACAGTTTCTTCAACAGGGTACTCTGTTCAGCCCTTGGAGCATGACAGAATTGGTGAGGGAAAAAACATGGTACATAATTTATGATCAGGGAGGAACTGGACTCTCCTTCAAGGATGCTTTGTTTTTTCTATGAAGAGGATGCTTATAGTGAAAGATCTTGTTCAGAATCCGGTGAAGAATTGATCAGGCAGGATTGATCAGAGCTACACCAGAAGCTCTAGCAGTGTTGATCATATATCTCTTTCAGCTTCTGAAATCTCAAGTTCCGGAAAGTTTTGCTGCACTAACCCTTTGCCTACTGTCTGGGATGCTCTCTGGTGACTTCTTGGATACCACCCTAAATAATTAGGAGGGATGAACCCAAGCCTCTCGGACTCCTTAGGAAAAATATGATACTACACAGCTATAATATAAATTATGTATGAAGCGAAATATTTATGTAGAATGCAAAAAGAAATCAAAAACTCCGACATTTCAAAAGGCTGTCAGATACCACAAACATCAACAAATCCAGAAAAGAAGCCAGAATAGCTTCTGGCTTCATGCACTGCAGAACTATCTTCTCTTTTACCGCCCACAGACTTTTGGTGCTGGCACTGTGGGAAATATCACAGTATTTCCTCAAAACTTTCTGCCTTTAGGACCCAACTGGATGAATTGGACCTGTGGGTGGGAGGTCTGTTACTGGAAGTCATTGTTACTCTGTGATGATTAGTGATAATTACACAGAAAAGTCACTGAAAAGCTCATAAATATATCATACTAAACCCAAGCCAAGGGATCCCCAACCTGACTTCCCATTGTCAGATACTCAGAATGCACATGGCCACTCTGGGGCCTCCCATCATGAAGGAAATGTGACGGAGGGCAGGTCAGAGTGGAAAGAGATGGCAGTCTGTATCCATGGTAATTAAGGTGTCTTCCTTTCACAAATTTTAGAAAAATACATGGTCACAAGAACACAGCCTTAGGGCTCCTCTCAGAATCTGTACAAAGGGAGGGGCCCTGATGCTTGTGTCCTGAGCACCCCTGGAAATCTTCCCCTGGTGCTCAGACCTCAAACTATTATTCCAAAATGTGTTGACTGGGCCTGACAGGCTGATCCCATTTTCCTTGACCTTAGGTCTTACCCCTTTACAACCTGGATTGGCAACCTTAGAGATGTGGATACTTCAGCTGTTCTCATGCCCTGATCAGCTGATCCAGATTCAATATACCTGTCTCTACTGTATTCAGTATTTAGGCCCCATGTTTTGGAAGGTGAAGCGGTGATGTTGACAGAGCATGGCCAGGATTTGTTGTAACATGGTTTTCTTTCTGCCTCTTTTCCAAGGGACAGTGAGCCCTGAAAGGGGTGAAGAATGCTAATTCAGGGCTTGATTGCTATCATTTTACACCTCTGGAAATGACTTAAGGATATTTTAATTCTTTGGAGCCAGGACTGAAACAATGGACATCCTTCCAGTGGAGATTGGAACTAAAGCATGATCAGAACGTAAAATCATAAGCTCTTTGTACTTTGAGTAACATGAGCATTAGCCTTATGAATTTTAAAAAGCAGGCTTGACTCATCTCTTCCTCCCATCATGAATACTTTCTACCAACTCCATGTGTATTAAGCATGCATCTTGCAATGTAATGGATATCCCAGGTTAGATTTTAGTTTAATCCATCAAACATGTCCCGAAGCATACAGAATTTGGTGTTACACTCACCCTGAGAAAAATTGTGCAAGACCAGGCAGTCATGACAGGACAAGCATGGCTCTGGGGACTCTGGTTTTTCAGGCTGTCGCATTCCTGCCTTGCTTTTCGTTTTCCTAATTTCAAGTAATTATCATCCTCTCTTATCTAACACGTAGCACAAAAGCTTAACCATTCCCCCAGATCTGAAGTTCAGATTTCCTTCTGGTTTCTATTTCAGTTCCTTCCTCCTTTCTTTCATGAATCAATTCCTCGGCGAACAAAAGTTGCATCTTTCTGGTCCAATTCTGAATTTTCACTCTACGTTGGCGATACTGTCTTCTTTTTCCTGGTGAGAGATTTGGGCAAAAGTCAGACCTCCTGCTGGCTGGAACACCTGGATGAACTTGGAAGGTAAACCAGGTAACACGTGACCAATGTAACCAATAGGTTGGGCAATGTTTTTGTTTTCCTTTCCTCTTCTGTTCCTTCAAGCTCTCCTGTACTGTATAACCCCAAATAAAATCATGTACAAATTATATGTTTAATTCAAGAGCATTCCATGTAAAGATAAAACTGAAATTTCATCTTAAAGAGATCTATTTGTCTAGTGCTTTGGAGCCCTGCCAGGAATGAGCTCCAAATGTGAGACAGCAACTGAGAGCACATGCTCCATGTGACTTAAACTTATATTTTCAAATGGCCACTAGAACAAACCTCAAATCCTCTTAAGCTGCAACTCAGCTCATATGAAGAGATAAACAGAGCCCCCAAACTGTGCACTGAATATATAAGTCATCAAAGCAATTTTAAAATCAATTCAACATTTGACCAGGAGCCAATATGGTTCCCTTGTGATTAGAATGATATGCTCAGGCTACTTCTCTGGGTACAATTCTGACAGCAGTGTTTTGTACATGCTGGAATCTATGCAGGACACCCCACCCCTCCTGCCTCCAAGGAAAAACCAGAACGAAACATTACAATGGTATATCTGTGAGATCACCAGTACATGGGCACCAGTCAACTATGAGGGCATTGATGAAATTCTAGTGACTGGGCATGAGAGCCCAAGACCCCAGCATGGATGGTATGATCCCAGTCACATTTATAACAAGCAAGAAGAATGATCATTTCTGAATCTCCAGATAACTGAAAACAGCCTTCCTCTAAGGATGGGGGTTTGTTTTTCTTGATGGGAGAGGGTCAGAGCAGAGGGAGAAGAGCAGTGACTAAAACACCATTGCACACCCTTATATTTTTAATCGTTATAAGAGAAAATAAAACAGTCTTACTCACAAGAGGCCCTCTTGCTCATGATGTTTTTTCCCTCTTTATATGAGTTCCAATTCTATTTTTCTTACTCTAAGAAGTTCTCTTGTCTCTTCAAGATTTAAAGAAGACCTAGTGTGAAAACAGGGTGGAGGAAAATGTGGGCTCAATACACCCAGTTTTGCTTTATCATTGAACTCTTTTGTTTTTCCCCACTGGAGCTTCAGAGATAACTGCCTGTTTCTTCCTGAGGAAACCAGAAGAGACCAGTGTCTCACAGCTGTGATTCTGATGCTCTCATACTCTCACTGAAAGAGGCTCAAAGCCACATTTTCTCCTTACCATCATTTCCCCATCTTTCAGCCTCAGGCTCATCATCTACAACCACTACTTTTATGATTGGCCACCATCTGGCATCTCCAGAGTGCCACTCCACTTCTTCTCTAGCATATCTGTGTGCTGCTCTAGTCACACCAGGCTCATTGACTCTGCCCCGGTCCATCATCATGTCCCTGGTCCTCAGGCCCCAGGGAGACGCAGGGGACAGAAGGAAGGACTCCCTACACAACCAGGCACACCACAGAGGCTTTGTTCTTAAGGCTCAACTCCCCTATTGGACCACGTGCTGTGTACATTCCTGTACCTGGGTAAATAATAGCCAAGATTACCAAAGCTGCTGGAGCAAAGCCCACGTGAAATGTTACTAAATGAAGGTCACAGATATGATGTGGCCTGTTCCCTGTGGAACCTTCCCAGGAAAGGCACAGTCATGGAAAACTGTTGTTCTTTCCTCCCAGGTATAAGGAACAGGCTTGGGCAGTCTCTGTTGTTGTTCAGTCGCCCGTCTGTGTCTGACTCTTTGCGATCTCATGGACTGCAGCAAGCCAGGCTCTCCTGGACCTTGCCTAAGTTCATGTCCATCGCATCAGTGATGCCATCCAGCCATCTCATCCTCTGGCGCCCTCTTCTTCTGCCCTCAATCTTTCTCAGCATCAGGGACTTTTCCAGTGAATCATTTGTTCACATCAGATGACCAAAGTGCCAGAGCTTCGGCATCAGTCCTTCCAATGAATATTCACTGTTGATTTCCCTTAAGATTGACTGGTTTGACATCCTTGCTGTCCAAGGGACTCTGAAGAGTCTTCTCCAGCACCACAGTCTGAAGGCATCAATTCTTTGGCATCTGGCTTTCTTTACGGTCTAGCTCTCACAACTGTACGTGACCACTGCGAAGAGCATAGCTTTGACTATACAGACCTTTGTCAGTAGAGTGATGTCTCTGCTTTACAACACACTGTCTAGGTTTGTCAGAGCTTTCCTACCAAAAAGCAGTCATCTTCTGATTAAAGGCTGCAGTCAACCATCACAGCCTCTGTGGGGACAGTCTCTATGGGGAACAAATATTTTCATGGTCAGATCATGCTGATCTCCTGCTGAACATCCAACTCTCCTTCATGACTTGGTGGGGCCTTACATGAGCTCTCCACCTTTCTGAACTCACTCCCATGCTCTGTGCCCCCGTCCCCTTTGAGTTCCCGATACACTAGCTCTCTGCATTTCACTCTTCTCTCTGCCTAGAATATTCTTACGTATATTGCCACCTTTTTGTCACCTACTTTTTTTTTTTTTGGCCACTTCTATTGGTCTTTTCATTTCCATCTTTTGTTCTTTGGCCTGTGTGGGCCTCCCATCACAGTGGCCTCTCTTGTTGCAGAGTACCGGCTCTGGGAGCATGCGCTCCACAGCTCCAGCTCAGTAGTTGGACACATCGGTCCAGCCACTCCGCAGCACATAGGATCTTCCCAGGCCAGGGATCAAACTGGTGCTCCTTGTACTGCAAGGCAGTGTCCCTACCCACTGGACCACCAGGGAAGCCCTCATCTAGTTTTTAACTTAATTATTTCCTCCTCCTTAGTTGGCCGTTTTCACTTCTTACTCCATTTTTTCCCCTTGACAATTATACCTATGCACATTTATATTTTAATTGTATTTGTTTACTTATATTTATCATCCCCTGGTAGAATAAGCTCCAGGCAGGAAGCTTGCGGCCCTGTTTAATGCGTTGTCCCCAAAGCCCAAAACAATGACTGGTGTATGAGAGGCACTCAGTAAACAAACAGCTGTGAAATGAGAAATGGAGGGATGAACATGGAATAACCCAACAGTAGGTCTTTCTCAAAGTGATCTTGTAGAAGTACTCCTTTGAAAAAAAAATTGTGGTTTGATATCATCATACATTTAGCTTGCCTACCAAAAACTGGGTGTTTTGGCAAATTCGGTAAAAGCTAATTTAGACTGTGCTTAGGTAAGATACCACTGGCAGCATCATGAAGTGTCTGATTGAAAGATTGTGTCTATAATTCGGGACTTTAAACTTTGTTGAGGGTTGTACGACCTCTTTGGGAGAAGTTTATACAAAATAAAACAAAGTAAGAGCTAAACAAAAACCTGGCATTTATTTTTATTACTCCCTATTCACATTCAAGTCCACCTTGTGAAGTTTCTGCCCAGTAGATGCTATCTGCTCAGTAGTCTTTGGACCCGTCACTGTATCTAGGTTTTCCTCAAGCCTCATAATAGGTCTCCCTGTCATTGTTGTTCAGTTGCTAAGTTGTTTGTGACCCCATGAACTGCAGCACCTCAGGCTTCTCTGTCCTTCACTATCTCCAGGAGTTTTCTCAGACTTACATCCATTGAGTCAGTGGTGCCATCCAACCGTATCATCCTCTGTCATGCCTTCCTCCTCCTGCCCTTAATCTATCCCAGCATCAGGGTCTTTTCCAGTGAGTTGGCTCTTCGCAACAGGTGGCCAGAAGTATTGGAGCTTCAGCATCAGTCCTTCCAATGAATATTCAGGGTCTGTTTCCTTTAGGGTTGACTTTGATCTCCTTGCAGTCCAAGGGACTCTCAAGAGTCTTCTCCACCAACTCGTTGACTCCATTCCAAACTGCTTGTCATCTATTCTCCAATCTGTTGCTAACATGGTATTTCCAAGTTCAAAATCTCTGCAAGTCATTCCCCTCCTTAAACCTTGCAATGACTCCCACACGCTACTGTGTATAACCTTCAAGGCCCTGTCTGAGCTGACCTCAGTGGGTTTCTCAGCTTACAAAGCAGACACGAAATTAAATATTCACTTTTCTAAATGACCCGTGATCTCACTTGTCCTGGGGCTTTTCACAGATAACTCCCTCTGCCTGGAGCTCCCACTTACATCACAACTCAGTTTTAATGTCTTGTTCTCTGTGAAATGTTCCTTTCTCCCAAAGTCTGTGTGGTTAAATGCCCAGGACATGGGAGCCTGGCATGCTGCAATTCATAGGGTTGCAAAGAGTCAGACATGACTTAGCAACTGAACAATGGCAACTCAAACCCCAGGTTCCCTTTAATCTGTTCTGTTTAAAAATTTTCGTAAAAGCTAATTTAGACTGTGCTTAGGTAAGATACCACTGGCAGCATCATGAAGTGTCTGATTGAAAGATTGTGTCTATAATTCGGGACTTTAAACTTTGTTGAGGGTTGTACGACCTCTTTGGGAGAAGTTTATACAAAATAAAACAAAGTAAGAGCTAAACAAAAACCTGGCATTTATTTTTATTACTCCCTATTCACATTCAAGTCCACCTTGTGAAGTTTCTGCCCAGTAGATGCTATCTGCTCAGTAGTCTTTGGACCCGTCACTGTATCTAGGTTTTCCTCAAGCCTCATAATAGGTCTCCCTGTCATTGTTGTTCAGTTGCTAAGTTGTTTGTGACCCCATGAACTGCAGCACCTCAGGCTTCTCTGTCCTTCACTATCTCCAGGAGTTTTCTCAGACTTACATCCATTGAGTCAGTGGTGCCATCCAACCGTATCATCCTCTGTCATGCCTTCCTCCTCCTGCCCTTAATCTATCCCAGCATCAGGGTCTTTTCCAGTGAGTTGGCTCTTCGCAACAGGTGGCCAGAAGTATTGGAGCTTCAGCATCAGTCCTTCCAATGAATATTCAGGGTCTGTTTCCTTTAGGGTTGACTTTGATCTCCTTGCAGTCCAAGGGACTCTCAAGAGTCTTCTCCACCAACTCGTTGACTCCATTCCAAACTGCTTGTCATCTATTCTCCAATCTGTTGCTAACATGGTATTTCCAAGTTCAAAATCTCTGCAAGTCATTCCCCTCCTTAAACCTTGCAATGACTCCCACACGCTACTGTGTATAACCTTCAAGGCCCTGTCTGAGCTGACCTCAGTGGGTTTCTCAGCTTACAAAGCAGACACGAAATTAAATATTCACTTTTCTAAATGACCCGTGATCTCACTTGTCATGGGGCTTTTTCACAGATAACTCCCTCTGCCTGGAGCTCCCACTTACATCACAACTCAGTTTTAATGTCTTGTTCTCTGTGAAATGTTCCTTTCTCCCAAAGTCTGTGTGGTTAAATGCCCAGGACATGGGAGCCTGGCATGCTGCAATTCATAGGGTTGCAAAGAGTCAGACATGACTTAGCAACTGAACAATGGCAACTCAAACCCCAGGTTCCCACACCATCTCCCTTTAGAGCATCATGATTCTGTTCATTCTTTGCCTGTCTGTTTCTCTCATTAGATTGGAACCTCTTTGAGTACAGGGACAGTGTCTGGCTGAAAAGAACAAAAAAGAGCAAAAGAAATAATGCGTGAACGATTCAGCAGAAGTATAACTAATATGCTGTAGGATTTCTAAGGAGGAGATCACTGAAGGAATCATGGGGACATGCTGTTTACCCTGGACTTTGAAGAATGACCGATAGCTCTCTATAACCAGGGAGGAAGTGTGAAATATTTGAGGCTGAGGAAAAGGGCAAGGGACCCGTCATGGCTGGAAGAATGTAGAGGACAATGAAAATGACTTAAAGCTTGATGACAGAGAGTTTTGAAGGCTAGGCCACAGAGTTAAGACTTACTCTGAAGGCCAGAGGGATTGCTTCTCTGTAAGTGCATGATGTGAACTGGTTTATGGATCAGAAAAGGTGAACAGAATGAAAGATGGATTGCAAAGGTGAGCACTGAAGGTGGTAAAGCCATTGGAGACCACTTCAATAATCCTGGGGAGGATAATGATGCCCTGGGTTGAGGCAGAGTTGAGGAAGGGGCAGATGAGGTTGGGGAAGACTTGAGAAAGATTGTGGAAGGAGAAAGACAGTGTGTACTGTGGAAGAGGAAGACGGAAGGTTGCTAAGCTGGAAGGATGGTCAGGCAGATGAGCGATGGGGCTGCCGGGCTGAGTGTCCTGAACAATAGTCCACTGTACGGGGGGTACGCTCCATGCTGTGCCCTGCAGTGTAAAAGAACATTCAGAGAAAATGTAGCAGATTCTGTGAAGGACAAGGGAGAGGCCTGGAAACCTTGACTGATGAGAAGTAGATGGAAAAGAAACAGTTGTTTAGTTTGGCATCCCCACCACTGCCCCCCACCAAAAAAAAAGGTCAAGGAGAGATGTGGTAGTTGCCTTCCCTGCCTGTTGAAGAGGTATTACCCATGTCCAGAGGGCAAATTAAGGCACAGAGTGAGCTGAAGCTCACAGCAGAGGCATGTTGTGGCTCCATACTGGGGGTGCCTTTCCTGACTGTTGAGTTGTAAGCAGCCTTGTCATCTGAAGACCTTCCCTGGACAAATCGCCAAGTAGAGAGTAAAAGATCTCATTGGAACCCAAGAAGGGGGTTGGGGGGCATAAGACAGGAGATTAGGCTAAGTTCCTACAACCTCAGAGACTTGGATGTTTCCCTTCCCTCAAAGACTTGGAAGATGAGACATCCAAGTCTTGTCAGACTACATGAATGTTTCCTCATTCATACCATCGTTTGCATTATTTAGTACTGAAGCAGAGACAGTGGCCCAGAAATTCAGACAGGGAAGAGAAACTGGATTAGATGCACCACTCTGATGCCCAGGGGGAGAGGGCTTGGCTTGCCAGGTTACTCAACGACTTCCTCTCTCCTTGCTCCCTTTTTTCCTTTGTGCTTCTGTAAACCAGGGAGTCGTACTCTGAGCTGAAGTGACCATTTTGCTCCCTGTGTGCTAGCTACATGGCAGTCAGGAAATACCCCCACTCATTAAACCCTGAATTCCTTGTTTATTCAGGATCTTTAGAAACATGTGCTAAATCACTTCCGTCGTATCCGACTCTTTGTGACTCTGTGGACTGTAGCCCACCAGGCTCTGTCCATGGGATTCTCCAGGCAAGAATACTGGAGTGGGTTGTCATGCCCTCTTCCAAGGGACCTTCCTGACCCAGGGATCAAACCCACGTCTCTTATGTCTCCTGCATTGGCAGACGGGTCCTTTTACAGTGCCACCTGGGAAGCCTGTTTTTAGACATAAAACAAGGCAAATCCAGTGTCTGGATCTCCCGTCTACAGAGAATTCCTGTCTCCTTCTGCTGGGCTTGTTTCTTCTTCCTCTGTTTCCCCACTGATCTAACTAATTAGTTATCTTTCTCTCTCTCGTCCTTGGGCTTTGTCAGCCATTGATTAATTAGATCATTTTCAAGGATCTGGAGGTAAGAGAATATGCCAAATTCTCAATTAAAATATCAATGATAGTAAAGATTTTATAATTTATGTCATTAGAGCTAATATTTCTCTGTCTATAAGTATGGACAGGGCTCAAAACACCCCTGTGAGGTGAAGAAACTGAAGCTTGGAGAAGTTCGGTGAATTATCCCCAGTCACACTGCTGGGAAGAGGCAGGGCTGAGGTTCCGCGTCTGACTTTGAGCCTCCTTGACTCTGAATCGCTGTCCTGCCTCTTCTGTTCTGGAGTAAGGCTTCAGATAACTCTGCCTCACACACTCATGGTCTTCAGATGTTACTTGTCTCGTCAGACTAAAAACTCCATGAAAGCAAGGAGCTTTAGTAACTGCAACTGTCCAATATACAATAGGAAAAAAATAGTATGTATTAATGTTGTTTATAGGTTGAAATGATGTTATGTCAGATATAGTGGGTTACAAAGCCATCCAGGTTAATTTCATCTGGTGGTTTTTACTCTTTAAAATGTGCTTATTAGCAGATGTAAAAGTAGATATTGTGGGTTTATTGGTCTCTGTTGGACAGCACTGCTTGAGAAGGAGTCCAGGACTCTTCCCTGAGACCAGCTCAAGTGTTGTATTAAAGAACTTGCAAAGGGAGGAAACCAGAAAGGAAATGAACTCCCTGGACATTCTGAGTGCGATTCAGTACAGCTGAAGACCAAGACTCTATATTCTTGGTCACTTTCATTCTCTAAACTCTTAAAGGTTTTGTTTAAGAAAAAAAAAAAGGCCTCATGCTCACAGGATGGGTCTCCCTGTCCTGCCCTCCTTACCAGATAGTCTGTCCTGAGGCTAAGAACACAGCAGCCCTCCCAGCCACGCTCCTGTTTTCTATCTGGTTCCCATTCTGTACTGCTCTGGGCGGTCTGGGGTATTGATCTATAAAGGCACTAAACCTCCTTGGAGGTTAATGAGAAGGGGAAATTCACACTGACCAGAATTCCTTTCTGCAAAGAATTGTTTGGATTGAATTGTTGGAATAATTTGGTGTAGTGCTCTGTGTGGTGAAGGGTGAGGAACCTGAGTCCTCCAGCAGGTCCTAATGTTACTAATTTGCCTTCTGAAGCACCTAGACTTGGTTCCTTGGTGGGCTTTTGTTCTGATGATTTCTGAATACAAGTTTGAGGCTTAGGTAAATTGCTCAGGACAGCAGAGAGGTGGAAAGCCACCATGGGGCTTCCCCTCTCCTCTTAATCCTTCCAGCAGGTGTTCTTTTGTGAGTAATATAATGACTATCCATTGGCTGTGAAAGCAAAGGATTAGTCTCTGGGGCACCCGCGTGTCTTCACCTGATACTGGCATGCTCTGGCGTAAAGCATTCTTCCTGGTTGTTGCTTTTGCTACCTGACCTGACGTGGTTAGGACTGCATGCTTGCTGGACGGATGACAAACCTGTGTGTGTACAAGGCATCCCTGTGCCTCGAGAGACCATCTTAAGGAAAGCAAGGCAGGGGTCATGTCTTCAAGCTAGACTATTGCTTTCTAGGATTTAGCAAATAGAATTATTGTATTAATGAGAAATGCAAACAAATATATCTTCATATGAGCTTCATATGAGCCTGTGAGGCAGGAGTCATAATGGAAGATGTAGAGGGAAGGCTGAGGATATACGTGCTCAAATTACAGTCCGTCCAATCAATATGAAAAGAAAGGAAATCTGTGATAGACTTAGAGAATGAATTTACGGTTACAGTGGGGAAGGGTCGGGAGGAGAGGCATAGATTGGGAGTTTGGGAATGACATGTGCACATTGATAGATGTAACATAGGTAATCAACAAGGACCTGCCATATTGCACAGGGAACTGCTGAATATTATGTAGCAACCTAAATGGGAAAAGAATATGAAAAAGAATAGATACATGTATAGGTATAACTGATCACTGCTATATTGCTCTATTGTTAATCAACTATACACCAATGTGAAATAAAGTTAAAAAGAGAAGAAAGGGAAAAATATTCATTCTTCTGGTCTCTCAATTCATTTCTAACTAACCAAGAATGTTAAGCAGGTTCTCTTCTCTTCTGTAATCCAAGGACAGCACTGTCTTTCTCTCCTTTCTAATAGTCCCTCCTCACCTTCTGCAAGCACGTTAGCTGGTATTCTGCATTCAGTAGATACTGACTACCTAAAGGCGAAGGACTGAATAGGGACATCTTGGTAGCACCTGGCAGTGAGGGTGCCTCCATGATCCCTCCTAGTCAGCCTGGACCCCAGGAGGCTAATTCAGAATTACTCTGTCTAAAGTCAGCTATGACTTGATCAGGCCTATGGCTGTTTGCCATTTAATGAGTCTAAAACTGCAGGACCTGGTGCTGCATGTGATCAGGCAGAGGCAGGCTGTCTGAGCCCTGGGACCGGCTCTTTGAGTTGTGCCTGGAGAGTATGTGAGACACAGCAGCTCTGCACTTCTGGGCCACTTGGCTCCCAAAGCAGATGTGGGTTGATGAGTTTGCTGAGCTGCGGGGAGTTGTGCTGGACTGTCTTAAGAGCTCTGAAGGACACAGAGTCACACTTCTCCAGAGGGGACTTGGGCATCAGCCCAACAGTCTGATGGTGACTTGTCATTTTTGTGACCCTTCTGTGGTCTGCTCTGCAGAGGTGAGCATTCCTACCATCATCTCCATGTGGGAAATGAGGAAAGTGCCCAGAGAGATGCCCTCTTTTCAAAAATAGTCACAGATTAGTCCATTTTCGTGAACATGGTAGAGGCAGTTGCTGGCGATATTAGTCGAGTTAGCAGATCCTTAAGTGGGGCTTGCTGTGTGCCATTCTAGGCGTAGCATATACCAAGTTATTTAACTCTCAGAATCTGGGACTATTGTCGTCTCCACTTAATAGATGTGGGAACCAAGGACCTGCCATATTGCACAGGGAACTCTGCTGAATATTATGTAGCAACCTAAATGGGAAAAGAATATGAAAAAGAATAGATACATGTATAGGTATAACTGATCACTGCTATATTGCTCTATTGTTAATCAACTATACACCAATGTGAAATAAAGTTAAAAAGAGAAGAAAGGGAAAAATATTCATTCTTCTGGTCTCTCAATTCATTTCTAACTAACCAAGAATGTTAAGCAGGTTCTCTTCTCTTCTGTAATCCAAGGACAGCACTGTCTTTCTCTCCTTTCTAATAGTCCCTCCTCACCTTCTGCAAGCACGTTAGCTGGTATTCTGCATTCAGTAGATACTGACTACCTAAAGGCGAAGGACTGAATAGGGACATCTTGGTAGCACCTGGCAGTGAGGGTGCCTCCATGATCCCTCCTAGTCAGCCTGGACCCCAGGAGGCTAATTCAGAATTACTCTGTCTAAAGTCAGCTATGACTTGATCAGGCCTATGGCTGTTTGCCATTTAATGAGTCTAAAACTGCAGGACCTGGTGCTGCATGTGATCAGGCAGAGGCAGGCTGTCTGAGCCCTGGGACCGGCTCTTTGAGTTGTGCCTGGAGAGTATGTGAGACACAGCAGCTCTGCACTTCTGGGCCACTTGGCTCCCAAAGCAGATGTGGGTTGATGAGTTTGCTGAGCTGCGGGGAGTTGTGCTGGACTGTCTTAAGAGCTCTGAAGGACACAGAGTCACACTTCTCCAGAGGGGACTTGGGCATCAGCCCAACAGTCTGATGGTGACTTGTCATTTTTGTGACCCTTCTGTGGTCTGCTCTGCAGAGGTGAGCATTCCTACCATCATCTCCATGTGGGAAATGAGGAAAGTGCCCAGAGAGATGCCCTCTTTTCAAAAATAGTCACAGATTAGTCCATTTTCGTGAACATGGTAGAGGCAGTTGCTGGCGATATTAGTCGAGTTAGCAGATCCTTAAGTGGGGCTTGCTGTGTGCCATTCTAGGCGTAGCATACACCAAGTTATTTAACTCTCAGAATCTGGGACTATTGTCGTCTCCACTTAATAGATGTGGGAACCAAGGCAAAAAGAATAAATAATTTGGTAAGTAGAAGGCTCTGAATTCACTTTACACCAGATTGCCTTTTGCTATCTCAACTCTTAATCACTACACACCAGATTGCCTTTTGCTATGTATTTACTTATTGAAACATGTTCTTTGTTTGCTCACTCATTTTACAGTGCAGGAAATATGTATCAGCACTCAGCAGTCATTTAGCTCCCGGCACAGGTCTCTACATCTCTGCTCTGTGCTGTGCTGAGTCACTTGGTCGTGTCTGACTCTTTGCAACCCTATGGACTGTAGCCTGCCAGGCTCCTCTGTCCATGGGGATTCTCCAGGCAAGAATGCTGGAGTGGATTGTCATGCCCTCCTCCAGGGACCTTCCCAACTCAGGGATCTAACCCAGGTCTCCCATATTGCAGGCATATTCTTTACTGTATGAGCCGCCAGGGAAGCCTGATTGTAGGAATTCTTAGTAATTGAGTGACTTGAGAATGCTCCTTAGATGGAAAGGTTGATAGACGTGAAATGTGTATCCTTGTCTTGTTGTGTGCACGTGGCAGTAAATTGAGTGGACCTCATTTGTATACTCAGGTCTCGACCCTGAATGCGTAGTTGTGGCCCTTGACACAGGGTTTATGTAATTTCATCTAAATGCAAATTCCACCATTTGGATTTTGAGAAAAGAAAAAAGCCTTAAAACGTACTGAACTCAAAATCTTGTGATCATCCTGTGCAAAGCTTCCATGGTTTGATAAGACAGGCCAGGGGGAGAAGAGACAATGATGCCTCAAAGGGTCACCAGTCCAAGAAACAGCGATTTCTTATCAGGTGATCTGAGTCTCCTTTCTAAAAGATAAAAATATATCCAGGGAGTTATTTCTTGGGTAGAAAGATTAAGAAAGTTTGCTCAGTGCAAGCATATCTCTGAAATAGTGTAGTTTCCTGTTTGTGAGAATGCGCAGTGCAGATCTAATTATTTAGATTTAGCATGGAAATATGGTGTGTGTGTGTGTGTGTGTGTGTGTGTGTGTGTGTGTAGAACTTAACACAGTGTTAGTAACTGTGGGGGTTGAGAATTAGGCCAAAGGGATGGATTGTGTAGACTCATAGTCTCTCCCCTGCCATCTCCTCAAGTTCTTAGAATGAACAGATACACATTTTCAAGATGTGCTACTAAAGAGTAGCATTAGTCGATCAGGAATTAGGAGGAATCTCTGAAAGTTAGAATTAGATGAGATCAGATTGAAGAAGGAATCCTTAGCCCAAACCTGATGCAGGGAGAGTGTGGAAGGACTTGGCAGTGACCCCGAGGGAGCTGAGAGGTGGTAGGTGGGGCCAGAGAGTGGTGTGAATGCATCTTCTTGGAGGTGAGCAGCTTCCTTCTCTCTTTTACATAATAGCTACTCCTCTGGGAGGTGGGGTGATGCCCAGGGTGGTTGACGAAGCCACCAAGGATAATGACCCCTGTGCCCAGGACTCCAGTTGATGATGGTTTGGAGAAAGGCTGTAATTATAGGCAAGTTAATGGCAAACAGCTAATAAGATGTTGACCTCATAAACCCAAATCATGACACATTAAAAGAGGATCATCATGAAAAACAGGTGTCTCATTTAGAAGAAAAGGAATATTTGAAGGGATATAATTATCTGTACAATTAGTATTTTCAGAGATCTGTGTGAAAATAGTGTTCTGCACCCTACCAATCTGTCATTCAAATATGAAGGTAAAGTAGGACATTTTGAACAATAAAACCCTTCAAAATATGCTACTTGTGAATACTATTGTGAAATAATTAATAGAGAATATACTTTAGCAATATTAAAAATAAGCTCTAGGAAAATAGAGAAGCAGTAACGAGCAACAAAAGCATAATTTATAATTAAGTCAATTATTTACAGTCTAATAAAATTTAGAACTAAAATCTCATGTAATTTCAAGAGGTGGGTTCTCAGGAGAAAGAGAGAGGATGAGAGGTTATAAGTATGGATTAGAGCTGATCTTCAATAGGTAAATGTAAGTTTTACATAAATTTTCATATCTGAATATATATGTTATAAATTTGAGTGAAACTACTCAAATAGAAGAGATAGGAGATATCACTTCTAACCATTAAAGGAAGAACATGGAATAAGCATGATATGTAAAACAAATATAAACAGTCTAGTAAATTTATCAAATAGTAAAATAAGAAGAAATAACAATGCACAGTAAATATAATACACACAAAAATAATAATTGGGGCAAGTAACAATGTATGAGAAATAAATGTAAATAGTTTAAGTAATTCTGTTAAAGAATTACAGGTAAAAAATGAATATCCAGATGTATGTTTCTTATGAGACACACAAAATGAAATGACCCAAGAAAGGGGAAAATATATGGGTGAGTAAAGATATTCTAAGCAAATACTAATAAAAACCAATAATGTTAACAAGAGCTACTCTAACATTAATATTGGGCAAAATAGAATTCAAGGTCAAGGTTACTTAAAGAGAAAAACAATATACATCATGTTGAAAAAGGTTCAAACCAACAAGGATACTTAATGAGCACCGAAGTCAAATTACCTAAGGCAGAAATCACTAAAAGTAGGAGTAAATGTACATTAAGATTATTTAGAAACTGACAGAATCAAATAAGCAAAGTTAAAAATAAAACCATAGTGAATTTGAATAACAATATCAAGCTTGATGTCCTTCAGCTGTCAGGATTGTGAGTGGGTTACTTGGGGATCAACAATACAGGATTAAAAACATTTTGGGGCTTCCCCTGGTGGTCCAGTGGGTAAGGACACCGCCTTGCAGTGCAAGGGGCACCGGTTCGATCCTTGGCCTGGGAAGATCCCACGTGCCGCAGGGCAGCTGGACTGATGTGTCCAACTACAGAGCTGGAGCTCTGGGGCGCATGCGCCCAGAGCTGGCACTCTGCGACGACAGAGGCCACCGCGATGGGAGGCCCACAGGAGCCAAAGAACAAAGATGGATGAAAATAGACAAATGAAAGACTGATAGAAGTGGCCCGCCCGTCCCCCTGCCTCCCTACCCCACTCCCCAGAAGATAAATAAATAAAATAAATGGTTTTTTTTTAAGTCTAAAAAAAGCCCATTATTATTATTATTATATTTAAAGATTTATTTATTTATTTATTTTGGACGGGGGTCGGGTTGGGGAGGGAGGGGAGCGGGCGGGCCACTTCCATTGGTCTTCCATTTCTCCATTTTCATCTGTCTTTGTACTTTGGCTCCTGTGGGCCTCCCATCACGGTGGCGTCTGTTGTTGCAGAGTGCCGGCTCTGGGCGCATGCGCTCCAGAGCTCTGTCTCGCACTGGACACATGGGTCAACAGCTCAGCACTTGGGATCTTCCCAGGCCAGGATGGAACCGCGCCTGCACTGCAAAGGGGTGTCCTTACCCACTGGGCCACCAGGGAAGCCCAACAACATCATTTTGTTTCACAATTTACACCATCACAGAGGCCCTGCCCTTTCCTTCATCCCTCCATTCTTTCATTTTTCTCTTTCTTCTGTCTGTCTGTCTGTTTTATGTGTCTTAAGTGGTTCAGACAGTACAAAGGAGAGAAAGGATGAAGTTTTTTTCCTCCCCTATCCCTCGGTTTCCCTATTCTGCACCTCAGACTCAACTACCATTTTTAATTTATACATTGAAAAGGTTCAAACCAACAAGGATACTTAATGAGCACAAGTCAAATTACCTAAGGCAGAAATCACTAAAAGTAGGAGTAAATGTACATTAAGATTATTTAGAAACTGACAGAATCAAATAAGCAAAGTTAAAAATAAAACCATAGTGAATTTGAATAACAATATCAAGCTTGATGTCCTTCAGCTGTCAGGATTGTGAGTGGGTTACTTGGGGATCAACAATACAGGATTAAAAACATTTTGGGGCTTCCCCTGGTGGTCCAGTGGGTAAGGACACCGCCTTGCAGTGCAAGGGGCACCGGTTCGATCCTTGGCCTGGGAAGATCCCACGTGCCGCAGGGCAGCTGGACTGATGTGTCCAACTACAGAGCTGGAGCTCTGGGGCGCATGCGCCCAGAGCTGGCACTCTGACGACAGAGGCCACCGCGATGGGAGGCCCACAGGAGCCAAAGAACAAAGATGGATGAAAATAGACAAATGAAAGACTGATAGAAGTGGCCCGCCCGTCCCCCTGCCTCCCTACCCCACTCCCCAGAAGATAAATAAATAAAATAAATGGTTTTTTTTTAAGTCTAAAAAAAGCCCATTATTATTATTATTATATTTAAAGATTTATTTATTTATTTATTTTGGACGGGGGTCGGGTTGGGGAGGGAGGGGAGCGGGCGGGCCACTTCCATTGGTCTTCCATTTCTCCATTTTCATCTGTCTTTGTACTTTGGCTCCTGTGGGCCTCCCATCACGGTGGCGTCTGTTGTTGCAGAGTGCCGGCTCTGGGCGCATGCGCTCCAGAGCTCTGTCTCGGTAATTGGACACATGGGTCCAGCCGCTCCGCGGCACTTGGGATCTTCCCAGGCCAGGGATGGAACCGGCGCCCCTTGCACTGCAAAGGGGTGTCCTTACCCACTGGACCACCAGGGGAAGCCCCAACAACATCATTTTGTTTCACAATTTACACCATCACAGAGGCCCTGCCCCTTTCCCTTCATCCCTCCATTCTTTCATTTTTCTCTTTCTTCTGTCTGTCTGTCTGTTTTATGTGTCTTAAGTGGTTCAGACAGTACAAAGGAGAGAAAGGATGAAGTTTTTTTCCTCCCCTATCCCTCGGTTTCCCTATTCTGCACCTCAGACTCAACTACCATTTTTAATTTATGTATCATTCAGGATAATCTATGCAAATACAAGTTTAAACCAGTGTGTATATATTATGTATTTAAGTTCATACTTTTACCTTCTTAAAATGCACACATTAGAGATATGCATTTCCCCAGGTTAACAGCTGTCTGTAGCATTGTTTTTTCACATTTAATATAATTATACTTATTTCCTAATCCTTTATTTTCTTTAATAGAAGTATAGTTGGTTTATAATGTTTCCAGTATATAGCAAAATGATTCCGTTATAAGTATACATACATATATATATATATATATATATATATGTATAATTTAATTTTCAGATTCTTTTCCATTATAGATTATTATGATATTGAATATAGTTCCCTGTGCTATTTATATACAGTAATCCTGGTTGTTTATCTATTTTATATGGAGTAGTATGTAGCTGTTCCTCCCAAATTCCTAATTTATCTCTCTCCTGCCCTTTTCTCTTTGGTAACCATAAGTGACCATAAGGTGATTTTTATTAATATGTTTTGTGAGTCTATTTCTGTTTTGTAAGTAAGTTCATTTGTATCATTGTTTTTAGTTTCCATATAAGTGATATCATAGGAAATTTGTCTTTTTCTGTCTGGCTTACTTCACTTAGTGTGATAATCTCTAGATCCATCCATATTGCTGCAAATGGCATTATTTCATTCTTTTTTATGGCTGAGATTCCATTTTATATATATATATATATATATATATATATATACACACACACACACACACCATATCTTCATACATTGTTCTGTCAATAGACATTTATACTTTATGTTGCTTTAGGTCCAGAATATCATTTTAAAGTTCTAAATAAGGTTTTCTTGCATGAGTGTATCATTTTTTGTGACCATTATGAATAACATATCTATGAGCATCCTTATACCTATACTGGCATCCAGTTTCCAGAAGTGGAATAATATGTAAGTCAATGGAAAGAAACACTTTAAAGACTTTTGACTATGTGGTTCAGACAGTACAAAGGAGAGAAAGGATGAAGTTTTTCCTCCCCTATCCCTCGGTTTCCCTATTCTGCACCTCAGACTCAACTACCATTTTTAATTTATGTATCATTCAGGATAATCTATGCAAATACAAGTTTAAACCAGTGTGTATATATTATGTATTTAAGTTCATACTTTTACCTTCTTAAAATGCACACATTAGAGATATGCATTTCCCCAGGTTAACAGCTGTCTGTAGCATTGTTTTTTCACATTTAATATAATTATACTTATTTCCTAATCCTTTATTTTCTTTAATAGAAGTATAGTTGGTTTATAATGTTTCCAGTATATAGCAAAATGATTCTGTTATAAGTATACATACATATATATATATATATATATATATATATATGTATAATTTAATTTTCAGATTCTTTTCCATTATAGATTATTATGATATTGAATATAGTTCCCTGTGCTATTTATATACAGTAATCCTGGTTGTTTATCTATTTTATATGGAGTAGTATGTAGCTGTTCCTCCCAAATTCCTAATTTATCTCTCTCCTGCCCTTTTCTCTTTGGTAACCATAAGTGACCATAAGGTGATTTTTATTAATATGTTTTGTGAGTCTATTTCTGTTTTGTAAGTAAGTTCATTTGTATCATTGTTTTTAGTTTCCATATAAGTGATATCATAGGAAATTTGTCTTTTTCTGTCTGGCTTACTTCACTTAGTGTGATAATCTCTAGATCCATCCATATTGCTGCAAATGGCATTATTTCATTCTTTTTTATGGCTGAGATTCCATTTTATATATATATATATATATATATATATATATATATATATATATATATATATATATATATATATATACACACACACACACACACACCATATCTTCATACATTGTTCTGTCAATAGACATTTATACTTTATGTTGCTTTAGGTCCAGAATATCATTTTAAAGTTCTAAATAAGGTTTTCTTGCATGAGTGTATCATTTTTTGTGACCATTATGAATAACATATCTATGAGCATCCTTATACCTATACTGGCATCCAGTTTCCAGAAGTGGAATAATATGTAAGTCAATGGAAAGAAACACTTTAAAGACTTTTGACTATGTGTTGCCAAACTGTTTTCTAGAATATTTACTTGTATTTTTATCATGAATTCAACATTGGTTGCCCAGATACTAGTATAAATTTGTATTTAACAAGTGAATAAAATCTTAGTGAAGAAATCTGCTGGTGATGAATGGAGGGTTAAGGAATACTAACCCACTTTCAAACTGAAGACTTGGGCCTATTTTTGTATATTCAGATTATCAACCTATATCTGTTATAGCCTTGACCAAGCTTTATGCCTGTGTATTTTTCACCATAAACTTCAGGATGAAAAATGGGAGAAAGATGAGTAAGAACTCGGTATCCTTTGGCCTCATCTGAAATTTGGCTTTAAATATATTTTGTACCTTTATAATAAGATGAAGAGAGAAAAATATTCTTTACAGAAAGTGACCACATGGCAAAGTTTTGATTTAATGAATTATACAGCCATTTTAAATGAGTAAAACATGAAGGCAGCCAAACTTGTTTCATAACATAAAGCACCAAATTTAGGGTGTGATCGTGGGGCTTTGTCCATGGTTCCAAAAGAACAATTGTCTCTTAATGTATTCTTAATATATTACCAATGGAAAGATTTCCTAGAAAATGGATTTTGCAGTTGGAAACTGCTACAAATTATATCAATATTTTGAAGGTTCATAATTTGCATTATCATGTTAATGGCTCTGAGAAACCCAGTTTAAAGACTCTTTAACTTCATTTTACTCAGCATTTTTTGAAGTTTATTTAATCGATAACTACCTGCATCCTTTTAAAAACATGTGATACTTATTAAATACCCTAAGAACTAGTGTTCTGGAGAACATATTTTAATAGTGTTAGTCTATAATGTGGTGGATTCATTGAAATGATACCAACATTTGTTTTCTGTCAATAGACATTTATACTTTATGTTGCTTTAGGTCCAGAATATCATTTTAAAGTTCTAAATAAGGTTTTCTTGCATGAGTGTATCATTTTTTGTGACCATTATGAATAACATATCTATGAGCATCCTTATACCTATACTGGCATCCAGTTTCCAGAAGTGGAATAATATGTAAGTCAATGGAAAGAAACACTTTAAAGACTTTTGACTATGTGTTGCCAAACTGTTTTCTAGAATATTTACTTGTATTTTTATCATGAATTCAACATTGGTTGCCCAGATACTAGTATAAATTTGTATTTAACAAGTGAATAAAATCTTAGTGAAGAAATCTGCTGGTGATGAATGGAGGGTTAAGGAATACTAACCCACTTTCAAACTGAAGACTTGGGCCTATTTTTGTATATTCAGATTATCAACCTATATCTGTTATAGCCTTGACCAAGCTTTATGCCTGTGTATTTTTCACCATAAACTTCAGGATGAAAAATGGGAGAAAGATGAGTAAGAACTCGGTATCCTTTGGCCTCATCTGAAATTTGGCTTTAAATATATTTTGTACCTTTATAATAAGATGAAGAGAGAAAAATATTCTTTACAGAAAGTGACCACATGGCAAAGTTTTGATTTAATGAATTATACAGCCATTTTAAATGAGTAAAACATGAAGGCAGCCAAACTTGTTTCATAACATAAAGCACCAAATTTAGGGTGTGATCATGGGGCTTTGTCCATGGTTCCAAAAGAACAATTGTCTCTTAATGTATTCTTAATATATTACCAATGGAAAGATTTCCTAGAAAATGGATTTTGCAGTTGGAAACTGCTACAAATTATATCAATATTTTGAAGGTTCATAATTTGCATTATCATGTTAATGGCTCTGAGAAACCCAGTTTAAAGACTCTTTAACTTCATTTTACTCAGCATTTTTTGAAGTTTATTTAATCGATAACTACCTGCATCCTTTTAAAAACATGTGATACTTATTAAATACCCTAAGAACTAGTGTTCTGGAGAACATATTTTTAATAGTGTTAGTCTATAATGTGGTGGATTCATTGAAATGATACCAACATGTTTTGTTGGTACAATTTCCTAGTAGCTATTTTCAAACTGTTGAGTGTCAAGACTGATATTTGGGGACCTGTCATTCAACTAAGTCATAGGAATGAATCATGCTGAATTAGATGGCTTGAACTTCTCTTGTCTCTGTTAGCACTGTTTACTCCATCTTGATATTTCCTCTAATTACAGCAGATGCTAAAGAAGTTCTTCTTATTATTTTCTTCAGACACCTGTGAACAGGTAAAGGACATACAGCTCAGTAATACTGTTTTGTAGGCTTGTGATTTCTTATATTCAGTCTTATCAAAGTCTATTAATAACTGTTTATCCTTAAAAAGTCATGTTGAAGGCTTCCCTGGTGGTCCAGTGGGTAAGGACACCGCCTTGCAGTGCAAGGGGCGCTGGTTTGATCCCTGGCCTGGGAAGATCCCACGTGCCGCGGAGCGGCTGGACCGATGTGTCCAAATACCGAGCTGGAGCTCTGGAGCACATGCGCCCAGAGCTGGTGCTCTGTGACAACAGAGGCCACCGCGATGGGAGGCCCACAGGAGCCAAAGAACAAAGATGGATGAAAATAGACAAATGAAAGACCAATAGAAGTGGCCCGCCTGCCCTCCTCCCTCCCCACCCCATCCCCCCCCCCCCAAATAAATAAATAAATGTTTTTTTAAAAAAAAGTCATGTTGACCCAGGTGGAGGATTGCTAAGAGAAGAGAGAGGAAGGCATTGCTGGGTACAGCCCCATAAAGCACCAAATTAGGGTGTGATCGTGGGGCTTTGTCCATGGTTCCAAAAGAACAATTGTCTCTTAGTGTATTCTTAATATATTACCAATGGAAAGATTTCCTAGAAAATGGATTTTGCAGTTGGAAACTGCTACAAATTATATCAATATTTTGAAGGTTCATAATTTGCATTATCATGTTAATGGCTCTGAGAAACCCAGTTTAAAGACTCTTTAACTTCATTTTACTCAGCATTTTTTGAAGTTTATTTAATCGATAACTACCTGCATCCTTTTAAAAACATGTGATACTTATTAAATACCCTAAGAACTAGTGTTCTGGAGAACATATTTTTAATAGTGTTAGTCTATAATGTGGTGGATTCATTGAAATGATACCAACATGTTTTGTTGGTACAATTTCCTAGTAGCTATTTTCAAACTGTTGAGTGTCAAGACTGATATTTGGGGACCTGTCATTCAACTAAGTCATAGGAATGAATCATGCTGAATTAGATGGCTTGAACTTCTCTTGTCTCTGTTAGCACTGTTTACTCCATCTTGATATTTCCTCTAATTACAGCAGATGCTAAAGAAGTTCTTCTTATTATTTTCTTCAGACACCTGTGAACAGGTAAAGGACATACAGCTCAGTAATACTGTTTTGTAGGCTTGTGATTTCTTATATTCAGTCTTATCAAAGTCTATTAATAACTGTTTATCCTTAAAAAGTCATGTTGAAGGCTTCCCTGGTGGTCCAGTGGGTAAGGACACCGCCTTGCAGTGCAAGGGGCGCTGGTTTGATCCCTGGCCTGGGAAGATCCCACGTGCCGCGGAGCGGCTGGACCGATGTGTCCAAATACCGAGCTGGAGCTCTGGAGCACATGCGCCCAGAGCTGGTGCTCTGTGACAACAGAGGCCACCGCGATGGGAGGGCCACAGGAGCCAAAGAACAAAGATGGATGAAAATAGACAAATGAAAGACCAATAGAAGTGGCCCGCCTGCCCTCCTCCCTCCCCAACCCGACCCCCGCCCAAAAATAAATAAATAAATGTTTTTTTAAAAAAAAGTCATGTTGACCCAGGTGGAGGATTGCTAAGAGAAGAGAGAGGAAGGCATTGCTGGGTACAGCCCCCACCCTAGCTCATCTAGCAGTCTGACATCAGGTTATATTACATGATTAATAATGACTGAGATCCCCTAATTCTGCCTACTAGTAACTAACAGGAAATACCTTAATTACATGCCACAGTTTTAAAAATTATAAATAGCATTGATCAATCTTTTTACTTCACTCACCCACCTAGGTTTCACTTCAATTGTATATTAGGCTATAAATTACTTCTGTTAAAAAGATTTAAAATGAAGCTTTATTTTATTAGTTTTTATGTCTTTATCACTTGTCTTTGAGTAAAAATGAACAGATATTCATTATAAAGAATCCAAACAATCAGAAACATCTAAAGTAAATAGTAAATGCATACCCTTCCCCTAGCCCTACTGTTTAAGAAGTATGCACTGTTAATCATTTGCCTTGTACACTTTCCTATCTGGATAAGTAAAACATTTATGTGTTTACACATTTATCCATATATTATTTCCATATATTATTTTTTTTGCACAAAAATCTTATTGCTAATTTTATATTTTTCCCCCTTAATTTGTTATACATTTTTCTAATCCATTTTGGTCTATACGGATCTACATTATTCATTTTATAGCTGGTTAGTAGTTATAATTTTACCCATTTCCCATATATGGATAATTAAATACGTATATTTTTTTCTTTGGGAGTAATACACAGCGAACATCCTTTAGCAGTGTGGTTGCATCTTAATTCTGAAGTCAGCAGGTAAGGTGACAGTCCCTAGAAGTGAAATGAACATAAATTCATTAAATAATAGTGCTTGGTTTCTCACGTGTGATATATGTGCATCTCCCCATGCATCTCTTCCATCAGGCTGTTTTTGAATTAATCCTTCTATAATAAATGCATAACTTAGTAAGGAACATATCTGTCTGAATTCTGTGAGCTGCTTTACCAAATTAATTGAACCCAAAAAGGTTGTATCGGGAACCAATCTACAGCTGGTCATTCGGGACAGGGTATAGCCTGGACTTCTGAGCATTGTCCAAAGTGGTGGAGATAGGGGCAGTCTTATAGGTGTGAACTCTTCACTTGTGGAATCTGATGTTATCTCTGGGTAAATAGTGTTGCAATTGAGTCAGATTCTCTGACACCCTGCTGGTTTCAAGAATTTCCCATTGGAGGTGTGGGGAAAAGGTTCCTATGGTAGACTTGGGTCCAAAGCTTCTGTGAGTATAAATCTTCCTTATCAAAGACATCAGGTTATATTACATGATTAATAATGACTGAGATCCCTAATTCTGCCTACTAGTAACTAACAGGAAATACCTTAATTACATGCCACAGTTTTAAAAATTATAAATAGCATTGATCAATCTTTTTACTTCACTCACCCACCTAGGTTTCACTTCAATTGTATATTAGGCTATAAATTACTTCTGTTAAAAAGATTTAAAATGAAGCTTTATTTTATTAGTTTTTATGTCTTTATCACTTGTCTTTGAGTAAAAATGAACAGATATTCATTATAAAGAATCCAAACAATCAGAAACATCTAAAGTAAATAGTAAATGCATACCCTTCCCCTAGCCCTACTGTTTAAGAAGTATGCACTGTTAATCATTTGCCTTGTACACTTTCCTATCTGGATAAGTAAAACATTTATGTGTTTACACATTTATCCATATATTATTTCCATATATTATTTTTTTTGCACAAAAATCTTATTGCTAATTTTATATTTTTCCCCCTTAATTTGTTATACATTTTTCTAATCCATTTTGGTCTATACGGATCTACATTATTCATTTTATAGCTGGTTAGTAGTTATAATTTTACCCATTTCCCATATATGGATAATTAAATACGTATATTTTTTTCTTTGGGAGTAATACACAGCGAACATCCTTTAGCAGTGTGGTTGCATCTTAATTCTGAAGTCAGCAGGTAAGGTGACAGTCCCTAGAAGTGAAATGAACATAAATTCATTAAATAATAGTGCTTGGTTTCTCACGTGTGATATATGTGCATCTCCCCATGCATCTCTTCCATCAGGCTGTTTTGAATTAATCCTTCTATAATAAATGCATAACTTAGTAAGGAACATATCTGTCTGAATTCTGTGAGCTGCTTTACCAAATTAATTGAACCCAAAAAGGTTGTATCGGGAACCAATCTACAGCTGGTCATTCGGGACAGGGTATAGCCTGGACTTCTGAGCATTGTCCAAAGTGGTGGAGATAGGGGCAGTCTTATAGGTGTGAACTCTTCACTTGTGGAATCTGATGTTATCTCTGGGTAAATAGTGTTGCAATTGAGTCAGATTCTCTGACACCCTGCTGGTTTCCAAGAATTTCCCATTGGAGGTGTGGGGAAAAGGTTCCTATGGTAGACTTGGGTCCAGAACAGCTTTTACTATGTGTAGTATAAATCTTCCTTATCATACATATGTGTGAATGTATAATATATACAGGCATGTATAGCATGAAATACATTCATGTGTGATATATATAGTGTTTTAATTATATACAAAAGAGAATGTGTGGTTGAGTTCCTCTAAGTATAGACTTGTACATATGTTTTTTGGGGACATGTGCAAGAACTCAACATAATTTTCAGCCAAGATTATTTTTATTAAGATGTAAATTTGATCATGTCATTTCCCTGCTGAAAATGCTTCATTGGTTTTCCTGTGAATTTAGACAATATCCCAGATCTCTAATATGCTCCATGTGGCTCTACATTCTTTACCCCTGCAAACCTCTCCAGCTTTGTCTGACACTTCCCATCACTCACTGGTCTTGGGCCATCCTGGTCTTCTTCATTTTATTGGATGTGCCTCTGCATATCCTCTTTTACTTTTGTCTGGAAGATTTTTCTTCCCATGGATAATCCTTCATGACCGCCTGTCTCTCATGTACAACTGGGACATCCTTTGTTAGTTTTCGCGTCAACCACAGTTTTTCTATTAGGGTAGTTGTGATTTTGAGAGCATGTGTATTTTCTCAACAACCTATATGCCTTCTTCCATGAGGAAAAGCTTCATAAGCTTTTATCAACTGAACATAAATTCATTAAATAATAGTGCTTGGTTTCTCACGTGTGATATATGTGCATCTCCCCATGCATCTCTTCCATCAGGCTGTTTTTGAATTAATCCTTCTATAATAAATGCATAACTTAGTAAGGAACATATCTGTCTGAATTCTGTGAGCTGCTTTACCAAATTAATTGAACCCAAAAAGGTTGTATCGGGAACCAATCTACAGCTGGTCATTCGGGACAGGGTATAGCCTGGACTTCTGAGCATTGTCCAAAGTGGTGGAGATAGGGGCAGTCTTATAGGTGTGAACTCTTCACTTGTGGAATCTGATGTTATCTCTGGGTAAATAGTGTTGCAATTGAGTCAGATTCTCTGACACCCTGCGGGTTTTCCCAAGAATTTCCCATTGGAGGTGTGGGGAAAAGGTTCCTATGGTAGACTTGGGTCCAGAACAGCTTTTACTATGTGTAGTATAAATCTTCCTTATCATACATATGTGTGAATGTATAATATATACAGGCATGTATAGCATGAAATACATTCATGTGTGATATATATAGTGTTTTAATTATATACAAAAGAGAATGTGTGGTTGAGTTCCTCTAAGTATAGACTTGTACATATGTTTTTGGGCACATGTGCAAGAACTCAACATAATTTTCAGCCAAGATTATTTTTATTAAGATGTAAATTTGATCATGTCATTTCCCTGCTGAAAATGCTTCATTGGTTTTCCTGTGAATTTAGACAATATCCCAGATCTCTAATATGCTCCATGTGGCTCTACATTCTTTACCCCTGCAAACCTCTCCAGCTTTGTCTGACACTTCCCATCACTCACTGGTCTTGGGCCATCCTGGTCTTCTTCATTTTATTGGATGTGCCTCTGCATATCCTCTTTTACTTTTGTCTGGAAGATTTTTCTTCCCATGGATAATCCTTCATGACCGCCTGTCTCTCATGTACAACTGGGACATCCTTTGTTAGTTTTCGCGTCAACCACAGTTTTTCTATTAGGGTAGTTGTGATTTTGAGAGCATGTGTATTTTCTCAACAACCTATATGCCTTCTTCCATGAGGAAAAGCTTCATAAGCTTTTTATCAACTGTATTCTCAGCCCCAAGCACATGATAGAAGTTCAGTAAATAGTGATAATAATAATAACCCTTGCAAGACACTTCACAGCGCTACTCCAAGTGGTATATTTATGAACTCATTCAATCCCCACTACAGTTCTAAGTTGGTATGACTATTTTCTCCACTTTACAGATAATAAAATTGAAGTATAGAATGCTTATGTCCCCTGTCCAAGGTCATATAGCTGGCAAGTTGACAGGACCGTGACTTGAGCTTGAGTAGTCTGGTTCTAGCATCTGTAGTCTCAATAGTCTGTAGCATCTCAATATTTTCAATATGAAACCTTTAATGTAGGTCAATGAAAGAAAACCCTTTGAGACTTCCCTGGTAGTCTAGTGTTTGGGGCTCTGAGCTTTAACTGCAGAGCTGGTGGGAAGGAGGAGTGAGGCAGTGCAGGTTTGATCACGGGTCAGGGAACTGAGATTCCACGTGTCCCGGTGTGTGGCCAAGAAAGAAAAGAAGACCCATGTACAAAAGTGCAGCAGCAACTCTGTACCACTTTTATTTTGTCTAAAGGCTTGCTTATTAGGGAAAGACCTATTTGTACTATTAGGGTTTATTTTTGAGATATTTCATTTCTGATCATGTTTACTATCTCTGATCTTCTTCATGTTTAATAAATGTAAAAACAATAAAAGTGTTAGAAAGTAGTATAGGTCTGTTTATTATGGAAAACAGTTTGAATTAAAAAAAAATGAGAAGAGGGCTTCCCTGGTGGTCCAGTGGGTAGAGTTCACCTTGCAGTACAAGGGATGCCAGTTCGATCCCTGGCCTGGGAAGATCTCACGTGTCGCAGAGCAGCTGAGCCAGTGTGTCCAATTATGAGCCAGAGCTCTGTACTGCGTGTGCCCAGAGCCAGTGCTCTGCAACAGGAGAAGTCACTGCGGTGGAAGGCCCACACAGGCCAAAGAATAAAGATGGATGAAAATAAATGGATAAAAAAATCAATGAAAAGAGGCCGAAATTTTTTTAAAAAATTAGAAGATATAAGGAAAAGATAGCTGTAGAATCACTTTGGACTGCCACATTTTTCTCTAAAAGGTTACATTTTTTTTTATTCTTCATAGTTTATGAAAGTGCCTTTTCTTCCCACATTCTCCCTAACATTGACTATGATTCATCTTTTATATTTTTGTCACTTGGATGTGTATTTTCTAGTGACAAATGTAAAAGACGAATCATAGTCAATGAAGAAATAAAGATGTCTTTAGTTAATTAAAAATTGAATGTGTGTGGGCACTTGGTAAGTGCTTTCTTACTAAGAGGTTACTATTTAACAAACTGTGCATAAATCATTTTCTTTAAGCTTTATAACCCTCTGTGTGGTGGAGGGATGGAAGAGGCATGTTGAAAATTTTAAGGTTCTAGTCACCCAGTATTTACTGTGTTCTTAGTGGTGTGTTAGTAGATCCTAAATACCACTTGGTTTGTACCCAACGAACATGTTATTTAGTTAAATATGCCAGACTAACCCTTATGAGTTAGAGGTAAATAGCAGAAAACAACAAATAATTCAGTACTAAACTGGGTGCTACTGACTGCAAATGACATATCATCAAGTGTTTTCAGCCCCATTGTATGCAGGGTCTTGAAGGAGGCCTTGAGAAGGCTGCCCCTGGGCAAAACCTGGTTAGACCTTGAAGAATGATTAGAATTTAAGTGGATTGGAGTGTGACTCTTCTAACAAAGGCAGTAACAGGAGTGAAGGTGTAGTGAATGAAGAATTAATGCGACCTATTTTGGAGATTGACATTCTCTTCCATTATGAAAAATGATCCCACAAATAAAATCACCTTGCTGTTTCAGAAAATGTAATAGCTGGAAGTAATTAATGAAATACCGTGTAGTTGCTGCTTGGCAGAGCAAGCAGGAATCATAGAGCAGGATTTTCTAATAAGGTAATTTAAACTCATTTTCAAGGATGAGGAGGACTGAACTCTAAAGGACTTGTTGATACAGTTCCACCTGGCCTTGACAGTATCCCGAGTGATCTGCTACCCAAGGCATATGGTGCATGTTTATACCACTCCGTCTCAGAGTGTCCATAAGTTAAGGCTGCTCACTTGTGCTTAAGAAAGTAAAATAAGGAATTTGCTCTGAAAAATCCTAATAAGTTTTTCAAACCCTTCCTCTGCACATCTAGCTATTTACCAGAAACACAGAGTCCCGAGAGATGAATTCTGTAAACAGCAAAATGCTAACCACTCTTCTTTAACAGGCTGACTTTTTCAGAACTTATATAGAACACATAGAGTGAAGTTTCTTTTTTTTTTAATTATTTTAATTTTTTGGCCTCTTTTATTGATTTTTTTATCCATTTATTTTTATCCATCTTTATTCTTTAGCATGTGTGGGCTTTCCATCGCAGTGGCCCCTCTCGCTGCAGAACTCTGGCTCAAGGCACATAGGTCAGAGCGCTGGCTTGAAATTGGACACATGGGTTACCGAATCGGTGCCCCTTGCACTGCAAGGCAGACTCCTTACCCACTGGGCCACCAGGGAAGCCCAAGAGTGCAGTTTTAATTAAGAGGGTGGGATTGACATACACAGTAGTATATATGAAATAGATGTCAGCAGGAATCTACTGTATGGCACAGGAAACAATGCTCTGTGATAGCCTATATGGGAAAAGAAGCTGAAAAAGAATATGTGTATATACATATGTATACATATATATGTATTGTATTATATAATGAAACCTATGTGGGAAAAGAAACTGAAAAAGAATATATATATGATATACATACGTAATATATATATCTGAATCACTTCGTTGTAATCTGAAATGAACACAACATTGTAAAGCAACTATATTTCAACATAAAATAAAAATATTGAAAAAAAGAGTGCATGGATTAGAACTATCACATCACTTTGCAAGTCTTCAATCTTGCAAATTTATTGCAATGCGTCCACAGAAATCTCTGTATGTTCCTTTTTTAATTTTGGCCTCTTTTATTGGTTTATTTATTTACTTATTTTCATCTATCTTTATTCTTTGGCCTGTGTGGGCCTCCCATCGCAGTGGCCTCTCCTGGTTGCATAGCACTGACTCTGGGCACATGCACTCCAGAGCGCTGGCTCCTAATTGGACATGCCAGCCCAGCTGCTCTGCGACACATGGGATCTTCCCAGGTCAGGGATCGAACTGGCATCCCTTGTACTGCAAGGTGGACTCTTTACCCACTGGACCACCAAGGAAGCCCTGTATGCTCCTTTTTGACCAGTTTGGGAGAGGAGGTAGTCCACCTTTTTAAGACTTGCTATCTATGCTATCTAATTTGTGGGCAGCTTCCCTAGCCTCATATATAACATGAGGATAATAATACGATCTGTCCCACAGAGCTGTATAAATTCGACCATATTAAATGTATAGTGGTTTCCACAATGACCACATATCCTGAACACCAACTCAATGGTACTTGTGTTATTGTTTTTCTTTTTCAAACTGAATTATGTGAATTTGAGAGAACAAGATAAGTGCTCTGGGAGAAGGAAAGAAAACTACTGTTCATTGGGTGGATATTATGTGCTCAGTGGCTTAAGTGGCTTGCAGATGTCATCTCACTTTTTGGCTAAAAAGTAGTATTTCAGTCATAGGCAAAGGCTGAGCCTATATATTACTTATAAATTCAAAAGGGTTTTTAACAAAATAAGAAATCTGGTTAATGTTAAAATGAACACCTCACTTTCTGCTATTATTTCAACCCTAATGGTTTTGACCTAAGGTTAAGTTTAAGAGAGGGATAAAAAAAGCTCCTATGTTTTTCAAGTCTCCTGTGTTAGTGACGATGGTAAGATCAAGTGATTATTATGACCTTTGCTTGGGTAAATATAGGCAAGTTAGTTACCCAAGCAAACGTCTCTAAAGTGGAAGTCTCTAAAATGGCGTAGTTTAAGCAAGTCTTGGGCTGTTGCCTGTGAGGAAGGAGTATGCTTTTTGGTTGTATTAGCAATTGCAGTTTTCTGATGGCTTTGTTAGACGCTTCAAGTGTTTCTTACTGGGAAGGTATAATTGGAGCCCCTCTGTTTTGCATCTTCAAATGTATCTTTGAATGGCCACCTGAGAAAGCATTTAGCAGAAACAACTTCTTAATGGATTTTTTCATTATTCTGGGTTTACTTCTAAAGCAAAAATAATCACATATATTTCCAAAGTGCTTTTCAACCCCACATACTGCAGAGCTTTTTACAAAATAAATGCAATTCTGAAATCACCTGTCCCATCAAAACTATGCTGTCTCTCGTGTAGAGTACAGGCAGCGGGAAGGGAAAGGAATAATTCAGAGAGGATTCCAGGATAAGACTGGCCTTGAGGGGATGAAGAACAGGGACATAGACTTGTTTCTGTTGGAAATGCTGATCACTGGGTCTCCAAGCTGAACGTGAATGGGTACTCCAGGGTTGAAGTATGCATTCTGCTCTGGGCTGGAGGTCAGTCCCACATTCATGGAGAACCTTTGCCAACCAGGCCAGGAGACAGGTTTCGTTTCAGAGAAGTGTACAAACTGGACTGAAGAAGAGTCAGAGGAATTAGTTGCTTCAAATAAAAACATATCATTTCTTTGTATTCCTCTTTCTCTCCTGATTACCAAAACCATAAAGTAGCATTGTTTTTAAAATGTTGTAAAAGTGAGTCACATACTATGCACACTGCTACACCAATTCCTTTTCGGTAAAATTGTGTTTGAGATTCCTTTAGGCTTTGGATATAGAGGTAGTTCATGTACTTCTACTTGTTAGTAGTATTGTGGAAATACCCTGCCATTTATTTTATCCACACATACACATACCCTCTCTGTTCACCTAAGGTTGTGTGTAAAGTATAATGGCATGGAAGTTAAATATGTCACCTTATAAAATGCACAATGTGAGTTTCAAGTCGTTTTATTTGGTCAAAATGAAGATTATAGCCTGGAGACAGCATTTCAGGTAGCTCTGAGAAACTGCTCCAAAGAGGTAGGGGAGATCAGTATATATGTGATTTTGGTGAAGGGAGAGTACTTGCAATCAAGCACATATTTTATTTTGCAGAAGATTTCTGCTAGTCACAAGGAGCAGTCATCACCATGAAGGAGTTTAGTGCTTTTCTAGATATGAGAAGATACAAGAATTGGAGTCATAAAATTGGCTCCTGGAATATCTAACTATCTGAAGACCTGTTATTCCAGTTCCCCACCCACCTTCTGAGAGTGACAGAGTGCCTCATTTCTGTTCTCCACCCTGAACTCCTTCTAAGGGGTACTGAAAATCAGAAGGTGCAGTAGCACATGATTTCATCCTTGTAGACGTGGATGGCAAGTGGCAATTTGTAGCTGACAAATACATAAAGTGAATTTTATGTTTACCTAAAAAGGATAAAGTTACCTCTATGCCAAATCTGTAAGTGTATATGGTAAATAGCAGAATATCTATGAAACTGGGAACTTCATAATCAGATTGAACAGGGAGTTCTGTCAAAAAAGATTTTTCCTTTGGTGTTTGACTTGATGGCATAGAAGGAAATACACAGAGGAATTAGGCTGCCAACAGGTAAAAATTCAGTGGTGTGTGCATTTTTTGGTAGCCCCCTCATGAAAGCTGTCCCTCATTTTTTCTGTATACCTTCCTGTATATGTAAGGTGTATAGGATGTCTAATATATGTTAAAAATGGCAATAACTCACAAATAGGAAAGTAGCATCCCAGGTAACTATTTGTCCTGGGAAGAGACAGTAAACAAGAGAATAACTTATCCCTGATATGCTTCAAAAAGAACATTGAAACTACCAATTAAATACTAACAGCATTTGACTGAGACATGTCAGCATTCATAAAATCTAATTATATCCTGATGAGTACTCAAGGTGTATTTTCAGTGAAAAAACATGTCATTTCATATTTAGAAATGCTTTCTGTGATGTCGTTTAAAGAAGCTTTGTTTTATTTTTCTACATTGCCACCACGTGTAAATTTTACTCCTGTAGGTTTTTAGTTGTCTTCTGACTGTTTCTTTGGATGAAGCCTATGCTCATTCAGTCAGGAAAATGGAAATGCTGAGTTTTGTTGTTGTTGTTTAGTGGCTGAATTGTCTAACTCTTTTATGACCCTGTAGACTGTTCTCTGACAGGCTTCTCTGTCTGTGGGATTCTCCAGGCAAGAATACTGGAGGAGGTTACCATTTCCTTCTCCAGAGGAGCTTTCTGACCTGGGGATCGAACCTGTGCCTCCTGCATTAGCAGACAGATTCTTTACTACTGAGCTACCTGGGAAGTTCTCTTGCTGAGTTTTATAAATTCTGGAATATCTAACTATCTGAAGACCTGTTATTCCAGTTCCCCACCCACCTTCTGAGAGTGCAGAGTGCCTCATTTCTGTTCTCCACCCTGAACTCCTTCTAAGGGGTACTGAAAATCAGAAGGTGCAGTAGCACATGATTTCATCCTTGTAGACGTGGATGGCAAGTGGCAATTTGTAGCTGACAAATACATAAAGTGAATTTTATGTTTACCTAAAAAGGATAAAGTTACCTCTATGCCAAATCTGTAAGTGTATATGGTAAATAGCAGAATATCTATGAAACTGGGAACTTCATAATCAGATTGAACAGGGAGTTCTGTCAAAAAAGATTTTTCCTTTGGTGTTTGACTTGATGGCATAGAAGGAAATACACAGAGGAATTAGGCTGCCAACAGGTAAAAATTCAGTGGTGTGTGCATTTTTTGGTAGCCCCCTCATGAAAGCTGTCCCTCATTTTTTCTGTATACCTTCCTGTATATGTAAGGTGTATAGGATGTCTAATATATGTTAAAAATGGCAATAACTCACAAATAGGAAAGTAGCATCCCAGGTAACTATTTGTCCTGGGAAGAGACAGTAAACAAGAGAATAACTTATCCCTGATATGCTTCAAAAAGAACATTGAAACTACCAATTAAATACTAACAGCATTTGACTGAGACATGTCAGCATTCATAAAATCTAATTATATCCTGATGAGTACTCAAGGTGTATTTTCAGTGAAAAAACATGTCATTTCATATTTAGAAATGCTTTCTGTGATGTCGTTTAAAGAAGCTTTGTTTTATTTTTCTACATTGCCACCACGTGTAAATTTTACTCCTGTAGGTTTTTAGTTGTCTTCTGACTGTTTCTTTGGATGAAGCCTATGCTCATTCAGTCAGGAAAATGGAAATGCTGAGTTTTGTTGTTGTTGTTTAGTGGCTGAATTGTCTAACTCTTTTATGACCCTGTAGACTGTTCTCTGACAGGCTTCTCTGTCTGTGGGATTCTCCAGGCAAGAATACTGGAGGAGGTTACCATTTCCTTCTCCAGAGGAGCTTTCTGACCTGGGGATCGAACCTGTGCCTCCTGCATTAGCAGACAGATTCTTTACTACTGAGCTACCTGGGAAGTTCTCTTGCTGAGTTTTATACAGACTAATAAAATGAAAAGATTAACCAGGTGGATAGCTATTTTTGAACAAAATTTCTAATGTAAATAAGTACTTGTATAAAAAAAGTATAAATCGTAAGGGTTTAACAATGGATTGTCACTAAATCGACATATTGATGTAACTCCGTTTGAACTTTAGACGTATATATAATCTCTTGCTCCTCACAGAGTCATTCCCTTTCCTGTTCCTCTCCTGACTGCCAACAATATGAATTAATTTTGGCTGTTTTTAAAATTTTATAAAAATAGAGTTGTGTTCTTTGTATTATTTTTAATCAACTTCCAGGTTTTGAATAGAGCTGTAGTTAATTCAGTTACACTGGTGAATGACATATGTTGTATGAGTATACCATAATTTATTAATGGCAAGTAGTAATTTGAGAACATGGTGTAGCCACTTTATTGTGATCTACACAAAGGCTTTAGCATAATCAGTGAAACAGAAGTAAATGTTTTTCAGGAATTCCTTTGCTTACTCTATGATCCAATGGAAGCTGGCAATTTGATAAGTATTATAAAGAAAAGTTAATTTGCTATTGAAGAAGATAGATTATGGTGAAGTCACAAGGGGAAGAAGCTCTTTTTCTAGGAAATATCTCTTTAAGGAAATATTATATGACCATCAGATTTGAATGTGGTGAGGGAATTAAGTGAGTGAAAATTGATTCATTTGGGTTGTACTCTGAGCAGTAGTATGAGTTTGGAGTAATATGATTAAGAGAGTAATATGATAAGATATGTGTTTTTAAAAAATGATTCAGGGTGGTGGATGAAGAAAGACCTGAGGAGATGAGTGAAAACAAAAGAGACCACTGGGAAGGACAGGTGAGTGATGATGGTGACTTGACATGGGTTGTAGTGGTGCAGGCGGTGGAGGGCCACCCATTCAAGACACCTGCAGGTCAGCTGCAAATAGGTGCTGAAGGCTGGGTTGTACGGTTGGGGAAATGGAAGTTACCAAGGATGCCTTTTGTGTTTAAAGCCTCAGCATATGAGTGATTGGGACTTTCATTTACTGACATGTAGAAAACTGAGAGAAGAGAAGGTCTGGAGTGGGCCGGAAGGCTAGAGTTCTCTTTTGAAAAGGTTAAGCCTGGGTAATTTATTAGACATTAAAGTGGAAATGTTGAGTAGGCAGTTGTATGCATGAGTCTAGAGTATTGGTGAGAGGTCAGGGCTAAGATGTGAATATGGGAATCATTTCAAATGAACAGATTGGAATTTATTAAAAAGACTGATGAGCGATTCACCATAGAAAAGCAAGGAGGAGAGGAGATGACAGTAAATGCTGGGACACTCCAGTATTTAGATGTTTGGAGGAGGGAATTACAGTAAAGGACACTAAAATCCAGTGGATCATCAGATTGGAAGAGAACACGGAGTGCTTTCTTAGAAACCAACCGAAGAACATATTTAAGAAAGGAAGGGAGCAAGCAGTTGCATCAGATGTTGAAAGGTCAAGTAAAATGAGACTGGAAGTTGAACATGGTGTTTGGAAAGCTTGGGACATCCACAGGACTGGTTTCAATGTAGCAATGAGATCAGACCCATCTTGGTGTGGGCTGGAGAGAATGTGAGGAAGCCTAGCCAAGGATAGACTAATTTCATGAAGTTTTGCAATAAAGAGGTAGAGAGCTAAGGTAATAGCTGGAAGAGTTCATGGGGTTTATGTACTTTTCTAGGAAATATCTCTTTAAGGAAATATTATATGACCATCAGATTTGAATGTGGTGAGGGAATTAAGTGAGTGAAAATTGATTCATTTGGGTTGTACTCTGAGCAGTAGTATGAGTTTGGAGTAATATGATTAAGAGAGTAATATGATAAGATATGTGTTTTTAAAAAATGATTCAGGGTGGTGGATGAAGAAAGACCTGAGGAGATGAGTGAAAACAAAAGAGACCACTGGGAAGGACAGGTGAGTGATGATGGTGACTTGACATGGGTTGTAGTGGTGCAGGCGGTGGAGGGCCACCCATTCAAGACACCTGCAGGTCAGCTGCAAATAGGTGCTGAAGGCTGGGTTGTACGGTTGGGGAAATGGAAGTTACCAAGGATGCCTTTTGTGTTTAAAGCCTCAGCATATGAGTGATTGGGACTTTCATTTACTGACATGTAGAAAACTGAGAGAAGAGAAGGTCTGGAGTGGGCCGGAAGGCTAGAGTTCTCTTTTGAAAAGGTTAAGCCTGGGTAATTTATTAGACATTAAAGTGGAAATGTTGAGTAGGCAGTTGTATGCATGAGTCTAGAGTATTGGTGAGAGGTCAGGGCTAAGATGTGAATATGGGAATCATTTCAAATGAACAGATTGGAATTTATTAAAAAGACTGATGAGCGATTCACCATAGAAAAGCAAGGAGGAGAGGAGATGACAGTAAATGCTGGGACACTCCAGTATTTAGATGTTTGGAGGAGGGAATTACAGTAAAGGACACTAAAATCCAGTGGATCATCAGATTGGAAGAGAACACGGAGTGCTTTCTTAGAAACCAACCGAAGAACATATTTAAGAAAGGAAGGGAGCAAGCAGTTGCATCAGATGTTGAAAGGTCAAGTAAAATGAGACTGGAAGTTGAACATGGTGTTTGGAAAGCTTGGGACATCCACAGGACTGGTTTCAATGTAGCAATGAGATCAGACCCATCTTGGTGTGGGCTGGGGAGAGAATGTGAGGAAGCCTAGCCAAGGATAGACTAATTTCATGAAGTTTTGCAATAAAGAGAGGTAGAGAGCTAAGGTAATAGCTGGAAGAGTTCATGGGGTTTATGTACTTTTCTAAATGGAAGAAATAACAAAATATTTGTGTGCTGATGAAACTGATTCAGTGAAGATGATAATTCCGGGAAAGATAATGAAAGGGAAACAAAATATAGATTTTAAAGAAAAACAGAATTAGCAAGGTTAGCTCGACTATGGTGGACACTAGCCAAAAGGAAATGATACATAGAACTTTCACTGTCTGAAACTAAGAAAGTACTTTTTCCTGACCTTTAGAAACATTATTTCCCAAAATATAAATCATAGATCTTGTATTTTCTTAATGGCCGTGTTTGTACATGTGTATAAAAGGACAAAACATTTAGATGTTCATGATCAAGAGATTCTGTTCCTGCTCTAAACATTTACTCACACTGTCCAAAGCTTATTTTCTCTGTAGTTATCCATAAAGCCAAAGAGTTTTCTAAGTAGTGGAATCATTGTAAAGAGCATTCCATCAAACAAACTAGTGAAAGAAGGACATTTCAACTGGCATTTTAGGGTTACCTCAATTTTTTTTCTTGGTTTAGAAACATTAATAGTTTAGCAACAGTTCAGAGCTATATTCCCATTTAATGCCTCAACATATACTACATTCTCCTAAGCAACTAAACTGAAGTCTTTTTTCTCAGTGCTACCCCAATTTCTTCCCCAAACAACCGTGTCACTAGCTAGTTCATCAGTTTATACAATTGTGAATGTTTACTAGAATTCTTCCCTTGTTGCTTTTCAGAAGCAAGCTAGAAGGAATCTGTGTGTGTCCTCTTTTTCTTCCTCTTACTTCTGTAGTCTTTTATGTTTGTGCATAGAATAGTAGGCAGTATGTCTTCTGAGATTTTTAAACTCTTTCATCAGCATGTTTCCTACATTTGGGGGGCTCTGTTGTCAAGATAAAAAGGAACAGTGGAGTTATGCTTTCTTAGAAACCAACCGAAGAACATAGTTAAGAAAGGAAGGGAGCAAGCAGTTGCATCAGATGTTGAAAGGTCAAGTAAAATGAGACTGGAAGTTGAACATGGTGTTTGGAAAGCTTGGGACATCCACAGGACTGGTTTCAATGTAGCAATGAGATCAGACCCATCTTGGTGTGGGCTGGGGAGAGAATGTGAGGAAGCCTAGCCAAGGATAGACTAATTTCATGAAGTTTTGCAATAAAGAGAGGTAGAGAGCTAAGGTAATAGCTGGAAGAGTTCATGGGGTTTATGTACTTTTCTAAATGGAAGAAATAACAAAATATTTGTGTGCTGATGAAACTGATTCAGTGAAGATGATAATTCCGGGAAAGATAATGAAAGGGAAACAAAATATAGATTTTTAAAGAAAAACAGAATTAGCAAGGTTAGCTCGACTATGGTGGACACTAGCCAAAAGGAAATGATACATAGAACTTTCACTGTCTGAAACTAAGAAAGTACTTTTTCCTGACCTTTAGAAACATTATTTCCCAAAATATAAATCATAGATCTTGTATTTTCTTAATGGCCGTGTTTGTACATGTGTATAAAAGGACAAAACATTTAGATGTTCATGATCAAGAGATTCTGTTCCTGCTCTAAACATTTACTCACACTGTCCAAAGCTTATTTTCTCTGTAGTTATCCATAAAGCCAAAGAGTTTTCTAAGTAGTGGAATCATTGTAAAGAGCATTCCATCAAACAAACTAGTGAAAGAAGGACATTTCAACTGGCATTTTAGGGTTACCTCAATTTTTTCTTGGTTTAGAAACATTAATAGTTTAGCAACAGTTCAGAGCTATATTCCCATTTAATGCCTCAACATATACTACATTCTCCTAAGCAACTAAACTGAAGTCTTTTTTCTCAGTGCTACCCCAATTTCTTCCCCAAACAACCGTGTCACTAGCTAGTTCATCAGTTTATACAATTGTGAATGTTTACTAGAATTCTTCCCTTGTTGCTTTTCAGAAGCAAGCTAGAAGGAATCTGTGTGTGTCCTCTTTTTCTTCCTCTTACTTCTGTAGTCTTTTATGTTTGTGCATAGAATAGTAGGCAGTATGTCTTCTGAGATTTTTAAACTCTTTCATCAGCATGTTTCCTACATTTGGGGGGCTCTGTTGTCAAGATAGAAAAGGAACAGTGTAAGCAGTGGAGTTATTCCTTGTTCTATAAATAAAGACAATTAATAAAGTTTAATTTTGTACAAATATGAAGAGGAAAACATATACAAGACAAAAATGGCTTTTCTCAGCAGTGCTTACAGCATGTATGATAAGACCTTCTTTTCAAATATCAAACAATGAACATCAGCTATCTAGACAGATTTTTGTGTTTTTTTTTTTAAACAAAATAGTTCTGCTGAATGTTTGTATTTCTTGCAATTTTGCACGTATGATTAATTTTGTGCTTTCTGTGCTTGGTGTAATGAACGTCGGTCTTGTACTGTGCATTTTTAAACACTTTTGTTTAAAAGTGTGCAGCACTTTCTGAGTTTGACAGCCTTGTAGTCCATTGTGCCACTTGAACCTGTCTATGACAAATACGTGGCCACTTCTGCTTCACAACTAGGAAACTGAGGCTGGGGTGGAGGAAGTGACAGCCCGCAGCCTGGTTGGGTATGAAACCCGAGTGCTCTGCTGTTAACCTTGTGGGCTTTCTCTCTTGCTGGACCCCTCTCTAGACACCTTTGCTTCCTGGTTAAGCTGAATACAACTTCTGAAGGTCAGACTTGTGCAGGATGATATAAAAGTGTTGTTTCTTTGTAAACTTTAAAGAATGAAAAACTGAGCCTCTTTTAATTTCACTGTCAATATCCTTTTCAGTAGTTTGTTTAAACATATATGCGGGTGATCGATGCAAACTGAATTTATTGTGGCAGTCATCTTGCAATGTATAGGAAAATCAAATCATTATGTTATATACCTGCAGCAAATATAGTGTTGTGTGTTGATTCTGTCCATCCCTCCCTGCCTCTGTGTGTGTATATGTGTGTATGAATGATGTTTAGTATGAGCCAGGCCTTGTTTGAGTTTCTGAATGCAACATGGAGAAAAAGAGTTCTGGCTCTTGTGAACTCTGCAGTCCAATTGTAGGGCTTTCTTCAATGTAGAGTGAGTTATTAAATTCTTTTGGGATCAGTTGAAGAGAGATTTTTGCCAATGCCTTGCTTTGGAAAGTCTTTTGTATTATATAGGCTGCTGAGTTGACTTTGTCAATGGCCCCAGTGAAGCTCTTTCATGAAATTTCTAAAAGAGTATACAATTGCAATAATTGGAACATGGAATCATTGATCATCTTCATAGCTGAAGAGGAAAACATAAAGACAAAATGGCTTTTCTCAGCAGTGCTTACAGCATGTATGATAAGACCTTCTTTTCAAATATCAAACAATGAACATCAGCTATCTAGACAGATTTTTGTGTTTTTTTTTTTAAACAAAATAGTTCTGCTGAATGTTTGTATTTCTTGCAATTTTGCACGTATGATTAATTTTGTGCTTTCTGTGCTTGGTGTAATGAACGTCGGTCTTGTACTGTGCATTTTTAAACACTTTTGTTTAAAAGTGTGCAGCACTTTCTGAGTTTGACAGCCTTGTAGTCCATTGTGCCACTTGAACCTGTCTATGACAAATACGTGGCCACTTCTGCTTCACAACTAGGAAACTGAGGCTGGGGTGGAGGAAGTGACAGCCCGCAGCCTGGTTGGGTATGAAACCCGAGTGCTCTGCTGTTAACCTTGTGGGCTTTCTCTCTTGCTGGACCCCTCTCTAGACACCTTTGCTTCCTGGTTAAGCTGAATACAACTTCTGAAGGTCAGACTTGTGCAGGATGATATAAAAGTGTTGTTTCTTTGTAAACTTTAAAGAATGAAAAACTGAGCCTCTTTTAATTTCACTGTCAATATCCTTTTCAGTAGTTTGTTTAAACATATATGCGGGTGATCGATGCAAACTGAATTTATTGTGGCAGTCATCTTGCAATGTATAGGAAAATCAAATCATTATGTTATATACCTGCAGCAAATATAGTGTTGTGTGTTGATTCTGTCCATCCCTCCCTGCCTCTGTGTGTGTATATGTGTGTATGAATGATGTTTAGTATGAGCCAGGCCTTGTTTGAGTTTCTGAATGCAACATGGAGAAAAAGAGTTCTGGCTCTTGTGAACTCTGCAGTCCAATTGTAGGGCTTTCTTCAATGTAGAGTGAGTTATTAAATTCTTTTGGGATCAGTTGAAGAGAGATTTTTGCCAATGCCTTGCTTTGGAAAGTCTTTTGTATTATATAGGCTGCTGAGTTGACTTTGTCAATGGCCCCAGTGAAGCTCTTTCATGAAATTTCTAAAAGAGTATACAATTGCAATAATTGGAACATGGAATCATTGATCATCTTCATAGCTGACTAGGTTGCTTTTTATAAAAGGCGTGGGTGGTATTGCTGTTGAAAAGCTTGAGGACCAGGGTGGTCAAGAGCTTTAAAGAAACTGTGTGAAAACCATTTTGGTTTACATACTGTACTAAATCAAGATATGATGCTTACAAAATATCTAGTAGTATGTAATACTTATTGTCAGGTTTATGATGAATACTTCAAAAAAAACATTTCATCTGATTCTTGGAAGAAAACTTTATTATACCTTTTAAAATTAAGCAACTGAGCCTTAGAGAGATTAGTTTATCTGGGAAGTGTCAGAGCTAGCATTTGAGTCTAGGAGGTCTAATTCCTTAGCTTTTTCTTTAACCACTATGTTATAAGGGCCTACCTTGGAAATTATAGGTTTGGTTCCAGAGTATTGCAGTAAAGTGAATACTGCAAGATAGTCATGTGAATTTTTGGATTTCCCATGCATATAAAAGTTATGTTTAAATTATACTATAGTCCATTGTGTGTGCAATACGATTATGTATAAAAATGTACATAGCTTAACAAACTTAACTACTAAACTATGCTAACCATCATCTATGCCTTCAGCAAGACATATAGAAACTGAAAGATCACTGATAACTGATGACCATAACAAATATAATAATCATGAAGAAGTTTGAAATATTGTGAGGGTAGCCAAAGTATAACACAGAGGCACAAAGTGAGCAAATACTCTTGGAAAAATAGCTCTGATAAACTTGACGGTGGGCTGCCACAAGCCTTCAATCTGTAAAAATATGCAGGATCAGTGAAAAACTGCGGTGTCTGGGAAGTGTAGTCAAGTAGAATGCAATAAAGTCTGGTCTGTGATACTCCTAGGGAAAGACGCTTGAAACCTTGTGTGATCAGGTAGATGTAGGGTGCATGGTAGGTTTGGCTTCCCTGAGAAGCTTGGAGAAGTTAAGAAAGCCCAAGTTACCTCAGTGTATGGCAGAATCCTGCCTCCTTTGTCTTCACTATTGTCTTCATCCTCTCTCTCCAGGCAGTTCAGGAAGTAGTCTGAAAGACTGTTGCAATCCAATGGAAAGCTCTTAAGATTAAAAGCATCTCCACCTTTTGAAATTCCAGTCTCTTTATTTCAAAAAAATCTGTGATGGGTACAAGGCAGTGAGTTAAAAGGCGTGGGTGGTATTGCTGTTGAAAAGCTTGAGGACCAGGGTGGTCAAGAGCTTAAAAACAAAACCATTTTGGTTTACATACTGTACTAAATCAAGATATGATGCTTACAAAATATCTAGTAGTATGTAATACTTATTGTCAGGTTTATGATGAATACTTCAAAAAAAACATTTCATCTGATTCTTGGAAGAAAACTTTATTATACCTTTTAAAATTAAGCAACTGAGCCTTAGAGAGATTAGTTTATCTGGGAAGTGTCAGAGCTAGCATTTGAGTCTAGGAGGTCTAATTCCTTAGCTTTTTCTTTAACCACTATGTTATAAGGGCCTACCTTGGAAATTATAGGTTTGGTTCCAGAGTATTGCAGTAAAGTGAATACTGCAAGATAGTCATGTGAATTTTTGGATTTCCCATGCATATAAAAGTTATGTTTAAATTATACTATAGTCCATTGTGTGTGCAATACGATTATGTATAAAAATGTACATAGCTTAACAAACTTAACTACTAAACTATGCTAACCATCATCTATGCCTTCAGCAAGACATATAGAAACTGAAAGATCACTGATAACTGATGACCATAACAAATATAATAATCATGAAGAAGTTTGAAATATTGTGAGGGTAGCCAAAGTATAACACAGAGGCACAAAGTGAGCAAATACTCTTGGAAAAATAGCTCTGATAAACTTGACGGTGGGCTGCCACAAGCCTTCAATCTGTAAAAATATGCAGGATCAGTGAAAAACTGCGGTGTCTGGGAAGTGTAGTCAAGTAGAATGCAATAAAGTCTGGTCTGTGATACTCCTAGGGAAAGACGCTTGAAACCTTGTGTGATCAGGTAGATGTAGGGTGCATGGTAGGTTTGGCTTCCCTGAGAAGCTTGGAGAAGTTAAGAAAGCCCAAGTTACCTCAGTGTATGGCAGAATCCTGCCTCCTTTTGTTTTCACTATTGTGTTAATACTCTCTCTCCAGGCAGTTCAGGAAGTAGTCTGAAAGACTGTTGCAATCCAATGGAAAGCTCTTAAGATTAAAAGCATCTCCACCTTTTGAAATTCCAGTCTCTTTATTTCAAAAAAATCTGTGATGGGTACAACCCCCTTTGGAAGTTTTTATAATTACATATGAATGAGGCCTTAACAATAGTCAAATCCGACCTCTAGTACTTGTTTTTTTCTTCCTCCAGCTTGTTAGGGGAGGATGAAGGTCTGATTTTGCCTTTCCAGGCGTCACTTTGGAAACTGACTTAAAATCTTACAAAAATCTCTGTAAGTCTTGCTTCTATCTCTTCACACAATCCATTGTTGAAAAGGGTGAGCTATCATGCATTTTATTGGCAAGAATGGGCAAGTTTGGGTTCAGTGAATTGTACAAGGCACTTTGTCTATGTAATCTCATTCATGTTTTCAACCTTTACTATCTTCTGAACAAGGCCTAATTGACGTTCAATGATACAGTATCTAATTAATCCCTGTAAAAGGACTTTACTTTTTCATAGTCAGCCATGTTTAAAAATGCTTCATAAATCATGGAGAGAAAGCTTGCTGTATTTGGAGGTCTTCATCAAAAGCTCAGTGTCGTTTCTGTTGAGATCTTGTTCAAGGTTGGGATAAAAAACAAGTACAAATTTTGAGGAGTTAAATGACATGATAACTTTGTTATGTTTCTCTATTTAAACTCAATAAGGAGCATATGTGTGTGTGTGTGTGTGTGTGTGTGTGTGTGTGTGTGTATTTTCCCCTTATCCTTATAAAGCATGTACAACATTTGATCACATACTTAGCCTGAGCAAAGCTTTAACATTTTCTTCCTAAAAGTGAAGACTCTGACCAAAACCAAACTATTAGATTTCAGTAGTCCAATAAAACAATGAAAACCTGCTTGGAATTTGGAAAAAAAATGTTCTAAGTTGCTCTTGAATCAAGAAGATATAAAACACTGAAGTTATAAATGTTTGAGCAATTAATTCAAATGAGCCCTTGTCATTGAGAAATCTCCATGAATGTGAATAGAGCTGCCCTCAGAGCAACATTCATGCCCTTAAACTTTTTAATTACTTTAATACAAATGAATCAAGCACCTCACTTAGAAAACTAGGAAAAAGAAAAACAAAGGAAACCACAAGTGAAAGAGGAGAGCAGAAATGAACAAATATAGGACAGAAATTGATATATTAAAAAAAAAACCTACTCTGAAAACTTATTAAATCACTGGACTTAATCATACAACCAAAAAAAAAAAAAAAGGTTTTTAAAGATTTATTTAGGAGGAGGAGCCAAGATGGCGGAGGAATGAGGGGAAGATTTCACCAGCTCCCCAACAAAATCACCAGAACTAATCAAGGAAAGAACCACCACCAACAAACCAGCCGCTAGACGACAGAAGAATTCCATAGGTCCGCGAGAGTAGAAGAGTGAACAGCCAGAAATTTCCCGGAGCTAGGGTTCTAAGAATCCTCTATCCTAACCCCCACGCCAGACCGCACTGACGGAGAGCGCGCCAGCAAGTGCCCTAAAAGGGGGCCTAAGCAGAGCCTCGGGGGAGAAAGGGCAGCGATCAGCGTGAAAACTCCAAGAATCCGCCCGGATCGCCGGCAGAAATTAAGACACTGCGAAGATAGGATACCGGAGCAGGGCCGAGCAGAACGCGCTTGCTGCCTAGTGACCTCAGGCCGGACGGAAGGAGACGGGAGGGAGCGCCCAGTGTGAGGATCGCAACGCTTGGCCGCAGGGCGAAAATCGCGACTTTCCGCCTGGCACGGGGTGAGTTCAAACACTCCTAGTGGGAAGTCGCCCACAGATTGCTGACCAGGGACCGGGCTCAAGTCAGACGGGGAAGCTTGTGCCTGCCTTTGGGACTTGGAGGCGCAACCGGCAGTGCGCGCGTGCCAGTGGCGGAGGAGCCCCTGCACCCCCATAGCTACACCCGCAGCGGAGGAAGTCGGGAGAAGGGCAGGTATCAGAGGCTATCTGCAGATGCGCTGCAGAGCCAGGATGCCCCCGCCCAACACGGGATTGTGCGCGTGCCACGGCCCCCCGCCCGACGAATTGGGATCAGCCCGCGCTCCCGCCCAACCCGGGACAGCGAGCGCACCGCGGAAAAGGCTGCATCATCAAGACAACACCATCGAGAACAGACTGGCTTCCAGACAGATGAGAGGATAAAAACCAGGGACAGTATTTAGCTTTTTTGTTTATCTGTTGCGGATGGTTCTGCTTATTCATTTGATTGGTCAGGTTTGGGTTTTTTTTTTTTTTTTCCTCTCTCTCTCTTTGGTCTCTTCTTATTAAGTTTCTCCTCCCTTTTTTTTAAATTTTTTTTTTGATTTTTAATTATTAATTTTTTTATTATTAATTTTTTTAAATTTTAATTCTTGAACTTCTAATTTTCTTTCCTCTTTCCCACTCCTTCCTCCCTCTATGTTCTAAATCTAAAACTTTCTCCTATATACCACTACCCCCTAGATGAATATTTCCTACCTTCCTGTCTCCACTATTCTCTCCCAGCTGCACTAAACAATACAACACACTAATCTTGGCTACATAACCCTATAAAATCCTTCCAAGTTGAATCTATTCCTTCTCATTACCCATACATTTTCCACCTTCTCACCCCCAACACATGTCTTAGTTAAAAATTGCTTTCAATGACGAAATAGTCCAAGCCAGGACCTTACCCAAGATCTATTTGTCCAGGCACTATTCTAATTAACTCAGAGCTTAACGGGCAAGTACCATCTTTGATTGTGTTGTCTGCCAGGAAAATTTCCTATGCTTTGTCACTGTAAGACTGGTTAGATGTGGTTATTGCTGTGTATGTATGTATATCTTATGACTAGGTTAGAAAATATCTGCATGCTTTTATGACTGTCACCCATTAGGGACACACCTCTTGCTCCTCAGATGCTAGTATTTGAACTAATATCACGGAACACCATAGCAAACCAGGCATAGAGCCTACATCCCCTGACCAATCATCAAACCAAGGATCCTCGAACTAGAAGCCCTGATTCCAAGACCCCACACTATCAAAGAACATACAACACTAGAGATGAAACGACAGAGAAACACTGCACAAATGAAGGACCAAGCTAGAGAATCACAGCCTCAAATGACAGAGGAGGAGATAGACAAATTATCTGAAAGAGAATTCAGAAAAACTATTCTAATGAGGATGCAAAACACCGAAAACAGAATATTAGAGGAAATTAATGCATTGAGAAAAGACATGCAGGAAATGAAAAATAAGCAAATAGAGACCACCAACTCAATTGCTGAACTCAAAAATACGATAGAAGGCCTCAACAGTAGACTATCTGAGGCAGAAGAACGGATAAGCGTGCTGGAAGATAGACTGGTGGAAATAACTGGTGAGGAACAGAACAAAGCCGAAAGAATGAGAAGAACTGAGGATAGCCTCAGGGACCTATGGGACAATATCAAACGCACCAACATTAGAATTATAGGAGTCCCAGAAGAAGAAGAAGGGAAAAAAGGTTATGAAAATATTCTTGAAGAGGTTATTGTAGAAAACTTCCCCAGCATGGGAAAGGAAATAGTCAGCCATGTCCAAGAAGCACAAAGAGTTCCATACAGGAGAAACCCCAGAAGAAACACACCAAGGCACATTCTAATCAAACTAACACAGACTAAATGTAAAGACAGATTACTAAAAGCAGCTAGAAGCAAACAACAAATAACATATAAAGGAAACCCCATACGCCTAACTGCGGATCTCTCAACAGAAACCCTGCAGGCCAGAAGAGAATGGCAGGACACATTTAAACGGCTAAAGAGAATAACCTGCAACCACGAATTCTCTACCCAGCAAAAATCTCATTCAGAATCAGGAATCCAGAAGAGAATTGTACCACAAAACCAGCCCTACAACAAGTGCCAGGAAAATTCTATTTTGAGACTGGTTAGATGTGGTTATTGCTGTGTATGTATGTATATCTTATGACTAGGTTAGAAAATATCTGCATGCTTTTATGACTGTCACCCATTAGGGACACACCTCTTGCTCCTCAGATGCTAGTATTTGAACTAATATCACGGAACACCATAGCAAACCAGGCATAGAGCCTACATCCCCTGACCAATCATCAAACCAAGGATCCTCGAACTAGAAGCCCTGATTCCAAGACCCCACACTATCAAAGAACATACAACACTAGAGATGAAACGACAGAGAAACACTGCACAAATGAAGGACCAAGCTAGAGAATCACAGCCTCAAATGACAGAGGAGGAGATAGACAAATTATCTGAAAGAGAATTCAGAAAAACTATTCTAATGAGGATGCAAAACACCGAAAACAGAATATTAGAGGAAATTAATGCATTGAGAAAAGACATGCAGGAAATGAAAAATAAGCAAATAGAGACCACCAACTCAATTGCTGAACTCAAAAATACGATAGAAGGCCTCAACAGTAGACTATCTGAGGCAGAAGAACGGATAAGCGTGCTGGAAGATAGACTGGTGGAAATAACTGGTGAGGAACAGAACAAAGCCGAAAGAATGAGAAGAACTGAGGATAGCCTCAGGGACCTATGGGACAATATCAAACGCACCAACATTAGAATTATAGGAGTCCCAGAAGAAGAAGAAGGGAAAAAAGGTTATGAAAATATTCTTGAAGAGGTTATTGTAGAAAACTTCCCCAGCATGGGAAAGGAAATAGTCAGCCATGTCCAAGAAGCACAAAGAGTTCCATACAGGAGAAACCCCAGAAGAAACACACCAAGGCACATTCTAATCAAACTAACACAGACTAAATGTAAAGACAGATTACTAAAAGCAGCTAGAAGCAAACAACAAATAACATATAAAGGAAACCCCATACGTCTAACTGCGGATCTCTCAACAGAAACCCTGCAGGCCAGAAGAGAATGGCAGGACACATTTAAACGGCTAAAAGAGAATAACCTGCAACCACGAATTCTCTACCCAGCAAAAATCTCATTCAGAATCGATGGAGAAGTCAAAAGCTTCTCAGACAGACAAAAACTTAAAGAATTCTGTACCACAAAACCAGCCCTACAACAAGTGTTAAAGGGCCTGATATAGCCAATAAATACAAGAGTAGAAGAAGTCCTACAAATCAAACCCCAGACTTCTAAGAAGATGACAATAGGAACACTCGTATCAATAATTACTTTGAACGTAAATGGATTAAATGCTCCAACCAAACGACACAGGTTGGCTGAATGGATCAAGAAACATGACCCATATATATGCTGTTTACAAGAGACCCACTTCAGACCTAGAGACACTCATAGACTGAAACTGAAAGGCTGGAAAAAGATATTCCATGCAAATGGAAATCAAAAGAAAGCTGGAGTAGCAATCCTCATATCAGACAAAATAGATTTTAAAGTAAAGAAGATTCTAAGAGACAAGGCACGTCACTACATCATGATTAAAGGATCCATCCAAGAGGAAGACAAAACAGTCATGAACATCTATGCACCCAACACAGGGGCACCTCAATACATAAGACAGATACTTTCAGACTTAAAAGAAGAAATCAATAATAACACAGTAATAGTAGGAGACTTTAACACTCCTCTCACACCAATGGATAGATCATCTAAACAGAAAATTAATAAAGAAACACAAGCCTTAAATGCAGCACTAGAAAAGATGGACCTCATCGATATCTTTAGGACGTTCCATCCAAAAACAGAAGAATACACTTTCTTCTCAAGTGCTCACGGAACATTCTCCAGGATAGACCACATCTTGGGCCACAAATCTAACCTCAGTTAATTCAAGAAAACTGAAATTATATCAACCATCTTCTCAGACTAAATATAAAGACAGATTACTAAAAGCAGCTAGAAGCAAACAACAAATAACATATAAAGGAAACCCCATACGTCTAACTGCGGATCTCTCAACAGAAACCCTGCAGGCCAGAAGAGAATGGCAGGACACATTTAAACGGCTAAAAGAGAATAACCTGCAACCACGAATTCTCTACCCAGCAAAAATCTCATTCAGAATCGATGGAGAAGTCAAAAGCTTCTCAGACAGACAAAAACTTAAAGAATTCTGTACCACAAAACCAGCCCTACAACAAGTGTTAAAGGGCCTGATATAGCCAATAAATACAAGAGTAGAAGAAGTCCTACAAATCAAACCCCAGACTTCTAAGAAGATGACAATAGGAACACTCGTATCAATAATTACTTTGAACGTAAATGGATTAAATGCTCCAACCAAACGACACAGGTTGGCTGAATGGATCAAGAAACATGACCCATATATATGCTGTTTACAAGAGACCCACTTCAGACCTAGAGACACTCATAGACTGAAACTGAAAGGCTGGAAAAAGATATTCCATGCAAATGGAAATCAAAAGAAAGCTGGAGTAGCAATCCTCATATCAGACAAAATAGATTTTAAAGTAAAGAAGATTCTAAGAGACAAGGCACGTCACTACATCATGATTAAAGGATCCATCCAAGAGGAAGACAAAACAGTCATGAACATCTATGCACCCAACACAGGGGCACCTCAATACATAAGACAGATACTTTCAGACTTAAAAGAAGAAATCAATAATAACACAGTAATAGTAGGAGACTTTAACACTCCTCTCACACCAATGGATAGATCATCTAAACAGAAAATTAATAAAGAAACACAAGCCTTAAATGCAGCACTAGAAAAGATGGACCTCATCGATATCTTTAGGACGTTCCATCCAAAAACAGAAGAATACACTTTCTTCTCAAGTGCTCACGGAACATTCTCCAGGATAGACCACATCTTGGGCCACAAATCTAACCTCAGTTAATTCAAGAAAACTGAAATTATATCAACCATCTTCTCAGACCACAATGCAATGAGACTAGAGATCAACCACAGGAAAAAAACCTCTAAAAATACAAACACATGGCGATTAAACAACACTTACCTAAAAAACCAACTGATCACTGAGGAAATCAAAGGAGAAATTTAAAAATTCCTAGAAGAAAATGACAATGAATATACGACCGTGAAAAACTTATGGGATACTGCAAAAGAAGTCCTAAGGGGGAAGTTTATAGCAATACAATCCCACCTCAAGAAACTAGGAAAATATGAAGCAGATGACCTACCTAACCCTCCGCTTAAAACAGTTGGAAAAAGAAGAACAGAAACATCCCAAAGCCAGCAGAAGACGAGAAATTATAAAGACTAGAGCAGAAATAAATCAGAAAGAAATGAAAGAAGCTATAGTTCGAATAAATAAAACAAAAAGATGGTTCTTTGAAAAGGTAAACAAAATTGACAAGCCTCTGGCGAGACTCATCAAGAACAAGAGGGAGAAGAACCAGATCAACAAAATCAAAAACGAAAAAGGAGAGATTACAACAGATAATGCAGAAATCCAAAGGATTCTAAGAGACTATTATGAGCAACTCTATGGCAACAAACTGGACAACCTGGAAGAAATGGACAGTTTCTGGGGGAAGATCAACCTGCCAAGACTGAGCCAGGAAGAAACAGAAACTTTGAACAACCCAATCACAAGCTCAGAAATCGAATCTGTGATGAAAAATCTACCCAAAAATAAAAGCCCAGGGCCAGATGGCTTCACAGCCGAATTCTACCAAACATTTAAAGAAGAGCTAATGCCTGTCCTTCTAAAACTCTTGCAAAAAATTGCACAGGAAGGAAAACTTCCAAACACATTCTACGAGGCCACCATCACCCTGATACCCAAACCAGGCAAAGACAACACAAAAAAGGAAAATTACAGACCAATTTCTCTGATGAACTTAGATGCCAAGATCCTCAACAAAATCCTAGCAAACAGAATTCAACGACACATCAAAAAACTCATACATCACGATCAAGTCGGGTTCATCCCAGGCATGCAAGGATTCTTCAACATACGCAAATCAATCAATGTGATACACCGTATTAACAAACTGAGAGACAAAAATCACATGATCATCTCAATAGATGCAGAAAAAAGCCTTCGACAAAGTACAACACCCATTCATGATAAAAACTCTTCAGAAAATGGGCATAGAAGGAACCTATCTCAACATAGGAAAAGCCATATATGAGAAGCCCACAGCAAACATTATCCTCAACGGTGAAAAACTGAAAGCATTCCCTCTAAGATCAGGAACAAGACAGGGGTGTCCACTTTCACCACTACTATTCAACATAGTCCTGGAAGTCCTAGCAACAGCAATAAGAGAAGAGAAAGAAATCAAAGGAATCCAGATTGGAAAGGAAGAAATCAAGCTCTCTCTTTTTGCAGATGAAAAAGTGATATGATATAGAGCATAGAATTCAGCAAAGCTATAGTTTCGAATAAATAAAACAAAAGATGGTTCTTTGAAAAGGTAAACAAAATTGACAAGCCTCTGGCGAGACTCATCAAGAACAAGAGGGAGAAGAACCAGATCAACAAAATCAAAAACGAAAAAGGAGAGATTACAACAGATAATGCAGAAATCCAAAGGATTCTAAGAGACTATTATGAGCAACTCTATGGCAACAAACTGGACAACCTGGAAGAAATGGACAGTTTCTGGGGGAAGATCAACCTGCCAAGACTGAGCCAGGAAGAAACAGAAACTTTGAACAACCCAATCACAAGCTCAGAAATCGAATCTGTGATGAAAAATCTACCCAAAAATAAAAGCCCAGGGCCAGATGGCTTCACAGCCGAATTCTACCAAACATTTAAAGAAGAGCTAATGCCTGTCCTTCTAAAACTCTTGCAAAAAATTGCACAGGAAGGAAAACTTCCAAACACATTCTACGAGGCCACCATCACCCTGATACCCAAACCAGGCAAAGACAACACAAAAAAGGAAAATTACAGACCAATTTCTCTGATGAACTTAGATGCCAAGATCCTCAACAAAATCCTAGCAAACAGAATTCAACGACACATCAAAAAACTCATACATCACGATCAAGTCGGGTTCATCCCAGGCATGCAAGGATTCTTCAACATACGCAAATCAATCAATGTGATACACCGTATTAACAAACTGAGAGACAAAAATCACATGATCATCTCAATAGATGCAGAAAAAAGCCTTCGACAAAGTACAACACCCATTCATGATAAAAACTCTTCAGAAAATGGGCATAGAAGGAACCTATCTCAACATAGGAAAAGCCATATATGAGAAGCCCACAGCAAACATTATCCTCAACGGTGAAAAACTGAAAGCATTCCCTCTAAGATCAGGAACAAGACAGGGGTGTCCACTTTCACCACTACTATTCAACATAGTCCTGGAAGTCCTAGCAACAGCAATAAGAGAAGAGAAAGAAATCAAAGGAATCCAGATTGGAAAGGAAGAAATCAAGCTCTCTCTTTTTGCAGATGACGTGATATTATACATAGAAAATCCCAAAGACTCTATTACAGAGCTACTAGAGCTAATCAACGAATTCAGCAAAGTCGCAGGATACAAAGTCAACACACAGAAATCACTGGCATTCCTATACACAAACAATGAAAAATCAGAAAATGAAATCAAAGAGGCAGTCCCCTTCACCATTGCAACCAAAAGAATCAAATATCTAGGAATAAATCTACCCAAAGAAACAAAAGAACTGTACACAGAAAATTACAAGACACTCATGAAAGAAATTAAAGAAGACTTAAACAGATGGAGAGATATTCCATGTTCCTGGATCGGAAGAATCAATATTGTGAAAATGACCATACTACCGAATATCATCTACAGATTCAATGCAATACCTATTCAACTTCCATTGACATTTTTCACAGAACTAGACCAAAGAATCACACAGTTCATATGGAAACACAAAAGACCTCGAAGAGCCAAAGCAATCCTGAGAAAGAAAAACGGAGCTGGAGGGATCAGCCTCCCTAACTTCAGACTCTACTACAAAGCAACAGTCAAGAAGACAGTATGGTACTGGCACAAAAACAGAACTATAGACCAGTGGAACAAGATAGAGAACCCAGAGATAAACCCATTCATGATAAAAACTCTTCAGAAAATGGGCATAGAAGGAACCTATCTCAACATAGGAAAAGCCATATATGAGAAGCCCACAGCAAACATTATCCTCAACGGTGAAAAACTGAAAGCATTCCCTCTAAGATCAGGAACAAGACAGGGGTGTCCACTTTCACCACTACTATTCAACATAGTCCTGGAAGTCCTAGCAACAGCAATAAGAGAAGAGAAAGAAATCAAAGGAATCCAGATTGGAAAGGAAGAAATCAAGCTCTCTCTTTTTGCAGATGACGTGATATTATACATAGAAAATCCCAAAGACTCTATTACAGAGCTACTAGAGCTAATCAACGAATTCAGCAAAGTCGCAGGATACAAAGTCAACACACAGAAATCACTGGCATTCCTATACACAAACAATGAAAAATCAGAAAATGAAATCAAAGAGGCAGTCCCCTTCACCATTGCAACCAAAAGAATCAAATATCTAGGAATAAATCTACCCAAAGAAACAAAAGAACTGTACACAGAAAATTACAAGACACTCATGAAAGAAATTAAAGAAGACTTAAACAGATGGAGAGATATTCCATGTTCCTGGATCGGAAGAATCAATATTGTGAAAATGACCATACTACCGAATATCATCTACAGATTCAATGCAATACCTATTCAACTTCCATTGACATTTTTCACAGAACTAGACCAAAGAATCACACAGTTCATATGGAAACACAAAAGACCTCGAAGAGCCAAAGCAATCCTGAGAAAGAAAAACGGAGCTGGAGGGATCAGCCTCCCTAACTTCAGACTCTACTACAAAGCAACAGTCAAGAAGACAGTATGGTACTGGCACAAAAACAGAACTATAGACCAGTGGAACAAGATAGAGAACCCAGAGATAAACCCATGCACCTATGGGTACCTTATTTTTGATAAAGGAGGAGAAACTATAAAATGGGACAAAGACAGCCTCTTCAACAAGTGGTGCTGGGAGAATTGGACAGCTACATGCAAAAAAATGAAATTGGAACATTCCCTGACACCATACACTAAGATCAACTCAAAATGGATTAAAGATCTAAATGTAAGACCAGAAACCATCAAACTCTTAGAGGAAAATATAAGCAAAACCCTTAAGGACATCAATCAAAGCAAGAGCTTCTCTGACCCACCTACTAAAATAGCAGAACTGAAAAGAAAAATGAACATATGGGGCCTCATGAAACTTAAAAGCTTTTGTACAGCAAAAGAAATTACAAAAAAGCTGAACAGACACCCCACAGAGTGGGAGAAAATCATAGCAAATGAAACAACAGACAATGAATTAATCTCCAAAATCTACAAGCAACTCAGACAACTCAGCACAGGGAAAATGAACAACCCAATCAAAAAATGGGAAAAAGATCTAAAGAGATGCCTCTCCAAAGAGGACATACAGATGGCCCAAAAGCACATGAAGCAATGCTCAACCTCGCTTATTATTAGAGAAATGCAAATTAAAACTACAATGAGATATCACCTCACACCCGTCAGAATGGCCATCTTCAAAAAATCTGCAGACAATAAATGCTGGAGAGGGTGCGGAGAAAAGGGAACCCTCTTGCATTGCTGGTGGGAATGTAAATTGATACATTCTCTATGGAAGACAGTATGGAGATTTCTTAAAAAACTAAAAATAGAAGCACCCTATGACCCAGCAATCCCACTATTAGGCTTATATCCTGATGAAATCAAAACTGAAAGAAGCACCTGTACCCAATGTTCATTGCAGCTCTATATACAATAGCCAACACATGGAAGCAACCTAGATGTCCATCGACGAATGAATGGATTCAGAAGCTCTGGTACATATATACAATGGAATACTACTCAACTGTTAAAAGAAATGCAGAAGACTCTGTCCTAATTAAGTGGCTGGCTCTAGAACCTATCATAAAAAGTGAAGTAAGTCAAAAAGAGAAAGACAAATACAGTGTACTAACACACATATATGGAATCTAGTAGGACAGTCTTGATATCACACACAGGGCACTCATGGAAAAAAAGACAGAGCATAGACATAGGGACATCGTGGCAAAGAAATAGGGAGGGGGAAGCATGGAGGAAGTAACAAGGAAACCTATAGTGTTATGTGTGGAAAAGATAGCTAGTGTCATAGTACTAAGGGAATAGGAGTGCTTACAATGGCTTGGGGCGAAGGTCTGGAGGGGTGGGATGGTGGGATCTAGGCGGGTGAGGACCATGGATATGCATATGACTGATCTGGGAACATACATGTCTGTGAACAACAAAACTCTGTAAAACTTTTCAAATAAAGAATAAAAAAAAGATTTATTTATTTATTTAAAGGTTTTTTAACAAAGATGCTTAATGTATAGTCTTGCCAGATAAAATAAAATGTATATATAATATATCTAATAACAATACAAAAATTATTGTTGTTTATATGAAGTTCAGGTTTAACAGTCCCATATTATTTGCTGATTCTGGCAGTAGTTTCAGTGGAAAAGAATATTTAAGTTTGAGATTCTAGATGAATTAGATCGCTTTGTAAGAAACTTTAAATTGCTTTGAGCGAAGATGACAGGAACAAAAATCAAACAAAGAATTAAGTACTGTTGGATTTTAAATAACTATCATCAAAAAGGCACCAAGAATTCTGCTTTGATCCTTTGAGGAAGACCAGTAACCAGTTTTAACCTTCTGCCATAAAACCGGACAAAATATATGGAACAACTATTTTTAGATATTGGACGACAGGCAATGCACACCATGCTCTATGAGAGAAGGGGACAGATGAAGTAAGCCCTAAGATCTTATTGGAGGCAATTTTCAGTTATAGGTACTGGGAGGAGAAACCCATACAAAGCCTTGCTGAGTTGTAGAGATGGAAATTGGAGTTAGGGGAGGCAGAAACAACCAGAAATTGTAATGCAGAATTCCAGATGTGAAGCCCTGCCTGCAGAGAAACAAAAGTTCCAAAACCTGTATGGGGTTCCTTTAAGGCTTTGCTGAGCATGCATGGCATGAACTCCACTAAGAGGGGCAAGAGTTGACTGGGGAGGTATAAACTGCACTGGTAGGACAGGGAGCTTTAGAGCTCAGTAACAAGGCTGGCACCCAAACTACAGTTAGCCTTATGATTAGAGGTGCAGAAATCTTAAACAGTACATTGAAAATTATGTATAGAAATCTCTCATGCTCAACTGAGAATTTTTCTAGGAGTGCAAGGATGCTTCAAATTATTTTTAGCCAACAGAGTGAAGTGAAGTGGGTTTATTCAAGGAATGCAAGGATACCAGCCTTAGTGAATCAGCCTATCAACTTAGCACCTGTTCTTGGTGGAAACTCAAAAGCTAATAGGAAAAGCTGACAAATTCCTGAATATGGAAAACAGTATTAGACATAAATAATAATCAATTTAAATAATAAATATATTTTCCTTAAATTCACAGGGAAGCTAGATGCTGTTGTCATTTGATTCACATTTTTAAAAATATTCTAGTTAATGCAATACTATAATAAACAACCTTTGTATTAGACAACACACAATTATCACTATAGAAAGTGTGACCTCATGCATAGAGAATCAGACAGATCTATAAGGAAATTGTATTCAAAGGGATAATAGAATTAAACCAGCAATAAATAGTTAATGTTTACTTATTAAAAATTTAGGGCTTCCCTGGTGGTCCAGTGGGTAAAAACACCGGCTTGCAGTGCAAGGGGCGCTGGTTTGATCCCTGGCCTGGGAAGATCCCACGTGTCATGGAGCGGCTGGACTGATGTGTCCAATTACTGAGCCGGAGCTCTGGAGCGCATGTGCCCAGAGCCAGTGCTCTGCAACAACAGAGGCCACTGCGATGGGAGGCCCACAGGGGCCAGAAAACAAAGATGGATGAAAACAGATAAATGAAAGACCAATAGAAGTGGCCCATCCGCCTCCATCCCTCCCCAACCTGCACCACCCCAAAAAAAATAAAAAAATAAAAAATTAATGGTAATGCATTTATTAAGGGCTTCCTTGTGGCTCGGACGGTAAAGAACCTGCCTGCAATACCGGGACTTGGGTTTGATCCCTGGTTTGGAAGATCCCCTGGGGAAGGGAATGGCAACCCACTGCAGTATTCTTTTTTTTTTTTTGACCACTTCTATTGACCTTTCATTTATTTATCTTTGTTCTTTGGCCTGTGTGGGCCTCCCATCACAGTGGCCTCTCTCGTGGCAGAGCACTGGCTGTGGGCGCATGCACTGCAGAGCTCCAGCTAGGTAATTGGACACATCAGTCTAGCCGTTCTACGGCACATGAGATCTTCCCAGGCCAGGGATTGAACCGGCATCCCTTGCGTGCAAGGTGGTGTCCTTACCCATGGGCCACCAGGGAAGCCCCACTCCAGTTCTTGCCTGGAGAATCCCGTGGACAAAGATATGATGCAAGATAAAAATAAATTTTTAAAATATAGGAAAAGCTGACAAATTCCTGAATATGGAAAACAGTATTAGACATAAATAATAATCAATTTAAATAATAAATATATTTTCCTTAAATTCACAGGGAAGCTAGATGCTGTTGTCATTTGATTCACATTTTTAAAAATATTCTAGTTAATGCAATACTATAATAAACAACCTTTGTATTAGACAACACACAATTATCACTATAGAAAGTGTGACCTCATGCATAGAGAATCAGACAGATCTATAAGGAAATTGTATTCAAAGGGATAATAGAATTAAACCAGCAATAAATAGTTAATGTTTACTTATTAAAAATTTAGGGCTTCCCTGGTGGTCCAGTGGGTAAAAACACCGGCTTGCAGTGCAAGGGGCGCTGGTTTGATCCCTGGCCTGGGAAGATCCCACGTGTCATGGAGCGGCTGGACTGATGTGTCCAATTACTGAGCCGGAGCTCTGGAGCGCATGTGCCCAGAGCCAGTGCTCTGCAACAACAGAGGCCACTGCGATGGGAGGCCCACAGGGGCCAGAAAACAAAGATGGATGAAAACAGATAAATGAAAGACCAATAGAAGTGGCCCATCCGCCTCCATCCCTCCCCAACCTGCACCACCCCAAAAAAAATAAAAAAATAAAAAATTAATGGTAATGCATTTATTAAGGGCTTCCTTGTGGCTCGGACGGTAAAGAACCTGCCTGCAATACCGGGACTTGGGTTTGATCCCTGGTTTGGAAGATCCCCTGGGGAAGGGAATGGCAACCCACTGCAGTATTCTTTTTTTTTTTTTTGACCACTTCTATTGACCTTTCATTTATTTATCTTTGTTCTTTGGCCTGTGTGGGCCTCCCATCACAGTGGCCTCTCTCGTGGCAGAGCACTGGCTGTGGGCGCATGCACTGCAGAGCTCCAGCTAGGTAATTGGACACATCAGTCTAGCCGTTCTACGGCACATGAGATCTTCCCAGGCCAGGGATTGAACCGGCATCCCTTGCGTGCAAGGTGGTGTCCTTACCCATGGGCCACCAGGGAAGCCCCACTCCAGTTCTTGCCTGGAGAATCCCGTGGACAAAGATATGATGCTAGCTTTATATCAATTCTGCAATAAATTACAAAAAACTTAGTGGCTTAACAGAACACAAATTTGCAGTATTAAAATTCTGTAGGTCAGAAGCCAACAAGGGTCTTAGGCTAAGATCAAGGTGTCTTACGGGACTGTTTTCCTTCTGGAGGCTTGAGGGAAGAATCTGTGTCCTTGAGTTTTCCAGCTACTAGAGCCCTCTTGTGTTTCTTGACTCATGACCCCTTCCTTCATCATCAGATTTAGCAAGGCCAGTCAACTTCAGTTTCAGTCTTTCATTTTAGAAACCCTTGTGATTACACTGGGACTACCACCAATAATCTTCCTACTTTAAAATCAGTTGATTAGCAAACTTAGTTCCATCTGCAACCTAGATTCCTCTTGGCCATAACATTAACTTTTAAAAACTTATTAAAATGTAATAAGAAGTATATAGGTGTTCATGAAACTAATGATGGCATTTTGCTCAAAGAGATATGAACCTAATAAATGTCAAGATATACACTTTCTCAAGTTCATGTATCGGTCTTGTGAAAATCTCATCATAACCTTGATATGTTTTTGGTAGGAAGTCAGTAGAAAGGGATTTTCTATTTAAAAAAAAAATGATTATTAGAAAGATTATATACCTGTACATGTATAGTATTTTGAAAATGACTTAATATAAGAAGAGATTTAACTTACCAGATGCTAAGGAATTTCATAATAATGTAATTGAAACATTGTTGCATGGTCCAATATTATACAAATAAATCAATGAAACAGTTAAGAGGTTATATTAAGACATGAAAAAAGACTGCATTTGAAATCCATGGATCAGGAATATATTATAATAAATGATGTTAGGACAATTGGATTTCTCTTTGAAAATAAAAAAAAAGTCTACCTTGCATCAAATATAAAATAAACTCAATTAAAACTCTGACCATAAAATAGACTAATTAAAGTGATATTCAGTTCAGTTGCTCAGTTGTATTCAACTCTTTGTGACCCCATGGACTGCAGCACACTGAGCTTCCTTGTCCGTCACCATCTCGCACAGCTTGCTCAAACTCATGTCCGTTGACTCTGCGATGCCATCCAGCCATCTCGTCCTCAGTCGTTCCCTTCTCCTTCTGCCTTCTATTTTTCCCAACATCCAGGCCAACTCATCCAAAATGAGTTGTCTCTTCGCATCAGGTGGCCAAAGTATTGGGACTTCAGCTTCAGTATAATCCTTCCAATGAATACTTAGGGTTGATTTCCTTTAGGATTGACTGATTTGATTTTCTTGTAGTCTGAGGGACTCTCAAGAGTCTTCTCCAACATCACAGTTCAAAGGCATCAGTTCTTCATTGCTCAGCCTCCTTTATGGTCTGGCTCTCACATCCATACATGATTACTGGGAAAACCATAGCTTTGACTATGTGGACTTTTGTCAGCAAAGTGATGTCTCTGCTTTTTAATATGTTGTCTAGTATACATAACTCTGCTTGAAAAGAACAGGGTCTTTTAATTTCATGGCTTCAGTCACCATCCACAGTGATTTTGGAGGCCAAGAAAATAAAGTCTGTCACTGTTTCCATTGTTTGCCACTCTATTTGCCATGAAGCAATGGGACTAGATGTCATGATCTTCGTGTTTTGAATGTTGAGTTTTAGGCTAGCTTTTTTACTCTCCTCTTTCACCTTCATAAGAGGCTCTTCAGTTCCTCTTTGCTTTCTGCCATAAGAGTGGTGTCATCTGCATACCTGAGGTTATTGATATTCCTCCCAGCAATCTTGATTCCAGCTTGTGCTTCATCCATACTGGCACTTTGCATGATGTGCTCTACATGTAAATTAAATAGGCAGGGTGACAATATAAAGCCTTGACATACTCCTTTCCCAATTTGGAACCAGTCCATTGTTCTATGTCTAGTTATGGATGTTGCTTCTTGTCCTGTTGTACATGTTTTGCAGAAGGTAGGTAAGAATGGCCTTAAGAATTTTCCACAGTTTGCTGTGATCCACACAGTGACAAAGGCTTTAGAGTAGTCAATAAAGCAGAAGTAGGTGCTTTTCTGGAATTCCCTTGCACTTCCTATGATCTAACAGATGTTGGCAATTTAATCTACAGGCAGTGCTTTATTATTTTCAATAACGAAGGCCTTTTAAATATGGCACAGAACTCAGAGATTAAAAAGAGAAAGATTAAGATGTATTACTAAATAAAATTTTGAAATCTTTGCATGGTTAAGAAAACAATATATGGCAGATCAAAGAATATATATTTCTTTATATAGTAATAAGGTATTAGTATTAATAATATATTTTATATATCACAGCTTACTCTTGATGCATATGAATATGTGTTCGTGCATGCTAAGTCACTTCAGTCGTGTCTGATTCTTCGTGACCCTACAGACTGTAGCCTTCCAGGCTTCCCTGTCCATGAGATTCTCCAGGTAAGAATACTGGAGTGGGCTGCCATGCCCTCCTCCAGGGAATCTTCCTGACACAGGGATCAAGTCAGTGTCTCTTATGTTTCCTGCATTGGCAGGTGGTTCTTTACCACCTGGGAAGCCCTGCATATGGATATAGTATAATCATATATACAGTATAGTGGAGAGTTTTTACAAATTAGCAAAGTAAAGACAATGACCAATAGGAAACCACAGAAAACCAACGAATAAGTAGAAGGTTTGCAAGAGTTCATTTAGATGATCAACAAATAAATGAGAGTATTCTAAACCTTGCCAATAGTTAAATTTGAATTATAGTGAGATGTGATTTTTCATATTTCGTGTTATTTGCAAGCATTTAATAAGTGATAATATTGTGTTAGTGAGATTAAAGGAAAATACTTTCTATGTACTTTTATGCTTATAATCTATTATATTTTAGAAGGTAATCTGATAGCATTCATCACATTTAAAAATACTTATGCCTTTTGGTAGAAAAATACTACTTCTAGGATTTATTATACTGAAGCTTCTTTTACTAACAAACTAGATGAATTCAAAAGCCACCTGGATTCCTTGGTCACCTGTTTCTTCTAGGTCTTGGCTTCTATGTGCCCTAGACTCAATTTAGGGGACATCTTCTCTATCCAGTTCATCTTCTATAGGTTAGATCATAACCCCATACATGTTGAGATGGTTCAGTTTTCCATGGTTCCCAAAATGCTTTGCATCAATAATTATTTTCGCTTCTCTACTATTATCTCTTTGTGTAAGACTTTTCAGAACAAAATTCTCTGCCTTCTACCTGTGAGAATTATGTTTCTGACCTGGAACTAGGCCCCTGGACCATGACATCTTTATCACTGTGAGATTACTAAATAAAATTTTGAAATCTTTGCATGGTTAAGAAAACAATATATGGCAGATCAAAGAATATATATTTCTTTATATAGTAATAAGGTATTAGTATTAATAATATATTTTATATATCACAGCTTACTCTTGATGCATATGAATATGTGTTCGTGCATGCTAAGTCACTTCAGTCGTGTCTGATTCTTCGTGACCCTACAGACTGTAGCCTTCCAGGCTTCCCTGTCCATGAGATTCTCCAGGTAAGAATACTGGAGTGGGCTGCCATGCCCTCCTCCAGGGAATCTTCCTGACACAGGGATCAAGTCAGTGTCTCTTATGTTTCCTGCATTGGCAGGTGGTTCTTTACCACCTGGGAAGCCCTGCATATGGATATAGTATAATCATATATACAGTATAGTGGAGAGTTTTTACAAATTAGCAAAGTAAAGACAATGACCAATAGGAAACCACAGAAAACCAACGAATAAGTAGAAGGTTTGCAAGAGTTCATTTAGATGATCAACAAATAAATGAGAGTATTCTAAACCTTGCCAATAGTTAAATTTGAATTATAGTGAGATGTGATTTTTCATATTTCGTGTTATTTGCAAGCATTTAATAAGTGATAATATTGTGTTAGTGAGATTAAAGGAAAATACTTTCTATGTACTTTTATGCTTATAATCTATTATATTTTAGAAGGTAATCTGATAGCATTCATCACATTTAAAAATACTTATGCCTTTTGGTAGAAAAATACTACTTCTAGGATTTATTATACTGAAGCTTCTTTTACTAACAAACTAGATGAATTCAAAAGCCACCTGGATTCCTTGGTCACCTGTTTCTTCTAGGTCTTGGCTTCTATGTGCCCTAGACTCAATTTAGGGGACATCTTCTCTATCCAGTTCATCTTCTATAGGTTAGATCATAACCCCATACATGTTGAGATGGTTCAGTTTTCCATGGTTCCCAAAATGCTTTGCATCAATAATTATTTTCGCTTCTCTACTATTATCTCTTTGTGTAAGACTTTTCAGAACAAAATTCTCTGCCTTCTACCTGTGAGAATTATGTTTCTGACCTGGAACTAGGCCCCTGGACCATGACATCTTTATCACTGTGAGGGAGATCCTCTCTTCATCTAAAATCCAGCTCAAAATAAAGCACTCTCATACCTGAAGTTGATATGACCCCTCAGTGCCTCTAGTGATTGTTAACCCTCCGCTGTAATACATTTCACCGCTATACTCTGTATATTTTGAAATATGGACGATTTCTCTCCATAGAGCATCTCTGTACATGTACAGCTTAGCGACTGAACAACAATACTCACCACATGTTTTAAAATCAGTGTCATGTTGCAGTTTAATTGGCAGTTAATTGTAGTTATAGAGGGTAATAGTGCATCTTATAATTATGGCATTTTAGTTTCAATAAAGTTCAGTTGTACTAATTTAATGAAACTATCCAGTGTTATTTTGTTTTGCTAGTGAGGTATGTCACATCAAGCTACATCAGAGGTCTTGCTGTTATTGTTATTAGCCTATCCATAATCTATTATCTCATCAGTATTTTAGGAGATTTTTCTTAGTCTGAGGGCTTTTGTTTGCCAAGAGCAGGTATTTGAACGCTGACAATCTGATACTTTGATACTATTCATGAACCTATAAGAAAATGAAATGCTGAATTTCAGGCATCATTTTACTTAACATTATTTTATTTAGACTGTTTTTTCATTTTATCTTTTTCTCCTATCCCCTTCAAACTGTTTTCCCTCACTTTGGAGGGATTTATAGGAACTGTGGTTATGATAAACTGTTTCGGAGAGTGGCTTCCCTGGTGGCGCAGTGATAAGGAATCCACCTGCAGTGCAGGAGACACAAGAGACATGGGTTTGATCCTTGTGTCAAGAAGACCCCCTGGAGAAGAGTATGGCAGTTCACTCCAGTATTCTCGCCTAGAAAATCCTATGGTCAGAGGAGCCTGGCGGGCTACAGCGCATGGGATCGCAAAGAGCTGGGCACAACTGAGCGTGCATATACTCATAGAAACTGAGATTCAGATAAAGTGTTTCTGAGAGTGGCTAAACTGAGGTGATGCTTAGCAGCGCCATAGAGTGGGCAGGCTGCTGGCAGTTTCCCCCATCTTAGAGTCCTCATTTGCGAGCCTTGTTTTCACTCTAGGCCCTCTCAGCTCAAAATAAAGCACTCTCATACCTGAAGTTGATATGACCCCTCAGTGCCTCTAGTGATTGTTAACCCTCCGCTGTAATACATTTCACCGCTATACTCTGTATATTTTGAAATATGGACGATTTCTCTCCATAGAGCATCTCTGTACATGTACAGCTTAGCGACTGAACAACAATACTCACCACATGTTTTAAAATCAGTGTCATGTTGCAGTTTAATTGGCAGTTAATTGTAGTTATAGAGGGTAATAGTGCATCTTATAATTATGGCATTTTAGTTTCAATAAAGTTCAGTTGTACTAATTTAATGAAACTATCCAGTGTTATTTTGTTTTGCTAGTGAGGTATGTCACATCAAGCTACATCAGAGGTCTTGCTGTTATTGTTATTAGCCTATCCATAATCTATTATCTCATCAGTATTTTAGGAGATTTTTCTTAGTCTGAGGGCTTTTGTTTGCCAAGAGCAGGTATTTGAACGCTGACAATCTGATACTTTGATACTATTCATGAACCTATAAGAAAATGAAATGCTGAATTTCAGGCATCATTTTACTTAACATTATTTTATTTAGACTTTTTTTTCATTTTATCTTTTTCTCCTATCCCCTTCAAACTGTTTTCCCTCACTTTGGAGGGATTTATAGGAACTGTGGTTATGATAAACTGTTTCGGAGAGTGGCTTCCCTGGTGGCGCAGTGATAAGGAATCCACCTGCAGTGCAGGAGACACAAGAGACATGGGTTTGATCCTTGTGTCAAGAAGACCCCCTGGAGAAGAGTATGGCAGTTCACTCCAGTATTCTCGCCTAGAAAATCCTATGGTCAGAGGAGCCTGGCGGGCTACAGCGCATGGGATCGCAAAGAGCTGGGCACAACTGAGCGTGCATATACTCATAGAAACTGAGATTCAGATAAAGTGTTTCTGAGAGTGGCTAAACTGAGGTGATGCTTAGCAGCGCCATAGAGTGGGCAGGCTGCTGGCAGTTTCCCCCATCTTAGAGTCCTCATTTGCGAGCCTTGTTCTCCTCAGCCTTCCGGGGAAGAATAGCTAAGGTAATGCATGTAGATATTCTTTCTTACCTCTAAAACTATAAAGTTTCTTTGGATTATTAATAGTCTCAGAGGGCACCTTCAATAATAGCTAGTTTTAACTAATTTCCTGGGCAATGATGCACGACACCCCCACATATTGAGTAAATCTAGGACGAGTTGCTTTATTTCTGCTGTAGCTCATTACTGTGTCTTCTCATCCCTGATGGGACCTGCTTCCATATTCAGATAGCCTTCAAACAAATGGATTTACATTGAGATTATATCATGAGCATATGAGGAAGGAAGGGGAAGACTCATTTCTCTCATAAACCAGGTTGCTCTGTTTTTACTAGATCAATAGCTTCCCCTGCATATGGTGTTCATTCTGCGTGTGTTTCTCAAGTGAACATTCAGCTTCTGTAATCTTGTGATCAATCTGCAACCGCAGGTTTATGTACAGATTGCTAGCCAACCCGGAACTCTATTTGCTGAAATATTCTGTGAACAATGGGACTGGAAATCTAGAAGGTACTTGGAGTCAGTCACCTTCTCCTAACGGGTAATCACATCTGAAGCTTCTAAGAAAAATTATAATTTAGTCTCTTCTTAAAGACCTTCTGAGGTGGTTTGCCAGCCTCACACAGGAACACATTCCAATACTGAGTACATATTATTGTTGAAAAATACTCCTTTGTACCTCAATGAAGTTTCTTATGGCACAGAGTAACCAAGGTTTTATTTTGTTTCTACCTCTGTAAGATGAGGTAGCACTGAACATAACCATCTACTTAAGCTTAGCACTGAATTGTTCCATCTCTTTCATAAGGAGCTCCCTCTTGCCTATAAAGTCACATTTGTATTCCTCAGTGTGCTGTACAAGGATCATAGGAATTTGCCACCAGCTGTATTCACAGTATATATTCCTGACATGCCCTTTTGGGCATTCATTGTTAGCTTTGCTGAAGTACTTTCTGAGCTCCAGGAATACCATGTTCTTTAACATGCCATGTTTTTGCACACACACTTTGTTTTGGAATGTCTTTCCCCCTCATGTTCTCAAGCGACTATTTCAGTATTCAGTTAAAAATATCACCTCTTCTGAGAAGACCTCCCTCAGCCTCCAAAGCAGTTGGTCACATTGTACTCTTTCTAAACTTGCATTACAGTATTAGACTATTTAGGCTTATACTGGTTTTTAGTTATTTGCCTGCTGTTCCTCACTGCTCACTAGACTGAGCCTTGAAGACTAGGATGAGTTCTTCAAATTTTCTCTGTGCACAGTACCTGGCATCCAGTAGGGGATCAATAAATGAGTGCTCCTATTTTTTTAGGGAAGCAAAAGGCCTGCCTTGTCATAGATTAGGAGGTATGTGAATACAAAATGTGTGAAAGACTTGCCAAAAGCATCAACATGCTAAATATCTATAAAGTTATCCTAATTTATGTTTCCATTATTGGAAATTGTGGAAGGACGACCGTGATATCTCTATGAGAGAAACATTCCGTTTGCCCAATGTTACGAAGCCAGAAAGTGAACATTCAGCTTCTGTAATCTTGTGATCAATCTGCAACCGCAGGTTTATGTACAGATTGCTAGCCAACCCGGAACTCTATTTGCTGAAATATTCTGTGAACAATGGGACTGGAAATCTAGAAGGTACTTGAGTCAGTCACCTTCTCCTAACGGGTAATCACATCTGAAGCTTCTAAGAAAAATTATAATTTAGTCTCTTCTTAAAGACCTTCTGAGGTGGTTTGCCAGCCTCACACAGGAACACATTCCAATACTGAGTACATATTATTGTTGAAAAATACTCCTTTGTACCTCAATGAAGTTTCTTATGGCACAGAGTAACCAAGGTTTTATTTTGTTTCTACCTCTGTAAGATGAGGTAGCACTGAACATAACCATCTACTTAAGCTTAGCACTGAATTGTTCCATCTCTTTCATAAGGAGCTCCCTCTTGCCTATAAAGTCACATTTGTATTCCTCAGTGTGCTGTACAAGGATCATAGGAATTTGCCACCAGCTGTATTCACAGTATATATTCCTGACATGCCCTTTTGGGCATTCATTGTTAGCTTTGCTGAAGTACTTTCTGAGCTCCAGGAATACCATGTTCTTTAACATGCCATGTTTTTGCACACACACTTTGTTTTGGAATGTCTTTCCCCCTCATGTTCTCAAGCGACTATTTCAGTATTCAGTTAAAAATATCACCTCTTCTGAGAAGACCTCCCTCAGCCTCCAAAGCAGTTGGTCACATTGTACTCTTTCTAAACTTGCATTACAGTATTAGACTATTTAGGCTTATACTGGTTTTTAGTTATTTGCCTGCTGTTCCTCACTGCTCACTAGACTGAGCCTTGAAGACTAGGATGAGTTCTTCAAATTTTCTCTGTGCACAGTACCTGGCATCCAGTAGGGGATCAATAAATGAGTGCTCCTATTTTTTTAGGGAAGCAAAAGGCCTGCCTTGTCATAGATTAGGAGGTATGTGAATACAAAATGTGTGAAAGACTTGCCAAAAGCATCAACATGCTAAATATCTGTAAAGTTATCCTAATTTATGTTTCCATTATTGGAAATTGTGGAAGGACGACCGTGTATATCTCTATGAGAGACATCATGGCATGTTCCCGTTTGCCATCCCTAATGTGAAAAAGCTTTACGAAGCCAGAAAGTCAAGCATTGATGTTTTATTATCAAAGAGTGATTTTTTTCCATTAGCTTTTCAGTACCCATCAGCAGGACATTGTGCAAAAGCATATGGTTGCTGGCAACCAGTGATATATCAGATGCATGCCATTAAAAATGCTCAAGCAGTCTACCAATCCCATTAGAGGTTCTGATGGCCAGAGATGAAAGACCGAAGGTCTGCTTATACAAAACACACTGACACGGGCAGAGAATTGTGATATAAATAACCAGTGCGACATCATGAGGTTTTCCTGATTTTATTAACATGACAAAAATAAAACTTCCCGGTAAGCATGTCCTAGGGAAGATAAAGTAAATCAGAACTGGGAAGGGACTGGGATGTTATAGTTATTTTCCTTACAAATGTATGAGAACTGCTCTTTATAAACACTTAAGATTTTGTTTTCTCACCATAATCTTTTCTTCATAATATACAGGTTGCTACTATTTCTAGGTGTTTTTTTAACCTTTTTGTATCCTGTACTTCCAAAAGGATACATTTTTGATATTGTTTAAATGGAATTTGTGGGAACAGAAGAAAAAATAAAGGGTTTGTGTAATTTACACACTGGAAAAATCTACTCTCTCTTTCTCCACCCCTACTGTTATGGCTGTTGGCAAGGTATATTAGACACCTGTAAGTTGCCGCTCTCTGGGCCCAAACATTAGCATGTAGAGTATCTGTTAGGATTCAAATAGGCTATTAAAGGAAGAGATTGAGATACAAGTCTTCTTGTTAGTGGAAAATATAGTCTCTTTTATGGGAACTTTTAGCACAAGTGGGCAACAGTTTTCTTTTTCCAACTGCTAAGTTGGCATCTTAGCAGTTAAATAAAGAATGCTTCCAACTCTGTATGGCACATATCCTTATTTTTAGGAATGCCATTTCCATCACTCAGTTTTCCTTTGCAAGTATTATTATTCTATCTATTATAATTCTCTAATGATGGTATTAGTGAAGTTAAATGATTGTGCATCAGTCATGCCAGATTAGTCATGTCTACATTCGGAATGGTTTTGGGTTTGGAATTCTGGATTGGAATTCTTTTATGTGATCTTGAGAAGAGTACTTAAGTTCTTTTTATTCTTAATCTTTGGTAAGAGACATGGCACTTGCTTAGTAATCATCTAGTCATGGGTTATTGTGAAGACTTAAGAGTTTTCTGGTGGCTCAGTCAGTAAAGAATCCGCCTGCAATGCACGGGAACCCAGGCTTGATCCCTGGGTTGGGGAGATCCCTAATGAAGGAAATGGCAATCACTCTAGTTTTCTTGCCTGGGAAATCCCATGGACGGAAGAACTTCATAGGCTAAGAGTTGGACACAATTTAGCAACTAAATCACCACCAAGGAGAATGCTGAATATATACATACACATGTACGTTTACATATTCTTGATCTTTAGCCTTACTGTTTATCAATAGACCCTGGGGCTAGAAGGCAGGTTATCAGACAGAAGGTATGGTATAGGACCCAGACTTCCTTTCTCCCAGCTTGTCTGTCCTAGCAGAAAATTGTATATCATCTCTCTTTTGATAGGTCAATGTCTGAGAACCACTATTTCTAGGTGTTTTTAACCTTTTGTATCCTGTACTTCCAAAAGGATACATTTGATATTGTTTAAATGGAATTTGTGGGAACAGAAGAAAAAATAAAGGGTTTGTGTAATTTACACACTGGAAAAATCTACTCTCTCTTTCTCCACCCCTACTGTTATGGCTGTTGGCAAGGTATATTAGACACCTGTAAGTTGCCGCTCTCTGGGCCCAAACATTAGCATGTAGAGTATCTGTTAGGATTCAAATAGGCTATTAAAGGAAGAGATTGAGATACAAGTCTTCTTGTTAGTGGAAAATATAGTCTCTTTTATGGGAACTTTTAGCACAAGTGGGCAACAGTTTTCTTTTTCCAACTGCTAAGTTGGCATCTTAGCAGTTAAATAAAGAATGCTTCCAACTCTGTATGGCACATATCCTTATTTTTAGGAATGCCATTTCCATCACTCAGTTTTCCTTTGCAAGTATTATTATTCTATCTATTATAATTCTCTAATGATGGTATTAGTGAAGTTAAATGATTGTGCATCAGTCATGCCAGATTAGTCATGTCTACATTCGGAATGGTTTTGGGTTTGGAATTCTGGATTGGAATTCTTTTATGTGATCTTGAGAAGAGTACTTAAGTTCTTTTTATTCTTAATCTTTGGTAAGAGACATGGCACTTGCTTAGTAATCATCTAGTCATGGGTTATTGTGAAGACTTAAGAGTTTTCTGGTGGCTCAGTCAGTAAAGAATCCGCCTGCAATGCACGGGAACCCAGGCTTGATCCCTGGGTTGGGGAGATCCCTAATGAAGGAAATGGCAATCACTCTAGTTTTCTTGCCTGGGAAATCCCATGGACGGAAGAACTTCATAGGCTAAGAGTTGGACACAATTTAGCAACTAAATCACCACCAAGGAGAATGCTGAATATATACATACACATGTACGTTTACATATTCTTGATCTTTAGCCTTACTGTTTATCAATAGACCCTGGGGCTAGAAGGCAGGTTATCAGACAGAAGGTATGGTATAGGACCCAGACTTCCTTTCTCCCAGCTTGTCTGTCCTAGCAGAAAATTGTATATCATCTCTCCAAGTGGTTCTGATAGGTCAGCATGTCTGAGAACCATTGGTCCAGAACTACTTCTTGCCTTAAAACATAGTTGGTTTTAAAAAGTAAAGATTCCAGACTTCCCCGGTGGTCCAGTGGTTAAGACTCCATGTTTCCACTGCAGGGGGTTTGGGTTTGATCTTAGGGAACTAAGATCTCACATGTGGCAAGGTGCATCCCTTGACAAATAAAGTAAGGAGTCCCAGATTCAGAGTTGTTGAGTCTGGAACCTTTCCCAGCAGTCTAGTCCCAATACTTCTCATTGTCACTAAATTCTTTCTTAAACTGTCTTTCTAAACCATCCATGCTCAGGTTAATGAGTATAAAGCCCTTATTATATAACCTATGTGAAGATGAGGCTGTTTGACAGTAAATTCTATCAAATGTGGATATTCATGTATGACTGTGTACCTCTTTCTTAACTGAATGACTTGCATTTTGAATCACAGAGAATGCCTTATTGTGTATATTTATCTACATCAAGGTAAAATGAATGTACAGGCATCTTACTGACATTTGCAGGAAGGAAAGCCAGAAAAAATTTCTAGTGGGAGATTACAAATAGAAATTGATGTCAGTTTACTCATTATTGCAAAACTAGATTCTATAAAACATCAGATATTTTTGACCTTAATGTGTTGTTTTGCTTGATTGACGTGGGAACATATTTAGGAAGTCTTTTATAGATTTCCTCATGAACAGATTTTGCCTCACCCAATTCTCCCACTGTGTTAGTTAGAACTCTTTTGGTTGCAGTTGATAGAAACCCAATTTAAACTATATTTGAAAGGAGGGCAGTCAGTAAAGAATCCGCCTGCAATGCACGGGAACCCAGGCTTGATCCCTGGGTTGGGGAGATCCTAATAAATGGCACTCTAGTTTTCTTGCCTGGGAAATCCCATGGACGGAAGAACTTCATAGGCTAAGAGTTGGACACAATTTAGCAACTAAATCACCACCAAGGAGAATGCTGAATATATACATACACATGTACGTTTACATATTCTTGATCTTTAGCCTTACTGTTTATCAATAGACCCTGGGGCTAGAAGGCAGGTTATCAGACAGAAGGTATGGTATAGGACCCAGACTTCCTTTCTCCCAGCTTGTCTGTCCTAGCAGAAAATTGTATATCATCTCTCCAAGTGGTTCTGATAGGTCAGCATGTCTGAGAACCATTGGTCCAGAACTACTTCTTGCCTTAAAACATAGTTGGTTTTAAAAAGTAAAGATTCCAGACTTCCCCGGTGGTCCAGTGGTTAAGACTCCATGTTTCCACTGCAGGGGGTTTGGGTTTGATCTTAGGGAACTAAGATCTCACATGTGGCAAGGTGCATCCCTTGACAAATAAAGTAAGGAGTCCCAGATTCAGAGTTGTTGAGTCTGGAACCTTTCCCAGCAGTCTAGTCCCAATACTTCTCATTGTCACTAAATTCTTTCTTAAACTGTCTTTCTAAACCATCCATGCTCAGGTTAATGAGTATAAAGCCCTTATTATATAACCTATGTGAAGATGAGGCTGTTTGACAGTAAATTCTATCAAATGTGGATATTCATGTATGACTGTGTACCTCTTTCTTAACTGAATGACTTGCATTTTGAATCACAGAGAATGCCTTATTGTGTATATTTATCTACATCAAGGTAAAATGAATGTACAGGCATCTTACTGACATTTGCAGGAAGGAAAGCCAGAAAAAATTTCTAGTGGGAGATTACAAATAGAAATTGATGTCAGTTTACTCATTATTGCAAAACTAGATTCTATAAAACATCAGATATTTTTGACCTTAATGTGTTGTTTTGCTTGATTGACGTGGGAACATATTTAGGAAGTCTTTTATAGATTTCCTCATGAACAGATTTTGCCTCACCCAATTCTCCCACTGTGTTAGTTAGAACTCTTTTGGTTGCAGTTGATAGAAACCCAATTTAAACTATATTTGAAAGGAGGGATGAGATTTTTTGTTTTTATAATAACCCAGAAATTAATCCTTTTTCTTGTCTCCGCATATTTAGATCCACGGGTTCAAACCATGCTTTTATTAATAGGATTCTATCACTGCCATTTATCACTTGGCCTTACTTTCCACTTAGTTGGCTTCATTCTCAAGCAGGCCCTTGAGTCTGTTTCTCCCAGGTTAGCCATCTCAACAGAAAGAGCACTTCTTTTTCCTGGTAGTTCCAGTAAAAGTCTCAGGGCTAAGTCTCAGCGAGTGTAGCTTGGATCACATATTCATTCCTGACCCACCTTCACAACTAAGGAATAGAGCACAGTGATTTGCTAGGCCTAAACACACCATTCTGTCTAGGGCTGGGATCAAGCACATCTCCAAAACACACAGAAATTGGAGATAGCTGATTGCTTCAAGAAATGTTGAGGGGCCGTTAGAAGAAAAAATATGCTGAGGAACCAAAGTACAGTAAATGTCCACTACATCTCATGAAGTTTCTAAGTCCCTTAATTATGAACCCTCCCATCTTGTAGACCTTTGCCACTGAGTCTTAGGAAGGGAAGACTAAGCCGAGGCCTTTTTTTTTTTTAAGGTAGGAGATCTAGTAGTTTAAGAAAGATGTAAATATGATTTTCCTCCAGCCTCTTCTACCGATTTTTGCAATTCTTGTTTAACTTTTTTCCCATGTGATGGTAGACTTGAGAAGTCATCAGAAGGCTTTTATGTTATGCCAAAGTGCCATATTTAATTATATTTTAATTATCTTCTTAAAAATATTTGAGTGTAGTAAATTGAGCTTACATATAAACCCAGGGAGAGCAGATCTCAGGAGAGAGATTGGCTTTCTGAGTGCCTCTCTGTGCCATTAGGTCCAAATTTAACAATATTTAATAATAGTCCATATATTACATGTCAGATCTTCTATTATGCAAAAATAGACATCCTATTTAGGTAGTAAATTGACGTGGGAACATATTTAGGAAGTCTTTTATAGATTTCCTCATGAACAGATTTTGCCTCACCCAATTCTCCCACTGTGTTAGTTAGAACTCTTTTGGTTGCAGTTGATAGAAACCCAATTTAAACTATATTTGAAAGGAGGGATGAGATTTTTTGTTTTTATAATAACCCAGAAATTAATCCTTTTCTTGTCTCCGCATATTTAGATCCACGGGTTCAAACCATGCTTTTATTAATAGGATTCTATCACTGCCATTTATCACTTGGCCTTACTTTCCACTTAGTTGGCTTCATTCTCAAGCAGGCCCTTGAGTCTGTTTCTCCCAGGTTAGCCATCTCAACAGAAAGAGCACTTCTTTTTCCTGGTAGTTCCAGTAAAAGTCTCAGGGCTAAGTCTCAGCGAGTGTAGCTTGGATCACATATTCATTCCTGACCCACCTTCACAACTAAGGAATAGAGCACAGTGATTTGCTAGGCCTAAACACACCATTCTGTCTAGGGCTGGGATCAAGCACATCTCCAAAACACACAGAAATTGGAGATAGCTGATTGCTTCAAGAAATGTTGAGGGGCCGTTAGAAGAAAAAATATGCTGAGGAACCAAAGTACAGTAAATGTCCACTACATCTCATGAAGTTTCTAAGTCCCTTAATTATGAACCCTCCCATCTTGTAGACCTTTGCCACTGAGTCTTAGGAAGGGAAGACTAAGCCGAGGCCTTTTTTTTTTTAAGGTAGGAGATCTAGTAGTTTAAGAAAGATGTAAATATGATTTTCCTCCAGCCTCTTCTACCGATTTTTGCAATTCTTGTTTAACTTTTTTCCCATGTGATGGTAGACTTGAGAAGTCATCAGAAGGCTTTTATGTTATGCCAAAGTGCCATATTTAATTATATTTTAATTATCTTCTTAAAAATATTTGAGTGTAGTAAATTGAGCTTACATATAAACCCAGGGAGAGCAGATCTCAGGAGAGAGATTGGCTTTCTGAGTGCCTCTCTGTGCCATTAGGTCCAAATTTAACAATATTTAATAATAGTCCATATATTACATGTCAGATCTTCTATTATGCAAAAATAGACATCCTATTTAGGTAGTAAATATGATTTTAAGCAGGTAGTGGCCTCTCTTTTTGATTTCTCTACTTAGCCAGGAAACCAATCTTTAGGAACCAATGAAATTTCTCAAGTTTCCTAATTTATAATATTTTGGACTTTATGGAATGGCATCAATTTTCTGCATTTATAGCACCTCAGTAAAGGAGACTCATATTATGCAATTAAAAGGCTTTTACTATTATGCTTTGTGAATCTTTACATATAAATGTTTAAAATCCAAAAGTAATTAGATCATGATTCTAAGTTGTTCTTTAAAAAATGTGATCTCAGATGCCCAGTCATCCATCCTCCCAGCACCACTTGCTGTGATGAGGTCATCGATGAGGAGAGATGTGGCAGCCACCTTTTCTTGGTCAGATGTTATTCCCAGTTAAGCAAGAAAACCTTATTGGTTGTCCTGCATGTGCACAGTCCTGTGCTTGGTATCCTGATGCAGTAAGTAGTTTTTTTGTTGTCTGGGAGCTCATTTGTGCCCATTTCTTTTGCGACCCCAGGGACTAGAGCCTGCCAGGTTCCTCTGGGATTTTCCAGGCAAGAATACTGGAGTGGATTGCCATTTCCTTTTCCATCATTAAGTAGAAGACAGTTTTTGCTCTCAAAGATACTAAGATTTAGGACAATTCACCAAAGATGAACAGATAGTTCAAAGAGTAAACATATAGTATCCCTGGGAGTATGGGTGGGGATATGTCTTTACAAAATTTATCAATATCTATAAAAATTTTAAATGCAAAATCTATAAAAATATAATGCCAGAAAAAGATATAAAAAATTAAAACAATAATCTCCAGGTGGGGAAGACATTTGAAAATTATATGAAACCCTTAACATCCTAGACTGATAAGTAAACTATATAAAAATCAATTTTTCTGCATAACACAAAAACTAAAGTCAACAACAAATATCAAATAGTAACTTATAATTCACACAAAGGACTCTGTACCTTAGTATGTAAAAGTCTCTTATAAATCAATAAGAATGAGGACACCAAATCAATAGGAAAAAAAGACAAGGAACATGAAAACTTAGATCACAGGAAAGGAAGCATGTATGTTTTTAAAATATATTAAAAATGCTTATTCATAGGAAGTGATACTCACGTTAATACCATAATGAAATACCATTCAATCTCTCAATTTGACAAAGGTCAAAAAGATTCTTAATGCATTATGTATGTTTTGGTAAGTTGAGAGTATTGGGCAACAGTCACTCCTATAAATTTCTGTTGGTAATGTAAATTGGTATGACCTTTATAGAGGGCAATTTGACAACTGTTACCATATTTTATTTATTTTATTTTATTTTTTTTAAGATTTATTTATTTATTTATTTTGGTGGGCATGGGGGTGGGGAGGGAGGGGAGCAGGTGGGCCACTTCTATTGGTCTTTCATTTGTCCATTTTCATCCATCTTTTTTTCTTTGGCCCTTGTGGGCCTCCCATCGCGGTGGCCTCTGTTGTCACAGAGCACCAGCTCTGGGTGCATGTGCTCCAGAGCTCCGGCTCGGTATTTGGACACATCGGTCCAGCCGCTCTGCGGCACGTGGGATCTTCCCAGGCCAGGGATCAAACTGGCGCCCCTTGCACTGCAAGGCGGTGTCCTTACCCACTGGACCACCAGGGAAGCCCCATGTTACCATATTTTAAAATATTACTACCCTTTAACCCAGCACTTTTATTTCCAGGAATTTATCCTCCTTTGGATGTTTGTTTTTTTTTTTTTTTTTTGCCAAATGACGGGTATAGATTACTGTTAATTGTAGCATTGTTTGAACTATCAAAAAAACTGGAAATTACCTACAAATCCGTCAGAAGGACTAGCTAAATGAAATTATGGCACATGACTCTGGAGAATGCTACTCACTGTAAAAAAGAATTGAGCTAGCTTGGGGTATATACTTATATACAAAATCAATCTTTTCAAAAAAAAGGTGGGAAGACATTTGAAAATTATATGAAACCCTTAACATCCTAGACTGATAAGTAAACTATATAAAATCAATTTTTCTGCATAACACAAAAACTAAAGTCAACAACAAATATCAAATAGTAACTTATAATTCACACAAAGGACTCTGTACCTTAGTATGTAAAAGTCTCTTATAAATCAATAAGAATGAGGACACCAAATCAATAGGAAAAAAAGACAAGGAACATGAAAACTTAGATCACAGGAAAGGAAGCATGTATGTTTTTAAAATATATTAAAAATGCTTATTCATAGGAAGTGATACTCACGTTAATACCATAATGAAATACCATTCAATCTCTCAATTTGACAAAGGTCAAAAAGATTCTTAATGCATTATGTATGTTTTGGTAAGTTGAGAGTATTGGGCAACAGTCACTCCTATAAATTTCTGTTGGTAATGTAAATTGGTATGACCTTTATAGAGGGCAATTTGACAACTGTTACCATATTTTATTTATTTTATTTTATTTTTTTTAAGATTTATTTATTTATTTATTTTGGTGGAGGGGGGGCAGATGGGTCACTTCTATTGGTCTTTCATTTGTCCATTTTCATCCATCTTTTTTTCTTTGGCCCTTGTGGGCCTCCCATCGCGGTGGCCTCTGTTGTCACAGAGCACCAGCTCTGGGTGCATGTGCTCCAGAGCTCCGGCTCGGTATTTGGACACATCGGTCCAGCCGCTCTGCGGCACGTGGGATCTTCCCAGGCCAGGGATCAAACTGGCGCCCCTTGCACTGCAAGGCGGTGTCCTTACCCACTGGACCACCAGGGAAGCCCCATGTTACCATATTTTAAAATATTACTACCCTTTAACCCAGCACTTTTATTTCCAGGAATTTATCCTCCTTTGGATGTTTTTTTTTTTTTTGCCAAATGACGGGTATAGATTACTGTTAATTGTAGCATTGTTTGAACTATCAAAAAAACTGGAAATTACCTACAAATCCGTCAGAAGGACTAGCTAAATGAAATTATGGCACATGACTCTGGAGAATGCTACTCACTGTAAAAAAAAAGAATTGAGCTAGCTTTCTACATGCTGGTATACAGGTATAGAGCCAAGTTACATGGTTAGATGAGAAAAGTGTTCACTTAAAAAAAATGCACAGTGTGAGCATTGTGAGTTGCTTCACTTAAGGCAAAATGAAGACTATCACCTGGGAGACAGCATCTCATATAGTTCCACTCCAAAGAGGTAGGGGAGAAGGTTAGTGATATGTGATTTTGGTGAAAGGGGACTATGTGCAATTAAGCATGTATTTTTTGCAGAAGGTTATCGCTAGTCATGGAGAGCAGACATTACCATGAAGGATTTTAGTACTTTCCTTGATATGAGGAGATAACAAGCATTGGGCTAATAAAATCAGCTCCTGAATATATCTAACTATCTGAAGACCTGTTCTACAAGGTTTTCCCAGAGCTCAGAGTACCTCATTTCTGCTCTCCACCCTGAACTCCTTTCAAGGGGTATTGAAAGCCAGCAGCTGAAGCAGCTCATGATATAATCCTTGTGGAGGTAGATGGCAAGTGACAATCTGTAATTGATAGAAGGAACGTGCAAAACACTGCATTTCTCAGCTATATATATAAAGGAAACTGGTAACAGAGGTTGCCTCAGGAATGAGAACTGAATGGCTTTCAAACAATAGTACTCAGGAAACTTACTTTTTCATATGTGTGTGTGTGTGTGTGTGTGTGTGTGTGTGTGTGTGTGTATAATTTTGTACAATATGAATGTATTCAATCTTTAGAATTTAATATAATTCTGAAATATAATAAAATGCACATAAGGATTTATGAAGCAACTCTACCACTAGAAATTAATCTGAAAGCATCATTTATAATCACAAAATGCAGTTCACCAATAGCAGCTTGAAGAAAGAATACCATGAGTGGTAGTATGGAATGCTTTCTAAAATATAGTGTTCAATTTTTTAAAAAAGGCAAAAGAAAGTAACAGATATACTATAGGATGGCATAAATATACCTTTCATGGATCACAGCCTTGTCATGGTGAAGGGCCTTGCCTAACTCAGTGAAACTGTGAACCACGCTGTGCAGGAACACCCAAGATGGATGCGTCATAATAAAGGGTTCTAACCCAACATGAACCATTGGAGAAAAAATTCAACCATATCCAATATTCTTGCCTGGAGAACCCCATAGACAGTATGAAAAGACAAAAAAGATAGGACAGTGAAACATGAACCTTCTGGGTTGGAAGGTGTCCAATATGCTACTGGGAAAGAACAGAGGGCAATTACTAATAGCTACAATAGGAGTGAGGCAGCTGGGTCAGGGCAGAAATGCTGCTCCACTGTGGATGTGTCTGATGGTAAAAGTAAAGTCTGATGCGTTCAATAGAAAAAGCGGGTTATCGCTAGTCATGGAGAGCAGACATTACCATGAAGGATTTTAGTACTTTCCTTGATATGAGGAGATAACAAGCATTGGGCTAATAAAATCAGCTCCTGAATATATCTAACTATCTGAAGACCTGTTCTACAAGGTTTTCCCAGAGCTCAGAGTACCTCATTTCTGCTCTCCACCCTGAACTCCTTTCAAGGGGTATTGAAAGCCAGCAGCTGAAGCAGCTCATGATATAATCCTTGTGGAGGTAGATGGCAAGTGACAATCTGTAATTGATAGAAGGAACGTGCAAAACACTGCATTTCTCAGCTATATATATAAAGGAAACTGGTAACAGAGGTTGCCTCAGGAATGAGAACTGAATGGCTTTCAAACAATAGTACTCAGGAAACTTACTTTTTCATATGTGTGTGTGTGTGTGTGTGTGTGTGTGTGTGTGTGTGTGTATAATTTTGTACAATATGAATGTATTCAATCTTTAGAATTTAATATAATTCTGAAATATAATAAAATGCACATAAGGATTTATGAAGCAACTCTACCACTAGAAATTAATCTGAAAGCATCATTTATAATCACAAAATGCAGTTCACCAATAGCAGCTTGAAGAAAGAATACCATGAGTGGTAGTATGGAATGCTTTCTAAAATATAGTGTTCAATTTTTTAAAAAAGGCAAAAGAAAGTAACAAATATACTATAGGATGGCATAAATATACCTTTCATGGATCACAGCCTTGTCATGGTGAAGGGCCTTGCCTAACTCAGTGAAACTGTGAACCACGCTGTGCAGGAACACCCAAGATGGATGCGTCATAATAAAGGGTTCTAACCCAACATGAACCATTGGAGAAAAAATTCAACCATATCCAATATTCTTGCCTGGAGAACCCCATAGACAGTATGAAAAGACAAAAAAGATAGGACAGTGAAACATGAACCTTCTGGGTTGGAAGGTGTCCAATATGCTACTGGGAAAGAACAGAGGGCAATTACTAATAGCTACAATAGGAGTGAGGCAGCTGGGTCAGGGCAGAAATGCTGCTCCACTGTGGATGTGTCTGATGGTAAAAGTAAAGTCTGATGCCATAAAAAACAATATCATATAGGAACCTAGAATGTTAAGCCCATGAATCAAGGTAAACTGGATGTGGGCAAGCAGGAGATGGCAAGATTGAATACGGACATCTTAGGAATCATTGAACTAAAATGGACGAGAATGGGTGAATTTAAATCAGATAACCATTATCTCTAGTACTGTGGACAAGAAGCACTTAGAAGAAATGGAGCAGCCCTCATGGTCAACAGAAGAATCCAAATGGATGCTAACTCAAAAACAACAGAATAATCTTGCTTTGTTTCCAAGGCAGATCATTCAGTATTACAGTAATCCAAGTTGATGCCCCAACCACAGATGCTTAGGAAACTGAGGCTGAACAGTTCTATGAAAACCTAAAAGATTTTCTAGAACTAACACCAAAAAAGGATGTCCTTTTTATCATAGGGGATTGGAATGCAAAAGTAGGAAGTCAAGAGATACTTAGAGTAACAGGCAAGTTTGACCTTGGAGTACAAAATGAAGCAGGGCAAAGGCTAACAGATTTTTGTCAGGAGAACATGCTGGTCATTGCAAACACCCATTTCCAAGAATCCAAGAGACAACTCTACACAAGGACATCACCAGATGGTTGACACCAAAATCTGATTATATTCTTTGTAGCCAAGTATGGAGAAGCTCTATTGTTGTTCAGTCACTAAATCATGTCTGGCTGTTTATGACCCCATGAATTGCAGCATGACAGAATTTCCTATCCTTCACTATATCCTAGAGTTGAAGCCTGAGAAACTCATTACCATCAGAGAAAATAAGAAGTTGATTGTGCCTCAGATCATGAGCTCCTTATTGAAAAATTCAGGCTTAAACTGAGGAAAGTAGGGAAAACCACTAGGCCATTCAGGTTTGACCCAAATCAAGTCCCTTACGATTATATAGTGGAGGTGATGAATAAATTCAAGATTTAAATCTGGTAGACTTAGTTCCTGAAGAGCTATGGATGGAGGTTTGTAACACTGTACAGGAGGCACTGGCCAGAACCATTCCCAAGAAAAAGAAATACAAGAAGGCAAAGTGGTTGTTTGAGAAGGCTTTACAAATAGTTGAGTAAAGAGAAATGAAAGACAAGGGAGAAAGGGAAAGATATACACAACTGAATGCTGAATTCCAGAGAATAACAGGGACAGATAAAAAGGCCTTCTTAAATGAACAATACAAAGAAATAGAGGAAGATAATAGAGTGGGAAAAACTAGAGATTACTTTAAGAAAATTGGTGCTCTCAAGGGAACATTTTGTGCCAGAATGGACAGGATAAAAGACAGAAACACTGAGGACCTTTCAGAAGCAGAAGGGATTATGATGAGGTGGCAAGAATACACAGCAGAACTAAATAAGAAAGGTCTTATTGACCCAGATAAGCACCATGATGTGGTCAGGCACCTAGAGTTGGACATCCTGGAGTATGAAGTCATGTTAGCGTTAGGAAGCTTTACTACGAACAAAGCTAGTGGAGGTGATAGAATTCCAGCTGAGCTATCTCCAATCCTAAAAGAGGATGCTATTAAAGTGCTAGACTCAATATGTCAGCGAATTTGGAGAACTCAACAGTGGCCACAGGACTGGAAAAGGTCAGTTTTCATTCCAATCCCGAAGAAGGGCAGTGCCAAAGAATGCACAAATTATCATACAGTTGCACTCATTTCACATGCTAGTAAGGTTATGCTCAGAATTCTTCAAGCTAGACTTCAGCAGTCTATGAAAGGAGAACTTCCAGATGTACAAGCTGTGTATCGAACAGGCAGAAGAACCAGAGATCAATTTGCCAACACTTGTTGGACCATGGAGAAAGCAAGAGAGTTCCAGAAAACATCCACTTCCGCTTCATTGGCTAGGCCAAAAAACTTTGGATCACAACAAACTGTGGAAAATTCTTAAAGAGATGGAAATAACAGACCACCCTTCTGCCTCCTGTGAAACCTGTATGCAGGACAAGAAGCAACAGTTAGAATTGGACATGGAACAATGGACTGGTTCCAAACTGGGTAAGGAGTACGTCAAGGCTGTATATTGTCACCCTTCTTATTTAACTCATATGCAGATTACATCATGTGGCATGCAGGCTGGGTGAAGCACAAGTTTGAATCAATCTTGCTGGGAGAAATATCAACAACTTCAGATAACAGATGATACCCCCGCCACCCTGCTTTATGGCAGAAAGCAAAGAGGAACTAAAGAGCCTCTTTAGGGTGCAAAAGGACCGTGAAAGAGCCAGCTTAAAGCTTAACATTCAAAACCCTAAGATGATGGCATCTTGTCTCATCATTTCGGGACAAATAGATGGGTAATGACAGACTTTATTTTCTTGAGCTCCAAAATCACTGTGGATGGTGACTGCAGCCATGCAATTAAAAGACGCTTGCTCCTTGGAAGAAAAGCTATGATAAACCTAGACAGTGTGTCAAAAAGCAGAGATATCACTTTGCCAACAAAGATTCATATAGACAAAGCCATGGTTTTTCCAGTAGTCATGTATAGATGTGAGAACTGGACCATAAAGAAAACTGAGTGCCAAAGAATTGATGCTTTCAAATTCTGGCGCTGGAGAAGACTCTCTAGAGTCCCTGGGACTGGAAGGTGATCAGACCAGTCAATCCTAAAGGGAATCAACCCTGAATATTCATTGGAAGGGCTGATGCTGAAGCTGAAGCTCCAATACTTTGGCCACCTGATGTGAAGAGCTGACTCATTTGAAAAGGCTCTGATACTCGGAAAGGTTGAGGGCAAGAGGAGTGGCAGAAGATGAGATTGTTAGATAGCATCACAGACTCAACGGACCTGAATTTGAGTAAGCACTAGGATATAGTGGAGGACGGGGGATCCCAGCATGCTATAGTCCATGGGGTCGAGAGTTGGACATAGCAAGTGAACAACAAACAACAGCAAGTATAAATATATTCTATGCGTCCTTTATGGAAAAAGTGAAATATGTGTATAAGCTGCTTATATAGTTATGTTATATCCATGTGTGTGAATGGGCCCAAAGATAGCTACCAGTGACAGATTCCAGGCAGGAGGTTTTGGGGTACTTTCTTTGCATTGCTTCCCTTTATATCCTATGAATTTTAAGTTTCCATGTCCAGATAAAATTTAGTCAAACAAAAAGGAATATATGAAGACAAGGACAAACACATAGCTTTAGTGGTTTGTGAACAGCTGAGTTGACCTTCTGGATGAAGACAACCATGCCACATTCACAGTAGCGTTCAAGAAATTGCCAAGCTCATAATGAGCAGGGCTGAAGTCCTAGAGATACATTTGGGGTCTCTTTAACTCCAAAATGGCCAGACAGACAGAGGAGACAATCACCAGCTTAAAGCTTAACATTCAAAACCCTAAGATGATGGCATCTTGTCTCATCATTTCGGGACAAATAGATGGGTAATGACAGACTTTATTTTCTTGAGCTCCAAAATCACTGTGGATGGTGACTGCAGCCATGCAATTAAAAGACGCTTGCTCCTTGGAAGAAAAGCTATGATAAACCTAGACAGTGTGTCAAAAAGCAGAGATATCACTTTGCCAACAAAGATTCATATAGACAAAGCCATGGTTTTTCCAGTAGTCATGTATAGATGTGAGAACTGGACCATAAAGAAAACTGAGTGCCAAAGAATTGATGCTTTCAAATTCTGGCGCTGGAGAAGACTCTCTAGAGTCCCTGGGACTGGAAGGTGATCAGACCAGTCAATCCTAAAGGGAATCAACCCTGAATATTCATTGGAAGGGCTGATGCTGACGCTGAAGCTCCAATACTTTGGCTACCTGATGTGAAGAGCTGACTCATTTGAAAAGGCTCTGATACTCGGAAAGGTTGAGGGCAAGAGGAGTGGCAGAAGATGAGATTGTTAGATAGCATCACAGACTCAACGGACCTGAATTTGAGTAAGCACTAGGATATAGTGGAGGACGGGGGATCCCAGCATGCTATAGTCCATGGGGTCGAGAGTTGGACATAGCAAGTGAACAACAAACAACAGCAAGTATAAATATATTCTATGCGTCCTTTATGGAAAAAGTGAAATATGTGTATAAGCTGCTTATATAGTTATGTTATATCCATGTGTGTGAATGGGCCCAAAGATAGCTACCAGTGACAGATTCCAGGCAGGAGGTTTTGGGGTACTTTCTTTGCATTGCTTCCCTTTATATCCTATGAATTTTAAGTTTCCATGTCCAGATAAAATTTAGTCAAACAAAAAGGAATATATGAAGACAAGGACAAACACATAGCTTTAGTGGTTTGTGAACAGCTGAGTTGACCTTCTGGATGAAGACAACCATGCCACATTCACAGTAGCGTTCAAGAAATTGCCAAGCTCATAATGAGCAGGGCTGAAGTCCTAGAGATACATTTGGGGTCTCTTTAACTCCAAAATGGCCAGACAGACAGAGGAGACAATCACCGATGATAGATGACTTTACATTTGGAGCCATATTAGACTTAGTTTGAAAAGATATTCAGCTGTAAAAATTTCTTTTTCATAGAAATTGCTGTATTTAGACTCTCCGTGGAATTTGGCAAACAAGAAAAATGTTGACTTTCTACATTGCCCATTATGCAAAATCCTGAAATATGTAGAACACAAGAGACATAATGCCACAAGCCCAGTGACCTTAAAACATTTGCAGGCAGGTGTATCAGAATCCATTTCACTTTGCTGATGTCCTTGGCCAGCAGGCCAGCATACAGCTGGCGAATTGCTGCCTCCACAGCAGCGAGTCGAGGGAGGGGCAGTCGTGTTTGATTTAACGGGAAGCAAGGGACCATGATGGTGGAAACTGAGGTGTGTTACTCAGAGTCAGGTGGCAAACGGGAGGGCCTGAAAAACACTCTGATGGTGCTTTTTTTTTCTAACACTTCTGATGGTGCTTTTGCACGGGCGTTCAGAGTGGGTAGCAATACAGAGATGGGGTCCTGTGTCCGGATGTGAAAGCAAAGTTTAAGTAACCCTTAGCCCCTCATTGGAAGGGCTTCCCTGGTAGCTCAGATGGTAAATCACCTGCCTGCAGTACAGGACTGGGTTCATAAACTCTTTCTCCCACTTGGGCACTGTCTTTGTCAGTCAGTGGCTGCTCTTGCTGCCTTTTCTGGAAAAAAATCGTCCAGTTCTGGAGTGACAAAGTGGCACTCAGTCGGGACATGTTGGCCCGTCACTGTTTCCTCGTTGTTACCTGCTTTCATCCTTTCCTGGAGCATTCACCGCCTTCCCCTGACTTCTTGCTCTAAGCCCCAGTTTCTGCACGGAGTTCCTGACTTCTGAGTAGATGTGTGAAACCATCCTGCTGAACTTCCACTCTTTCTTTCCCAGTCCTGGGAATTCATCCCCTTCCTGCTCCATCCTGCTCCATCTCTGCAGCTCAGATGGTGAGGTTTCAGGACCAGAAGCTGGGGTCAGAGCCACTGAGGACCCCAGAGCCCCGTGGCCGGGGTGGGTAGGCTGATCCTAGAAACATTTGGGGTCTCTTTAACTAAATGGCCAGACAGACAGAGGAGACAATCACCGATGATAGATGACTTTACATTTGGAGCCATATTAGACTTAGTTTGAAAAGATATTCAGCTGTAAAAATTTCTTTTTCATAGAAATTGCTGTATTTAGACTCTCCGTGGAATTTGGCAAACAAGAAAAATGTTGACTTTCTACATTGCCCATTATGCAAAATCCTGAAATATGTAGAACACAAGAGACATAATGCCACAAGCCCAGTGACCTTAAAACATTTGCAGGCAGGTGTATCAGAATCCATTTCACTTTGCTGATGTCCTTGGCCAGCAGGCCAGCATACAGCTGGCGAATTGCTGCCTCCACAGCAGCGAGTCGAGGGAGGGGCAGTCGTGTTTGATTTAACGGGAAGCAAGGGACCATGATGGTGGAAACTGAGGTGTGTTACTCAGAGTCAGGTGGCAAACGGGAGGGCCTGAAAAACACTCTGATGGTGCTTTTTTTTTCTAACACTTCTGATGGTGCTTTTGCACGGGCGTTCAGAGTGGGTAGCAATACAGAGATGGGGTCCTGTGTCCGGATGTGAAAGCAAAGTTTAAGTAACCCTTAGCCCCTCATTGGAAGGGCTTCCCTGGTAGCTCAGATGGTAAATCACCTGCCTGCAGTACAGGACTGGGTTCATAAACTCTTTCTCCCACTTGGGCACTGTCTTTGTCAGTCAGTGGCTGCTCTTGCTGCCTTTTCTGGAAAAAATCGTCCAGTTCTGGAGTGACAAAGTGGCACTCAGTCGGGACATGTTGGCCCGTCACTGTTTCCTCGTTGTTACCTGCTTTCATCCTTTCCTGGAGCATTCACCGCCTTCCCCTGACTTCTTGCTCTAAGCCCCAGTTTCTGCACGGAGTTCCTGACTTCTGAGTAGATGTGTGAAACCATCCTGCTGAACTTCCACTCTTTCTTTCCCAGTCCTGGGAATTCATCCCCTTCCTGCTCCATCCTGCTCCATCTCTGCAGCTCAGATGGTGAGGTTTCAGGACCAGAAGCTGGGGTCAGAGCCACTGAGGACCCCAGAGCCCCGTGGCCGTGGTGGTTGGTGGGTACACACGTGACCCAATTGACGGAAGCAGAATGGGTCCTGGAACTGGCAGGAGAGCTTCTGGAATGTGCTTTTCCCCACTGAACTTGAGCTGGGAGAATGTGAGTTAAAGTCATCTTGGGCACTGTATAGGGCCTGAGAATAAGGACGCCAGGCTGACGAGGGAGCCCAGAGCTGCCCAGAAACTGAGGCTGAGGGCACAGTGTGAGAACCTGGCCAGGCCTAAGGCTGCACTTTCTCTGGTCATTTCCTCTACAAGAGTCCCCAGACCCAATTCCCCCTTCACCCGCATATCCTCAGGCTGCATATTTCATGAATATACAGTGCCCAAGTTCTCAAGAGAGAGAACTCTTGACTCAAGTACTCCCTAGGATGAGAACAGTAGCAGCAAACCTGGACAAGTCTTTACTCTTTCCAGAATTTTCATTTACATTAGCTAATTTGTTTTTTCAACAACACTCTACAATAGCCAACACGAATATGTTAATTTCCACTTGTCCGTGGGAGAACGGAAGCTCATAAGGGTTAAATGACTTGGCTTGGGGGTATAGCTGGTAAGAAACAGAGCCCATTCTGGAACTCGGGACTCTGGATCTCATGCTTTTGGTGGTGCCTGCTGCTGCCAGTCAGGTGTGACTTGGGGTCCTGTGGCTGCCCTCTTCTGTCTGGGAACTGCCTGACAGTGGCTCTGAGGACCACCCACTCTGTCTCTGAGGATGGTCACTGCGGGCCCTGCGGACTCAGCCGTGAGGGCCGCTGGAGTGGATGAGGAGCCTTCAGCTGAGTGAATGGGAACTAACCAGCCCTCTGCTCAAAGGAGTGCCAGAGTGGAGCTTGGTGAACTGTCAGAAATAAACCACAGCTGGGTGAGGACAGTATCCAGGGGCAAAGCCAGGAAAAGGGGGCAGAAAGGATGTGACTTTTTTGGGCATGGAGTGGGTCCGGGGGAAGAGACTAGAGGAAAACATGGGTGGCTGTGTTTCCATTTCTGTACTGCATGTTTGCTGTGTGCATCTCAGCGGACTGGCGTCTAGGGCCCGTGGAGCGCCACAGTGGGCTCCTGACCTGGCTCTCCTCCTCTGGTGCCTGCTTCCCTCATTTTTTCTCATTCCCATTTGTGTTCAGGAATGATGTAAATATCAACGTGCTAGCTCATTATTAAAGAATAGAATATACAGTCTATGTTTTTTTTTTAATCAGAGGATGGACACCATTTTGTATATTATAAAGAAAATTAAATTCCTAGATGAGATTTGAGTATTTTCTTTACATGTATCACTGTCTTTGAGGCATGGTGATTCAAGACTTCAGATGCCAGCCTAATTAAAATAGCTGGATTGGAGTGAAGAGGAAGCAGTATCTGTTAGCATGTTCTGTAATTAAGACTTTTGACTTTTAAAGGATCACCTCCACTGTCTGCAAAAGTGATTGTCATCGATTCAGGATTTCATGGGCCCTTGGGGAGTAGCAAGGTCATGAGTGAGCGTGTCGTCTCCCACCCGTCCCCTGTACCTCACCTCTGCCGACCCTTTCACCCAGTCGTGGTTTTTCTCCTTCAGGTCTTGGCAGGTATTTTGTCACGCTAATCTTAATCAGATCACGGTGTAATTACAGAGGGACTGTCAGGATATTTTTGGTTGTCATCCTCTAACGAAATGCAGATTGCGTGGCATGTATACATAGAATTACTCTGTAATTCAAAGTAAATTGCCATTTAATTTCAATTTAATTGTACAGAAATTACAGACATGACAGATACAGTCTAATTAGGAAGCAAACTCTACGAATCTGTTTATGAAATGGAAACCCATATCATGTCACACTTTTAACAGAATCAAAATAATTTCTCTGCCTTTTCGTAGAGGATATGTAATCACAACAACAACAGCAGTAATACTTAGAGCTGATTCTGGCCTGTCCACCCTGTGCACATACTTTGTTTCATTTCATCTCGGAGAAGACTTGTGGAGCTGGTATGGTCATTGCCATAGCACACGCAAAAGCAACAGGTGGAGATGTTCAGAAGTGTGGGCTCCATGTCACACACTAGTAAGTGATCAAGGTGAAGTGGAGTTTGTTTCCTGTGGGCCGTGAGGCCTAGGAACAGTGCTGTGCTCTCTCCTCTGTCGCTTCTAGGGAGAGGAGCAGAAGATCTGGGAGGAATGTGCATCTTCTGCTTCTGACACCTGAGCTCTGAGTTCTTGACCTGGAGGACTGGACTTCTTTTTCCCTTCCTTTCCCCCTCCCTTTCTTCTGCATCTCACTCATTTTTGTTTATTTTTTTTGCTTTGTGTTTGCACTGAGTCTTTGTTGCTGCCTGTGAGCTTTCTCTAGTTGCAGTGAGCAGGGGCTCCTCTTGAGTTACAGTGCATGGGCTCCTCACGGTGGTGGCTCCTCTGATTGAGGAGCACAGACTGTAGACACATGGGCTTCAGTAGTTGTGGCCTGGGGTCTTAGTTGCTCCATGGCGTGTGGAATCTTCCTGGACCAAGGATTAAGCCCTGGTCCCCTGCATTGGAAGGCAGATTCTTATCTCCTGTTCTACCGGGGAAATCCTGTCTCACTCACTGAATACATGCTTGCGGGTACCCACTCTGTTAGGCACTGTTCTGGATGTTGGGCACTAAGAGCCACGGAAGCCAGCAGTGTCATGGCCTTATGGGGTCACTCTGCTGTTCTGTCTCTTTTCATGTAGTACAGCTTGAGCTGCCCACTCAGCAACTGGATGTGGAGTAGACCCAAACTGCCTGGGTGGCAGGCCTCATCAAGGTGCAGTCACCTGTGGACAGGCCAGAGCAGGGGTGTGGGAGGCCAAGCAGGGAGGCAGTGTCATCCTCTAACGAAATGCAGATTGCGTGGCATGTATACATAGATTTAAATTGTTCCATTTAATTTCAATTTAATTGTACAGAAATTACAGACATGACAGATACAGTCTAATTAGGAAGCAAACTCTACGAATCTGTTTATGAAATGGAAACCCATATCATGTCACACTTTTAACAGAATCAAAATAATTTCTCTGCCTTTTCGTAGAGGATATGTAATCACAACAACAACAGCAGTAATACTTAGAGCTGATTCTGGCCTGTCCACCCTGTGCACATACTTTGTTTCATTTCATCTCGGAGAAGACTTGTGGAGCTGGTATGGTCATTGCCATAGCACACGCAAAAGCAACAGGTGGAGATGTTCAGAAGTGTGGGCTCCATGTCACACACTAGTAAGTGATCAAGGTGAAGTGGAGTTTGTTTCCTGTGGGCCGTGAGGCCTAGGAACAGTGCTGTGCTCTCTCCTCTGTCGCTTCTAGGGAGAGGAGCAGAAGATCTGGGAGGAATGTGCATCTTCTGCTTCTGACACCTGAGCTCTGAGTTCTTGACCTGGAGGACTGGACTTCTTTTTCCCTTCCTTTCCCCCTCCCTTTCTTCTGCATCTCACTCATTTTTGTTTATTTTTTTTGCTTTGTGTTTGCACTGAGTCTTTGTTGCTGCCTGTGAGCTTTCTCTAGTTGCAGTGAGCAGGGGCTCCTCTTGAGTTACAGTGCATGGGCTCCTCACGGTGGTGGCTCCTCTGATTGAGGAGCACAGACTGTAGACACATGGGCTTCAGTAGTTGTGGCCTGGGGTCTTAGTTGCTCCATGGCGTGTGGAATCTTCCTGGACCAAGGATTAAGCCCTGGTCCCCTGCATTGGAAGGCAGATTCTTATCTCCTGTTCTACCGGGGAAATCCTGTCTCACTCACTGAATACATGCTTGCGGGTACCCACTCTGTTAGGCACTGTTCTGGATGTTGGGCACTAAGAGCCACGGAAGCCAGCAGTGTCATGGCCTTATGGGGTCACTCTGCTGTTCTGTCTCTTTTCATGTAGTACAGCTTGAGCTGCCCACTCAGCAACTGGATGTGGAGTAGACCCAAACTGCCTGGGTGGCAGGCCTCATCAAGGTGCAGTCACCTGTGGACAGGCCAGAGCAGGGGTGTGGGGAGGCGAGCACAAAGTCTATGTTGGGCAGTGTATTTACCTTTAGGATATGTGCACTCAGACTTGAGTTCTATCTTGTCTTCTCTCCTGGTGCATCTTAACATTGAAGCAGTTTTTGCTTTCTTTTTGGCTGCAACCTGTGATTTACTGGATGTTAGTTCCTCAACCTGAGACTGAACCTGTGCCCTTGGCAGTGAAACACTGGGTCCTAACCATTGGACCGCCAGAAAATTCCCATGGTAATTTTTGTTTGATTTTTGTATTAATTCCTCTGACCCCCCAACCCTTGTGCAAAAAAGATCACAGCATGGATTGCTTCCTGCCGCTGCAAGCCCCAGGCCCAAGTAACTCCAACCACTGCAGGATTTCTTCCTCACTAATAAGCTAGTCTCCTTCAGCATAGCTTCCTTTTATCCTCTCATCTCTCCCTTGTTCGTTAGGATCATCCCTTAACACGGGTATAATACTTCACAATTTGTAACAGGCTTTCCCTTACCATTTCTCATTTGATCCTGAACCAAAAAATCCATGAATTACATTAATATTTCTATAGTATGCAGCTGAGCGGTGAGGAAACCAGTAACTAGATGTGCCTCACCTCCTTTGACTACAGACTCAGCTCTTCAGGGGTGAATTCTCAGGACAATACCTATTTGTTTTTCACGGAAGGCTCTTTCCCTTTTTCCTCCTCTTACCCAAATGTAATCATCCATGTATCAGCTGCACAATTACATATTTGATTTTTTTCTTTAAATCGATTTAAAAAATACTTGAATACACTTCTTTTTTTTTTTTCCTTTTGATCATTCTTTGTGGCATGTAAGATCTTAGGTGCACAGCAGGGATCAAACCCATGGCCCTGCAGCAGAAGCATGGAGTCTTATAACCACTAGACTGCCAGGGAAGTCCTGAATGCGTTTAGTTTTCTTTCTTTTTTTTTTTAAAGATTTATTTATTTATTTATTTTTGGGCGGGGGTCGGGTTGGGGAGGGAGGGGAGCGGTCAGGCCACTTCTGTTGGTCTTTTCATTTCTCTATTTTCATCCATCTTTGTTCTTTGGCTCCTGTGGGCCTCCCATCGCGGTGGCGTCTGTCGTTGCAGAGCGCTGGCTCTGGGCGCATGCGCTCCAAAGCTCCGGATAGGTAATTGGACACATCGGTCCAGCCGCTCCGCGGCAGGCGGGATCTTCCCAGGCCAGGGATCGAACCGGCGCCCCTCGCACTGCGAGGTGGTGTCCTTACCCACTGGACCACCAGGGGAAGCCCATGCCTTTAGTTTTAAAGATAACTTTATATGAGTCCTCCAGATGGTACACTAGCATCACTTGATAGAAAGAGAAGGGAAAGGTAAATCCAGTTCCTCAGCAGAGGAGCCTGATTGCTAGACCATGGCTGGCTGCTGCTGCTTGCCTGATCTTAGCCCGAGGCTGACTCTTGGATGCCAGGGGAACTTAGAAGGAATGAGAGGCAGGTTCATACCTATTAATACTGAGCAGGAACTTTCTCCCTAATTAAACTGGAAGCACTGAAAGAGAATTGAGAAGGAAAGCAGAAAGCAACTTTTTTACCATGCCTTTCAAGTTTCATATGTTCTGCATTAATCTCAAATACAAGAGCTCTGACCTAACCACTCTATTTCACATGAACTTGTCTTGACTTATAGCTACAAAGAATGCACAAAAGGTCGCGTCCTGGCTGTGACATTCCACAGAAGGACACTCATGGGCACACCTGGTGCAGAGCAGGCCCTTTGCCTGGGGACTGAGGCTTTCAAGGCATTTTCTCTGTGTGTGAGGGGTAGCTGGCAGTCATTTTCCAGCTGCACAATTACATATTTGATTTTTTTCTTTAAATCGATTTAAAAAATACTTGAATACACTTCTTTTTTTTTTTTCCTTTTGATCATTCTTTGTGGCATGTAAGATCTTAGGTGCACAGCAGGGATCAAACCCATGGCCCTGCAGCAGAAGCATGGAGTCTTATAACCACTAGACTGCCAGGGAAGTCCTGAATGCGTTTAGTTTTCTTTCTTTTTTTTTTTAAAGATTTATTTATTTATTTATTTTTGGGCGGGGGTCGGGTTGGGGAGGGAGGGGAGCGGTCAGGCCACTTCTGTTGGTCTTTTCATTTCTCTATTTTCATCCATCTTTGTTCTTTGGCTCCTGTGGGCCTCCCATCGCGGTGGCGTCTGTCGTTGCAGAGCGCTGGCTCTGGGCGCATGCGCTCCAAAGCTCCGGATAGGTAATTGGACACATCGGTCCAGCCGCTCCGCGGCAGGCGGGATCTTCCCAGGCCAGGGATCGAACCGGCGCCCCTCGCACTGCAAGGTGGTGTCCTTACCCACTGGACCACCAGGGGAAGCCCATGCCTTTAGTTTTAAAGATAACTTTATATGAGTCCTCCAGATGGTACACTAGCATCACTTGATAGAAAGAGAAGGGAAAGGTAAATCCAGTTCCTCAGCAGAGGAGCCTGATTGCTAGACCATGGCTGGCTGCTGCTGCTTGCCTGATCTTAGCCCGAGGCTGACTCTTGGATGCCAGGGGAACTTAGAAGGAATGAGAGGCAGGTTCATACCTATTAATACTGAGCAGGAACTTTCTCCCTAATTAAACTGGAAGCACTGAAAGAGAATTGAGAAGGAAAGCAGAAAGCAACTTTTTTACCATGCCTTTCAAGTTTCATATGTTCTGCATTAATCTCAAATACAAGAGCTCTGACCTAACCACTCTATTTCACATGAACTTGTCTTGACTTATAGCTACAAAGAATGCACAAAAGGTCGCGTCCTGGCTGTGACATTCCACAGAAGGACACTCATGGGCACACCTGGTGCAGAGCAGGCCCTTTGCCTGGGGACTGAGGCTTTCAAGGCATTTTCTCTGTGTGTGAGGGGTAGCTGGCAGTCATTCAATAATAGAATTTTTTAGAAATTGTATAGACTTAAAATCTTGTTGAGAAGTATATCTAATGGAAAAAGCACATATATAAGAAAAAAAAATGGGCTCCTCCAGTTTCTGAAAGCTTAGTGAAATTGCTTAGCCCACCACACGTAGATTTCAGCTTGCCATTAGTCAGGCTTCCAAGGTTCAAATTTCCTTTGCTTATGGAAAATAAAACTTCCCTACTCTGAGAAATGGAGCATTTCCAGAAGGACATCAAGTGTCTCCTTGAAAACATGTCTTGATGAAATGTAAATGATGATGGAAATGAATCAAACCCCATGAATTAATCAAATCATTAACATACCAGTCAGTAACAAGTGCATTTAATAAAAAATCAAATGGGACTGCGCCTGCACATAGATCATATATTCATACATGACACTGCCTTAAATCTTTCCTGGAACAAAGCAGATATACATAAGCAAACCTAAATTAATTACAAAATAGCCATAGTCTTGTCCCTCATTTTAATTTCAGATTTTCAAGTAAAGAGGTGCCTAGGAAAAGGCAGTTCTGTTTGTTGAATGCACCCACTCTGAATGCAACCAGAGATGCACACATTCGATGCATGGCTGCAATTGTAGTTTCTGCAAACTTAACTCCTTGCTTTCTTAGCAGCATGAAAATGAAATCTAGGAGGAAGTAAGTCCCTTCTACAAAAAATATACTTAGAATTCATCTTCCATCTGCAGGAGATGAAAATCAAAGAATGTATTGCTTTACCTTTGCCTTTTCATCAGTTTAAAAAGATTGTAGACAGACAATAGATCTAAACATGCAAAGGGGTAAGCTAATCAAAAAGGTCAGAAGCGAAGAGACGCTCCACATGGAGACAGCGTGAGGGGAGGAAGAGGAACAGGGATGCTCTGAAGAGACCGTTTGTACGGGAAGCAAGTCAAACAGTTGAGGTGGTCACCAGGCATGAAACAAGAGCTCTGACCTAACCACTCTATTTCACATGAACTATATCAAAAATGGGGGAAAAAGCACATGGAACCTGGTGCAGAGCAGGCCCTTTGCCTGGGGACTGAGGCTTTCAAGGCATTTTCTCTGTGTGTGAGGGGTAGCTGGCAGTCATTCAATAATAGAATTTTTTAGAAATTGTATAGACTTAAAATCTTGTTGAGAAGTATATCTAATGGAAAAAGCACATATATAAGAAAAAAAAATGGGCTCCTCCAGTTTCTGAAAGCTTAGTGAAATTGCTTAGCCCACCACACGTAGATTTCAGCTTGCCATTAGTCAGGCTTCCAAGGTTCAAATTTCCTTTGCTTATGGAAAATAAAACTTCCCTACTCTGAGAAATGGAGCATTTCCAGAAGGACATCAAGTGTCTCCTTGAAAACATGTCTTGATGAAATGTAAATGATGATGGAAATGAATCAAACCCCATGAATTAATCAAATCATTAACATACCAGTCAGTAACAAGTGCATTTAATAAAAAATCAAATGGGACTGCGCCTGCACATAGATCATATATTCATACATGACACTGCCTTAAATCTTTCCTGGAACAAAGCAGATATACATAAGCAAACCTAAATTAATTACAAAATAGCCATAGTCTTGTCCCTCATTTTAATTTCAGATTTTCAAGTAAAGAGGTGCCTAGGAAAAGGCAGTTCTGTTTGTTGAATGCACCCACTCTGAATGCAACCAGAGATGCACACATTCGATGCATGGCTGCAATTGTAGTTTCTGCAAACTTAACTCCTTGCTTTCTTAGCAGCATGAAAATGAAATCTAGGAGGAAGTAAGTCCCTTCTACAAAAAATATACTTAGAATTCATCTTCCATCTGCAGGAGATGAAAATCAAAGAATGTATTGCTTTACCTTTGCCTTTTCATCAGTTTAAAAAGATTGTAGACAGACAATAGATCTAAACATGCAAAGGGGTAAGCTAATCAAAAAAAGGTCAGAAGCGTAAGAGACGCTCCACATGGAGACAGCGTGAGGGGAGGAAGAGGAACAGGGATGCTCTGAAGAGACCGTTTGTACGGGAAGCAAGTCAGAGAGCATGTCCATACAAGAGGAAGCTGGTCACCAGGTCATGCACTCCCTGACTTTGGGGCTAGGAGCAAAATCTATCCTTCTGGCCAATGATGCTGTCAATCCTGTTCACCTTCATGTTGGCTGGAGATGGAGGAGAAGAGAGGGTGAAGGACATCCTTTTTCTGATGCTGTTGGATGATAAAGGATCAGTTTGTTTGCAAATAAGCAGTGGTGGGAAGGCTAAAAGCTCACTATAGTGGTTCTCTTCTCAGCAAACCTCTCAAGTTTGGATATTTTTATTGCATCTCAGTGACCTGCCTGGCTGGGCAGACACCCCTCTTTAGTCTTTCTCTACTGCTCAGTCACCCCAAAGAGAAGATGCCTCATGGTCTCTGGATCTGAAACTCTCATTAGAAAAGACACATTAATGTTCTTCCTAGGCCTGCAAGGCAAGAGGTCAGGGGGACAAGCTCAGGCAAGTGCTCAGGCAGGCTTGTAAATGGTGGGTGTCCTCTCGTGAGATCAGGGCTGCCTGTCGGGTACAGGGGAGCAGGTGCTCTGTGTGGAGCTGCCGGGTAGAAGGCACTGCTGACGTCAGAGCTGCCCAGGAACACACTTCTGCGGGGAGGTGTCCGTCAGCTGGGGTGGCTCCTGGTGCAAATCCTTGGCCAGGCTTGATAAAGAGTCTGCCACAGGCCGTGGAGTTCCAGGGTCGAGCAGGGTTTCCACAGTGGGCGCCCTCTCCCCTACACACACTTTTCTTCAAAAGGAAAATAAAAAGAATCCATACTCTGAAGGGAGTTCCAATCAGCTGAAGTCACAATAACATGTAGTGTTGAGTATTCAGGACCCGAAGCCGGGCTGGTCAGAAAACGTGCCCCTTCAGGTCACAAGCACTTCATGTAAAGCAAAGCCAGGAATTGCTTTCCAGGTCACACTCCCACCTCCTGCCCTTGTGTGCAGGCCCATGTACCTGGCACTTCAGCTCACTGATCTTAAATAATCGGACAAAGACACATTTTCCATCTGGCACTCTGGGTGGTCACACTGCTCCCCTGGGGTTGGCAGGGAGATGAAGACCAGAGGCAGCTCTTGTAGGACTGAGCACATGCTGTTTGAGGCGGGGTAAAGAAGAGGCTTGGAGGTACACTCAGCCCCTCAGAAGGAACTCTTCAGAAGGAATAACTCTCCAGCACCACTGTGGAAGTCTGTTGTTAAGACATCTCTCACCAATGGCCACCAGACCCCATTGGAAAATTGGATTCAGATGGTGGGCATGATTAAAAAGGACTGAGCCAGGAGTTGGAAAGTGTGAATTCTAGTCCCAGTGTCTCCATATATTAGCCAGGAAACTTTGGTCCAATTGCCTCGCTTCTCAAGCCCTTGATTTTATTGTCGTTAATTGACTTTTCTAACTCCATCATTGTGGTTGGGTCCAGAAAGAGAGGGATTAAGCTTGGATCACAGAGTTCTGTGAAGCTCAAACTGAGAGACTTTGTGTGAATGTCTTAGGCAGGCTCCACAGCACTTTACACATGTACAGTGATTCCTTTCTGGCTGTTGCCAGATGTAAAGTCGGATGCCATGGAAAATTGGAGAAGCCTTTTCTTGTGAGTTCCTAGTATCCTCCTGAATCCAATGGAAAAACATCAGGCCAACTGTAAATCTATATATCACATAGAATGGAATTTTTTAAAATGTAGAATAAAAACTTTATTTACTCCAGAACTTGATGGAGAGAAAATGAAGGCTGCAGGAACACTGAACAGTTAACCTGTCATTTTACTGCGCTAGGGAAATAATGACAAAATCAGACACCTTGTGTTCTGTTGTCCTATGTCTATACATAATTAAAGATCTCTTTTACCATCCAAGATAATTTCAAGTTCAGCAGGAATAAATGACACCGCTTTTGCAAATGTGCTAAATTGATGTTTTAATAAACTGAATTTTATGCTGCCTAGTTCTTGCAAAATTAGGAATTATAAACATATGCTTTCTAGGGAAAGTAGTCATTTGTCTTGCTCTCGTCTGGACTTGAATACGATCTCTTTCCCCAGCAAAGAGAAAAACAGAAAAAAAGCTGGCCTATATTGAACACTCCTTAATGACCCCGGGGCTGGCTGGCAGCATAGAGAGAAAAAGCTTTGGATGTAGGGAGGTAGCTTCCAGAGCACAGCTCTTAGGGAAGAGTCTTAGGGACTGTCCCACTTTTGGAGGTCTATGGAGTACATCTACTTTTCCTCCTTGAGTTTGCCTTTAGAGTTCTGAGTGTCTTCTGAAGTTAACTTTACCTTCTTTTTTAAAGCAGTGAATTCCACTCAACACATTTTCATTTTTGATTTTAAACCAAGCATTTCCCTATTCATAATTTTTGTTTATTCAGGAGAACCTTCAGTTTTAACGATCTGTAGGTCCAGTAGTGGTTGTTCCCCAGAACGTAATGTGATAAAGGTAATCCTGAAAAACTTAAGCACAGAGTTACATGTATCACTGTAGTCATGTTTTGTTATGCACTGGGAAACTTCTTTCAAAGCCTGGCAAATCCTTTATGAAAATCAACCACCACTTCCAAGTCATAATTCTTCTTGACTTTTATAATTGCATATCAAGAGTAAAGCTGGAAACAGGTTTGAAAAAAAGTTGTCAACAGATAGAAAAGTATCGCCAAACAAATAAAAACTCTGTTTGCAATGTGGAATCACATGGCTGTGATTGTTGGGAAGTGACTGTAGCCTCTGTTTTAATAAAATGCACCAGGTAAGTCCCTGCGGCGGGCTTCCAGCCAAGAGAGGGAGTGTCTGAGAGGAGAGGACACACGTGGTTTCCCAGAATTGAGTGCTGTTTACCTGACTGACCTGCTTTCTAGGAACCCTTCCATCCTGCTGGTAAGTCTGGATGTGAACAATTTATATGTGTGTGTGTGTGTGTGTGTGCACGTGTGTGTTTGTATCTGTGGACCTGCCTTGTGAACTTGTACGTGTGTGTGCAAGTGTGTCTACTTGGAGGGTTTGTGTGCACATGTGCACAAGTGTGGGCACACTTGGGTGCTTGCATCTGCGTCATGGTGGTGTGTGAACAGAATCAGAGAGGAAAGCTCTCTTTTTGTGTCTTCCTTCAATTCAGTCACTCCTGTGGCTGTCCTTTCAGAGCCACTTCTGGGCTTCCCTGGTGGCTCAGATGGTAAAGAATCTGCTGGCAGTATGGGAGACCTAGGTTCGATCCCTGGGCTGAGAAGATCCCCTGGAGAAGGGAACAGCTACCCACTCCAGTACTCTTGCCTGGAGAATCCCCTGAGCAGAGGAGCCTGGTAGGGTACAGACCATGGGGTCGCCAAGAGTGGGACATGACTAAGCAACTTGCACTTTCTATGGCTGCCAAGTTAACATCTGGTGTGTTGCTTATTCTAAAGTATAATGCAGTTTCCACATTCACAGAATGAGAGGGATGACAAGGAAGAAGAAAGATTAACAAGCTTGGTAGAAGTTAAGTTGCTATTGACTATGTTCTGTAAACATGAAACTTTCATGAAAACATGAAACTTTTCCATTAAAATGATTCTGAAATAGTATGATACAGTCCTAAAGCAAAAGGTTTGTGAAGAACCTCTTCAGGGGTGAGACATGTTCCATATGTAGCTAGTGTTGATTGGAAAGCCATGGCCTGGAGGTCTGGGGACTGTGCCTGGCCGTGGGAGCACAGTTCATGCTGGGAGAGATGGTGAACAGAGCGTGGCTGGTGCTGAACACAGTGTTTGGAGAGAGTTCACAGCTCGGGGGTTTGAGCCTGGGGTTTACTTCAGGAGCTTGGGGTGGGAACCCCAGCTCCATCTTTTACTTGCAGTGGGACTTGGGGCAAGTCACTAACCTTCCTGAACCTTGGTTTCCTCATCTCTGGAGTGGGGATAATGGTCCCTTCCTCTCTATGGGGCTGCCAGAAATTGAATGAGAAATGTCAGGCTTCATGAGATGTCTTCTCCATTCACAAATTCTGCCCTGAGGTGAGCAGTTTTATAAGAAATTCGTGTCAAAAACTACGTTCCCTTAGATCCACTGGTTATCACTCCCTCGTAGGTCCTGCACAAAATTGAGGAAGATTAGATTCTTGAGTTATGGATATCTGTAATTTAGTCAAAATCAGTGAAGAACCACTTAGGCCCTGGTGCTGGTTGTGCTGTGTTTTGTGTGACTCTGCTCCTGGTGAAGCCCATTCAGTCAATGGTATATAAGTCTTGGGAGGCTGAGAGAGGAAGGGCACTCTTGTTCCAGGGTCAGGAGGCCCCACTGCTGATTATTCTGCTCTTGATTATTATTCTCTTCAGGTTTCTGTACTCAGAACAGAGCCTTTGATAGAGGACGGTTTTCCCAGAGTGTATGGGTTACAAGTTTTGTGCTCTACACCTCCTTGGTTTAAATCCTGGCTGTAAGAGTTTCCAGTTTATTTATAGTGTTGTTGTTTGGTCGCTAAGGCATGGCTGACTCATTTGCAACCCCATGAGCTGTAAGCCTACCAGGCTTCTCTGTCCATGGCATTCTCTAGACAAGAATAATGGAGTGAGTTCCCATTTCCTTCTCCAGGGGGTCTTCCTGACCCAGGGACTGAACCTGGATCTCCTGCATTGCAGGTGGATTCTTGACCATCTGAGCCACTGGGGAAGCCCCTTATTGATAGTGAGCTTACCAAATGACTTTGTCTCTCTGGGCCTCAGGTTCCTCATCTTTGAAAGTAGAGGAATTATGTTTATTTTATATGGTGATGGTAAGGATTAAACGAGTTTGTATATGTAGACTGGCTGGCTCATATCAGTTGATTGGAAAGCCATGGCCTGGAGGTCTGGGGACTGTGCCTGGCCGTGGGAGCACAGTTCATGGGAGATGGTGAACAGAGCGTGGCTGGTGCTGAACACAGTGTTTGGAGAGTTCACAGCTCGGGGTTTGAGCCTGGGGTTTACTTCAGGAGCTTGGGGTGGGAACCCCAGCTCCATCTTTACTTGCAGTGGGACTTGGGGCCAGTCACTAACCTTCCTGAACCTTGGTTTCCTCATCTCTGGAGTGGGGATAATGGTCCCTTCCTCTCTATGGGGCTGCCAGAAATTGAATGAGAAATGTCAGGCTTCATGAGATGTCTTCTCCATTCACAAATTCTGCCCTGAGGTGAGCAGTTTTATAAGAAATTCGTGTCAAAAACTACGTTCCCTTATATCCACTGGTTATCACTCCCTCGTAGGTCCTGCACAAAATTGAGGAAGATTAGATTCTTGAGTTATGGATATCTGTAATTTAGTCAAAATCAGTGAAGAACCACTTAGGCCCTGGTGCTGGTTGTGCTGTGTTTTGTGTGACTCTGCTCCTGGTGAAGCCCATTCAGTCAATGGTATATAAGTCTTGGGAGGCTGAGAGAGGGAAGGGCACTCTTGTTCCAGGGTCAGGAGGCCCCACTGCTGATTATTCTGCTCTTGATTATTATTCTCTTCAGGTTTCTGTACTCAGAACAGAGCCTTTGATAGAGGACGGTTTTCCCAGAGTGTATGGGTTACAAGTTTTGTGCTCTACACCTCCTTGGTTTAAATCCTGGCTGTAAGAGTTTCCAGTTTATTTATAGTGTTGTTGTTTGGTCGCTAAGGCATGGCTGACTCATTTGCAACCCCATGAGCTGTAAGCCTACCAGGCTTCTCTGTCCATGGCATTCTCTAGACAAGAATAATGGAGTGAGTTCCCATTTCCTTCTCCAGGGGGTCTTCCTGACCCAGGGACTGAACCTGGATCTCCTGCATTGCAGGTGGATTCTTGACCATCTGAGCCACTGGGGAAGCCCCTTATTGATAGTGAGCTTACCAAATGACTTTGTCTCTCTGGGCCTCAGGTTCCTCATCTTTGAAAGTAGAGGAATTATGTTTATTTTATATGGTGATGGTAAGGATTAAACGAGTTTGTATATGTAGACTGGCTGGCTCATATCAGTTAATAAACATGGGCTTTGATTAGTAGATGATGATGATGGTTATGGTTATAGTCATAGAAAATTGCCTGATGCTGGATTTTGGGTGTCTCCTTGGTCTGATGAATGCACTTGAGTAGACATAGAATCGTGGGCTCTTTGCGATCTGAATACCGTAGTTCTAGAACCCAAGTGCTTAATTTTCCAATGCCTTGATCCAAATGAACAGGAAAAAAGTCATAGGAGAATATCAACGTATGTCCTCCTGTGTACTTCTGTGGGAGAAAAAGACTTTTTTCTATGACTTTTGCTTTCCAATCAGTCCTCATTTCAGTCAACATATCAATCATGAATCTTACTGCCAATGAAACGAAGAACGTATTTTCCTTTTAGAATCTAATGATATGATTTTGTGGCTAAAACTGCATGCTTTAGAGTTAGCAGCATCTGAGTTTGATTTGAGGCAAATTACTTGAACTCTCTGAGAGTCCATTTCCTCATCTTTAAAATGGGGGTAATGCCTGGGGTAATGATGCTTTCCTGAGGATTATGTGGTAAAATGCACATAAAGTTCTCAGAACAGGGTCTGAAATGTACTCATCATACAGTAGATATTAATTTCTTCAGTGTTTCCAAACATTGCCAAAGGGGGCTTGGCAATAAAGAAAGGCATCACCGTGAGGCTGTAAGAACCCCGCTGGCCCCAGAGCCCTCATCTGTAAAAACCAAACCCAGGAGGTGTTTTCAGCAGAGGTTGTCAGAATCTATAAAGGCAGGAGCAGGACTGGCTACCTCATTTGCAGGGCCTGATGTGAAATGAAAATTCAGGGCTTCCTGTTTAAGAAGTACTGGGAATTTCAAGATGGCAGCCCCAAAACATGAAACCCCGTGAGGAGTCCTGCTGAGCCCGGCACCCTGGGCAACTGCTCAGGTTGCAGGCCCTGAAGGGCATAAGGGGGTGTGCTGAGGAGGGGACTCTACCCTAGAAAAAGGTGTTGATTTTAGGATACAGGAGCCAAGTTGGTACACTGTCATTCCATTCTATAAAGCTGCTTCATAGAAGGTGTGCCCCATGCTCTGAGAATGGAAGGCAAGCTTGTGTCTGCACATTCACTTAGCTTTGTGGTTGCTAGAACAGGACCAGCATTTTCAGGGCCATGGTGCAAGATTCCATTGTCAGGCTCTTTCCAGAGTCATGTGCTTTACTTAGGGTTAATCCTAGGATATGAGAGGAGTAGCAAGGACATGTGAAAGGTGCCCTGGAAGACTCCACGTCGCAGCCTTGACTCCTAATAAAACGGGCTGTCCCCACCAGTCCCTGGCACAGCTTCCCACGATCCATCAGCCCAAGGAGGCAGAAGCAGGCTTCCCGCCAGCCGCCCAGCACTCACTTCAATTGCCGTGGCTTAAGCACCAGCCCTGCCTCCTGCTTGAGCTTCCAGCCTTTACAGCAGATTCCTGGCTTGGGATTGAAGGGAGCAAAGGCTTTGTGGGAAAATGGGCTGGGAGAAGGAGGGGAGGGGCCGAGGGAAGAGAAGGAGGCCGGGCAGAGCAAGTTATTAATCAAAGTGCAGCTAAGAAAGTCTCCTTGCCAAGCACACTCCCTCCCTCCTAAGCTGCCAAAAGAGCCTGTGGATGAGTTGCCATCTGAACTCCAAGCAAGCCTTCTCTCCTGCTGTTAGCTAGAGCGATTAAGAATATGCAGGTTACCATCCAAAGAGGAGAATGCATTGCGTGGCCTGAAGTCCCTTCAGATACTAGTGATTGATGGTGCATAGTGCATCTGTGTAACACGAGGGGTGATTGTTCATTGCTCCAAAATGTGGGGTTTTCCTTCCCCTGTCTTATCTCAAGAGCCGCACAAATAAAGAAATAACCCCGTGCCTCCTTATGTCACTTTGACATCTGAAATGAATTGACGAGGCCCAGTGCACTTCATCTCTTCTTCAGTCCTTTGTGGCAGCATCCAGAGGAGTCACCTGCGCAGCTGCGTCTGTGAGTGGCGTGTGCTAATCCAGGCTTATGGGGATTTGAAGTCTGCGTGTGTGATTCTGAGTCTATGTGCCTTGGGAATTTTTCTGCTGAGTACTATGCAGTCTGTGTAGCACAGAATTGGAAAAAACAGGTCTGTGTAAATGACACCTGCCATGAAATAGCTTGGCCTCCGTGTGGGAAGGACAGGGGGCATTAGTGGACAGGCAGCAGTGGAGGTGCTTATCTCTTTTTCCACCATTGTAATTTTGTCTCTGAAGAACATCCAGGGGCTTTTAAAGAATTGTCACTCCTGCCGAGAAGAAGCAGGTGAACATTTCTGAGGCTTTTGACTTTGCAAGTTCTTCTCTGTTTCTCTGTTCATTTTTTTTTCAGGAATTAATCTCTTGCAAAATATTTTAAGAGAGTTTTGCTTCAAAGATTCTTGCTCCCTTAACACAGAAATTTATGGCTGACATAGATTATATAAAACCCTTAGAACTTTCCTGAATAAAAATGCTCAAGACCATAACAAACAGGATGAACCTAGGGAAGATTTGCTTTTAAATTATGCTATGACCGAAAGCTATTTAATAAACTCCCCAATGAAAGATTACTGAGAAACAAATCCTTTGGATTGGTTTGAACCCCCCAAAATTAAATATAATTTAGACTTACATTATAAATAATTTTTTAAAGTGAGAGACTAAGAACAACCAACTACATAATCTGTTAAAATACAAATGGCAATATGTTATGTTTTCACATCCATTGTTTATCATAAGGAGCCAAGTGAATTGGAAAGAGTTTTTAATCCAGATCTGCTGCTCAGAGGGATGGTAAAGTTGATTAAACTCAGGAAAAAATTTGGGGACCTGGGGAGGCCCTGAAGTTGGGGATTGGGCCTGATTTATCACCTGGACAGCATACTCTCTGACCTCAGGGTCGGTTGGCCCCTAGAACTGATCCTTTGTGGGGTGAGTAGAGCAGAGATGGACTGAAGAGTATTTTATGATGAGTTTATTTTAAATGTATTCTTTTAGCATGTAATGATGAGCATTTGGTAATTTCTGGTCTTGTTCGACTATAAACAATGCTAAAATGAATAACCCTGTGTAGGTCTTTGCACAATTTTTGGATTTATAAATCCTTAGGAGAGCCAAATTCTCATTGAGTCATTGGGTATGTGTATTTCAAACTGCCAATTTGCCTTCCAAAGAGGTTGTACCAATTTATACACCTGCCAGAATTTTATGAGCATACCTATTACTTCACACACATGCCAACATAGCACACTATTCAACTTTTTGATCTTGATTCATCTGTTAGGTGAAAATGACATCTCAGATTAGTATTAATTTGCATTTGTTTTCTTAGGAGTAAGGTTGAATATCTTTTCTGTGGATGAAAAGGTCATTTTGTAATTGGTTTTTCTGCAAACTCAGTTCACTTTTTTTTGTCTTTTCAAGTTTTTAGTTGCTGGTCTTTTGCTTCTTAATTTCCAAAAGTTCTTTATATGTTAAGACTATTATCCTTTTGGCTCTCATTTATGTTGCAAATAATTTCCCAGTTGGTCACTTGTCCTGTTATCCTTTTTATGGTACCAGTGCTTTATTTTATAATGCAGGAATTGACCATTTTTTATATATGAATATTTTCAATGATACAGAATGTGCTAATTTTTCAGAATGCTGTGAGATCACTGTGGGATGATTTATAGGGAGATGCCAAGGATTCAGGTGTCCCAACCACGTTTGATGTGTCGTGTCCGCCTTTAGCACATTTTCCTCAACATGGTGCTTTCCAGAAACACCTGGAGAGGGCTTCAGCACATCTGCCTTTTCATACAACATTCCTGGTGTTCAGCCACAAGAGACGCAGGCTCTTTGGCTGCACTTTACATACAGGAAATCTCCTGGGGAGTGCTCTCAGGGTTTGTGAGAGACTGGGGGAGGCAGAGAGGAGAGACAGTTGAACTCTGCTGCAACGCCCCAGCCACAGAGAGCTTAGGAGTTGGGATTGTCCTTTAGAGACCCAAGATGGAAGGCAGTTGTATCACACATAGACATGTCATTGACTAGGGGTCATTCCTAGTGTTACCAAGCCAAACCTGGCTTGGTTTGACTTGTCGAAATGCAGTAAAGCCTATCTACTGACACCAGATAGTGGTGAAGGAAAATGCCAGGTTTATTGAAGGGCATCAAGCAAGGAGTCCAGGGAGCTAGTGCTCAAAGGGCCCAACTCCCCAAAGGTTTTCAAGGAAAAATTTTTATAGATAGGGTGAGGGACTTTCCTGGCAGTCCAATGGTTATGACTCTGTGCTTCCAATGCAAGGGACGTGAGTTTGAACCCTGGTCGGGTAGGGTAGGGTAAGATCCCACATGTTGTGTGGTGCCACCAAGAGAATATAAAATAATAATAATAATAAAAAAACGTAAGAGGGAATGTGGTTGTCGGTGCGTGATGTGGACATTCCTCTGATTGGTTTGTGGTGAGGAATCAGGGGTCAGCATCCTCAGCCCCTGGTTCCAGCCACTCTGGGGTCTCCATGCTGGTGGTCAGTGTACAGCTAACTTCTTCCACTCACAGGGGTTTCAGTTTCTTCAAAAGAGGTGAAGGGATATGGCTCAGAATATTCTCTGTAGCCCTGGAGGAGGACTTTGAGGTCGCTGACTTTGTTTAGTGGCTCAATTATTATTATTTCATCTTTCTTGACTGTTTTCTTTTCTGCATTTGCTCACTTCTCTGTTTAAATGTACTCTTTGCAACTTCATAGGGTCTTACTAGGTTACACTCGAAAGGAGAGGTACCCTTGGGTAGAATGCTCCCTTCAGCTAAGACAATCTCCAGTGAGTAACTAGAGGGTAAGGCCTGTAACCCTCTTTGGAAAAGAAGCCCTAGGGAAGGAGGGTCTGAGGACACACCCGAGGCCTCACTGCACAAGCTACTCTGGCATCCCTCTTTCCATTCAAATCTAGTCGGAGGGTCCCTGCAGCTACAGTGCTCTGTCAGCTTCCGCTCCCTTCTGTTTTCAGTGGTTTAAATACCTTTTCAGCAGCAAGGAGAAAGGGCCAGGAGCAGCACTGTCATTGGCCAGAGTGAGCATTTCCCCTCCCCGTTCGCCAGGGTCTTAAAGATTCTTTTGCATCTTGCACCAAGATGTGAAAATGCTGTGAAAAACTCCCGTGACTGCAAATAAAGTGAACCAGACACAGTAATTAAAGAGATGACTATGGCTGCAGAGTTGGGGCTTTTTAGAAGATTCTGGCTGATGTGTTTTTGCAGCAAAGGAGGAGAGACGGGATTGCATTTAATTAGCCCAGGGTCCCAGGAGGCCTTCGTGTCTCCATGCCTGTTACCCACTGAACGCCATGGCAGTGCTGTGCTGGAAGCTCCTTGCTGGATGGTTTGAGAGGCATTGCAAATCCTCTCAGAGGACCCTTTTCAGAGCCCACAATGGCACTCCCAGCTAAACATCACCACATGTTCCTAGTACCATTTCCTTTCTCAGGGCCGCTGGCTCTTACTGGAATCGGGTTTTCCTGGTGCTTGCTTTGGCTCCTGGCCACCAGCTGCTCCTGTGCCTGGAACAGGGCAGACAGGGAACGCAGGGGCTTGAAGCAGATGCTGCTGGGGCTCTGCCCGCATCTCCTCATCAGGCACTGACCTGTGGACTCCCACGACCTGGCTCCCTCCTCAGAGTTAATGCCCCTGGAGGCAGCTCTCACTCAGGCATTGTGGGTAAACACCCCAGCCTAGATGCGCCTGGAGTGCGGAGACTCTGAGGCTTGTTGGAGTCTGATAGGCTCCAAAAGGACTGAGTCGCAGTGGCTCCCATGACACCCGCCCTATTAACTCACTATTCTGGCTCCATCCGTCCTTTCTTTCCCCGCCTCACTCTCCTGCTCCCCTACTGCTGTTTCTTGGGATGGCTTCCCAGCTCAGCTACTAGCATTCAAATCCTTATCTGCCAGAGGCAGGCGAGCTTCAAGGTGTTAAAGTTGCAGGCAAAGGGTTCCATCGTGTCGGGGTCCATTGGAAAAGAAGCCCTCTTAACATATCGCATTCTAGTCGGAGGGTCCCTGCAGCCACAGTGCTCTGTCAGCTTCCGCTCCCTTCTGTTTTCAGTGGTTTAAATACCTTTTCAGCAGCAAGGAGAAAGGGCCAGGAGCAGCACTGTCATTGGCCAGAGTGAGCATTTCCCCTCCCCGTTCGCCAGGGTCTTAAAGATTCTTTTGCATCTTGCACCAAGATGTGAAAATGCTGTGAAAAACTCCCGTGACTGCAAATAAAGTGAACCAGACACAGTAATTAAAGAGATGACTATGGCTGCAGAGTTGGGGCTTTTTAGAAGATTCTGGCTGATGTGTTTTTGCAGCAAAGGAGGAGAGACGGGATTGCATTTAATTAGCCCAGGGTCCCAGGAGGCCTTCGTGTCTCCATGCCTGTTACCCACTGAACGCCATGGCAGTGCTGTGCTGGAAGCTCCTTGCTGGATGGTTTGAGAGGCATTGCAAATCCTCTCAGAGGACCCTTTTCAGAGCCCACAATGGCACTCCCAGCTAAACATCACCACATGTTCCTAGTACCATTTCCTTTCTCAGGGCCGCTGGCTCTTACTGGAATCGGGTTTTCCTGGTGCTTGCTTTGGCTCCTGGCCACCAGCTGCTCCTGTGCCTGGAACAGGGCAGACAGGGAACGCAGGGGCTTGAAGCGGATGCTGCTGGGGCTCTGCCCGCATCTCCTCATCAGGCACTGACCTGTGGACTCCCACGACCTGGCTCCCTCCTCAGAGTTAATGCCCTGGAGGCAGCTCTCACTCAGGCATTGTGGGTAAACACCCCAGCCTAGATGCGCCTGGAGTGCGGAGACTCTGAGGCTTGTTGGAGTCTGATAGGCTCCAAAAGGACTGAGTCGCAGTGGCTCCCATGACACCCGCCCTATTAACTCACTATTCTGGCTCCATCCGTCCTTTCTTTCCCCGCCTCACTCTCCTGCTCCCCTACTGCTGTTTCCTGGGATGGCTTCCCAGCTCAGCTACTAGCATTCAAATCCTTATCTGCCAGAGGCAGGCGAGCTTCAAGGTGTTAAAGTTGCCAGGCAAAGGGTTCCATCTGGGAAATCATCCTCCAAAGTGTATGTCCTGCCTTCTCCCTCATCTTGTCCATCCAAATGAAAAACAACCCACCAGACAAACACAAGCAAACAAGAACAACAGCAGCGACAAAAAACTAGTGACACCTGTTATGTTGCTCACAGAGGACTCGTCCTAATTGTCTGAATTGGTCTTTCCAAATGTATTAGTTTTTTACACGGCTGGCTTCCAGATCTACTTTCCAGGCAGGATTCCAGCCTTTCTAACTCCCAATTCTTAATTTGCCGTTTGCACAGTCTTGATTCTTGATATCACACCCAGCATGTCGTGGATCTAAACCCATTGGGATCAGAGAAAAGGGGGCCCCGTGGGCGAGAAGTCCAAATTACTTCCAGCCACCCAGTACTTGGTTCTGATGAACTGCATGTAATTTTGATGGGCAGTTATTTTCTCTATGTTCGTATCAATAGTCTGATCAGATAACGATGAAAAGGCGGAATAACAGGGCTTGAGAGCTTTACAACTCCTGCTGGAGTGGCAGTGCATTTTCCTATCTGTCCGTCTGATTGTAAATTTAAACCATCTCACATTTCAGGAAATTGGTAGCCTCCTAAGATACAAAATCTGACAGTTTATGGCTCAATCTGTGTCGTGCTGTCCTTAAAGGAAAGGTAGTAAAAACTGAAATTAAGGAAAACAAATAAATACCCTAGTCCTCCTCTGATGGTGCATTTTATAATGATCGCATCAGCTGCAAAGCGCCTGAAAAATGGTTCTGGAAGGCTGCCGGCGCCGCAGAATGGCTCACCCGGTGAAGTGGAGGCGGCCGGAAGGGATGCTGGGTAATGGCTATTTACGGGGGAGTTTCACCTTGCCACCACGAATATTCCTGGTCGTTTCTCCCGCGTTCTGTTTTTTTTGCAGTTGCTCTGCATCTTTCAAAGCACGTGAGATTCCCATCCCTCCACACCCTCGCTCAGGGTCCCGTGTCACAGCTCAGGAAGGAAATGGACAAGAACAGCCAGCAGGACTGATGAGAGAGAGGGATGAGGAGAAGGCAGCGAAACACGAAACAGAGCGGCAACTCTGACCTCTTGTTACCCTTGGCTTTGGATCTTGATTCCTTGGCAATTCAGGAGGACAAATAAAAAATTCAGGGCTTCTCTACATGATTTAAAATGATCAAGGTAATCATAAGGAAGTATGAATTTACAGGAAAATAAGGGTTAAGTTTATTATGTGTCAGGCACCGTGCTTTGCACCTTCTGTGGAATATTTTTGTTTAATGTTAACGACCTTCAGAGGTGGGTGGTTAAGTTTTTTCCCGTATCTATGGGGGATCTACTTTCCAGCAGGATTCCAGCCTTTCTAACTCCCAATTCTTAATTTGCCGTTTGCACAGTCTTGATTCTTGATATCACACCCAGCATGTCGTGGATCTAAACCCATTGGGATCAGAGAAAAGGGGCCCGTGGGCAGAAGTCCAAATTACTTCCAGCCACCCAGTACTTGGTTCTGATGAACTGCATGTAATTTTGATGGGCAGTTATTTTCTCTATGTTCGTATCAATAGTCTGATCAGATAACGATGAAAAGGCGGAATAACAGGGCTTGAGAGCTTTACAACTCCTGCTGGAGTGGCAGTGCATTTTCCTATCTGTCCGTCTGATTGTAAATTTAAACCATCTCACATTTCAGGAAATTGGTAGCCTCCTAAGATACAAAATCTGACAGTTTATGGCTCAATCTGTGTCGTGCTGTCCTTAAAGGAAAGGTAGTAAAAACTGAAATTAAGGAAAACAAATAAATACCCTAGTCCTCCTCTGATGGTGCATTTTATAATGATCGCATCTGCTGCAAAGCGCCTGAAAAATGGTTCTGGAAGGCTGCCGGCGCCGCAGAATGGCTCACCCGGTGAAGTGGAGGCGGCCGGAAGGGATGCTGGGTAATGGCTATTTACGGGGGAGTTTCACCTTGCCACCACGAATATTCCTGGTCGTTTCTCCCGCGTTCTGTTTTTTTTGCAGTTGCTCTGCATCTTTCAAAGCACGTGAGATTCCCATCCCTCCACACCCTCGCTCAGGGGTTCCCGTGTCACAGCTCAGGAAGGAAATGGACAAGAACAGCCAGCAGGACTGATGAGAGAGAGGGATGAGGAGAAGGCAGCGAAACACGAAACAGAGCGGCAGCTCTGACCTCTTGTTACCCTTGGCTTTGGATCTTGATTCCTTGGCAATTCAGGAGGACAAATAAAAAATTCAGGGCTTCTCTACATGATTTAAAATGATCAAGGTAATCATAAGGAAGTATGAATTTACAGGAAAATAAGGGTTAAGTTTATTATGTGTCAGGCACCGTGCTTTGCACCTTCTGTGGAATATTTTTGTTTAATGTTAACGACCTTCAGAGGTGGGTGGTATTAAAGTTTATTATTGCCATTTTAAAGATGTGGAAATCAAGTTTTAGAGAAAGTACAGGAGTTGCTAGTGAAATCAACCCTGCCTCACCTGCAGAGCCCTGACTGGTGTTAGAACAGTGTCTGCTCTGAGCACTTTGCACAGCCAAAGGAGAGAGTGGATGTGCCTTCCTCCCTGCCCAGCTACCTGCAGCCTCTCATCCCATCCACTCAGCTTGTACAGGATCCCTTCTGCTCCTTAAAATATAAATAGTCCGCAGTGCTGGTTGGGAGGCTTCCCTCAGGGGCTCTGCATTTTCTCCTGACTTCATCTAAGACCAAGGTGCTTCAGAGACCAAGCCAAGGTATTAGGAAAGACCTGTGTGTTGGAGGAAAGGGGTGGTTGAAAGGGTGGTGTGTTGGTGGAAAGGGACTGGAGTTTTGTATTATTTGGGTTCCTCTGTAAGCCAGCTCTGAGTCAGCCCTTAGTTGGAGATGAAGGGGTCTCTGGCCGTGGACTAGGGGGCACAGGAAAGGGGAGACAGCCACTGAGCTTGCTTTGTCAAGCAGTGAACCCTGAAAGCTCCCAGGACTTCTTCGCTGCTGGGGAAACTTAGGGAAGAATGTATGCCCCAGAGCTATCCTGTTCAAGGGGCAAGCAAGCTTGAGTATTTATATCCTACACCTTTTTGTTTGTTTGTTTAAATTTTGGCCTCTCTTATTGTTTTATTTATTTATTTATTTTCATCCATCTTTATTCTTTGGCCTGTGTGGGCCTCCCAATTCAGTGGCTTCTCTTGTTGCAGAGTGCTGATTCTGGGTGCATGTGCTCCAGAGCGCTGGCTTATAAGTGGATACACTGGTCCAGCCGCTCCAAGGCACGTGGGATCTTCCCGGGCGAGGGATTGAACCTGCACCCTTTGCACTGTGAGGCAGACTCTTTACCCACTGGACCACCAGGGAAGCTCTACCCTACACCTTTGCTCATTGGTTGGTTGAGGGTGGTTTCGTGATGCAGTGTTAATTCTCTGCTGTTTCTGGCCTACTGGATAGGCAGCTTGCGTTCTGTCATTAGAGAAGGTCCTCAGGCAGAGAAGGACAGGTGCTAGAACTTAGAAATGAGGCCAAAAGTTACTGGCAAGGAAAGGAGGAGGAGTTGGGGCAGGGCGCTGGGGTCCTGCCCACCCTCCTACAAGCTTCCCTGAACTTTGAAACCAGAGGCCCCGGACTTAGGAGTTTCATCCTGTACGGGCATCTGATTGACTCTCAGGTTCACTGGCCTGTTTCTCCTTTCTAGGCTCAGATAGGTAAGAGAACCAAAAGTGATATTTGATCCAAATTGGGGCATTGTTCAGTGTGTGTGTCTGTGTGTTCATGTGTGTGTGTGTGTGTGTGTGTGTCTGTGTGTGGTTATATAATTTTCCTCTAATTGCTGAAGGAAATCATGAGTAAGTATATGCGCTTTTGCGGGTTAGGTTATTTTCCATAGCTTCCCTTTTCTTCTTTGATTTAAAGAATCTTTGATTTAAAGGCCACAAGATCCTATTATTGCTTCTAAGTCTCTAAGTAATACAATTGAAATTGTCTGCTGCTCTGCATGGCAGTAACCAGTTCTAGGTATTGCACTATTTAATGCACATATTTATTCAAGTGACAGGAGTACGGGGTCTTGTTGTGTTGTTCTCTGTGACTGCTTTAAATGGTAGTTGCAGCACGCTTTTATCCACTTCTTCAAATGATCCCATTGTGAGACAAATGGGTAGCCAGCCTTCTGTGCACAGAAAACTTTGCAGCTTCTATATACAATCCAGAATTTTTTTTTTTAAAGTAAAATAAGTCATTCATTCATTGAACAGCTGTTTCTGGAAAGAACAGTTATTTGGCTGAATTCGAAGCTTCCCTCATCTGCTACTTAATTTGTGTGTGTGTGTGTGTGTGTCTCTTTATGTGTATGTCTCTTTGTGTGTATGTAGTTCAGCCATTGTTATCAATTAACAAAAAATGCATTGGAAGAGTAAGAGTATATCTATACCGGATGTTTGTGGGGATTTGAGAAGGATTTGTTTCTCCAGAATCTATCTCCTCTTAAAAAATAAAAATAGTTTGTTGAAGTATACTTGCTATACAATATTGTATGTTACAGGTGTTCAATATGGTGACTCACAATTTTCAAAGGTGATATTCCACTTATAGCTGTTATAAAATATTGGCTATACTCCCTGTGTTGTACAGCATATCCTCATAGCTTCTTCTTATTTCTAGTTGTTTGTGCCTCCTACTCCCCCACCCCTGTGATGGCACTTCTCTGTGCCCTCTCCCTGCTGGCAGCCACTGGCTGTTCTCTCTGTGAGTCTGCCATTTCCTTCTTATTTTGTGGAAACTTCCCCAGTGTGTGGCTTCCAAGGTGGCTCAGTGGTAAAGAATCTTCCTGCCAATGCAAGAGACAGTTAGGTCTCTGGGTCAGGAAGATTCTCTAGAGAAGGAAATGACAACTCACTCCAGTATCCTGGCCTGGGAAATCCCATGGTCAGAGGAGCCTGGTGGGCTACGGTTCATGGAGTTGCAAAAGAGCTGGACACGACTGAGCGACTCAACAGCAACAACAACCTTCTCTCCCTCATGTGTGAGAGCCAGGGCAGTCACATGAGTTAAGTGGCCAATCAGAAGCTCCAGATGACTTCCTGCCTTGAGCCAGCAATGCAAGGAGAAAGCCTGGGTGCATGTCTCCGTGGGCGTGGAGGTGCCAGCAGCGATGGTGGCCTTCAGTGGTGACCATCACCATCCACTTGGGATGGTGTTCTGACAGATTTTATATTTCCTGCTTCTTGGCCTTCTGGAGTTTCCTCTATTTATTCTTTTAAAAAGAATTTCCTGAGAGCCTGCTCTGAGCCAGCTGTTCTTTGGGATGGTAGAGATACAGATGTGAATAAAATATAGTCCTTGAGATCACGTGTAAAACTAACCACAAATTCCTCTTCTTGCATCTGGGACCAGGTGACACTGCAGGTCCTTCCAACTAAGAGGCAGAATCTATTCTTCTACCCTTTGAATCTGCGTTGGCCAGTGGCACCGTCACAGATGTGACTCACAAGTGCATGAAAAGGACTGGTCCATTGGAACCCTTCACATGAACAATCCCAGGCTAGGCAGCCAGAGAGTAAGAGGTCACTTGGGAAATAAATAAAATGGGCCAAATGAGAGCTGGCTACGTTTCTGCCAACTTGGTTAATAAATGTATGTGTTTGAGTAAGGTTCAGTCAGGATCAACCATTACTGCCTCAGAGGGGAGAACGCCTCTACTAAGACCAGCGCATGTTACCAAACTGTAGTATTAGGAGCTAGATCTGCGGCTGTTATTCTTAGTCACTAAGTTTTGGAGTGGTTTATTAACTCGGTAACAGTCAGCTGATGGTATCTTTGCCCTCATGATATTTATATTCTAGTAGGGGGAGATGGCTTATAAAAATACATAGCATCGGGGCTTCCCTGGTGGTCCAGTGGATAAGGATACCGCCTTGCAGTGCAAGGTGTGCCAGTTCGATCCCTGGCCTGGGAAGATTCCGTGTGCCGTGGAGCAGCTGGACCCATGTGTCCAACTACCGAGCCAGAGCTCTGGAGCGCCTGCGCCTGGAGCCGGTGCTCTGCAGTGATAGAGACCACTTCTATGGAGGCCCACACAGGCCAAAGAACAAAGATGGATGAAAATAGATAAATAAAAGACCAATAGAAGTGGCCAAAAAAAAAAAAAGAGAAAGAAAAAAAATACATAGCATAATCTCAGCTGGTGAAACTGCTATAAAATTAGAGAGAGAGGCAGGTAGACCAGTCATAGAAGAGTCTTCTGAGAAAAAAGTACTTGAATGAAGTTGGGGAAGTTGTCCAAACTTGGCTTTATGTCAAAAAAAGAGAGGGTCCTGCTTCTTGGCCTTCTGGAGTTTCCTCTATTTATTCTTTTAAAAAGAATTTCCTGAGAGCCTGCTCTGAGCCAGCTGTTCTTTGGGATGGTAGAGATACAGATGTGAATAAAATATAGTCCTTGAGATCACGTGTAAAACTAACCACAAATTCCTCTTCTTGCATCTGGGACCAGGTGACACTGCAGGTCCTTCCAACTAAGAGGCAGAATCTATTCTTCTACCCTTTGAATCTGCGTTGGCCAGTGGCACCGTCACAGATGTGACTCACAAGTGCATGAAAAGGACTGGTCCATTGGAACCCTTCACATGAACAATCCCAGGCTAGGCAGCCAGAGAGTAAGAGGTCACTTGGGAAATAAATAAAATGGGCCAAATGAGAGCTGGCTACGTTTCTGCCAACTTGGTTAATAAATGTATGTGTTTGAGTAAGGTTCAGTCAGGATCAACCATTACTGCCTCAGAGGGGAGAACGCCTCTACTAAGACCAGCGCATGTTACCAAACTGTAGTATTAGGAGCTAGATCTGCGGCTGTTATTCTTAGTCACTAAGTTTTGGAGTGGTTTATTAACTCGGTAACAGTCAGCTGATGGTATCTTTGCCCTCATGATATTTATATTCTAGTAGGGGGAGATGGCTTATAAAAATACATAGCATCGGGGCTTCCCTGGTGGTCCAGTGGATAAGGATACCGCCTTGCAGTGCAAGGTGTGCCAGTTCGATCCCTGGCCTGGGAAGATTCCGTGTGCCGTGGAGCAGCTGGACCCATGTGTCCAACTACCGAGCCAGAGCTCTGGAGCGCCTGCGCCTGGAGCCGGTGCTCTGCAGTGATAGAGACCACTTCTATGGAGGCCCACACAGGCCAAAGAACAAAGATGGATGAAAATAGATAAATAAAAGACCAATAGAAGTGGCCAAAAAAAAAAAAGAGAAAGAAAAAAAATACATAGCATAATCTCAGCTGGTGAAACTGCTATAAAATTAGAGAGAGAGGCAGGTAGACCAGTCATAGAAGAGTCTTCTGAGAAAAAAGTACTTGAATGAAGTGAGGGATTGAAAGTTGTCCAAACTTGGAGGACTTTATGTCAGAGAGAGGGGACACTAAGTGCCAGTGCTGTAGAAGGGGATGTGTTTGGTGTGCTCAGGAGAGCTGAGAGGGCCAGTTGTGAGTCAAGATGAAGAGGGTAGGAAATGAAGTAGGAGAGGCAGCCTGGGCCAGACTCACTGTGGAAGATGGAACAGTGAATCCCGTTAACAAAGTGAAAGGATATGCCAAGACATACTGGGTGCCTGTGGACTACCTAGACTGGGCCATCTCAAAGAGAGGAAATGACCAGCAGGCCAAATGAGCAGACCAGGCCGTCTGGGGGAGAAGTGACACTTGGAATAGAGGGGAAGATAATGAAACAATTCAGAGAAGAGTGATATAAAACTATGATGGACAGCTTGGTGTAATTCTATACTGTTAACTCTTTGCTTTATATAATCATCAGTTTTGCAGAATTTTCGCCCCAGGAAGCCTTAAAATCCCGCACTCCCTACTCTTCTCTGACATCCTGTTACATTTTCCACACCCCTTATGTGGTGATAGGTACATAACAAAGGACATGATGTTTGATTTTAGCCCAGGCATAAAGTAATTAGGAAGATAAGTATGTTCTATTAAAGAATCTATCCTCTTATTTGTTCTAAAATCAAAACTGCAAGTTTTTTTAATCCAAGTTACTGCACTTTTCCACTATGAGAGATTTTACTGAGTTTTTTGCATTGTTTTCAAGTTGCAAATTAGAAGCAGGAACAATTAGTCCAGTATACATAATAGTGAGTTTGTGTGTTCAGAGTTCAATTCTGCATGATTAGCCTCGGTCATCCAAGAACACTTTGAACATGATACCATATAGTTTTAAATTGAAGTATAGTTGATTTACAATGTTGTGTTTCTGGTGGTTCTGAGATAGCATACCAAGGGTCAGAGTTGGTGATATGGGTCCAGGCACAGCAGCAAGGCAGAGAGGCCTGGAGTAGTTATCTGTAATTAAATGTGAAGGCCACAAGACTGGGGCTCCATGGCCAAGCCAAAATGGTGGGCGCACATAGAAGAGTCTTCTGAGAAAAAAGTACTTGAATGAAGTGAGGGATTGAAAGTTGTCCAAACTTGGAGGACTTTATGTCAGAGAGAGGGGACACTAAGTGCCAGTGCTGTAGAAGGGGATGTGTTTGGTGTGCTCAGGAGAGCTGAGAGGGCCAGTTGTGAGTCAAGATGAAGAGGGTAGGAAATGAAGTAGGAGAGGCAGCCTGGGCCAGACTCACTGTGGAAGATGGAACAGTGAATCCCGTTAACAAAGTGAAAGGATATGCCAAGACATACTGGGTGCCTGTGGACTACCTAGACTGGGCCATCTCAAAGAGAGGAAATGACCAGCAGGCCAAATGAGCAGACCAGGCCGTCTGGGGGAGAAGTGACACTTGGAATAGAGGGGAAGATAATGAAACAATTCAGAGAAGAGTGATATAAAACTATGATGGACAGCTTGGTGTAATTCTATACTGTTAACTCTTTGCTTTATATAATCATCAGTTTTGCAGAATTTTCGCCCCAGGAAGCCTTAAAATCCCGCACTCCCTACTCTTCTCTGACATCCTGTTACATTTTCCACACCCCTTATGTGGTGATAGGTACATAACAAAGGACATGATGTTTGATTTTAGCCCAGGCATAAAGTAATTAGGAAGATAAGTATGTTCTATTAAAGAATCTATCCTCTTATTTGTTCTAAAATCAAAACTGCAAGTTTTTTTAATCCAAGTTACTGCACTTTTCCACTATGAGAGATTTTACTGAGTTTTTTGCATTGTTTTCAAGTTGCAAATTAGAAGCAGGAACAATTAGTCCAGTATACATAATAGTGAGTTTGTGTGTTCAGAGTTCAATTCTGCATGATTAGCCTCGGTCATCCAAGAACACTTTGAACATGATACCATATAGTTTTAAATTGAAGTATAGTTGATTTACAATGTTGTGTTTCTGGTGGTTCTGAGATAGCATACCAAGGGTCAGAGTTGGTGATATGGGTCCAGGCACAGCAGCAAGGCAGAGAGGCCTGGAGTAGTTATCTGTAATTAAATGTGAAGGCCACAAGACTGGGGCTCCATGGCCAAGCCAAAATGGTGGGCGCACAGTGGGCTGAAGGGTAGTCAGAGGAGAATGGAGATCAGTGAGAAGGTCTTTCTAGTCTTTGCATGGTGCTTAGCTACATAAGATCTAAGAAGGACCTGCTGGCACTAGAGCATGTGGGATGCTCTTCCAGGGAAGAAAATATGATCATGGGTAGAGACGATCCTGTGTCTCCCCACTGCCTCAGGATGATTCCAGGAGAAGAGTTGGTGTAGAACCAGGCAGAGAGCGTACAGGCTTACAGTCCTTAAAGAAGCGCACGCTGGGGCTGGCTGTGGGCTTGCTGGGACTCCATGCCAGATGCTGTGGCTCTGGGCACAGTGTCAGCTTGCAAAGCTTCCAGAGACTGCACTGTCCAGTAGAACTTCCTCTGATGATAGAAATAGTCTGTATTTATCCTGTCCATTAGGGTAACCACATGTTGGTATTTGACACTTGAAACGTGACCAATGTGACTGAGGAGTTGAAATTTAAATTTTATTCAATTCTAATTAATTTAAATACAAATCCGAGTTTGAATAACCCTATGTAGCTAGTCAATACCAACCCTATTGGACAGCACCATTCCAGAACATTTACTCACAGGGTCTCTGCCTCTTATCTGGTGATGGGAATATTATGGGGGATGCGGGAACCCCTGAAAGCAGGGACTTCTGTTTTAGTCTAAGACCTAGCACAAAGCTTGACACAGGGTTGTTGTTCAGTTGCTCAGTTTTGTCCAACTCTTTGTGACCCCATGGACTTCAGCACTCCAGGCTTCCCTGTCCTGCATCATTTCCCAGAGCTTTCTCAAACTCATGTCTTTTGAGTTGGCGATGTCATACAACTGTCTTGTCCTCTGTTGTCCCCTTGTCCTTCGTTACAGGGGAACTGTTTAATAAACGTTTGTTGCATATGTTAATTAACAGGAGAGAAAGACAACCAGTTAGAGTTAACACTTTTAGATCAGTGTTTGTTTTTTGCCAAATTTCCACCATCCTGGTTCCCATTTTGGTGATGGCTCCCGGGTTTGAGATGATCTATGTCCAGACTTCGCTTTGGAGATGTTCTCAGTGGTCCAGTGGCTAGGACTTCACCTTCTAATACAGTGGGTGCGAATTCCATCCCTGGGCAGGAAGCTGAGATCCCGCATGCTTTGTGACCAAAAACATCCCAGAAGCAATATTGTAGCAAATTCAACAAAGACTTTAAAAATGGTCCGCGTGAAAAAAATGTCTTAAAGAACCCAACTTCTCTTTGAAATTTCTTACCTAAGACAGAGCCAAGACAGAGTCTCTATCCAGACTGTCTTCATATGATCCTCTCATTTTGGGTTTAGTTGATACATATCTTAAAAGGTGTATTTTTTTTTTTTTTGCAAAGTTCACAGAAAGTAATAGCATTGAAAAACTAAGCTAGTATGTTGTAAATTCTCTCTCCTTCAGAGAAACAAGATCTAATTGTTTACCATCTGAAAATAGTCACAATAACTGCAATTGATTTAGACAACTATGTGTCAGGCATACTTTGTAGGTAGTATTTCTGATCTGTTCAACAATCCTGCCAGCAGGAATTTCTATCTCCATATTACAAATGAAGATGCTAAGGCTCAGAGATACTTGATTTATTTGTTCAGGGTCACACAACTTCCAAATGTCCTACTTTTCACCGTACCATGCTGACTCAAAACACTGTAGCTGCATCCTTCAAGAAGCCCAAGGGCACAGGAAGGTAGTAAACAAAGTTCATTGCAAATTACTTATGTTTGGAATACATGACCCCAAAGAAAACAGCCCATTATCTTTACCAGCTCCTTCTTCCTGGATCCCAAGTTGAATTATGTATCTCATACAGAAATGCCAGCCACCTGAAGCACAAGCCTGCCCAGTGGAAGAAGGTGGTATTTAGCCTAGATGATGAATTGCCCCCCACGGGTAATAAATCTGAGTGAACTGCATGAAGGATAACTACTGAGCAGAAAGATAAGAATTTCCACTGGGAAGATGGAGAAGAGCGGGGTGGATAATTAGCAGGGTGAGTTTATTTATGTAGCCACTCTGGGCTTTCATGGGAAATCCTAAAAGCCACGTCTCTGGAGCTGGAAACCTGGCAGGAAGACAAAAGAAAATGTTGTTCCATTTCTATCTAAGGGGTTATGAACATGATGGCCATGGGAGTCATTGTCTTTCCAGAAATGACTGAACCCAGCATACAGTAATCAAAAGGCAGATGAACATCAAGTCAAGGTGACTCTTACCCTCCCTGTCTGCCAGCTTGCAGCACCTACTGGTAAGTGGTGGTGAGCTGGTTGAAGGAGAGAAGGTGGTGCTTTGCCTCAGTTTTCATCAGAATTTAGCCAGCAGAGACCAATGAGTGCTGCAGAGTTAGACTCCAAATGGCATTGTTGGAGAGGAATTAAAGATGGTTAAGAAAGAGGAGACCTTAAGGTCATGGCTCCAATTCTTCCTTTTGGATGAATTAAAAAGCATCCCAGAGGAGCAGGGTGAGCTGTCAAAGGACCCTAGGCCAGTCTCTAGAATCCGAGTCCGATCAGTTTTTAAAACCCCACTGTTTTATGAATTTAATTTTTATTTGATATTGGGGTAGAGTTGGTTTACAATGTTGGGTTAGTTTCAGAGGTACAACAAAGTGATTCAGTTCTAGACATACATGTACCTACTATTTTCCAGGTTCTTTTCCCATATAGGATATTATACCACTTTTGAGGAGCAGTCTCACCATGAGTCTGCTCTGTAATGGCCTCATTCCCCTCTCCCCAGCCATAATTCTTTCAGGGTCTTCGTTTTTCTCAATATGTTTCTCGAGGCATAATTACCCGTGGATTTAGTCATTGGAAAAATGCTTGCCCAGTCTTTGTCATCATCTCTGCTGCCTTCCTAATCACTGCCAACCCTCCTAGCACCTAGCTGGTCTCCGTCATGGAGAGAATGCAGTTGTGTGATAAGCCTGCTGAGATGGGCATGGAGGAGCTTGTTCCAGAGAACTCTAGGAGGCTTCTGGAGGAGGGAGAGGAGCAACAAGAACAGGTGTAGAGATGCAGTGGTCAGATCGGTCGTCTCTACATTTGCTGAGCACTTCATGTGTATCATATCTGATGTTAAACATTTTATGTGCATTGTTTCCGCTAACTTTCATATTATACCTATGAGATGGTTATTGGTAGTGTCTGTCTTTTCCCGAGAGAGCTTAACCATTTGTCAAAAGTCAGGCCCTGTTAAGTCTTCCTCCAAGCTGAGGTCTTTCCATGACTTTATTCTGAGAGTTGTTTGCCAAGCATGGAAATTTTTTTTGTACTTGAAGCTCCCGCGAAATGTGGGATTCCCTGCCCTTTCCCCAAGATCTCTACAGAGTCCTACTGATACCTGGGGCTAGAGTGAGGCATCCCGATTCCATGTTCCTTCCTGGGTCTGGAAGTCACATTGTAGGCCTCCCCTCTCCGCAGGGGCCCCCTGGTTCATTGTCCCCCTGGCCCCAAGGAAGCAATGTGAATGAACGCAGTGAGTTTCCGTGGTCAACGTGATCAGCTGACCATGGCCTAAACCGTGCCTTAGAGTCTACTGTTAGCCTCAAACCACAAGCTAGCCTCTCCTGTTTCTAAATACCCTCTTTACAATGCCAGGACAAGTTCCCAGTCCAGATACCAGCAGAGTCTTGAAAGTTCATTCACTGTTTGGCATTTAAACTGTACTTTCGTATCAAAGCCATGGTACAAACAGTGGGTAGATTTCTACACTGGCCCACAAAATCTTCACTTTAATGTAAATGTCCTTTGGTATTTGTATTACCATGATGTTATTTCAACTCCAAGTAACTACTGTCTGAAAGTTATTTCAGTGGGCAAATGAGGGGAGTTTCTAGTGCTAGGTAGACATTTACAACATGGCTTTTGGTGTCTGTTTGATTTATTTACTTATTGAAGTATAATTGACTTACTTACAACATCTCAGTTATATAGCAAAGTGGTTCGTGTGCGTGTGTGTGTGTGTGTGTGAGTCACTCAGTCTAGTCATGTCTGACTCTGCAACTCCATAGACTGTGGCTCCTCAGGATCCTCTGTCCATGGAATTCTCAGGCAAGAATGCTGGAGTGGGTTGCCAGTCCCTTCTCCAGAGGATCTTCCCAACCCAGAGTTTCAGAGCTCTCTAAAAAATTTGCTGAGCCACTTCATGTGTATCATATCTGATGTTAAACATTTTATGTGCATTGTTTCCGCTCTTTCATATTATACCTATGAGATGGTTATTGGTAGTGTCTGTCTTTTCCCGAGAGAGCTTAACCATTTGTCAAAAGTCAGGCCCTGTTAAGTCTTCCTCCAAGCTGAGGTCTTTCCATGACTTTATTCTGAGAGTTGTTTGCCAAGCATGGAAATTTTTTGTACTTGAAGCTCCCGCGAAATGTGGGATTCCCTGCCCTTTCCCCAAGATCTCTACAGAGTCCTACTGATACCTGGGGCTAGAGTGAGGCATCCCGATTCCATGTTCCTTCCTGGGTCTGGAAGTCACATTGTAGGCCTCCCCTCTCCGAGGGGCCCCTGGTTCATTGTCCCCCTGGCCCCAAGGAAGCAATGTGAATGAACGCAGTGAGTTTCCGTGGTCAACGTGATCAGCTGACCATGGCCTAAACCGTGCCTTAGAGTCTACTGTTAGCCTCAAACCACAAGCTAGCCTCTCCTGTTTCTAAATACCCTCTTTACAATGCCAGGACAAGTTCCCAGTCCAGATACCAGCAGAGTCTTGAAAGTTCATTCACTGTTTGGCATTTAAACTGTACTTTCGTATCAAAGCCATGGTACAAACAGTGGGTAGATTTCTACACTGGCCCACAAAATCTTCACTTTAATGTAAATGTCCTTTGGTATTTGTATTACCATGATGTTATTTCAACTCCAAGTAACTACTGTCTGAAAGTTATTTCAGTGGGCAAATGAGGGGAGTTTCTAGTGCTAGGTAGACATTTACAACATGGCTTTTGGTGTCTGTTTGATTTATTTACTTATTGAAGTATAATTGACTTACTTACAACATCTCAGTTATATAGCAAAGTGGTTCGTGTGTGCGTGTGTGTGTGTGTGTGTGAGTCACTCAGTCTAGTCATGTCTGACTCTGCAACTCCATAGACTGTGGCTCCTCAGGATCCTCTGTCCATGGAATTCTCAGGCAAGAATGCTGGAGTGGGTTGCCAGTCCCTTCTCCAGAGGATCTTCCCAACCCAGGGACTGAAACTGGGCCTCCTGGATTGCAGGCACATTCTTTACCATTTGAGCCACCAGGCAATCCTGTGTGTGTATATGCACACATACACACACAAACTTTCTCAGATTCTGTTCCATTATAGGTTATTAACAGATGTTGAAAATTATTCCCTGTGCTGCACAGTAGGGTGGTGTTGTTTATTTTAGATATTGTTGTGTGTATCTGTTAATCCCTAATTCCCAATTTATCCCTCTCCTTCTTTCCTGGCCATAGGTTTGTCTCCTGTAACTGTGAATCTATGGTCTGTTTTGTAAATACATTCATTTGTATCATTTTTTAGATTCAACGTATAAGGAATATCATGATATTTGTCTTTGACTTATTTCACTTAGTAGGATTATCTCTAGGTCCACTCACATGGCTGCAAATGGCATTATTTTATTCTTTTTAATGACTGAGTAATATTCCATTTTGTGTGAGGATCACCTTTGTTATCCATTCCTCTGTCCATGGACAAGTAGGTTGCTTCCGTGTCTTGGCTATTGTAAACATTACTGCAGTGAACACTCAGGTGTGTGTATCCTTTCAAACCATGGTTTTCTCTTAATATAAGCCCTTGGGTGGGATTGTTGGATCATAGGGTAGCTCTGTTTTTAATTTTTAAGGAGCCTCCAGAACTGTTTTCCACAGTGGCTGCACCCTTCACCAACAGTGCTGGAAGCTTCCCTTTTCTCCACACCCAGAATGAGGGGAGTTTGAATGCAGGATGCCAGACACACATCCTTGTCCTTTCAGCAGTGGGACTGGGGTCTAAATGCCTGCTGCCCCATGAGAGGGACAATAGGTATTTCTTGCTCAGCCAGGATACTAGGCATCCATGGCACAGGTCCCTGAAAGCACTGGGTTTCTAGCCTTGGTATAGGCCCTAAGCAGAACCTGCCGTGGGCCGCTGTGCTTGGAGCTGTGGGAGTTTTCAGGGAGGTGGGGTCTTGGGGAAAAAAAAACAACCTAAAGCCAGGCAAAGTCCAACTATATACTCTGACAAAGCAGTAAAATTCAGTAAGATATTCTTTTGGCCTAGTAGTTTCTGCAGAAATCTAGCCTCAGAAATAAAAGAAGCTGTATATAAGGGGGCACACACACACACACACACACACACACACACACACACACACACACACACACACACTATGGCACTCTTTTTTTTTAGCACTGAAATCAAGAAAGCAATGTCAGTGTCCATCAACGGCCAAATAGGTATGGTACATGTTTAGCATGGAATATTATGAGCCTGTTTAAAATTCCAGTTAGTTCTGGAAGGATGACCGTGAGGTATTGTTAACAGGGAAAAGAAATGTAGATGATTTGGATATTCTAATTCAAGCTTTATCAAATGGCATCAGCAACAATCAGAGACCACTGGGTCTGCCCTCTGTATGTGTGATGAGCCAAGAAAAAAGCTGGAAAGCAGGAATGAAATGGGGGCAGGCAGACTTGTCTGAGAATAGCAGCTTCACCTTGTGTCTTCCTGTAGGCAGAAAAAGGTCTTTTTGGACCTGCTGCTCCTAGCGCCATACCTGGATCAGATATTTTCAGGGTGTTGTGGTCTGGGAGACAAAGGTCATTTCAAACTTCTGCCCCTGTCTGCCACCCTCCTTCCACCCCACCAGCCACGTAACTTCCAACACACACAATGGATAGTGGGACAGGTAGGAGCCTGAGAGCTGCACAGAATATTATTTTTATATATAAGCCCATAAGAAGATGGGCTGGGGTCCTCCAGTAGGGCTCACGTTCTGGTAGAGGAGTCCATTAGCTCATCTGCACCTTAAATGAGAACTAGTTCACAAGGACATTCTCTTATACCCTTGTTCGTCTTCTGACAGAGCAACCCAAGAAATGTGCCAAATAGAGAATGAGTAATAATTCTGTTAGACGATTTATATCTTGTCGAACAAATATTTCTTGGCTCTGTTCAACTCTCAGAGAGTCATCTGCCCATTGTGATATTTTGATATCATAAATATCATCATCATCACTAATGTGCTTGAGTGCCCATGTTCCAGGCACTCTGGAAAGCTTTATATCCATTATCTCATTTTGTCTGCATAATAGCCCTATGAGGTAGGTTCTATTATTATCCTTATTTGACAGAAAGGGAAACTGAGCCAGGATTCAGAAACATATGATCTCTGACTTCAAACCCACACTCCGAATAAACTTGGGAGGCCAGTCTCTCTGACCACAACTGTTTGATTTCAGTTGGTTGATTTGAGTCCCCAGATCTGTGGTCACAAGCTGAGTCAACAGCATGTCATAGTTATTAAAACAACAGGCCCACACAGCTTTAATGGAAGTCCAGGATTGGAATGTAATTAAGTAACTGGCCCGTCAGACTCTGTTGCTCAAAACCCATCAAGAACGATTTTTCCTTTGGACAATACATTTTCAAAATAAGCATACACAAACAAGAGTGTGTCAGAGAAGCTTGACATGGAATTTTCAAGCTACTCTTTGTGAGAACTGACTCTAGGCCCGGCTGTCGACAGAAAATTTTACATGCCTCCCATGCATCCCCTTTATCATTCTCATATGGCTGTAGGAGCTGTGCTCCATCTTTCACAGAAGAAAAAATCGGGCACAGAGCATGCAAGGATCTTGCCCCAGGTCATACAAGTGATAAACTCGAGCTGGGATTTCATACCAGGCTTGTCCAAGACCAGAGCCTGTGGCCTTCAAGCAATTGTAAAGGCATTTTAGGATGAGCCCCCTAAAATGAGACTGGTGAAAACTTCAATAGTTATCTTCTGGTGTCTGGATAAATATCTTTTTTTTTTTTTTTTTTTTAATTTTGGCCTCTTTCATTGGTCTATGATTTAGTTATTTTCATACATCTTCATTCTTTGGCCTGTGTGGGCCTCCCACAGCAGTGACCTCCCCCATTGTGCACGTGCTCCAGAGCGTCAGCTCACAGCTGGACACGCTGGTCCAGCTGCTCCATGGCACGTGGGATCCTCCCAGGCCAGGGATTGAACTGGCACCTCCTGCACTGCAAGGCAGACCCTCTACCCACTGAACCACCAAGGAAGCCCTGGATAAATATCTTATAAAGACATGTTTTGTTGGACCCACAGACGTGGTTACTATTGTTGCTTTCTTTTTAAGGAGACTTTTACCTGGGGGTCCTTCTTTCTTTCTTTTCTTAAAAATCTGCAAGCAGCACTAGACTTGCTTGTCTAACTTCTGTAGCTGCAGAGTACTATTGCCAATGAAAAGGCATAGGCTTGCCAGGTCATAATAGTATCCAGAATATCTTATGAAATCTGTTATTTTTGGTTCTTTGAAGTGATCCACCTGACTCCAGAGGAGAAGAAGGGGAGGAACTAGCTTCTGCCTAGCTTCAGAAAGCAGTCAGCAGAAGGAAGAACATTTCTCACAGCAAAATTCCTTTCTGTCCAGTAGAGGTAGTTGCAAATTGAAACCAAGACCCTCAATGAGGCAGTGAGGTGCTCATCTGTAGAAGTAATCAAGTGCACTTTGGCAGAGTCTGTGTAAGGCTAAGACACCAGAGAAGGTGACCTCTCTTGTTCCATATAGTCTGACTCTCACTTAATAGGTTTTTCGTATCTGCCTTTAGGTTTCAAGTCCCGGCTAGAACATTTTCTTGCAGGGCTATTTTCTTTTAGGAAAACAATACCTGTCAAATAGAGAAGAAAATTGGTGCTGTGTTTGCATGTTCACCACCAAACAGGCATTATCTTAATGATAAAATATTAGCTCTAAAGAGCAGATGACTATAGCCAGACATTTTACTCAGTCAGGATACTTTTTGCCTACAAACACCTGGATATTATTTTCTGCCGGCTAATTTGCCTATAAGCTATCAGAGGATTCTTGTAGGTGAACATTTACAAATAATGTTTGAATTCCCAGAGACTTCTTGACAGATCTAATCCTAGAATTTTAGAGAGACAGGTTTAGAGAAAATGCTTATTAGGCAAGCTCATCAAATAAGAAAGACTAATTATAGGGACAAGTAGTATTCCAAACAATGGAATTTCTCTGTTTATAAAACTTCAATAATAAATGACATGATGACAGTTTGAAAATCTTTACATGTAATGCCTTTTAATTTATGTCACTACATTTAAAATGTAAAGTCGCCCCTGTAGTTATAGTTACATGAGGGATTATATAGGACAATGTGTGGATGGTATGTCTATGATAAAACTAATGCTTTTATTGTCCTTTTCAAAGCTCCATCCTACCACTGGCTTTAATTCACGTGGCAGTTTTCTGTGGTATTTGGCCAGTTGACCTACATGACCTTCCAGTGTTCTGTCCTGTGATAGAGTGATTTGTATTCACACGATTTTTCATTAGCTAGGATGGGAACTGTTTCGTACAAATGAAGGGTCTTCCTGTTTCTCTCCTGTAACCCCTAGCAAAGTATTTTAAGCCTGGTACATTTGGTGGAATATGTAAAATTACCATTAAAACTTTAATTGGGAGCTTCCCTGGTGGTCCAGTGGGTAAAAAGTCCTCCTTGCAGTGCAGGGCCACTGGTTCAATCCCTGGCCCGGGAGGATCCCACATGCCGTGGAGTGGCTGCGCTGATGTGTCCAGTTAGGAGCCAGCGCTCTGGAGCACGTGCGCCCAGAGCCGGTGCTCTTCAAGGAGTGGCCGCTGCAGTGGGAGGCCCACACAGGCTGAAGAGTAAAGATGGATGAAAAATAAATAAAAAAGCAAATAAAAAGAGGCCCAAATTAAAAAAACAACAAAAACAAAACTTTAATTGGTCCCAAAATTCCCCTGAGCATTTATAGAACATCTTCTAGAGGGTACCACAGCCCTGACACTGGAGTGGAGTGGGACGTAAGTGAGGCCCGTGGAGGCTCAGGTAAGAGCAGCATGAGCACGCTGTGGATGGCAGGTCATGTTTGGCCTCGGTGGTCGGGAGAGCGAGTGTGACGGGCCGTCCCTGCTTACTCTGGTAGCTTGGTGCCCAGTGAGCCTTCCCATACTCTTCTCTGTACATTTCTGGATTACACGTAGGGGTGTCTCAGGCTCTGTCAGTTAGATGCACTTCTGTGAAACTTGGGAATTGAGGTTGGGGCATCTTTCTCTTCCTGTTTCACTTTGCTGATAAGGTTGTAGGTTGTAGAGAAGCGGCTGTAGCAGGGGCCCTGGGATGGTTCAAGCAGTACTGTGTTCGTGAAGAAGTAGGGGTGATGGGAGAAGGCTGATAGATGGAATCTAAAAGAATGGAACAAGTGAACTTATATATAAAACAGAAATAGACCCACAGACATAGAAAACAAACTCATTACTAGGCGGGGGAAAGGGTAAATAGCCACTTGGGATTAACATATATACACACCACTGTATATAAAACAGGTAACCAATAAGGACCTACTGTATAGGTAACTATACTGAACACTTTGTGATAACCTACAGGAGAGAAGAATTGGAAAAGGAATATACATGTGTATGTATACAGGGACTTCCCAAGTGGCTTAGCAGTAAAGGATCTGCCTGCATTGCAGGAGACGCTGGAGACACAGGTTGGATCTTGGGTCAGTAATATCCCCTGGAGGAGGAAACAACAACTCACTCAAGTATTCTTGCCTAAAGAATCCCGTGGACAGAGGAGCTTGGAAGGCTACAGTGCCTGGGATTGCAAATAGTTGAACATGACGGAGAATGCATGCAATATGAAACTGAATCATTTTGCTATATCCCTGAACCTAAAACAATATTGTAAATCAACTATACTTCAATTAAAAAGATTTTAATGAGGGCTCCCCTGGTGGTCTAGTGGGTAAAGAGTCTGCCTTGCAATGCAAGGGGCACTGGTTTGATCCCTATCCCAGGAAGATCCCATGTGCTGCAGAGCAGCTGGACTGGTGTGTCCAATTACGAGCCAGCACTCTGGAGCGCATGCACCTAGGTGCTCTGCAGTGAGAGGCCACTGCGATGGCAGGCCCACACAGACCAAGGGATAAAGATGGATGAAAATAAATAAATAAAAAATAAAAGAGGCCAAAATTTAAAAAGGAAGATTTTAATGAGAAATAAATGGACTTATAATTTTTAAGGTAGAATATTTTAAGTTCATATAAAAGTTACAAAGATAGTACAGAGAGATCCATATAGTCCATGCCCAATCTCCTCTATTTTTTAAACCTTTCATTGGCACAGTGCATGTGTTAAAATTATTTATTTGCTCATATGTCCTTGGTTTTCACTATGTTTCTTTTCTACCACATATATCAGTTTCATCGTGCGGCTGTAGCAGGGGCCCTGGGATGGTTCAAGCAGTACTGTGTTCGTGAAGAAGTAGGGGTGATGGGAGAAGGCTGATAGATGGAATCTAAAAGAATGGAACAAGTGAACTTATATATAAAACAGAAATAGACCCACAGACATAGAAAACAAACTCATTACTAGGCGGGGGAAAGGGTAAATAGCCACTTGGGATTAACATATATACACACCACTGTATATAAAACAGGTAACCAATAAGGACCTACTGTATAGGTAACTATACTGAACACTTTGTGATAACCTACAGGAGAGAAGAATTGGAAAAGGAATATACATGTGTATGTATACAGGGACTTCCCAAGTGGCTTAGCAGTAAAGGATCTGCCTGCATTGCAGGAGACGCTGGAGACACAGGTTGGATCTTGGGTCAGTAATATCCCCTGGAGGAGGAAACAACAACTCACTCAAGTATTCTTGCCTAAAGAATCCCGTGGACAGAGGAGCTTGGAAGGCTACAGTGCCTGGGATTGCAAATAGTTGAACATGACGGAGAATGCATGCAATATGAAACTGAATCATTTTGCTATATCCCTGAACCTAAAACAATATTGTAAATCAACTATACTTCAATTAAAAAGATTTTAATGAGGCTCCCTGGTGGTCTAGTGGGTAAAGAGTCTGCCTTGCAATGCAAGGGGCACTGGTTTGATCCCTATCCCAGGAAGATCCCATGTGCTGCAGAGCAGCTGGACTGGTGTGTCCAATTACGAGCCAGCACTCTGGAGCGCATGCACCTAGGTGCTCTGCAGTGAGAGGCCACTGCGATGGCAGGCCCACACAGACCAAGGGATAAAGATGGATGAAAATAAATAAATAAAAAATAAAAGAGGCCAAAATTTAAAAAGGAAGATTTTAATGAGAAATAAATGGACTTATAATTTTTAAGGTAGAATATTTTAAGTTCATATAAAAGTTACAAAGATAGTACAGAGAGATCCATATAGTCCATGCCCAATCTCCTCTATTTTTTAAACCTTTCATTGGCACAGTGCATGTGTTAAAATTATTTATTTGCTCATATGTCCTTGGTTTTCACTATGTTTCTTTTCTACCACAGATCCTATTTGAGATACCACTTGGCCTTCAATCATCGTGTCTTTTGTTTTTTTATTTTTATTTTATTTGGGGGGGTTGGGTTGGGGAGGGGGGCGGGCGGGCCTCTTCTAATGGTCTTTCATTTACCTATTTTCATCCATCTTTGTTCTTTGGCCCATGTGGGCCTCCCATCGCAGTGGCCTCTGTTGTCGCAGAGCACCGGCTCTGGGTGCATGCGCTCCAGAGCTCCAGCTCGGTAATTGGACACATCTGTCCAGCCGCTCTGCGGCACATGGGATCTTCCCAGGCCAGGGATCAAACTGGCGCCCCTTGTACTGCAAGGCAGTGTCCTTACCCACTGGACCACCAGGGAAGCCCCATCATGTCTTTTCTTGACTGACAGTTTTTTTAGACTTTCCTTGTTTTGATGACCCTGAAAGTTTTGAGGATATGGATCAGACATTTGTCTGACGTTTTCTTGTAATTAGACAGGGGAGTTAACATTACCTGCCTGAGGATAGAGAATCTACATCATTTATGTAGAATGCCTCTACCTGAGAGCTTTGTCTTTCCTTCCCCATTTTTTTAGTATCCATCTAGACTCAGAGATACTTTGTATTTTGAGTTATAGTTCAATATGCTGTTGTTTCATTGCTCAAATGATTCCAGCACTGGCCCCTGGCAGCTCTTTCAGTTGACATCTAGGTCCCTCTGTTGTACTCCATCATTCTGGCTTGTCCTTGTTGTTTTGAGCACTTTCTTATTTGCTGGTGCTTTGAGATGCTCCATACTTATCTTGTTTATTCCCTACTCAGGCATAGAATCAGCCATTGTTGAATTGACTCTTAAATCTTCTCTCTCTGTTTAGTTTTTAGAAATAATGAGCAGAACAAACACAGCAGGTCTTTAGGCTAGACCCAGGCTGAGTCAGTTTTGCTGGGAGATACCACTTCCAGACTCTTGAATCTTAGTCTTGTGTGTCCATCTTCACCTTGTCTGCTCTCTCCCATCCTCTTCATTCACACTCAAGTAGAAATGACTGGCTATGATTCTTCTATGTGTTAAGATCAGTCAGTCACTCAGGGGTGCATGGTAGAAGGTTCAGAAGAAATACAGTGATTCTGCACACCCCCTCTTCCAAAAAAGTAAAGTCTACTTGTACATGAAAGACTAGGTTCAATGAAATTTGACTCTCAGTAAAACCAGAATGTAGTAAGTGCCCCAGGTGGGCAATGTGTACATGTTCATATGAGACAGCATAAGATAAGATCCAGCAGTGGAGACTCTGGGGACCCAAGAGGGGCTGGCTGGTGGCCTCTGGGGGGAGGGAGAGAACCTGGGCATCATCTAAGTGGTCTGAGGACAAGTCAGCCCTGTGTGAGTCTTGCCCTGCTGGGAAGAGGGCTGTGTCGGCATATCTGATTCTGAACAGAAACTCAGGCACTTCAGTCAGTGCCACTGTGATCTCTTGATTCTGTAAATAATGTTGTTATACTTTCCAAATTTTGAGATTCAGACATCTTTTGGGCCCCATGGCTGGGAAGGATATGGCTGACCTACCTGCAATAGAATCAAGAAGTTCCTGGAGGTCTAGACTAGACCTAGGGTCTTTCTAGGAGGCCCTGGGTCAGACTGGGCCAGCAGCTGCTGCTTATGAGTGGAAGGCCCGCTCCAGCCCCCGCTTCCCACGATACTGTGTTAGTATCACCCTCGGGAAAGCTGAAATCGTGGGACTTTAAACAGCACCTCGGCCAGCAGAGGCTGTGCTGCCTCTCTCTGCTTCCTGCAGTCTTTTCAGTTTTGACCCCACTTTCTTAAGGTCCCTCTGTTGTACTCCATCATTCTGGCTTGTCCTTGTTGTTTTGAGTTTTTTGCTCCATACTTATCTTGTTTATTCCCTACTCAGGCATAGAATCAGCCATTGTTGAATTGACTCTTAAATCTTCTCTCTCTGTTTAGTTTTTAGAAATAATGAGCAGAACAAACACAGCAGGTCTTTAGGCTAGACCCAGGCTGAGTCAGTTTTGCTGGGAGATACCACTTCCAGACTCTTGAATCTTAGTCTTGTGTGTCCATCTTCACCTTGTCTGCTCTCTCCCATCCTCTTCATTCACACTCAAGTAGAAATGACTGGCTATGATTCTTCTATGTGTTAAGATCAGTCAGTCACTCAGGGGTGCATGGTAGAAGGTTCAGAAGAAATACAGTGATTCTGCACACCCCCTCTTCCAAAAAAGTAAAGTCTACTTGTACATGAAAGACTAGGTTCAATGAAATTTGACTCTCAGTAAAACCAGAATGTAGTAAGTGCCCCAGGTGGGCAATGTGTACATGTTCATATGAGACAGCATAAGATAAGATCCAGCAGTGGAGACTCTGGGGACCCAAGAGGGGCTGGCTGGTGGCCTCTGGGGGGAGGGAGAGAACCTGGGCATCATCTAAGTGGTCTGAGGACAAGTCAGCCCTGTGTGAGTCTTGCCCTGCTGGGAAGAGGGCTGTGTCGGCATATCTGATTCTGAACAGAAACTCAAGCACTTCAGTCAGTGCCACTGTGATCTCTTGATTCTGTAAATAATGTTGTTATACTTTCCAAATTTTGAGATTCAGACATCTTTTGGGCCCCATGGCTGGGAAGGATATGGCTGACCTACCTGCAATAGAATCAAGAAGTTCCTGGAGGTCTAGACTAGACCTAGGGTCTTTCTAGGAGGCCCTGGGTCAGACTGGGCCAGCAGCTGCTGCTTATGAGTGGAAGGCCCGCTCCAGCCCCCGCTTCCCACGATACTGTGTTAGTATCACCCTCGGGAAAGCTGAAATCGTGGGACTTTAAACAGCACCTCGGCCAGCAGAGGCTGTGCTGCCTCGCTCTGCTTCCTGCAGTCTTTTCAGATTTTCAGAAGATATTCTCAACCATCACAGCCTGGTTAGGGTGCTATGGGACACAGGGTTTTAGTGAAATAATCATCATTACTAACTGAGACGGGCTCTCAGGGAGTACTTGACTTTGTACATTTAGTGAGTGGGGCCTTGGTGTGTAGAGCCAGAGGATCCCCTGTGAATCCAGTGCCTGGGAGTCAGCCCCCCAGACTGGCATTCTGGGGCTCTTGGCCATCCATCCCATCTGAGACTGAGTGAGCCTGTGAAGTCTCTTTTCCCAACAAAGAAAGCCAGGCTGAAAGGCTCAGCCACTGGGTGATGGTGTGCCCCTCGGCCCCTCATACTCGTGCCCTGAAAGTCAGGCTGGAGGGGATCCCCTGGAAAACCACCTGCCCCTCTGTTTTGGGATTAATGAAATCAAGTGATGCAGCAAAAATGCCGTGACAGAGCCTTCTGCTTCCAATCCCCTCAGTGTCACTTAGCTAAAGAAACTGTCAACAAAAACCAAGAAGAAGAAAACAGCTGGTGGTGTAATCCTGCTTTATTCTTCAGAAGAAAGCAGAGGCGAAGAGGAGTCCTTATTTTCTCATTTTAGAGGACTCGAATGGTGGAAACATCAAGGGAGCCAGCTGTGTGTGTGTGTGTGTGTGTGTGTGTGTGGTTGTAACTCCAACTTGATTGTGAGACGTTAGAGCTGGAGTTTAGCTGCAGTTCCACCCTCTCCAAGGTCGTCCTTTGTGACCTCGACAGAGTTTTAGTTCAGACGACTCAATTTCAGGGATTTCATGGCTCTTTATAAACCCAGCAGTGAGGGGCACATTTGATTTCCTTGCTTCAAGAAAAGAGAAGCTAAGACAGTGAGTAGACTCGGCTTACTGGTATGGTCGGAGGCAAAGGGCACGGGCAGCGTCTGACATTGGAGTTCCATCCACTGGCAAACAGTACTCATTCTTTCTTGACAAATTTCAGATTTTGCTCTTGAGCGAGAAACTGTAGTCATGAGCTTGTTTAAAGACATAGAATCAGGCACTCACGTGTGCCCTTGGTAATGCAGGGATTTGCAGGAGGTGACCGTGAATGGGAAAAGTCAGAGATGTTAATGGCTAAGGGAAACGAGCAGGTGATTCACTATCTTTTTGAACTCTACCTCTCTGCTTTCTGGGGATTGGCTTCTCCCTCCTGGTAGAGCAGATGGGCTCTGGTGAAAAGCCCAGGTGCTGGCTGAAGCCTCGTTTGAGAGAATCTGTTTGTCCTGCTGTCACTTAGCCGTCGGCTCATTACAAAAAGTATTCCTCAAGCTTCTTTTCAGAGCTAAGTAGCCCTGGTGGAGAATCCTGGAGAATTCAGGGCTGAACCCAGTGTAAGATGATTACAGTGTAAAATAACCCTTTTTAGAAAGCCTTTAAAGGAAGTCTTGTTCTGGAGTTTGGGAGTTACAGAGCCATGGTGAACAGTGGCTGAGTCGTGACGTAACAAGTTAGTGCACAGCACGGGGCAGTGGAGGATGAGATGTTACATCGAATCCCCCACTCCATGGACGTGAGTGTGAGCAAATGGGAGACAGTGAAGGACAGGGAAGCGGAATGTGCTGCAGTCCGTGGGGTCACAAAGAATCAGACAAGACGTAGCTGCTAAACAACAGCAGCAACAAAGTACATACAGATGTATATGTTGAAGAATGAAGAGTGTGGATCATAGGGCCAGGCTGGCTCAGTTGATGAGGGCAGTGCTCTCAGGAGGTAGAGCTGGTTTCCTGCCGCCCATGGATTAGACCGTGCATTTCTCTGTTTCTGTTCCTTCATACTGCACCCTTTCTCTGGACTCCAACTCTACTTCTTTATAGAATTGTAGGTTTCCTATTTGGGAACCCATGGAGTTGAGCATCTGGGCTCTGAGCATGTCCCCCTTTGGGAGCCGTGACACCCAAGGTACCGCACCACATGCCAGCAGCACAGACTTGGCTATGCACTTGCTTTGCTGCTGCAGTTTTGTTTCAACAGGTCCATGCCCCAGAGCAGAATTATTAAACACAAACTAGACAAGCCGACGTTGAGTCAGTTAAGGGAGAATCTCTCCTACCAGTTTCTGTGAACATTGGAAAAGTACTTAGGGCAACTGTTCTCTCAAATGAGGAGCAAGGGTGGTACAGAAAACAAAGCTCAGGCTCCTTAAAATCTGCAAGTGAAACTTTCCATGACTTTTTACTGATTTTAAGTGGTGTTAAGCCAGGCTCACTTCTCTCCACTCTTGGCCCTCAGCAATTTATTTTCCCTTTAAAGAGTTTTCATTTTACAACCTCCCTTTGTAACTGCACATTAGCTTTTAACAACAAATGGGAACAGAATTTTTCCTCCATACTTTCTTTGTTGCTTTTTCAAAATTACCTGGAACCCTTCTTTTAGAGCTAAGTAGCCCTGGTGGAGAATCCTGGAGAATTCAGGGCTGAACCCAGTGTAAGAAGATTACAGTGTAAAATAACCCTTTTTAGAAAGCCTTTAAAGGAAGTCTTGTTCTGGAGTTTGGGAGTTACAGAGCCATGGTGAACAGTGGCTGAGTCGTGACGTAACAAGTTAGTGCACAGCACGGGGCAGTGGAGGATGAGATGTTACATCGAATCCCCGACTCCATGGACGTGAGTGTGAGCAAATGGGAGACAGTGAAGGACAGGGAAGCGGAATGTGCTGCAGTCCGTGGGGTCACAAAGAATCAGACAAGACGTAGCTGCTAAACAACAGCAGCAACAAAGTACATACAGATGTATATGTTGAAGAATGAAGAGTGTGGATCATAGGGCCAGGCTGGCTCAGTTGATGAGGGCAGTGCTCTCAGGAGGTAGAGCTGGTTTCCTGCCGCCCATGGATTAGACCGTGCATTTCTCTGTTTCTGTTCCTTCATACTGCACCCTTTCTCTGGACTCCAACTCTACTTCTTTATAGAATTGTAGGTTTCCTATTTGGGAACCCATGGAGTTGAGCATCTGGGCTCTGAGCATGTCCCCTTGGCAGCCGTGACACCCAAGGTACCGCACCACATGCCAGCAGCACAGACTTGGCTATGCACTTGCTTTGCTGCTGCAGTTTTGTTTCAACAGGTCCATGCCCCAGAGCAGAATTATTAAACACAAACTAGACAAGCCGACGTTGAGTCAGTTAAGGGAGAATCTCTCCTACCAGTTTCTGTGAACATTGGAAAAGTACTTAGGGCAACTGTTCTCTCAAATGAGGAGCAAGGGTGGTACAGAAAACAAAGCTCAGGCTCCTTAAAATCTGCAAGTGAAACTTTCCATGACTTTTTACTGATTTTAAGTGGTGTTAAGCCAGGCTCACTTCTCTCCACTCTTGGCCCTCAGCAATTTATTTTCCCTTTAAAGAGTTTTCATTTTACAACCTCCCTTTGTAACTGCACATTAGCTTTTAACAACAAATGGGAACAGAATTTTTCCTCCATACTTTCTTTGTTGCTTTTTCAAAATATGACTCTGGAAGTCTGGTACTCTATAATCTTATGTTGCTAGTACATTGTATGCTTAGTCACTTGGTCGTGTTCGACTCTGCGACCCCATGGAGGAACTATGGAATTCTCCAGGTAAGAATACTGGAGTCGGTAGCCTATCCCTTCTCCAGGGGTTCTTCCCAAACCAGGGATCGAACCCAGGTCTCCTGCATTGCAGGCAGATTCTCTACCAGCTGAGCCACCAGGGAAGCTCCATTAGTACATTAATTAGATTCTTTCTGTGCCATGATTTTGGCCAGGTACCTAGACTGTAAAGGGGATGAAGAGAGGAAAGTACCTGTAAGGTACACTTCAGGTCCATCAGTAGGGAAATGGCAGGAGGAAGTTATTATAAAAATGAGGTATGCAGTGGGTTCTAACTTGTAAAGCAAAGTCAAAGTATACATGTATAGATTTTTCATTTCACTTATGAAAAAAGCTGTTACTAACCAGTTCTCTGTCTCTTACCTGGTAGGACGCATACATGGCTACAGATGAATAAGCCCACGATCTTGAACTCTTTCAAGATGCATTGCAAACCATACCCACACCCTCAGGGAGGAGAGAACAGAAGCTCCTAAGAATGAGCAGTGTTAATGGGAATTTGAGCCTTATCTGTATTGCTTTAACATGAAAAGAAAAAGGAATTAATGGATTTCTTCTATAATTAAAACTCAATTTTAAAAATGTAGAAGTATAACTTTAGTGTTAGGAAGGGTCCCCAGAGCAGAATTATTAAACACAAACTAGACAAGCCGACGTTGAGTCAGTTAAGGAGAATCTCTCCTACCAGTTTCTGTGAACATTGGAAAAGTACTTAGGGCAACTGTTCTCTCAAATGAGGAGCAAGGGTGGTACAGAAAACAAAGCTCAGGCTCCTTAAAATCTGCAAGTGAAACTTTCCATGACTTTTTACTGATTTTAAGTGGTGTTAAGCCAGGCTCACTTCTCTCCACTCTTGGCCCTCAGCAATTTATTTTCCCTTTAAAGAGTTTTCATTTTACAACCTCCCTTTGTAACTGCACATTAGCTTTTAACAACAAATGGGAACAGAATTTTTCCTCCATACTTTCTTTGTTGCTTTTTCAAAATATGACTCTGGAAGTCTGGTACTCTATAATCTTATGTTGCTAGTACATTGTATGCTTAGTCACTTGGTCGTGTTCGACTCTGCGACCCCATGGAGGAACTATGGAATTCTCCAGGTAAGAATACTGGAGTCGGTAGCCTATCCCTTCTCCAGGGGTTCTTCCCAAACCAGGGATCGAACCCAGGTCTCCTGCATTGCAGGCAGATTCTCTACCAGCTGAGCCACCAGGGAAGCTCCATTAGTACATTAATTAGATTCTTTCTGTGCCATGATTTTGGCCAGGTACCTAGACTGTAAAGGGGATGAAGAGAGGAAAGTACCTGTAAGGTACACTTCAGGTCCATCAGTAGGGAAATGGCAGGAGGAAGTTATTATAAAAATGAGGTATGCAGTGGGTTCTAACTTGTAAAGCAAAGTCAAAGTATACATGTATAGATTTTTCATTTCACTTATGAAAAAAGCTGTTACTAACCAGTTCTCTGTCTCTTACCTGGTAGGACGCATACATGGCTACAGATGAATAAGCCCACGATCTTGAGCTCTTTCAAGATGCATTGCAAACCATACCCACACCCTCAGGGAGGAGAGAACAGAAGCTCCTAAGAATGAGCAGTGTTAATGGGAATTTGAGCCTTATCTGTATTGCTTTAACATGAAAAGAAAAAGGAATTAATGGATTTCTTCTATAATTAAAACTCAATTTTAAAAATGTAGAAGTATAACTTTAGTGTTAGGAAGGGTGACAGTGGTCCCCAAATAGAGAGAGTTTGACTTATTTCTTGGTGCATATAATTCCTTATTGCCTTTTATATTTTTAATATTTATTATTTATTTGTTTGTGCCAAATCTTACTTGCAACACGTGGGATTTAGTTCCTTGACCACCCTGGGCCCCCTGCTTTGGGAGCTCAGAGTCTTAGCCACTGGACCTTCAGGGAAGTCTGCCTTCTTGCCTTTTATTCACAAGGGCTGTTAGAATTGAAATGTAAATCCCCCTAGACAAGGTCACAGGAAGGCTCATCTTCCAGGCAGGAGTAAATGGTGAGAGTTTGCCTGAGATCATCCTGTTTGACAGGTGGCAAAGCTCAAGTCTGAGAGCTGAGGGAGTCTAGCTTGTCTTGGGGTGTGACAGTCTTAGTCAGCTTTACCTTGCTTCTGGGGGTGGCCCTGGGGGTCAGTCTCTCAAGAGAGGTTTCCAAGCTTTTAAAATTTTATTTATTTATTTCTGCTGGAATCTCTAACCAAAGTCCTTCCCAAGCAGCTCACCTCTTTGGTAAATTTGTATAGAGTTCAGACGTATGGAGAAGCCAAAGCAAAATCAAACATCAAGCCGAGATGCAACCTCACTGAAGTGGTGACAGTATGTCTTTTTTTCTTTTTCTTCTTTTCCTCATCATGCCTCTTTTTAATTTATGTTTATTTTCATCAATCTTTTTATTCTTTGGCATATGTGGTGGGAAATGGCAGGAGGAAGTTATTATAAAAATGAGGTATGCAGTGGGTTCTAACTTGTAAAGCAAAGTCAAAGTATACATGTATAGATTTTTCATTTCACTTATGAAAAAAGCTGTTACTAACCAGTTCTCTGTCTCTTACCTGGTAGGACGCATACATGGCTACAGATGAATAAGCCCACGATCTTGAGCTCTTTCAAGATGCATTGCAAACCATACCCACACCCTCGGGGAGGAGGAAACAGAAGCTTCTAAGAATGAGCAGTGTTAATGGGAATTTGAGCCTTATCTGTATTGCTTTAACATGAAAAGAAAAAGGAATTAATGGATTTCTTCTATAATTAAAACTCAATTTTAAAAATGTAGAAGTATAACTTTAGTGTTAGGAAGGGTGACAGTGGTCCCCAAATAGAGAGAGTTTGACTTATTTCTTGGTGCATATAATTCCTTATTGCCTTTTATATTTTTAATATTTATTATTTATTTGTTTGTGCCAAATCTTACTTGCAACACGTGGGATTTAGTTCCTTGACCACCCTGGGCCCCCTGCTTTGGGAGCTCAGAGTCTTAGCCACTGGACCTTCAGGGAAGTCTGCCTTCTTGCCTTTTATTCACAAGGGCTGTTAGAATTGAAATGTAAATCCCCCTAGACAAGGTCACAGGAAGGCTCATCTTCCAGGCAGGAGTAAATGGTGAGAGTTTGCCTGAGATCATCCTGTTTGACAGGTGGCAAAGCTCAAGTCTGAGAGCTGAGGGAGTCTAGCTTGTCTTGGGGTGTGACAGTCTTAGTCAGCTTTACCTTGCTTCTGGGGGTGGCCCTGGGGGTCAGTCTCTCAAGAGAGGTTTCCAAGCTTTTAAAATTTTATTTATTTATTTCTGCTGGAATCTCTAACCAAAGTCCTTCCCAAGCAGCTCACCTCTTTGGTAAATTTGTATAGAGTTCAGACGTATGGAGAAGCCAAAGCAAAATCAAACATCAAGCCGAGATGCAACCTCACTGAAGTGGTGACAGTATGTCTTTTTTTCTTTTTCTTCTTTTCCTCATCATGCCTCTTTTTAATTTATGTTTATTTTCATCAATCTTTTTATTCTTTGGCATATGTGGTCCTCCCATTGCAGTGGCCTCTCTCGCTGCAGAGCACTGGCTCTGGGCGCATGTGCTCAGGAGCGCTGGCTCCTAATTAGACACACTGGTCCAGCCACCCCGCAGCACATGGGATCTTTCTGGGCCATGGCTCAGCACTGGCTCTGGGCCATGGGATCAAACTGGTGTCCCTTGCACTGCAGGGTGGACTCTTTACCCACTGGACCACAAAGGAAGCCCAGTATGGCTTCTTATTGATGATCTCAACAACCTGTGAATTCTCATGACCAAGAACATGTCATCTCAGCTGAAATAGTTGGGAACCTCCAAACCTGATGCCTTTAGCAGCCAATCTGCTGGGGAACTGGACCTTCAGGACCTCCTGGTAGAAGTCACCTAGTGAGAGCTTAGTGGCCCCATGTGCCCTGTGTACTTTCTGTGCATCTGGGCTGATTCCTGGCGGTCACCCTGCCTCGAGAGGATTTGCTATGTAATCTCTGAGCTTGGAGCATGGAAGGAATAGAGAAATTGGGCAAATATTGGGGCTGAGCAGTCTAGGAAAGGCAGAGGGGCAGAGGAGAAACAAGGAAAGTAAGATGAGAAGGTGCAAGGAGGAAGGGGTATAGCAGAGCAGGTGAAGGAAGAGCAGAAGCCTGCGGAGGGTCTGGGCGAGGTGGAGAGGAGATGGTGAGCAGGGTGGAGTGTGTCTTAGATGAGCAAGTTTGTTGAAAAGGGGCCTTGCTCTGTCTCTGAGACTGTTTCCAGTTGCAGTTCCCTTTCTCCCTCCCTCATCAACCGTCATGCCCCAGAGCTGCTTCTGTAAGTCCTTCTCTTAACTGGCCACAAAGACCTTTGTGTGCAGACTGAGGTGTGGAACTAGATCCACTTTCAACCAGATGGCCGCCCTCCTGGTAGACAGGCAGCTGCCCCAGGGGCCACAGTCTGACTTTCCTGGGTCCTCCAAGCTTTGTGTTTATAGGCCCCTCTCCCTAAAGACAGTGTTAAAAATTCCATTTTACAGTTGCATCAGAATAAAGGCACATGTGGGGCTTCCCTGTGGCTCAGATGGTAAAGGATCCTCCTGTCAATGCAGAGGATTTGGGTTTCATCCCTGGGTCAGGAAGATCCTTGGAAGGAGGACACGGCAACCCACTCCAGTATTCTTGCTTGGAGAATCCCACGGACAGAGGGGCCTGGTGGGCTGTAGTCAGTGGGATCATAAAGAGTCAGACATGACTAACTAACACTTTTGTTTTCAAAGGCAAATATATATATGTTATATCTTAAAACACTTTGATTTTAAACTACATTTTTCTCCTGATTTTAAAGGAATGAGAACATTTTTGTTGAAGTTCCCCCACCCCAACAAAAGTATCGTGAATCCTAAGCACTGTGCCTGATGGACAAGTCGGCCCTGCCGCACATGATTGACAGCTTGTCAGTTTTCTCCTACAAATACATGTAGCCTAGAATTGTTAAGCTTTCCAGGAACTCATAATCTGAATCTTCTCTGATTCCAAACTTCCTGACATTCTTTTGGCAACTCCCGTGCTCAAATAAATAAATAAAAGCATAATATCTGATTTTTAAAGTCAGAGTTTACTAGCCTTTAAATCTTAAAGGGTTTGTCAAGATAGAAAATCAAATCTCCTTTAATGAGTAAATACCACGTGCTGTTTAATAAATAATCCGATAAATGTCTGTGAGTTAGATAGTGTGACCCTTTTAACAAGTGACCTTTCACTAAGGACCTCGTGGTGTGCAGGAACAAGTTTGAGGTCACACATCAGACAGGGTTGGAGAAGGGGCTGAAGCTCTGTCTTGTTCCTTCTGCCCTCACTGGTCTCTTTGTTTGCAATTCTCTTCCCCCAGCTTGAAACCCTGACTGGCTCCTTCTTTCCTTCAGGGCTCAGTTTATGAGGAACCTGCTCTTGAAGGTAGCCCTTAGGTTTTTAATGTCAATGGTAATATACCAGGCATGCTTTTTCCATTACCTGGCCTCCTTTCTCATTTTCTGTCTCTTGTTTTTGGTAGACAGGCAGCTGCCCCAGGGGCCACAGTCTGACTTTCCTGGGTCCTCCAAGCTTTGTGTTTATAGGCCCCTCTCCTAAAGACAGTGTTAAAAATTCCATTTTATAGTTGACTCAGAATAAAGGCACATGTGGGGCTTCCCTGTGGCTCAGATGGTAAAGGATCCTCCTGTCAATGCAGAGGATTTGGGTTTCATCCCTGGGTCAGGAAGATCCTTGGAAGGAGGACACGGCAACCCACTCCAGTATTCTTGCTTGGAGAATCCCACGGACAGAGGGGCCTGGTGGGCTGTAGTCAGTGGGATCATAAAGAGTCAGACATGACTAACTAACACTTTTGTTTTCAAAGGCAAATATATATATGTTATATCTTAAAACACTTTGATTTTAAACTACATTTTTCTCCTGATTTTAAAGGAATGAGAACATTTTTGTTGAAGTTCCCCCACCCCAACAAAAGTATCGTGAATCCTAAGCACTGTGCCTGATGGACAAGTCGGCCCTGCCGCACATGATTGACAGCTTGTCAGTTTTCTCCTACAAATACATGTAGCCTAGAATTGTTAAGCTTTCCAGGAACTCATAATCTGAATCTTCTCTGATTCCAAACTTCCTGACATTCTTTTGGCAACTCCTGTGCTCAAATAAATAAATAAAAGCATAATATCTGATTTTTAAAGTCAGAGTTTACTAGCCTTTAAATCTTAAAGGGTTTGTCAAGATAGAAAATCAAATCTCCTTTAATGAGTAAATACCACGTGCTGTTTAATAAATAATCCGATAAATGTCTGTGAGTTAGATAGTGTGACCCTTTTAACAAGTGACCTTTCACTAAGGACCTCGTGGTGTGCAGGAACAAGTTTGAGGTCACACATCAGACAGGGTTGGAGAAGGGGCTGAAGCTCTGTCTTGTTCCTTCTGCCCTCACTGGTCTCTTTGTTTGCAATTCTCTTCCCCCAGCTTGAAACCCTGACTGGCTCCTTCTTTCCTTCAGGGCTCAGTTTATGAGGAACCTGCTCTTGAAGGTAGCCCTTAGGTCATTCTTGATTATATGACTCAATGGTAATATACCAGGCATGCTTTTTCCATTACCTGGCCTCCTTTCTCATTTTCTGTCTCTTGTATGTGTGTGTGTTCATATTCTGTATCAGTCTCTTTCTCTCTACCTCTCACCCCCACCCAAGCATGGGAACTCTGTGACAGTCAGGATCCTTTCTCTGTTGTTTACCACGGACCTGGCACACAGCTTGTGGTCAGTCAAGAGCTGTTGATAGAATGATTAAAAATCTGAAGTCGGGCTTCCCTGGTGGTCCAGTGGGTAAGGACACCACCTTGCTGTGCAAAGGGCGCTGGTTCGATCCTTGGCCTGGGAAGATCCCACATGCTGCGGAGCAGCTGGACTGATGTGTCCAACTCCGAGCCAGCGCTCTGGAGCGCATGCACCCAGAGCCAGTGCTTTGCAGCAACAGAGGCCACTGCGATGGGAGACTTACATGGGCCAAAGAACAAAGATGGATGAAAATAAATAGATGAAAGACCAATATAAACGTGCCCCTCACCCCCCCAAAAAATCTGAAGTCAGTGTGCACATAACCAACGTACCACCCTGCCTCTGGGAAAGTGTTTTTTCTTTTCCTTTAACTGTATACAACCAAGCAAATTTTAACTTAAGGTGGTGTCACTTAACAGGAAGCACAGACTCAGACTTCACAGGCTGCATGAATTTTGAGAAATTGTTGGACCTTTTGTTTTGACTTCTTAAAAAATGCATGAGAGAACAATACCTCCCACTCTAAAATTAAGAAATAATAAAAAAAGGAAATGTACCTTTAAACTTTATAAATGATCATATTAATGAAGGTTAAGGTAGCCCGAGAAATGTTGTCATGGAACTCTTGAGACATGGCTTATTAATATTACAGTAAGAAATGAGCTCCGAGATGATCCATTATGAGGTGCTTTCTGGAGTGGGCTCTGAAAAGTCAGGAGGAAACAATGACTCAGCCAGTATTACTCACCTCTGACGCATAGAGCTGTGAGCTCTGGGCAGCATTGATTTTACGTTCAGTGTTGACATCATTTGATCCTACAGAAGGTACCCCAGGGGACTGAGACTCCTGTCCACTTGGGAGATAAGGCTCTCCAAAAATGGAATATTATCAAAACTTCGGGAGATTTGGGGAGTTTCTTTGGATCTGCTAATTTAACCAGGTCTGATAACCAGGCACTAATACGTCTTCTGCTCCTTCTGTGGCAAAAGGGGAAAATGAGAATCAGTACCTGGGTAGACACTTCTTCGCAACGCTTGGGGTCCAGGTGGGAGCTCTGCATGGCTTGTGAGCATCCTGATGTCCTGGCATTGATCCTTTGTGGTAGAAACCATCTCTAGGATTCTAGGGTCCATATCAACATGGACAACCTAATGGCTGTTGGATTTTCACTTGCATAGTCCTTGCTCTCTCAATGCCCAGCTCATCCCTTTGCAGAGCACTTTGGGACAAGTAGAGTCTAATTCTGCCCCAGAGTAGCAGAGATTGATCAATATTTCAGGCTGTCACTTTTACTTGCTTTATAGAGGTTTACCTATACTACTCTTTTACAGTCATAGAAGAATGTGTTCGGAGCAGGTATTTTCCAGTCAAACACGTGCATCTATGTATATTTGTCTCTCTAAAAATATCCTTTTGTATTTGCAGTCTTCAAAGAAGTCAGCCAACATTAACCAGACAGTAATGTTGGCAGATGCCTTTTATAGCCTAAAGAACATAACTGGGAAAGCTGAGTGCCTCCTCTTCTGTGTCAGATTGGAAAGCCCCTCTTGGCGGTGGTCTGGCGGTGCTCTGTTTGCCTTGCTTACAGCACACACTTGTTTTTGAAGAGAAGGCTTGTGAAGTTGTCCGCATCTGTGCTCATTACTGTGCCATCTTCAAGCTTCATCTTTTTTGTTCGGAGTGGTTAGGGCATTGACACACTTGGGAACCATTTGTTTATATTTTGCATAAGTAGTCCTGTATTTTGTTAATTCATTAGAAATAATGTGCTTTAGTGAATGAGCTCCGAGATGATCCATTATGAGGTGCTTTCTGGAGTGGCTCTGAAAAGTCAGGAGGAAACAATGACTCAGCCAGTATTACTCACCTCTGACGCATAGAGCTGTGAGCTCTGGGCAGCATTGATTTTACGTTCAGTGTTGACATCATTTGATCCTACAGAAGGTACCCCAGGGGACTGAGACTCCTGTCCACTTGGGAGATAAGGCTCTCCAAAAATGGAATATTATCAAAACTTCGGGAGATTTGGGGAGTTTCTTTGGATCTGCTAATTTAACCAGGTCTGATAACCAGGCACTAATACGTCTTCTGCTCCTTCTGTGGCAAAAGGGGAAAATGAGAATCAGTACCTGGGTAGACACTTCTTCGCAACGCTTGGGGTCCAGGTGGGAGCTCTGCATGGCTTGTGAGCATCCTGATGTCCTGGCATTGATCCTTTGTGGTAGAAACCATCTCTAGGATTCTAGGGTCCATATCAACATGGACAACCTAATGGCTGTTGGATTTTCACTTGCATAGTCCTTGCTCTCTCAATGCCCAGCTCATCCCTTTGCAGAGCACTTTGGGACAAGTAGAGTCTAATTCTGCCCCAGAGTAGCAGAGATTGATCAATATTTCAGGCTGTCACTTTTACTTGCTTTATAGAGGTTTACCTATACTACTCTTTTACAGTCATAGAAGAATGTGTTCGGAGCAGGTATTTTCCAGTCAAACACGTGCATCTATGTATATTTGTCTCTCTAAAAATATCCTTTTGTATTTGCAGTCTTCAAAGAAGTCAGCCAACATTAACCAGACAGTAATGTTGGCAGATGCCTTTTATAGCCTAAAGAACATAACTGGGAAAGCTGAGTGCCTCCTCTTCTGTGTCAGATTGGAAAGCCCCTCTTGGCGGTGGTCTGGCGGTGCTCTGTTTGCCTTGCTTACAGCACACACTTGTTTTTGAAGAGAAGGCTTGTGAAGTTGTCCGCATCTGTGCTCATTACTGTGCCATCTTCAAGCTTCATCTTTTTTGTTCGGAGTGGTTAGGGCATTGACACACTTGGGAACCATTTGTTTATATTTTGCATAAGGAGTCCTGTATTTTGTTAATTCATTAGAAATAATGTGCTTTAGTGACTGATTCTTTGGGAGGAAATTCAGTGTCACTACAGATCATCATGGTAGCTTACTATAGTTGTGTATGTCAGACTGAATGACTTTTGATATGGTGTGGGGAGAAAGAAAAGTGGCAGGATTAGTCGCTCAGTCGTGTCTGACTCTTTGTGACCCCATGGGCTGTAGCCCGCCAGGCTCCTCTGTCCATGGAATTTCCCCAGGCAAGAATACTGGAGTGGATAACCATTCCTTTCTCCAGGGGATCTTCCTGACCCAGGGATCGAACCTGGGTCTCCTGCATTGCAGGCAGATTCTTTAATGTCTGAGCCACTAGGGAAGCCTTTGGTGTGTGAAGTTCTCTCTAAATGAAACGTGACTTAGGAAAATGATAAACCTCCATTTCTGTTTTTTTTTTTCCCCTTCAAACAGAGATGTAGGTCTATGAGGAATCTGAAAAACATGAAACCTCAGAGCTTGCTGATATTTCCTTAGTACCTTTCTCAGGTGCACTGATCACCAAACTCTCTTGTTTAAGGCTATGACTTAGTGATGGAAAATTGTGTTTTTCTCTGTTGAGAGGTCTTGGGTTTCTAGGAAAATAATATCTCAAGCAAAGCTCTATGCACAAAACGTTTGACCTAAAAATCAGTCCAGACTCAAGTTGACAGGCTGAAACAAACAGTCTTGTATATATGTATATCAGTGAGGAAGATGTGACATGCATATGCATTACAGGTAAAAATACATATACATTAAAGATTAAATGTTCTTCATTCATTTGAAAGAGGCCTGGCAGGTTGTTTCATGCTTCCTTTGAGATTTTGCAGCCAACATTAACCAGACAGTAATGTTGGCAGATGCCTTTTATAGCCTAAAGAACATAACTGGGAAAGCTGAGTGCCTCCTCTTCTGTGTCAGATTGGAAAGCCCCTCTTGGCGGTGGTCTGGCGGTGCTCTGTTTGCCTTGCTTACAGCACACACTTGTTTTTGAAGAGAAGGCTTGTGAAGTTGTCCGCATCTGTGCTCATTACTGTGCCATCTTCAAGCTTCATCTTTTTTGTTCGGAGTGGTTAGGGCATTGACACACTTGGGAACCATTTGTTTATATTTTGCATAAGTAGTCCTGTATTTTGTTAATTCATTAGAAATAATGTGCTTTAGTGACTGATTCTTTGGGAGGAAATTCAGTGTCACTACAGATCATCATGGTAGCTTACTATAGTTGTGTATGTCAGACTGAATGACTTTTGATATGGTGTGGGGAGAAAGAAAAGTGGCAGGATTAGTCGCTCAGTCGTGTCTGACTCTTTGTGACCCCATGGGCTGTAGCCCGCCAGGCTCCTCTGTCCATGGAATTTCCCCAGGCAAGAATACTGGAGTGGATAACCATTCCTTTCTCCAGGGGATCTTCCTGACCCAGGGATCGAACCTGGGTCTCCTGCATTGCAGGCAGATTCTTTAATGTCTGAGCCACTAGGGAAGCCTTTGGTGTGTGAAGTTCTCTCTAAATGAAACGTGACTTAGGAAAATGATAAACCTCCATTTCTGTTTTTTTTTTTCCCCTTCAAACAGAGATGTAGGTCTATGAGGAATCTGAAAAACATGAAACCTCAGAGCTTGCTGATATTTCCTTAGTACCTTTCTCAGGTGCACTGATCACCAAACTCTCTTGTTTAAGGCTATGACTTAGTGATGGAAAATTGTGTTTTTCTCTGTTGAGAGGTCTTGGGTTTCTAGGAAAATAATATCTCAAGCAAAGCTCTATGCACAAAACGTTTGACCTAAAAATCAGTCCAGACTCAAGTTGACAGGCTGAAACAAACAGTCTTGTATATATGTATATCAGTGAGGAAGATGTGACATGCATATGCATTACAGGTAAAAATACATATACATTAAAGATTAAATGTTCTTCATTCATTTGAAAGAGGCCTGGCAGGTTGTTTCATGCTTCCTTTGAGATTTTGCTAGTTTATCCCATTGACCAACAACCTCACTTCCCCTCTTACCCATTCACCCCTTACATTTAGACCTCTTCTCTTCCACTTTTTCTTATGTTTTCTTTTTGGAGGGGGGAGGGGTTGGGGAAGGAGGGGAACAGGCGGGCTACTTCTATTGGTCTTTCATTTGTCTATTTTCATCCATTTTTGTTCTTTGGCCCGTGTGGGCCTCCCATCGCGGTGGCCTCTATTGTCGCAGAGCACCGGCTCTGGGCGCATGCTCTCCAGAGCTCCAGCTGGGTAATTGGACACATCGGTCCAGCCGCTCCGCGGCATGTGGGATCTTCCCAGGCCACGAATTGAACCGGCGCCCCTTGCACTGCAAGGTGGTGTCCTTACCTACTGGACCACCAGGGAAGCCCCCACTTTTTCTTATGTTTAAGACACAGGTCTAAAGGTTTGCTATGGCCAAAGCTTTGTTACCAAACTGGTCTCTTGGATCTGAGTGAGGGAGGTTCTTATTTGGATTGGTTTCTTGCAGCAATGAAACTGTTGCTGAGACTGAAACAGTCCAAGATTTACTCAGTGTCCAAAGAATGGAGAAGTGGGAACCTAGTTTGAACATCAACTTCTAAACCCAATTCTGGAGGAGACAATACATTATATATATATATATAATATTATATATAATATATATATATATATATATATATATATATATATTAGGACAAAGGTTAAATAGAGGCAATTGGAAAGAGTAGGAAGATTACTTGTGTTTTATCTGAGAATAGGGGTGTGCTTTAGTCCCAGAATTGATACAACATGCCTGTTTAGTCCTTTTATGTGCTTTTCCGGTTGTCATGGCAACTGTCAGCTCCCATGGTGCTGCTGTGTCTCTTATTTAGCTTACTAATATAATTACAGTTGTTACCAAAATTGCAAGCCCATGTGCCCAATGCACAATGAGGTCCATTAATACTAAACATTGGAGTTTGAAACAGAAAGGTTTATTACATATTTGCACAAGAAGATGGGTGGCTTATGTCCTAAGAACCCCAAAGTTAGTGGAAACTTTCAGCAAGCCCCTTTAAGAGCAGAAGGTGAGGGATGGACGTGGTTACTTGTTACAGACTTCTTGGTGCCAGACCTTTTGTTCTTGAAGTTAGGTTATGGTCATGTGATGATGTTCCTGTAAGTCTCTACCAGATGAATGTTATTCTCTGTCCTGACCAGAAAGGGCAAAGTCCCAAGGCAGAACGTTCACCCTCCAACATCCTGGCTAAGAGGAGGCAGATCTCAGTTGGAAGCTCCTTCAGGGCCAGGTTTCTACATCCTGCCCAGCTGTCATCCCCAAGGGAGCCAGACACCCAACCCTCATTTCCTCAGGCTGCCCAAATGGAGGAGACCAGGTCTCACAGGCCATGACCCGAGCAGACAGCCACTGCTAGTAGGTAGCAGAGACAGGGATAGGGGAAACGTTCATCGCTGCTCAAGGCCTGGGCCAAGGCTAGTGGGGGGCTTTAATCAGGGGGCTGGAGCCTTCAGGGACGTAATCTTCAGTCTGTTCTTTGGGCCCTCCAGGAAAAGGACTCAGTCTGTCTCTTACCTCACTCTCCACCTGATGACCACCACACCACGGACACTTGGCTGAGTCACTTCCCTGATGGTCCCTCATTGAGAGTTACCAGTGGGCGGGGCCCACTGCAGTACTGACCAGTAGCTGAGCAGGACACCTAAAGGTTCCTCATGGACAGTTACTTGCTTGTGGGCAAGGCTCACTGAGGCATTGACCAATGACTGAGAAAGATCTGTTACTAGCAAGACCTGGTAACTGGGTGCAGAGTAATGAGGCACAGCAATGGCTACCTGGTTAGGGTGCTCATCCTGCATCCTGGTCTGTTACATTGCCTTCTGTCTGTTCTTGTATCTGCTCAGATGACCAGGGGCTTTTCCTGCCCAGCAACTATGAATTACCCTTTCTGTATTTCTCACATGTCCAGCACAGGGTCTGCATATGGCAGGGGTCTAGCAACATATGACTGTGATGTTAATCCTCAAAAAAATAAGTATTATTCTGTGCTCAAGGCATTTTCTTAGCTTCATTTCTTAGGATTAATAAAAGTATTTCCCTAAGCAGGAAGATATGGCTTAGGACATGAAAGAGATTTTGAGAAATTTTGGCAATTTTGGCTAATATAATAAAATTGTAAATACAGTGAGAACAGTTTCACCTGCAGGAGTGCTGTTATAAATGGCATGGTAAAACAGTCAAGATCGATTTGCAAATGAATTCACATCATTTTTCACATGTACATGCATTTCTACATATTACCTTTGCTTAAATAAGATACACCTATGTGAACCAACATTATAGACTCACCTATCTAGAATTCACTTAGAGATGTCCATTAAAGAGAGACAGGAGGAAAAAAAAAAACAACAAGATATGTCTGATTTAGAAGTTCACTTACCTGCAGGCAAGGAGAGTGACCCACTTACTTGCTAAGCCTTTCAAATTTGCATCTGCTTGGTTTCACAGCAGATTAGACATTCTGGAAAGTCAGGAGGTGTGTTACAAATGGAGGAGACCAGGTCTCACAGGCCATGACCCGAGCAGACAGCCACTGCTAGTAGGTAGCAGAGACAGGGATAGGGGAAACGTTCATCGCTGCTCAAGGCCTGGGCCAAGGCTAGTGGGGGGCTTTAATCAGGGGGCTGGAGCCTTCAGGGACGTAATCTTCAGTCTGTTCTTTGGGCCCTCCAGGAAAAGGACTCAGTCTGTCTCTTACCTCACTCTCCACCTGATGACCACCACACCACGGACACTTGGCTGAGTCACTTCCCTGATGGTCCCTCATTGAGAGTTACCAGTGGGCGGGGCCCACTGCAGTACTGACCAGTAGCTGAGCAGGACACCTAAAGGTTCCTCATGGACAGTTACTTGCTTGTGGGCAAGGCTCACTGAGGCATTGACCAATGACTGAGAAAGATCTGTTACTAGCAAGACCTGGTAACTGGGTGCAGAGTAATGAGGCACAGCAATGGCTACCTGGTTAGGGTGCTCATCCTGCATCCTGGTCTGTTACATTGCCTTCTGTCTGTTCTTGTATCTGCTCAGATGACCAGGGGCTTTTCCTGCCCAGCAACTATGAATTACCCTTTCTGTCTTTCTCACATGTCCAGCACAGGGTCTGCATATGGCAGGGGTCTAGCAACATATGACTGTGATGTTAATCCTCAAAAAAATAAGTATTATTCTGTGCTCAAGGCATTTTCTTAGCTTCATTTCTTAGGATTAATAAAAGTATTTCCCTAAGCAGGAAGATATGGCTTAGGACATGAAAGAGATTTTGAGAAATTTTGGCAATTTTGGCTAATATAATAAAATTGTAAATACAGTGAGAACAGTTTCACCTGCAGGAGTGCTGTTATAAATGGCATGGTAAAACAGTCAAGATCGATTTGCAAATGAATTCACATCATTTTTCACATGTACATGCATTTCTACATATTACCTTTGCTTAAATAAGATACACCTATGTGAACCAACATTATAGACTCACCTATCTAGAATTCACTTAGAGATGTCCATTAAAGAGAGACAGGAGGAAAAAAAAAAACAACAACAAGATATGTCTGATTTAGAAGTTCACTTACCTGCAGGCAAGGAGAGTGACCCACTTACTTGCTAAGCCTTTCAAATTTGCATCTGCTTGGTTTCACAGCAGATTAGACATTCTGGAAAGTCAGGAGGAGTGTGTTACACTCGTCTTGGAAGGTGCTCCTGGTGGTAATGGATGGAGAAACAAGCTGTTTGCGACAAATGTGCTCCATTGCTGAGAATGTTTTTTTTTGAAGCCTGCTGTGAACCAACAGTTTTAGCTCTCCTGGGGCCTTATTAGTTATCCCTGAGAAAGCTAGTGACCAGTAGCTCCGTGGGTCCTAGCTTCAAGCCAAATTCCCTCTACAGGTCCAGAGAAACTGTTGACAATGGCTTTGCTAAAAAGACTGCTTGGACCTATGGGCTTCTCTCTTAAGGGGTGGATTCTCTTACTGAGTTCTCTGGAGCAAGCTCTAAAGTTCTTTGGTTACAAGATAACCACTCTTTCAACAAAAACAGCATTAGGGATTGCCTAGACTGAAGACCTTTGTGAAAAGCTCGCTTTTAAGTAAATACCATAAAACATCTTTTCATGCCACTTGAGTGTGAGAGAGGGCCCAGCTCAATGTGTGTGGCCAAACCACACTCAAGGACTCTTCCTCCTAGCTCTCCAGAGGGGCATGTGGAAGTGATTGTCAGGAGAAGGGAGCAGCTGCAGACACAGGGTGAAGATTCCACAGGGACACCCCAAACCCATTCTGAAAGTCAGGGAACAATGTCAGTTCTGTTGTCTAGGAACACGAACTCAACACTGTGATTTCCTGAAGATCCCAAGAGACATAGGCAGTAAAAGACTGAAGGCCAGGCTACAGGGATACCTTTGCTGTTCTGCACAGACAGGAGTCATGACTCCCTAGTGATGCTTTAAATGAATGTGTAGCAGGCAGTCATGGACTGCGTCTAGTTAGGTGTGTTAGTGTGAGGCCAGATTCTACATGGGAAGGGACAGGATATACATAAATTTGAGTAAATGGTAGCCCAAGCTTAGAAAATATGTTTCAACTGGAAATAGCTTGTTAAAGCAGAAAAAAAACAACTGGGTGAAGTTGGGATTCAGTGGTTATTGAAGCCCTGAAGTTTTCATTGAAAATGCAAGACATAGCTGTCTGATGAGAGGCAGACTAGACTGAGCTCCTCTGACATTTCCAGTGTTTGTTGTCATTGTTGTTGTTGAGTCAGTTAGTCATGTCCAACTCTTCGTGACCCCTGGACTGAACCATACCAGGCTTCCCTGTCCTTTACTGTCTCCCAGAACTTGCTCAAACTCATGTCCGTGGCATTGGTGATGCCATCCAACCATCTCATCCTCATTCGTCCCCTTTTCCTCTTGCCTTCAGTCTCCCAGCATCAGGGTCTTTTCCAATGTTTGAAGCCTTAATAATTTGTAATAGGATGAAGATGGCCAACAAGGTTCTGGGTTAAATGACAAAGTCAGCAGCTCATCTTATTTTTCACTGTTACAGTGTTTAGGGTGCTGTGGGGAGCTCTGCTGAAGATTATGTGGCAGTCTAGATGGGCGGGGAGTTTTGGGGAGAATGGATTAGATTCGGATTCGTATGGATGACTGAATCCCCTTACTGTTCACCTGAAATGATCACAATGTTGTTGATCAGCTGTGCCCCAATACAAACTGAAAAGTTAAAAAAGAGAATGTTTTGGGGTTTCCCTGGTGGTCCAGTGGGTAAAGAGTCTGCCTTGCCGGGCAAGGGGCACCAGTTCTATCCCTGGCCCAGGAAGATCCCATGTGCCACAAAGCGGCAGGACTGGTGTGTCCAGTTACAAGCCAGTGCTCTGGAATGCATGCGCCCAGAGCCGGTGCTCTGCAACGAAGGAGACCACTGCAGTGGGAGGCCCACACAGGCACAAGAATAAAGATGGATGAAAAATAAATAAATAAAAAAGAGGCCAAAATTAAAAAAAAAGAGAGAGAGAATGCTTTGGGTGCTGGACAAACAGTCTGAAATCAGCTTATCTGCTCATTCATGTTAATATTTATTATTTTTTCTTTCTCCAGAACATCCCTCCAGCTAAAACAGCAGTGGGTCTGAGCCGGGGAATTGTTGCCTCCGACATCCCTCTGGAGAGCTGAATTTGCAGATGGGATCTATTAGTTGCATTTCTAAGCTTGAGAGATCATCTTCCCTTTACCTTGAAGGTAAAACTTTCCTCTCTAATAATCCACAAAGTGATTTTCTTATCTGCAATTTAGATTACTGGGGCCATCTGGGGACATTTGCAAAGCCTGCTGTGTTGTTTTGGAAATGGGTGTCTGACTGTATCGCTTCCTTCCCCCACTTTATGGACCCTATTTTCTGAGTCTCACTTAAAAACACAGAATGGGTTAATTCCAGAGTAAATCAGAGACAGACGATTACTAAAAAGAGGCTTTCGTTTAGCCACCGGTTTTAGTGTGGAACTTAAAACGGGAACGTCTTTAGAAGTATTTTAGGTCGAAGAATAAAAACAGACACACCAGAGGGAGATTTGCCAGCTATATAAATACATAGGCGTTAAGCCCCCTATACAGAAACCAAATATAAATGGAAAGACAATGAGCAAACTGCACATATAAACAGACAAAACCCCAGTGGATTAGTCATAAAGAGCTGACAGCAAAGACCATATGTCTTTCAAACTCTCAGCTTTTCTGCTCAAGTAATGTGTTATTTGTCCCAGGTTCGCAGTTCACTCATTCTACTCAGCATCCTCCCTGGCTCTGTTCAGTTTGTCTGTCTACACGTTTGGGCTTTTGGCAAATGGAGATGCTCTCAACAAGAACAGCTTTTGAGTGTTATTCAGACCCCTGATGGGCCTCAGATTGTATAAAACAAGGATTTGTAGCTCTTGAGGGATGTAGCTCTGTTTGAAGCAAAGTATCTTCTCACTTCTTGCCAGCACTTCCATGTGGGGAGCTAATCCCAGAGCAGACACTTTCTTTCTTACAGGACCGGCACACAAGTCATTTTCCCAGAGTTTGGGGAGTAAGTGAGCAAACGTGAGAACGCTGACGAATGGTGTCTGATCATCCACTTAAGCAAATCCTGAGCTGTGTTTCCCCATAGAAAACAGTCTCAGGTAAAAACAAGTTAGGAATCTCTCAAACCACTTTTTTTTTAGTGACAAATGAAATGGCCTATGGGAAAGTATTGAAAAACTGTAAATCACCATGCAGTATTATTGTCGTTAGAAGGGAGTGAGGGGCTGTAAAAATTGACTTCAGAAGTCACGAATGGAGAGTGATGGTAGGCTAGAAACTACTTAGGATCTTAGAAGATGTGTTTCTACAGCACTGAGCAAATCTTTAGTCTTCACTTAATGGGCTAGTCACATGATACCCAAATTTATTCAGTTTTTTTGTCAACAGATTAAAATATCGTTCCATGCTATGATGACTGGAATTGTTGTGTTCCCATCCCATCTTGGAGAGAGCTGTCACTCTGAACAGCGCTCACACTTTCAGCTTCCTGGTTTCTTTGGCATCTTGGGTGTGGAAGGTCTCAGGCTGTGGTGACTGAGTGAGTTCTGTTTGCACAGAAGGCCGGGGAGCCCGGCGGGGGTCTGTGAATGTGGTGGTAAATCTTGGTACAGCTGGCCCTCCGGTGGCCTCACTGTGAGCCATTGCCGGGCAAGCCTCCTGAAGCGGCAGCTCTTTGCAAGAAGAAGGTGGACTATTCAGCCAGAGCAAGGACAAGGGGCAAGCACAGTGCCTTACAAAGGGGTTGGGATGCAGGGCGCTTTACCTTGCTCAGAATTATTCAAGAGACTCAATAGCTTTGCATAGCAACGGAAGGCTTATTGACGGGAGTTACAGCCACACACAAAGTCATTAGCCCCCTGCCGGAAAGTGTGAAATTTTCCTGTACTGGAGGCCGGCTTCACTTGTGTGGCCCTATTGAGGCCATCCTCCCCCCAGCCCCTGCCACCGCCCGGCCAGTTGAGAACTAGTCTCCCCCTTCTTTCTGAATAATCAGTGTGTTTGGGGCCCCTTGTCACCAGAAGAGTTGAGGTCCCAGGCTTTTCTTCCTCACTCTAGGGGCCATCATGCCCCTCCTCGCAATCTTTTGCCTCTACTGCCTCTGCACCCTGCAGGAGGTGAGCGCTCACAAGCCCCTACCTTGCCTTTAGGAGGAAATGCTTGCTCCTCCTCTTTCCACTCGCTGCCCACCCCTTCGTCCCTCCAGAAGAAAGGGCAGAAGTCCTAGTTCTCCTCCTCCTCCTCCTCCAGCAAGGACCTCTTGCCTTTGAAGGGGTCGATTTTTATTTAGTCCAAAGAAACGAGGGGAGACTCTCCCAAGTGAATTGTCCATCACCATATGGGCCATTCTAGCAGGAGCACTTTGAACAAGTCACTTAGCCTCTGAGTCATTTTCGATGGCTTCAGTAGAAAGGAAAAATGTCTAGGGGAAGGTATCAAGGAAACGACCAAAAGACGCTTCCAGCTGGTTAGCTGGGTAAACATCCAGTCTAACAGACAAAGCAGAGACTTTGTATGAAACCATATGAACGTGGGAACATGGATGTAGTGCTAACTCACGTGCATTTTTCACACACCAGTCTCAAGCAATGAACTTGTTTGTCCTTTTTGAGCCCTGGGCTCCTTGTGAAATGGAGTGGCAAATGCCTACTTCATAGAAGAAAGCAGAAACAATCGAAGGACTACAAAGAGGGAAGCAGTCAAATAAACTGTGGGACATCTACAGTAGGAAGTCTCATCCAAGCTCTAAAAATAGATGGAGACATATATATGCATATGGAAAGATGTCTATAAATAATGAGCAGAAGCAAAGTGGAGGGCATTGTGTATGTTAGAGTTCCTTTTCTGTAAATAGTGTAAAGGAGTTTCACCTACAGACATATGCAACCTACTATGTGCATAGCAAGGAGGGAGGTGTAGGAATCAAGGAACAGTAAAAGTGAGCTTGAAGAAGAGAGGCAGAATTTAGGTGTCAGGAGGAAGATTTGCACTGTTGGTATTTCTACTCTTTAAGTTTTCTAGCTAGGACCATGTATTATTATTTTTTTAAAAACACTGTCAGAGTCTATTTGCATAGTACAATTATGAATCTTCCTTCCTTTTCATGTTTTTCTGGATTTAAAAATGAAAACCTCTGAAACTGATATGAGAATTAAGTTATGCAATCAAAAGGCTGAATCACAGAAGAAGCTTGGTTCATGTTAGAGCCAATACAATAGGAAGAAAGACCTGAAAGTTCTCTTTATCAACCTTGTTAATAAATGGATATATTTTAAAATATAGTAATGATTACCGTGTATTAGATACCATTTATTATTTTTATCCCTATTTTCTAAAGTGTGTTTAATATCTTAACTGTTTCACTGGCATCTTTGATCTGTGGAAGTGGTGGAAAGTCACTGGATTGGTTGTAGGACCAGATTTGCTAACAAGTACTGTAGTCTTTCCTGGAAAATTCCTTGGACAGAGGAGCCTAGCAAAGCAACAGTCCATGGGGTCGCAAAAAGTCAGACACAACTGAGTGACCGAGCGTGCACACACAAGTATAAATGTGTGGGCATTTAGTAATCTTCCTGATCTTTCGTCTCCTCAACTTTCAGTTAGCCAGGGGTCTGGATGATCTCTAAATTCCCCCCAAACTTGAAATTTCCATTTGCTGATGACACTGATGTATCTCTAAAGCAAGAGTATGCAGGGGTGGGCTGTCTGGAGCTCAGAGACGAGAGAGAGAAGAAATATCATAAAGATAAGCTTGATGTCCGGAAAGCTTCCTGGGATAGACCCGATCTGTTAACAACCTAGACAGTCACTAACTCAGTCTTGCTTTTCCATCAGAGCATAGCTCTAAAAATAGATGGAGACATATATATGCATATGGAAAGATGTCTATAAATAATGAGCAGAAGCAAAGTGGAGGGCATTGTGTATGTTAGAGTTCCTTTTCTGTAAATAGTGTAAAGGAGTTTCACCTACAGACATATGCAACCTACTATGTGCATAGCAAGGAGGGAGGTGTAGGAATCAAGGAACAGTAAAAGTGAGCTTGAAGAAGAGAGGCAGAATTTAGGTGTCAGGAGGAAGATTTGCACTGTTGGTATTTCTACTCTTTAAGTTTTCTAGCTAGGACCATGTATTATTATTTTTTTAAAAACACTGTCAGAGTCTATTTGCATAGTACAATTATGAATCTTCCTTCCTTTTCATGTTTTTATGGATTTAAAAATGAAAACCTCTGAAACTGATATGAGAATTAAGTTATGCAATCAAAAGGCTGAATCACAGAAGAAGCTTGGTTCATGTTAGAGCCAATACAATAGGAAGAAAGACCTGAAAGTTCTCTTTATCAACCTTGTTAATAAATGGATATATTTTAAAATATAGTAATGATTACCGTGTATTAGATACCATTTATTATTTTTATCCCTATTTTCTAAAGTGTGTTTAATATCTTAACTGTTTCACTGGCATCTTTGATCTGTGGAAGTGGTGGAAAGTCACTGGATTGGTTGTAGGACCAGATTTGCTAACAAGTACTGTAGTCTTTCCTGGAAAATTCCTTGGACAGAGGAGCCTAGCAAAGCAACAGTCCATGGGGTCGCAAAAAGTCAGACACAACTGAGTGACCGAGCGTGCACACACAAGTATAAATGTGTGGGCATTTAGTAATCTTCCTGATCTTTCGTCTCCTCAACTTTCAGTTAGCCAGGGGTCTGGATGATCTCTAAATTCCCCCCAAACTTGAAATTTCCATTTGCTGATGACACTGATGTATCTCTAAAGCAAGAGTATGCAGGGGTGGGCTGTCTGGAGCTCAGAGACGAGAGAGAGAAGAAATATCTTAAAGATAAGCTTGATGTCCGGAAAGCTTCCTGGGATAGACCCGATCTGTTAACAACCTAGACAGTCACTAACTCAGTCTTGCTTTTTCCATCAGAAATGTTAAGCTGTTTCTGCCAATGAAACTGTAGAAGCGAAGCTCTATCACTGTGTGAAAAGCTGCCAAGGATACTTCTCTCTTTCCTTGGGTCAAGTTTTTTTGGCCGTTGTTTTTCTTTTTGATGATTTGTTTAAAATCTGAAGGAAAGGTAAACGCTTTGGGATATATATTTATCTTCTCCGTCTCCTATTTGTTGGAGGAGACAAACTCAGTTTTCTTACCCAGAGCAGTCTCTAGTAAGGAGCAGGTCTGTCCAAATACTTTTTTTTTTTTTTGTCCAAATACTATTGTATGATATATAGGGGATGTGTATGTGGGTAATCTCTTTAAAATAAAATAACCTATGGTACAGAGTCCCATAGGGGCCCCCTCCAAGAGCAAGGTACAGAATTACTATCCTATTTGCTCCTAGCCGAGGGACTGGCCAACTTTCATCCTCCTCAGCAACTGAGCAATTAGTTCATAAATGGGCAGGCTTTCCCCAAGCTCCTAATGTGTGTGGGGATTATGTCCTTCCTCGCCATTTTGATATTTATTGTTCTGGCAGCCTGGTGGGCTCATGTGCGTGACGGCAGGAAGCCAGGAAAGAGTTCGTTCTCTTCTCTGAGCCTGGCTTCCCCAGGCGCAGAGAGGTGTGGCAGCAAGCGGTGGGCCTGGAGGGCTCTGTGTGCTGTTGCCACAGCCACTTCCCAGTGTACCAAGGGCCAGTCAGTCCCCATATCTGCTGAGACTCTTCATAAGGGACTGAGCTGTGTGTGACTCCGACCAATTCATGAGGACTGGGGCCTGCTCTTTCTCCTTGTAGTTTTGCCTCATAAGTGGAAAAGAACCTATCTGGGGAACACAGACTGACGTGTTCTTCACACATAAATAAACACACAAACACGTTGCACTCCCTTGATAGGACCAACAAGGAAAGTTGTAACAACATGAGGGGAAACAATGAGAATATTGTTTTATAACCCAAATGAAAATCTGAACAAATCACTGACATGATTTACATATTTGTTATCATCCTATGCCCAGGACTTTTGGACTTTTTTCACCTAACATGACTTTGTGAATATTTCCTGTGGTCTTCCTAATTAGTTACACTATATTTAAAGGAAAATCTGCATGCTGGGTGTTGGGTCCCCCAGGAACTAACCCCCAGGACATATGCCATGGTAAAGACTAACTGGATTGTATCGAGTGTCTCCAGCTTGAACTAGCTTGAATTTTTGCTATGGGAGTTTGCCACTGCTTATGATGGTAAAATCTGGAAGGGGAAAAAGGGGTAAACGCTTTGGGATATATATTTATCTTCTCCGTCTCCTATTTGTTGGAGGAGACAAACTCAGTTTTCTTACCCAGAGCAGTCTCTAGTAAGGAGCAGGTCTGTCCAAATACTTTTTTTTTTTTTTGTCCAAATACTATTGTATGATATATAGGGGATGTGTATGTGGGTAATCTCTTTAAAATAAAATAACCTATGGTACAGAGTCCCATAGGGGCCCCCTCCAAGAGCAAGGTACAGAATTACTATCCTATTTGCTCCTAGCCGAGGGACTGGCCAACTTTCATCCTCCTCAGCAACTGAGCAATTAGTTCATAAATGGGCAGGCTTTCCCCAAGCTCCTAATGTGTGTGGGGATTATGTCCTTCCTCGCCATTTTGATATTTATTGTTCTGGCAGCCTGGTGGGCTCATGTGCGTGACGGCAGGAAGCCAGGAAAGAGTTCGTTCTCTTCTCTGAGCCTGGCTTCCCCAGGCGCAGAGAGGTGTGGCAGCAAGCGGTGGGCCTGGAGGGCTCTGTGTGCTGTTGCCACAGCCACTTCCCAGTGTACCAAGGGCCAGTCAGTCCCCATATCTGCTGAGACTCTTCATAAGGGACTGAGCTGTGTGTGACTCCGACCAATTCATGAGGACTGGGGCCTGCTCTTTCTCCTTGTAGTTTTGCCTCATAAGTGGAAAAGAACCTATCTGGGGAACACAGACTGACGTGTTCTTCACACATAAATAAACACACAAACACGTTGCACTCCCTTGATAGGACCAACAAGGAAAGTTGTAACAACATGAGGGGAAACAATGAGAATATTGTTTTATAACCCAAATGAAAATCTGAACAAATCACTGACATGATTTACATATTTGTTATCATCCTATGCCCAGGACTTTTGGACTTTTTTCACCTAACATGACTTTGTGAATATTTCCTGTGGTCTTCCTAATTAGTTACACTATATTTAAAGGAAAATCTGCATGCTGGGTGTTGGGTCCCCCAGGAACTAACCCCCAGGACATATGCCATGGTAAAGACTAACTGGATTGTATCGAGTGTCTCCAGCTTGAACTAGCTTGAATTTTTGCTATGGGAGTTTGCCACTGCTTATGATGGTGTCTCAGCCGTTCTTTTCTTTTCCTTCAAGGCAAGTTCACTGATTTCTCTGCTTGTTTCCATGTGATGTGCTGGAAGTGGCAACTGCTTGTCCTCATCTGGGATATGTGTTCTTCATTAGTAGGAAGTAACACCCCACCACCGGTCTCACCAGACCTGTGACCTGGAGCCACAGGTAGCATTTCTCAATTTCCCAACCTCTTCTCCCCAAATCATTAAGAGCTTCTATCAGAGTGAATGAGTCTGTCTTTTAAAAAAAAATTTAAGGGTTCTGTTACATATGCAGAAGTCAGAAAATGTACCCAGAATTCAGGCAAATTAACCACTTGGTGCCTGAAGGTAGGACATTTCCATGACATTGATTCTCATTCCATGTTGAGTGGTTCAGGGATAGACTTGGGACACCTCCATGTCTCTGAGCATAGCTCTGATCCTCCCAGGTGTTGACTGGCTTTAACATGTGAGGTCCCGGGCCTTTGAGGGAGAGACGTGCATCTGGGTGAAAGCTGTGTGGTGAGGGCAGAGCTCCCACAGCCAGCCGGGCCCGCCTCCTTCCCCTCTGGAGCACACCCACCAGCTCGCCAGATCCCAGAGGCACTGCCAGCCAGAGGCAGGCCCCTCCATGACGCCCTTGGGGACAGCTGTGAGGGCTGTGTGTGTGGCACCTGTCGGCCGTGCTCCACGGGGCTGTGTGTCACTGTTTGGAGTCCACCTACTCCTGAGAGAGGGAGGCTCTCTGAGAATGAGGAGGCTTGGGTGAAAGGTTCCTGCACATCCCGGAAAGCAGTGTCTGGATTCCTAGGCACAGAGCAAAGAAAAGCCTCTTGTGAGACCAACCACCCTAAACTGAACAAATCACTGACATGTTTTAATTTGTTATCATCCTATGCCCAGGACTTTTGGACTTTTTTCACCTAACATGACTTTGTGAATATTTCCTGTGGTCTTCCTAATTAGTTACACTATATTTAAAGGAAAATCTGCATGCTGGGTGTTGGGTCCCCCAGGAACTAACCCCCAGGACATATGCCATGGTAAAGACTAACTGGATTGTATCGAGTGTCTCCAGCTTGAACTAGCTTGAATTTTTGCTATGGGAGTTTGCCACTGCTTATGATGGTGTCTCAGCCATTCTTTTCTTTTCCTTCAAGGCAAGTTCACTGATTTCTCTGCTTGTTTCCATGTGATGTGCTGGAAGTGGCAACTGCTTGTCCTCATCTGGGATATGTGTTCTTCATTAGTAGGAAGTAACACCCCACCACCGGTCTCACCAGACCTGTGACCTGGAGCCACAGGTAGCATTTCTCAATTTCCCAACCTCTTCTCCCCAAATCATTAAGAGCTTCTATCAGAGTGAATGAGTCTGTCTTTTAAAAAAAAATTTAAGGGTTCTGTTACATATGCAGAAGTCAGAAAATGTACCCAGAATTCAGGCAAATTAACCACTTGGTGCCTGAAGGTAGGACATTTCCATGACATTGATTCTCATTCCATGTTGAGTGGTTCAGGGATAGACTTGGGACACCTCCATGTCTCTGAGCATAGCTCTGATCCTCCCAGGTGTTGACTGGCTTTAACATGTGAGGTCCCGGGCCTTTGAGGGAGAGACGTGCATCTGGGTGAAAGCTGTGTGGTGAGGGCAGAGCTCCCACAGCCAGCCCGGGCCCGCCTCCTTCCCCTCTGGAGCACACCCACCAGCTCGCCAGATCCCAGAGGCACTGCCAGCCAGAGGCAGGCCCCTCCATGACGCCCTTGGGGACAGCTGTGAGGGCTGTGTGTGTGGCACCTGTCGGCCGTGCTCCACGGGGCTGTGTGTCACTGTTTGGAGTCCACCTGCTCCTGAGAGAGGGAGGCTCTCTGAGCATGAGGAGGCTTGGGTGAAAGGTTCCTGCACATCCCCCGGGGAAAGCAGTGTCTGGATTCCTAGGCACAGAGCAAAGAAAAGCCTCTTGTGAGACCAACCACCCGTAAGAAAACTGGGAGCCCCATGGAGCCGGTACAGGGAGGTGTCAGACAAAGAAAGAAAGCAAGGATTGTTAAAAACATGGACAAAACTTTTAGGTTCAGTGGGTCTGGATCGCATCTGAATAGAGCCAACGTTCATGGCAACAGCAGTTCTAATTCAGGGTTCACAATTTTATTCGAGTCAGCTGTGGGAGAAGAAGGGTGATTGTTTTTTTGGTTTGATTGTTTTCAGCTTACAAAACAAATTCTGTTTTCCCCTACAATCATGTGAAATTACTGTCTCCAAAGAAATATTTTTACATATGGATGCCCTCTGATCTGTCTTCCCCTGCCCTGTCTTTCACGCAGCCTGGGAGGGTCATTCTCGGTCCAGCAGGGGTGGGGAGGCAGGGGATTGGCCCAGGCACACCAACAGCTAGCTGGTTTACAGAGTATAATCTGACTGTATCCTGTAAGTAGTTACTTTGATCTTTTTTACCAATAATCATGCTTGTCAGAAAATAAGGGGGGAAATCACTGCAAGTCAAAACTTTTGCTGAAAGATAAGATGTTATGCTCTTTTGCTAATTGCGTGCCTGCAATTAAGAAGTTGGGGCTGATCACTCAAAGCTTCCAGTACATAAGAATCAGCAGCCATTTTCATTGAAATGCTACATCCTGTGACCTGTTTTTAATTGACTTTCCTCCTCCTCGCTCTTCAAAGCAGGGCTCTGCCAAAACCACCAGCTTCTGACTTTGAAATCCCTTGAAAAAGAAAAAAAAACAAAGGCCAAAAAGTCAAGGGCTTTCAACTGCATATGGTTTAGGCCAAATTTACAAACGTATTTTAAAAAAATTGTTGAAAGGTTACTTCTAGTGAGTTCTTTGATCTAGAAAAACAAAAACAGAAAGGAAGATACCCCATATTGATCATGTTTAAAACTTTTATTTAACAAATGGTTTAGTCACAAATGTCTGCTTTTCTAATTTTTTCCTGAAGATTGAAGCTGAACATTTCTGATAGGCATAGAATAACAGGTCAACTTTTATTTTTCCATCTGAAATACCTCTTTCTCTATTGTAATGATCACATCCTGGAAAAATTGGAAAAATTCTTTGCTGAAACCTATGGGCAGCCAGCTGTGGCTCAGTTATAGTTCTGGGCTCGTGGTATCTGTTCAGGGAACACCTCATCATCTATGACTACCTTTAATTATATTTATATCTGCAGTCCCAATAATCTAACATTTTCATTGATTCCTAGAAGGGTTCACAAGTTTATTCGAGTCAGCTGTGGGAGAAGAAGGGTGATTGTTTTTTTGGTTTGATTGTTTTCAGCTTACAAAACAAATTCTGTTTTCCCCTACAATCATGTGAAATTACTGTCTCCAAAGAAATATTTTTACATATGGATGCCCTCTGATCTGTCTTCCCCTGCCCTGTCTTTCACGCAGCCTGGGAGGGTCATTCTCGGTCCAGCAGGGGTGGGAGGCAGGGGATTGGCCCAGGCACACCAACAGCTAGCTGGTTTACAGAGTATAATCTGACTGTATCCTGTAAGTAGTTACTTTGATCTTTTTTACCAATAATCATGCTTGTCAGAAAATAAGGGGGGAAATCACTGCAAGTCAAAACTTTTGCTGAAAGATAAGATGTTATGCTCTTTTGCTAATTGCGTGCCTGCAATTAAGAAGTTGGGGCTGATCACTCAAAGCTTCCAGTACATAAGAATCAGCAGCCATTTTCATTGAAATGCTACATCCTGTGACCTGTTTTTAATTGACTTTCCTCCTCCTCGCTCTTCAAAGCAGGGCTCTGCCAAAACCACCAGCTTCTGACTTTGAAATCCCTTGAAAAAGAAAAAAAACAAAGGCCAAAAAGTCAAGGGCTTTCAACTGCATATGGTTTAGGCCAAATTTACAAACGTATTTTAAAAAAATTGTTGAAAGGTTACTTCTAGTGAGTTCTTTGATCTAGAAAAACAAAAACAGAAAGGAAGATACCCCATATTGATCATGTTTAAAACTTTTATTTAACAAATGGTTTAGTCACAAATGTCTGCTTTTCTAATTTTTTCCTGAAGATTGAAGCTGAACATTTCTGATAGGCATAGAATAACAGGTCAACTTTTATTTTTCCATCTGAAATACCTCTTTCTCTATTGTAATGATCACATCCTGGAAAAATTGGAAAAATTCTTTGCTGAAACCTATGGGCAGCCAGCTGTGGCTCAGTTATAGTTCTGGGCTCGTGGTATCTGTTCAGGGAACACCTCATCATCTATGACTACCTTTAATTATATTTATATTAACAAAATGCAGTCCCAATAATCTAACATTAAACTGATTATTTGCCAAGTTCAAACATATGTGAAAAATGTTTGCAAATTTATGTAAGAAAACAAGATATCCTAGTCTATTTTGGAAGGAATGTTTTGAAAATAGGTAAATGCTCAAAGCTTAAAAAAAGGGCTTTCTTGGCAATGTCAATAAGACTTGCAAAATCTTTTTTAAGATTAAAAAAAAATTGTTTAAGATTAAAAAAAAATTGGCCTCTTTTATTGGTTTTCTAATCATTTATTTTCATCCATCTTCATTCTTTGGCATGTGTGGGCCTCCCATTGCAGTGACCTATCTCTCTGCAGAGCATTGGCTCTGGGCACATGTGCTCCTGAGTGATGGCTCGTAATTGGACACACCGGTCCAGCCGCTCCACAGCACGTGAGGTCTTCTTGGGCCAGGGGTCAAACCGGTGCCCCTTGCATTACAAGGTGGACTGTTTACTCACTGGACCACCAGGAAAGCCCTATATTTTTAAAGATCTTTTAAAAATCTTAAAAAATATTTTTATTAAGGGCTGAAATACAATGCAGCCCACTTAGTATGGTGCTTGTTCATGGATCTTCAAGTCAAAGAGAAGACATGTTTTTATCTTGTCATTCCCTTCTCATTTTTATTCCCCATCATGCCTCTTTTGTTTTTATATTTATTTTCATCCATCTTTTTTTGTTTTTTGGATGTGTGGGCCTCCATTGCAGTGGTCTCTCTCATTGCAGAGCACTGGCTCTGCGCGAATGTGCTCCAGAACACCGGCCCATAATTGGATGCACCGGTCCACGTGGGATCTTCCCAGGCCAGGGATTGAATCAGTGCCCCTTGCACTGCAAAGGTGGACTCTTAACCCACTGGACCACCAGAGAATCCCCCCTTCTCCTTTTTGAGATATAGAATGTCTCAGGTTCTCTGTAGAACAAGAGCCCACATTTAGATAATGTTTTTCACTTCCCCAATTTTTCTGATCTTAACTGCTTACTTTCTGATCTCGTTCACTCAGTCCTGTGAGGTAAATACTGCTGTTATCTTCATTTTATAGATGTAGCTGAGTTCACACAGATTTTAGTACATTTAGTAAGCAGAGGAGTCAAGGCTAGATCTTCTGAGTCACATGTTGGTATATACCCTGTGCATCTCTTCTCTCAGCATACCCAGGCCAAGTGTCCAAAGGCGTAGGGTGGACAGTGTCCATCCCATGCCCCTATGTTGGTACTCTAGTAAAAATCCCACACATTCTTTATTCCGGGAAACTTGCATCTCTCATGTTATTAATAAAAAGGATATTATATGACCTTCAGATTTATTCATTCAACCTTTTGGGGTTCCACCATCCATGAGACTCTGTTCTAAACATTAGGATACAGCAGTGAACAGATAGGAAATATTAACCCTTCCCCTTATAATGGGGAAAATAGAAAACAGATGTTTCAAAAGAAACTAACCCCCCTACTTCCTGATTGTTACATGCATTATGAAGGAAACAGAGCAATGGACTAGATTAGAGATGTCTGGGAAGGTGAGTTGGAGGTGGTGGGTAAGGTGATGTGAGGGGTGGTATGTGGAGTACGGTGTCACTGTCAGCCTGTCTCAAAACACTCAGAGTCACGTATTATAGCTTCTGAGCCAACATATGGATTCAACTGATACACTGCAGGAGATCTTTCATAAGGAGTGGTTTTTACCTTACACACTGAAAAAGAGAAACTAAAAAAGGTCAAGGAGCTTGGTCAAGGTCGCACAGGTAATTTGTGCAAGGTTAGGGTCAGGATCTAGTTTTCCTGACTCCCATGATCGTGCCCCCTCCATCACACTGCAGTGTTTATTGGCAAGAGCCATGCACTCACCCCCAGCTTAGCTGGTCCTCCTAGCTCCTGCTGAAGGTAAGAGCAGGGAGACAATCACTGGATCAGTTGAATTTCAGTGCCCCCTGCCCTGCAAAGGTGGACTCTTAACCCACTGGACCACCAGAGAATCCCCCCTTCTCCTTTTTGAGATATAGAATGTCTCAGGTTCTCTGTAGAACAAGAGCCCACATTTAGATAATGTTTTTCACTTCCCCAATTTTTCTGATCTTAACTGCTTACTTTCTGATCTCGTTCACTCAGTCCTGTGAGGTAAATACTGCTGTTATCTTCATTTTATAGATGTAGCTGAGTTCACACAGATTTTAGTACATTTAGTAAGCAGAGGAGTCAAGGCTAGATCTTCTGAGTCACATGTTGGTATATACCCTGTGCATCTCTTCTCTCAGCATACCCAGGCCAAGTGTCCAAAGGCGTAGGGTGGACAGTGTCCATCCCATGCCCCTATGTTGGTACTCTAGTAAAAATCCCACACATTCTTTATTCCGGGAAACTTGCATCTCTCATGTTATTAATAAAAAGGATATTATATGACCTTCAGATTTATTCATTCAACCTTTTGGGGTTCCACCATCCATGAGACTCTGTTCTAAACATTAGGATACAGCAGTGAACAGATAGGAAATATTAACCCTTCCCCTTATAATGGGGAAAATAGAAAACAGATGTTTCAAAAGAAACTAACCCCCCTACTTCCTGATTGTTACATGCATTATGAAGGAAACAGAGCAATGGACTAGATTAGGGATGTCTGGGAAGGTGAGTTGGAGGTGGTGGGTAAGGTGATGTGAGGGGTGGTATGTGGAGTACGGTGTCACTGTCAGCCTGTCTCAAAACACTCAGAGTCACGTATTATAGCTTCTGAGCCAACATATGGATTCAACTGATACACTGCAGGAGATCTTTCATAAGGAGTGGTTTTTACCTTACACACTGAAAAAGAGAAACTAAAAAAGGTCAAGGAGCTTGGTCAAGGTCGCACAGGTAATTTGTGCAAGGTTAGGGTCAGGATCTAGTTTTCCTGACTCCCATGATCGTGCCCCCTCCATCACACTGCAGTGTTTATTGGCAAGAGCCATGCACTCACCCCCAGCAGCTTAGCTGGTCCTCCTAGCTCCTGCTGAAGGTAAGAGCAGGGAGACAAACTGCATGTTCTGAGTAACTCAGAGTTGCATTCCCTGACAGCATGCTCACTCTGAGCGTGCTAGTGCGCACACAGCTCATCACAAGCTTCCAGATTTCAGGCTGTAAAAAGTGAGAATGTATGTGTCGGTAGAGGATGGTTCTTCTGGGACTCTGAGGACCTCTGGGCCGTGATGATTCTTTGTAGAGAATTTTAGCCAAAAGGTTTGGCATGGCCAATGGTTTCTAGACCACGTATGGCATGGAAACCCTGTCAGGTCTGCTTAGATTCAGATGGTCATGTGGTGTCATTCCCCACAGCTCACACTTCCATCTCTGTGGAATAGACCTGGAAACACAAACTGGCCTCAAACAAAGCCACATGGCTGCTCCTGCCAGTCCCAAGTCTGTTGTTTCATTTTTTCATTTTTGGCTCCACCCTTGGAAAAGTACTTTCATTTAATTGCAAGAACAAAATGTTTTATTTTCTTGCCATAGGAAAAAAACCACATGCTCATTGCAGACAATTAAGAAAGTATTGAAGAACACAAAGAAAAAATGTAAATCACTCACTCTAATCTGCTTACTTGACCATGATCATTCATAAATGGAAAGTAAAGCATCTGTCTATTTTTCCATGATTTAATATACCTTTGAAAAAATAGAAAAAATGTGATCCTACTGTGGATCGCATGATAATTGGCTACTTTTAAATTTTCTTAATACCATCCTCCTAATAATTTAATCTGAATTTTTATTGGTTGTCTCCTATAACTCAGATACAAATTTCTTTGCAACAGCTGGTGCAATTCCTATTTTACTGCTGAAGAAACAAAGATTCTGAGATTGTTTATTCTTCCTCTCCATTGTCTCATTTGATAACCTCATTCCTGGCTGGGCCTCACAGTTCATTTGTAAGCTCTAGCTCAGAATTTTATTGTCAGCCCTGACCTTTCCACTGAGCTTTAGACTTTTATTATTCAATTGCCTACTTGATTCAATTTCTCAATTGGTCCGAAATCAGGCAGAGGTCCTCTCAGTGTTTATTGGCAAGAGCCATGCAGCTTAGCTGGTCCTCCTAGCTCCTGCTGAAGGTAAGAGCAGGGAGACAAACTGCATGTTCTGAGTAACTCAGAGTTGCATTCCCTGACAGCATGCTCACTCTGAGCGTGCTAGTGCGCACACAGCTCATCACAAGCTTCCAGATTTCAGGCTGTAAAAAGTGAGAATGTATGTGTCGGTAGAGGATGGTTCTTCTGGGACTCTGAGGACCTCTGGGCCGTGATGATTCTTTGTAGAGAATTTTAGCCAAAAGGTTTGGCATGGCCAATGGTTTCTAGACCACGTATGGCATGGAAACCCTGTCAGGTCTGCTTAGATTCAGATGGTCATGTGGTGTCATTCCCCACAGCTCACACTTCCATCTCTGTGGAATAGACCTGGAAACACAAACTGGCCTCAAACAAAGCCACATGGCTGCTCCTGCCAGTCCCAAGTCTGTTGTTTCATTTTTTCATTTTTGGCTCCACCCTTGGAAAAGTACTTTCATTTAATTGCAAGAACAAAATGTTTTATTTTCTTGCCATAGGAAAAAAACCACATGCTCATTGCAGACAATTAAGAAAGTATTGAAGAACACAAAGAAAAAATGTAAATCACTCACTCTAATCTGCTTACTTGACCATGATCATTCATAAATGGAAAGTAAAGCATCTGTCTATTTTTCCATGATTTAATATACCTTTGAAAAAATAGAAAAAATGTGATCCTACTGTGGATCGCATGATAATTGGCTACTTTTAAATTTTCTTAATACCATCCTCCTAATAATTTAATCTGAATTTTTATTGGTTGTCTCCTATAACTCAGATACAAATTTCTTTGCAACAGCTGGTGCAATTCCTATTTTACTGCTGAAGAAACAAAGATTCTGAGATTGTTTATTCTTCCTCTCCATTGTCTCATTTGATAACCTCATTCCTGGCTGGGCCTCACAGTTCATTTGTAAGCTCTAGCTCAGAATTTTATTGTCAGCCCTGACCTTTCCACTGAGCTTTAGACTTTTATTATTCAATTGCCTACTTGACATCTCAATTTGTGTCTCAAATGTGTCTAGGACGCCACCCATCCGAAATCGGGCAGAGGTCCTCTGTGTTGTGCAGTGCAAGCTCTGTCATCACAACCTTGGTCTGAGCTACCATCTAAGCTGGTCTCTAGCAGCATTCTCTTGACCTTCTTGAATTTATCCTCTACCCAGCAGCCAAAGTGTCTTTTCAGAATGCAAATACAATTATACTACCACACTTATATGAATGGCTTTCCTCTGCTCCTTAGGTAAAGCCCAGAATCCTTTGCATGACCTCCTAAGCTGGCATGCTCTGTCTGTCCCCCAGCCTTAGTTCACCCCAATGCTCTCCATGCTCTGCATCCAGTTGCACAGATATTCTTTCAGTTTAGGAAACTAAACCTCAGCAGGCTTTTTGCACTTACTGTTTCTTCTAACTGGAGGTTCTTCTCACCATCTTGTTTATTCTTTACCTAAATAACTCCCACTTTCTCTTTAGATGTCAGAATCAGGTGCCTCAGCACATACAGTCGAGAGGGGAAGGTTGGGTAATTTGCCCAAATGCACAGGGTCACTAAATTGGAGCTCTTGGTCTCCAATTCACATTCCTAGACTCCAAGACTGGTGGTATTTCTGTTGCCTCTTGCCTCTGGGTTAAGTGTAAAAACTCAAGCTCTAGTTCTCTGAAATGTCTGTGAAGTTTCCCACAGAGGCAGAGGCTCATCTTCCAGGTTGAAGAATATCCTAAGCATAAGGCAGAACTTGATCTGAAGCAGCCCTGACCTCTCCTAGGCTCAGCCCTTCTCTTTCCCAGCATCAGGCAGGATGCCAGCTCTCACAGAGCAGTGATTCTGTGCCAAGTTCAGCAGGGAGCATTGGATTAAGATTCTCATGTTGACAGCAATTTTATCTTGTGAAGATGCACAAAATCAGCCTTATGCATTCCTTTCACACTTCTGTTTGCAAACATATATACCTTGATACATATATCATAAAAAACAAAAATGTAGTTTCTCTGAAAATAATTCACAGTTACTCTTCCATTTCAGTCATTTAGTGAGTTTTGAATGTGTTTTTCTTTCCAGAGTCTATGAAAAGGTGTTTGTTTTCCCCTCTCTTTTAACTAGCTGGATGCCAACATTTTCTTTCCTTCCCTTGAGCTGACGTAAGTTCAATGTTTTGCTTCTGTCTGCTATTCCAGCTGGTAACCTGCAGGTAGTTGGATAAAAGAAGCTTTCTCTCAACTTGGGCAATGCACCAAATCCCACCCCAAACACAGACACACACACATACACACAAACACTATGGAGTACAATAGTTTGACGTACAGGATGCTCTGAAGAAAGAGGGCGGCTCATTTCCACCCACAGGCCTCTGCAGGGCAGTTCAGGGCAGTGAAATTGGCTGCTCTCCATGCAAATCAGCATCCTGGAAGAGGAAGGTCTGGGTCAAGAGGAAGGAATATCCCATCCTGAGGAAGAAAGATTAGGTTTGTTCTGTATGATTGCTTGGGGATAGCTTCCCAATTTACAATGCACTTCAGCTCTTAATTTAGCCGGCCATCAGTCTAAGATTGAGAAACTGTATTTAGAAGAAAGAAACATTCATTATTGTTATTAAGCAATCTAATTTTAGAACTATTACTAGAATAAAATGCAGTAATAAGATAATGTTTAACTAGAAATGTGACTAATAAAGATTCCCCTGTTTCCACATTTAGGTATGAATTACAGAATTAAATGTAAGTAGTGAAACAGGGAAATTTTCTTTGGATGATATGATGAAGAATGAATTGCTTTTAGCAAGCATTGTTTGGTTCAGTGAATTACTCAAGTGACAGATTGCCTGTTCAGATTTGGTCCTGTTTTATTTAGATTAGAGATTGACTATAAAACACACTGCTTTTATTTAGGATGGAGACAAAGGATTACTTCTAATTGTCACAAGACACACACATCTACTTTATTATAGATTAATGAGGATCCACCTCAGATTCTGTGAACATAGGATCAGAGACACAAATGAGATATTGAGACTAGGAATTTCAGGTGGCTTGAGCTTTCACTCAAATGTAGTATATGATAGTATCAATTGTTACTTTGATAAATTTCCCTCCCTCCTTTCTTATATGCATCCATCTGTTTGTTCTTTCCAGAGTCTATGAAAAGGTGTTTGTTTTCCCCTCTCTTTTAACTAGCTGGATGCCAACATTTTCTTTCCTTCCCTTGAGCTGACGTAAGTTCAATGTTTTGCTTCTGTCTGCTATTCCAGCTGGTAACCTGCAGGTAGTTGGATAAAAGAAGCTTTCTCTCAACTTGGGCAATGCACCAAATCCCACCCCAAACACAGACACACACACATACACACAAACACTATGGAGTACAATAGTTTGACGTACAGGATGCTCTGAAGAAAGAGGGCGGCTCATTTCCACCCACAGGCCTCTGCAGGGCAGTTCAGGGCAGTGAAATTGGCTGCTCTCCATGCAAATCAGCATCCTGGAAGAGGAAGGTCTGGGTCAAGAGGAAGGAATATCCCATCCTGAGGAAGAAAGATTAGGTTTGTTCTGTATGATTGCTTGGGGATAACTTCCCAATTTACAATGCACTTCAGCTCTTAATTTAGCCGGCCATCAGTCTAAGATTGAGAAACTGTATTTAGAAGAAAGAAACATTCATTATTGTTATTAAGCAATCTAATTTTAGAACTATTACTAGAATAAAATGCAGTAATAAGATAATGTTTAACTAGAAATGTGACTAATAAAGATTCCCCTGTTTCCACATTTAGGTATGAATTACAGAATTAAATGTAAGTAGTGAAACAGGGAAATTTTCTTTGGATGATATGATGAAGAATGAATTGCTTTTAGCAAGCATTGTTTGGTTCAGTGAATTACTCAAGTGACAGATTGCCTGTTCAGATTTGGTCCTGTTTTATTTAGATTAGAGATTGACTATAAAACACACTGCTTTTATTTAGGATGGAGACAAAGGATTACTTCTAATTGTCACAAGACACACACATCTACTTTATTATAGATTAATGAGGATCCACCTCAGATTCTGTGAACATAGGATCAGAGACACAAATGAGATATTGAGACTAGGAATTTCAGGTGGCTTGAGCTTTCACTCAAATGTAGTATATGATAGTATCAATTGTTACTTTGATAAATTTCCCTCCCTCCTTTCTTATATGCATCCATCTGTTTGTTATTTTGTTTTCATGTCTAATTGCTTTGGCTAAGACTTTCAAAACAACACTAATTAAGGATAATGATTGTAGTATTTTTGTCTTTCTGACTTTGATGAGAAAACTGATGGTTTACTTTCAGTCACGATGGAAACTGAATGTTTTAAGTTTGTGTTCTGTCTCTGTCTCTAGCTGCACTTATTGATAAACCTTGGAGACTTATGGAGTAAAGCGTTTTAGACCTTTATGATATTTGACCTGCATGGTTCTCAGGTCACTGCAGCCATACCCTTGTCTGTGTCTCAGGATCAGTACATTAACCTGAGTCAGAAGAAACTTTTGGAAGTCTAGCCTAGCACTAGACCAGCTAGGATTCAGCACTAAGTTATCTTTGATGGTAGTCTATGACCGCACTTACACTTTGGATCTAACATGTAAATTTCTGCCTTGTGCCCAAGACTTGGTCTTTACCTTGTAACAAGTTCTGTTAAATGAATTCTTGTGCTTGCGTTTCTGTTTCTATAAATGCCTATGGCAGGTACTGGTTAGTATAGTGACTCTGGACAACAGGGCCTGAGTTCAAATCCTATTTCTTCTACTTATTAACTGTTTAACCTTAGACAAACTATTTAATGTTTTTCTGATTTCTCAGTTGTCGAATCAGTGTAATAGTAATATTTATCTCAGAAGGCTGTTATGAGCTTTAAATTAAATAGGATATATAAATACCTTGGAAAGATGTTGGTACATAGTATGGCACTCACTAAAAGCTTGTAGGTATCATTATTGCCAGTGGAAAATGCAGTAATACTGTTATCCCTTTAAATGCTACCTGGCTTTCTATTACCCTCCCCTCAGGGTTGGATATCCATGACTTGAGCCTCATCTTGTTGGTTGGAATCTACTGCCTGCTGTCAGACTTGCCTTTGTAGGACAGTGCATGACAACATATTGACCTTTGAATAAAGGGTGTTTTGAAATTATCCTTTGGGCCTGACTTCAGGTTATACTGTTTTATCTGGTGGGTGAAACTCTTTCCAAAGACTTACTTCTGAGCTTAACTCTACTGCTCACCTTCTGTCACCCCACTGTTGTGAGTCTTCTCCTATCTAAAGATTTTTATCAGCATATTCATGGCCTTTTTTAAAAAAAAAAAAAACAGTATCTGACACGCTTACATAACTTATACTAGTGTTTTTCCAGAAGTAACACTGATTTGTGATTCGAGCTGTTGTTCCAGCTGTGCATAAAGCACTTCTAGTTATCATGAACCAGACTGCATGAGCATAAAATCATGGTAATTAATCAGTTTGTTGATTTAGCTCATATTTATTTAACCTATAATCTGGAGATCAATTAGATCAAAACATAAGATAAATATAAAATAATGTAAAACATGGCTGCTGCTCTTGAAGAACTTAAAGTTTAGTTGAATAAGTCAGAGGTAATGACTGGCCAAGCCCCAGCTGTGGAAGTAAAGGTGTGAACAGCCAGTCCAAGAAGGAAGTGACATCCTAGTTGAAACATACCATTTTTATTTATTTATATTTTTCTCTTTCTTTTTTATTTTTTAAATCAATAAACTATAGTAATACATTTACAGGAGACTTGGGAAATACAAAGCAAGGTTTCATTTCATTCTACTATGCATTTCAATTATCTTTTTAAGCAGATAAATTAAGATTTTTCAGATAGTTTCAATACCAAATTCTTAAGAATTAATAGAATAAAGATAAAGATAAGAAAAAGGACATAGCAGACCTAAAAAGCACTAGGAGCCAATTCAATGTAATTGAGATTTATACAATTTTCACATAACAGTAGGATACAAATTATATTCAAGTTCCCATAGACTATAAACTAAGAGACACTGGAACATACCCAGTGACATAAACCATGGTGAATCATGCAATTTTTAAACACAGTACAATGAGTTTTGGAGAAGGAAATGGCAACCTACTCCAGTATTCTTGCCTGGGAAATTCCATGGACAGAGGAGTCTGGCAGGCTACAGTCCATGAGGTCACAAAAGTTGGACACAACTTAGTGAATAAGCAACAATGAGTTTTGCAATTTTTTCTAGAGTCCATGAAAAAGTGTTTGCTCTTTTCTTCTTTTAATTAGCTGGATGTTAACTTTTTTTTTCTCTTTCTCTCTCTTTTTACTTTTAATTTATTTATTCTGGCTGTGCTGGGTCTTCATTGCTGTGTGCAGGCTTTCTCTAGTTGCAGTGAGCAGTGTCTACTCTCTAGTTGCTGTGTTTGGGCTTCTCATTGTGCTGGCTTCTCTTGCTGTGGAGCATGACCTCTAGGGTGCACAGGCTTCAGTAACTGCTACATGTAGACTCAGAGGTTGTAGCTCACAGACTGCAGAGCACAGGCTCAGTAATTGTAGTACATGGACTCAGCTGCCGCATGTGGAATCTTTCTGGACCAGGGATGGAACCCGTTTCCCTTGCATTGGCAGGTAGATTGTTCACCGCTGGACCACCAGGGAAGCCCCTCATTTTCTTTCTCTTGATCTGAAGAAAAAAGGAGGGCGTTCCAAATGGAGTACAAACATTGTGTGTGGATTCCAATTCGAAGATATGATACACTCAACAGACTAATTTCCAACTATTCTTATGCTATTTTCATGACTTTCCTTTATCTGTGTATTATCTACACCATTATTTATGTGTTTTAAGTCCCTGTTTTTTCATTAAATAACTTTATTCAAGTTTGCCATCACTATCTTAAAATGGAAAAAGCGGTATACTTTGCCATAAAAAGATAACACAAAAGATATACATACCTATTTAAACCCATAAATCACCTAAATTTGTCTCCATACTAGTGCTGGGAAGCTCTGACCTTGTCATTCTGATTCTCCTTTTTGGAAGAAGCCCTGGAGTTTGTTGAGGTGTCTGTTTCAAACACTGCTTGACAATTCCACTTCCCCAATTCTAGTTACTTCCTGTTACTCCATTCCTGACTTTGTTTTATTTTCTTCAAAACATGTCCTATTTTCTAAAATTGCATTGTTTATTTCCTGGCTTATTATCTGGTTTTTATGGCTATAATATAAACTCCAGGAGAACAAGGACTTTGTCTTGCTCACTGCTGTTCCTCAGGAGTTGGTGTAAACACCAATTGCCTGACTTTCATGGCAAAGTGGTAAGAAACTGCAAAAATCTGTCCTTGGATAAAATAACCTTGCTTGCTAGCTCAGCCTGTTATGGCTTGATTTTTTTCTTTCCAGTGTCTTTGATGATCTGCTATGACTTTGCACTTTATTTCCCCACCTGGACTCATGGGACCTTTTAATTTACCTCTCGGAATCTTTTAACTGTCTTGCACTTAGTTACTTCTTTTTAAAGTCAACCTACAGCATCCATTCCTTTCCTGCGTAGACTACCTAACACAGGGCATTGGCTGGATTCCTCTGTTCAGGTGGCTTCCTGGACTGCCCATCATTATGCATCTAAGTGGCCAAAAAGCCATATAACCTTTGTCCAGGAAAGGGTAGCTATAATATTTCAATCATCCTGAATGGTGTGCTCTAACATTTGAAAAATAAACAGTAGCACAATGGCAAGCACTTTTGTCTGTCTGGGCCAAGAGTAGCTTTCTTGGAGTAGGAAATGGCTAGCTACTCTAGTATTCTTGTCTGGAAAATCTCATGGACAGAGGAGCCTGGTGGGCTACAGTCCTCAGGGTTGCAAAGAGTAGGACATGACTGAACAACTGAGCACACACCCGTGCCAAGAGTGGCTTTAGCTAAAGGCTTAGATACGTCCCTCAATTTTGACTCTGAAGATTGTTCATGGTAGATAATCATTAAGAATGTTCTCCCAATGAAAGTGTTAGTCTCTCAATTGTGTCCTACTTTTGTGATCCCATGGACTGTAGTCCATCAGGCTCCTCTGTCCATGGGATTCTCCAGGCAAGAATACTGGAGTGTGTAGCCATTCTCTTCTCCGGGGGATATTCTCGACCCAGGGATTGAACCCAGGTCTCCTGCATTGCAGGCAGATTCTTAGATCTGGATGAATTTTATCGTTATTTTTAAAAAATGTTTACGCTTGATATTTATATATCAATCAAAGTCATTTAAATAGAGAATATTATCTGTGAGATGTTGTTTAGTCACTAAGTCATGTCTGACAGTTTTACAACCCCATGGACTGTAGCCTGCCAGGCTCCTCTGTCCATGGGATTTCCCAGGCAACAATACTGGAGTGGGTAGCTGTTCCCTTCTCCAAGGGATCTTCCCAACCCAAAGACTGAACTCACATCTCCTTCATTGGTCAGTGAATTTTTTACCATGGAACCACCAGGGAATCCCATGATCTATGAGATAGAGAAATGGTATTTAAAGTATTTGCATGTAGTTTTTTATTCTTCAAAGAATTTGTTTATTTTTCTTGTCTAATTAAATAATGGTAAGTCAAGGGGATGAAACTCTATACCTACTTCCTGTGACAAAACCAATGCCTGTTAAGGCTTGTTGATTAAAGAAGCCACAATTCTTGGTGATAAATGACTGAGTCTACGATAAGGCTCATGCACTTCCAGTGAAATCTTTCATGTCGTGAAAGAGGAAACAAGATTGCAAATTTGAGAGTGGATGTTAATGATTAGTATTGGGTGCTATTTATAATCAGTGACACAGGATGTTAATTATTTATTTTCAATACAGTGACTGAGCTGATCCCAATAGAAAAAGTGTACCTGATTTTATAAATGAAGACTGTTTTTAAAAGGGCTGAAACATTTCATGGTTTTGTTAAGATTAGGAAGAAAGCATGCTGAGTAGTTAAAAATGACACAACTGACCATTTTGGTTGTGGACAGAGATGATTGTTTCAAATATATTTTATTTTAATAAAATAAGTAACATAGGGTATTTGAAGGAACTTGGATGTACATTCGTAGAGAAAGGGACCTTTCTACTTTGGCACTAATTATCATCATAAAATAATGTATTCTCCAAATATACAAAGCATTTACCCTCTGGGAAGAAGTATGAAATGTGATAGTAACTGACCTTAACTACAAAGATACTCTTCAATACACTGTGGGAATATTTATTAGTGAATACCCATGTGGCCTGAAAGAGTTGATTGATGTCATTTGCTAAAGGGCCTAACTTGTTCCCAGAGAACCGATTGCAGGCAGATTCTTAGATCTGGATGAATTTTATCGTTATTTTTAAAAAATGTTTACGCTTGATATTTATATATCAATCAAAGTCATTTAAATAGAGAATATTATCTGTGAGATGTTGTTTAGTCACTAAGTCATGTCTGACAGTTTTACAACCCCATGGACTGTAGCCTGCCAGGCTCCTCTGTCCATGGGATTTCCCAGGCAACAATACTGGAGTGGGTAGCTGTTCCCTTCTCCAAGGGATCTTCCCAACCCAAAGACTGAACTCACATCTCCTTCATTGGTCAGTGAATTTTTTACCATGGAACCACCAGGGAATCCCATGATCTATGAGATAGAGAAATGGTATTTAAAGTATTTGCATGTAGTTTTTTATTCTTCAAAGAATTTGTTTATTTTTCTTGTCTAATTAAATAATGGTAAGTCAAGGGGATGAAACTCTATACCTACTTCCTGTGACAAAACCAATGCCTGTTAAGGCTTGTTGATTAAAGAAGCCACAATTCTTGGTGATAAATGACTGAGTCTACGATAAGGCTCATGCACTTCCAGTGAAATCTTTCATGTCGTGAAAGAGGAAACAAGATTGCAAATTTGAGAGTGGATGTTAATGATTAGTATTGGGTGCTATTTATAATCAGTGACACAGGATGTTAATTATTTATTTTCAATACAGTGACTGAGCTGATCCCAATAGAAAAAGTGTACCTGATTTTATAAATGAAGACTGTTTTTAAAAGGGCTGAAACATTTCATGGTTTTGTTAAGATTAGGAAGAAAGCATGCTGAGTAGTTAAAAATGACACAACTGACCATTTTGGTTGTGGACAGAGATGATTGTTTCAAATATATTTTATTTTAATAAAATAAGTAACATAGGGTATTTGAAGGAACTTGGATGTACATTCGTAGAGAAAGGGACCTTTCTACTTTGGCACTAATTATCATCATAAAATAATGTATTCTCCAAATATACAAAGCATTTACCCTCTGGGAAGAAGTATGAAATGTGATAGTAACTGACCTTAACTACAAAGATACTCTTCAATACACTGTGGGAATATTTATTAGTGAATACCCATGTGGCCTGAAAGAGTTGATTGATGTCATTTGCTAAAGGGCCTAACTTGTTCCCAGAGAACCGTTCACAAACTGGCAGCATTTGGCTGATTATTGAAAAGCATGAACCTCATGACAAAAGTAAAAATTGCAAGTAAGTGGATAAAGAAATCCGAAGTCAGAAAAGAACTGGTCTGATTGTCAGAAGTCTACTCTCTGGACAGTAATGGGAGAGACCACCTAGACAGTGGGCTGAGCATCAGGATAACACAGCTTGCATAGTGTTTTCTTAGTGTCCTTGATTCTTACAAAGCAACAGGTTTCAAGTGTTTAAGTAATTTAACTAAGGTGACTAGTGATAATATTTCTTTACTGACATCCTACGATGGGCCAGACACTTTGTTACAGGATTTACATGCATTACCTGTGTCAATTCTTGCAAGAGCCCTTAAGTGGTGCTTCTGTTATCCTCACTTAAAAAGGAAGATACTGACTGTGGGAGAGCAAGGCAGTGGCAGAGTCAGGACTGAAGCTTAGGGGTGTGCCAAGTTCCTAGGTGACCTTCTCTCACTAAGATAGCTTTGAAATTTAGTCTGCAACACCAGTCCTTACTCTTTCTCCCATGTGCTCCATCCTAAGCTCTTCTTTCCTCCAGTAGGTAGTCAGATCTTCAGCATTTGAAGGTTCTATTCTTTTTCCTTGATTTTGAAAATGTTGTATATGTATTTTAGAGTAGATTTGTATTTTTTAGAGTAATTTAGGTTTATAGAAAAATTGAGCAAAAAGTACAAAGTTCCCACTTAACTCTCCCCTCCCCATAGAGTTATTACTTGCTTCTTGCATTTGTGTGGTTCCCTTATTACAGTCGATGAACCAATAGTTAAACATCATTGTTGCATGCTAAGTCTCCTCTGTCATGTCTAACTCTGCGCGACATTATGGACCGTAGCCCCTCCTCTGTCCAGGGTTCGACCGGGGATGAACCCAATAAGTTAAACATTTTTAAAATTGTTTTGCAATTTTTTTTTCCCCTAAGTCCAAAACCTCTGTCCCCTGTTACTCTGCTTATCCAGCCTGGGAATATTTATTAGTGAATACCCATGTGGCCTGAAAGAGTTGATTGATGTCATTTGCTAAAGGGCCTAACTTGTTCCCAGAGAACCGTTCACAAACTGGCAGCATTTGGCTGATTATTGAAAAGCATGAACCTCATGACAAAAGTAAAAATTGCAAGTAAGTGGATAAAGAAATCCGAAGTCAGAAAAGAACTGGTCTGATTGTCAGAAGTCTACTCTCTGGACAGTAATGGGAGAGACCACCTAGACAGTGGGCTGAGCATCAGGATAACACAGCTTGCATAGTGTTTTCTTAGTGTCCTTGATTCTTACAAAGCAACAGGTTTCAAGTGTTTAAGTAATTTAACTAAGGTGACTAGTGATAATATTTCTTTACTGACATCCTACGATGGGCCAGACACTTTGTTACAGGATTTACATGCATTACCTGTGTCAATTCTTGCAAGAGCCCTTAAGTGGTGCTTCTGTTATCCTCACTTAAAAAGGAAGATACTGACTGTGGGAGAGCAAGGCAGTGGCAGAGTCAGGACTGAAGCTTAGGGGTGTGCCAAGTTCCTAGGTGACCTTCTCTCACTAAGATAGCTTTGAAATTTAGTCTGCAACACCAGTCCTTACTCTTTCTCCCATGTGCTCCATCCTAAGCTCTTCTTTCCTCCAGTAGGTAGTCAGATCTTCAGCATTTGAAGGTTCTATTCTTTTTCCTTGATTTTGAAAATGTTGTATATGTATTTTAGAGTAGATTTGTATTTTTTAGAGTAATTTAGGTTTATAGAAAAATTGAGCAAAAAGTACAAAGTTCCCACTTAACTCTCCCCTCCCCATAGAGTTATTACTTGCTTCTTGCATTTGTGTGGTTCCCTTATTACAGTCGATGAACCAATAGTTAAACATCATTGTTGCATGCTAAGTCTCCTCTGTCATGTCTAACTCTGCGCGACATTATGGACCGTAGCCCCCTCCTCTGTCCAGGGTTGACAGACAAGAACACTGGAGTGGGGTTTCCATGCCCTCCCTCAGGGGATCTTCCATCATTATTAATGTCTAAAGTTTACTTTAGGGCTCAGTTTCTGTGTTACAAAATCTCCAGGTTTTGACACATGCATTATGTCGTGTGTTTACCATTATCATATCCTACAGAATAGTTTCACTGTCCTAAATATCCTCTCTGATCCCCATGTTCATCCCTCCTTCCCTTTTTCCAGGGCCCTGTCAACCACTGACCTTTTTACTGTTGCTTATAGTTTTTCCTTTCCAAGAATGTCATATAGTTGGAATTGTACAGCATGGGGTCTTTTTAGACTGGCTCTTTTGGGCATGGCTATGTGATGATTTTTAGTGGCTTGAGGGCATAATTCTTTTGCTGACATATACAGGAACTAAAGAGTCTCTTAAACTGAACATTCGAAAACATGAAGATCATGGCATCTGGTTCCATCACTTCATGGCAAATAGATGGGCAAACAATGGAAAGAGTGACAGACTTTATTTTCTTTGGCTCCAAAAATCACTGTGGACGGTGACTGCACCCATGAAATTAAAAGACACTTGCTCCTTGGAAGAAAAGCTATGACAAACCTAGACAATGTATCCAAAAGCAGAGATATCACTTTACTGACAAAAGTCTGTATAGTCAAAGCTATGGTTTTTCCAGTAGTCACGTATGGATGTGAGAGTTGGACCATAAAGAAGACTGAGAACTGAAGAATTGATGCCTTCCAAATTGTTATGTTCAAGAAGGCTCTTGAGAGTCCCTTGGACTGCAAGGAGATCAAGCCAGTCAATCCTATGGGGAATCAACCCTGAATATGCATTGGAAGGAATGATGTTGAAGCTCCTATACTTTGACCACCTGATGGAAAAGAGCTTGATGTTGCAAAAAATAGAAGGCAAATGGAGAAGGGGATGACAGGGGACAAGATGGTTGGATGGTATCACTGAGTCAACGGACCTGAGTTTGAGCAAGCACCAAGAGATGTTGAAGGATGGAAGCCTGGCGTGCTGCAGTCCATAGGGTCACAAAGAGTTGGACAGGACTGAGTGACTGAACTGAACTGATACAGTAGAGTACCAGAAGCAAAGACTTACTCAGAGCTTGTTTTTCCTGAACCAGTGTCTGCCAGATAGGAGTTCTTCCAGATGACAACACTGAGTGTTGACTCCATCTTCTCAGTAGCTTCTTTTACTCATGTGACCTTGTTACTCTTTTCCATTTGAAAAATAAGAGGACCAAGACCACAGGATAAGGGAAAAGAACCCAAATCAAAAGGACATGGGCATTTTCTGCTTTAACCACAGCTGAGCATGAAGCTTAAGGGACTGTGCCCAGTCCCTCAGGGCTCCTTAGTCACCTTAATGATCCACACAGCTAGTGACATAATTGATTGGGCCACCGGCAACATATTGATCATGGAGATGACCAAAATAATTGGAGCAGCCAAATTGTAGTTCAGTCCAGTAAGTATATGCCTATTTGGTGAGTGTTCTTGTAATTTGGTGATCTTTTTTGTTTGTTACAGAATATCAGTGTTGGAAAGGATCTCAGAAATCAGCTGGCACAACATTTTTATTTTAGAGATTAAGTCATTTCATTCAGAGGTTAAAATCTTGACCCAGGGTCTGTGTCTAATGGTTGAAACACTTGTCCCCAGGCTCATAATACCTTTTCCTTTCAACAGCATTCTACCGAAGGTGAGTAGTGGACTGAAAAATAAGTTTCTGCTTTTATATGTTTCTGATATTTCCTTTTCTCTGTAATGGCAGTATAACCTAGCCCATGTGGTCTGGTTCTTGTATGACTAACTGTATGAATGATAGAGTTCTATGGACATATAAGATACCTTTGAAAGAAAGAGATGGGTTTAGTGTCAAACTCATGAACTGATGTTGACTATCTACTATTTCAGACACTTGTAGAATAAATGTGTGTATGTTTATGTGTGTGTGATTGTTGTTGTTATGTTGTATTTAATTTTATATATATTACATCTCTTTCTTGAGATTTAGAGCTCTTTTGGGGAACTATGTGGATTGGGAGTTTATTTTCTTGAAGAATAGTTAGTAGAATCAAGGAAAATAAAGTAAGCATAGAATGTCAGCCATCAGGCCTAAATTATGAACCATGTGTTGTGGTTGAGAAACCAAATAAGAGAGCTAATAGAATCACTCAGCCTCTTTTCACTTCTCTTTTAATGACCAAAAGTGATATATAAAGATCTCTACCCATTGAAAGCAGTTATAAAACTTAAAGGGGACTTGACAAAATAGACTGAACTGATAGTATTTGAATGATGTACCTTTCCAAGCAAGCTGACCCATGTTACCTGCAACCTTGGAGATCCCACAGCTGTTAAGTATAGACCTGAAGGAGGTCTATACTTAGGAGGGCAAAGGAGGGCAGAGAATTGGCTGGTGCTCTCAATGTGGTTGAGACTGGGTCCCACTGTGGGAAGACCTGTTCTACTCCAGATCCTGTTCTAAGAAGGGGTGGAAATGAGGGAAATGGGTCCACTGCTCAACACCCAACTGGATACCTGTTCTACCAAATGAGCTGTCTTGGAAGCAGACACTTGAACAGGAGGTAAGGTTGTGTTGTTGTTGTTAATGTTCTTAGGCTTCCCAGAAACAATGACATTTTCTAAGAAGTTTCATAACACTTTCAGAAGTTCCAGTAATTATTTCAGACTCTAGACTCTGCTGACAATAACACAGACTTTGGAAACATCCCAGGAGCTGTTTGCCAGAAAGAAAACCCTTGATGTACCTTATGATTCACATCTGACTGTTCACCTTTCCGAATTTCACAGACACTTTCCCTACCGCTGCTTTTGTTCATCCTCATCCTAGAGCCTGGGTGGCCATTATTTCCTTTTCTGTCTCACCCTGCAAGGTTGAGTTCAAATGCCATTATATCCAGGGTAAATACTCACAAAAATGTTAAAGCCCACACTCAGCTTATATTGTAGCAATTCATTCCTGATTGTTTAACCAGTACAAGTGAACACACATATTCACAAAAGACTTGTCCAGGAATGGTCATAAAAGCTCTATCCAAATGTCTAAAAACTGCAAACAATCCGAATGTCCATCAGCAGATCCTGGATAAATGGACTGTGGTACAGTCACACCATGGAATACAACTCAGCAATAAAAAGGAAGCAAGTACTGATTCTCATAACATGTGAATACATTGTGCTCCATGACAAGAAATAAGAGTGCATATAGAGTATTTCCATTTAGATGAAATTTAAGACCATATGTGCTACTAATCTATGGTGAAAAAAATGAGAACAGTGACTGCCCTTGGCCAGGAGAGCAGTAGAAATGGACTAAAAGGGACTGAAACTGTGTGGGATGATTGAGAAGTGTTTGCGCTCAGGAAACGTCAGACTGTTACATATAAGATCTGTGCATTTCACTGTATGTAATTTGAAACAATTTAAAAGAAAAGACTGGAAGGCACCACATCATTATTTTTCTAGCTCTAAGTTTTCTTTATTTCCTGTTACTTTAGGAACTCAGGTTTCCCAGTCACCTCTCTGTAAGCTTACTATCAGAAAGATAATAGAGTTTAATTTCATTTATTACCATCAATGGTTTACATTATTTAGTTTTCAAGTCTAGTAGTGGATTTGAAGTATTTGTTTTCAGGTCAAAGTATTTTAGACATTACATGGAAGACAGAAAATATATTTGAGGGTTATTTCAAGGCTCTTTTTGCTTCTGACATCACAGCCAGGTGGTTTATTCACCTGTAAAGGTTATTGTTGATACGTATGTAATTACTTATTAAGGGTAGTTTTCAATTTGTATTTCTTTCCCATGTTTTCTCACTTACATGTACCTAGAAGACCGTGTAGGAATGTCTATAAACTTCCTTTAATACTCCTCCTTTAGGGAATTCCCTGGTTGTTCAGTGGTTAGTGCCCTGAGCTCTCAGTGCCAAGGGCCTGGGTTGGATCCTTGGTCAGGGAACTAAAATTACATAAGGAAAAGAAATCTTCCTTTACGACCCACTCTCAGAAATTTCTTCTGAATCTTTTTATTTTATGGAACTTCTAAATTATTATTATTTTTTTAAAGATTTATTTATTTATTTATTTTTGGGCGGGGGTCGGGTTGGGGAGGGAGGGGAGCTTGGTCTTTCGTTTCTCTCTGTTCATCCATCTTTGTTCTTTGGCTCCTGTGGGCTTCCCATCGCGGTGGCGTCTGTCGTTGCAGAGCGCTGGCTCTGGGCGCATGTACAGTCACACCATGGAATACAACTCAGCAATAAAAAGGAAGCAAGTACTGATTCTCATAACATGTGAATACATTGTGCTCCATGACAAGAAATAAGAGTGCATATAGAGTATTTCCATTTAGATGAAAGTTAAGACCATATGTGCTCCTAATTTATGTTGAAAAAATGAGAACAGTGACTGCCCTTGGCCAGGAGAGCAGTAGAAATGGACTAAAAGGGACTGAAACTGTGTGGGATGATTGAGAAGTGTTTGCGCTCAGGAAACGTCAGACTGTTACATATAAGATCTGTGCATTTCACTGTATGTAATTTGAAACAATTTAAAAGAAAAGACTGGAAGGCACCACATCATTATTTTTCTAGCTCTAAGTTTTCTTTATTTCCTGTTACTTTAGGAACTCAGGTTTCCCAGTCACCTCTCTGTAAGCTTACTATCAGAAAGATAATAGAGTTTAATTTCATTTATTACCATCAATGGTTTACATTATTTAGTTTTCAAGTCTAGTAGTGGATTTGAAGTATTTGTTTTCAGGTCAAAGTATTTTAGACATTACATGGAAGACAGAAAATATATTTGAGGGTTATTTCAAGGCTCTTTTTGCTTCTGACATCACAGCCAGGTGGTTTATTCACCTGTAAAGGTTATTGTTGATACGTATGTAATTACTTATTAAGGGTAGTTTTCAATTTGTATTTCTTTCCCATGTTTTCTCACTTACATGTACCTAGAAGACCGTGTAGGAATGTCTATAAACTTCCTTTAATACTCCTCCTTTAGGGAATTCCCTGGTTGTTCAGTGGTTAGTGCCCTGAGCTCTCAGTGCCAAGGGCCTGGGTTGGATCCTTGGTCAGGGAACTAAAATTACATAAGGAAAAGAAATCTTCCTTTACGACCCACTCTCAGAAATTTCTTCTGAATCTTTTTATTTTATGGAACTTCTAAATTATTATTATTTTTTTAAAGATTTATTTATTTATTTATTTTTGGGCGGGGGTCGGGTTGGGGAGGGAGGGGAGCTTGGTCTTTCGTTTCTCTCTGTTCATCCATCTTTGTTCTTTGGCTCCTGTGGGCTTCCCATCGCGGTGGCGTCTGTCGTTGCAGAGCGCTGGCTCTGGGCGCATGTGCTCCAGAGCTCTGGCTCGGTAATTGGACACATCAGTCCAGCCGCTCCGCGGCACATGGGATCTTCCCAGGACAGGGATCGAACCGGCGCCCCTTGCACTGCAAGGTGGTGTCCTTACCCACTGGACCACCAGGGAAAGCCCCTAAATTATTTTTTGATTTCCCTTGACATGTCTCTCTCTCCCATTGAAACTGGAGCTCTGTTATCTTAAAAAATCAGTCCCAAAAAGAAAAAAAAAAAATCAGTTCCCAGCACAGAATCTAAAAAAAAAAAGGCATTCAATAATGTTTATTGAAAAAATTAATTAACGGCACTATTTCTTTTCTTTATGTGACTGGTGAATGGAGGAAGAGCTACATTCAGAGGCAAGAGCTTTTGGATTGTTTGAGTTTTAAAGTTATATTATCTGTGCTCTTGTAGCCATCTCCTTTCTTTCTTAGTCCTACCCTTGCCTCCCCATGTGATTGTTTTATGACTGAATCAGTACAGCATAAGTGTTCCTACTAATATCATACTAGCGAGGTCTTTGAAAAAATAACATGATAAAGTGAAAGCAGTTTGAACCCCCAAAAGGGATTACTTTTCACATGAGACTACAGAGTTTTACACCTTAGCCTTTTGTTGTTGTTCCATCTCAAAGTCATGTCCAGTTCTTTGCGACTCCATGGACTGAAGCATGCCAGGCTTCCCTGTTCTTTACTATCTTCCAGTTTGCTCAAACTGCCATCCATTGATTTGATGATGACATGCAACTATCTCATCCTCTGTCGTCCGCTTCTCCTCCTGCCCTCAATCTTTCCCAGCATCAGGGTCTTTTCCAGTGAGTCAGCTCTTTACATCAGGCGGCCAAAGTATTGGAGCTTCAGCTTCAACATCATTCCTTCCAATGAATAATCAGGGTTGACTGAATTTAGTTTCCTTTAGGATTGACTAGCTTGATCTTCTTGCATTCCAAGGGGCTCTCTCTCAAGATTTCTCCACTACCACAGTTCAAAAGCATCAGTTCTTTAGCACTCAGACTTCTTTATGGTCAAGCTCTCACATCTGAACGTGACTACTGGAAAAACTATAGCTTTGACTAGACAGACCTTTAGTCTTTGGCCTTTTGCTTTCTTGAAGTCAGTGATTTTTTTTTTTTCCCCAGGCTTCTCCAAACACAGTGTGTTCAGATTGGATTGGGTTTCAAAGTAGTATTTAAAACAGCAACATGTCTGACAGATCCTAGCAATGAAATATGTCCATTTCTTTTAGCAAGGAGCAGAAGGCAACATAAAGCAGCTGCAAGAATTAATTCACCGAGATAGTTGACATTTTCGAGCTGACTGCCTCTTAGAGAAAATGATGTCATCCTCCAACAGCCTAATGACAGTCATCAGCCAGAGAGTACACATGCTAATAGGGTTCATTGCTCACCTGCTTTTCTTCCTTGTTGAGCCAGGGTGTCCTTGGATGCCCATAATTTGGCCTTATGTTCCTAGAATAATTTCTAAGAGGGACTGGAGTGTGGAACTCAGGGAATGTTTTATTTGTTTTTGGTCAGAAAAGGGAATTAAAAAATTCCTTCCTTCTTCCAGTGACTCAAAGTTCTATTTTCAGTTTGCTCATAAATAACCATGTTTGGGTTGATTTGTCTTTCTAAGGTGTTGGAACCAATGTTTGAAATGTGAAAGACTGCTGCTTCCAGATGCTAGGGCAGTTTCTGGCAACAAAGTAGAAAAGGTGGGATAAAATTCTAAAATGTTCGTCTCAGCCATGAAGGATTGAAGGGTTAGTTGCTCAGTCCCATCTGACTCTTCGTGACCCCGTGGACTGTGCCTGCCAGGCTCCTCTGTCTGTGGGATTCTCAAGGCAAGAATACTGGAGTGGGTTGTCATTCCCCCCTCCGGGGGATCTTCCTGACCCAAGGATTGAATGTGGGTCTCCTGCATTGCAGGCAGATTCTTTACTGAAGAACACTGTTAAACATTGTATCTGGAACTTCTAAAATACCCAAGATAGGTGTCCTGGGTTTGATTTTCCTCCTGTACAAAATTACTGTTTTCAAAGGAGTTCCAAGATGGATTTTCACAGACCAGGTGTGAACAAGGGAACAAACAATACCAGCTTGAGGGAATTCAGCTTTCTGACCAGGGCTTTCACCTCTAATCTCAGGAGTCATCTCCAAAAGAAGACTTGTTAAGTTTCCCAAACCTTTCTGTCTTTATCTTCTCCCTGATAGACAGCACCAGCATAGCCTCTGCTGGGCAATTTTGCACTGGGAACATCCTGATACATCTAGTGGACCTGTATAACTTCCTTCCCTAGGAAGGAGGATCTACTGGAAATCTTTCAATTGAGAACTTTCCTAAACAAGCAAAAATGTGTTGGGTAGGAGCCAGTAAAGAAAGTAAGCCATGGAGGAGGATGTCAGTGAGTTGCAAGTATCAGGGAACTATAATTCAAAGTACTGTTGATTGCTAAGGAGGTTTTATTGGGATCTTACTCTGTTGAGCCAGAGAGTACACATGCTAATAGGGTTCATTGCTCACCTGCTTTTCTTCCTTGTTGAGCCAGGGTGTCCTTGGATGCCCATAATTTGCCTTATGTTCCTAGAATAATTTCTAAGAGGGACTGGAGTGTGGAACTCAGGGAATGTTTTATTTGTTTTTGGTCAGAAAAGGGAATTAAAAAATTCCTTCCTTCTTCCAGTGACTCAAAGTTCTATTTTCAGTTTGCTCATAAATAACCATGTTTGGGTTGATTTGTCTTTCTAAGGTGTTGGAACCAATGTTTGAAATGTGAAAGACTGCTGCTTCCAGATGCTAGGGCAGTTTCTGGCAACAAAGTAGAAAAGGTGGGATAAAATTCTAAAATGTTCGTCTCAGCCATGAAGGATTGAAGGGTTAGTTGCTCAGTCCCATCTGACTCTTCGTGACCCCGTGGACTGTGCCTGCCAGGCTCCTCTGTCTGTGGGATTCTCAAGGCAAGAATACTGGAGTGGGTTGTCATTCCCCCCTCCGGGGGATCTTCCTGACCCAAGGATTGAATGTGGGTCTCCTGCATTGCAGGCAGATTCTTTACTGAAGAACACTGTTAAACATTGTATCTGGAACTTCTAAAATACCCAAGATAGGTGTCCTGGGTTTGATTTTCCTCCTGTACAAAATTACTGTTTTCAAAGGAGTTCCAAGATGGATTTTCACAGACCAGGTGTGAACAAGGGAACAAACAATACCAGCTTGAGGGAATTCAGCTTTCTGACCAGGGCTTTCACCTCTAATCTCAGGAGTCATCTCCAAAAGAAGACTTGTTAAGTTTCCCAAACCTTTCTGTCTTTATCTTCTCCCTGATAGACAGCACCAGCATAGCCTCTGCTGGGCAATTTTGCACTGGGAACATCCTGATACATCTAGTGGACCTGTATAACTTCCTTCCCTAGGAAGGAGGATCTACTGGAAATCTTTCAATTGAGAACTTTCCTAAACAAGCAAAAATGTGTTGGGTAGGAGCCAGTAAAGAAAGTAAGCCATGGAGGAGGATGTCAGTGAGTTGCAAGTATCAGGGAACTATAATTCAAAGTACTGTTGATTGCTAAGGAGGTTTTATTGGGATCTTACTTTCACTGGAGATGAACTTCTGGAAAAAGAAGTTTGTACTCTACTTGGATGAATGCTTGAGAGTAAGACATTTAGACTCAAGTAATAGGAGAAAAACCATCTCCTTAGCAACTGGGGTGTTCCAGATGATTCCAGGGCTCCCTACACTGGAGGGCAGGCTGGTCACCTAACCAATCAATGGTCAGTGGTAGGTTGTTGATAATATAGTGAAAACCACAGATTATTGGTTGAATCTGTGAAAGCTTAAATTAAGTAAATTTATTAAACTAGATAAATTTATAACCTCTGGATATGACACATGATGTCCTTCAAAGTGACTGTATGTAGAATTAACTTGGTTAATGCTAATTTAGCACTGATTCTGTGGAAGGCCTCTTCCAGGCTCTGCAGGAGGGAAAAGATAAAGGAGACACTGTTCTTGCCTTCAGAGGTAGGCCATCCAAATGGTGTATCCACATAAGTACACAAATAACTTACATTTCCTAAGGCCTATGTCACATATATTTCATTATCACAGCAGTCCTGTGAGTTGGGGACTACTATTATTTACATGCTTTTGCCTCAGTGCAAAGTTTTTCTTTTATCTATGCTTCAGTGTGTGTTCTGTAAAATGGGAATGTTAGATTAATAGTGATAACACTAATGGCTGAAGTGGATTATGTACTATTTGTCACATGCTTTGGAAGCATCAGCTAGTTTAATCTTGACAGCAACTCTAGAGAATCTCTTTTTATAGAAATGTAGCAGTGTTAAATAACATGCCCAAGGTCAGAGTTGGAGCTCCAATCATCTGGGTCCAGATCCAGTGCTCTTTAAGTTAAAAGCTTGGAAAGAGTGGCTTTCCTTCTGAATGGTAAGTCATATGTCCAATAGGCAAAAGACACGTGATAGCCATGAAGGGGATATTACTTCTGGCTGCAGAATTCCAGAGGCTCTCTGCATACATCTAGTGGACCTGTATAACTTCCTTCCCTAGGAAGGAGGATCTACTAAATCTTTCAATTGAGAACGTTCCTAAACAAACAAAAATGTGTTGGGTAGGAGCCAGTAAAGAAAGTAAGCCATGGAGGAGGATGTCAGTGAGTTGCAAGTATCAGGGAACTATAATTCAAAGTACTGTTGATTGCTAAGGAGGTTTTATTGGGATCTTACTTTCACTGGAGATGAACTTCTGGAAAAAGAAGTTTGTACTCTACTTGGATGAATGCTTGAGAGTAAGACATTTAGACTCAAGTAATAGGAGAAAAACCATCTCCTTAGCAACTGGGGTGTTCCAGATGATTCCAGGGCTCCCTACACTGGAGGGCAGGCTGGTCACCTAACCAATCAATGGTCAGTGGTAGGTTGTTGATAATATAGTGAAAACCACAGATTATTGGCTGAATCTGTGAAAGCTTAAATTAAGTAAATTTATTAAACTAGATAAATTTATAACCTCTGGATATGACACATGATGTCCTTCAAAGTGACTGTATGTAGAATTAACTTGGTTAATGCTAATTTAGCACTGATTCTGTGGAAGGCCTCTTCCAGGCTCTGCAGGAGGGAAAAGATAAAGGAGACACTGTTCTTGCCTTCAGAGGTAGGCCATCCAAATGGTGTATCCACATAAGTACACAAATAACTTACATTTCCTAAGGCCTATGTCACATATATTTCATTATCACAGCAGTCCTGTGAGTTGGGGACTACTATTATTTACATGCTTTTGCCTCAGTGAAAAGTTTTTCTTTTATCTATGCTTCAGTGTGTGTTCTGTAAAATGGGAATGTTAGATTAATAGTGATAACACTAATGGCTGAAGTGGATTATGTACTATTTGTCACATGCTTTGGAAGCATCAGCTAGTTTAATCTTGACAGCAACTCTAGAGAATCTCTTTTTATAGAAATGTAGCAGTGTTAAATAACATGCCCAAGGTCAGAGTTGGAGCTCCAATCATCTGGGTCTAGATCCAGTGCTCTTTAAGTTAAAAGCTTGGAAAGAGTGGCTTTCCTTCTGAATGGTAAGTCATATGTCCAATAGGCAAAAGACACGTGATAGCCATGAAGGGGATATTACTTCTGGCTGCAGAATTCCAGAGGCTCTCTGGCAGACTTGGCATTTTAGCTGTATGCCTGGAGGCTTAAGTCTGACCATGGACGGAAGAGCCAGCACTGTGAGCTCCTTAATAGGAAACCTTCTAAGGCTTCCCTGGTGGTCCAGTGGGTAAGGACACCACCTTGCAGTGCAAGGGGCGCTGGTTCGATCCCTGTCCTGGGAAGATCCCATGTGCCGCAGAGCAGCTGGACCAATGTGTCCAACTACCGAGCCAGCACTCTGGAGCGCGTGCGCCCAGAGCTGGTGGTTGCGACAAGAAAGGCCACTGTGATGGGAGACCCACACAGGCCAAAGAACAAAGTTGGAAGAAAATAAATAAATGAAAGACCAATAGAAGTGGCCAAAAAAAAAAAAAAAAAAAATGAAGACCTTCTAGTCCCTTGCAGATGTTACCTTTTTATTCTTTCTTAATTCCAACACTTATTCTTGACAACTTTCCAAGTAGGAAATTTTATTTCCTATTGACTACATTGTTGTAGTTTTTGTCCAATCTAGGGCTAATATTTTTTTTAAATTAAGTTTTTTAATTGAAGTATATAGTTGATGTACAACATTATAAGTTACAGATTTGCAATACAGTGATTCACAAGTTTTGAAGATTATACCTTATTTAAAGTTATTGTAGACTATTGGCTGTATTCTGTGTTGTGCAATTTTTTTTTTCTTCAGGACTACTATTATTTACATGCTTTTGCCTCAGTGAAAGTTTTCTTTTATCTATGCTTCAGTGTGTGTTCTGTAAAATGGGAATGTTAGATTAATAGTGATAACACTAATGGCTGAAGTGGATTATGTACTATTTGTCACATGCTTTGGAAGCATCAGCTAGTTTAATCTTGACAGCAACTCTAGAGAATCTCTTTTTATAGAAATGTAGCAGTGTTAAATAACATGCCCAAGGTCAGAGTTGGAGCTCCAATCATCTGGGTCCAGATCCAGTGCTCTTTAAGTTAAAAGCTTGGAAAGAGTGGCTTTCCTTCTGAATGGTAAGTCATATGTCCAATAGGCAAAAGACACGTGATAGCCATGAAGGGGATATTACTTCTGGCTGCAGAATTCCAGAGGCTCTCTGGCAGACTTGGCATTTTAGCTGTATGCCTGGAGGCTTAAGTCTGACCATGGACGGAAGAGCCAGCACTGTGAGCTCCTTAATAGGAAACCTTCTAAGGCTTCCCTGGTGGTCCAGTGGGTAAGGACACCACCTTGCAGTGCAAGGGGCGCTGGTTCGATCCCTGTCCTGGGAAGATCCCATGTGCCGCAGAGCAGCTGGACCAATGTGTCCAACTACCGAGCCAGCACTCTGGAGCGCGTGCGCCCAGAGCTGGTGGTTGCGACAAGAAAGGCCACTGTGATGGGAGACCCACACAGGCCAAAGAACAAAGTTGGAAGAAAATAAATAAATGAAAGACCAATAGAAGTGGCCAAAAAAAAAAAAAAAAATGAAGACCTTCTAGTCCCTTGCAGATGTTACCTTTTTATTCTTTCTTAATTCCAACACTTATTCTTGACAACTTTCCAAGTAGGAAATTTTATTTCCTATTGACTACATTGTTGTAGTTTTTGTCCAATCTAGGGCTAATATTTTTTTTAAATTAAGTTTTTTAATTGAAGTATATAGTTGATGTACAACATTATAAGTTACAGATTTGCAATACAGTGATTCACAAGTTTTGAAGATTATACCTTATTTAAAGTTATTGTAGACTATTGGCTGTATTCCCTGTGTTGTGCAATATATCCTTATTTTATACCTAATAATTTAACCCTCTACCCCTATACTGCCCCTCCTCCTACCAAGAGAAAAGGACAGGAGGCTGCATTTGGGGTACAATTAGGTGTGATTGCCATTCATGGGGAGAGGGAGATTGGTTTCAGATGAGAGATCAGGGATATGGTTATGGTGTTGGCTTTTCTCCTTGTTGCTTTTATGTCTTTGATGAATGTTCTCCTTTCTCTAGGCTCATTTCCTTCCTCACCTATAAAACCACTCTTTCTTCTTGACTTCAAAGAGCTATTGGTAGTTTCCAGTGAGACAGTGGACATTAGAATTCCTTGTGAGGGACTCCACCAAAGTAAGGTATAACCACTATTGTTCATGATTGTCTTTTTAGGAAATACTGATAAAAATACCCTCTAGATTTTTCAGACATCATGGAAGGTTTCTTTCTCCTCTAGGAAAAAAAGAATCCTGAAATATCAATTAAAATCAAACTTTTCACAACAAAATATCCGTGGTATCTAAGTATGTAATCTCTATTTGTTTTTAAATTCATTTAAGGATTTTGAAAAACTGGACTTTTGATATGTTACCTTAATTTTGTAAACCATGCATAAAAATACTTTGAGAAGAGGCTGTAGGCAAAATGAGTACAGGAGAGATATAATGGAATTCCTTTCTTTATAGGTGAGGTCACTAATGGTGGAAGGAGAGAATCAGGTTCAATGACTGAAAGACAAAGAGGGAAGAGATGGACTTGAACCTCCATGTTAACAGGTAAGAAGAGATGTTTTATAACCCAAATGATAAGGCAGAGTGTTCAGACCATTCTAGTCAAGGGGCACAGACAGTGAAATACCAAAGAAGCACTCTTCTGAAGGCTCCTGTTAAGTGATATTCCTGGTCATTGTCAATACAGAAATCCCATAACAGGGCAGAAACAATCACTCTCTTCATTAACATTCTCCCTTGCTCTCAGTTTGCATCTCTCTGTCCATTTTCTAGCTCTGAATGGAAGTTTCCTGGGAAACCTTTTCTATGAATGGAATGTGTGAGGTTTGTCCCATGGGAAAAAAAAGAAAAAACCACAAGGAACTACAACAAGAACCTTCTTCTCCTGAAATATTGCCCTCGGGAGCTGATAATACCTATCTTTTTTCAAAGATGGGTGAAGATACCCACTCTCTGGTATTTAGCAACACCAAGAATGTGGCTTCCTCAGTTTAATGGCAGAGCTTCCGTTCTTACTTATTAAAAAAAAAGTAAAAGGGATTTTAAATTATTTAGGGTAAAAAAAAAAAAAACTGCAGTGGAGCCTTCTCAGTCACAGATAAGCATTGGCTCTTTCTGACCTATTCTGTTATCAGCTAAGGAATGGCTCGGTTTGTGCATTGTTACCCCTGTGCTGGAGAGAAGGAAAGTAAACCTTATCCACACAGGCTCCTGTTACTAGCAGACACCCCCTCGAATCAGAGATGGACTCGGGGGACACGGAGCATTCAGCCATTAAAAGAAGGGGAATCGGTTAGCATTTACACAGGTTACTGATATGCCCTATCCCAGATCAGCCTTCAGTCTTCATTGTTGTCTAAGTACTTAAAAAAAATGCTAGAGAATATATAGGCTACTGAGCTATATTGCTAACACAGAGAACATTTGAGGGGTGGCATGGGCATGAGCCCCTGGTAATTAAAATCAGGCTTTTGTTTCAAACCTCTTGCTACTTTTCCAATAGCAGCTTCCTTGCTACAGTAAGCATTCTAATCCTGAGATGGGTAAGAAATGTCCTTTAAAAAAAAACAGCTTTACTGAGATTTAATTTACATACTGTTAAATTTACCTAAATTATATGATTTGGCGGTTTTAGTTTATTTATGAATTTATACAATGATCACTATAATTTTTGAATGTTTTTATGTCTTCAAAAGGAAGTACCCACTGGTTGTCACTCTATGTCCTCCCTTCCCCCTACCAGCCCAAAGCAACAGCTGATCTGCTTTCTGTCTCTATAGATTTGTCTATGGAATCTTTCATACACAAACATGCAATGTGTGTTTTTTGGTGACTCGTTTCTTTCACGAGCATGATGCTCTGGAGGTCCATTTTCTAGCTCTGAATGGAAGTTTCCTGGGAAACCTTTTCTATGAATGGAATGTGTGAGGTTTGTCCCATGGGAAAAAAAAGAAAAAACCACAAGGAACTACAACAAGAACCTTCTTCTCCTGAAATATTGCCCTCGGGAGCTGATAATACCTATCTTTTTTCAAAGATGGGTGAAGATACCCACTCTCTGGTATTTAGCAACACCAAGAATGTGGCTTCCTCAGTTTAATGGCAGAGCTTCCGTTCTTACTTATTAAAAAAAAAGTAAAAGGGATTTTAAATTATTTAGGGTAAAAAAAAAAAAAACTGCAGTGGAGCCTTCTCAGTCACAGATAAGCATTGGCTCTTTCTGACCTATTCTGTTATCAGCTAAGGAATGGCTCGGTTTGTGCATTGTTACCCCTGTGCTGGAGAGAAGGAAAGTAAACCTTATCCACACAGGCTCCTGTTACTAGCAGACACCCCCTCGAATCAGAGATGGACTCGGGGGACACGGAGCATTCAGCCATTAAAAGAAGGGGAATCGGTTAGCATTTACACAGGTTACTGATATGCCCTATCCCAGATCAGCCTTCAGTCTTCATTGTTGTCTAAGTACTTAAAAAAAATGCTAGAGAATATATAGGCTACTGAGCTATATTGCTAACACAGAGAACATTTGAGGGGTGGCATGGGCATGAGCCCCTGGTAATTAAAATCAGGCTTTTGTTTCAAACCTCTTGCTACTTTTCCAATAGCAGCTTCCTTGCTACAGTAAGCATTCTAATCCTGAGATGGGTAAGAAATGTCCTTTAAAAAAAAACAGCTTTACTGAGATTTAATTTACATACTGTTAAATTTACCTAAATTATATGATTTGGCGGTTTTAGTTTATTTATGAATTTATACAATGATCACTATAATTTTTGAATGTTTTTATGTCTTCAAAAGGAAGTACCCACTGGTTGTCACTCTATGTCCTCCCTTCCCCCTACCAGCCCAAAGCAACAGCTGATCTGCTTTCTGTCTCTATAGATTTGTCTATGGAATCTTTCATACACAAACATGCAATGTGTGTTTTTTGGTGACTCGTTTCTTTCACCGAGCATGATGCTCTGGAGGTCCATCCTTGTTGCAGCAGTATATCATTATTTTTTAAATCACTGAATACTCTTCCACTGTGTGGATGGAACACATTTTGTTTATCCATTCATCAATTGATTGACATTTGGATTGTTCCCGCTCTGAGGCTATTAGGAATAATGCAACTGTGAACATACATGTACATGTTTTTGTGTTGACATCTATTTTCATTTCTGTTTGGTATTTACCTAAAGTGAAATTGCCGGGTTACATGATAACTTGATGTTTAATCCTTTGAGGAGATTTTAAACTGTTTTCCAAGACGGCTGGTCCGTTTTACATCTCCATCAGCAAAGGATGAGGCTGACACCTGTCTTTTTGCATTTTTCTCTTGTTGATGGGGTTCTACAGCTCTGTGGAAGATCAGAAATGTAGCAGGTAGTTCATGTTGACACCTACTTGGGAAGTCTCCTTTCTCTTCACAAACTATAAATGTTTCTGTTGTCTAATGAGGAGATGCTACCACCTATGAAGCAGGAATACAAATTTCTTCTTTGATTCATAATAATCTTCAGTAATTACAGATGAATCTGTGTATTTAGCTTTATATGTATGTATGTTCTAGATACCAATGCTCCTTTTTTAAGTTCACATTCTTCAGTGTTTTGCTATTAAATAATATGTACCTTGATTATAGGTCATTAGTGCCTATTAATCAAAGCAAGTTCACACTTTGATTTCAAGATATATCATTTATCTCATACTGATTCCAAACAATTCAGTTTTTCATCGACAGTAACATTTACAAGTTATAAAATTGCTACTATAAGCAGACTAACATTTAGTGTTTGAAATTGAAATATCTGTATCTTTTGTTTACAGTTGACTTAAAAGTGTTAGGTATGGAATGAATTTTACTGACTCAAATGTTGTTCCATATGTGAAACCCTTATATTATAAACAAAAAGCTAATATAAACTGTTTTATGTCTTCAAAAGGAAGTACCCACTGGTTGTCACTCTATGTCCTCCCTTCCCCCTACCAGCCCAAAGCAACAGCTGATCTGCTTTCTGTCTCTATAGATTTGTCTATGGAATCTTTCATACACAAACATGCAATGTGTGTTTTTTGGTGACTCGTTTCTTTCACCGAGCATGATGCTCTGGAGGTCCATTCTTGTTGCAGCAGTATATCATTATTTTTTAAATCACTGAATACTCTTCCACTGTGTGGATGGAACACATTTTGTTTATCCATTCATCAATTGATTGACATTTGGATTGTTCCCGCTCTGAGGCTATTAGGAATAATGCAACTGTGAACATACATGTACATGTTTTTGTGTTGACATCTATTTTCATTTCTGTTTGGTATTTACCTAAAGTGAAATTGCCGGGTTACATGATAACTTGATGTTTAATCCTTTGAGGAGATTTTAAACTGTTTTCCAAGACGGCTGGTCCGTTTTACATCTCCATCAGCAAAGGATGAGGCTGACACCTGTCTTTTTGCATTTTTCTCTTGTTGATGGGGTTCTACAGCTCTGTGGAAGATCAGAAATGTAGCAGGTAGTTCATGTTGACACCTACTTGGGAAGTCTCCTTTCTCTTCACAAACTATAAATGTTTCTGTTGTCTAATGAGGAGATGCTACCACCTATGAAGCAGGAATACAAATTTCTTCTTTGATTCATAATAATCTTCAGTAATTACAGATGAATCTGTGTATTTAGCTTTATATGTATGTATGTTCTAGATACCAATGCTCCTTTTTTAAGTTCACATTCTTCAGTGTTTTGCTATTAAATAATATGTACCTTGATTATAGGTCATTAGTGCCTATTAATCAAAGCAAGTTCACACTTTGATTTCAAGATATATCATTTATCTCATACTGATTCCAAACAATTCAGTTTTTCATCGACAGTAACATTTACAAGTTATAAAATTGCTACTATAAGCAGACTAACATTTAGTGTTTGAAATTGAAATATATGTATCTTTTGTTTACAGTTGACTTAAAAGTGTTAGGTATGGAATGAATTTTACTGACTCAAATGTTGTTCCATATGTGAAACCCTTATATTATAAACATAGTATATAAGGCTAATAGGGTAAACCTGTTTTTAAGACAAAAAATTTGTCTTAGATACATTTAAATTTATGTCTGCATTTCGATTTATTTCTTCATTGTACTTAATGGGAAGGATCGTTCCCTATTTCAGACATTAGCTGGCATTTTGTCTTTAGTTTCAATATTTACTAGTAAGTTATGGGTCCAGCTAATCTTCATGGACCAATTTGGAGCAGCATCCTTCATGAGCAGTGAGCTTTCTCTAGATACTATCGCTGCTGCAACTTGAAACCAAGGCTCCGAATGACATGCGTTGAAGGACAAGGCTTGATTTCAGGTTTCCTTTGGCTTGTTTCATCTCCATTTGCTGACCCTGGATTATGCAGATAATATCCTACTTTGAGTAATCTGGCCTCCTGTGCCAGACCTTGGCTGTCACACTACATTACAACCAATAGTTCAAACGCTTCTTTTTACAGAAGGACTGGTTTCTTCCCAGCAACCCCTCTAAGATATTCATGGCTAATTACAAATACTGCTGAATCCTATTCCTGAGTGGAGTTTCAGGGTTAACATGAAAACTCTTATTACTTGCTTATACTACATGAAAATCTGTTTTATCTTTTTAACAATCCTTTTATTAAAGAATGTATTGCCATTCCTCTGCTATACAAGTGTTTTCTAAGATACCAAACTGACTCTGGCTAGCTGGCAAGAAAACAAGCTCTGATTATTTATATGCCAGTATGCATTTATTTCCATCTAGAATTATAGACAGTTAATTTACAATAATCAATCATGACAGCAGAAAGAATTTCTACCACACCATCTTATATTTCCAACAGAGGAACACAAGTAATTTTGATAATGTCTTGTGTGTCCAGTGAAGTCATTTCCCTATTACTGGCTTTTAGCAAGGCTTTATAATTAAATCAGAGTGAGAAAACACTGACTGCCAACATTGTGTCACATTTATTGCAAGTGTAATGGCAAAAATTTCACGGAAGGTCATTGAGGCATTGAAAAAGCACAAAGATTAGAGAACAAAAGTGAGGTCAGAAGGGTTTATGTTCATTTTCCTGCCTTTCCAAAATAAGAAAGGTAAACATAAATGAAAGTATTTGCTTAACAAGGCACTTGAGTTTCTCTATGAACCAAGAATGGATAAGGTGGGAATCTACCCTCAGATGTTTGAAACTATAGTAAATCTCTTAAATCTATTTTTAAATTTATGTCTGCATTTCGATTTATTTCTTCAGTACATTTTAGCTGGCATTTTGTCTTTAGTTTCAATATTTACTAGTAAGTTATGGGTCCAGCTAATCTTCATGGACCAATTTGGAGCAGCATCCTTCATGAGCAGTGAGCTTTCTCTAGATACTATCGCTGCTGCAACTTGAAACCAAGGCTCCGAATGACATGCGTTGAAGGACAAGGCTTGATTTCAGGTTTCCTTTGGCTTGTTTCATCTCCATTTGCTGACCCTGGATTATGCAGATAATATCCTACTTTGAGTAATCTGGCCTCCTGTGCCAGACCTTGGCTGTCACACTACATTACAACCAATAGTTCAAACGCTTCTTTTTACAGAAGGACTGGTTTCTTCCCAGCAACCTCTAAGATATTCATGGCTAATTACAAATACTGCTGAATCCTATTCCTGAGTGGAGTTTCAGGGTTAACATGAAAACTCTTATTACTTGCTTATACTACATGAAAATCTGTTTTATCTTTTTAACAATCCTTTTATTAAAGAATGTATTGCCATTCCTCTGCTATACAAGTGTTTTCTAAGATACCAAACTGACTCTGGCTAGCTGGCAAGAAAACAAGCTCTGATTATTTATATGCCAGTATGCATTTATTTCCATCTAGAATTATAGACAGTTAATTTACAATAATCAATCATGACAGCAGAAAGAATTTCTACCACACCATCTTATATTTCCAACAGAGGAACACAAGTAATTTTGATAATGTCTTGTGTGTCCAGTGAAGTCATTTCCCTATTACTGGCTTTTAGCAAGGCTTTATAATTAAATCAGAGTGAGAAAACACTGACTGCCAACATTGTGTCACATTTATTGCAAGTGTAATGGCAAAAATTTCACGGAAGGTCATTGAGGCATTGAAAAAGCACAAAGATTAGAGAACAAAAGTGAGGTCAGAAGGGTTTATGTTCATTTTCCTGCCTTTCCAAAATAAGAAAGGTAAACATAAATGAAAGTATTTGCTTAACAAGGCACTTGAGTTTCTCTATGAACCAAGAATGGATAAGGTGGGAATCTACCCTCAGATGTTTGAAACTATAGTAAATCTCTTAAATCTATTTTTTAAAAAGAAGTTATCTGTATATGCAGTGTTGTCTATGCCTATATCTCTCTCTATATGATCTTCTTTAAATAAATTTAAGAAAATTACTTTGCATATTTTACATACATATAAAATATACAAATACTTATATATGTGTACATATATATGTATTATATATAATGTATACATATATAAAAATTTATATGTCACTCATTAAGGATTTGAAAACATGTTTATCTAGGCTTTTCTTTTTCATATCTACCTATGCACTTTTTAAAAAGGTTACCAACAGTAAAGAAAAACATTAATAGCATTGCACGATTAAAACTATGTTTTACAGCAAATGACTTCAAACTTTAGGAAACCAATTTATAGGCTACAAATGAAAGTTGGCTTTGCACTTAGGCCAGTGGTGCTTGTGGATCACCTAGAAATGCAGACACTCACAGAGCGTGTGTGCTGGTGTGCTTCCTCTCCTCATTATAACGTGGCCTGGGGCTTGGAGCTAAACATTTTTCTAGAACATAATGAGCTGTGTACTGTAATGAAGGTGTTTGAAATTGATTTGACTGTTATTTAGTATAAAAAGCCCCAGATCAAAGACTCTGGCAAGCCCACAGACACACAGGTGTCCACAGACAAAGGACATCTATGATGGTCGAGGGGCAAGAGGAGGGGTGTGGTGGCTGAAGCCGAGCCAAGGAATCTCTCAAGGAGGTATCTGATTGTTTTTATTTCTAGTCGCCGTTCATCACTCCCAAGTTGCCGTATGGCACTAGATGATTTTGAAGAATATTACAAAACCTGATTTAATTTCCCTCGTTTTGCATGGCAGTAAACAGTAAGCAACAAAACTCTGTAAAAAAATTAAAAAATAATATTAAAAAATAATTTCCCTTGTTTTCTAGTACTTTTACATGGCTCCTTCATCATAGTCATGGACACCCTCCCAAGCTCATTTGTAAAATGAATTTTACTGAATGCCGTTTAATCTTATTGCCATAGCTACAAACCAAGAAATCAAAGATTGCTAGGCTGAGCTGAAAATAGCTGACTTGATACACGGAAGAGGACTAATTCTTATGCAAAGCTCTCTACTCACATACAGTCTCTGATTCAAAGAACAATGGAAAGTTTGATCCTTGAAACCCAACCTTCTGATGTCTTTTCCCTCAGCCGTGTGTAATGCATGTGTAGACGAGGTGCTGCTTTGCAACTTGCTGTTTTAGCTTCTGTCTTATTACTGCAGTGACTTCACAGAGTATTTGTCTTCATATTTTCATAAGCAGTACTGGGGATTTTTATAACCACTTGTAAATGACAAAGCTAGGAATCGATATAATGTCTATACCCTAAGAAAGGCTTAAATTATCTCTGAGTATTACTCTTTACAATTGACAAATTATATCTATTTGTTTATTGACCTGACACATCTTTCTATCTATATGTCTATAAATATCTATTTATTTATATATATGTATGATCTATCTGTAATTCTAAGCAAACCCATAACCTGGAGCTGTTTAACACTGACAAGCTTACTTTTGTAGGTATATGTATACCAGGATTATACATACCCATATATAGAGAGAGAATGTAAAGAGATAAAAAAGTTATCAATATAATTAGAATAATATATTTGAAGGAGAGTTCTATGATTGCTTGATAAGTAATTGATTTTTAAGCTTTTTCTCGACATCAAGTCTCCTTTAATCTAATATTCAATATGAGAAAATCACATTCTGTGTGCTAATGATTTTTCACCATCTAGATTGCATTATTCTTGGATCTCGGTTCTTGAAAACAATCAAATCAATTTCTTTTGACATTTATTTCATCTCCTTGAGTCTCCATTGTGTCACCTGTAAATTGGGGGTTTAAACCTCTGAGTTCTTTATCAGGCAGAAAATTCTGATTTAGTTGTTCTTTAATTTCCACTAGTTCAACCTGCAATTTATCCAATTTAAGATCAATGATTTAAGGCTTTGCTATATTTGAATATAATTTTATGATATTTTACCAACAACTCAAAAACACCCATAGTCACAGAAGATTCTGAGTAAGTAGGAAACACAGAGAGGTTTGCTGCCCTCCCCAGGGCAGGAAGCCAATAGGCCAGAAGCTGTATTGCTATTCCTGCACAGAGCTTGCCACCTGCCCCGGGGCTTCTGTACACCCCTTTTTATATGCAAACATCTCTGGAGACTTTGGGAGTCCTGGGGAACCTCTTGGTAAATGTGGGAGGCATAGAAGCTACCATGGCATTTTCTTCCTCTAACCACCCCACTTAAGTAGCTCTGGGGCATACTGGCCTCACTCATTTAGGAAAAGGAGATGTTAAGAGAGGATTTTGCAGTGTATGTTCTAAGGGACCTACTGTTGGTTTGAAAGTGTGAGAAATGCTGGATTAAGCAAAGGAAACAGGCTTCTTTACTACAGGACTTCTCTAGGTCTTTAAAGTGCCAGTTTCCAAAAGTATAAAGTCCACCAAAATAGAATAGAGGATGCAACACTGCTTTCTTTGATTAATCATGAGACCTTATCTCCGCTGGCCCACCAGTACTGGGTGGAATGATGGTGTCGTTAAATGCAATTGGGCAGAGTAGCAAATAGATATTTCTTGAGAGTCACGTTTGATCAGTCGGCAGAGACTTCCTACAGTTATTCTAAGAAGAGCTTGGAGTGCTGGCTCTGGTTAGAAAAAAAGAGAGGGATACTGGGGATTGATAGGCATGGATTTGCTATCTCTGCTTGTGTTTTCAACACTTTTTGAGTCTTTCAAACATCACTCATAAATATATCCATATCCTGAAGATTCCAACTCTAATTTGACTAAGTTTATGATACTCTTTTTAAAAAATTTTATTTAATTTAATTGGAGGATCATTTATTTACTATGTTGTGTTCATTTCTACCATTCATCAGCATGAATCAGCCATAGGTATACATATGTCTCCTCCCTCTTGAATCTCCCTCCCTCTTCCCACCCCATCCCACCCCTCTAGGTTATCCCAGAGCACTATACAGGCTGAGCTCCCTGCGCTATGTGGCAAAGTCCCCCTTTGCTCTCTGTTTTGCACATGGCAATGTATATATTTCAATGCTACTCTCTAAGTTTATCCCTCCTCTCCTTCCCTGCTTTTCTATATCTAAGGCTCTATTCCTTCCCTGTGAATAGGTTCATCTGTGCTTTTGATTTCACATAAGCTGGAAGGTCAGAAACTACCCTGGACATTCTGTAGTTGGCTGCAGGCCCAGCAACTGGGGCCCTGTTCTCTTGAGGTGCTGTTTGAAGTGCAAGATTCTTAGAACCAAAAGAGATGTTAAGAGCATGGGATTTTGCAGGTTGGGTATTGTTCTAAGCTACCATGGCATTTTCTTCCTATAACCACCCCACTTAAGTAGCTCTGGGGCATACTGGCCTCACTCATTTAGGAAAAGGAGATGTTAAGAGAGGATTTTGCAGTGTATGTTCTAAGGGACCTACTGTTGGTTTGAAAGTGTGAGAAATGCTGGATTAAGCAAAGGAAACAGGCTTCTTTACTACAGGACTTCTCTAGGTCTTTAAAGTGCCAGTTTCCAAAAGTATAAAGTCCACCAAAATAGAATAGAGGATGCAACACTGCTTTCTTTGATTAATCATGAGACCTTATCTCCGCTGGCCCACCAGTACTGGGTGGAATGATGGTGTCGTTAAATGCAATTGGGCAGAGTAGCAAATAGATATTTCTTGAGAGTCACGTTTGATCAGTCGGCAGAGACTTCCTACAGTTATTCTAAGAAGAGCTTGGAGTGCTGGCTCTGGTTAGAAAAAAAGAAAGGGATACTGGGGATTGATAGGCATGGATTTGCTATCTCTGCTTGTGTTTTCAACACTTTTTGAGTCTTTCAAACATCACTCATAAATATATCCATATCCTGAAGATTCCAACTCTAATTTGACTAAGTTTATGATACTCTTTTTAAAAAATTTTATTTAATTTAATTGGAGGATCATTTATTTACTATGTTGTGTTCATTTCTACCATTCATCAGCATGAATCAGCCATAGGTATACATATGTCTCCTCCCTCTTGAATCTCCCTCCCTCTTCCCACCCCATCCCACCCCTCTAGGTTATCCCAGAGCACTATACAGGCTGAGCTCCCTGCGCTATGTGGCAAAGTCCCCTTAGCTCTCTGTTTTGCACATGGCAATGTATATATTTCAATGCTACTCTCTAAGTTTATCCCTCCCTCTCCTTCCCCTGCTTTTCTCTATATCTAAGGCTCTATTCCTTCCCTGTGAATAGGTTCATCTGTGCTTTTGATTTCACATAAGCTGGAAGGTCAGAAACTACCCTGGACATTCTGTAGTTGGCTGCAGGCCCAGCAACTGGGGCCCTGTTCTCTTGAGGTGCTGTTTGAAGTGCAAGATTCTTAGAACCAAAAAGGCAAGAGATCTACACACAATTCCTAGATGTAACCTTCATTCACACAAGTACCATCAATGTAGCATTGCACACATTAAAGGCATGTGCATGTTCATGTATTTATTATGAAAGAGGAATTATGTGTTAAGCTATTGTTTTCTGAAAAATTTGTTGAATAAAATCATATTAGTTATTTGGAGCAAAAAAGAAAAAAAAAGCCCCTGTTTATTGTACACTATATAAACCCTAAAGTATTTATTGAGCTTCCCTGAAAATGTAGTTACCATTCCTTGCATTCTTATGAATATATATCATCACATTATATTCAGACCAATTAGACCACAACTAAGGATAATCCAAGTTTGGATGATGTTAGCAGATGTTAACCTACTGAGTTAATGCTTATACCATTATCTATAATTCAGCATCAAAAATGTGGTAGATACGGTTTATTAAAGACAATGTAGGCAAATTTTAAAGATGACGTGTGATTAATGACACATAAAATGTTAGGGTTAAATTAATCCCCCCAAATGTCTGTGAAAAGAACAGAATATATGAGTAACCAATTTGAACCAGACAAAAAGATGAGAGCTCAGTGGCTTTCAAACAGCCTGCTTGTATGGCACCCATATCTTGCAGCTCCAGTGTATGCTCTGCCCTTCAATTAACAGGGGAAGAGATGAAAACATTCTTAGAAGACACAAAAAAGGCAGGATGGAAAGAGGGCACAGTCATTCACAACCATAATTGTGACAGATGTTTCATATAAAGGACACTTAGTACAGTTTCAGATAAAACAAAAAAAAGATGCTAGCTCCTCCCTATGAATGTTTTACCCGAAACTGTTTATGGAAAACATTATCAAAATATTGGTACTTTGATTTCACATTATTTTATCAACCTGCCATTGTTGGGAGAATTAGGTAATATGGAAACTTCAATAATTTGAGAAAAGCAATTTTTTTAGGAACTAGTATCAGCTGCATTATTAATACTTATGTTTGGAATACACCCATGGTTTTACTTCATAACTTAGGCAGGCATTTCTTAAAGACAGAAACAACCAATTATAGGTCTCTATCTTTATTTCTAATCATCTATCTCCCAGAATAGTGGTGCTGACCCACTTCCTAAGGATTGCTTTAAAGATAAATGAAAACTCTATGCATGCTGCCCCCAAAGTAAAAAATCAAGTCAGTTTTTTTTTTATATAGGTTCATTTCAGTTCATTTGCTCAAGTCGTGTCCAACTCTGTAACCCTATGGACTGCAGCATGCCAGGCTTCCCTGTCCTTCACCATCTCCTGGAGCTTACTCGAACTCATGTCCATTGACTCAGTGATGCCATCCAACCATCTCATCCTCTGTCATCCACTTTTCCTTCTGCCTTCTATTTTCCCCAGCATTTGAGTCTTTTCCAACAACAAGTTGTCTCTTTACATCAGATGGCCAAAGTATTGGCACTTCAGCTTTGGCATCAGTCATTCCAATGAATATTCATTGATAAAGGTTGATTTCCTTTATTTTTTTAATAAATTTATTTAAAAAATCAAGTTAAATATTTTTGGAGGAGAAAAAGGATCATATTAAACATTTAAATGTTACCAACACTTAAAAAATGTAGAATGTGAATTGTGTCTTCTCGACAGACATCAGAGATCAGGCTCATATATGTAGTCTCGGGAGTCAACATCCAAAGGTTTGGGGGAAGGTTTACTTGCGAGGTTTACTTGCATCTCTCAGGCGTGGCCTGTAGTAATTAAAAAAAAAAAGTTTGTGAGCAGTGAAAAAATAGAGAATGGGTGGATGAGCTACTTATCTAGGATCCTCATAGATTTCTGAGCTGTTGACTTTGCGGGTGTTTAAATCTCAGCTCTGAGCACTTACTAGGTATAGGATAGAGCCTCATATATTTTGAAAAGGTAAACTGCATAATGAGGTACAGGAGATTTTAATTAATTCAGTGATTATATTTTTATCAAAGCCTTTCTTACTACCTTTTTCTGTTTTCTTAGAGCAAACCTTGGAAATGCTGAGTTTTACAAATCCATTTTTATATAATGCTGTGGTCTGGAATTTCTGAAAGCATTTCCAGTTAAGAAATGTTGAAAGAATTATTTCTTATATAAAAAAATCAATGTTAACTATATGGAACATTTTTTGAAAAGATGACTAATGAGCAAAACAAGATCTTTACCTCTTAATAAGTAATATAAAATGTTAAAAATAACCAGTGTGTTACCGAAGGCTGGGTCCAGATGTGCCCTGTATTGACATTTTGGCATATTTTGACATAACGTAAGATGACTAAGAAAAATCTTCAAATGCCTCTATTGGTTCATGCTAATGAACAAGTAATTTAAAGTGAGTCCAGGGTAAGTAATGCCCCAGGAGGAAGATGAGAGTGGAAGAAAATGATCTTTGATTCTATCCCTTGAAATGAGGCCAGCTGAGCGTAGCAAAATGCTTGCTTGGAGCCAGGCATGTAGAAAAGGCCTATGGCTGTGAAGCCTCACTGCCTCATCCCGTTCACTGGCCTCATCCCATCCAGTGGGCAATCCTACCACTCTGCCTTCCTGCATCTATGTCCTTTACCATCTGAGCCACCAAGGGGAGGTTGTAGGAAGTGAGAAAACAATGGTGAATAAGATGCTTTTATAATATACTGTGGGCTTCCCTGCTGGGTCAGACAGTAAAGAATCCACTTGCAATGGAGGAGATCTAGATTCGATCCCTGGGTTGAGAAGATCCTCTGCAGAAGAGAATGGCTACCCACTCTGGTATTCTTGCTAGAAGAATTCCATGGACAGTGGAGTCTGGCAGGCTATAGTACATGGCATCACAAAGAATGCAAGAGACCAATTAAACATCATAGCTATATCTATCTATATACATGTACACATATGTATACATATGCATATATGTCTGATTTTTTAAAAAAGACATACAAAGCAATGCAGGAGAACAAAGGATAGAGCCTCATATATTTTGAAAAGGTAAACTGCATAATGAGGTACAGGAGATTTTAATTAATTCAGTGATTATATTTTTATCAAAGCCTTTCTTACTACCTTTTTCTGTTTTCTTAGAGCAAACCTTGGAAATGCTGAGTTTTACAAATCCATTTTTATATAATGCTGTGGTCTGGAATTTCTGAAAGCATTTCCAGTTAAGAAATGTTGAAAGAATTATTTCTTATATAAAAAAATCAATGTTAACTATATGGAACATTTTTTGAAAAGATGACTAATGAGCAAAACAAGATCTTTACCTCTTAATAAGTAATATAAAATTTTAAAAAATAACCAGTGTGTTACCGAAGGCTGGGTCCAGATGTGCCCTGTATTGACATTTTGGCATATTTTGACATAACGTAAGATGACTAAGAAAAATCTTCAAATGCCTCTATTGGTTCATGCTAATGAACAAGTAATTTAAAGTGAGTCCAGGGTAAGTAATGCCCCAGGAGGAAGATGAGAGTGGAAGAAAATGATCTTTGATTCTATCCCTTGAAATGAGGCCAGCTGAGCGTAGCAAAATGCTTGCTTGGAGCCAGGCATGTAGAAAAGGCCTATGGCTGTGAAGCCTCACTGCCTCATCCCGTTCACTGGCCTCATCCCATCCAGTGGGCAATCCTACCACTCTGCCTTCCTGCATCTATGTCCTTTACCATCTGAGCCACCAAGGGGAGGTTGTAGGAAGTGAGAAAACAATGGTGAATAAGATGCTTTTATAATATACTGTGGGCTTCCCTGCTGGGTCAGACAGTAAAGAATCCACTTGCAATGGAGGAGATCTAGATTCGATCCCTGGGTTGAGAAGATCCTCTGCAGAAGAGAATGGCTACCCACTCTGGTATTCTTGCTAGAAGAATTCCATGGACAGTGGAGTCTGGCAGGCTATAGTACATGGCATCACAAAGAATGCAAGAGACCAATTAAACATCATAGCTATATCTATCTATATACATGTACACATATGTATACATATGCATATATGTCTGATTTTTTAAAAAAGACATACAAAGCAATGCAGGAGAACAAAGGACTAGTTTTGTGTGTTTAAAGATGCTTTCCCTGATCAACACAGCTCATGCTAAGCTTCTTTTCTCACATATGATTATTTCAAATATGTTTCATATGAATGATAAGAAAATGAGGACAAAGGCATGTCTGTCAAATTAAGGTATATTAGAAAAAGTTGTAAGTTAGAATTAATCATTGCAGAGTGCATCATTGAAACCCCACCTGGGTGGTGCCATTTCTGTAAGGAATGGATGTGTGAACTGGGTCTCAAGGAAGGGGAAGAGGCGAAGGCAGCTGCTATAAACTAATTTACAGTTGAACTGAGAATGTTCTTATAAACCTTTGAGAGTGGCTGCAACTTTTTGATATTTCCAACTTCAGTGAATTTCACCAGACTGGACTTGGTTCCAGAATATCTGTCCTGTCAACAGTCCGCATAGTATGCTTGAACTGATGATCTTCTTCTGATGACAGTTCTAGGCCATGATAATGACTAATCAGGGAAGCAATCAATGGGATGTGCAGAGGGCATTTGATTCAGTGGGGCTAGAGTGATGGCATGATGGGACAGGGTAGTGTGATGTTTAAAACATTTAATTGAATTAAACACATGGCCATTCTATCTGCTGGCTGCTGCCAGAACCCAAGCACCTACCCTGACAGACCAGAAAGAGATTTGATCATAAAGACGGGGCATCAACACTGAAAAGCAAATCATGGTAATAAAACGTTTTAAATCAACAAGGTAAGGATATTGTTGTTGGAGAGTAAAAAGCAAATGTGAGAAAACTACAAAATCCCTATGGAATTTGTGTGATATTAGGACCTTACATACAAAGCATTTTCGTGACTGTTATTCTTGCAATAAAGTTTTCTTTGGATGATGTCACTGTGAAAATTAAAGACTTGACAATAGTACCTCAGATAAATGAGAAATGAGGCAGAAATTCAAATACTAAAAATATTAACACTTAGAAAAATAAGGGGCTTCCCTGGTGGTCCAATGGGTAAGGACACTGCCTTGCAGTGCAAGGGGCGCCAGTTCAATCCCTGACCTGGGAAGATCCCACATGCCACAGAGCGGCTGGATCGATGTGTCCAACTATGGAGCCGGAGCTCTGGAGCGCATGTGCCCAGAGCCGGTGCTCTGCAACAAGAGAGGCCACTGCGATGGGAGGCCCACACAGGCCAAAAGAAAAAAGATAAATAAATGAAAGACCAATAAAAGTGGCCAAAAAAAAAAAAAAAAGGAAAATAAGATAAAGTATAACTTTTACATCAGTGGCAGAAAAAGTAATCATCACATATGAGGTTGTTTTATTATGAAAAAAATGTGATAAAATCATTCAGATTGTTCGCTGTTACTCTGGCCTTCACAAGGGACCTCTCTCTGTCCTTGGTAAAACAAAAGCCAGCAGTTGGTAATAAACAACCACAAATGTCTGGGGATGACTTTTTAGCTGGAAGCTTAAGAATTAAAACTGGAACAAATCGTTATTGTTGGGGGTTCAGTTAGGCTGTTGTACCTTGGAAAAATAAAGCACCAATCTGCCAGAAGCCAGAGAATTAACCTTTTCTATTTGTTTTTGGAGCATGTTCTTATTTTGTAGTTAGAAATAATTACATTCACTTTTCACATTGATTCCCTCTTGTTACTAGTTGTAAAATGTCTGTTACCATGTTTTGATTGCTGTGTGTTATGAGAAATGTGTTCAGATGGGAAAAAGCCTTAGTAAGGTTTTATTCCTAAACTGTGGGCTGCTGGTCCTGAGTTTGCCAGGCTAAGAGTGAACATTATTAATAATATTTAGAGAATATTCCTTTTTCCTAGATATCTATAGATAGCAAGTCTGACATGAGGTCTTTTATCTTTAAATTTATTAAAAAAGGATTGGTTGAAAAATGACTTTCTCTTGAAATAATCATAGATAACATTTATTGGCTGCTTAATGCATGCTAAGTTTTATAAACATTACTTCATTTACAAAGTAACTATAATTCTTTTATATTTCCAATTATAAATCTACACTTCAGCCCTGTGAGATTGGTAATGGTCTTAATGCATAGCAAAGGTAAAATGAGAAATGAGGCAGAAATTCAAATACTAAAAATATTAACACTTAGAAAAATAAGGGGCTTCCCTGGTGGTCCAATGGGTAAGGACACTGCCTTGCAGTGCAAGGGGCGCCAGTTCAATCCCTGACCTGGGAAGATCCCACATGCCACAGAGCGGCTGGATCGATGTGTCCAACTATGGAGCCGGAGCTCTGGAGCGCATGTGCCCAGAGCCGGTGCTCTGCAACAAGGGAGGCCACTGCGATGGGAGGCCCACACAGGCCAAAAGAAAAAAGATAAATAAATGAAAGACCAATAAAAGTGGCCAAAAAAAAAAAAAAAGGAAAATAAGATAAAGTATAACTTTTACATCAGTGGCAGAAAAAGTAATCATCACATATGAGGTTGTTTTATTATGAAAAAAATGTGATAAAATCATTCAGATTGTTCGCTGTTACTCTGGCCTTCACAAGGGACCTCTCTCTGTCCTTGGTAAAACAAAAGCCAGCAGTTGGTAATAAACAACCACAAATGTCTGGGGATGACTTTTTAGCTGGAAGCTTAAGAATTAAAACTGGAACAAATCGTTATTGTTGGGGGTTCAGTTAGGCTGTTGTACCTTGGAAAAATAAAGCACCAATCTGCCAGAAGCCAGAGAATTAACCTTTTCTATTTGTTTTTGGAGCATGTTCTTATTTTGTAGTTAGAAATAATTACATTCACTTTTCACATTGATTCCCTCTTGTTACTAGTTGTAAAATGTCTGTTACCATGTTTTGATTGCTGTGTGTTATGAGAAATGTGTTCAGATGGGAAAAAGCCTTAGTAAGGTTTTATTCCCTAAACTGTGGGCTGCTGGTCCTGAGTTTGCCAGGCTAAGAGTGAACATTATTAATAATATTTAGAGAATATTCCTTTTTCCTAGATATCTATAGATAGCAAGTCTGACATGAGGTCTTTTATCTTTAAATTTATTAAAAAAGGATTGGTTGAAAAATGACTTTCTCTTGAAATAATCATAGATAACATTTATTGGCTGCTTAATGCATGCTAAGTTTTATAAACATTACTTCATTTACAAAGTAACTATAATTCTTTTATATTTCCAATTATGTTAAATCTACACTTCAGCCCTGTGAGATTGGTAATGGTCTTACGTAGGTTAGGAATCATTTTCAGCAAAAGGTAAAATCATGACTATCATACAGATATAAAAACAGAACATTATTAAAGACTGTATTCTATTCATTAATCAATGAGAGGAACATGCAGATGTTACATCTGTCCAAAAGAGAATCCAAAATACAAACATATTTGTAGATCAGAACCATTGAAGTGAGTGTACAAATGGAGATAAAGCACCTTTTCCACAGCAGGGTGAAGAAAGTCAATTGAGCTTCGACTTAACTGAACAGAATGAGTGTCTGTACAGACAAAAAATGTCTGTATTGACTGCAGTGCTTTCAGTTATGTATGATGTGCAGAGAGGTGGAATAGCTCCCTGGAGAGGTATAGCCTAGAGAATGCATCGTTTTCCCCTTAAGTGCGACCTTTCCCCTCTGTGCCAATTTCTGTATGTATGTGTTTCTGGTTTGGAAGAATTAGTCAATTTCTTTTAAATTTTTATTTTATATTGGAGTATAGTTGGGTTCAGTTGTGTGTTGGTTTCATATGTATAGTGAGGTGGTCCAGTGATATACATTGATGCCCATTTTTTTTTTTTTTAAAGATTTATTTATTTATTTTGGGCGGGGGTTGGGTTGGGGAGGGAGGGGAGTGGGCGGGCCACGTCCATTGGTCTTTCATTTCTCCATTTTCATCCGTCTTTGTTCTTTGGCTCCTGCGGGCCTCCCATCGCGGTGGATGCCCATTTTATATATGGTGATAACAAGGATCAGAGGGGATAGGTTTTTTGAAATAAATATTCATGAATAGGGAAGGTCACTGTATTATGGGAAGGAGGAGATATTTGAGTTAGTGGAAACAAGATACTTAAAGTGAGGGAAGTCACTGGAAGATGTTCGTACCTTCAGAAATTTGTAGAGAAATTGATGAAATAAGGAGTGGAAGAGGACTGTAGAATGTTTATTTTACATTTGATCCATTTGAGATATGGGCAGATGAGACAAAGGGTACAGAATGATGTTTGTGCCTTTCAACTGATTCCTCACAATGGGAACGTGAAAGTGTTAATCCCCTAGTCATATCTGACTCTTTTTGAACCCTTGGACTGTAACCCACCAGGCTCCTCTGTCCAGGGGATTCTCCAGGCAAGAATATTGGAGTGGGTTGCCATGCCCTCCTCCAGGGGATCTCCCTGACACAGGGATTGAACCCTGGTCTCCCACATTGTAGGTGGATTCTTTACTGTCTGAGCTGACAATGGGAACCTTTCTCCAAATGCATGGCATTCCAGTGAAAACAAAGGCACCAACCGTACAAATGGTGCTTAGAGCTTTGTTCATTTTTTCCCTTAGTTTCACCTAATACGAAAACCTGAGAAGAGCTCTGGAGGGGCTTGTGATGCAGATAAAGAGTGGAATTGCTTGAGGCCTACAGCCAAGACAGCTTCCGGGTGTGGTGCAGGTTGCTCTTGCATCTCTGACTCTAATATGAGTTAAGATTATAGTCATACTGCATAATTACCCACTGTTACATCATCGCTGCCTGGAAGGAAGGTAGGTTGGACAGGGGTGTGACAAAGGCTTGTTTCTTTGGTGCTTTGGTAGGTTGTGTCAGAGCTGGAGTGGTCACTGAGATGGCTCTCTGTCACCTCTCAGGACCTGGGGGTGTTGAGCCAACTCAGAATGTCGTGAGAATCAAATAGAAAGCAAAAAATGACATGCTAATAGACACGAAACTGAAAAGGGACAAAGTCCACATTCAAACACCATGCTGTGTAGCTTCAAATGATGTTCCTAACTTCTCCACTACACCCTTGATCCTGGTTTCTTTAAAAAGCTAGATGCCAGGGATCTGCAGTAACTTCTGACTGTTTCTGTCTCCAGAGTCTTGCTATGGAGTTGTTTGGTGGGATCAGCCTTGACAATGATGGGGGACCGTCTCTGCTGTTACGATGGTAGAGAGAGGTTTCATACACAGCTATAAGTAAAGTGACTTCATTTAGAGTGTAAACTGAAATCTGATTTCCATTGAATGAGGCTGGGAAATGTCCAGGGTGACATCACACACCATCCACGGTGTCTGGGGTCTCATCATTTATTCCCTTCACCTTTAAAGTGTCATATTGGAAATACATGGGCTCAAACAAGAGCAACCAGTTGGAAGTCTTGGATATTGTCCCAGACCTTGATCATCATTACCTTTTCTGTGTCTCCGTTTTTCTCATTAATGAAACAAGGATAAGAGCAGTTGAGCTATCTGCTTATTTCTTCAGTCATGGCTGACTCTCTGTGACCCCATGGACTATAGCCTGCCAGACTTCTCTGTCCATGGAATTTTTCAGGTAAGAATACTGGACTGGGTTGCCATTTCTTCCTCCAGGGGATCTTCCCTACCTAGGGATTGAATACACCTGTATAATAGGCATATGCTTTACTGCTGAGCCACCAAAGAAGCTCCTACTGAGCTATAGAACTTCTGTGTTATTAATTCCATGAGAAAACTGAAAATAGGGAAAATGTTTTGCGTGTAAGAAATGATGCTATTGTCAACCATGGACTTCTCTGGTGGCTCAGATGGTAAAGAATCCACTTGCAATGTGGGAGACCTGGGTTTGATCCCTAGGTTGGGAAGAGTCCCTGGAGGTAGGCAGGGCAACCCACTCCAGTATTCTTGCCTGGAGAATCCCCATGGAAAGTGGAGCCTGGCAGGCTGCAATCCATGGGGTTGCAAAGAGTTGGACATAACTGAGTGACTAAGTACACAGGTGGTCAGCCATAGACATGCAGATTCAGGCAATGTCTGTAAAGGCCGACCAGAGATCCAGAGTAAAGCTAAGGTAATCTTAATATTGGATACTTCAGAATGACCCCTTAAAAGTGCTTCTGTCCAAGTGTTTTAGTTGAGTTTCTCTCCATTGAAAGTGACCAAAACCCAAATCTAAATGATCTCAAACTGGGAAAAAAAGACTCTTATTTTCATTTAGGATATTTGGAAGGTTCAAGGATAGATGTGGGGTCTCAAGTGTGACTTGGTTGGTCTAATGGCTCACATGTTAGTATCAGGACTTGATTCTTCCCTTCCCTTTCGCTCTCCACCTGGACTTTCTCCAGCAGACTTCTAGACCAAATGGCAAGATATCTGCTGGTCACTCTGAATTTACATTGCAGAGAGGAATGTCTCTCTTTATGGTTCTACAAAAGATACGGGGTTAGGTAGGATTGATTCTACTTGGCTACTCAGGCCCGTTTTTGTTTCTAAACTCATGCTTAGGGCTGGAATTGGAGTCAGCCTTATAGATGCCATGGGAATTGAGATGGGGGAGGAAAAAATTCACAAAAAAAATAAAGGTACTCTTAGCAGGGAAAAAGCAAATGCGAAAGGCAGAAATGGAAGCATTCTGAAAGTATTTGTGATAGAAATAAACTTGAATTATCCAGATTGACCTAGCTAGAGCAATCAAAACTGTAAAATTTGAAAAGCACACAAATTAAAATAGCATTCTTATTTTGCTATGGGGATGTTAGGGAGGATAGAGGTTGAGGAAAAAAAATTGCTAGGAGTTAGAATAACAATTCTATCAGAAATATTTCTTGAGGGGGTTATAAAATGAATACTTATTTAGTTGGATTTTAAAATTTTATAGACTTCTGGTTATTAATTCCATGAGAAAACTGAAAATAGGGAAAATGTTTTGCGTGTAAGAAATGATGCTATTGTCAACCATGGACTTCTCTGGTGGCTCAGATGGTAAAGAATCCACTTGCAATGTGGGAGACCTGGGTTTGATCCCTAGGTTGGGAAGAGTCCCTGGAGGTAGGCAGGGCAACCCACTCCAGTATTCTTGCCTGGAGAATCCCCATGGAAAGTGGAGCCTGGCAGGCTGCAATCCATGGGGTTGCAAAGAGTTGGACATAACTGAGTGACTAAGTACACAGGTGGTCAGCCATAGACATGCAGATTCAGGCAATGTCTGTAAAGGCCGACCAGAGATCCAGAGTAAAGCTAAGGTAATCTTAATATTGGATACTTCAGAATGACCCCTTAAAAGTGCTTCTGTCCAAGTGTTTTAGTTGAGTTTCTCTCCATTGAAAGTGACCAAAACCCAAATCTAAATGATCTCAAACTGGGAAAAAAAGACTCTTATTTTCATTTAGGATATTTGGAAGGTTCAAGGATAGATGTGGGGTCTCAAGTGTGACTTGGTTGGTCTAATGGCTCACATGTTAGTATCAGGACTTGATTCTTCCCTTCCCTTTCGCTCTCCACCTGGACTTTCTCCAGCAGACTTCTAGACCAAATGGCAAGATATCTGCTGGTCACTCTGAATTTACATTGCAGAGAGGAATGTCTCTCTTTATGGTTCTACAAAAGATACGGGGTTAGGTAGGATTGATTCTACTTGGCTACTCAGGCCCGTTTTTGTTTCTAAACTCATGCTTAGGGCTGGAATTGGAGTCAGCCTTATAGATGCCATGGGAATTGAGATGGGGGAGGAAAAAATTCACAAAAAAAATAAAGGTACTCTTAGCAGGGAAAAAGCAAATGCGAAAGGCAGAAATGGAAGCATTCTGAAAGTATTTGTGATAGAAATAAACTTGAATTATCCAGATTGACCTAGCTAGAGCAATCAAAACTGTAAAATTTGAAAAGCACACAAATTAAAATAGCATTCTTATTTTGCTATGGGGATGTTAGGGAGGATAGAGGTTGAGGAAAAAAAATTGCTAGGAGTTAGAATAACAATTCTATCAGAAATATTTCTTGAGGGGGTTATAAAATGAATACTTATTTAGTTGGATTTTAAAATTTTATTTGTCTAATAGAATAATGGAAGTTCTAAGAGTAGTGATATAAACTTATCATTTATCTGTCTACCCCTGATACTCTGAAATATGGATCCTGTGTTAAAAATGATGTGGACTCAATTTTCCTTTTCTGTTTTGAGAGAGAAATTTTCATGATGTTGGCTGTTTTATTCATTCATTCAAAAATTATTTATGAAGATCTATGTGCAAGGCACTGTATATTCCAGGAGAATAACTTAGCTATGGTCTTGTATTTTAGTATATGTTTTCCTGATTGAAAACAATGACATGAATTATATAGTCAGTTTACAAAAGATGAAATTTAGCAGGCATATGGGAAATTGCTTAACCTCATTAGTAAATAGAGGAATAAAAACTTAAATAAATTACTTTCTTGACTCACCAGTGTTGATAATATCTGGGGAGACTTGGTAAATATGAATTATACAATCATCATAGAGGGAAATTTTATAATATATTAAAATTTAAGTTATACACAAAGACTCACATAAGAGAATTCTTATCATAGCATTGCTTGTGATAGAAAAAACTTTTACATAAACTAAAATTCTAGCAAGGGAAGAATGGTCAATGTGGTCAAATAGGCTAAAGAAAACATCTACACCTAGGAATGTTACACAGCCATGAAAAAGAATTAGGTGTATATGTAAGTATATTGAGAACAATAAAATATGCTGTCATCTGACATGGGTATATATATATATATTATGTTATATATATACATATGTATATTTTAAAACATAGAAATAATTCTGAAAATATAGATATCCAACCCATAACAGTGTTTCCCCTGCCTCACTCCCCAGAAGGTATGGCAAATGGACTTAGCTGATGCAGTGGGATTGGGGAGGCATTATGTAACCCCGTACTGTTTTAGGGTCTTGTAAGAATGAGCTCAACTAAGCTTTTTAAAGTTAAAATTCAATTAATTTTAAGTTGGAAATATACATATAGCTATGAGTAAAATACATACTGAATATCTACAGGCAACCAATTTGCTACTGACTCTGTGTAAATAACTTTATATTTTGATTTAATTTTATTCTTGTCATAAATGTATTTAAATATGATAATTTTGTATCATTGTAAGATATATGCAGATAATGCCATTTTAATGGCAGAAAGTAAAGAGAAACTAAGAGTCTCTTGATAAGGGTGAAAGAGGAGAGTAAAAAACTGGCTTAAAACTCAGCATTCAAAAACTAAGATCATGTCATCCAGTTCCTTTGCTTCATGGCAAGCAGAAGGGGAGAAAGTGGAAGCAATGATAGATTTTCTTTTCTTAGACTTCAAATTCACTGTGGACGGTGGCTGCAGTCATGAAATTAAAAGATGCTTGCTCTTTAGAAGAAAAGCTATGACAGACCTAGACAGTATATTCAAAAGCAAAGGTATCACTTTGCCTACAAAGGTCTGTATAGTCAAAGCTAGCATTTTCCCAGGAGCCATGGACAAATGTGAGAGCTGGAGCATAAAGAAGGCTGAATGCCAAAGAATTGAGACTTTTGAACTATGGTGCTGGAGAAGACTCTCGAGAATCCCTTGGACTGCAAGGAGATCAAATCAGTCAATCCTGAAGGAAATCAACCCTGAGTATTCACCAGAAGGGCTGATGCTGAAGCTGAGGCTCCAGTGCTTTGATCCCCTGATGCAAAGAGCCGACTCATTTGGAAAGACCCTGATGCCAGGAAATATTGAGGGTAAAAGGAGAAGAGGACCACAGAGGATGAGATGGTTGGATGGCATCACCGACTCAGTGGATGTGAATTTGAGCAAACTCTGGGAGACGGTGAAGGAAAAGGAAGCCTGGTGTGCTGCAATCCATGTGGTCACCAAGAGTTGGCCACAGCTTAGTGGCTGAACAACAACAACAAAGACATCCCCAGAAGGTATGGCAAATGGACTTAGCTGATGCAGTGGGATTGGGGAGGCATTATGTAACCCCGTACTGTTTTAGGGTCTTGTAAGAATGAGCTCAACTAAGCTTTTTAAAGTTAAAATTCAATTAATTTTAAGTTGGAAATATACATATAGCTATGAGTAAAATACATACTGAATATCTACAGGCAACCAATTTGCTACTGACTCTGTGTAAATAACTTTATATTTTGATTTAATTTTATTCTTGTCATAAATGTATTTAAATATGATAATTTTGTATCATTGTAAGATATATGCAGATAATGCCATTTTAATGGCAGAAAGTAAAGAGAAACTAAGAGTCTCTTGATAAGGGTGAAAGAGGAGAGTAAAAAACTGGCTTAAAACTCAGCATTCAAAAACTAAGATCATGTCATCCAGTTCCTTTGCTTCATGGCAAGCAGAAGGGGAGAAAGTGGAAGCAATGATAGATTTTCTTTTCTTAGACTTCAAATTCACTGTGGACGGTGGCTGCAGTCATGAAATTAAAAGATGCTTGCTCTTTAGAAGAAAAGCTATGACAGACCTAGACAGTATATTCAAAAGCAAAGGTATCACTTTGCCTACAAAGGTCTGTATAGTCAAAGCTAGCATTTTCCCAGGAGCCATGGACAAATGTGAGAGCTGGAGCATAAAGAAGGCTGAATGCCAAAGAATTGAGACTTTTGAACTATGGTGCTGGAGAAGACTCTCGAGAATCCCTTGGACTGCAAGGAGATCAAATCAGTCAATCCTGAAGGAAATCAACCCTGAGTATTCACCAGAAGGGCTGATGCTGAAGCTGAGGCTCCAGTGCTTTGATCCCCTGATGCAAAGAGCCGACTCATTTGGAAAGACCCTGATGCCAGGAAATATTGAGGGTAAAAGGAGAAGAGGACCACAGAGGATGAGATGGTTGGATGGCATCACCGACTCAGTGGATGTGAATTTGAGCAAACTCTGGGAGACGGTGAAGGAAAAGGAAGCCTGGTGTGCTGCAATCCATGTGGTCACCAAGAGTTGGCCACAGCTTAGTGGCTGAACAACAACAACAAAGACATATTTCAAAGGTTTGAAAAACTTGTGCTCTTCAATCTAGTAGCCACATGTGATTATTTAAATTAGATCAATTAAGATTATGTAAAATTAGATGTTTATTTTCTTAGTTACACTAATCATATTTCTGGTACTCCATAGCCATATGTGATTAGAGGTTACCAGACTTAGTGCATTTCCATTATCAGAGAAAGTTCTCCTGAATAGTGGTGGCCTCAGCAGTTCTATTTTTCAGGTTGTATCCTGTCTTTTGAAATTGTGGGTTGATTTTGAAAACATAAACTACATCAACTCTCACCCATGAAAGGGAAAAATTCATATTTTACATCTGTCATCACCCAATGTTTCTTAAGTTAATAGACTTTTCCCCCAAACCCATGAAAATATAGTATTTGAAGATATTCAGATTTCCAGTGTTTTGAGTTTAACCTTTCTTTGAAGTTGCCCCAGACTTCCACTGGAGAGCCCTACATTGCACTAAGTAAGGGTTGAGGCATAGTGTTAAAGAGTCCACCATGATGGAGTTGGCCAAATTTCCTGAAACTTTTATTAGTGTGGAAGCAACCACCACCCTAAGAGAGAGTGTTTCCACCTTTGCTCTTTTTTCCCACACTGGAGTACCTGTGAATTTTCATTGAGTTCATTCCTATGTATTCTCCCATGGTAGCTTTGGGGTTTGTGATTTTTTTGTTATGCAAGTTCTATGAGATCCCAGCTTTGCCAAGCTGTAACTGTTATGACCTCAGAGTGCAAATTCCCGAGTTAATATCTGGAGCTCCAAGAGAGACTGCAAGATAATAGGTATAAGCGTGACTCATATGATCATGTCAGGACCACAGCGGTCACTCCAGATTCACGGAAGAAGAGATTTAATATCAAGAGTAAGAGTCTTAAACAAACTTCTACAAATATGGGCGAGTAGGGAGAGGTTTGGATTAAAATAATCACTTTGGGGAAATCTTTTTTTTTTAATTTTTAAATTATTTTTTTAACCCCCCAAACATTTTGTGTTGGGATATAGCCAATTTACAATGCTGTCATAGTTTCAGGTGAACAGTGAAGGGACTCAGCCATACATGCACGTGTATCCATTATCCCCCCCCCCCCCTTCTATCCAGGCTGGCAGACAACATTGAGCAGAGTTCCACGTGCTATCTGATAGATTATGGTTGGGAAATCTTAATGTAACTGACCAAGACCCTATGAGGCCTTCCTTGGGCTATAGACTTTTTTTGATCAAAATTAAAAATGTTTATTTTCTTAGTTACACTAATCATATTTCTGGTACTCCATAGCCATATGTGATTAGAGGTTACCAGACTTAGTGCATTTCCATTATCAGAGAAAGTTCTCCTGAATAGTGGTGGCCTCAGCAGTTCTATTTTTCAGGTTGTATCCTGTCTTTTGAAATTGTGGGTTGATTTTGAAAACATAAACTACATCAACTCTCACCCATGAAAGGGAAAAATTCATATTTTACATCTGTCATCACCCAATGTTTCTTAAGTTAATAGACTTTTCCCCCAAACCCATGAAAATATAGTATTTGAAGATATTCAGATTTCCAGTGTTTTGAGTTTAACCTTTCTTTGAAGTTGCCCCAGACTTCCACTGGAGAGCCCTACATTGCACTAAGTAAGGGTTGAGGCATAGTGTTAAAGAGTCCACCATGATGGAGTTGGCCAAATTTCCTGAAACTTTTATTAGTGTGGAAGCAACCACCACCCTAAGAGAGAGTGTTTCCACCTTTGCTCTTTTTTCCCACACTGGAGTACCTGTGAATTTTCATTGAGTTCATTCCTATGTATTCTCCCATGGTAGCTTTGGGGTTTGTGATTTTTTTGTTATGCAAGTTCTATGAGATCCCAGCTTTGCCAAGCTGTAACTGTTATGACCTCAGAGTGCAAATTCCCGAGTTAATATCTGGAGCTCCAAGAGAGACTGCAAGATAATAGGTATAAGCGTGACTCATATGATCATGTCAGGACCACAGCGGTCACTCCAGATTCACGGAAGAAGAGATTTAATATCAAGAGTAAGAGTCTTAAACAAACTTCTACAAATATGGGCGAGTAGGGAGAGGTTTGGATTAAAATAATCACTTTGGGGAAATCTTTTTTTTTTAATTTTTAAATTATTTTTTTAACCCCCCAAACATTTTGTGTTGGGATATAGCCAATTTACAATGCTGTCATAGTTTCAGGTGAACAGTGAAGGGACTCAGCCATACATGCACGTGTATCCATTATCCACCCCCCCCCCCTTCTATCCAGGCTGGCAGACAACATTGAGCAGAGTTCCACGTGCTATCTGATAGATTATGGTTGGGAAATCTTAATGTAACTGACCAAGACCCTATGAGGCCTTCCTTGGGCTCAGCGACAGACTTCTTCCTTGAAGACTCTGCAGTAGCTTCTCTCTGAAGAACCTAGATAATAGTGTCTGATGCACACTTACTGAGTTGTTTTACAGATGCTAAAATGACCACCAAATGGAAGAAATGAACTACCTACTGATCATGAGCCCCCTGATCGACTGGTGCCTAGGATTAATAAGGTTAACTATTCTGTTACCTTATCATCAACAAATCAGAGAATTGCTCACAAGCTGATTACACATTCTGGGATGTCCCTCACCCCCTACTGTCTGCCATCTGGACTTTAAAAATGCTTTGCTGAAGTCTTTTCTGGGAGTTTAGGGTTTCTTTCTCTTTTTTCAGTATAAGCCACCTATTTTCCTTGCTTGACTCTTCGGTAAACGCTTTCCTGCTCCAAACTCCAATATTTTGGCTTCTTTGGCCTCCTTGTGCATCTGGCAATCAGTAACATCAAGAGTGCCACTACCAGAGGTCTTGGTGTCTTTAGCTTCTAGAACTTGGTGGCAAACAGCATAGTTACCTACCTACCAGTAAGTCCATGCCTGCCAGGAATTGCTGCTGGAGAAACGTGGCTGTTCCCTTTCTTTCTCATCCCTCCAAATCGAGCATAACTGCTAGACGTTGAAGGAGTCTAGCTGGAGCCTTGCTGATATGGAAGCCTGAGTGAAGTAGTGGCCATGCTTTGTGCTCCGGAGGGGTTGACGAGAGTTATGGAGGCAAGGAAGACAGAGACTAGCACAGACAACATCCAGAGGACGCTGTAGCATAACGACTGCTGTTGTGTGTGCAAAGTAGGGACTGGACAATCCTTGCTTCCAGCCTCTGCTTTGGAACATGTTTCTTTGTATGATCTGTTCAGTAAGTGCAAGCAATTAAGACAAAGGTTTTGAAAATTCTCAAGGGTGATTGAATTCATTGGGTCCCCAAACTTGCTCCTTATCAGTGTCACTAAAATCCTTGATTCTTGGACCCTACTGCAGAGCTACTGAAGTAGAGTCTTCGTGGTGGGGGTCAAGATTGGGTGGGAATGGCATCACTTGATATGGGTGCATCAGCAGATCAGGGTCTAGCTGTCACACCAGCATCTGAGAGACTTGATGAAATACACTTCCCTCCTATTTTCTGGAACATCAGGCAAATTTTTCTTAGAGTGATGAGCATTTTTCCTCAGTTACAACTGCAAATTCTGGTTTTAGGGTGGAAAAGGGAAGTCAGATGGTGGTATATAGTCATATCCTTGGGGACCCCAGTGACTGTTCCTGAGCATGGTCCTCGAGACGAAGATACCCCTGGAAATGAAATGTCGATAAAAGCTCAAGTGTTGGTAAAGTTTCATTTTGCAGGGAGAAGAAAAAGGACATGAAGTAATTTGAAGCTGTTTGTATCAGGAATAAATATATGTTTTTTCCATTGGAAAAGGCCAACTATAAATAAGTATAAGCCACCTATTTTCCTTGCTTGACTCTTCGGTAAACGCTTTCCTGCTCCAAACTCCAATATTTTGGCTTCTTTGGCCTCCTTGTGCATCTGGCAATCAGTAACATCAAGAGTGCCACTACCAGAGGTCTTGGTGTCTTTAGCTTCTAGAACTTGGTGGCAAACAGCATAGTTACCTACCTACCAGTAAGTCCATGCCTGCCAGGAATTGCTGCTGGAGAAACGTGGCTGTTCCCTTTCTTTCTCATCCCTCCAAATCGAGCATAACTGCTAGACGTTGAAGGAGTCTAGCTGGAGCCTTGCTGATATGGAAGCCTGAGTGAAGTAGTGGCCATGCTTTGTGCTCCGGAGGGGTTGACGAGAGTTATGGAGGCAAGGAAGACAGAGACTAGCACAGACAACATCCAGAGGACGCTGTAGCATAACGACTGCTGTTGTGTGTGCAAAGTAGGACTGGACAATCCTTGCTTCCAGCCTCTGCTTTGGAACATGTTTCTTTGTATGATCTGTTCAGTAAGTGCAAGCAATTAAGACAAAGGTTTTGAAAATTCTCAAGGGTGATTGAATTCATTGGGTCCCCAAACTTGCTCCTTATCAGTGTCACTAAAATCCTTGATTCTTGGACCCTACTGCAGAGCTACTGAAGTAGAGTCTTCGTGGTGGGGGTCAAGATTGGGTGGGAATGGCATCACTTGATATGGGTGCATCAGCAGATCAGGGTCTAGCTGTCACACCAGCATCTGAGAGACTTGATGAAATACACTTCCCTCCTATTTTCTGGAACATCAGGCAAATTTTTCTTAGAGTGATGAGCATTTTTCCTCAGTTACAACTGCAAATTCTGGTTTTAGGGTGGAAAAGGGAAGTCAGATGGTGGTATATAGTCATATCCTTGGGGACCCCAGTGACTGTTCCTGAGCATGGTCCTCGAGACGAAGATACCCCTGGAAATGAAATGTCGATAAAAGCTCAAGTGTTGGTAAAGTTTCATTTTGCAGGGAGAAGAAAAAGGACATGAAGTAATTTGAAGCTGTTTGTATCAGGAATAAATATATGTTTTTTCCATTGGAAAAGGCCAACTATAAATAAGTATTACTGCTGTCATTGCAAATAAAGGACATCCCAAACACATACTGGATTGATTACACTATTTTTTATTATAAAAACATGTATTAAACAGAGACCAATTCTGAAATACAACTTATGTCTGTGAAAGGTACTCAGGGAACTTAGGGGTGAGCAGGTGTTGCTTACAAAGATACGGCAGGTACATTAAAAATCCCTTTCTCAGTGTGATTAATTGGATGTTCTCTGGAAGCATGAAATATGAACTGATTTCCAGTTTTCATAAGGGTTCTAGTTAATTTGTAGGGTGGCTGGAGTATATGATTTGCAATATTTTCTTATAACTCAAGTGGGAAGGGGAGTGCCTTGGTAAAGAAAACAAGGGATTGATCTCTGTCATCTTCTGATTCATAGTCTAAATAAATTTGCAGAGTAAATGTGTGCTAGTTGGAGTATCTGGTGCTCTCATCTTTTGTTCCTTGTTTTTTAATTTTTTTAAACCTGTCTATTGAAGTATAATTGATATACTGAGAACTGCACATATTGAATGTATACAATTTCTTGCACCCTTATCTTGTGCCAAAATTTTCAAAATGAATTTTGCCAGATGACCATGTTAAAGTCATTCTGCCAGGTAGATTCTGAAATCAGACTTGCTGGTGCAATAAACTTGATAAATGATGCTATTAACCATTGATGAAATTTCCTTTTATGAATCTGTGTTAAGAATGGAAAATCTGTCAGCTTTAAACATACATGGAACTTGGCTGGCTTTGCAGTATATATTTTGAGTCATTGCATTTGAGGGTTTAAAAAACTTCTCATTGCCTCCAGCGTGAAAAGAAAATTCTAGACAGTGATGTCAACATGGGTACCTGAAAGGAAGGAGTTTGAACTCTTTACACCAAGAAGAAATTGTAGACATGAATGGACACTGAAACTACATGGAGCATAGGAATAAAGCAAAGACTAATCAAACTGGAAAAATTACCTGATTTCAGGTTCTGATTTCTATATCAAAATCTACCAAACAGGGCTTCCCTGGTGGTCCAGTGGGTGGGGAGTCCGCCTTGCAGTGCAAGGGGCACTGATTTGATCCCTGACCTGGGAAGCTCCCGCGTGCCAAAGAGTGACTGGACCAGTGTGTCCAATTTCTGAGGGGTGGGGAGCTTTGGAGAACTATAAATAAGTATTACTGCTGTCATTGCAAATAAAGGACATCCCAAACACATACTGGATTGATTACACTATTTTTTATTATAAAAACATGTATTAAACAGAGACCAATTCTGAAATACAACTTATGTCTGTGAAAGGTACTCAGGGAACTTAGGGGTGAGCAGGTGTTGCTTACAAAGATACGGCAGGTACATTAAAAATCCCTTTCTCAGTGTGATTAATTGGATGTTCTCTGGAAGCATGAAATATGAACTGATTTCCAGTTTTCATAAGGGTTCTAGTTAATTTGTAGGGTGGCTGGAGTATATGATTTGCAATATTTTCTTATAACTCAAGTGGGAAGGGGAGTGCCTTGGTAAAGAAAACAAGGGATTGATCTCTGTCATCTTCTGATTCATAGTCTAAATAAATTTGCAGAGTAAATGTGTGCTAGTTGGAGTATCTGGTGCTCTCATCTTTTGTTCCTTGTTTTTTACTTTTTAAACCTGTCTATTGAAGTATAATTGATATACTGAGAACTGCACATATTGAATGTATACAATTTCTTGCACCCTTATCTTGTGCCAAAATTTTCAAAATGAATTTTGCCAGATGACCATGTTAAAGTCATTCTGCCAGGTAGATTCTGAAATCAGACTTGCTGGTGCAATAAACTTGATAAATGATGCTATTAACCATTGATGAAATTTCCTTTTATGAATCTGTGTTAAGAATGGAAAATCTGTCAGCTTTAAACATACATGGAACTTGGCTGGCTTTGCAGTATATATTTTGAGTCATTGCATTTGAGGGTTTAAAAAACTTCTCATTGCCTCCAGCGTGAAAAGAAAATTCTAGACAGTGATGTCAACATGGGTACCTGAAAGGAAGGAGTTTGAACTCTTTACACCAAGAAGAAATTGTAGACATGAATGGACACTGAAACTACATGGAGCATAGGAATAAAGCAAAGACTAATCAAACTGGAAAAATTACCTGATTTCAGGTTCTGATTTCTATATCAAAATCTACCAAACAGGGCTTCCCTGGTGGTCCAGTGGGTGGGGAGTCCGCCTTGCAGTGCAAGGGGCACTGATTTGATCCCTGACCTGGGAAGCTCCCGCGTGCCAAAGAGTGACTGGACCAGTGTGTCCAATTCTGAGCTGGAGCTTTGGAGCTCATGTGCCCAGGACCGTTGTTTTGCGGTGGGGGAGGCCCACACGTACTGAAGAGTAAGGATGGATGAAAATGAATAAATAAAGTATCAATAAAAAGAGGCCAAAATTAAAAAAAAAAAGTCTACCAAATATGAACGTTTGATTTTCAGATCTCACTGCATGTTTGAGGCAAGCAAGAGGAAATTCTTGGCTAACTGGTTGGAGACAACAATTGGATGAATAAGACAGTCTTCACGAGGAGTGCGGCATGACTTATTTTTAAGGGATCCTTTTCCTCACCTTTTGTTTTTATAATCTGCTTGTTTAGTTTTGGCTGCAGTGGGTCTTCATTGCTTTGCAGGGCTTTGTCTAGTTGCAGGGAGTAGGGTCTTCTCTTTGCTACTGTGCATGGGCTTCTCATTGTGGTGGCTGGTCTTGTTGAGCACAGGCTCGAGGCATATGGGCCCTGTGGTTGTGGCTTGCTGGCTCTAGAGCATGCAGGCTTCAGTAGTTGTGGCTCTCTGGCCCCAGAGCAGGTGGGCTTCAGTAGTTGTGGCATACAGACTCAGTAGTTGCGGCTCATGGGCTGTAGAGTGTGTGTTCAGTAGCTGTGGTGCATGGGCTTAGTTGTTCTGCAGCATGTGGAATCTTCCCGGACCTGGGATCAAGCCAGTGTCCCTTGTATTGCCAGGCAGATTCCTGTCCACTGTGCTACCAGGTAAGTCCACAACATGACTTTAAAAAGTCTATGTATTGGGCTTCCCTGGTGGTCCAGTGGGTAAAGACACTGCTTTGCAGTGCAAGGGGTGCTGGTTTGATCCCTGACCTGGGAAGATTCCACATGCCGCAGAGCGGCTGGACCCATGTGTCCAACTACCGAGCCGGAACTCTGGAGCGTGTGTGCCCAGAGCCGGTGCTCTGCAACGAGAGAGGCTACTGCAATGGGAGGCCCACACAGGCCAAATAACAAAGATGGAAATAAATGAAAGACCAAGAGAAGTGGCCAAAAAAAAAAGTCTATGTATTAACTTTAAGAAGTAGTTCTTGATTTGAGAGAAAGTCAGTAACAGAATCTGAGAATCTGCTAAATCCTATGAACATTTTATTCATAAAAATAAACATGTGAGAGGAGCACTATATATATATTTAAAATTTCTATGAATTGAATCAGATAGTATAGATTATTTTGTGTGGTTTTGCTTTTGCCAATATGTTTCTAAAATTCATCATTTTTTTTTATTCTTTATTTTAAAGGTTTTACAGAGTTTTGTTGTTCACAGATATGTATATTCCCCATCATTTTTATATGATTGCATAAATTGACAATGCACTATTCTTTTCAATATATGAATAGGTCACAGTTGAATTATGTGTTCTTCTGTTGGTAAACACTTAGATTGTTGTATGTTATATGAACAGTGTACATGAATGCGTGCATTTCTGTTAGGTATGTGTTTAAAACTGAAATCACTGCATATGCAAATCTTCAGATTTAGTAAATGATGCCAAACTGATTTTAGATTTCTTAGGAAAGTTTATACCCCTATCAGTAGAATATGAGCTATTTTTTTGACTCACTTTCTTGCCAAAACTTGGTGATGTCAGAAAAGCAAGAAAATGATCATAATATGTTGCAATAGTGGTTTCTTGGAAGCAAGACAGACTAGTGATTGGGGAGAGCCAAAGGGGCCTTTTGTAGATACTGACAATTCTCTGCTTTTGGCCTGGGTTATGCTTGTTTGATGTTCACCTTGTAATAAGTTGTTGAATTTTACATTTTGTGCACATTTCCATATACTCATTATTTAACAAAAAGTAAAACAAAAATATGTTAACAAAATTTGACATATGATTCATGATGTTCTCAGATGTTTTCTGTTGTAAATGATTAGAAGATAAAGTCTTAATTGTAGAAGTGAAATTTAATGTTTAACCTCATCCAGTTAGGAGGTGGGATTTTCCCTCTGCTAGAAATGACCCCAGAATGCTCTCACAAGTAGAAGGGAACACCACATTTGTTTTATACATTCATGAACTTGTGCTCTTTTGAAAAAAGTAGAGTCTTCATCCCTATTCAAGATGGAAAATATTATGAAAGCAATTTCAGAGAAGTGGCAAAAAAAAAAAGTCTATGTATTAACTTTAAGAAGTAGTTCTTGATTTGAGAGAAAGTCAGTAACAGAATCTGAGAATCTGCTAAATCCTATGAACATTTTATTCATAAAAATAAACATGTGAGAGGAGCACTATATATATATTTAAAATTTCTATGAATTGAATCAGATAGTATAGATTATTTTGTGTGGTTTTGCTTTTGCCAATATGTTTCTAAAATTCATCATTTTTTTTTATTCTTTATTTTAAAGGTTTTACAGAGTTTTGTTGTTCACAGATATGTATATTCCCCATCATTTTTATATGATTGCATAAATTGACAATGCACTATTCTTTTCAATATATGAATAGGTCACAGTTGAATTATGTGTTCTTCTGTTGGTAAACACTTAGATTGTTGTATGTTATATGAACAGTGTACATGAATGCGTGCATTTCTGTTAGGTATGTGTTTAAAACTGAAATCACTGCATATGCAAATCTTCAGATTTAGTAAATGATGCCAAACTGATTTTAGATTTCTTAGGAAAGTTTATACCCCTATCAGTAGAATATGAGCTATTTTTTTTGACTCACTTTCTTGCCAAAACTTGGTGATGTCAGAAAAGCAAGAAAATGATCATAATATGTTGCAATAGTGGTTTCTTGGAAGCAAGACAGACTAGTGATTGGGGAGAGCCAAAGGGGCCTTTTGTAGATACTGACAATTCTCTGCTTTTGGCCTGGGTTATGCTTGTTTGATGTTCACCTTGTAATAAGTTGTTGAATTTTACATTTTGTGCACATTTCCATATACTCATTATTTAACAAAAAGTAAAACAAAAATATGTTAACAAAATTTGACATATGATTCATGATGTTCTCAGATGTTTTCTGTTGTAAATGATTAGAAGATAAAGTCTTAATTGTAGAAGTGAAATTTAATGTTTAACCTCATCCAGTTAGGAGGTGGGATTTTCCCTCTGCTAGAAATGACCCCAGAATGCTCTCACAAGTAGAAGGGAACACCACATTTGTTTTATACATTCATGAACTTGTGCTCTTTTGAAAAAAGTAGAGTCTTCATCCCTATTCAAGATGGAAAATATTATGAAAGCAATCAGAGCTTTGGCTTTGGGCTTAGAAAAATTCCGAAGTTGCATCTTGGCACCACGGGGTCCACTCATGTCTATCCTCAAGTTGGGGTTCATGAGCGTTAGCATGCCTGAGAACCAACTGAGGAGATTATCTCAGGTACAGATTTCTGGGTCCAAGCCCCCAGAGAGTTTGACTCAGAGCCATAGGGCGGGTCCAACCGCCTGGGTTTGAACAGGTGCTATAGGCCCTGTTCATGTTTCTCTAAGCATATGCTGAATTATGCTGATTTGAAGGGATGAATCTCTTGGTCTATCCTTTTTTTCAATATTCTTTTCTTTCAGTTTGCCTCTAGCACTCGATCTCTTTATTTTCTCTTTTAATTCAGAAGTGTCCTAATATCAATGAGATTTTCTCTTTTCCCTAATGCTTTTTTCTGCCTCTGTAAATGTAATCCTTCTTAGCTTGTGTAGTTTTCTCTGGTTTTCCTCTTTTTTTCTTTTCTCCTTTCTGTGATTTTTACTTGAGCAGAACCATTTCGTGCAATTATTATTGTTGTGGTTCAGTCGCTAAGTTGTGTTCAACTCTTTGTGAAAATAATATTAAATCCATGCCAGTTTAATGGCCTTTTTTTCTTTTAATTATCTATCTATTTTTGGCTCTACTGGGTCATTGTTGCTGCACGGATTTTTTCTCTAGTTTCAGTGTGCAGGCTCCTCAGTAAGGTGGCTTCTCGTTGCAGAGTATAGACTCTAAGGGTGCTTAGGCTTCAGTAGTTGCTGCATGTTGGCTCTGTAGTTGGGGTTTCTGGGCTCATGAGAAAGCCCATGTCTCCTGAATTTGAAGGCGGATTCTTTACACTGAGCCACCAGGGAAGCCTTAATGGTCTGTTCTTAATTTAAAGCACAAGTGAAACATTTGATGTTTCTCTTTCTTTAAATGTGACAAAAGTTAAATTAAGTTGCTTTTTACTAATGCATTTAGTTGTTGTCTTTCTACTCTCTTTGTCTTTTGATACATTCATGAACTTGTGCTCTTTTGAAAAAAGTAGAGTCTTCATCCCTATTCAAGATGGAAAATATTATGAAAGCAATCAGAGCTTTGGCTTTGGGCTTAGAAAAATTCCGAAGTTGCATCTTGGCACCACGGGGTCCACTCATGTCTATCCTCAAGTTGGGGTTCATGAGCGTTAGCATGCCTGAGAACCAACTGAGGAGATTATCTCAGGTACAGATTTCTGGGTCCAAGCCCCCAGAGAGTTTGACTCAGAGCCATAGGGCGGGTCCAACCGCCTGGGTTTGAACAGGTGCTATAGGCCCTGTTCATGTTTCTCTAAGCATATGCTGAATTATGCTGATTTGAAGGGATGAATCTCTTGGTCTATCCTTTTTTTCAATATTCTTTTCTTTCAGTTTGCCTCTAGCACTCGATCTCTTTATTTTCTCTTTTAATTCAGAAGTGTCCTAATATCAATGAGATTTTCTCTTTTCCCTAATGCTTTTTTCTGCCTCTGTAAATGTAATCCTTCTTAGCTTGTGTAGTTTTCTCTGGTTTTCCTCTTTTTTTCTTTTCTCCTTTCTGTGATTTTTACTTGAGCAGAACCATTTCGTGCAATTATTATTGTTGTGGTTCAGTCGCTAAGTTGTGTTCAACTCTTTGTGAAAATAATATTAAATCCATGCCAGTTTAATGGCCTTTTTTTCTTTTAATTATCTATCTATTTTTGGCTCTACTGGGTCATTGTTGCTGCACGGATTTTTTCTCTAGTTTCAGTGTGCAGGCTCCTCAGTAAGGTGGCTTCTCGTTGCAGAGTATAGACTCTAAGGGTGCTTAGGCTTCAGTAGTTGCTGCATGTTGGCTCTGTAGTTGGGGTTTCTGGGCTCATGAGAAAGCCCATGTCTCCTGAATTTGAAGGCGGATTCTTTACACTGAGCCACCAGGGAAGCCTTAATGGTCTGTTCTTAATTTAAAGCACAAGTGAAACATTTGATGTTTCTCTTTCTTTAAATGTGACAAAAGTTAAATTAAGTTGCTTTTTACTAATGCATTTAGTTGTTGTCTTTCTACTCTCTTTTGCTGATTTATATGTCCCTAGTTTGGATATTAGGGCTCCCCAGGTGGTGCTAGTGGTAAAAAAGAAAACCCCACCTACCAATGCAGGAGACATAGAGACACAGGTCCGATCCTTGGGCCTGAAAGATCCACTGGAGTAGGGCTTAACTACCGACTCCAGTACTCTTGCCTCAAGAGTCCCATCGGCAGGCCACAGTCCAGAGGCTGCAAAGAGTCGGACATGATTGAAGCAACATAGCACACACAGCACAGTTTAGGTATTACTGAAGAAAGAAAGCAGCTAAGTAAGAGTTTAAGATGCCTCTGTATCAGGGCGAAGGCTGGCTTATAGTCCTTTATAAATTATTCCAGAGGAAGCTGTGTGTATCTACTGACAACTGACAGACTTTCACTCCCTTTTCTTATCAGAGACAAAGAAAAAGAAAGTAGGTTTGTTTCCTTTGTGAGATCTGTTAATTTTTTCCAAGGAAATCAGATCACTATCTTAGGGAAAAAATGATCAGTTGACTCTAGTCTGTCTACAAGAAATCCAAATATAAATTACCTAGCTCTGTTTGATACAGAACAGACTGCCAATAAATTTTGGAAGAAAACCGTTAATGGCAGTGCCATATTTGTTTCTATAGCATGCAAAAGACAGATGTAAAAGATAGTAAAACTTGAAAGATATATGTATTAGTGGTTATTTGTGTATACTCAGATTTCAGTCTCATGTACCTCCTGGCTTAAGGTTCTGAAACTACATAGTCTAGTGATTAAGAGTCAAGTGGACCTGAGTTCAAATGCACTCAGCCACTATGTAATAAGAGACCTAAGTTACTTTACCTCTCTCAGTTTTTCCATTTGGATGATGGGGATAATAATAATAGCTCCATTATTGGCTTGTTTTGAGGCCTCAGTGAAATATGGAGGGAAAGCATTTAGCACCTTGCCTGACACACAGTGGTGTTAGATAACTGGAACTATTATTATTTTTCCTGAACACAGAACATTTGCTACCTCTCAAAATGCATAAAAAAAAAAAAAACATGGAAAAACTATATCATTTCAAAGTCTTTGCTTTATTAACTGAGATATATAGCAAATCCAACAAAACTGTGTAACTTCCACCCTGGATGCAGGTCTTTCACTGGAAAGTACATGGGCTTCAAAACTTCCTCTTGCCATGTGGTCTTTTACAAGTCATTCAGAATTTATGAGCATCATTTACTTTTTTCAAAATGGGACTAAAATTCCTGTGTTCTAAGATTGTTGCAAAGATGAAAAGTGAAAAGGCCTAGCAGCCAGAAGTTGGAAGAGACACCTCTTGGTAATTTCCACAAGGGTATCTGTAATTCACAACTCTCAGGGTGGGGATAGGCCTCAACCTTCCAGTCAGAACCATGGAATCCCTTCCCTCCCTAGGTGACTAAGCCACAGTTGCATAACTGATCTAACCTGATCAGACTCTCTTCTTCTTTTTTTTTTGTTTAAACTTTGCTCTTTTTTTTTTTTTTTTTAAAAAAACATTTTGGCCTCTTTTATTGTTTTTGTTTTTGTTCATTTATTTTCATCCATATTTATTCTTTTGGCCAGTGTGGGCCTCCCATTGCAGTTGGCCTCTCTCGCTGCAGAGCACTGGCTCTGGGCATATGTGCTGTAGAGCCCTGGCTAATAATTGGACACACTGGTCCAGCTGCTCCACAGCACATGGGGTCTTCCTGAGTCAGGGATTGAACTGGTGCCCCTTGAACTGCGAAGTGGACTCTTTACCCACTGGGCCACCAAGGAAGCCCCAGACTCTCTCCTGATCATTTGTAATTGAGACATGAAGACTGTTAGTTGGCCTTAGGCTCTGAAGATGAGAGGTCATTGGTCAGTCAGGGATGTGTTGACTATTTTTTTTTTTTTTTATGATAGAGGTCAATTTTCACTAATGCAAAAATAACCCTTGGGTAGTAAAAAGACAAATAAAAGCAACATCCAGAGAAAAGTAAGAGTAACAAGAATCTGTGTGAGCTAGAATTTGATGAAAGTCATATAGGCTTTCCAGGTGGCTCAGTGGTAAAAGAATCCTCTTGCCAATATAGGAGATGCAGGAGACATGGGTTTGATCCCTGGGTTGGGAAGATACCCTTGGAGAAGAAATGGACACCCACTCCAGTATTCTTGCCTGGAAAATCCCATGGACAGAGGAGCCTGGTGGGCTACAGTCCATAGGGTCACAAAGAGTCAGACATGACTGATCAACTGAGCATGCAGCACACAAACATATTGACTCTGGAAGCCCACTTCTTGGACCTAGTGCCTTGTTGGGTCCTATCCTAAAGGCCTGCCTTTGAGTATTGCTTATATTTTCCAAAACAGTTTCTTTTTTGTTAAGCTAATTTATGTGTGCTTTTCTTTATTGCAACTGCATGATTAATTTACAAATGCAAGCACTCAGCAAAGGTTAACTTTCCTTCCATATACTTTAGAAATGTTATAAAATCATAATCAGGGCTTAAGGAGCATGAGCAATGTTATGGCTCCCTCATTATACAGGTCGGGAATCTGAGGCCCAGAAATGTGTCCAAATGGTATGCGCAATATCACATGAGAGCTGGCAGAAGAATTAAATTTAAACTCAAGTATTTCACCTATCAAACTACACGACACAAATAACTACTGAGGTTTGTGCATGTGTGTGTATGGGGTAGGAGCCCTGGTTTATGTATTTTACATAATTTTGTTTACATGACCTGCCCTGATACATTTCAAGTTTTTGGACAGAGGTGGAATGCTTTGTTTGTGTCAGTTGCCTCTCTGGTATTCTTGATTAGCTAATGGTTAGTTGAGCCTATTATATGAAAATATTCTATAGACATAGATTTACAATCTTTTGAATATAAATGAAATTAATTATGAGCTTTAGCATTTCTGAGGAATTAACACAGATGGACTCTTTACATTAAGTGATTTTAGTAACCAGAACCAGAATCACTGAGAAGTCTCTTCCCTTTTTATTTCAAGGTTCCCAAACATTGGAGGCAAATTCCATGAGAGATAATCTTGTTTACCATGAAACCCAAGAACATAAGTTGTGAAGCCTGCATTCTAAAGATTTGGAGATATTCAGCTTTCTTGCACTTTAAGAACAATAACTGAAAACATTCCTGGATATGTGAAATGTTTCCTTTCTGTAACATTGTTCTATTATTTTACATTCTACAGTTAGACTGAGGAACGGTAGTGACTTCCTGATGAAGTGGCAGCATGGGTTTTCTTTACTAAGCCTGGGAGCTGACCCTGTGTACACAAGAGGCAGGCAGACTCTGGAGATCAAAGTTGCAGGGGCCCTGAGTCCACTAGAGAATGCCTGCCCTGTTTTAGAAATGATTTCTCCAGTGATCTCGACAATGCCTATTGAACTTTTAAATTGTATTTCTCCATTGAATGAAATTAAATTCCAAATATATTTATTGAACATCTATTTTATTGAAAGGGTAATGTTGGTGAGGATTGGGGATTGAATAATGTTCTATAGAAATGAATGTGCACATTCTTCACCCTCTAGAAGTTTATAACCTAGAAGTTTACTTAATTATGTTTCTGATCCATATTTTAATGATTGATGGTCCTCAATCTTGGATGTACATAAGAATCACACGGGGACCTTTAAAAACTCTTAATGTGCCAGGCTGTGCCCCAGAAAAATTAAATCATAAATCTGGGGATAATAGCCAAGCATTGGTTTTAAATGCTCTCCATGTGATTTCAATGGGAAGCCAGTATTTCTTGAGTGGGTTGTAGGTTTGTCCAGATACTGATTGTGTTGATTCTTGAAGCTGTTTGGAAAGGTCTGGAGGAGGTGGAGCTTACAGACTGTTAGCTCTAGCCATACGCATCCTTTACCAGTAGGTTTTTAAGTTATATTTCCTAGGTACTATGAATATAAAGAAAGTTGGAGAGAACAGAAGTATCTTACTTAAACCTTACAATAACAGTGTAAGATAATTCTTATTATTTTTTTTTTCAAATTTTATAGATGCAACATTCAAAGCTTTGAGAACTGAAAATTGACTAGTAAAATCACAGGGTAATTCCCAAAGCTGGGTATTTGGAACATATTTTTCTTACACTGCAGCTTCTCCAGTGTTTTACAGTGCAGGCTGTGAAAAATACTGTGGAGTCATGCAAATAAGGCTCTCTGGGAACCCAGAGAAACTGACCTTGATTCTGGTCTAGTGCTATCAGAGAAGGCTACCTGGAGAATTTATCATCTATGTTGGATCTTTAAGGATGTATGAAATTCCAGAGGCAAAAAATGTGGTATTATCCTAGGTTTATACAATAAAATAAACAGTGATCTTATTTGACTAAAAAATAAATGATTAGAGCTTACCTCTCCTGAATCCCTAGTAGAATTATTTGGGACGCTTTTGAAATATATTGATGCCAGAGCCCCACCATAAACTGTTGAATCAGAGGAGTGGGGTAGGACCCTCTGGGTAGGTTGGAAGGAAGCAGCAGGAAGTAAACCTGGCTTGGGGTTAGATCGCAGAGAACAGAAAATGTGAAATTTACTTGATTTATTACTTAGGTAATGACAGGCCAGGGTAAGTTTTTAAGCAGGACAGCGATAAAGCTATCAACTTATAAACTCTGTCTAGCAAACTACCATCTTCTGTTTTGTTACTTATTTAGAAAATATCAGGAATCCCAGTAGAAGTGGTTTTATATCCAGGAGCCTACCAGGATTCCCTGGGAAGACTTTTCAATGTTTCTCTGGCTCTGGGATGACGTCAGAAGCCCAAGAAGGCCTGGATAGTTTCACAAACTATATGCAAAGACAACTACACCTCTGGCTGACCCCAATTTTAATATATCCAATTAGGGGACAGAAAATGATATGTTGATGTACAGTCTACAAACCACCCTCCCTTCTGGCACCCATTTCAAATTTAGGGAGTGCCCAGACCACCTTCCATTTTGATAATTCACCAGAAGACCTCTTAGCAGTCACCGAACCCTGCTGTGCTCCCAGTTTTTTATGGGGAAAGATCAGCGTCGGATGAGGGAAGAGATGCACAAGGCCAAGTCCAGGAGGGTTCCAGAGGTGGCCCTTCCAGTTGCCCTTTCCTGGCTCTGAGGGAGGGAAGTTCTCTCCTGTCATCTCAAGAGGGTGGGACAAAAACCGATTTTCTTTCTTTCTGTGTCCTTCTACAGCTTGGCCCTGATGCAGCACAGTCTGAAGAAGTGCAGAGCAGTGTAGGAAAAAAGCCCCCATTTTCTAAGCACTGGTCCAGAAGAACCATTTGGCTTGTGAACCAAAGAGAGGTGATGAGATCTCAGAGAGGAAAGGGTCTGGAAAAGGGACCCCATAAAGTTGTTTATGAACTCCAGGGATCACAGCTAAGCCACACCTGTGAGTATCCTAATTGAGACAGTGAATTGTAGATGTTGAGGACTGAATTATAGGATAGGACACTGCCCAGATGCCAGATTGGTCAGTGGATAGCAGACACAGGATAGATCCAAAGAGGACTACAAAGGCTTTGAAAATGGAACTCACATTGAAACCACAGCAGTAGCAGAAGATTGGTCATAACTTGAGACTTGAATTCAACCAAGTTGATTGCCCACTGAAGCAAGGAATTCCACAGAGGTTTTTTTGTTTTGTTTTGTTTTTTTAGCCACTTCTATTGGTCTTTCATTTATCTATTTTCATCCATCTTTGTTCTTTGGCCTGTGTGGGCCTCTCATCACAAATAAGACTCAGATTCTTATCATATTCACAATGTACAGGATATAATTCAAAAATTACTTGGCATAGAGGTAGCCAGGAAAATCTCAAATCATTTGGGAAAAGACAGTCAGTAGCTGCTGATGAGAAGGTGACACAGTTATTAGACTTAACTGACAAAGACTTTGAAAGCAGCTATTATAAATATGCTCTCACAAAGAAGGGTGAATACTCTCGAAAAGAATGGAATGTAAAAGCCTAATCAAGTAGAAGATACAAATAAGAACCAAATGAAAATTTTATTTATTGTTTATTTGGCTGCACTGGATCTTAGTTGCAGTATGAGGGATTTCAGTCTTTGCTGTGGGATGCAGGATCTTTAGCTGTGGCATGTGAACTCTTAGTTGTGGCAGGTAGGATCTAGTTCCCTGGCCTGGATTAAAACCTGGGCCCCCTGCATGTGGAGTGAGGCATCTTAGCCACTGGACCACGAGGGAAGTTTAAAATGAAAATTTTAGAATTGAAAAATACATTAACTAACATTGAAAACTTACCTGTTGGCATAATAGCAGAATGGAGATAACAGAGAAATGAGTGAACTGAAGGATAGATAAAATGACCCAATCAGGACAACAGAGATAAATAGTATTAAAAATAGGAAAAGAAACAAAGTCTCAGAGAACTGTGCTTGGAAAAATAATACTACCCAATTTTAAGACTTACTTTAAAGCTGCAGCATAAAGATAGCATGATATTTATGAAGGACTGGGTCAGTGGAACAAAATAGAGAATCTAGAAATAGACACACAGATAAATATGGCTAATTTGTTTTTGACAGAGGTGCCAAATGAATCAACAGTGAAAGCAGAGTCTCTTGGTCCTGGACCTCTGTGTGTAAACAAAAGACTTTTGATCTAAATCTCTCATTCAGAAATTAACACAGAATGGATCAAACATCTAAAAATAAAATATAGGGACTTCCCTGGCATTGAGACTTGAATTCAACCAAGTTGATTGCCCACTGAAGCAAGGAATTCCACAGAGGTTTTTTTGTTTTGTTTTGTTTTTTTAGCCACTTCTATTGGCCTTTCATTTATTTATTTTCATCCATCTTTGTTCTTTGGCCTGTGTGGGCCTCTCATCACAAATAAGACTCAGATTCTTATCATATTCACAATGTACAGGATATAATTCAAAAATTACTTGGCATAGAGGTAGCCAGGAAAATCTCAAATCATTTGGGAAAAGACAGTCAGTAGCTGCTGATGAGAAGGTGACACAGTTATTAGACTTAACTGACAAAGACTTTGAAAGCAGCTATTATAAATATGCTCTCACAAAGAAGGGTGAATACTCTCGAAAAGAATGGAATGTAAAAGCCTAATCAAGTAGAAGATACAAATAAGAACCAAATGAAAATTTTATTTATTGTTTATTTGGCTGCACTGGATCTTAGTTGCAGTATGAGGGATTTCAGTCTTTGCTGTGGGATGCAGGATCTTTAGCTGTGGCATGTGAACTCTTAGTTGTGGCAGGTAGGATCTAGTTCCCTGGCCTGGATTAAAACCTGGGCCCCCTGCATGTGGAGTGAGGCATCTTAGCCACTGGACCACGAGGGAAGTTTAAAATGAAAATTTTAGAATTGAAAAATACATTAACTAACATTGAAAACTTACCTGTTGGCATAATAGCAGAATGGAGATAACAGAGAAATGAGTGAACTGAAGGATAGATAAAATGACCCAATCAGGACAACAGAGATAAATAGTATTAAAAATAGGAAAAGAAACAAAGTCTCAGAGAACTGTGCTTGGAAAAATAATACTACCCAATTTTAAGACTTACTTTAAAGCTGCAGCATAAAGATAGCATGATATTTATGAAGGACTGGGTCAGTGGAACAAAATAGAGAATCTAGAAATAGACACACAGATAAATATGGCTAATTTGTTTTTGACAGAGGTGCCAAATGAATCAACAGTGAAAGCAGAGTCTCTTGGTCCTGGACCTCTGTGTGTAAACAAAAGACTTTTGATCTAAATCTCTCATTCAGAAATTAACACAGAATGGATCAAACATCTAAAAATAAAATATAGGGACTTCCCTGGCAGTCCAGTGGTTAAGACTCCATGCTTCCACTGCAGGGGCCTCAGTTTTAATCCCTGGTTAGGAAACTAAGATCCTGCATGCTGCACAGTGCAGCCTAACAATTAAAAAAAAAAGAAATATAAAACTGTATGATATTTAGAGGAAAATATCAGAAATCTTTATTACCTGGAGTCAAAGAGTTCTCAGATATGATGAAAAGAAGAATGTGAAAGTGTTAGTCGCTCAGTCGTATCTGACTCTTTGTGACCCTGTGGACTGCAGCCCGCCAGGCTCCTCTGTCCATGGAATTCTCCCGGCAAGAATACTGGAGTGGGTCGCCATTCCCTTCTCCAGGGGATCTTTCCAACCCAGGAACTGAGCCCAGGTCTCCCACGTTGCAGGCAGATTCTTTACCGTCTGAGCTAAAAGAAAAAACGTGTAAATTAAAATTTACCAAAAGCAAAAACTTTAAGAAAATGAAAAGACAGGCCAGAGACAGAGGGGAGATACTTGCAAATCACATATCCAGTAAACGACTTGTATCAAGAGCATATAAAGAACTCTCAAAGCGTAACATTAAGAAAACAAACCAATTTAAAAGTTGTTCTGAGACAAACAGACATGTCACTTAAAGAGGAAATATGGGGGATAAATAACATATGAAAAGATACTCAATGTCACTAGCCATTGGAGACTTGCAAATTAAAATCATGGCATACCTGTTACAGTGACTAAAATTAAAAAAAAAAAAAAAAACAACAAAAACTTATTATGTCAAGTGCTGGTGAGAATGTAAAGTCACTAGAGTACAAAATGGTACAGCCACTCTGGAAAACTGACAGCTTCTTCTAAAGTTAAACATACACTTAAACATTTGACCCAGCAGTCCTATTTTTAGGTATTTTCCAAGTGAACTGAAAACTTATGTTCACATAAACTCCTATCCGTGAATCTTTACAGAAGCCCTGTGTGTAATCACTAACAACTGGAAATGTCCTTCAGTGGGTGAATGAATAAACAAACCATGGTGCCTTCCTATAATGGAACACTGAACATCTCAGCAATGAAAAGCAAGAAACAACTGATACAAAACCTGGATCAATTTCAAAGACATTTTTTTTTGGTGAAAAAGTCATTCTCAAAAGGTTATATGCTCTGTGATTCTATTTATGTGACGTTCTCCTGTTCTCTGCAGTGCTAGAGAACAGGACAGTGGTGTGTGTATTGGGGTGGAGAGGATGTAACCCTGTAACAAGATAGCGTGGGGAGGTTCAGGGGTGATGGGATTGTTCTATAAACTGTAGTGTATACATGCTTTCCCCACATAGGTTAATTAAGTCAACTTCCATGATGATTTGATGATTTCATCATCAGTGCTTATAACAGAAGCAAGACATAGGTTTTCTTTATCTTCCAAAAATTAAATATGTGGAGAGAAACCCAAAGGCTTCAGGAAAAGTGTCTTTGTCTGTTGGAGGAACACCATGATATCTTAGACCAGGAGTTAGCAACTAGTAGCCCTCAGGCCAAATCCTGCTGCTTCCTGTCTTTGTAGAGCCCCAGAGCTTAGAATGTTTTTACACTTCAGTGGTAGGTAAATAAAAGAATATTTTGTAGCACATGAAAGAAAAAAATCCCCAGAGCTTAGAATGTTTCTGTATCAAGAGCATATAAAGAACTCTCAAAGCGTAACATTAAGAAAACAAACCAATTTAAAAGTTGTTCTGAGACAAACAGACATGTCACTTAAAGAGGAAATATGGGGGATAAATAACATATGAAAAGATACTCAATGTCACTAGCCATTGGAGACTTGCAAATTAAAATCATGGCATACCTGTTACAGTGACTAAAATTAAAAAAAAAAAAAAAAACAACAAAAACTTATTATGTCAAGTGCTGGTGAGAATGTAAAGTCACTAGAGTACAAAATGGTACAGCCACTCTGGAAAACTGACAGCTTCTTCTAAAGTTAAACATACACTTAAACATTTGACCCAGCAGTCCTATTTTTAGGTATTTTCCAAGTGAACTGAAAACTTATGTTCACATAAACTCCTATCCGTGAATCTTTACAGAAGCCCTGTGTGTAATCACTAACAACTGGAAATGTCCTTCAGTGGGTGAATGAATAAACAAACCATGGTGCCTTCCTATAATGGAACACTGAACATCTCAGCAATGAAAAGCAAGAAACAACTGATACAAAACCTGGATCAATTTCAAAGACATTTTTTTTTGGTGAAAAAGTCATTCTCAAAAGGTTATATGCTCTGTGATTCTATTTATGTGATGTTCTCCTGTTCTCTGCAGTGCTAGAGAACAGGACAGTGGTGTGTGTATTGGGGTGGAGAGGATGTAACCCTGTAACAAGATAGCGTGGGGAGGTTCAGGGGTGATGGGATTGTTCTATAAACTGTAGTGTATACATGCTTTCCCCACATAGGTTAATTAAGTCAACTTCCATGATGATTTGATGATTTCATCATCAGTGCTTATAACAGAAGCAAGACATAGGTTTTCTTTATCTTCCAAAAATTAAATATGTGGAGAGAAACCCAAAGGCTTCAGGAAAAGTGTCTTTGTCTGTTGGAGGAACACCATGATATCTTAGACCAGGAGTTAGCAACTAGTAGCCCTCAGGCCAAATCCTGCGTGCTTCCTGTCTTTGTAGAGCCCCAGAGCTTAGAATGTTTTTTTACACTTCAGTGGTAGGTAAAAATAAAAAAGAATATTTTGTAGCACATGAAAAGTCACATTCAAAAGCAAATTCCAATTTCAGTGCCTGTAAATGAAGTTCTGTTGGAAAGTGACCTTGCTCAGTCATTTACGTATTGTCTGTGGCTGTTGAGTAGTTGTGACAGAGACTGAATGGCTTCCCCACAGCCTAGAATATTCTTAAGTGGCCTTTATGGAAAAAGCCTGCCAACAATTATTTTAGGATACTCCTTAGATAATGTAAGTATTTTTATTTAATAGTAGAACCCTAAGTAGATTAAGATCTATTTGTGCTTTGACTCCATGAATTACATTTGTTAGTTTTTTTTTTCCAGAAAAATAATTTTCCTTACATAAATCAGAATCTTAAAAAGATCCACAGTGTTTAAGATATTGTTCCCCCTTTCCCTTTTCAAGATCTGATATTTGATCAAGGGAAGAAGTTCAAAGTGACCCCTACCTGACACCAAAAGATGGGGAACCTAGTATCATTTTTATTATCTGTAGGTTGCTTATTGTATCTCTGTATTAGAGGTTAATTATAGCAGCTCATTTCTGGATGATAGGTTATGCAACCAAAAGTTATCAGAGATAAACACTGAAGAATCTGATTTACTTGTTCATGAGCATGCCATAAAATCCTCAGTGAAATCACATTTTATGACTATGGCCTCCAAGTTTTTAAATATAGCTGTTTGATTACTTCATAGCTGTAAAGGCTGACTTTCTTTTTCCTACGTGGCAGTGAGGAATTTATAACGTCTGTTAAGTGAACAATATTTACCAAGTGCTATCAAACAAGATAAAGATATATTTCACTGTGTCTTTACAGCAGTGTAGATAGCCAGAGAAAATATATTCACTACTTATGACTGCACTTTGTGACATTAAAGTTCCATGAAGTGCAAATTGGAAGCAATTTTACTACTGCTCTGCCTCTATTTATTCCTTGCTTTGTGTGTTTTTGAAGGCCACTTTGGATGTCTTCTTTGAAAGGAAAAAAAATGATGCTTTAAAATAGGATTTTCTTTAAATTGAGCTTAATGTTTTTACACTTCAGTGGTAGGTAAAAATAAAAAAGAATATTTTGTAGCACATGAAAAGTCACATTCAAAAGCAAATTCCAATTTCAGTGCCTGTAAATGAAGTTCTGTTGGAAAGTGACCTTGCTCAGTCATTTACGTATTGTCTGTGGCTGTTGAGTAGTTGTGACAGAGACTGAATGGCTTCCCCACAGCCTAGAATATTCTTAAGTGGCCTTTATGGAAAAAGCCTGCCAACAATTATTTTAGGATACTCCTTAGATAATGTAAGTATTTTTATTTAATAGTAGAACCCTAAGTAGATTAAGATCTATTTGTGCTTTGACTCCATGAATTACATTTGTTAGTTTTTTTTTTCCAGAAAAATAATTTTCCTTACATAAATCAGAATCTTAAAAAGATCCACAGTGTTTAAGATATTGTTCCCCCTTTCCCTTTTCAAGATCTGATATTTGATCAAGGGAAGAAGTTCAAAGTGACCCCTACCTGACACCAAAAGATGGGGAACCTAGTATCATTTTTATTATCTGTAGGTTGCTTATTGTATCTCTGTATTAGAGGTTAATTATAGCAGCTCATTTCTGGATGATAGGTTATGCAACCAAAAGTTATCAGAGATAAACACTGAAGAATCTGATTTACTTGTTCATGAGCATGCCATAAAATCCTCAGTGAAATCACATTTTATGACTATGGCCTCCAAGTTTTTAAATATAGCTGTTTGATTACTTCATAGCTGTAAAGGCTGACTTTCTTTTTCCTACGTGGCAGTGAGGAATTTATAACGTCTGTTAAGTGAACAATATTTACCAAGTGCTATCAAACAAGATAAAGATATATTTCACTGTGTCTTTACAGCAGTGTAGATAGCCAGAGAAAATATATTCACTACTTATGACTGCACTTTGTGACATTAAAGTTCCATGAAGTGCAAATTGGAAGCAATTTTACTACTGCTCTGCCTCTATTTATTCCTTGCTTTGTGTGTTTTTGAAGGCCACTTTGGATGTCTTCTTTGAAAGGAAAAAAAATGATGCTTTAAAATAGGATTTTCTTTAAATTCAGCTTAAATGACTGTGTTCCATATGTTGGGGAATTTATGTGCCAGTCACATGTGATGTATTGAATCCTGTTGTGACTTTTGTTCACAATGTTAAAGACTATATAAATTAATAAGTTGTATATTTGTGGTGATTTCATAATTAAATGTAATATTGGGTATAGAATATATTGCTAAGATACAAAAATCTCTACAATACTTTACCTTTCCCAAATATGTTTATATACATTATCTCACTTAGTTATAATATGAATATAATCACCATATGAAATACACAAGGCAGGTATAATCATCTTTATGCTATAAAGGAGGGAAACGAGATTCAAATAGGCTGAGCAACTTCCCCAGTGACGCAGTTTGTGAGTGGTAAATTGAGGATTAGAAGAGAAGGCCTTCTAATTCCCAGTCCAGAGATTGGCTACAGTATATTTCCTACTTCATGCCTTATTAAGAAAAATACTCTTTTGTTCTTTAAATGGTAATATTCTTTTAAAAACAGGGAATGACTTCTATATACTAAAAATCAGAAGCACAATCATTTTGCTTAAGTGCTGCCCTTCCCCCTCTCCTACTAGACCTCTAGACCTCCTAGTTGTATACTGGAGTTGATTTATTGATTTTATTATTTATTTTATTTGACTTCATTTTAGCTATGTTGCACAGTATGTGGGATCTTAGTCCCCCTTCCAGGGATTGAACCTCTACCCCTTGCATTGGAATTGCAGAGTCTTAACCATTGGACTGCCAGGAAGTCCCCTGGAGATGATTTATACATAATTTCCTGTCTGAATTTGGTACTGAAAATATTAAATGAAAGTGTTCTCTGTAACCCCCATTGTGGAGTTAGACCAAATTGCTTTGGGGCCTTATGTTCATTGAATATGGTCAGAACTACTTCTGTATTAATCTTTTCTCAACAGCACTAAACTTCAGACGTACGAACACCACTGAAGTTTTACTTAACACCAGAGGCAGGATAGGTCTTCACAACTCACTCACGCAGCTGGCCTCACAAAATGTACTGAGATGGCAGATTGTAATGCCTCACCCAATAGTCTGCAAATGTTAGATAAATGGGGGACATGGCATCTATTATCTCAGGTCTATATTATTTAATAGTTTATTTTAATATGACCAGTTGAGCTGTTGGTGCATAAAACCAACTACCCTTTTCCTTTACTGTTTCCATGAGGCCAAACTTCTGATCCTGGGTATAAATCAGTGCCTATGACCAGGGATGCCTATGGAAAAGTTTGTGTGTTAAGGAGAATCCTTCTACTCAAATTCCTCAAAATGTTTTTTTTCTAGTTCTCTTTCTGTGGACTTCTGTATTACTGCTTTTTCTTACCCGTCTGTGATCCACGTTTCTTTGCTTTTCAGGACCTCGACTAACTTAGTGGATATATTCCTTATTTTTTAATTTAGCTTATGATTTGCTTGTTGCATTGAGTCTTTATTGATTTTGCAAAGGCAGAAAGAAAACTAATTTTGTTTCCTTGAAATTCATCCTCTTTATTTCATTATGATATATATATATATATATATATATATATATGTATATCACTTTGACCTTTACATTATTCTCTTCTTTAAATAGAGTGGTATATATTTAAGATGCACAGCATGGTTGAGTGTACATATACATAGTGGAAGGATCATGACAGTCAACCTAATTTACATATCTTCTCACCTATTGCCTTTGTTTTGGTTGATAAGTGTATCTGAAATCTATACTCTTAGCATATTTTCCGTGAACACAGCATTCATTTTAGCTATGTTGCACAGTATGTGGGATCTTAGTCCCCCTTCCAGGGATTGAACCTCTACCCCTTGCATTGGAATTGCAGAGTCTTAACCATTGGACTGCCAGGAAGTCCCCTGGAGATGATTTATACATAATTTCCTGTCTGAATTTGGTACTGAAAATATTAAATGAAAGTGTTCTCTGTAACCCCCATTGTGGAGTTAGACCAAATTGCTTTGGGGCCTTATGTTCATTGAATATGGTCAGAACTACTTCTGTATTAATCTTTTCTCAACAGCACTAAACTTCAGACGTACGAACACCACTGAAGTTTTACTTAACACCAGAGGCAGGATAGGTCTTCACAACTCACTCACGCAGCTGGCCTCACAAAATGTACTGAGATGGCAGATTGTAATGCCTCACCCAATAGTCTGCAAATGTTAGATAAATGGGGGACATGGCATCTATTATCTCAGGTCTATATTATTTAATAGTTTATTTTAATATGACCAGTTGAGCTGTTGGTGCATAAAACCAACTACCCTTTTCCTTTACTGTTTCCATGAGGCCAAACTTCTGATCCTGGGTATAAATCAGTGCCTATGACCAGGGATGCCTATGGAAAAGTTTGTGTGTTAAGGAGAATCCTTCTACTCAAATTCCTCAAAATGTTTTTTTTCTAGTTCTCTTTCTGTGGACTTCTGTATTACTGCTTTTTCTTACCCGTCTGTGATCCACGTTTCTTTGCTTTTCAGGACCTCGACTAACTTAGTGGATATATTCCTTATTTTTTAATTTAGCTTATGATTTGCTTGTTGCATTGAGTCTTTATTGATTTTGCAAAGGCAGAAAGAAAACTAATTTTGTTTCCTTGAAATTCATCCTCTTTATTTCATTATGATATATATATATATATATATATATATATATGTATATCACTTTGACCTTTACATTATTCTCTTCTTTAAATAGAGTGGTATATATTTAAGATGCACAGCATGGTTGAGTGTACATATACATAGTGGAAGGATCATGACAGTCAACCTAATTTACATATCTTCTCACCTATTGCCTTTGTTTTGGTTGATAAGTGTATCTGAAATCTATACTCTTAGCATATTTTCCGTGCTCAACACAGCATTCATTTAACTATGGTCATCATGCACATAATTGTCTAGGCATATTCATTCTGTGTAACTGCAACTTTGTACCTTTTGACTGATATATCCCCATTTCCCTACATTTGCAGTCCCCAGTAACCACCATTCTACTCTCTGCTTTTATGAGTTCAACCTTTTTTCTTCAGTGTTTTTTTTTTTTTTTTTATTTTGGCCTCTTTTTTTGTTTTTATTTATTTATTTTCATCCATCTTTGTTCTTTGGCCTGTTTGGGCCTCCCATTGCAGTGGTCTCTCTCGTTGCAGAGCACCAGCTCTGGGCACATGCACTCCAGAGCACTGGTTTGCAATTGGACACACCAGTCCAGCCACTCCACAGCATATGGGATCTTCCCAGGCCAGGGATCAAACCAGTGCCCCTTGCATTGCAAGGTGGATTCTTTACCCACTGGACCACCAGGGAAGCCCTCTTCAGTGTTTTAAGATTACATATATAAGTGAGATCATACAGTACGAGTATTTCTTGATCCGACTGATTTCACTTCAGTAATGCCCCTCAGGTGCATCCATGTTGTTGCAAAGAGCAGGAATTCCCTTTTCCCTTGGCTGTACTATATCCCGTGTAGATGTACATCACATCGTTTTCTCCTTTCAATCAGCACTTCAGATATTTCCATCTTACTGTTATGAATAATGCTGCAGTGAACTTAAGAGTGCAGCTAGCTCTTTTGGATACTGATTTCATTTCTCCCACATAAATACCTAGAAGTGAGATTGGTGAGAACCCACCATAGTGTTTTCTATAATGACTGTGCCAGTTTATGTTCCCATCAACAGTTGTACAGGTTCCATTTCCTGCAATCCTCACCAACACTTGTTGTCTTTTTGATAATAGCCATCAAACAGTGCTGAAGTAATATCTCATTGTTATTTTGATTTGCATTTCCCTGGTGATTAGTGAGGTTGAAGATCTTTTCATATATCTTTTGGCCATTTGTATATTTTCTTTTGAGAAATGTCTACCCAGGGTCTTTTTGGCCTGTGTTTTTTTTTTGTAATTCTTAAACTTAATTCTTACTTTTGAGTTGTTCGGGTTCCTTATATATTTTGGATATTAACCATGTATCAGATGTATGGTTTGCAAATATTTACTATTGTTCGTTCCATAGGGTTGCTTCTTCACTTGTTGGTTTCCTCTACTGTGTACATGCTTTTTAGTTTGATGAAGCCTCATTTGTCTATTTTTGTTTTTGTTGCCTGTGCTTTGGGGGGTCATATTCAAAAACATCATTGCCCAGGCCAATATCAAGATTTTCCTGTATGTTTTATTTTAATAGTTTTATGTTTTCAGGTATTACATTGAAGTCATCAATCCATTTTGAGTTGATTTTGTATATGATGTGAGATAAGGGTCAAATTGCATTTTCTGTATGTGGAGAACCAGTTTTCCCAGCAACGTTTGTTGAAGAGACTGTCCTTTCCCTGCTGTATATTCTTGAAACCCCTGTGAAAGATCAGTTGATCATAAATTTGTGTATTTACTTCTGGACTCTCTATTATTCCATTCCATTGCTTTGTATGTCTATTTTGATGCCAGTGCCACACTGTTTTGATTACTTTAACTTTAGTGTATATTTTGAAATCTGGTAATGTATCCATTCAAAAATTCCTTTTCCCTTGGCTGTACTATATCCCGTGTAGATGTACATCACATCGTTTCTCCTTTCAATCAGCACTTCAGATATTTCCATCTTACTGTTATGAATAATGCTGCAGTGAACTTAAGAGTGCAGCTAGCTCTTTTGGATACTGATTTCATTTCTCCCACATAAATACCTAGAAGTGAGATTGGTGAGAACCCACCATAGTGTTTTCTATAATGACTGTGCCAGTTTATGTTCCCATCAACAGTTGTACAGGTTCCATTTCCTGCAATCCTCACCAACACTTGTTGTCTTTTTGATAATAGCCATCAAACAGTGCTGAAGTAATATCTCATTGTTATTTTGATTTGCATTTCCCTGGTGATTAGTGAGGTTGAAGATCTTTTCATATATCTTTTGGCCATTTGTATATTTTCTTTTGAGAAATGTCTACCCAGGGTCTTTTTGGCCTGTGTTTTTTTTTGTAATTCTTAAACTTAATTCTTACTTTTGAGTTGTTCGGGTTCCTTATATATTTTGGATATTAACCATGTATCAGATGTATGGTTTGCAAATATTTACTATTGTTCGTTCCATAGGGTTGCTTCTTCACTTGTTGGTTTCCTCTACTGTGTACATGCTTTTTAGTTTGATGAAGCCTCATTTGTCTATTTTTGTTTTTGTTGCCTGTGCTTTGGGGGGTCATATTCAAAAACATCATTGCCCAGGCCAATATCAAGATTTTCCTGTATGTTTTATTTTAATAGTTTTATGTTTTCAGGTATTACATTGAAGTCATCAATCCATTTTGAGTTGATTTTGTATATGATGTGAGATAAGGGTCAAATTGCATTTTCTGTATGTGGAGAACCAGTTTTCCCAGCAACGTTTGTTGAAGAGACTGTCCTTTCCCTGCTGTATATTCTTGAAACCCCTGTGAAAGATCAGTTGATCATAAATTTGTGTATTTACTTCTGGACTCTCTATTATTCCATTCCATTGCTTTGTATGTCTATTTTGATGCCAGTGCCACACTGTTTTGATTACTTTAACTTTAGTGTATATTTTGAAATCTGGTAATGTGATGCCTCAACTTTATCTTTTTTACTTACAGTTACTTTGAGTGCTTGTTGTCCTTTGTGGTTCCATGTGAATTTTAGAATTTTTGTTTCTATTTCTGTGAAAAATGCATCGAGATTTTGATAGGGATTTCATTGAATCTAAAGATAACTTTAGTTAGTATCAACACATGAAGAATATTAATTCTTCTAATCCATGAACAGAGGATGTCTTTTCATTTATTTGTGTCTTCCTAAGTGTTTTATAGTTTTAAGTGTACATATTTAACCTCTTCAGTGAAGGTTAAATTTATTTTAATGATTTTCTTTTATGCTACTGTAATGGGATTATTTTCTTAGTTTCTTTTTCAGATAGTACGTTGTTGGTTATTTAGTCACTCAGTTGAATTTGACTCTTGCGACCCAATGGACTGCAGCCTGCCAGTCTCCTCTGTCTGTGGGATATCCCAGGCAAGAATACTAGAGTGGGTAGCCATTTCCTTCTCCAAACTATCTTTCTGACCCAGGAATGGAACCTAGGTCTTGTCCATGGCAGGCAGATTCTTACCCACTGAGCTACAAGGGAAGTACATTGTTAGTGTGCAGAAATGCAAATAGATTTTGCACATTGATTTTGTATCCTCCAATTTCACTGAATTTATTTCAACAGTTTTCTTTTTTTATAGAATCTTTAGGGTTTTCCCTGTATAAAGTTATGTCATCTACAAACACAAATAATTTCACTTCTTCCTTTCTAATTTGGATGCCTTTTATTCCTTGTTCTTGCCTAACTGCTCTGGCTAGGACATCTAGTACTATGCTGAATAGAAGTGGTAAGAGTGGACATCCTTGTCTTATTCCCCATCTCAGAGGAAAAGTTTCTCATTTTTCACTGTTGAATATGGTACTAGCAGTTGTGAGTTTGTCATATATAGTGTTTTATTTGTTGGGGTACATTCCTTCTAAACTTAGTTGAGAGTTTTTCTCATGAAAGAGTGTTGAATTTTGTCAGATGCTTTTCTGAAATCTGTTCAGATGATCGTATAATTTTTGTCCTTTTGTTAATGTGTTGTATCATGTCATTTATGTATGTTGAACCATTCTTACATCCTACAGTTCTTTTAATGTGCCACTGAATTAATTTGCTAGTATATTGTTGAGGAGTTTTGCATCTATGTTCATCAGGGATATTAGACTGTAGTTTTCTCTTTTTATAGTGGCTTTATGTGGATTTGGTATGAGAATTATACTTCCTTTGTTAAATGGGTTTGGTAGTATTCCTTCCTCTTCAATTTTTGAGACAGTTTGAGAAGCATTGGCAATAACTCTTCTTTAAATGTTTAGTAAAATTTATCAGTGATGTCATCAGGCCCTGGGTTTTGATTTATTGGGAATTTTTAAATTACCGATTCAGTCTCTTAATCATTATCAGTCTGTTCCTATTTTCCATCTCTCATAAGTCAGTCATGGTAGGTTTTTTGTTTCTAAGAACTTGTCCATTTGTTCTGGGTTATCCAGTTTGTTGTTATATAAATATCCATGGTAGTCTCTGCAACCACTTGCATATCTTTGATGTCAGTTGTAATGTCTCCTCTTTATTTATACAGGCATTCTTCATTTTGTGTCACTTCATAGATACTGAGTTTTTTTTTTTAACAGATTGAAGGTTTGTGGCAAATGTGCATCAAGTAAGTCTATTTTTGCCATTTTTCCAAAAACACTTGTTCACTTTGCATCCCAGTGTCACCTTTTGTTAATTCCAACAATATTTCAAGCTGTTTAGTTAATATTATATCTGGGACTGTGATCACCTTATTTGGATGCCTTTTATTCCTTGTTCTTGCCTAACTGCTCTGGCTAGGACATCTAGTACTATGCTGAATAGAAGTGGTAAGAGTGGACATCCTTGTCTTATTCCCCATCTCAGAGGAAAAGTTTCTCATTTTTCACTGTTGAATATGGTACTAGCAGTTGTGAGTTTGTCATATATAGTGTTTTATTTGTTGGGGTACATTCCTTCTAAACTTAGTTGAGAGTTTTTCTCATGAAAGAGTGTTGAATTTTGTCAGATGCTTTTCTGAAATCTGTTCAGATGATCGTATAATTTTTGTCCTTTTGTTAATGTGTTGTATCATGTCATTTATGTATGTTGAACCATTCTTACATCCTACAGTTCTTTTAATGTGCCACTGAATTAATTTGCTAGTATATTGTTGAGGAGTTTTGCATCTATGTTCATCAGAGATATTAGACTGTAGTTTTCTCTTTTTATAGTGGCTTTATGTGGATTTGGTATGAGAATTATACTTCCTTTGTTAAATGGGTTTGGTAGTATTCCTTCCTCTTCAATTTTTGAGACAGTTTGAGAAGCATTGGCAATAACTCTTCTTTAAATGTTTAGTAAAATTTATCAGTGATGTCATCAGGCCCTGGGTTTTGATTTATTGGGAATTTTTAAATTACCGATTCAGTCTCTTAATCATTATCAGTCTGTTCCTATTTTCCATCTCTCATAAGTCAGTCATGGTAGGTTTTTTGTTTCTAAGAACTTGTCCATTTGTTCTGGGTTATCCAGTTTGTTGTTATATAAATATCCATGGTAGTCTCTGCAACCACTTGCATATCTTTGATGTCAGTTGTAATGTCTCCTCTTTATTTATACAGGCATTCTTCATTTTGTGTCACTTCATAGATACTGAGTTTTTTTTTTTAACAGATTGAAGGTTTGTGGCAAATGTGCATCAAGTAAGTCTATTTTTGCCATTTTTCCAAAAACACTTGTTCACTTTGCATCCCAGTGTCACCTTTTGTTAATTCCAACAATATTTCAAGCTGTTTAGTTAATATTATATCTGTTATGGTGATCTGTGATCAGTGATCTTTGCTATTACTATTATAATTGTTTGGGGTATCACAAGTCATCTTCATGTAAGAGGATAAAGTTAATGAATGTTGTGTGAGTTCTGACTGCCTCACTGATGGGCTGTTCCTCCATTTCTCTCCCTCTCTTCAGGCTCCCTATTCCTTGCGAGGATATTGAAATTAGGCCAACTAATGACCCTACAGTGGCCTCTAAATATTCAAGTGAAAGGAAGAGCTAATCTATGTGGCAAACTTCACTGTTGTCTCACTTTAAGAAATTGACACAGCCCCCACCACCTTCAGCAACCCCCAACTGGATCAATCAACAGCTGTCAACATCGATATATGACCTTCGACCAGCAAAAATGATTAGCACTTTTTAGCCATATAGTGTGTTTTTTTCTTTTGTCACTTTTCCTTAAATATATTTTTTCTTTTTTCTTTTTTTTTTTTTTTGCTGCTTCAATTGGTCTTTCATTGTCCAGCTTTGTTCTTTGGCCTGTGTGGGCCTCCCATTGCAGAGGCCCCCCCTCACTGCAGAGCACCGGCTCTGGGCACATGCGCTCCAGAGCTCCTCCTTGGTAGTTGGACACATCAGTCCAGCCACTCCACAGCACATGGGATCTTCCCAGGCCAGGGATTGAACCGGTGCCCCTTGTACTGCAGGGCAGTGTCCTTACCCACTGGACCACCAGGGAAGCCCCATATAGCATTTTTTAAAAAATTAAGGTATATGCATTGTTTTTAAGACATAATGCTATTGCACAGCTAATAAACTATAGTGTAAGCATGACTTTTATATGCAAAACTTGTGTGACTCACTTTGTTGCAATATCTGTTTTATTGCAGTGGTCTGGAACCAAGCCTGAAATATCTCTGAGGTATGCTTGTACTTTTATTTATTTGGATCTTCTCTGTCTTTTTCTCAGTCTAGCCTAAAGTTTGTCAGTTTTGTTTATCTTTTCAGAACACTTTGTCTTATTTTCATTGATCAGCTTTACTGCTTTTCTTGTCTCTATTTTATTTATTTCTTCTCTAATCATTCATATTTCCTTCCTTGTGTTGAATGTAGGTTTAGTTTATTGTTATTTTTATAGTTTCTTGAGATGTAAAAATAGGTTATTTAAGATCTTTCTTCTTTTCTTAGTATAGGTGTTTGTTGTTATTAACTTCCATCTTTTGCTGCATATCATAAGTTTTGATAAGTTCTGCTTTCATTTTCATTTGTCTCCAGATATTTTTTATTTCTGTTTTGACTTCTGACCTCTTCTCTCACCCATTGGTTGTTTAGGAGTGTTTGTTTTAATTCCATATATTTCTGAATTTTCCAGTTTCCTTCCTGTTATTGATTTCTACTTTCATACAGTTGTGGTGATAAGAAAATACTTAACATGATTTATATCTACTTAAGGTTGTTAAGATTTGTTTTAGGGGATAACATATAATCTATCCTGGAGAATGTCCCATGTACGTTTGAAAAGTATGTATATTCCATTGCTAGTCAATGGGATGTTCTATGTATGTCTGTTAGGTCTATTTTATCTATAGTGTTGTTTAAGTCTACTGTTTTCTCATTGATTTGGGGTCTGGATTGATCTATCCACTGTTGGAAGTCTTCTACTATTGCTATATTGCTGTGTATTTCTACCTTTTGTTCTGTTAGTACTTGCTTGACACCTTTAGGTGTTCTGATACGTTACTCTTATTTAAATATATGTATTACACCTCTACTGCATGCCACACATTATTTTAGGTTCTTGGAATGCACCAAAGGACAAAACAGATAAATACAAATCCATTCTCTAGTGGAATTTACATACTAGAGGATTGTGAGTTTAGCAGGATGTTTGGGAAAGAGAAAGTGAGTGTAAATAAAATTAGCAAGTACATTGTACAGTTTATTAAATTGAGGAGAAGGGACCATGCAGATATCAGCGGGATGAACATTCCAGGCAGAGGTAGGAACATTCAGTGTTGAGCTATTCCTGGCATGTTTGAGAAATAGCAAGAAGCCCAGGGAAACAGAGTAATTAGGTGAGCAACAGGGCAATAGGAGATGAGGCAGAGATGTAAGGTGCAGAGTGGGCAAAATCATGTATATCTTATAGGTCACTGTAAGCCTTCCACTTTTATTTTTAGTGAGGAAAACCATGGAATAATTTATTTCTTCTCTAATCATTCATATTTCCTTCCTTGTGTTGAATGTAGGTTTAGTTTATTGTTATTTTTATAGTTTCTTGAGATGTAAAAATAGGTTATTTAAGATCTTTCTTCTTTTCTTAGTATAGGTGTTTGTTGTTATTAACTTCCATCTTTTGCTGCATATCATAAGTTTTGATAAGTTCTGCTTTCATTTTCATTTGTCTCCAGATATTTTTTATTTCTGTTTTGACTTCTGACCTCTTCTCTCACCCATTGGTTGTTTAGGAGTGTTTGTTTTAATTCCATATATTTCTGAATTTTCCAGTTTCCTTCCTGTTATTGATTTCTACTTTCATACAGTTGTGGTGATAAGAAAATACTTAACATGATTTATATCTACTTAAGGTTGTTAAGATTTGTTTTAGGGGATAACATATAATCTATCCTGGAGAATGTCCCATGTACGTTTGAAAAGTATGTATATTCCATTGCTAGTCAATGGGATGTTCTATGTATGTCTGTTAGGTCTATTTTATCTATAGTGTTGTTTAAGTCTACTGTTTTCTCATTGATTTGGGGTCTGGATTGATCTATCCACTGTTGGAAGTCTTCTACTATTGCTATATTGCTGTGTATTTCTACCTTTTGTTCTGTTAGTACTTGCTTGACACCTTTAGGTGTTCTGATACGTTACTCTTATTTAAATATATGTATTACACCTCTACTGCATGCCACACATTATTTTAGGTTCTTGGAATGCACCAAAGGACAAAACAGATAAATACAAATCCATTCTCTAGTGGAATTTACATACTAGAGGATTGTGAGTTTAGCAGGATGTTTGGGAAAGAGAAAGTGAGTGTAAATAAAATTAGCAAGTACATTGTACAGTTTATTAAATTGAGGAGAAGGGACCATGCAGATATCAGCGGGATGAACATTCCAGGCAGAGGTAGGAACATTCAGTGTTGAGCTATTCCTGGCATGTTTGAGAAATAGCAAGAAGCCCAGGGAAACAGAGTAAGTAGGTGAGCAACAGGGCAATAGGAGATGAGGCAGAGATGTAAGGTGCAGAGTGGGCAAAATCATGTATATCTTATAGGTCACTGTAAGCCTTCCACTTTTATTTTTAGTGAGGAAAACCATGGAATAATTTCAAACAGAAAAGGGCATGGTCTGATTTACATTTCCTTAGCCATGTTGAGTCTACTGTGAGCCCAATCAAAGGCAGTCTTCATTTCTGTTATAAGACTTTTGCCTAGCATTTCCTTTTGGTTCTTTCTTATAGGTTTCATCTCCCTGCTTACAATATTCATTGTAAATTGCATATTATCCACTTTTTCCACTATTACCCTTAATCAAAGTCCTTGGTATGACAATTCCAACATCTCTGCCATATTTAAGTCTTCTGATGCTTGCTTTGACTCTTCAGACTGTGTTTTTTGCCTTTTAGCCTGTCTTGTAATTTTCTGTTGAAAGCCAGATCTAATTTGGCTAGGAGGATGGTGTATTTATTGTTAGCTGTAGCTGTGGAGTCAGAGACTAAAATTTCCCCTCATGTCTTTGGTTTTGCCTTCTCTGTTCTCTTGGGAATCACTAGAGCTATCTTAGCAGAGTCTAGATCTTGAAGTATTTATAACTTTGATCTCTTATTATGATAAAGAAGCCCTATTGATGTGATGGAAAGATGTGGGTGAGAGAAAGCATCTATAATCCCATGACTCTCAGGCTTTTAATGAGTCTGAATTGGGTATTTCTATTTCCCCAGGTTGGTTAGATTCCAGTAAAATAGTTTCCTATCAAGGCAGGTCTTGCTATGATCAGTGAGGGAAGGGAAAAAAAACAGCTGAAGGAGTACACAGGCTGAGGAGAACGCCACCTGTTACTTGCCTGTTTGAGTTTATAGAATGAAATCACCTATCTCACTAAAAGACAACTCTACTTTTCAAGTTGCTTTAGCTAAAAATCAAAGAAAGTTCATGACTGCTTTCTTCCTCTCAAAACCCACCTCCAATCCACTAGGAAATTCAGCCTATTCCATATTTAAAATGTTTGCAGAATTCAACTGTCTCCTACCATCTCTGCCATAATGCCACAGAGTAGGTCTCCTTTGTCATTTACCATGTGCCTGCCATGGCCTGCTGACAGCTTCCTCCTCTTTCTCCCTTCTAAATAGTATTCTTCTGCTCCAAACCTTCCCCTAAAATCCCACAAGGTCCTGTGCAATATGGCCCTGCACCGTCTTTCTCACTTACCTCCTTTCGCTCTCCTCTGAGTCTTCTCAGCCAGATTCACTAGCTTTCTGTTTACTTTCTTTGTAACATACATCTCTAACTCAGAGGCTTTTCGCTTACTGGCCTGTCTTCTTAGAGTGTGTTTCACCTATACAAATTCATGATTGGTTTTCTCGCTTTATTCACTTCTCTAATCAAATGTACCCATATAGAAGAGAACTTATTGACTGTACTTTAAAAAATCAATCTCCCATCTTTCACTGTCTCTTACTACTTTGCTCTATTTTTATTCTTAGAATTTAACAGTACTTGGCATAATATATGGGGCTTCCCAAGTGGCGCTAGCGGTAAAGAACCTGCCGGTGAATGTAGGAGACCTGAGAGAAGCAGATTTAATCCCTGGGAGGGGAAGATCCCCTGGAGGAGGGGCATGGCAACCCACTCCAGTATTACTGATTTGGATAATCCTCATGGACAGAGAAGGCTGGTTAGCTACAATCCCTAGGGTTGCAGAGTCAGACACAACTGAAGAGACTGAGCATGCACATGTGGCATAATATATATGTATGTTTATTATTGGCTTTCTCTTACTAGAATGTATGTTTGGTAAATCCGTCTATTTACAACTGTGTCAGAGACACAGTAGCCTTTTTGTTGGGTGAATAGATGAATGAGTGAATATCTGTGCTTCTTCTCAGAGGCTTTGGTAGTTCAGCCACTGGCACTATGCATTCTTCAGTTGTGAAACGGTCTAGGTTCTATTTAAAGCAGAATTTCAGATAAAGACTGTTGACAGCTTATTTAGAATGTGATCTTAGGGTCAGAAGTGAGGAGTGGGGCACTAGGCAATGAAGAAAGAAAAGCTGTTATAAGGTTAACTTAGCTACTCCTACTAACATCTGATGGAACAGTCCAACAGGACCTTCTAAGTAGGATCTGTCCCCAACTAGTTTAGTGTGGTCCCTGTGGCATTAAGTTCCCTGAACTTCTGGGTCATGTGCATATAAGTTCCAAGTGATTTTCATATGATGACATCGGGGAAGCCCTGAGCTAACAAGTCAGAAGGACAGTACCTGTCACAGGCCAAGGTGAGGTGCTGTCAAGTTACTTGTGCACAAACTTGGTCTTAGCGCAGAACTAGTTGTTGTGGCAATATTTGGAATAAGTGATAAGGCCAGGAGGATTTGAAGTGATACACAAGAGGTGTTCAGTAGAGTCCATTCAGCATTTTGCAGTATCTGCAGAGACTTAAAACAAGTGGAACAATCACAGTCTTCGCTCCTTCATCCCCTATTCTAGACTTGCTGTACTTCCGATGAGCAGTTGGACTGGTCTAAGTTGCTTATCTGTTAGATTGACCCAGAACGTCATACCTGAGGGTATAATGTTTTGCCTTGATCTCATCAGGCTGTAATCACTGAGATATCTTTGCACCATTATTGCCAGACTTGGGGCCTAGAGCAGTGTTGTTATTGCCTTCTGTCCATCTTAAAATCAATGCCAGGTGTTTTAGGTTGTGTCCCAGCAGCCCCCTACTGGTAGATACCACTGTTTATGTCATCCAGCTTTTATAGCATTTGAACAACTACAGAGCTCCAGTGGCAGGTAGTATTTATTTCCTGCTCACACATCTTTGGATCATTTGAGGTCAAGAGGGATAGTTCTGGATCATATGACTCATTCTAGTACCTGAGTTAAAAGGGAAGCAGGTCAATATGTATGTTTTTCTACATGGGGATGACTGAAGCTGAAGTTACATGGCCAAGTTGGAAAATCAAAGTCTGGAAAAGTATCATCTGCCCACCATGAGGATCAGTATGGATGTGGATATACAAGACTACTAAACAGGAGTGGAGAATTGAGACCAATAGCTCAGTCTGCCACAGAGAATGAAACAGGAAGTGAGAGAAGGCCAAGGTAAGAATCTACTTCTAAATTGGTCATTGTTATAGGCAGTTGGCTTGAAATTCTACAAGACCTCCTGAGAAGTACTGTGGAAGATGCCTTAGAACCACCTGCTCAGGCGAAAGACAGGGAAGAGGGTTCTCCATAGTTCCTTTGGAAGGCAGCTATGCTATCCACTATACCACCAATGCCTGGGCCTCATAGTTTCTTTGGGTTGCACATATATGGGTGCTTGGCAGGCTCCTGGTGGTGCTTTCAGCTGGGCCATTACAGAAACCCTTGAGCAGGAAGGGAGAGGCCCACAGTTTAGTCCTACAACAACACATTCTCAATTTTCAACTGTGAAATGGTTAAGACTGTGGACTGAGTAAGTCAAGGAGATGCTTTGAGATGCTCAAGGCATTTCTGGTAGAGCCACTACCTTCTCTCCCACACCAGTATCACTTTAATATTGGTGTTCATCTTTATGGATCCCTGGATACATACGGAAATGAATACCTAATTCTGGGTCTCATTTCAGCACAATTTTATTCCAAATGATGCTTTAATCTAATTTATTAAATGCTGGTTGATTGAGGCTTTGGGTATCACCATGCTAATATTTTAAGAAAGGATACTTTGAGTTGTATGTTTCTGACCAAGATAGAATATCAGGGATTGACTTTATAATCCTGCCTGAAAGAACTTAAAAAAAAAAAAAGGCAAGATCTATCAGACAACAGTTCACAAAACATTGGATATTGAGCAATGAAGGCCAGTAATTCGTTTGAGAGAAGCCTTGTACCCGCCCCAGCTCACTACCTGGAGAGAGTGTACAGGATGCACACGAGCAAGAACACACATAGAGCCCGGCAGTCTCCTTGATTTGAGAAGACAGAGCTCGAGGTCCAGGGAGGCCAAAGCAAGTAGAGTTTGCAGAAACAGTATTCAGGAGGAGAACAGTACACAGAAACAACTTCAGAGAACGGCTGAAGGTCCAACTCAGGTCTACCACTTGGTATTAATCAGGGTATGCCAGGAAAGAACCATGTGGGAGAAGTAAGATGGGAACATCTCTGTTGCTCACCCAGGGCAGGGCATATGGTTGACTAGCCAAAATAGAAAATTATACAATTCATAAGACTTCTAAATTGGTCATTGTTATAGGCAGTTGGCTTGAAATTCTACAAGACCTCCAAAACGTGGAAGCAAAATGCTCAGGCGAAAGACAGGGAAGAGGGTTCTCCATAGTTCCTTTGGAAGGCAGCTATGCTATCCACTATACCACCAATGCCTGGGCCTCATAGTTTCTTTGGGTTGCACATATATGGGTGCTTGGCAGGCTCCTGGTGGTGCTTTCAGCTGGGCCATTACAGAAACCCTTGAGCAGGAAGGGAGAGGCCCACAGTTTAGTCCTACAACAACACATTCTCAATTTTCAACTGTGAAATGGTTAAGACTGTGGACTGAGTAAGTCAAGGAGATGCTTTGAGATGCTCAAGGCATTTCTGGTAGAGCCACTACCTTCTCTCCCACACCAGTATCACTTTAATATTGGTGTTCATCTTTATGGATCCCTGGATACATACGGAAATGAATACCTAATTCTGGGTCTCATTTCAGCACAATTTTATTCCAAATGATGCTTTAATCTAATTTATTAAATGCTGGTTGATTGAGGCTTTGGGTATCACCATGCTAATATTTTAAGAAAGGATACTTTGAGTTGTATGTTTCTGACCAAGATAGAATATCAGGGATTGACTTTATAATCCTGCCTGAAAGAACTTAAAAAAAAAAAAAGGCAAGATCTATCAGACAACAGTTCACAAAACATTGGATATTGAGCAATGAAGGCCAGTAATTCGTTTGAGAGAAGCCTTGTACCCGCCCCAGCTCACTACCTGGAGAGAGTGTACAGGATGCACACGAGCAAGAACACACATAGAGCCCGGCAGTCTCCTTGATTTGAGAAGACAGAGCTCGAGGTCCAGGGAGGCCAAAGCAAGTAGAGTTTGCAGAAACAGTATTCAGGAGGAGAACAGTACACAGAAACAACTTCAGAGAACGGCTGAAGGTCCAACTCAGGTCTACCACTTGGTATTAATCAGGGTATGCCAGGAAAGAACCATGTGGGAGAAGTAAGATGGGAACATCTCTGTTGCTCACCCAGGGCAGGGCATATGGTTGACTAGCCAAAATAGAAAATTATACAATTCATAAGACTTCAAGTTTGAGTAGTTAGAAGGGTTTTGTTTTAGTTGGGAGACAAGCATTGGCCTATATCAAACACTAATCTATCTGGTCTTAAAAAGCAAGACTATGAAAGGATCAAACTGTCTCCAAGTATCTTTTTTTTTCAGTGCTTTTTTTTGGCTCGATTTGTATTTTTTAAATTATGAGAGTATAGCACATTTACAGGAGACTTGTTTCCAAGTATCTTAACTGTGTTCCAGAGCAAAACTCAAGAATATTTATGGAAAAACAAATATTTTTAATACCCAGAAATGTGAAATTCACAATTCATAATATCCAATAAAATCACCAGGCAAGCAAGAACATACAACCCATAATGAAGAGAAAAATCAATCAAAACTGACTCAGACATGACACAGATGATAGACTTAATAGACAAGAACATTAAAGCCCTATATTCCCTGTGTTCAAAAGTCATCAAGGCATGGAAGACATTCAGAAAAACCAAAACTGAACTTCTAAATGAAAATTAGAATGTGTAAGATGAAAAATATACTGGTGGGATTAATGGAAGTTAAATATTGCAGAAGAAAAGATTAGTGAGCTTGAACAAATAGCAATAGAGACTACTGAAAGTCAAATGGAGAGAAAAGAGAATTAGAAAATAGAAAAACTGAGCTGTGAAACGGCTTTAAACATCTGGTCTTTGCAGTGTGCACTGCCTCCCCAGTGCCCGGTGTCAGGGTTCACTCCTGTAGCTAAGCTCCTGAAGCAAGCAAGGCCTGTCTTATCCTGGTTCCTCCAATATAGAATGTCTGCAGCAGTCTGTGGACAGCAGATTCTCCCAGTTCCCTCTCAGCAGTTTTATAGTGGAACACCCCTAGGGAGACATGTCTCCATGAATGGTTTTCCCTGGGAGGTAGATTTCTATCAACTTTTACTAGTGTATACCATAGTGACTAGTTTGTCTTCACTGAGCTGCTGCCATGCCTTCTTTACCAACATCTGGATTTCAGCCTCAGGGCAGGGGTGATTCTTCCTTGGGTGCTCCATTTCAGCTCTAGGGATAGTTGGTTTCTCCTAATGAACATCCGTTTGGGAAGTAAGATGGGAACATCTCTGTTGCTCACCCAGGGCAGGGCATATGGTTGACTAGCCAAAATAGAAAATTATACAATTCATAAGACTTCAAGTTTGAGTAGTTAGAAGGGTTTTGTTTTAGTTGGGAGACAAGCATTGGCCTATATCAAACACTAATCTATCTGGTCTTAAAAAGCAAGACTATGAAAGGATCAAACTGTCTCCAAGTATCTTTTTTCAGTGCTTTTTTTTGGCTCGATTTGTATTTTTTAAATTATGAGAGTATAGCACATTTACAGGAGACTTGTTTCCAAGTATCTTAACTGTGTTCCAGAGCAAAACTCAAGAATATTTATGGAAAAACAAATATTTTTAATACCCAGAAATGTGAAATTCACAATTCATAATATCCAATAAAATCACCAGGCAAGCAAGAACATACAACCCATAATGAAGAGAAAAATCAATCAAAACTGACTCAGACATGACACAGATGATAGACTTAATAGACAAGAACATTAAAGCCCTATATTCCCTGTGTTCAAAAGTCATCAAGGCATGGAAGACATTCAGAAAAACCAAAACTGAACTTCTAAATGAAAATTAGAATGTGTAAGATGAAAAATATACTGGTGGGATTAATGGAAGTTAAATATTGCAGAAGAAAAGATTAGTGAGCTTGAACAAATAGCAATAGAGACTACTGAAAGTCAAATGGAGAGAAAAGAGAATTAGAAAATAGAAAAACTGAGCTGTGAAACGGCTTTAAACATCTGGTCTTTGCAGTGTGCACTGCCTCCCCAGTGCCCGGTGTCAGGGTTCACTCCTGTAGCTAAGCTCCTGAAGCAAGCAAGGCCTGTCTTATCCTGGTTCCTCCAATATAGAATGTCTGCAGCAGTCTGTGGACAGCAGATTCTCCCAGTTCCCTCTCAGCAGTTTTATAGTGGAACACCCCTAGGGAGACATGTCTCCATGAATGGTTTTCCCTGGGAGGTAGATTTCTATCAACTTTTACTAGTGTATACCATAGTGACTAGTTTGTCTTCACTGAGCTGCTGCCATGCCTTCTTTACCAACATCTGGATTTCAGCCTCAGGGCAGGGGTGATTCTTCCTTGGGTGCTCCATTTCAGCTCTAGGGATAGTTGGTTTCTCCTAATGACTGCCAGGGTTTCCCAGGTAGCTCAGTGGTAAAGAACCCACCTGCCAATTCAGGAGAGATGCAGGAAGCATGGGTTTGATCCCTAGGTCAGCAAGATCCCCTGGAGTAGGAAATGGCAACCTGCCACAGTATTCTTGCCTGGAGAATCTGATGGACAGAGGAGCCTGATGGGCTACAGTCCATGGGGTTGCAAAGAGTTAGACACAACTGAAGTGACTTACCAGGTGCCCACACACAATGACTGCTGTTCCTATTTAGACTTCTTAAACTTCTTATTTGCCAGTATTATTACTCCATTCCCCCATTTTTAGCTAATTATTTATATTAAACTTCCCTGTTTAAACATATCTGTCCTCATTCAACCTTGACTAATACATTTTTCAAACCATTCTGTGAGATCATCATTGCCCTGATATTAAAAAACAAATAAAGATATTATAAGAAAACTAAATCAATATCCCTTATGAATATACATGGACTTCCCAGGTGGTACAGTGGTAAAGAGTCTGTCTGCCAATGCAGGACATCTGGATTAGATCCCTAGGTCTGGAATATCCCCTTGAGAAGGGAATGGCAACCCACTCCAGTATTCTTTCCTGAAGAATCCCATGGAAAGAGGAGACTGGCTGGCTATAGTCCACAGGGTTGCAAAGAGTTGGACAGGACTGAGCGACTTAACACATACTTACACACAAATAAACGTAGATGCAAAAATTCTAAGTAAAATTTTAAGAAATTAAACACAATGTATGAAAAATGTAACACATTATGTCTAGAAGGATTTCTCCTAGGGATGCAAGGTTGGTTCAACATTTAAAAAACAATGTAATTCAGGGGCTTCCCTGGTGATCCAGTGGGTAAGGATGCTGCCTTGCAGTGCAAGGGGTGCTGGTTTGATCCCTGGCCTGGGAAGATCCCATGTGCCACAGAGCAACTGGACCGATGTGTCCAGCTACAGAGCCGGAGCTCTGGAGTGCATGCGCCCAGAGCCGGTGCTCAGCGATGAGAGAGGTCACTGCGATGGGAGGCCCACACAGGCTAAAGAACAAAGATGGATGAAAATAGATAAATGAAAGACCAATAGAAGTGGCTGCGCAACCCCCCCCCCAAAAAAAACCAATGTAATTCAAAGTACTATCTAAATAAAAATGAAAAATCATATGATAATCTCAATAAATGAAGAATAGAAAATTGGTGAAATCTACCATGCATTCTGGATAAATGCTTTCAGCAAACTGGAAATAGAAACAAGATTCTTCTATGCTAAAACTATAGAGGTATTTATGACAAATCCGATGAAGAGATCTATGAAAAATCTACAACTAATATCATGCTTAATTAAAAAATGGAATGATTTCCCCCCTGAATTCACTAACAAGATAAGGATGCCCATCCTCACCTGTTCTACACAACACTGTACCAGGAAATGTGGCCAGTGAAGAAATGAGTTTAAAAACCCAACTATCTGTCCTCATTCAACCTTGACTAATACATTTTTCAAACCATTCTGTGAGATCATCATTGCCCTGATATTAAAAAACAAATAAAGATATTATAAGAAAACTAAATCAATATCCCTTATGAATATACATGGACTTCCCAGGTGGTACAGTGGTAAAGAGTCTGTCTGCCAATGCAGGACATCTGGATTAGATCCCTAGGTCTGGAATATCCCCTTGAGAAGGGAATGGCAACCCACTCCAGTATTCTTTCCTGAAGAATCCCATGGAAAGAGGAGACTGGCTGGCTATAGTCCACAGGGTTGCAAAGAGTTGGACAGGACTGAGCGACTTAACACATACTTACACACAAATAAACGTAGATGCAAAAATTCTAAGTAAAATTTTAAGAAATTAAACACAATGTATGAAAAATGTAACACATTATGTCTAGAAGGATTTCTCCTAGGGATGCAAGGTTGGTTCAACATTTAAAAAACAATGTAATTCAGGGGCTTCCCTGGTGATCCAGTGGGTAAGGATGCTGCCTTGCAGTGCAAGGGGTGCTGGTTTGATCCCTGGCCTGGGAAGATCCCATGTGCCACAGAGCAACTGGACCGATGTGTCCAGCTACAGAGCCGGAGCTCTGGAGTGCATGCGCCCAGAGCCGGTGCTCAGCGATGAGAGAGGTCACTGCGATGGGAGGCCCACACAGGCTAAAGAACAAAGATGGATGAAAATAGATAAATGAAAGACCAATAGAAGTGGCTGCGCAACCCCCCCCCCAAAAAAAACCAATGTAATTCAAAGTACTATCTAAATAAAAATGAAAAATCATATGATAATCTCAATAAATGAAGAATAGAAAATTGGTGAAATCTACCATGCATTCTGGATAAATGCTTTCAGCAAACTGGAAATAGAAACAAGATTCTTCTATGCTAAAACTATAGAGGTATTTATGACAAATCCGATGAAGAGATCTATGAAAAATCTACAACTAATATCATGCTTAATTAAAAAATGGAATGATTTCCCCCCTGAATTCACTAACAAGATAAGGATGCCCATCCTCACCTGTTCTACACAACACTGTACCAGGAAATGTGGCCAGTGAAGAAATGAAAGGTATCTACATGGGATAGAAAGAAGTAAAAGTATCTTTATGCTCGGGTGATACAATAATCTAAATGGTAAATAAGATGGAGTGTACAAAAAAACTACTGGAGCTAATAACTGAGTTTGGCAAATTTGCAAGATACAAGACTAATGTAAAAATTAATTATATTTCTAGATACTAGCAAAGAACATCCAGCAGTTGAAATTAAAAATGCCACTTACAATAGCATGAGTACGTGAAGTTTTCAGAGATCAGTCTGACAAAAGGTATGAAAAACTTGTTCCCTAAAAACTGTAAAATATTGCTACAAGCAACTAAAGAAGGTCCATATATATGAGGAAATACACCATCTTCATGAGCTGGAAGACTCAATATTGTTTAGATGTCTGTCTATCCAGACTGATCTATTGATTAAGTGAAATGGCCATCAAAATTCCATCAGGTTTCTCTGTAGAAATTGACAAATGCCTTAAAATCAACACAGAAATGCAAAGAACCTAGAATAATCAGAACCACATTAAAATCATCATTACAAAACCCTAGATTATTTTTTTCAAGAATAATTTCAAAAGGGTACAACAAAAATTTTAGCATGTTAGATATATTCATTATCTTAATTGTAGCGATGGCTTCACACATATAAAGCCATGTATGTATCAAAACTGATCAATTTATTCACTGAAATATGGATCATTTTTTGTATTTCAAGTAAACCTCACTAAAGCTACTTTTAACCAGGAGGATGTAAAGTAAGAAGTCTTTACTAAGAAATGTTTATGAGGCTGAACGATTTCTAAAGATAGAACTTAGACCCTGGGACATACATGTACAGATAAATAGAAAATGGAGACAGCTATTTCAGTTTCTCTGAATTATGCCCTTTTATGGCAAACATCTGCGTGGCTGGTCCTTTTCTACCATCTTCATCTCTAGCCTTTTTCTTCCCATCTCCTCAGTTGTACTCATGCAAGAAAAACTGTTTCTGGATAGGTTTATGATGTAGGAAAGAGGTGAATAATTGTCTTCATGGGAACAGAGGTCTGTCTTTGTTTTTGAAAGCCCACTGTGTGCACACTTTGGTTGTTTTTAACACAAAGCACCTTAGAGATTGACCCCAGGAGGAAAAAGCATGAACGAATGGGCCATAAGTAGGCTTCATTGGAGGCCCCAAACTAACTTAGTTTCTTTTTCTTTCTCTAAATCTAAATCCCTCCATTCCTTGGTAGCTCCCTTCCTCTCTTTCTTCATTTCTTTTATCCTTTTCCCTTTATTTCATCTGTCTCTTACTGCGACTTTGTCATGTTTTCCTATCTAAAATACTGAGAAATTGTTAATATATTGCGCAATGAGGTGGTACACAATTAGATAACTTTTTAAATTTCATACAAAAATATAGTTTGTTCGTGGATGGATCTTCTCATCCATAGCAAATTCACTAATGCAAATGTGCTTTTAGGCTGATAAACTAAAGATAAATATTCAAACAATGTGAATGGAAGTTTCCTCTGCATAAAAATGGGGTATAATGGGTCTTTGAGGTTTCAAGGTTCAGATTTTTACTCTTCCCACTTGGTTTAAAAGAAAAACTCACCACAACTAAAATCTTTTCTAAGTCTTTTCTGTTGCTTAAATTAAGAGGAGAAACTAACTGTACTAAGGATTTATCAGAAAGGGAATACTTAATATAGCCTGAACCAATTCTAGGAGATCTGAACTTGAAATTAACTTAAAATTCCATTACAGTATTAATATTTAGTATCCATGTACGACTATACTGCCTAGAGCTTCTGAATCATCTGAGTTATGCCCTTTCATCACTTTTAAAACTCCATTTATTCATTGTCTAATTCCAAGAATCTTGTTTAGTGACTGATGTTTCAATTTACTGACAGTACTCGAAGAAAAAAAAGAAACCTTAGCCTCTTGAGCTATTTCTCAATAGCAACATGGACTCTACTTCTGTAGTTTAAGAAGCTATATTTTTCTGTCCATGCCACAGCTGTGCTAGGGCTTAGGAGAAGAATTTAGCAACAAGTTGACTCACCAGAGAGATTTTACAGCAAACACCAACTTGTAAAGTCTGGGTGCTCTGGTAAAATTAAATACTAAATGGATGCTTAGCATTCCTGGTCCCCTGGAGAAGGGATAGGCTACCCACTCCAGTATTCTTGGACTTCCCTGGGTGGCTCAGATGGTAAAGAATCCACCCGCAATGCACGAGACTTGGGTTCGATCCCTGGGTTGGGAAGATTCCCCTGGAGAAGGGCCTGGCAACCCATTCCAGTATTCCTCCCTGGAGAATTCCATAGACAGAGGATCCTGGCAGGTTGCAGCCCATGGGGATGCAAAGAGTCGGACATGATGGAGTGACTCAGCACCTTGCAGTACAGCGTTCCCTGTGTTCCTGCCATGGGGCCCTGTGCTTCATTCCATGCTAAGGACAGAGAGAGTTGGAAATTATTTGAGGCCCTGAGAAGTTCCGTGATGATGAAAGACACCATTAATAATATTATTCATGAAAAAATATGAAAGGCCATCTATCTCTCTTAAGGCTCATTTGGTGCACTTTTAATGAGTGATGGATGAACTGCAGAAGCTTTGTTGGGGAGGGGCTGTGCCCAAGGGAGCTTGAATGACAACTGCTCCTCTGACATGCTCCACTTTCCCAGTCTTTCAATAAAACTGGTTTAAAAGAAACACACCACAACTAAAATCTTTTCTAAGTCTTTTCTGTTGCTTAAATTAAGAGGAGAAACTAACTGTACTAAGGATTTATCAGAAAGGGAATACTTAATATAGCCTGAACCAATTCTAGGAGATCTGAACTTGAAATTAACTTAAAATTCCATTACAGTATTAATATTTAGTATCCATGTACGACTATACTGCCTAGAGCTTCTGAATCATCTGAGTTATGCCCTTTCATCACTTTTAAAACTCCATTTATTCATTGTCTAATTCCAAGAATCTTGTTTAGTGACTGATGTTTCAATTTACTGACAGTACTCGAAGAAAAAAAAGAAACCTTAGCCTCTTGAGCTATTTCTCAATAGCAACATGGACTCTACTTCTGTAGTTTAAGAAGCTATATTTTTCTGTCCATGCCACAGCTGTGCTAGGGCTTAGGAGAAGAATTTAGCAACAAGTTGACTCACCAGAGAGATTTTACAGCAAACACCAACTTGTAAAGTCTGGGTGCTCTGGTAAAATTAAATACTAAATGGATGCTTAGCATTCCTGGTCCCCTGGAGAAGGGATAGGCTACCCACTCCAGTATTCTTGGACTTCCCTGGGTGGCTCAGATGGTAAAGAATCCACCCGCAATGCACGAGACTTGGGTTCGATCCCTGGGTTGGGAAGATTCCCCTGGAGAAGGGCCTGGCAACCCATTCCAGTATTCCTCCCTGGAGAATTCCATAGACAGAGGATCCTGGCAGGTTGCAGCCCATGGGGATGCAAAGAGTCGGACATGATGGAGTGACTCAGCACCTTGCAGTACAGCGTTCCCTGTGTTCCTGCCATGGGGCCCTGTGCTTCATTCCATGCTAAGGACAGAGACAGTTGGAAATTATTTGAGGCCCTGAGAAGTTCCGTGATGATGAAAGACACCATTAATAATATTATTCATGAAAAAATATGAAAGGCCATCTATCTCTCTTAAGGCTCATTTGGTGCACTTTTAATGAGTGATGGATGAACTGCAGAAGCTTTGTTGGGGAGGGGCTGTGCCCCAAGGGAGCTTGAATGACAACTGCTCCTCTGACATGCTCCACTTTCCCAGTCTTTCCCCATCACGGGTTTTCCCACAGATGGTCTTCAGACACTCGCATTTCCCTTTTTTCTAGTCATTTAGGAAATTTTATGTCTCTCGTGCCTTTCTCTGGTAACTCTTTTATTTCTACCCTCTGGGTTATTGGAGGTTAATGGTAATTTTCTAAGGTGAAATAGATCTAAGCATCTATTTCTTAGGCCAAGGTTTAGTTCACATCCCTTTGATGTAGCCTACCTGAGCCTAACCTTTTAACTGGTTTAGCTGCTTACTCTCCCCTCCTGGTCATTCCTTCTTTCTTTCATTCGTTCCTTTCCTCTCTAACACAATTGCTTCATTCTCCTGAAGGCTGCCTCACTCAGCCATATCTCCTCCTTTCCTCTCCATTTCCAACCCATTTGACTTCCTCCTGTAGTTTATTCTTTATTTGTATGTGTGTGTGCTCAGTTGATCAGTCGTGATGGACCCTGTGACCCTATGGACTGTAGCCCACCAAGTTCCATTTTTGTGGGATTCTCCAGACAAGAATACTGGAGTGGGTTGCCATTTCCTTCTCCAGGGGGTCTTCCTGACCCAGGGATCCAGAGAACCCGTGTCCCCTGCATTGGCAGGCAGATTCTTTACCACTGTGCCACCTGGGAAGCAGCCCCTAGTCTCTGTTTACATCCAGAGAAATAGAAATATGGAAGGTAAAGTCTTACCTGCATTACTCAAGATTTCTGCAAGGTCAAGTGATTATTGAAGGAGGATATTCCTTTAAAAAAAACTTTAAAAAATTTATTTACTTTCGCTTGTGTGTTTATTTATCTAGCTGCACTGAAACTTGGTGAGAGCATGTGGGCTCTTTCACTGTGGCACTCAGGCTCCAGAATACGTAGATTCAGTGGCTACGGTGTGTGGGCTTAGTTGCCCTGCGCAGCATGTGGGATCTTAGTTCCCCAACCAGGAATTAAATCCTTGTCCCCTGCCTTGCAAGGCAGATTTTAAATCACTGGACCACCAGGGAAGTCCTGAGGAAGGAGATTCTAAAGACAGAGAAACTTACATGGAAATGAGAGCACAGTGGCTGATGGGTGAAAAATGTGAGCTGAAACAGCACATGTGAGTGACAAAGGGAAAAGCAAAACCAGCGAAGGGTATCAAAGGGAATCAAACAGCTGAGATGGAATGAAAGGACCTTGGACTAGGATGCACAATCAACAGATGTGAATTTTAAGAAAAAACCTGCTTCACAGACGGCTTCAAGGGAAGTTAAGCTTGGAACCTAAGATAATCTCATGGATAAAATGCAGGTATGGTGTTCTGACTTTCAGGTACTCAGCTAAGTGCTGGGTGACAATGGCGCACCTGCTCTTGGAGGCAGGATCTAGAATCTCATTAGGGCTCTGTGAAGCCAATGGGCCAGGCCTCAGAGTCCCTGATTTCCCTACCATGGCTCAAACTCTCATGAGTGGAAGGAGGCCAATACAGTGAGACCCAAGTAAACAGAGCTCGAGGGTGGACATTTGGCAGCCTTTGTTGCTGCTGTTTAGTCGCTAAGTCGTGTCTGACTCTCTGCAACCCCATGAGCAGCCTGGGAAAACCTTGGCAGCCTCTGCCATCAAGAAATCAGATCCAGAGGCTGTGAATCTAGCTGAAGGAAGCCAGGCTTAGCAGGAGAGAGGAGTCAAGGAAATACAGAGATTAGATGATTCTGGAAGTTAGAACTCAACCTTTTTTGGTCTTTATCACTGTGTGTATTCTTTTGTTCTTTATAGGAAAAAGAGCCAACTGTTTGCACACATAGCTTTCCTTGTTCAGCATATTACTGTAAATATATATATACACATATGTATGCATTCTTGTGAGGGCACTCATTTTTGTGTGGGCAGGCGGAAGCATCATATGTGCAGGGCTGTGCGTGTCGTAGTAAAGAACAGCTGCTTCTCAGAGCTTCCGTTTTGGTCCAGTCACACTGGTGATGGATTTCTGTGATTCTCCTTAGGGACACGTTGGACCCTGCCTCCCTGCCCAGCTGGGTTCCATAAAGTGCAATAGCTTTTCTTGTTGTGTGTCCAGGTTTACCTTCTCATTCCTTTGTGTCTAGGTCTTCATCATCTAGTGAAAAAGTCAAAGCAAGTACTTGACAGAGAAGGGCAAGACTGTCCTCAGCAGGAAAAAACTACAACAGTTAATAAGTTTGTTTTCTGTGCAGCACCCATCCATCCCCACTACTCACTGGGACTTTGCGCTTCCCCCTGATATTCTCATTCTTTCTCTCCTTCCCTCTTCTCCACCAGCTCTCCCAACCCAATACACACCTCTTCCTAGTGTAGTGTTGTCTTGCTTTGGTCTTTGCTAGATAGTCCTGGGTAGGATTTCCCTTTCTGGGTTAGGGTTTGCATAACTGTAGATGCCCTGTCTTAAGGATTCAAAGACGAACCTTTTAGAAAATCTGGTGCTGTCCTGTATTGGGGTTGGAGAGAGTAGACATTGGAGACAGGCTGACTCTCCACAGCCTCTGCTCTCCCAAGCACAAAGGCTCTGTGGTCCACAATTGGTATCAAATATTTACTCCCCTGATCAAGTAGAATATGCGGCTACTTTTGAGTTATACAGGACCTCCTGCCCTCATTGGATGAATTGGCATGGATGCTCAGAAATCTGTCAGGGTATCTTCTTGCAGGATAAATCGATAAAGAAAGATCACAGAATGAAGCCATGTACACCAAAGAGTTCAAGTTTCTTTCATGAGAAAGCCGTTCTAGGTTGTGATCATAATGGGGTATTAACTTGCTTTATGGTGTAAGCTGGGACATTTTTCACTCTCCTTGCCAGAGTAGGCAGCTGTCTTTACCAATAAATCTTGCAGAGTTTGCCACTTTTGAGGAGTCATCTGGTTCAAAGCAGAACTGTTCTTCTAACCTCTGGAAAAATAGTCAAAATCTCTGCTTTCTCTTAAATGTCCTTAGAGCAAGACATGTTACAAATTTCATTTAGTATTCCACACCTCACATTCTCGTGGTGACAATGTCCCTCCTAACTCACCCCCCCTCCTCCTTTTTTTGGCCACAGTTTCAGCCATTTTCTGAGCTGGTCTGGTTAACGTGAGACTCCAGACCTTTTTTACCCCTAGAGCTTGAGGGAAAACCAGTATGTCTGCAGAGACTTGAGCAGAATAACAAAATATCCTTAGAACCTTTCTGTTCTGCCATCTGTCTACTTGGATGACTTTGCCTTGTGATCCTTTGGGATTCTGGGTCTCCCTGTCTCTGACTTCTGAAGAAGAGACAGTCAGGCTTGAAGATACTCAGTTATTCCTTTTGGCTTTTCCCTGAGAACTGAGGATATCTTGATGGCTTAGATGGTAAAGGGAGAAGGGAATGGCTACACACCTCTTCCTAGTGTAGTGTTGTCTTGCTTTGGTCTTTGCTAGATAGTCCGGGTAGGATTTCCTTTTTGGGTTAGGGTTTGCATAACTGTAGATGCCCTGTCTTAAGGATTCAAAGACGAACCTTTTAGAAAATCTGGTGCTGTCCTGTATTGGGGTTGGAGAGAGTAGACATTGGAGACAGGCTGACTCTCCACAGCCTCTGCTCTCCCAAGCACAAAGGCTCTGTGGTCCACAATTGGTATCAAATATTTACTCCCCTGATCAAGTAGAATATGCGGCTACTTTTGAGTTATACAGGACCTCCTGCCCTCATTGGATGAATTGGCATGGATGCTCAGAAATCTGTCAGGGTATCTTCTTGCAGGATAAATCGATAAAGAAAGATCACAGAATGAAGCCATGTACACCAAAGAGTTCAAGTTTCTTTCATGAGAAAGCCGTTCTAGGTTGTGATCATAATGGGGTATTAACTTGCTTTATGGTGTAAGCTGGGACATTTTTCACTCTCCTTGCCAGAGTAGGCAGCTGTCTTTACCAATAAATCTTGCAGAGTTTGCCACTTTTGAGGAGTCATCTGGTTCAAAGCAGAACTGTTCTTCTAACCTCTGGAAAAATAGTCAAAATCTCTGCTTTCTCTTAAATGTCCTTAGAGCAAGACATGTTACAAATTTCATTTAGTATTCCACACCTCACATTCTCGTGGTGACAATGTCCCTCCTAACTCACCCCCCCTCCTCCTTTTTTTGGCCACAGTTTCAGCCATTTTCTGAGCTGGTCTGGTTAACGTGAGACTCCAGACCTTTTTTTTTTACCCCTAGAGCTTGAGGGAAAACCAGTATGTCTGCAGAGACTTGAGCAGAATAACAAAATATCCTTAGAACCTTTCTGTTCTGCCATCTGTCTACTTGGATGACTTTGCCTTGTGATCCTTTGGGATTCTGGGTCTCCCTGTCTCTGACTTCTGAAGAAGAGACAGTCAGGCTTGAAGATACTCAGTTATTCCTTTTGGCTTTTCTGGCCCCTGTAGAACTGAGGATATCTTGATGGCTTAGATGGTAAAGGGAGAAGGGAATGGCAACCCACTCCTGTATTCTTGCCTGGAGAATTCCATGGGCAGAGAAGTCTGCTGGGCTCCAGTCCATAGGATCACAGAGAGTCAGACACGACTGAGCACCTAAGCACACTTTACTTCCTTTCTTTATACGAAGGCACTGAGGGTAATCTGCAGGGGCGCTGGGTGGATCATGGGGCGGGACCAGGCATCCTTCTGCACAGCAGAAGGAGGGGGCTGTGCTGGGAGACACAAGAGGTTGGTTCAGCTGGGCCACCAGGCGTGGATCCCAGACCTCAGCACTGCTTTTCCTGTGACTGCCTTCTCCGCCCGTTTCCGCAGTTGGCCTTGTGCTGGGGGAGCCGAATTCAGGGGCTGTGTGGAGGAGGCAGCCTGTCTCAGAGAGAGCCCAGGCTGTGACCAAGGAAGAGTTGATTAGCTTTTAAGAGCAGACCTCCACCAGACAGGCAGGAGTCTAAAGAGTAAATAGAGGTGCTGGCCCTGGAATTTTTTTTAAAAGGCCCCAGAGGATATTGTTCCCCCGCGTTTGAATTTCTATAGAAAAGCTCTGTGAAACTCCAAATTAAACCAAGCTGACCCCTTTCACAGCCCGAGTTATTTACAGTTCACAGGTCTTCGGAGAGTTCTAGTTTGCATGCAGTTGAAAATAGGTCCCGGTTGGCAGAGGTGGCCTACTGTGGGGTTATTTGCATCACACTACCTTGCTTCCCTTTGGTGTGGGCGAGAGCTCTGAAATGGAAGCCAAAAGATGTGGTCTCCCTGTAAACAGGGCTTTGTTTTTCAGCAAGGGAAAGGCGCCGCTGGTAGGAATCTCCCAAAAAGGAGCCAGAGACTAGAGAGCAAATAACCAAGTTCTCTCTGTAATTAAATGCATTCCTCAGAATAACAACGCAGGAGTAGGAAGGAAACCAAGTAACGCCCCCTCCCCCACAGGAACTGATTTCCTTTGCAATTTAACAGTCAGATCCCTCAAGAAGGCTGGCCCTGCCGGCAGCACCCAGTTTCCCATTTTGCTCTGTACTGGGAGAGTCATTAAGTTAAAGAGCTCTCCGTGCCTGGGGTCTGGTTTGTGTTAAACTTAAATCAACTGCTGGCTCAGGTTTGTTGATCAACATCTTGAACTTAGCCCTGGCTCATGTATGAAACCGTGGGGGTGTAGTACAGGCCAAGGCTGGATGGCAGTGGCTGAGGATGAGCTGGTTGGATGGCATCACCCACGCAGTGGACGTGAATCTGAGCAAACTCGGGGAGACAGTGGAGGACAGGGGAGCCCGGTATACTGCAGTCCATGGGGTTGAAGAGTCAGCCACGACTTAGTGACTGAATAGCAACAACATGTGTTGGATGGGGAAGTTCTGATATTCCATACAAAGCTTGTTTCCTGTGATTGAGAATATGTTCCTTTTCTAACTTTGGTCAGCTCGGTTTGGCTCATATTTAGGAGAAACTTGTGATTTATGAAATAAAAGAGAATACCTTGCCAAAAGAGACAAACCTGTATTTAATCACAACTTCTGCAAACTGGACTTCATGCTCAATGTGCAACAAGAGTTATAGTCTAGAATCATGGGGGAGGGGAGTGTAGAAAGCCTGATAGGAAGATAATGAGTTGATCTTATACTTACTTCATTCCTTTCTGCTTTTTTTTAAATCTATAATTCAGCCTAAAACATGCTGTTCACCGTTTTCTGGGTCAGAGAGCATATGAGCTATAGATATTGGTAGAGATGGCTGTGACTGTGAGTGTGGGGAGTGATTAGGGCAGGAAGGAGGGCCAGCCGACGAGACTGAGGCAGGAGAAAGATGGGTCCTAGGCTGAACAATTTCCCCTTTGTGAACAGAAACTCCATAATAGCAGAAACTCTATAAAAGTTGGAGATGGAGGGAAAGATGGAGGGAAAGAGGCAGGCCCTGCCCAGATAAGAGATAAAAGACCACACACGCCTCATTCTTAAAGTTAAGGAGACCTCCCTGACTATGCTTGCACAGAAAGGCTCCTTGGAAGTGAAAGAGAGAGGGGGCGTCATCTTGTAATAAGTGATGCCAACCTACCCATAGGCCTCTTTGCTGGAATCCATCTTGTCTAAGTGATGCACAAACACATAGAGGAGGACCCTGAGGTAAACCAAATACGAACTCAGAACCAGCCAAAGCAAGATGATTGGTTAAAACAAACCCAGAAAAATTGTCGCATGAAAGTGATTCAAACTGCCATGACCACGAGACTCTATCTGAGCCCACCTGTGTGTCTGTCCACATGTGCTGGATTCTTTTTCTGCCTAATAAATACTTTGCTTGTTTCACTACTTTTCGTCTTTGTGGGAATTCTTTTCTGCAAAGCCAAAGAGCCAGGCTCTCGTTGCTGACCACTGTCCTAGCGGCTAGCATTCAGCGCTCTTCCTGTCACTCCCCAACCTCAATCTCTGCTTGGGAACTGAAGTCCCACTTCTAGATGCTGTGGGCTGAGGCCACCTGAGATCAAGATGACTGCAGAAGAGAGAGGAACCACCAATACTATACTTGGAAAATAGGACAAACACATGAAAAAGGCATGAAGACACATTCCTGCAGAAGAATGTGTCATAAATACTTGATACATATCAGGGACTTAAAGCACCGGAATGAATGGGTAGAATCAAAGACGGATGCATGGCTAGAAAGCCAGGTGCTTCAAGAGAAGAGACTGTCATCATGGAAGCATTCTGTTGGAATGGAATTCATTGTCCATCTCCTTCTGGGAAGAAAACCATGGGCCATATTTCTTAGTCATTTCCCTGATTTTGAACAAATGACAGTATTATGTGACTAGATTGGGTAGTATATGATGACTAAGCCTATTTATTCCTATACATTAAAGTTATCTTTATCTAAGGTATAGGCAAAAATCTATGCATGTGATACAGGAATTAAATTATCAAATGTGGAATTGAAAGTGGCAGTTTTCTACACATCTAAGGAGAATAAGGTAAGTTTGTCGCGCAGAGGAAACCAATTCTGACCCCATCATGAAACTGGTTCTTTGACTTGCTTTTCATTGCTTTTGTTATTATTATCATACAGAATGGTGTGCCTCAGAGAATCCTGCCCCACTGCCTGACTGTTAAAGTGCCTTGTTCAGAACCCTGTCCACCGTCATCTTGTAATAGGGCCAACCTACCCATAGGCCTCTTTGCTGGAATCCATCTTGTCTAAGTGATGCACAAACACATAGAGGAGGACCCTGAGGTAAACCAAATACGAACTCAGAACCAGCCAAAGCAAGATGATTGGTTAAAACAAACCCAGAAAAATTGTCGCATGAAAGTGATTCAAACTGCCATGACCACGAGACTCTATCTGAGCCCACCTGTGTGTCTGTCCACATGTGCTGGATTCTTTTTCTGCCTAATAAATACTTTGCTTGTTTCACTACTTTTCGTCTTTGTGGGAATTCTGTCTGCAAAGCCAAAGAGCCAGGCTCTCGTTGCTGACCACTGTCCTAGCGGCTAGCATTCAGCGCTCTTCCTGTCACTCCCCAACCTCAATCTCTGCTTGGGAACTGAAGTCCCACTTCTAGATGCTGTGGGCTGAGGCCACCTGAGATCAAGATGACTGCAGAAGAGAGAGGAACCACCAATACTATACTTGGAAAATAGGACAAACACATGAAAAAGGCATGAAGACACATTCCTGCAGAAGAATGTGTCATAAATACTTGATACATATCAGGGACTTAAAGCACCGGAATGAATGGGTAGAATCAAAGACGGATGCATGGCTAGAAAGCCAGGTGCTTCAAGAGAAGAGACTGTCATCATGGAAGCATTCTGTTGGAATGGAATTCATTGTCCATCTCCTTCTGGGAAGAAAACCATGGGCCATATTTCTTAGTCATTTCCCTGATTTTGAACAAATGACAGTATTATGTGACTAGATTGGGTAGTATATGATGACTAAGCCTATTTATTCCTATACATTAAAGTTATCTTTATCTAAGGTATAGGCAAAAATCTATGCATGTGATACAGGAATTAAATTATCAAATGTGGAATTGAAAGTGGCAGTTTTCTACACATCTAAGGAGAATAAGGTAAGTTTGTCGCGCAGAGGAAACCAATTCTGACCCCATCATGAAACTGGTTCTTTGACTTGCTTTTCATTGCTTTTGTTATTATTATCATACAGAATGGTGTGCCTCAGAGAATCCTGCCCCACTGCCTGACTGTTAAAGTGCCTTGTTCAGAACCCTGTCCACCTGTGGATGGCAGGAAGGGAGAAATGAACACATTCCCTACCTGAGATTTGCCATTCTAGGAGATGTTTGCAAGATTCATAGCATTTTTGCTTTGCTTCCTCACCTCCCCCATCTCCGATCTATAAAAGAACCAAGCATCCAGACCTCGATAAGATGTTTATTTTGAGGCACTCACCTGCCATCTTCCTGGTCTTTCTGAATAAAGTCATTTTCCTTGTCTTAACACCTTGTCTCTAGGATTCAATGGCCTGTCCTCTGGTAAGTAGAGTGAGCTTGGACTTGGTAACAGGTTGGCAAAAGAGAGAATGGGACCAAGAAGATGGGAACTGAGCCCTAAAGATGGGAGAAAAAGTAAGTCTCATGACACAGTTAGCATTTAGACCAGAGATACTGCTTATAAGAGTCCACGGTGTTCGAGTCTGTGTGGGAGCTGCTACACAGTCTTTGAAGATCCAGATCAGACGTTGTTTTCTCTGGGAAACCGTCCTGACTCCATAGTCATTCCTTTCTCTGCAATCTTCAGGGCTTTGTACTGTCTTGCAATTGTTTTTCTCCCTTTCCAAGAGCAAGAGTCTAGCATATGTTAGGAGTCAATCAGTGCTTGTTCACTACAGGCCAGGAATTGTGCTAGTTTCTTTCAAATGAAGTATCTTTCGCAGTCTTTGAAACAGCCAGTGTATTCTCATCATATGTATGAAGACTTTGGGCTACATGTGGTATGTGTGGTAAGAGGGAAGGCTTCACATGAGAGGTCTCCAGACAACAGGGGACAGATGTTTCCTCCAGGGCAACTCCATTCTGTCAAGCAGTGCTATACAATAGGATTATAATGTTAGCGACATGGGAGATTTAAACATGGTTAGTAGCCACATTTAAAAATGAAACTGGTGAAATTCAACTTTTGTAATAGTGTTTTCATTTTAGAGTAGCTTTAGATTTAGAAAAAGTTGTGAATATAGATAGAGATTCCTGAATACCCTGTATTCAGTTTCTCCAGCACTAATTTTTTCATACAGAATGGTGTGCCTCAGAGAATCCTGCCCCACTGCCTGACTGTTAAAGTGCCTTGTTCAGAACCCTGTCCACCTGTGGATTGCAGGAAGGGAGAAATGAACACATTCCCTACCTGAGATTTGCCATTCTAGGAGATGTTTGCAAGATTCATAGCATTTTTGCTTTGCTTCCTCACCTCCCCCATCTCCGATCTATAAAAGAACCAAGCATCCAGACCTCGATAAGATGTTTATTTTGAGGCACTCACCTGCCATCTTCCTGGTCTTTCTGAATAAAGTCATTTTCCTTGTCTTAACACCTTGTCTCTAGGATTCAATGGCCTGTCCTCTGGTAAGTAGAGTGAGCTTGGACTTGGTAACAGGTTGGCAAAAGAGAGAATGGGACCAAGAAGATGGGAACTGAGCCCTAAAGATGGGAGAAAAAGTAAGTCTCATGACACAGTTAGCATTTAGACCAGAGATACTGCTTATAAGAGTCCACGGTGTTCGAGTCTGTGTGGGAGCTGCTACACAGTCTTTGAAGATCCAGATCAGACGTTGTTTTCTCTGGGAAACCGTCCTGACTCCATAGTCATTCCTTTCTCTGCAATCTTCAGGGCTTTGTACTGTCTTGCAATTGTTTTTCTCCCTTTCCAAGAGCAAGAGTCTAGCATATGTTAGGAGTCAATCAGTGCTTGTTCACTACAGGCCAGGAATTGTGCTAGTTTCTTTCAAATGAAGTATCTTTCGCAGTCTTTGAAACAGCCAGTGTATTCTCATCATATGTATGAAGACTTTGGGCTACATGTGGTATGTGTGGTAAGAGGGAAGGCTTCACATGAGAGGTCTCCAGACAACAGTGGACAGATGTTTCCTCCAGAGCAACTCCATTCTTTCAAGCAGTGCTATACAATAGGATTATAATGTTAGCCACATGTGAAATTTAAACATTTTTAGTAGCCACATTTAAAAAATGAAACTGGTGAAATTCAACTTTTGTAATAGTGTTTTCATTTTAGAGTAGCTTTAGATTTAGAAAAAAGTTGTGAATATAGATAGAGATTCCTGAATACCCTGTATTCAGTTTCTCCAGCACTAGCGTCTCACATAGAATGTGGTATATTTGTGACAACTAATAAATCCGTGCAGATACATCATTATTGAGGACTATCTGTGCTCTATTCAGAGTCCCTTTGTTTTTACCTATCATCCTTTTTCTGTTCCAGGGTCCTATCCAAGACACTCATCACGTCTTCTTAGCTTCTTTGGATGTGCCAGTTTCTCAGACTTTCTTTACTTTGATGATTTTAACAGTTTTGAGGATACTGTTGAGATATTTTGTAGAAAGTTCTTGAACTGTAGTTTATTTGATTTTCTCTCATTGTCTGTGTGTGTGTATATATATATATATATATATATATAAAATCTTTGTCCCATTTCTGACAGAGCTTCTAAATCCCTTGAAAGTTCCTAAGTGATAGAGTGATAGAGGTATCTTGATATTCATAACAAACTCCTTTCTACCTCACTTAAATTTGTTAATGAGGTAGCTTTGGGGAAGCACCTAAGGATGGGTGCTGTTTGCCAGGGAAACCAACTATGTGATTGGAAAGTTGGAATTTCAGTCCCATCCCTGACCTCTAAGAAGGGGAGGAGCTGGAGGTTGATCTCCAAGGCCAATGATTTACTCCTCCATGGATCATGACGGGCCTCCAGAAAGACCCAGAGGGAGTGTTCCAAAGAGTGTGAGGCTGGTGCACCCGCACACATCCACTTGTCCTAAATTCCGTGGGGACTGAACAATCTGACTGTTCAGCCCTGTCCTTTAATATATTTTATAATAATGTGATGATAATCTAGGAAGTAAAATGTTTCTCTGAGTTTTGTGAGCTCCTCTAGCAAATTAATCAAGCCCAAGAAGAGGGTACTTGGAATCTCAGATCTATAGCAGTTTTGTCAGAAGTGCCGGTAACAATGGGGACCTGTGATTGATGTCTGAAGTGGGGTGGGGAGGGCTCGGTCTGAGTAAACTGTGCCCTTCATCTGTTGGGTGTGATGCTATCTCCAGGTAGAGAGTGAATTCTGCATGACTTAGCACACATGATGTTAACCTTGCTCATTCGGTAGGCATCGCTCTTTCCTGAATACCCTGTATTCAGTTTCTCCAGCACTAGCGTCTCACATAGAATGTGGTATATTTGTGACAACTAATAAATCCGTGCAGATACATCATTATTGAGGACTATCTGTGCTCTATTCAGAGTCCCTTTGTTTTTACCTATCATCCTTTTTCTGTTCCAGGGTCCTATCCAAGACACTCATCACGTCTTCTTAGCTTCTTTGGATGTGCCAGTTTCTCAGACTTTCTTTACTTTGATGATTTTAACAGTTTTGAGGATACTGTTGAGATATTTTGTAGAAAGTTCTTGAACTGTAGTTTATTTGATTTTCTCTCATTGTCTGTGTGTGTGTGTATATATATATATATATATATATATATATATATATATATATATATATAAAATCTTTGTCCCATTTCTGACAGAGCTTCTAAATCCCTTGAAAGTTCCTAAGTGATAGAGTGATAGAGGTATCTTGATATTCATAACAAACTCCTTTCTACCTCACTTAAATTTGTTAATGAGGTAGCTTTGGGGAAGCACCTAAGGATGGGTGCTGTTTGCCAGGGAAACCAACTATGTGATTGGAAAGTTGGAATTTCAGTCCCATCCCTGACCTCTAAGAAGGGGAGGAGCTGGAGGTTGATCTCCAAGGCCAATGATTTACTCCTCCATGGATCATGACGGGCCTCCAGAAAGACCCAGAGGGAGTGTTCCAAAGAGTGTGAGGCTGGTGCACCCGCACACATCCACTTGTCCTAAATTCCGTGGGGACTGAACAATCTGACTGTTCAGCCCTGTCCTTTAATATATTTTATAATAATGTGATGATAATCTAGGAAGTAAAATGTTTCTCTGAGTTTTGTGAGCTCCTCTAGCAAATTAATCAAGCCCAAGAAGAGGGTACTTGGAATCTCAGATCTATAGCAGTTTTGTCAGAAGTGCCGGTAACAATGGGGACCTGTGATTGATGTCTGAAGTGGGGTGGGGAGGGCTCGGTCTGAGTAAACTGTGCCCTTCATCTGTTGGGTGTGATGCTATCTCCAGGTAGAGAGAGTGAATTCTGCATGACTTAGCACACATGATGTTAACCTTGCTCATTCGTACACTTGTAGTGGCTTACTCATATCTGACTCTTGACTGTTTGACGCCATGGACTGTAGTCCCCCAGGCTCTTCTGTCTATGATATTTCCCAGGCAAGAATACTGGAGTGAGGGCTTCCCTGGTGGTCCGGTGGGTAAAGAGTCTGCCTTGCAGTGCAACGGGCACTGGTTCAATCCCTGGCCTGGGAAGATTCCACGTGCCATGGAGCAGCTGGACCTGTGTGTCCAATCACAGGCCAGCGCTCTAGAGCACATGCTCCCAAAGCCAGTGCGCTGCGGTGAGAGAGGCCACTGTGATAGGAGGCCCACACAGGCCAGGGAATGGGGATGGATGAAAATGATGAAGTAAAAATTCAATGAAAAGAGGTCAAAATTAAAAAAAAAATTAAAGAATACTGGAGTGAGTTGCCATTTTCGCCTCTGGGGGGTCTTCCCAATCCAGGGATTAAACCTGCCTGTCTTGTGTCTTCATTGCAAGCAGATTGGATTCTTCACTGTTGTGCCACCTGGGCAGCCCTAACCTTGCTCATCAGTCAGGTTTCTTCACGGTGAAGTTCGTCTCCCAGCTCTCCATACTGTACTCTTTGGAAAGAAGGCTTAAGGGGTGGGAAACTGCATTCTGTTTCCTTTAGTGGAGAGTATTTATATAAACCATTTGAAATTCCATGTGAGAGACTGATTAATTCTCCTTCATTTCTCTACTTATTTAAAATAAATAAAAGTATCATTTATTTACATTAGTATAGATTCATGACTATTTAAAAAATTGGATATATATTTTGTTTAATCCCATAGGTAAAAATTATCATTTCACTGATAATCAATATGAAACATATATGAGATATTTTTCATTTTGTTTTCGTAAAAAGTCTTCAAAATCTGTCATGTAATTTATACTTATATCACATCAAATTTGGATGCTAAATTTTCAAATTTATAAAATTTGTAGTTGAAAAGTAGACTCACACACCCATATATCTAAACATACCTAAAAGTTTTCCGGTAATTAAAGCAGGTGAAATTTTTTATTGATTGGTCTGAGTAAACTGTGCCCTTCATCTGTTGGGTGTGATGCTATCTCCAGGTAGAGAGAGTGAATTCTGCATGACTTAGCACACATGATGTTAACCTTGCTCATTCGTACACTTGTAGTGGCTTACTCATATCTGACTCTTGACTGTTTGACGCCATGGACTGTAGTCCCCCAGGCTCTTCTGTCTATGATATTTCCCAGGCAAGAATACTGGAGTGAGGGCTTCCCTGGTGGTCCGGTGGGTAAAGAGTCTGCCTTGCAGTGCAACGGGCACTGGTTCAATCCCTGGCCTGGGAAGATTCCACGTGCCATGGAGCAGCTGGACCTGTGTGTCCAATCACAGGCCAGCGCTCTAGAGCACATGCTCCCAAAGCCAGTGCGCTGCGGTGAGAGAGGCCACTGTGATAGGAGGCCCACACAGGCCAGGGAATGGGGATGGATGAAAATGATGAAGTAAAAATTCAATGAAAAGAGGTCAAAATTAAAAAAAAAATTAAAGAATACTGGAGTGAGTTGCCATTTTCGCCTCTGGGGGGTCTTCCCAATCCAGGGATTAAACCTGCCTGTCTTGTGTCTTCATTGCAAGCAGATTGGATTCTTCACTGTTGTGCCACCTGGGCAGCCCTAACCTTGCTCATCAGTCAGGTTTCTTCACGGTGAAGTTCGTCTCCCAGCTCTCCATACTGTACTCTTTGGAAAGAAGGCTTAAGGGGTGGGAAACTGCATTCTGTTTCCTTTAGTGGAGAGTATTTATATAAACCATTTGAAATTCCATGTGAGAGACTGATTAATTCTCCTTCATTTCTCTACTTATTTAAAATAAATAAAAGTATCATTTATTTACATTAGTATAGATTCATGACTATTTAAAAAATTGGATATATATTTTGTTTAATCCCATAGGTAAAAATTATCATTTCACTGATAATCAATATGAAACATATATGAGATATTTTTCATTTTGTTTTCGTAAAAAGTCTTCAAAATCTGTCATGTAATTTATACTTATATCACATCAAATTTGGATGCTAAATTTTCATCAGAAATACTTGATCTAGATTTAGATTTCATAAAATTTGTAGTTGAAAAAGTAGACTCACACACCCATATATCTAAACATACCTAAAAGTTTTCCGGTAATTAAAGCAGGTGCCCCCAAATATTTTTCCTTTAATAATTGCATCTGTTTGATGAAATTCACTCATTTTTTAAAAGAAGAATTGATTTGACATAATTTCAAAACTATGTCCAAGTTAATTCAATTGGCTACCTCTTGTATGAGCTCAGTATTATCACCATCAACTTCTGCAATTTGCATAAAATGAGAAAGCATCTTTCAATTTATTACAATAAACAAAGCATTATTCAATTTTTCTTTTAGTTTTGTCAGCAATTAGCCTAATACTGTTGGTTATAGTTTAAATCTTTGCTAAACTGATTCATATTAGCAGTAATTGCAAGTAAGTATTATTGAATTTGACTATGAAAAGCTTCTATTTCACCATAAGTTCCATAATGTATTGCTAGGTCACAAAGCAATTTTACTTTCTTTAGAGCATCAAATTTAGCTCATTGATATTCAGTGCCATATCAGTGAGAAAACATAAATCACACTGTTATTTTTTGTGGCAGGAAGCGTACTGCCATTTTTTGTCTTTCTTTATTAAATGTTTGGCAAGCATATATTCTTTCATTTTGTTTCATATTCCTTTTGTTTCAAGAGAATCTTGAATTACAATTAACATTATAGTAAATCTCTGTAAGACTCCTCCACAAGTTAACAGATAAGCATTTGCAAAGGATAAAGCTCATTCAATTGCTTTGATGACTTTCATTTGTCATGCACAGAATGGTTTGCAGAACTCTATCCATGACAATTTTAATGTAGTCTGCCTCAGGAAATTGATCACAGGTACTTTCACTATGTATCATACATTAGTATGAAACAAAAAGAAGACACCCATCTCTTGTTTTAAAATTACAGTAAATCCAGGTTGTTTGATCCAATATAACTAGAACAGTGTCATAATAGGAACTGTTGTTTTCTCATATCCAGCTAAAATTCTTTGATAACTTTTTAAAAATTAAAAAAGTCTATGACATGGATTGGATTTTTTAGGCTGGAATTAACAACATTCTTTGGTTATTTTTGAAGTCTTTGGAGATAAAATTCAACCAAAATATTAATCAGGCAGTGACATATCAATAAAGAATAAAAACTTGCAATTTAAAAATTTTTAATCAATCTTTAATATTGTTAGTAAGTGTCCGGGACCGCGGGTCGGCCCGGCCACATCCTATAGCTTTGCCTGTCCAGGACCGCAGGTCGGCCCGGCCGCATCCTAAGCTTCCCAAGCATGAATGCTACAATGTAACATTTGAGATAGCGCTTGGCGGAGCTCCCAGCATGAGAATATCATCATCCTGACTGGGACAGTGAGAACCTTAACCACGCCTTATGACCTTCAGTTTGAGAACATCGCCACAGGCTTCCAAAGATGGCGCCTAGCGGGAGCAGGAGGGGCGCGGTCTTGCGCTGTCTGGGACGTGTGCTCATTGCCGTGATTGGCTGAGTGAAGTTTCCGTGCTCGTGATCAGTACATGCTCCTCATAGACTCTTACCATTATGTAATCTCGTGCATAGTTGACCTTTAACATGATTGGTCTATTGTTGGGCTCTTCCGCCTTTTGTACAGTATAAATATTGCTCACTTTCAACAATAAAACGAGACTTGATCAGACTCCTGTCTTGTCTCCATTTCTCGTGTCTCTTGTCCTCTTCATTCCCACTCCCCCCCTTTAGGGTCTGCGTTGAGGAATCCTAGGTCTTCGCTGACGAATCCTGCGGGTCGGGACAAGTGGCGCCCAACGTGGGGCCTGAAGTACGGGGGTCCCCCGTGAGGAAGCGGTGCCAGGAGCCGGCGACAACAGAGAAGAGTGAATTGCCTCTCAGCTGCTGAGGTAACCTGCCGCGCCAGGATTGAGGTAAAGATAGGCACCAAATAGGGGACAAGCATAAAAAATTTGCAAAATGGGACAAGAATTGAGTCAACATGATGTGTATGTAAAACAATTAGGAAGAGCTTTAAAGGCACGAGGAGTAAAGGTGAAAAGTCAAGATTTGTTTAAATTTTTTGATTTTGTTAAAGATGTCTGCCCCTGGTTTCCACAAGAAGGAACTATTACTTTAAGCAGGTGGAAGCGGGTAGGAGATGCACTGCGGGATTTTTATGACGCTTTTGGACCAGAGAAAGTTCCCGTGACTGCTTTCAGTTACTGGAATCTAGTTAAAGAACTTATAGATACTAGAGATAGACCTCCAGAAATAACAATTGCTATTGCTCATACAGAAGAAATCTTAAAGACTAGTTCTCAAGCAGATCTTAGGAAGTCTCCCTTAGAAGAAGAGACAGATTTAATATCTTTAGAGAGTGATGATGAGGAGCCTGCTGCCACTCCTGTTAAGAAAAAGCAGGAGGTTATAGGAGAACCCCCTGAGACAGAACTAAAGAGAAAGGTTCCAAAATATATCCCAAGTTACAAATAGAGAGTGAGAATCAGGATAAGCATGGTCCTGGCTCTTTAGAGGTTGGTTGGGATAACTTAAAAGAAGAGGTCGTAAAAGTCATGGGTTGGACCAGCTTCCGCCATTTTCATGCCCTCCCCCCTACAAAATGGCCTCCGCGCCTACAGTCATGGCGGCCATGGGTGAGAGAGAAGATATTAATCCTAGGGAGGAACTGAGAGATAAGATTGCCTTATTAGAAGAACAAATAAAGCTTGAAGAATTACATCAGTCATTAATTACTAAATTGCAAAGATTAAAAACTGGAAACGAGCGGGTTGATGACGTAGTGAAAGAAAGTCCTACCGCACGTCAGCACCAGCAGCCTGGTAAACATGTCCCTAAAGGCAAGATGGCTGCTTACCCGGAAGAGAGAGATTATGACTGTAAAGTTGCCTTTCCGGTCACGGAGACCACAGACAATCAGGGAACGATATGGAGACATCATAGGGGTTTTGATTTTGCTATCATAAAAGAATTGAAAACTGCAGTCTCCCAATATGGAGCCACTGCGCCTATACCATCGCCATATTAGAATCTGTGGCAGACACTTGGCTTACACCTGGGGACTGGAATACTTTAGTCAGAGCAGTTCTCACAGGGGTGATCATCTGTTATGGAAATCAGAGTACTTGAGGCGTGTAAGGAAACAGCACAGAAAAATTTCCAGGCAGGAAATGGGTGGACTCTCGATATGTTGACAGGTTCTGGTCACTATGATAATGGTGATGCACAAATGCAATACGATGCTGGATTATTTGCACAGATTCAGACAGCTGCCACTAAAGCTTGGAGAAAACTCCCAGCAAAAGGAGATCTAGGAGCCTCACTTACAGGGGTAAAACAGGGATCGGATGAGCCATTTGCAGACTTTGTGCACAGACTTATCACAACGGCAGGCAGGATTTTTGGAAGCGCTGATGCGGGACTGGATTATGTAAAACAGTTGGCCTATGAAAATGCCAATGCAGCCTGTCAAGCTGCAATTAGGCCTTATAGAAAAAAGACTGACTTGACGGGATATATACGTCTTTGTGCAGATATTGGACCATCATATCAACAAGGTTTGGCCATGGCAGCAGCGTTTAGTGGAAAAACAGTCAAGGACTTTCTAGCTGAGCGAGATAGAAATAAAAGGGGGTGCTTTAAATGTGGAAGGCCAGGACACTTTGCTCGAAATTGCAACAATGTAGCTCAAGATAGTGATAAAAAAGCTGACGAGAAAGCCCTGGCCTCTGTCCTAGATGCAAAGAGGAAAACACTGGATGAATCAGTGTAGATCTAAGACTGATGTTCAAGGAAATCCTCTAACACCCCAGCAGGGAAACGAGAAGAGGGCCAGCCTCAGGCCCCGAGACAAGCATATGGGGCAGTCAGCTTTGTTCCAGCTCAGAACAACAACAACCCCTTTCAGGACTTAATAGAGCAATCCCAGGCAGCACAGGATTGGACCTCTGTGCCGCCACCCACACAATATTGACTCCAGAAATGGGGCCTCAAGCCTTGCCTACAGGGGTCTATGGTCCCCTGCCTCCTAAAACTTTTGGGTTACTCCTAGGGCATAAAAATGTCACCATAAAGGGTCTCCAAGTCTTCCCAGGAGTTATTGATAACGATTATACAGGGGAGATTAAAATTATGGCCCAGGCTAATGAGAGTATTACAACTATTGATCAAGGAAAGAAAATAGCTCAATTGATATTAATACCTTTGATTGCAACCGATCATATAACACAGTCGAGGAAAAGAGAAGCCAAGAATTTTAAATCCTCAGATGCATATTGGGTGCAACAGATCACCAATAATAAGCCTTCGTTGACTCTCTGGTTAGATGGGAAATTATTCAATGGGCTAATAGATACAGGAGCTGATGTAACCATTATCAGAAAGGAAGATTGACCATCTAATTGGCCTACTTCAGAAACCATGACAAATTTAAGAGGCATTGGGCAGAGTACCAACCCCAGGCAAAGTTCCAAATATCTCACTTGGAAAGATAAAGAAAATAATTCTGGATTGATCAAACCGTTTGTTATTGCTCGCCTGCCTGTAAATTTATGGGGTCGAGATTTGCTGTCACAAATGAAAATAATTATGTGTAGCCCAAATGACGTAGTTACAGTACAGATGCTAGCCCAAGGATATACCCCTGGAAAAGGTCTAGGAAGAAGGGAGGATGGGATAGTAGAACCTGTCCAGGCTGTATGCAAAATAGATCGTAGAGGTTTGGGAAGTTTTAATGGCGACCATTGACTTGCCTGTACCCCAGAGATGCGCAGATCCTATAACTTGGAAGTCCTCGTCGCCTGTCTGGGTTGCTCAATGGCCGCTAACCACTGAAAAATTACAAGCCGCCCAGCAATTAGTACAGGAACAGCTGGAGGCTGGACATATAGTAGAGAGCATTTCCCCTTGAAATACTCCTATCTTTGTTGTAAAAAAATCTGGTAAATGGAGGCTCTTACAAGATCTGAGAGCCATTAATGCCACCATGGTAGTAATGGGTGCCTTACAACCAGGATTGCCCTCTCCAGTGGCTGTCCCTAGAGGCTACTTTAAAATTATTCTAGATCTTAAAGATTGTTTCTTTACTATGCCATTACATCCTAATGATCAGGAACGGTTTGCATTTAGTTTGCCTTCCGTAAATTTCCGAGAGCCCATGAGACGCTATCAATGGAAAGTGTTGCCTCAAGGCATGGCCAATAGTCCAACGTTGTGTCAAAAGTTTGTAGCAACAGCGATACGGCCTATACGAAAAGCCTGGAAGCAGATGTATATAATCCATTATATGGATGATATCCTAATAGCGGACGATAGGAGCAGAAGTTTTACAATGTTTCCATCAGCTTAAAAATAGTTTGAATGCTGCTGGACTACAAATAGCACCAGAAAAGTACAATTAAAAGACCCTTATACTTATTTAGGTTTTGAACTCCAGGGGCCAAAGGTTATTAATCAAAAGCAACCATTCGTAAAGACCAATTGCAAACGCTCAATGATTTCCAAAAACTCTTAGGAGATATAAATTGGTTTCGTCCGTATTTAAAAATACCTACTGGTAACTTACAGCCTTTATTTGATATATTAAAAGGAGATCCAAATCCAAAATCCCCTCGATCCTTGACTCCAGAAGCTCTGGATGCCCTTACTGAAGTAGAAACAGCAATTGCTAATCAATTTGTGACATATATAGATTATAACAAATCTTTAACCTTTATAACCTTTAATACGAAGTTAACCCCTACAGGCCTTTTCTGGCAGGATAATCCTATCATGTGGGTTCATCTCCACTCTTCCCCCAAAAGAATCTTAGTACCGTATTATGATGCTCTTGCTGATCTAATTATCCTGGGAAGAGAACAGAGTAGGAAGTATTTTGGGTTTGAACCATCAACGATAATTCAACCTTACACCGAGATCAAATTACTTGGCTCTTACAGAACAGTGACTCTTGGCTTCTCGCATTAGCTTCTTTTGCAGGAATCTGGATAATCATTATCCACCCAATAAGTTTATTCAATTTAGTAGATTGCATGCCTTTGTTTTTCCACGTGTTGTCAGCAAAGAACCATTGAACGACGCCTTAGTAGTATTCACTGATGGATCTTCTTCAGGAATTGCTGCTTATACTTTTAAAGATACAATAATAAAGTTTAAAACTAAATATAGTTCAGCACAATTAGTTGAATTACAGGCTATAATTGCTGTTCTGTGTGCCTTCCCAAAACAACCTATCAATATATATACTGATAGTGCTTATGTAGCTCATTCGGTGCCTCTTTAGAGACGGTTGCCCAGATTAAATCAATATCGGAAACTGCCATGTTATTTTACAATGTCAACAAATCATTCGACGAAGGACACATCCTTTCTTTTTGGGTCATGTCAGAGCTCATTCTGGTCTTCCAGGACCATTGGCCAAGGGTAATGCCATAGCTGACATGGCTACCAAACTGGTCACGACTGTGATGGTGGATAATTTACAACGAGCACAAAGTACTCATGCCTTGCATCATTGTAATGCTCAGACTTTAAGACTTTTGCATAAAATCACCAAGGAACAAGCTCGCCAAATTGTTAGGAGTTGTACTACCTGTATTCAGCATTTACCTGTACCTCACCTTGGTGTAAACCCAAGAGGTCTTCTACCTAATGTGTTATGGCAGATGGATGTTACCCATTATAATGACTTTGGTACTATGAAATATGTTCATGTCTGTATTGATACTTTCAGTGGCTTTCTTATGGGCTCACTTCAATCCGGAGAAGCTGTTAAACATGTTAAGGCACACCTTTTACACTGTTTTGCCCTAGCAGGCATACCCTCACAAATCAAAACAGATAATGGCCCCGGATATACTTCCAAGGCTTTTCAAGATTTCTGTAATACTTTACGCATTCAGCATACCACAGGTATCCCCTATAACCCTCAAGGCCAAGGCATGGTAGAACGTGCTCATCTATCCATTAAGGTTACCATTGAAAAAATAAAAAAGGGAGATTGGTACCCTACCAAGGGTACCCCCAGAAACATACTAAATCATGCCCTTTTTATTTTAAATTTTTTAAATTTGGACGCTCAAGGAAAATCTGCAGCTGATCGATTCTGGCATTCAACAACAAATACAAATTTTGCCATGGTCAGATGGAAAGATCCTCTTGACAATTCCTGGCATGGTCCAGATCCAGTGTTAATCTGGGGACGAGGATCAGTTTGCGTGTTTGCGCGTGAATATGATGCCGCACGATGGCTACCTGAACGTCTTGTGAGACAAATGGATAATTAATAAACCAGGGAAAAAGTGTCTCCTGAGAAGCTCTCTCTTCTCTTTTCTACAGAATGCTCGTCGTCAAGATGTTGGCCTTATTCCTGATGCTATATAGACGACTGACAGAAACAGAAGCAGGTTTTGGCGACCCGTCGGATGTTCGCAAGATATTGCAAGAACGGTATGGACGACCCTGTCAATGCTTAGGGGGATATAGCCTTCCTAAGTTAGGTCAATATATCACCACGATAAATTGCGGAGGTCATAAAGCATACCTCCTAGCCGATAACCGATGGGTATGTAGTCCCAGTCCTAAAGTAGATGCAACTCACCCGAGCCTCTTATGTAGCTACTGCAAACAGGTGCATATCGCAGTACATAGCTCCTGCTATATTCAATACAAACTGTGCCGATTTGGCAGTGAAACTGTTTTCAGTGCTACCTTAGCGCGCGGCCCTACTAAAGAGATAAAGGGCCGGGGAGGAATGGTTATAGCAGGATGTCCTGGCAAGAGAGAGATCAAATATGCTGGCGAATGAAAGCTCCCATACATGTGTCAGATGGAGGAGGACCACAGGATTTGTATCGAGAAGAGACAATAAAGGGTCAGATAAAAAGGCTCCGACAAGAACTCCGCCTGAACTAAAATATCACCCTATAGCACTACCAAAGGTGAGAGGAAAATTGCAACTTGATCCACAGACTTTAGATATTTTAAATGCTACCTATAGGTTGCTGAACGATACCCAACCAGACTTAGCTAAGGACTGCTGGCTCTGCTTGCATCAGGAGTCCTCGTCCTGTTGCTATGCCCTATTTCAGCCACACCAACATAAGCCTCTATACTAATCGCTTGACATGTATACCTACTCTTCCCATTACTGTATCCTTGATACTGAATGCTGATAATTGCACATCTGTTTTAAATCAGGAAAGAATAATGGTTATGATATAGACGTAGGGATCATAGGAAATGAATGTGCCACGGTAATAAGCATCACTGACGCCTTGTGTGCAACCAATGGTGCAGTCTTTGTGTGCGGGAATAGTCTTGCATATACGTATTTGCATCGAAATTGGACGGGACAATGTTTATTGACCTATCTCCTTCCAGATGTAGATATAATCACAGGAGGTCAGGAAGTTCCTATCCCTAGTATTGATCACTTTCTCTATAGACCAAAGCGCGCAGTATTGTTTGCCCCTTTGTTAGCAGTTTTGGGTATTACAACTGCAGTAGCCACAGGGTCAGCAGGTATGGGCATCTCTCTTACTCGATATGCCAAGCTGTCCCAACAACTAATTTCCGATGTGCAAGCTATATCAGAAACTATACAAGATATCCAAGACCAGGTTGACTCCTTAGCGGAGGTGGTATTGCAGAATAGAAGAGGTCTAGACTTAGTAACTGCAGAGCAGGGAGGTATCTGTTTGGCTCTACAGGAGAAATGCTGTTTCTATGTCAATAAGTCTGGCATAGTCAGAGACAAGGTGAAACAACTACAAGAAGAACTTGAGCAACGAAGACGTGACCTCGCTGCCAACCCCTTCCTGACGGGATGGAATGGACTGTTGCCTTACCTTATGCCCTTACTTGGACCTTTGATCACCCTACTTCTTCTATTTGCTTTTGGACCCATGCTGTTTAATAAGCTTATAGCATTCATTAAGCAACACATTGAGGCTATTTTGGCAAAGCCAATTCAGGTCCATTATCATCGCCTTGAGATGGCAGAACAAGGTGAAGCATCTCTTTCTACTAGTGGAGAGCAATCACCTCCCCTGTGAGCTGAACTGGTCAGCCAGAGACGGGTAAGAGGACATCATTGCAGAGCAAACCTAAGACAGGAGGGCTGCCATGGCTGCTGCCTTATCCCATGACGGGTAATGCCTGCTAATGTTGTGTCCCGACCTAAGACAGGCGCAGTTCCCGAGGGGTTTCTCTTGGCTTTGAATAAAAAGGGGGGACCTGTCCGGGACCGCGGGTCGGCCCGGCCACATCCTATAGCTTTGCCTGTCCAGGACCGCAGGTCGGCCCGGCCGCATCCTAAGCTTCCCAAGCATGAATGCTACAATGTAACATTTGAGATAGCGCTTGGCAGAGCTCCCAGCATGAGAATATCATCATCCTGACTGGGACAGTGAGAACCTTAACCACGCCTTACGACCTTCAGTTTGAGAACATCGCCACAGGCTTCCAAAGATGGCGCCTAGCGGGAGCAGGAGGGGCGCGGTCTTGCGCTGTCTGGGACGTGTGCTCATTGCCGTGATTGGCTGAGTGAAGTTTCCGTGCTCGTGATCAGTACATGCTCCTCATAGACTCTTACCATTATGTAATCTCGTGCATAGTTGACCTTTAACATGATTGGTCTATTGTTGGGCTCTTCCGCCTTTTGTACAGTATAAATATTGCTCACTTTCAACAATAAAACGAGACTTGATCAGACTCCTGTCTTGTCTCCATTTCTCGTGTCTCTTGTCCTCTTCATTCCCACTCCCCCCCTTTAGGGTCTGCGTTGAGGAATCCTAGGTCTTCGCTGACGAATCCTGCGGGTCGGGACAAGTAAGATCTTGGATTCTGTGTGAAGTCATTTGGTGGCTTACCTGAAAACCTTTTACATTTTGTAAAACATCTTTTAAAACTGTTCCTCATAGATTTTTAAAGTTTATTGAAGTATAGTTAGTTGATTTATAATATTATGTAAATTTCTGCTGTATAGCAGAGTGATTCAGTTATGCATATATATATATATATATGCATTCTTTTTCATTTTATTCATTATGATTTATCACAGGATGTTGAATGTAGTTCCTTGTGCTATACGGTAGGACCTTGTTGTTTATCCATTCTGTATGTAATAGTTTGTATCTGCTAATACCAAATTTTTTTCTCATGATTTTCTTATAAAATTTTAATAGTAAATAATCTATTTTACTATATCTTCATTTACAAATGGTGTTCTATTTTGTATATCCAAACTGATATATATCTAGTCAGGTTTACAAATTCAGATGCCATTGAAAAATCACTTAAAACATTATTGGACATTAAATATGATATAAGTAATCCCATTGTATACTTTTTGACAGTTTTAAATTTTTATCTAATTCACAATGTATTTACTGAAAACAGCTCTTAACTTTGTCTGCTTAATTGTATACAATTTTATAAGATAGCAAAGAAGCACGTTTTTCATTTTGCTCTGCTATAGCAAATTGTAGCTGTCATTCTTTGTGAAAATTCTGACATATTCTTCCAGTTTTCCTTTTTCCTTCCTACTGTCATGGTCATAATACTAGCTCCTAACTTACACTTGATTTTGTGAGTAGTATGTCTTCATCTTAAATTTTTCCATACTTTACCTTTGTACTAGAAATTTGGTTGAATCCTATTATGTTTAAGAAAAGAGTATTTTAATTATCAAGTAGGCTTCCATCACTGTAACTTCTGCTGTCTATATAAACTATTCATATAACCATACTATAATGTTACATCAGTGCATAGAAAAATATCATTCAAATTGAAAGAAACCATTGAAACCTAAGAGATTGTTCATGACATTGACGCTGGTCATTTATATGTATGCTCAAAATGATGCATGATCCAGAAGCATGCAATATCATACAATAATTATTTCTTACAAAATACAATGGTTAAAGTAAAATGTAATCTGCTACAACAATAGTGTTTAATAGAAACAACTTACACTACTTTAATTTTTAATTTAAATTAATTAAACATTAACTAAAAATAAAAATTCAGTTCTTTAGTCACACTGACCATCATGTAAGTGTTCAGGTGCCACATTCGGGTGGCTGGTGACTACCACATTGACAGAGCAGCTCTGAAAGCTACAGTCTAAATGATCTGACTTGTACTCCAAGGTCAAGGTCTAAAGAGGAGCCCTTAATCCCTTAACTAGAACTAAAAAAATGACTGAGGGTAATTTATAGAAGCTTTCTGCCTCAATAAGTTTTATGTAGTTTTGTTACAAAGGAAAAAGTAAGAGAAAAACAGAAAAAGACAATGAGTTGAAAAGTATGTATCCATGCAGCAATGAATGGTACGTAATAGCTGAAAGCTCATGGGAAGTAAATTTCCCTGTCTTCTATGCCAGAACTCAGCCAAAGGTGGGAGATGTCTGATAGCAGACACACATCTTTGAGTTTTAGGTTGTAAAAGAAAAATGTGACTTGCCCTGTGAATGGAACATGATGAAAGGTAAAAAGACTGGCACCTTTTTTTCACAAGGACCTTGCAGAGAAGAGTGCCAGGCTGTCAAGGTGTGCCCAGCCTCAGCTGGGCCCAGGGTTTCTCCCTGGGCATGTTCAACTAGAGGTGGAGTACCAGATCTAGGGCATCCCAGCATCAGTGGAAAAATTGGTTTGGATGAGCCGGAAAGTTTGCTTTTTAGATTTTGTGACTCAAAATCAGAAAGGCAGAAATGGCTTTTTTTTTCCCTTTTAAAGAAGGAAGCCACCAGGTGTTACAACTTATCTGTATTCTTTTTTCAGTCTGTGAAGTGGGTGGTACTTTCGTATTTCGCCCCAAATCCTAACCAGCAGAACTGTTCTGGCAATATAGATAAGCTCTATCCTTTGACAGTTCCTCTCTTGACTAATACATGACTCACTTGGCCTCTATTTATGGACTTATTTTCTTCTTACTCCGAGAGAAGATTGAAGTAGCTCACAGTAAAAACAATATGCTTAGGCACTTTGGAAAACAGGGCCTACCAAAGAATTGTATCAGGTTTACAATAGTCCTTAAGTTCAAAGAGAGAAGAATCCAACTTCCCTATGTCTTTTTAAATAAGATTGATTGGTGACTTGAGTCCAAGGTGGTTAGGTTTAAATCAGCAGTCTCTTGATAACATGAATGAGATGATCTTACTTTTAAAACATAGTTGCAGATTAAATTATCTGAACACTGAAAGAACTCACCCATCCTTGAAGCTCTGTTTCTAAATATAAATGAATACCCAGAGTCAAAACAGAGGAATGCAACATGACAAATTTCAAATTAATTTTTCCCAAATGCACAGTGTTTTCACATATTTAATGGATTTAATGCACAGCCGCTCTAAGCAAGGGTCTGCTTTGTTAGAAAACCACATCAAATCTGACCCAATATAATTAAACTTGTTTACTGCTTCCATGTGAGTAATGTTAGATGTGTTTAATTCATTGAGTTACTCTAAGGGTCTTGAGCTAGATTTTAAAAGTAACATTTCAAAGTGGTGGTTTACATTTAGAATTCCCTCCCCTTTTATCCTTCCATGATCAATAAAATGCGGACATTGGGCTAGAAAACCGCTGATGCAGTGCTCCTTGTAATGAATCATTTTCAATATTTCTTCTATCCTTGTCTCTTTCATGAAAGGATCTACCTTATCTCCTACCCTAGGGAAGGCTTGCTGTGATTCCCCACCACATGTCTCCCTTCAGCCTTTAACTATAATCTGCAGTGGTCCCCCTGCCTATTCTTCGTAGTGACCACTACAGACATGGGTTTACACACAGAGAGAGACACACAACCACCCCTGCAGAATGAGGCAGGGATAGAAACTGCAGATACTCAGAGATAAAAGACAAGGCACAGCCCCAGAGTGGTTGAGTCCTCAGAGGGAGAGATGAACAGCAGAACCAACGAGTGGTTAAAACTGACAATAATCAGCTGGATTACCGTCTGCCTTTTCCCCAGATTGTTACAGTGGGCAGTTGCTACAGAGAGCACCGAAAAGTCTGTCTAGGACTTCTCTTCTACCCAGCTTTTTGACCCACTTGATTCTTCCTCAACATCCTCATCCTTTCGCTCTTTACCCTCAGAAAACTGCTACTAACTATTCAGTCAAGACCTCCTGCCATTAAAGAATTCCTGCCTTTGCTTTGTATTTCTGAAAACCTTGAGTGTCCTTTACTGTCCCAGTGTTCTACTTCAATGTTTCATTCTTAAGTCAAAGAGGCAGGTTGAGTTAAGAATAAAATGGGTGAGGGGTGGGGTAGGGGGGATATACATATGATTAATCTGGGATCATACATATCTGTAAACCACAAAACTCTGTAAAAGTAAAAAGTAAACAAAAAGAATAAAATGTGTGGCTCGTTTATTCAGATTTCTCCCTCTTCTTTTCTGCTTGCTTTGGTGGCACGTGACCCTTTGCTAATTCCAAATCCTTAGTGGTTTCTCTTTTGAATTCTCATGCATATGGATCAATTTTTAGGCTATCATGAAGGTTGGAAAGTTCAAGGGCGGGTGCCAAGAGTTCAGTGAAATATGTTTTCCGAGTGTAGGCTTTGAGTTTGAAAATGGTCAAATCAGAATGAATTAATTGGGCATAGAAACAATAAAATGCGGACATTGGGCTAGAAAACCGCTGCAGTGCTCCTTGTAATGAATCATTTTCAATATTTCTTCTATCCTTGTCTCTTTCATGAAAGGATCTACCTTATCTCCTACCCTAGGGAAGGCTTGCTGTGATTCCCCACCACATGTCTCCCTTCAGCCTTTAACTATAATCTGCAGTGGTCCCCCTGCCTATTCTTCGTAGTGACCACTACAGACATGGGTTTACTTACAGAGAGAGACACACAACCACCCCTGCAGAATGAGGCAGGGATAGAAACTGCAGATACTCAGAGATAAAAGACAAGGCACAGCCCCAGAGTGGTTGAGTCCTCAGAGGGAGAGATGAACAGCAGAACCAACGAGTGGTTAAAACTGACAATAATCAGCTGGATTACCGTCTGCCTTTTCCCCAGATTGTTACAGTGGGCAGTTGCTACAGAGAGCACCGAAAAGTCTGTCTAGGACTTCTCTTCTACCCAGCTTTTGACCCACTTGATTCTTCCTCAACATCCTCATCCTTTCGCTCTTTACCCTCAGAAAACTGCTACTAACTATTCAGTCAAGACCTCCTGCCATTAAAGAATTCCTGCCTTTGCTTTGTATTTCTGAAAACCTTGAGTGTCCTTTACTGTCCCAGTGTTCTACTTCAATGTTTCATTCTTAAGTCAAAGAGGCAGGTTGAGTTAAGAATAAAATGGGTGAGGGGTGGGGTAGGGGGGATATACATATGATTAATCTGGGATCATACATATCTGTAAACCACAAAACTCTGTAAAAGTAAAAAGTAAACAAAAAGAATAAAATGTGTGGCTCGTTTATTCAGATTTCTCCCTCTTCTTTTCTGCTTGCTTTGGTGGCACGTGACCCTTTGCTAATTCCAAATCCTTAGTGGTTTCTCTTTTGAATTCTCATGCATATGGATCAATTTTTAGGCTATCATGAAGGTTGGAAAGTTCAAGGGCGGGTGCCAAGAGTTCAGTGAAATATGTTTTCCGAGTGTAGGCTTTGAGTTTGAAAATGGTCAAATCAGAATGAATTAATTGGGTAGAGAAAGAAGCCATGTGCAGATCAAGTGAGAAATAATCAATAGAGAAAACAGATCTTAAATTGGGGTATATTGGAGTAAGTTTCTAGGGCAGTGTTCTTGTATCCTTGGGTGTTAGGGAGGCAGAGGAGGAGATATTTAGGTAAACTCTTTTTGAACACTCATTTAGTTTTTATTCAGAAATATACACTGAGTTATTTTTAATTTTTTTAGGATTTTATGTTTATTTTAATTAATTTATTTTATTTTATTTTTTTATTTTATTATCTTATTGTATTTTATTTACTTTTTAAAAATTTTATTTTTGGTTGTGCTGAGGTCTTTGTTGCTGTGTGGGCTTTTCTCTAGTGTGGCAAGCAGGGACAACTCTCTAGTTGCAGGGAGCAGGCTTCCATTGTGGTGGCTTCTCTTGTGGAGCACGGGCTTTTAGGGCACAGGCTCACTAGTAGTAGTGAAGGGGCTTAGTTGCTCTGCAGCGTGTGGGTTCTTCCTGGACCAGGAATTGAACCCGTGTCTCCTGCATTGACAGGCAGATTCTTTATCCCCAAGCCACCAGAGAAGCCTGCAGTGAGTTTTTATCTGTGTCAGTACCATACTGAACAAAACCATAGTGTGTAAGAGAGATACAGCCCTGTTCTGTGAAGCTTACTTTTTGATAAGATGGCAGACATTAAATGGCTGCAAATAAAGTATGTGATTTCAGAGTTATTCTGCACACAGAAAGTGAGTCTGACCATTGGGAAGACAATATACATGCAAAGAAAGTGACATTTCTCCAAAGTACCTGAAAATTTGTCTGTCAGTCTCAAAGTTATCATTCAGATGCCAAAAAGAAGCATTTAGTTGATATACAAATTATATATTTGTATATATATGTGTGTGTATGTGTATATATGTATGTATACATATGTATATATATAACTCATAATTATTGTACTAACATTGTTTATTATTTCTTGGAAGATACAGTATTATTTAGGGTGAATCCTTGAAATCAAATGGCCCTGGCATGAGCCTAAGTCTGCCTAGCAATGTTGCCCTAGGCATGTTATTTAACCTTTCTGAATCCACTCACTAGTTTGAAATTGATGACAATTGACCTTACCGTACTGTTATAAATATTTAAATCATTTATGAAAAGTGCCTAGTAGAATAGTGGTGGTAATATAATACATAAATATTTGACAAGACAATCACAGTGCTTAGTCATATAACCAAATTTTTCATTTAGCAAAAACATTCAAAAGTGACCCTCTATAAAATTTTGGGCCTGAAGTGGATTTGCAGGGGAAAAAAAACATGAAACCATGGATCTTTGTTTCAGAAAATAGTTGTACTGATACTTGCACCAAAGAATTTTTAGCAAAACCAAGTCCACAGAATTTTAAGTGGCTGTTGTTGTTGTTGCCAAAGCTGAGCCACATGCTTTTTCAGACCCAAGAAGTCTAAACTTGGTTGGAGGGGCTATAAGACAAATGTTCTTAAAATAATAATTTTTGATGTTTCTTTTATGTAGCCTGCATGCTTTTCCTTCCAGTTTACTCCCCCACACCTCTGGGAATGGGGCCATGAGAGCATATCAGTAAAGTAGTGCTGCGTAACAAACCACCCCAAACTCTGTGACTGATTATAATTATTATTTCTTTCCACTCATGTGTCTGCTGACCAACTAGGGATCTTTTTTTTTTTTTTTTTTAAATTTTTTTTTTTAAACCTTTATTTTGCTTTTAGCTTTTACAGAGTTTTGTTGTTTACAGATATGAATGTTCCCAGATTAGTCACATGTATATCCCCCCCTTCCCACCCCTCCCAACCATCACACAGCACCCCTGAAGGATCCCCTTTTCTCACAGAGCAATGACTAGAGCTATTTTCTTCACTTATGATAGTACAGGCCTTCATGCTACTTCCTTTACGTCTCCCACCCACTGTTCCTTCCCCACAATGTCCATATGTCCACTGTCCATGTCTGTCTTTCCGTCGCTTCACTGCATGTGCTATCATCACCATCCTACTAGATTCCATATATATGTGTTAATATACTGTATTTGTCCTTCTCTTTCTGACTGACTTCACTTTTGATGATACGTTCTAGATCCAGCCACCTCATTAGGGCTGATTCTTCTGCATTTTTCTTTACAGCTGTGTAGTATTCCATTGTATATATGTACCAGAGCTTTTGGATCCATTCGTTCATCGATGGGCATCTAGGTTCCTTCCATGTTCTAGCTATTGTATAGAGAGCTGCAATGAACATTGGGGTACAGGTGCTTCTTTCAGATTTGATTTCATCAGGGTATAAGCCTAAGAGTGGGATTACTGGGTCATATGGTGCTTCTATTTTTAGTTCTTTAAGAAATCTCCAGACTGTCTTCCATAGAGGCTGTATCAATTTACACTCCCACCAGCAATGCAGGAGTGTTCCCTTTTCTCCGCAGCCTCTCCAGCATTTATTGTCTGTCGATTTGTGGATGACGGCCATTCTGACGGGTGTCAGGTGATATCTCATTGTAGTTTTGATTTGCATTTCTCCAATTATTAGTGAAGTTGAGCATTGTTTCATGTGCTTTTGGGCCATCTGTATGTCATCATTGGAGAGGTGTCTGTTTAGGTCCTTTTCCCATTTTTTGATTGGGTTGTTCGTTTTTCCAGTGCTGAGTTGTCTGAGTTGCTTGTAGATTTTGGAGATTAATTCTTTGTCTGTTGTTTCATTTGCTATGATTTTCTCCCACTCTGTGGGGTGTCTGTTAAGCTTTTTTGTAATTTCTTTAGCTGTACAAAAGCTTTTAAGTTTCATTAGGTCCCACATGTTCATTTGTCTTTTGAGTTCCACTATTCTAGTAGGTGGGTCAGAGAAGATCTTGCTTTGATTTATGTGCTTGAGCATTTTGCCTATATTCTCCTCTAAGAGTTTGATGGTTTCTGGCCTTACATTTAAGTCTTTAATCCATTTTGAGTTGATTTTTGTGCATGGTGTCAGGGTATGTTCCAACTTCATTTTTTTGCATGTATCTGTCCAATTTTCCCAGCACCATTTGTTGAAGAGGCTGTCTTTGTCCCATTTTATAGTTTTGCCTCCTTTGTCAAAAATAAGGTACCCATAGGTGCGTGGGTTGATCTCTGGGTTCTCAATCTTGTTCCATTGGTCGATATTTCTGTTTTTGTGCCAGTACCATATTGTCTTGAGGACTGTTGCTTTGTAGTAGAGTCTGAAGTTAGGGAGGCTGATCCCTCCAACTCCGTTTTTCTTTCTCAGGATTGCTTTGGCTATTCGAGGTCTTTTGTGTTTCCATATGAACTGTGTTATTCTTTGGTCTAGTTCTTGATCGAGGCTGAGCTCAGCTGGGCAACTCTGCTTCAGGATGAGGATCCAGTTGGCCGCGAGTTTTTGATATGGGTTGTGTTCATTTTTATATTCATGTTTTGGGCACAGGATGCAGAGACATCAGCTACTCAGTGAGGGACCTTTTTCATGTTACTTGGCAGAGACCTGAGAGTGTATGGAGAAATACATAATGCTGTGAAAGCCTAGACTCAGCACTGGCATGCTGTGACTTCTGCCCATGAGCCACTGGCCCAAACTAATCACATAACCAGATCCAGAGTCAAGAGGCAAGGAAATATACTCTACTTCTAGGACTGAGAGACTGTACTCTCACCCAGCAAAGGTAAGGGGTTCTGTCTTAAAGTACAATGGGAGTTATGTGCAACACAGCTACATTCACATCAAAATTTTGAAGAATTCTCACTGTATAGATCTATAGGGGAAAAAAGTAGAAAATAATAAGGAAGTATTACTGAATCATAAATTTTTCCATGAGAAGTTCTAATATACCTTTCAGAATTTTGAAAGATTCCTTTGCTCAGTTGTTAAGCACAACTGGATAGTATTTTGAACATTTCAGAACGAACTGTTTCAGTGGAGCTGAAATGTACTAATTTTGAATACTTAGCCATCTGGAGCATTAGATGTTTAATTACAGCTGAAAACTCATGAATGAACAGTATGAGGCAGTTTTTCTTTCCAGTGAATCCCAATTGTCTTTGTCTTTATTCTCAGGGGTAAAGAAAAAAGAAACAGAAGGAAGATATCAGTGGTCATATTGTGCTATTTCTTGGGCTTTGTTCTTTTCTTCTCTTTTTGTGTAAGCACGTCTTAAAAACATTGTCAAACCTTACCAAGATCCCTGTCTCATTTCATAAAGCATCAACTATAAATGCAGGTCTATCTGGTATGTAAAATAACAATAGTCATAGGAAAGTATTTTATTTTACTATGTCAACGGCATTTAAGGTCAGTACCCTCAAAGCTTAAGAATTTTATATTTGTTTTGAAGCATATTCTTCCATGTTCCATCTATTTAACACTCTTAATAACTAGCCGCAATTATAAATATAAAAGAAATTGTGCTATTTTCAATATGAGAAGCAAAATGGTCTATAACAATTGAGCTAAAAATAAAGATGTTTAAAGGATTAATCAGATGTAATATTACACTTAAAATTTTGTAGCATTTATAACATTACAGATTGAGGAATCTCGTTTCTTCATTCTCTCTAGAACATACTAAAAGTCAGTAAAAACCAACTCGGGAAACACTATTTAATGCCCCTAAGGTGTGTGTAGTCCTGGGCAGGTAGTGTACCTACCTGTAGATATAGTTTCAGACCCTTCATCCATTGAAGAGCTTGCAGTCTGGTCAAGAAGCAGAGAGACTGGTAAGAAATAGCTGCAAATCGGACCTTATTTGTACGCTACCTTATTCACTTTTTTTTTTTTTAAGATTTATTTATTTATTTATTTTGGGGTGGGGGTCGGGTTGGGGAGGGAGGGGAGTGGGCGGGCCACTTCTATTGGTCTTTCATTTCTCTATTTTCATCTGTCTTTGTTCTTTGGCTCCTGTGGGCCTCTGTTGTCGCAGAGCGCCAGCTCTGGGCGCATGTGCTCCAGAGCTCTGGCTCAGCAATTGGACACATTGGTCCAGCCGCTCCGTGGCACGTGGGATCTTCCCAGGCCAGGGATGGAACCGGCGCCCCTTGCACTGCAAGGCGGTGTCTTTATCCACTGGACCACCAGGGGAAGCCCCTACCTTATTCACTTTTAATCTCCACCCTATTTTTATTAGCTCTATCCTTACCTTCTGTCATTATTGTGGGGCTCTGAATTGAAAGAGGACTGTTTTAAGCATAAAGAAGCTTAAGCACATGTTTGCAGCTAAGATGGCGCCTACAGGAAGAGGCAGGGCGTGATCTAAATTGTTAATTGATGGTCAAAATTTCTGATTGATTCCCCTGGCTTCCGCGCTCGTGAATGATTGCTTGGTCTTTAGCTTGATTGGTGTAATCTATAGGAAGTCCCGTGCAAAACCCCCTTCACTTGCCTATAAAAGCTGTGAATCTTCATTAATAAAGTGGAACTACTTCGATGGAACCCCTGTCGCGTCTGATTGTCCCCTGCCTCAGCCAAGGGGGCTGCGGGGTGGACAGTTCAAGATTTGCCTCTCTCCGAGATCTCCCGGTTCTGCCGGGAGTAATCCCTGCTGCCTTCCCATTCTGCGGAAGGTCCCCGCAATTATCCCTTAGCACACTTTGCTTATACTCTTCAGAACATCTATTCTAGCTTGTGATTCAATATCTGTAGGCGTGCTTATCGCCTGCCAGCCCCGTTAGATCGGAAGCGCTGACGGCAGGTGCCTGGCCCTGTTGATCCTCTGACATTCCACCCCATGCTTAGTGAAAGGGTGAGCATCTATAATTACTGTGGAGGGGATGACTCAGTGAGTGATTGCCATCAAATACATGAATAATTATCACTACTTGAGTAAAATGAGAGGAGTTTAGTTTGATTTGCTGGTTAGTTGGAAGACAGATAATTTCATTTTGTGGTTTAGGAGGTAGTATGTTAGATGGAAGAAAAAGGACATTCAGGGAGTAGATGTGAAAACTCCTTCTCTGCTACTGTTTGAGATACGAGTTCACACTTCATGGAGCAGAGTGTGAGACTGTGGCCAACCTTGTCTCAGGCTTCTGATGCCCAAAGATCAGCCTTTGGGGTCACATGTGTCATAAGAGCACCTCATTACTGACCATGCAATCATAATAGCATCTACTATCTACTAAGCACGTGCAATGTGCAGCAATCTGTGGTTAAATGTTTCTTGAATGTAATCTCTGAATAGCAGCCCCAAGGGGTAGATAATATTACCAAACAGGAGGTGACTAAGGATCAGGAGAGGTGAAAGGATAACAAAGCATCTTTGCTGGAAGTGGAATTCAGCCCTCCAAGAGTGCATGCTCTTAGCCACTGTCTCTCAAGGAAGAGAAGGGAAATCAGCCCATGGTCTAGTTCTTCTGATCAATTTCATTTGGTTTTCTTTCTTTCTTGTGCATGAAAATAATCTTGGTACAGGCCTTTAAGCATTCATTCAATGCATCAATAGTTAATGAACTTCTAGGCCTTTTAAGGGGCTTCCCAAGTGGCTCAGTCTGTAAAGAATCTGTGTGCAATGCAGGAGACTCGGGTTCAATCCCTGGATTGTGAAGATCTCCTGGAAAATGAAATGATAATCCACTCCAGTATTTTTGCCTGGGAACCCTTGTGGACAGAAAAGCCGGGTGGCTACACTCCGTGGGGTCACAAGAGTTGTACATGACTTAGTGACTAAACCACCACCACCAATAGGTCCTTTAAGGTACAAAAAAAATCACTCATTCACCTAGTCACCTTGTTCCTGCACACTCCATTATGTGCCAGGTACAGTTCTCGGGACTTATACTTTTTCAGTAAGTTATAGTTAAAGACTCCTACTCTCATGAAATTTGTATTTTGGACAGGCAAACCCACATCAGTAAACAAAATAATAAGTAAATTATGTTGTATTTTAAAAGGCGTGAGTTAAAATGGAAAAAAAAAATGGTTAAAGGGCTTGGCCAAGGGGCTCAAGGAAGCACATTTAAGGGATTTCTGAGGTCGGGCCACAGCAAGAATCTATTTGAGCAAAGATGTGAAGTGAGTGAGTGAGCCATGTGGATCTCTTGCGGAAGAATGTTCCAGGTCAAACTGGGTGCAAAGGCTTTAAGGTGGAGTAAGGGCAATGCCTTACAGAAGTTCACACTCTTGTGGTAAGAAGCTAAACCAACAAAGCAATTATTAATCAAAATAGACCGGGTGTGAGACTGTGGCCAACCTTGTCTCAGGCTTCTGATGCCCAAAGATCAGCCTTTGGGGTCACATGTGTCATAAGAGCACCTCATTACTGACCATGCAATCATAATAGCATCTACTATCTACTAAGCACGTGCAATGTGCAGCAATCTGTGGTTAAATGTTTCTTGAATGTAATCTCTGAATAGCAGCCCCAAGGGGTAGATAATATTACCAAACAGGAGGTGACTAAGGATCAGGAGAGGTGAAAGGATAACAAAGCATCTCCGCTGGAAGTGGAATTCAGCCCTCCAAGAGTGCATGCTCTTAGCCACTGTCTCTCAAGGAAGAGAAGGGAAATCAGCCCATGGTCTAGTTCTTCTGATCAATTTCATTTGGTTTTCTTTCTTTCTTGTGCATGAAAATAATCTTGGTACAGGCCTTTAAGCATTCATTCAATGCATCAATAGTTAATGAACTTCTAGGCCTTTTAAGGGGCTTCCCAAGTGGCTCAGTCTGTAAAGAATCTGTGTGCAATGCAGGAGACTCGGGTTCAATCCCTGGATTGTGAAGATCTCCTGGAAAATGAAATGATAATCCACTCCAGTATTTTTGCCTGGGAACCCTTGTGGACAGAAAAGCCGGGTGGCTACACTCCGTGGGGTCACAAGAGTTGTACATGACTTAGTGACTAAACCACCACCACCAATAGGTCCTTTAAGGTACAAAAAAAATCACTCATTCACCTAGTCACCTTGTTCCTGCACACTCCATTATGTGCCAGGTACAGTTCTCGGGACTTATACTTTTTCAGTAAGTTATAGTTAAAGACTCCTACTCTCATGAAATTTGTATTTTGGACAGGCAAACCCACATCAGTAAACAAAATAATAAGTAAATTATGTTGTATTTTAAAAGGCGTGAGTTAAAATGGAAAAAAAAAAATGGTTAAAGGGCTTGGCCAAGGGGCTCAAGGAAGCACATTTAAGGGATTTCTGAGGTCGGGCCACAGCAAGAATCTATTTGAGCAAAGATGTGAAGTGAGTGAGTGAGCCATGTGGATCTCTTGCGGAAGAATGTTCCAGGTCAAACTGGGTGCAAAGGCTTTAAGGTGGAGTAAGGGCAATGCCTTACAGAAGTTCACACTCTTGTGGTAAGAAGCTAAACCAACAAAGCAATTATTAATCATTGGAGTTGAGGATAATAAGCCTTAAACGGAAGGTGTGCCCCATGCGATAAGGTCACAGAAGCATAGAAACTGAGTGCCTAGGGGCATTTGGAAGTGTCTCAGGAGGAGGTGATGTTTTCATTCCTTAAACAGGGGAAGTCTCAGGGTGATGGGGAGGCCTGACTGCTGGCAGAGGAGCTGCACATTCAGGAACAAACACCAGCTCTGCCTGGTGCCTGAAGAGGACAAAGGAGGTAATGGGTTAGAAAGGTGAACTGGGGTTAGATTATCTAGAGCCTTGCTCACTGGTCAAGGAACATGTCCATTCTTACAGCTGATGTGGAGGCCCTGAAGATCTTTATGTGGGGGTGTTGTACAGATAAGAAAGTTGAGACTCCTGAGAAGTTAAGAAGCCTCCAGGGCCACAGAATTACTAGGTGGTAGACTGAGATTTAAACCCACGCTTGTCTACCTCTGAACCATGATGACATCAGAATGCCCTCTACATATGGGTAAGGGTGTGATGGTAGTTACTGCAGAACAGTTACCTTTGTGAAGTGGGTGCTGGTTAGGAGAGACTGGCCAGTGGTTGCCTGCCTGTCTTTGGGAGGGGCAGCACTCTACCTCCTGTGTGCTCCTTCCATTCTACCTAGCTCTCCCTGTTTCCAAGGAGCCCCAATTTATGTCACCGGTTATTTTACTAATATTTACATCTCAGACAGCGGTGGCCAGTAATCGATTTTCCCTTTAGTAGTTGAATACATGGTGTCACAGGTATGTTGACTTCACTGAATTCATTCAAGAAGTCACTTCCAGATCTGCATGAGAACACGATGAAACAACCTCAAAACAAACAGAAAACAAACATGTATAAACAGGTATGTTGAACAAATCTAAGTCTGGTGTTTTGAATTAGAGGTGCATTGAAATTAGATGAGTATTATCATCTCATCTAATGAGATGCATGATCATTATATTGGTTTTCTCTCTTCTGGAAAGGGAAATGTATCATGCTATTCTTTGAGGAGATTTTTCATATCATGATTGTTAAAGAAAAGTCATGTATTAATCCGAATGTCTTGTTTTTTTTTAAGTATCAATATACGTAAGTTGAAAGTAAGGGCTACAGTATTTACATCCTCCCTACTATTGTCTCTGTGTGTGTATGTATGTGTGTGTATCTGTGTATGTTCTAGGGAAAGGTTCTAGAAGTATCAAATTTCCAGAATACACATTCAAACTTTAAGAACATGCTCATACTCAGTATCAGTTGTAGCAGGACAGACAATGGACCTGAGAACCAATATATTGTTTACAGCAGGGTCACTGAGGCTTTAAAAGAAACAGGCCTCTAAAATTCAATCACTTACAGAATGAAAAGTTGATCTGTTTCTCATCTAAGTTTCAGGCTGGAAATTCATGTCCCAGGAAGCTTTCTTCCGTGCTTTGAAAATCAAGGCCTGCTCTTGGATGTGTGCTTTCAGGGGGTCGTGAGTGTTGCCACTGCAGTCTATCTGAATGAGGAAAGAGTATGGCACAGCACTCTTGGGTGTTGTTTATGGCCTGGTTTGTAAGGGGCACACATCACTTCTGCTAATGTGCCTGGGGTGAGAGTTCAGCCACATGCCGCAACTCACCGCAAGGGAGGCTGGGAAAAGCAGTTGTGGGCCCAGATTAGGGGAGAGTTTTTTTTTTTTTCCTTTTCCATTATTATTATTATAAACATTTTAAAGTTACAAAGACGTTTTTAAATTTATTTTTTAGTTAGAGTGTAATTGCTTTACAGCGCTGTGTTAGCTTCTGCTGTATATCAACAAGAATCCTGTATGGCCTCCCTCTCGAGCCTTCCTCCCACCCCCACCACTGGATCCTATCTCTCTAGGTGGGAGAGTGTATTCTGGTGGACAGCTATAGGGTCTGCTTTAACTGCTTACAGCTTTTAATTTTTTTATTTTTCACACGCTGTTGGGAGAATGATACCAGTAGCAAAACCCACTCCCCCTTTATATCTAAAGGTTGCTCGTCAGCTGGGTGCATAGACAATAGCGGGTATGACAAGACTTTAAAAAATACACACAGACAGACAGACAGACAGAGAGAGAGAGAGAGAGAGAGAGAGATTCGGGGCCTTGACCCAAGAGGTCTCTCTCTCTCTCTGTCTGTCTGTCTGTCTGTCTGTCTGTCTGTCTTCATTATCCTCCCAGTGGACAGAGCGCGTTACAGCTGGTGGACAATGGTGCCAGCAAGAAGTTAAAGAGCCTGCACAGACCTGACATTCCAAAGTCCATAGCAGATCTCCCACCTGTTGCTGTTCAGTATGACCGCAGCTAATGAACCCATGTGAATCAAATTGACTTGTTTTTCTCTTAGTTTTCTTCAAGATGATTTTCTCCTGGCTCAGCCAAAGCTGCAAAAACCTTCACTGGTTTGTTTCCCCACAGTGTACTAAACAGTGGTCCTCAAGAAAGCCAAGTTTCAGGATTTCTTTTGTGGTCCAGAGGTTAAGAATGCACCTTGTGATGCAGGGAATGCAGGATCAATCCCTGACTATGGAACTAAAATCCCGTATACTGCAGGGCAACTAAGTCAGAGCACCACAGTTACTGAGCCCCTGATCTCTGGAGCAGCCTAATCACAACTAGAAAGTCAGTTGGGCTGCCTGGATTCCACATGGCACAGTGAAGATCCTAACCCCATAGTTTTGCAACTGAAACCCACACAGCCAAATAAGCAAATCTTGAAAAAAACAAAAACAAAACCAACAACCCAAGTCTCAAGGGTATCAACTCCCTTGATTTACATTTCTTACATTGTTAACTTTCCCATGATTTATACCAATCAACTTACAGGACTCATCTCATTCAGGGTGATACCATTTTGAAATCATTAACCACTTATTCTCAAACTTCAGCAGGTCAAAATCAGAATGTTTTTGTAAATTTCAGATCAGGATCACCTGAGGACTTGCTAACGCACAATTTGCCAGGCCTAGAGTTTCAAGTGGGGTCTGTCAATTTGTACTTACAACAAATTTCAGGTGAGTTGGTTTCACATCCAGGTCCTCACGCTTCACAAACCACGCCTCCTTTCTGGTAAGACGGTTGAGCCTCTGCTGGGCGTTATCTGCCGCCATCTTATGTGGAAAACCAGCTTTCTCTGACCCTAAAAGGACTTCAGCAGATACTGGCAGAACCTTCTATAAGACAGAACTGAAGTTCTTGATCTGGTAAGTGTTTTTGGTGACTTGTTTTAGTCCCCAATTGTGCCTTCCACCAAATTTAGCTGGAGGGGTAACTGTGAATTGTTTTCGGTAGAAAGAATAACAGCTACGTTTGTAGTCCTCTCCCCCAGTCTTGTTTTACTTTTACTTGAGATTTCTTTGCATTATCTGAATTCAAGTATTGCTTGTCTACTGGCTCACCAAATGTTATTTAAACAGCCTTACTCAGAGGCTGCAATGTGTCGCTTTTGTTTCTCTGAGAAACTGAAATACAAATCTATTTGGGAAGTTATGTTTTTTGTATCAAATGACTAGCTAGTCTGGAACTCCTAAAGTTTGTTTTTAAGTTAACAACCTAATAATTTTGGGGATAAGTAAAGAATGTATTTTTATGCTTTGACATCAAGACTTTCACTCTTATTTGAAATAGCAGGTTACACTTGGTTCCTGCACATTACCTGTATGACCCCAAATGAATCACACGTTAAAAATGCGGTTTTTTTGTTGTTGTTTTTGGTGCTACTCAAAGAGTTGTCTCTGGCAAACAGGAGTCTACGTGAACTATACTCATATCCTTTGGCCCGGTTTGTTTGCTTGTTTCTCTTGGTGATTCACAGTAAGACAACAGGTGCTCATCTGCCTGGGGCAGGAAAGTGCAACATAGAAACAACAGTTTCAAGACTTACAGGTAATTAACTCAGCATGATTTAGCTGCGTTCATGCCAATTGTTTGTTCACCCATGCTGAGAAAAACAATGCTCCAGTCCCTTTCATCAGTGGTTCTCAAAATGCTTCACAGACATTAATTAATGCTTATCACACACCCCATCCTCCCCACTTCCAGATGAGAAAACTGAGCGAAAGGGGCTAGTTCCATCGTGTGCCTGCAGCCTTGAGGCTGGCTGCAGTGGAGCGGAAAGTGTGAGACTCATTCTGGTCTCCTGACCCCAGGGTCATTCTTTTTCCTGTTGATGGAACACCCTCACCACATCTTCAACTTGAACAACCAAGTTTAACCCTTGGGTCAACCTAACCTGTTCAAAACACAAGGAAAAAAAGTGGGAATGTGGGGAAGATAAGTTGTTACATTTTATGTAGATAAATCCTGGAAGGTATGTGGGCGTGTGAACCCAGGTGTGTATGCTTTTGAACAGGTATCTAACCTTATAGGATTCTTTCTTGCATCTTATAATTTTATTGGACTTTGCCTGTGGACAGAGTGACCAATGCTGTAGCATTGGTCACTTCTTGCATGTGTCAAGTCTTGGGCTAGCTGGGAAAAGAGGCTTACCCCAGGGAGGGGGCCACCCCTTGGCATTTCATGGGACAAGTAGCTTCTCCTCCCATGCCTGAAGGGGATGCAGCTAAACTCAGCTCCACACCAAGTGCCAGCATCTGGCACTCCCAAGTACCTCCCTGAAAGACAGGCTGCCCGTCTGCCACCTTCAAGGCTGCTCTCACATCTGTCTTAGGAGAAGGGAGAGGGACAGGGTAGGGCTCTTCACGCAGATCTGTGTTCTGGTGTGGTCCCATGTGGACTCAGCTCTACTGACCCAGGCTTCCCTCACTGCAGAGAGACCTGAGCATCTTCCAACCCATCTCCTTTGAGCTCCAGCTTGCATCAGGTTACACTGCTGGTGTTTGCCCAACCCTTTGCACAGCAAGCCCACATTCTGGGAAGTCGAAAGAGTTCTTGATTCTCATTTGCCCCTCAGTCTGGGCATCTACATCACACAGTAGTGGGGATGGTTTTGTCTTTGAAGATGAGATGACGCAGCTGAGAGAGTCCAATCTCTGTGCGTTTTACAGGGCATCAACATCAGTGTAGTACACATGTAATTAACATTTCACATATACATGTTTAAACGCTCTCGCATGAGTAGTGGTAGACATTGATCAACTTCAGATTTTCCTTCTGAAATGCATTCAGATACCTTAAGGTGGCGGGAAGCACAGTTGCTGCTGTCCTGTAGATTATCTATAACTCTTGTAATTCCTGAGGTTTGGGTTCCATTTCTATGCCTGAGGTCACTGTTGATCTTTGCTGATGAGGTAAGAATTTTACTTCTGCCTCCCTGTTAGTTTGATGGTGCTCACGTGATACAGTTACTTGGATGACCTAGAAATCTTGATTTTGAGGAAAAAAAAAAATTTCAGCTTCCTGATCACACCTGCAGAGATGCAGATTTAGTAAGTCTGGAAGGGGGTCCAAATAGCTGTGTTTGTAACAGACATTTGTAGATCATTTAAATGCATGTGGTCCATGGGCCACACTTGGAGAAACATTCGTTGCTTTATTTTTTACATTTGTTTATTTTGAGTACAGCCTTTGCCAAAGCTTTACACTTGTAAAGTGGTGTTTGCTTTCTTTGTTGGTTAAACTCCAAGAACAGCTTTTGCTACTTACCTGGTCTCAAAGCCTCTTCTCTTTCCTGATGTCCTCTCCTGTCTGTGATCTCTTCATCCTCATGTGTCCATTTTAGTACATAAAGGTAAAAGAAATAAACATGTGTTTTCTACAAGGAGCTTAACGTTTGGTAGGAGTTCTAATTTAAAAATCTCGCTGTTACACATTGTCTTCACATGGTTAGTCACCCCTTAGGCTCAACTAATGAGTTTATGTTTAAATAACTAGAATGGTATGCTTTTGGGTGGCCCAGTTCTTAGGAAATGATTATTACTGATCAATTAAAAAAGACGTGTCTGTGTGTTTATATGTACATAAGTATACCTTATACTGTGTGCAGTAACAATGAAAGTGCAGTCTGCATTTAGCAGGTTTGTTTCTAGTCCATGGCAGCAGTTAAGATTACACGTTACTAGTCTGGCTCTACATTTTATGATGGGCCATTTCCGTGGTCACTGCCCAGGTGGAATACACACGAGCATAAATAAAATGTGTCGTTGTGGGCATTTTATTTCCTGTGAGCCTTTTTGGAGAATTGGGATCACTCACGGGTTGAGTAGTTTACTGGATTCCCTTGGGTCTGAACATGGTGATGCTATGTCTAAAGATCATTTTCAATGGGTTAGGAAAACTTGCTGCTGTCAACGTCTCAAAGTGTCTTACACCACAGACTTTTCAAGTGTATTTTGAGAAGTGCTTGTCTACCTTTAGGGATGGAGATATGCTTATATAAATGAACTTGATTCATGATAAAATAAGCAAACATAATTCTATACAGTCTCTCAGATTTAATACCCTTCATTTCTAAAAAGAAAATACAGCATAGAATGTTTTCCAAACTGTTTCAGACCCAAGTTGTTTTGGAGGGATAGTGATTTTTCTTTTTTCTTTTTGGTGAGAGCATGAATTGGGACATGCTGGCTGAAGTTAAGCCCCTGCTTTTCTGCGACACTGTGGTTCTAAATACTTCTAGATAAGCAGGATTTGCCTTTCTGCACAGTTGGGTCAGGAAATTCCATCCACTTAGTGGCAGCTCTGCTTGCTTGGTTGAAACACTATTAATTTGTGGCTTCAATGTGGATGTTCACACCATTCCACTGATGAGCACTGCTCATTCTAATTTTTTTAAACCTTGTTGCTGTTAAAAAGGAGACACCAAAGATTGCCTCCAGAGGTTGCTCAATTATTTAAGATACTGATGCAGAAAGGCAGTACATCCTTAGAAAGGCATGCCATTAATTAACATGTCTTGGCCTATCATTGGCCTGCTTCCATTCTTAGCCTGTTGTCAAGCTTGTTTAGTCTGCTAATGACTAGAGGAAGAGTTTTGCTGCAGTGCTGGAGGTCTTATGAACATGTGCCTTATTTACAAAAAGCTTTGTTTTCATTTCCACCTTTCTTTGTGTGTGGCAGTGGAGAAGGTGGTGAGACGCATGTCGGAAAGGGGCTTGTATCCTGTTCAGCTCTTTTGTTTTTGGCTGACTTAGGAACTTCATCTTGGCACTTACCAGCAGGCTGAATTCGTGATAAATATGCTTGAACAAGGTTCTCTCCCTGTGTGTGTGTGTGTTGGAGGATCTAAGGGGCTTTGTCATGCTGGGCTCATTTTATTTCCTGTGAGCCTTTTGGAGAATTGGGATCACTCACGGGTTGAGTAGTTTACTGGATTCCCTTGGGTCTGAACATGGTGATGCTATGTCTAAAGATCATTTTCAATGGGTTAGGAAAACTTGCTGCTGTCAACGTCTCAAAGTGTCTTACACCACAGACTTTTCAAGTGTATTTTGAGAAGTGCTTGTCTACCTTTAGGGATGGAGATATGCTTATATAAATGAACTTGATTCATGATAAAATAAGCAAACATAATTCTATACAGTCTCTCAGATTTAATACCCTTCATTTCTAAAAAGAAAATACAGCATAGAATGTTTTCCAAACTGTTTCAGACCCAAGTTGTTTTGGAGGGATAGTGATTTTTCTTTTTTCTTTTTGGTGAGAGCATGAATTGGGACATGCTGGCTGAAGTTAAGCCCCTGCTTTTCTGCGACACTGTGGTTCTAAATACTTCTAGATAAGCAGGATTTGCCTTTCTGCACAGTTGGGTCAGGAAATTCCATCCACTTAGTGGCAGCTCTGCTTGCTTGGTTGAAACACTATTAATTTGTGGCTTCAATGTGGATGTTCACACCATTCCACTGATGAGCACTGCTCATTCTAATTTTTTTAAACCTTGTTGCTGTTAAAAAGGAGACACCAAAGATTGCCTCCAGAGGTTGCTCAATTATTTAAGATACTGATGCAGAAAGGCAGTACATCCTTAGAAAGGCATGCCATTAATTAACATGTCTTGGCCTATCATTGGCCTGCTTCCATTCTTAGCCTGTTGTCAAGCTTGTTTAGTCTGCTAATGACTAGAGGAAGAGTTTTGCTGCAGTGCTGGAGGTCTTATGAACATGTGCCTTATTTACAAAAAGCTTTGTTTTCATTTCCACCTTTCTTTGTGTGTGGCGGTGGAGAAGGTGGTGAGACGCATGTGCGGGAAAGGGGCTTGTATCCTGTTCAACTCTTTTGTTTTTGGCTGACTTAGGAACTTCATCTTGGCACTTACCAGCAGGCTGAATTCGTGATAAATATGCTTGAACAAGGTTCTCTCCCTGTGTGTGTATGTGTTGGAGGATCTAAGGGCTTTTATTATAGATACCTTAACTACTGACCTGTTAGTCACAGGTCACATGCTGGGCTCAGAATTGTGTGTGTTCTGCCTAGACCAATCCATCCCAAACCACCGATTCATTCGGTGAGTCTGGGATATACCAGTTACCCTTCTGTCCTGAGCCAAGAGGTCCCTGTTCCAGTTTGATAGATTCTGGCGACATTTATGAAATGGTGCCACCCGGGAAGCCCCTAAAATGAACACATTTGGATACATTGAATACATTCAAAAGATGTTATTTAGGCCTTTAAACTACCTTCTCCAAGCTTGTTCATATGGTCATCTGGAAGCCTAACCACTTGGAGCCGTAAACAACCAGGTGTGGAATAGGCAGATTGAATTCTCTAGCTCAGGACAGTAGAACATTAACTTAAACGCAGCAGAGAAATTTCACTTCTGCCCTGAGACGTGTGCTGCTTCCACTGGACTCATGCAAGTGAGTCTGTGCTTCTGAAAGCAGAGCTCTAATTTGTATTGGCTGTCGTTGATGCCTCTGTAGGTGTCGGCCAGCAGGTGCCTGTGTGGATCAAGGCAGCAGCGACCAAAGGTGGTGGCTGTTCTTTTTTTTTTTTTTCCTCATGCTGTCTTTGTGAGCAAGTCCTCGCATCTTAATCAAGAATAGTACATGCCTGTAGGAATGTGTTTTGCTCATTATAATTCACACCTGTGCAGACAGTAAAGTGACTCAGTCCTAGGAAATAAGTTCACGAAACACTGCTCACCAGTGCTTCTCTCTGGAAGTTTTACTTGGAGCTTTCCCAGTGGTGTGCTGGCGCTGGCTTGTTCTGGTTCACAGAAGCCAACGCTGTGCAAGTCTCATGTCGCCATGTTCGGGGATGGTCGGTGGCTTGAAACCAGCCCAGCTGGGCGTATTTACACGTCAGGCTCTCCCCTCAGAGAGGCCTGGCTGTCCCCTTTACTATCACACCACTGGATTCTTCCTGCCTACTCTTCCAGGATAGATTCTTGGCATGTAGAACTTCAGAGTGTATACAGCTCAATCTAAATTAATCTGTTTCTTTGGATGTGCTATCTTTGATTCATTATCAGTTTATATTTGAGTACATACTAGATGCTGGACACTGTGCTGGGTTCTTTGGATAAAATATAATCTTATATTTATAATGTATATTTGATTTATAATAAGTCTTTAAAATGTGACAGTTTTATATTATTTTTATTTAAATAATACATATAATAAATTAACTTATAATATTAAATAAACTAGCTTTTAAAAAAATTTATTGGGGTATTGTTGATTTACAGTGTTGCATTAGATTTAGGTGTACAGCAAAGATATTGTTATATGTCTTTTGCAGAGGTTTGTTTACAGCCATGCATAATCCCAAATCAGTCATAGATAAATCCATGCCCCCTCCCACCTGAGCCCCCCTCCCCCAATTAAATTAGCTTTTTGTCGTATTTACAATATCACATAAACATCACTTGTTTTTTTAATTTTGGCCTCTTTTCATTGATTTTTTTATTCATTTATTTTCATCCATTTTTTTTCTTTGGCTCGTGTGAGCCTCCCATCGCTGCAGCCTCTCCCGTTGCTGAGCACTGGCTCTGGGCACATGCGTTCCAGAGTGCTGGTTCACAACTGGACACACAGGTCCAGCTGCTCCGCGGCATACAGGATCTTCCTGGGCCAGGGGTCAAATTGGTGCCCCCTGCACTGCAAGGCGGACTCTACCCCACTGGATTACCAGGGAATCCCATATTTCTGTCATCTTTAAAAGAAATCACAGGTCTGCTTATCCTTGGTCAACTACTAATCTCTTCTGACTCTATGCATTCACTTATTCTACTATTCACTTCATATAAGTGAAATCATACTGCAGATGGGTTTTCTATCTGCTTTCACTTAGTAGGATGTTCATAGCGTGCCTCCATGTTGTAACCTGTGTCATTACTTTATTCCTCTTTATGGCTGCATACTATTCCGATAAATGTACCATGTACTGTCTGTTTTTCTGTAATGGGCCATTTCTAGAGTTTTACTGTCATCAATAATGTTGCTGTGGACATTCATATGCACTTTCTTGTATGAGCATCTGTTTTTTAATCATGCTTTTGTTTTATATTCTGGTATAGTTGATTTACAATGTTGCAGTTAGTTTCAGGTCTTTCTCAGATTCTTTTCCCACATAGGTTTTTATAAAATACTGAGTAGAGTGGTGTATAGTAGGTCCTTGTTGGTTGTCTCTTTTATATATACTAGTGTGTGTATGTTAATCCCAACCTTTGAAGTTATCCCTCCCCTGCTATGTTTCCCCTTTGGTGACCATAAATTTGCTTTGTCAGTGTCTGAGTCCATTTCTGTTTTGTAACTAAGTTCATTTGTATCATCTTTTTAGATACCACATACAAGGAATGTCATATGATAACTGTCTTTCTTTGTCTGCCTTCACTGAGTGTGATAATCTTTAGATCCATCCATGTTGCTGAAAATGGCATGATTCCATTCTTATGGCTGAGGAGTAGTCCACTGTGTATATGTACCACATCTTCTTTATCCATTCCTCTGTTGATGGACATTTAGGTTTTGTTTTCATGTCTTGTAAAATAGTGCTGCTATGAGTACAGGAGTGCATGTACCGTTTTGAATTATGGTTTTGTCTAGGCATATATCCAAGAGTGGGATTGCAAGATGATATGCTAACTCTGTTTTTAGTGCTTTAATGTCTGTAGTGTTTTCCATAATAGGTGTACCAGTTTACATTCCCACCAACAGTGCAGGATGGTTCCCTTTTCTCCATACTGTCTCTGGTATTTATTGTTTATATACTTTTTGAGGATGGGCATTCTGATGGTATGAGGTGAATACCTCATTGTGTTTTTACATTTGGGGGGTATATACATGGGAATAGCTCTGTTGGGATTATAACTTTGTCTTTGAAAAAATGTGAAATTGTTTTCAAGTGTTCTAGTACACATTTTTGCTTACACTAAGATTACAATTTTAATGTATTCTTGCCATCAGGTTTTATTTAGCAATTTAAACAAAATTATGGTCATCCTACTGGGTATATGGATGTACCATGTACTGTCTGTTTTTCTGTAATGGGCCATTTCTAGAGTTTTACTGTCATCAATAATGTTGCTGTGGACATTCATATGCACTTTCTTGTATGAGCATCTGTTTTTTAATCATGCTTTTGTTTTATATTCTGGTATAGTTGATTTACAATGTTGCAGTTAGTTTCAGGTCTTTCTCAGATTCTTTTCCCACATAGGTTTTTATAAAATACTGAGTAGAGTGGTGTATAGTAGGTCCTTGTTGGTTGTCTCTTTTATATATACTAGTGTGTGTATGTTAATCCCAACCTTTGAAGTTATCCCTCCCCTGCTATGTTTCCCCTTTGGTGACCATAAATTTGCTTTGTCAGTGTCTGAGTCCATTTCTGTTTTGTAACTAAGTTCATTTGTATCATCTTTTTAGATACCACATACAAGGAATGTCATATGATAACTGTCTTTCTTTGTCTGCCTTCACTGAGTGTGATAATCTTTAGATCCATCCATGTTGCTGAAAATGGCATGATTCCATTCTTATGGCTGAGGAGTAGTCCACTGTGTATATGTACCACATCTTCTTTATCCATTCCTCTGTTGATGGACATTTAGGTTTTGTTTTCATGTCTTGTAAAATAGTGCTGCTATGAGTACAGGAGTGCATGTACCGTTTTGAATTATGGTTTTGTCTAGGCATATATCCAAGAGTGGGATTGCAAGATGATATGCTAACTCTGTTTTTAGTGCTTTAATGTCTGTAGTGTTTTCCATAATAGGTGTACCAGTTTACATTCCCACCAACAGTGCAGGATGGTTCCCTTTTCTCCATACTGTCTCTGGTATTTATTGTTTATATACTTTTTGAGGATGGGCATTCTGATGGTATGAGGTGAATACCTCATTGTGTTTTTACATTTGGGGGGTATATACATGGGAATAGCTCTGTTGGGATTATAACTTTGTCTTTGAAAAAATGTGAAATTGTTTTCAAGTGTTCTAGTACACATTTTTGCTTACACTAAGATTACAATTTTAATGTATTCTTGCCATCAGGTTTTATTTAGCAATTTAAACAAAATTATGGTCATCCTACTGGGTATATGGAGTGGTATCTCAGTGTTGCTTTTATTTCCCTGATGCCTGATGGTACTGAGTATTTTTCACATGCTTATTGGCTGTTAGGTATTTTATTCAAATTCTTTGCCCATGAGTCCTGGACTTCAGTTAAATACTGTTTATAAATAATACTTTCTTGATAATGTTCTTTGTATAAAAGTTTTAATTTTGGTATCTGTTTTGTTTTTCCTCTGCTTTCTTTTGCTTTAGGTATATTTAAGAATGCATTGCCTAATTCATCTTTAAAGATTTACACTGAAATTTCCTTGTAAGAGCTTGACATTTTTTTCTTGTTCTTGTTGATTGCTTACCATGGGTGTAGTTAGATTTTTTCAGTCAGCTTACCACTTACAAATCGATAATTACAAATTCTACAAATTTGTCTGTTTCATCTAGGTTATCTAACTTACTGGTATACAACTATTCATTGTATTCTCTCTTTACCTCTGGAGAATTGATAGTAGCATCTCCACTTTTATTACTGACTTTAACTTGAGCTTTTATTGAGTGGCTAGGTTTGGACTGGATGGTTAGAGTATGGACTTAAAATTAATAACAATCACATTGTTTCCTTACAAGATAATAAGTTAGTCTGCCACAGTTGGGTGGATGCTAGTTGAAGATATAATTCTTTTGAAGCAGAGACAAAGGATAGCTACCATGTGCCAGAATGACAAAAACTTTTGATTCTGTTTATATTTAGTAACATGAAAAAGATGACATTTATTCAGTGAACTTTGTTACAGGTGAAGAATCCTGAGTTCATAGAACCCAAATCTTTTATAATGGGAAGTAAGCATGTGTACCCTTTGCTACACAGGGAGGTGCTCTTCAACTTTTAAGGCTGTTTGCTTTACAGACACCCTAAATATAGTCTGGGACCAATTGCAGTTTGTGCCTCACATGCAAAGACATGCAGAAATAAGAGAAACTATGGAGGATAACCTTCAGAGTCAGAACAGCACACAGAAAGCTGGTCATGAGAGGTGGCAAGGACTTGGGATTTCACTCCGTGTTGAGGGATGCCGGGCTTCCCTGGTGGCTTAGGAGTAGAGTCTTCCTGCCAGTGCAGGAGACACTGGAGACACAGGTTCGATCCCTAGGTCAGGAAGATTCCCTGGAGAAGTGAATGGCAGCCTGCTCCAGTATTCTTGCTAGAGAATTCCATGGAGAGAGGAGCCTGATGGGCTACACTTCATAGAGGTGCAAAGAATTGGACATGATCGAAGCGACTGAGCCTGCGTGCATTGTAGGGGGAAAGTGTCATTTGGAGAAAAAGTGGTGAACGTTCATTTCTAGTTTGAAAGAATCACCTTGCTTCTATGTAGAGATTAAACTGTGTGGAAGAAAGAGAGCGGTTAGGAAGCTACTAAAATATTCAGGTCAGTGATGATAATGATTAATTCAGTGGAGGAGGTAGGGTCAGATTGACAGTTTTGATGGCAGTATCCACTGGATTTTCTGGAGGATGAGATCAGGTTGGGGAAGAAAAGAGCATTAAAAATATGACATTTATGCTTTGGCCTGATCCACTGAATGCATGTTGGTTCTGTTTATTGGAATGGACCATGCTGGGGTAAAATTAGGCTTGTTGTTTTTATTTAGTCACATCTCTCTCTTTCTCTCCTTAATAGGTACAACAGTAACAACATCCGTGCTCGGAGTTCAACAAATGCACACCATCACAGCAGTAAACAACATCCACCGCCTCTGCCCAGGGACTTCAGACCAGCCTACATCAACTTGAACACCTGAGGACTGCCATAACAGGACTCCAGCAACAGCTTGATCTACACGCCAGAGCTATCGAGATATTAAGCGTTCTGGCACGCTTGGACTGTGACGTGAGATATCCCCGTTTTTGCCTGACAAAAGGGGGTTAATGACTTTTGGCTATGGATACAAAGCCCTTTCACCTGGTTTAAAAATGCTTTCTATCTGTTTGTTGTTGTTGTCTTGCTAGCTATACTGTTTAAGGTCAAGGGCGTTAGGGCCCACAATAGACAGTTACAACAAAATAATTATGCTTGCTCAGGTCCTAGAAAAAGAGCCCTACATTGGGCAGCACACAGAAAGCTGGTCATGAGAGGTGGCAAGGACTTCGGATTTCACTCCGTGTTGAGGGATGCCGGGCTTCCCTGGTGGCTTAGGAGTAGAGTCTTCCTGCCAGTGCAGGAGACACTGGAGACACAGGTTCGATCCCTAGGTCAGGAAGATTCCCTGGAGAAGTGAATGGCAGCCTGCTCCAGTATTCTTGCTAGAGAATTCCATGGAGAGAGGAGCCTGATGGGCTACACTTCATAGAGGTGCAAAGAATTGGACATGATCGAAGCGACTGAGCCTGCGTGCATTGTAGGGGGAAAGTGTCATTTGGAGAAAAAGTGGTGAACGTTCATTTCTAGTTTGAAAGAATCACCTTGCTTCTATGTAGAGATTAAACTGTGTGGAAGAAAGAGAGCGGTTAGGAAGCTACTAAAATATTCAGGTCAGTGATGATAATGATTAATTCAGTGGAGAAGGTAGGGTCAGATTGACAGTTTTGATGGCAGTATCCACTGGATTTTCTGGAGGATGAGATCAGGTTGGGGAAGAAAAGAGCATTAAAAATATGACATTTATGCTTTGGCCTGATCCACTGAATGCATGTTGGTTCTGTTTATTGGAATGGACCATGCTGGGGTAAAATTAGGCTTGTTGTTTTTATTTAGTCACATCTCTCTCTTTCTCTCCTTAATAGGTACAACAGTAACAACATCCGTGCTCGGAGTTCAACAAATGCACACCATCACAGCAGTAAACAACATCCACCGCCTCTGCCCAGGGACTTCAGACCAGCCTACACCAACTTGAACACCTGAGGACTGCCATAACAGGACTCCAGCAACAGCTTGATCTACACGCCAGAGCTATCGAGATATTAAGCATTCTGGCACGCTTGGACTGTGACGTGAGATATCCCCGCTTTTGCCTGACAAAAGGGGGTTAATGACTTTTGGCTATGGATACAAAGCCCTTTCACCTGGTTTAAAAATGCTTTCTATCTGTTTGTTGTTGTTGTCTTGCTAGCTATACTGTTTAAGGTCAAGGGCGTTAGGGCCCACAATAGACAGTTACAACAAAATAATTATGCTTGCTCAGGTCCTAGAAAAAGAGCCCTACATTGGGCAGCCACAAAACCCCTGGGTCGATATGGCCCCTCAAGAAATCACTTGAGACATATAATGAGGCCTTTGAATGACAAACGCTCTAAAAACTCTGTCCAGCTCCCGCGAAATGGCTGGTTAGCCAGTGACGGGTAAGAGGACACCACTGCAGAGCAGGCCTAAGACAGGAGGGCCGCTGCAGCTGCTGCCTGATCCCATGACGGGCTCTGCCTGAATAGTGCTCTGTCCCGACCTAAGACAGGCACAGCCGCAAGGGAGAGCGGACGAGGCTAGAGGCTGGCCACCTCTTAGCTCTATGCCTCAACAAAAGTCTCTTAATTTTAAAATAAAAGAGGGGCAGATGTGGGGCTCTGAATTGAAAGAGGACTGTTTCAAGCATAAAGAAGCTTAAGCACATGTTTGCAGTTTGGAGCTAAGATGGCGCCTACAGGGAGGGGTGTGGGAGTGAAAAGAAGCTTAAGCACATTGTTTCAGCTTGGAGCTAAGATGGCGCCTACAGGAAGGGACATGGAAATGAAGGGAAGCTTAAGTGCATTGTTTAAAGAAGCTTAAGCACATGTTTGCAGCTAAGATGGCGCCTACAGGAAGAGGCAGGGCGTGATCTAAATTGTTAATTGATGGTCAAAATTTCTGATTGGTTCCCCTGGCTGCCGTGCTCGTGAATGATTGCTTGGCCTTTAGCTTGATTGGTGTAATCTCTAGGAAGTCCCGTGCAAAACCCCCTCACTTGCCTATAAAAGCTGTGGATCTTCTTCACTAAAGCGGAACTACTTCGATGGAACCCCTGTCGCGTCTGATTGTCCCCTGCCTGAGCCAGGGGGCTGCGGGGCGGGCAGTTCAAGATTTGCCTTTCTCTGAGATCTCCCGGTTCGGCCGGGGGTAATCCCGCTGCCTTCCCTTTCTGCGGAAGGTCCCCGCAAGATTACATTGGAACTGAGTACATGTAGAAGATGAAGTCAAAATACTGAACCCTGGTGTTCTTCGGACATTTGGAGGTCAGAAAGAAGAGGACTCAGTGAATGAGAGGAAAAATCAGGAGACAGCTTGACCCTGTGTGCATGCGTGTTCAGTCGTGTCTGACTGTTTGCAACCCCATGGACTGTATTCCTCCAGGCTCCTCTGTCCATGGAATTTTCTAGGCAAGCATACTGGAATGGATTGGCATTTCCTATTCCAGGGAATCTTTCTGACCCTGGATAAATAAAGCTGATGTTGATGGTAATAAGGGTGACCCAGCTCTAGGCTGTCTTGTTTAGAAAATACAGATTCCAAAATAACTTTCAGAGTGGAGGCTGTGTGATTGTTGATCTGTTATTCATGGAAAGTAAGCAGGAATTTGGAAGGAAGTAGGGGCAGAGAGAGTTTTGATGAAGGGGACTGGGAAGAATGGGAATTGGATAACATGGTGAGGTGGCTGGAGAACTTGTAGGTTTCATTTTAGTTGCTAGGGAATAAATCCCGTCTGTTTGCCCAAGCCTTCAGTAATGTGCGTTACACAGAAATGCTTTTAGTATCTGTGTGTGATGTGTATGAGAATTAAGATAGTTGTTCACATCTGATGCAGAGTGGAGGGGAGGAGCCAAAGAAGCCACAAGCCTAGAGAGAACAGTATGGATGTAAAGTTCTGTAGGAATAGAAACTTGAAGCTAGAAGGGACAAGGGCAGAAAGGTTACGTGGAATGCAGAGACCTTATGGTCAGAGGATTGAACTCTCATCCAGGTTACACTTATGTGACCTAGTAGCCGTTTGATTCTTTCATCCCGTTAACTACTTTGGACCAGGACCTGTCTACACTTAATTTATAGCATTCACACTGATTTTCATAATCTCTTGGATTGTCAGTCCTGGCTGGTGCTGGACGACACCATTGTGCTTTCAGCCTTCCTCTGTCATTGCCCTGTACTTCTGAAACAGGGAAAGTGGGCGATTGATGGGTATTTCATATATCTGAGTACAAATAATTACCTCGAATAAGGATGTCGCCTTCTCTGAAGCAACAAAGAATATCTCTTTGTTTTCAGCTACCAAATTTTCAAAGCACATTCTGTATTTTCCTTTACTTCTAGGTCCTTGTTTTTTGGTAGATGGTGACAATTCTTGTTATCACTTATACAAATTAACTCCATATTTAAGGAAAAAGTTGTTTTTCCTAAAAGGTTTTGACAAACCTCTTCAACCTTTTAGGTAATGGCCAGTTGATTATATTTTTGATAGACTTTGAGTCCTGGTTTCAGTATCTGAATACTAGATTCACACATAGTTCAACACAATTGGTTATACTTCTATCAAAAATACTAGCTTTATAAATCTAATCTTCCCAACTCTCCAACAGTTCCTCATAAATTACTAAATTAGGTAGAGCTACTCCTCTGGTCTGCACTTGACTTTATCCTTCTTCTTTAACCCTCTCTAATCTGTCCCTTCCTTTCCTTCTTTTTTTATTCCTAAATGTAATCCTGTAAACCCCAAAGCTAAAAAAATATATGCAACCACCATGGAATCTGAGTCGAAATCTCACCTAAATTCAAATCTTGGCTTTAGCACCTCCCATCCTTGTGAACTTCTGAAGGCAGCGTTTCTGCCATGGTTCCTTAACATTTCACTTGGAGGTAGTAGTAGTACTTTACCACTTAGGGCTTTTGGGGAAATTGAAATATTCAGCTGGCCAAAAATTTCATTTGGGGTTTTCTATACCATCTTATGGAAAAACCTGCACAGACTGTTTGGCTAACCCAGTAAATGATAAATACAAAGTGATTGCAACAATGCCTAACCTACTAAGTACTCAGTAAACTCATATTTAAATAAGAAACTAGAAAAAGAAAACATTCTGTAATGATGTCCTTCTGTATAGAAGACGCTGGAGCTTGGAGAAAGACTAACTGAATTTGAAGGATGGAGAGAAAAAGAAATGAATGTAAAGGCCTGTGTTCTCTGAGCTAATTCAGAAAAGACTGTACTGGATGGTTTCTTTTCCCTCCTCTTCTGTGTAGCTCTGTCACTTAGATGCTATTGAAAAAGCATGTGCTTTGGTACTTGCAGACCTACTACTGGCCTTGAAACTAACAAACAGTGACTCCAAGTCATTTATTTAAATTTTGGAGTTATGATTTCTTATGTCTAAAATGTGAATAGTAACCTCAAATCCAATATACTATGGAAAATGTTGTTTAGAAACATTACCAAGATTCACCCTGGGTTGGAAGATTTTTGAGATCCTACTGTAAGTAAATGAGGGCAGGGTATGATTTTTACGAAGTTCATCTGTCCCTTGCAGTCTGACTTAGCCATACAAGTTCTGCTGTTTCTAGGGAAATTACTTCAATTAATCCCTGCATGTCAGCCCTTTGCCCTGGCATGGCAGACAGCAGCTGTTGGATACCCTGGAACAGGAGACGGCAGTCTTGTTCTGTGAAAGGGAGGATGCATTTTTTGTTTAGCTGTAATCACAGAGGAGTTTAGGAGTGGGTAGAAGTTTGTCCAGAGCAGAGTAATTTCCTCTCCTATATTCAAAACAGAAAGCAAAAACAGATCAGATGAATAGCTCCTACCCATGTCATGACAAAAGAAATCCAGTTCACTCCCAGCTGCCTGTCCTTAGGCAGGCACACAAGCTCAAGATCACCAGCAGACTAGACTAGGATGGCCCTCTTCGGGAAGTTATGATCTGTCTTGTCAGAGGCCTTCTGGGTCAGAGGTTTTAATCCTGTATTAATAACACGACATCCTGGAAATGGTTCTTTGGAAATCATCTGAATATATTACGAAACCCCGTGGTTTATCCACCTTGACTCAACTGACTCAAACTTCTAATTTTGATAATTCTATCAGGATGCAGACGAGTACAAAACCTTGAAGCAGTTTGTGTTTTCCCTTGAAGCTTGCCGAGAGCCGTACATTTATGTCAGAGACCTGTTTCCTGCAGAATTTTGTTGGGAAAACCATAGCTATTATAAATAGCTTGGTTTATAAACTGGAAGCTTTGTGTTTTTTTTTCTTTTTGAATGTTGTAACGCCTTATAGAAATGGTCGAACTGCTTCATATTTAATTCCTATAAAAACAATTTGCCTGTGGACAGATCCTTGGGTGTCTGTACCATGTGTTGGTGTAATTTTTTCCATTAGCAGATTTTGGGCATTTTGGGCAGAGGCATTGGTACTGACCTACTACTGCCCTTAATGTCTCCAAGTCATTTATTTAAATTTTGGAGTTATGATTTCTTATGTCTAAAATGTGAATAGTAACCTCAAATCCAATATACTATGGAAAATGTTGTTTAGAAACATTACCAAGATTCACCCTGGGTTGGAAGATTTTTGAGATCCTACTGTAAGTAAATGAGGGCAGGGTATGATTTTTACGAAGTTCATCTGTCCCTTGCAGTCTGACTTAGCCATACAAGTTCTGCTGTTTCTAGGGAAATTACTTCAATTAATCCCTGCATGTCAGCCCTTTGCCCTGGCATGGCAGACAGCAGCTGTTGGATACCCTGGAACAGGAGACGGCAGTCTTGTTCTGTGAAAGGGAGGATGCATTTTTTGTTTAGCTGTAATCACAGAGGAGTTTAGGAGTGGGTAGAAGTTTGTCCAGAGCAATTTCCTCTCCTATATTCAAAACAGAAAGCAAAAACAGATCAGATGAATAGCTCCTACCCATGTCATGACAAAAGAAATCCAGTTCACTCCCAGCTGCCTGTCCTTAGGCAGGCACACAAGCTCAAGATCACCAGCAGACTAGACTAGGATGGCCCTCTTCGGGAAGTTATGATCTGTCTTGTCAGAGGCCTTCTGGGTCAGAGGTTTTAATCCTGTATTAATAACACGACATCCTGGAAATGGTTCTTTGGAAATCATCTGAATATATTACGAAACCCCGTGGTTTATCCACCTTGACTCAACTGACTCAAACTTCTAATTTTGATAATTCTATCAGGATGCAGACGAGTACAAAACCTTGAAGCAGTTTGTGTTTTCCCTTGAAGCTTGCCGAGAGCCGTACATTTATGTCAGAGACCTGTTTCCTGCAGAATTTTGTTGGGAAAACCATAGCTATTATAAATAGCTTGGTTTATAAACTGGAAGCTTTGTGTTTTTTTTTCTTTTTGAATGTTGTAACGCCTTATAGAAATGGTCGAACTGCTTCATATTTAATTCCTATAAAAACAATTTGCCTGTGGACAGATCCTTGGGTGTCTGTACCATGTGTTGGTGTAATTTTTTCCATTAGCAGATTTTGGGCATTTTGGCACTTTATCATTAAAAGCAGAGTAATGGACATTTAATTCAATAAACTATGTAGGATTAAACCCAGTACCTGAAGTGAGGTGATGTAATATATTTTAGCAAGGGTCTTAGCTTTCCTTCTTTACTCACAAGTCTCAAATTGGCTTTTACTTTGGCAAAATTATTTGTGTATTTCTTGGAGTTATTTTCTGGATTGTGCAGGGTTTGAATCCAAGGTGGCCTATTTGATCCATCTGTGTTTCTGTTAAGGTTGGTGCCTGGCTGAATGGTTTTCTGAAAAGAATTAAGAAATGTTCTTTCTGACTAACCACAGGAAAAAATAGTGAGGAGGGCATTACCTATGCCAGCGGAAAGGACTGATTTTCTAAAGAAATTAGAAAAGAAATAGTGAAATATGGGTGGAGCTAGGCTGTATGGGGACAGGGCTCTAAGTTGACAAAATGGTTCTCAGGAGAGGAATTCAAATGTCAAAGAATGAACCACACAGTTCAAAGAAAATGAACAAGAACAAGTGAAGCTTTTAGGAAAATATGAATTAGAGGGAAAATAGTGTTGTGCATAATCTATTTTTTAACAATAAAACAATTGGATCTTATTATCTTTAAGTCATTAGCTCATCTAATCAAGGAAAAGAATGCCCAAGTACATAATTAGGAATGAGAAATGTGAAACACCTACACTAGTAAAACGTGAAAATATTAATTGCTCAGTCGTATCCGACTCTTTGCAACCCCATGGAGTGTAGCCCACCAGGCTCCTCTGTTCATGGTATTCTCCAGGCAAGAAGACTGGAGTGGGTTGCCATGCCCTTCACCAGGGATCTTCTCAACCCTGGCATCAAATGATGTGTTGCAGGCAGATTCTTTACCATCTGATCCACCAGGGAAGCCCTCTACAGTTAGAGAAGATACCAAAAATATATACAAAAAGAGATGACTTTATATAAAACCTAGGTGCAAAATTCCTTTTCTAATAAAATATGAATTACCAAAACTAAGAAAAGGTAAGTCTGACTAGATCAATAGTCATGAAAATGATGAGAATAAAAAAAAATTTTTTTTGAAAACATTTGAACCATGTGGTTTCCTAGAGGACTTCTTTTAAACCTTTTTGCAACAAATAATCCTTGTGTTATTTCTTCTGTTCTCATTTTATGTGGTTCCCTCCCTACCATACTCCATCAGGAAATCTACCTTGACCAAGTCATTACCCACCTACCTACCTCTACATAAAACAGATTACTCTTACTCATGAATATTGATGAAACAACTCTAAAAAATTCAGGTTAGAATTTAAGAAATCTTAATCCTAATCAAATATGATGTATTACAGCTTTCATGACTGCATGTGAACAACTCTACTGAAATCCTTCTAGACTTCATATTGGTTTATGGAATCAGCCCAAGCTTGAATTTGGCTTTAGACATAAAAAGTATTCATAGGCTTGGACCATGTACCCTTTTGTTTCTCCCTTCTGCTCCTCCCTATGTCTTTTATTAAAGTAATTAAACAAGGAAGCTATTAGCCTGAGGGTGGTTGTAATGGCTTGGTAACCTATGTAAGCCAAAGACGGTACACTCCAGTCTGAGAAAATGAAACTTGACAACCACCAACCACAAACAGCCAACTAGGCTTCCCCAAACAAGGCAACAAATGTGTAAATGACAGGCATTCAATAAGTTCCTTGCTTTGCCTCTACATATTCTCTCTAATAATTTCTTCCCCAATTCCCATCACTGAAAGTTTTCTAACCGCTTTTGGTTGGCTGAAGTCCAATTTGAATTGGCATATACTTAAATAAAACTCTTACATTTTGATGAGGCACATTTGTCCATTAACAGTTGATGACACCTTCCTTTGCAGAGAATGGAAGATGCTTGAAAGCAACTTGACATTCATGTTTTCAAAACTCTGATGCCAGTTGCATGAGACCTTTTTTCTTCCAGCATTTCTGCAGCTAACACAGGAGAGAATTCTGATCTTAGTGCTGCATGCTTACCTATGTCTCATTTAACCCACATAATTGTTTTCTAGGCTTTGTCTCTGTGCCTTTCTCTATTGGCAACAATTGAGGGGGGCACTAAAATAACATGGAATGGGGAAGAGGTAGCCCCTTAAAAAAAGGGGATGCTGGTGTATTAATATGATACATCTACTACCCAGGGTTCTCTTGCACAATGTTTATTACGATTTTACTGTATTTATTATATTGTGTTCTTGGGTGAGAACAAACATTAGATCAGCTCTTTAAATGCCCAAAAATGCATTTAATATAGTTGAATATCCATTCTCAAAGTACTATTAATTAAGATGGTAATTGAAAACTTTGTCAGTCTACCTTGACCAAGTCATTACCCACCTACCTACCTCTACATAAAACAGATTACTCTTACTCATGAATATTGATGAAACAACTCTAAAAAATTCAGGTTAGAATTTAAGAAATCTTAATCCTAATCAAATATGATGTATTACAGCTTTCATGACTGCATGTGAACAACTCTACTGAAATCCTTCTAGACTTCATATTGGTTTATGGAATCAGCCCAAGCTTGAATTTGGCTTTAGACATAAAAAGTATTCATAGGCTTGGACCATGTACCCTTTTGTTTCTCCCTTCTGCTCCTCCCTATGTCTTTTATTAAAGTAATTAAACAAGGAAGCTATTAGCCTGAGGGTGGTTGTAATGGCTTGGTAACCTATGTAAGCCAAAGACGGTACACTCCAGTCTGAGAAAATGAAACTTGACAACCACCAACCACAAACAGCCAACTAGGCTTCCCCAAACAAGGCAACAAATGTGTAAATGACAGGCATTCAATAAGTTCCTTGCTTTGCCTCTACATATTCTCTCTAATAATTTCTTCCCCAATTCCCATCACTGAAAGTTTTCTAACCGCTTTTGGTTGGCTGAAGTCCAATTTGAATTGGCATATACTTAAATAAAACTCTTACATTTTGATGAGGCACATTTGTCCATTAACAGTTGATGACACCTTCCTTTGCAGAGAATGGAAGATGCTTGAAAGCAACTTGACATTCATGTTTTCAAAACTCTGATGCCAGTTGCATGAGACCTTTTTTCTTCCAGCATTTCTGCAGCTAACACAGGAGAGAATTCTGATCTTAGTGCTGCATGCTTACCTATGTCTCATTTAACCCACATAATTGTTTTCTAGGCTTTGTCTCTGTGCCTTTCTCTATTGGCAACAATTGAGGGGGGCACTAAAATAACATGGAATGGGGAAGAGGTAGCCCCTTAAAAAAAAGGGATGCTGGTGTATTAATATGATACATCTACTACCCAGGGTTCTCTTGCACAATGTTTATTACGATTTTACTGTATTTATTATATTGTGTTCTTGGGTGAGAACAAACATTAGATCAGCTCTTTAAATGCCCAAAAATGCATTTAATATAGTTGAATATCCATTCTCAAAGTACTATTAATTAAGATGGTAATTGAAAACTTTGTCAGAAAGTCAACATCTCAAACTCACGGTATGATAGAGCTTGATAGTGAAACACTTGAGGAGTGGTCAGTACTAAGTCATTTGAGAAAGCTTGTAATCAGCACTATGACAGTGTTTTGGGGATACTTGCTAATGCACTTAGATACTAAGACAACAAAAGAGATGATGCTGTTTGAAGAAAGAATTGAATTATTATTGCATGCTGATTAATTAGCTGATAAATTAAAAGTATCAAATGAAGATCTGTTAGGAGAGGTGCCATAATACAGAACCCATTTCATGCAAGTCTATCCCAAAGCATTACATAGGCTACTGATTCTCAAGAGTTTTCCAGGGAACTTATAAAGGAGTCAAAACTGTGTAAAAGACTGTCTACTAGGATCTAACTTGATTTTTGCTTTGTGTAAACATTTGTACTTATAGTATAAAACAAACTGTTGGCACCTGAGCACAAACTTACTATTAGGTGCACACAGTGCAGGAAAGGACTAGCTTGAACTAAGAATGTCCTGATAATCAGATTAAAAGATTAATTCTACTAAATCTAGACATGTGAATAAATATCTTTTTAAATATTCTATGTGACAAAGTGGGAAGTAAACAAGCATTCTGGCATTAAAATATGATAAGTTTCCTGAGGAAAAATATTTATTGTTGAGTACTGACTGACCTGAACTAGCAGCTTTAGAACCAAATGCCTTTTTTTTTTTTCTCCCAGTTTCACCTGGATTTAATACAGATGACTTCAATAGTTTGTCCAAAATTTCCTTGTTTACAAAGGAATGCATTGAACACAGTAGCATCAGCAATGCCAGATACCCCTTTTATTTGAAACTATATCTGACAGACTATGGTGACTTAGATCTAAGCTTCTTTTTTAATAAAATATCTGCAAAATACTGAATTTCAAGGAAAACAACTAGCAGTGTTTGTTGCTGATGATAAAATTTGAAGCTTTCAAATGAAAGAATTTTGAAAATTTGAATCGATCTCTAGGAACATGAATTTCTGAAATACTTAAAGCTTTGTTCTGTGATATTGGTGTTCTCAAAGTACTATTAATTAAGATGGTAATTGAAAACTTTGTCAGAAAGTCAACATCTCAAACTCACGGTATGATAGAGCTTGATAGTGAAACACTTGAGGAGTGGTCAGTACTAAGTCATTTGAGAAAGCTTGTAATCAGCACTATGACAGTGTTTTGGGGATACTTGCTAATGCACTTAGATACTAAGACAACAAAAGAGATGATGCTGTTTGAAGAAAGAATTGAATTATTATTGCATGCTGATTAATTAGCTGATAAATTAAAAGTATCAAATGAAGATCTGTTAGGAGAGGTGCCATAATACAGAACCCATTTCATGCAAGTCTATCCCAAAGCATTACATAGGCTACTGATTCTCAAGAGTTTTCCAGGGAACTTATAAAGGAGTCAAAACTGTGTAAAAGACTGTCTACTAGGATCTAACTTGATTTTTGCTTTGTGTAAACATTTGTACTTATAGTATAAAACAAACTGTTGGCACCTGAGCACAAACTTACTATTAGGTGCACACAGTGCAGGAAAGGACTAGCTTGAACTAAGAATGTCCTGATAATCAGATTAAAAGATTAATTCTACTAAATCTAGACATGTGAATAAATATCTTTTTAAATATTCTATGTGACAAAGTGGGAAGTAAACAAGCATTCTGGCATTAAAATATGATAAGTTTCCTGAGGAAAAGTATTTATTGTTGAGTACTGACTGACCTGAGCTAGCAGCTTTAGAACCAAATGCCTTTTTTTTCTCCCAGTTTCACCTGGATTTAATACAGATGACTTCAATAGTTTGTCCAAAATTTCCTTGTTTACAAAGGAATGCATTGAACACAGTAGCATCAGCAATGCCAGATACCCCTTTTATTTGAAACTATATCTGACAGACTATGGTGACTTAGATCTAAGCTTCTTTTTTAATAAAATATCTGCAAAATGCTGAATTTCAAGGAAAACAACTAGCAGTGTTTGTTGCTGATGATAAAATTTGAAGCTTTCAAATGAAAGAATTTTGAAAATTTGAATCGATCTCTAGGAACATGAATTTCTGAAATACTTAAAGCTTTGTTCTGTGATATTGGTGTTAATAATGTGTGCGTGCATGCTTAGTCACTTCAGTCGTGTCCAGCTCTTTGCGATTCTTTGGACTATAGCCTGCCAGGCTCCTCTGTCCATGGGTTTTCCAGGCAAGAATATTGGAGTGGGCTGCCATGCCCTCCTCCAGAGGATCTTCCTGACCTAGAGATCAAACCTGTATGTCTTGTGGCTCCTGCAATGCAGGCTGATTCTTTTGCTGCTGAGCCACCAAGACTGGTGTTAATAGTCACAATTGTGATTTCTATTAATAAGGTATAGTATGTTAACATTTGGAAGATCTGCCTGTGACTACTATTTTCAAAATGTGAAATGTATGACTTTTAAATGTATCAAGCAGATATAAAGGAGCCATTCAAAGTGCAAGACAAACCAATGAATTTTTGTACAGTAAAGCATAGGAAATTTTTATTGCTTTGAATTTCCAAATCACAACTTACCTCTAAAAAACTACCATTTGCTAGGTTTTCGTTGGGATAGTGAAAAATAATACAGACAATTATTTGAAAGAACTAGGGATCAACTCTTCCTTTCCAGCTGTTTTTCTAATAAGGCTATATTGTCTTCACTTCTGCCCCCCAAAATTTATTGCAGTAGACTGAATGGATCAACAGATATGAGAATACAATAGAGAAAGCTATCTTTTGTTAAGGCAGGCATTGAAGATATTTAAAAAGATGAAAATAGTAAAGCAATGCTACATTTCTTACTAAATTTTTCATTTGAAATACTATTAATAAAAATCTTATTTGTGATAACATGTTAATGCTGAGTCACTTCAGTCATGTCTGACTCTTTGCAACCCTACGGACTGTAGTCCACCAGGCTTCTCTGTGGGATTCTCCAGGCAGGAATACTGGAGTGGGTTAGCCATTTCCTTCTCCAGGGAATCTTCCTGAGCCAGGGATCAAACCCAGGTCTCCCGCATTGCAGGCAGATTCTTTACTGCTGAACCACTGGAGATGCTTGTTAAATACATGAAAAAACATTTTCAAATAGTTTTAATTTCCAATATGGTAAATGCTAAGAAAGAACCATGTAAAAGTTTAGGGAGTCATGATAATTTTTAAAAAGATAGAGGTGTAGAGATCGAGGAGTTTGAGTGATTAACATGTGCTGGCAGTTCTCAGTGGGAAATCTTCCCTCCCAGCTATGTCTGTCTGCGCTCAGATTCCATGATTCCATCTCAGACTAGGTTCCCTGCCCCCAGTCTGGGACAGAGTTATGCTGCCTGACAGGGACCTCTTCTGAGCTGTTCAAGTTCTTCTCTGTGTCACATGGACCTCCCTTCAGGCTGCATTCACCCCTGCTGCTGTCTCACTAAGTCAAGGAGGTCCATTTCTTGGCTTCCCAAGTGTAACAGTAAACAACCAAACTCTGTGAAAAATAAAATAAATAAAAGGCCTTTAAATGTGCATACAAAATCTGTTGCAGAGGGCACTCTCATACTTTCTGTTAATTAAATTTTGGGTTCTTTTTCTTTTTTAAAATTTCTCTTATTTTTTATTCCAGACAAATTTTATTTATTATTATTATTATTTCTTTTTACAGAGTTTTGTTTATTGCCACACATTGACTCAAGTTCACCATAGGTATACATATGTCCCTCCACCCCTCCAGGTTGCCGCAGAGCCCCTGTTTGAGATCCCCTAGTCCCACAGCATATTCCCTTCCCTCACCCCAATGTCCATCAGATTGTTCTCCATGTCCGCCTCTCCACTGCTGCTCTGCATGTTCATTAATCAGCACCAGCTTTCTAGATTCCATATACATGTATCAGTAGACAATATTTGCCTTTCTTTCTCTGACATACCTCACCCTGTATAATAGATCCTTTCTGAATATACGGGTTCAGTTTTGGGGTATAATTCAAATCCCAAATTGTGATAATTATAATTTAACTTTATTTTACCAAATAACATTATGTATTCTGTCATGGCTTATAAAGCTGTCTTTCTTTCTTTCTCCCTCCACTCTTGGTAGTAGGGTTGTAGAATATTTCAGGACTTGTGGCTGCTGAGTCAGACCAGTCTGTGGAAGCATCAGGGATTACAGACTGCAGCTTCTTACCTTTCCTACCTCCACAAGCCGGTTATTTAGCAGCCTGGAATAGGAGCTCATTGTGTGTGGAGAGAAGAGGCAGTTGGTTCATTTAGTTCTGATGACACCACCATGAGTTAGAGAGATTCTTAGAAGGATTCCCTACCGTCATTTTTCTTGATAAGCTTCTTGCATTATGGATCAGAGGGCTTTCTCACTCTTAATATACCCTGATGAACTCAGACAGACCTCTTTATAGTTATAGAATAGGTGAGCACATTTCATCCAGGAGTAAAATTTCACTTAAAAGTGGAATGGAAACTCATAAGTAACAAAGATATCATAATTTTAAGTAGGAGAAATAATTTACAAAGCTAATGTCAATCACTTGTCAAAGGTAAAATATTTCCTTTTGTGTGCTTATTCATTAGATATATATATGTATACACATGCACACGTATATACATATGGATACATACATACACACACAGAGGAACCAACCAGAAGAATTTTCTTTAATGCACTTAGATTTTCAACACCACCAGTCCCATGAGCAGAAAATGCAACAAGCTTCGAAGTTTGCCCATAGGTACATTATTACTCTTCAAACCACCATTCCCCAGTAGCCTACAAATTTCCTATCCTGTGAATAGGTGAGCAGTAGATACAGACACCATATTTAAGTTCTTGTCCTCTTGAAAAGATGCCTCTCTCTGTGATTGAAGAAGTACAAAAAATTATGAAACACTCTTGAAAATACATCACTCAGTATCTTTCTATGATTTGTGTGGAAATGAATCATAAAGTATAGAGTAACCCCCCCTCCCCAAATTTAAATGATTTGAATGAAATGAAAACAAATGGTGTATGGCCCAGATGGAAGTTCCATGTAATTTCTCTTTCAATTAGTTTTTAATGAAAGCTCACCATTGTCTATTTTATTCACTCCCTGAGTATAAAATTAGAATATTATTTTTAAAGTTAACCCATGAAAGTATTAGTTTTTTTCCCTTAAAGTCAGATTTATTGGTGTTTTAAGAGCACTTAACTTCAAAACCTGAATATCTTCTTTGTCCTCCTGATTCTTTCTGCTTTGCTTTTTCAAAGGAGATTTAGTTCATTGCTGAAAGTTATTTAAAAGTTGATGTTGAGGACCATTCCATATGGAACTATACATATGTTTTTTTTTTTTTTAATGCATGTGCATATATGTATATTTAAAATATTTAAAATACACATATATAAATATATAGCATATTTATAGTATGTTTTCTTTCTCTTTCATATTTATTTCAAGGCTTGGTAAACCTTCCAAAGTTAACTTCTAAGCATGAGCTTCCATAAAATGTCATCATAACTGAGATTACATACTCAAGATTTCTTATAAACTTGTCCTTCTGAGTGTTAAAAGCGTGTCTCCAAAGTAAGGTCTGTTTCCAATATGATTATTGCAAAGGCTGTAATTAAATAGAATATACTACATAGAGGATCCAAATTCTTTTGCTTATTATTACTCTAAAGGCTTTAAGACCACCTTTTACACAAGTTAAAATATGCAGCATGGTGGATGGTGACAGTTTTTGGTCTTTATGTGACTTTTCCCTGATCATCAGATTTTGCGGTTACTTTACAGAAATTCTGAGTATCCCCTGTTGTTGTCAGTGTATAAACACCATATGAGGGAAAGATAGGGTGTTTGATATCCATACTTCTTGTCATCACATTATGGTCAGTGCAAGGAACTGAAGTCTGAGGCCGCCTCTTTCCAGGATAGAAATAAGAGCTCCCACATCTAGATCCCTACCATTTCTCTGCTAGAACTTACCTAGAGGCCGGCCTTTATAGCCTTTAAAACCCTCTTGAAATCATCACTCAGTATCTTTCTATGATTTGTGTGGAAATGAATCATAAAGTATAGAGTAACCCCCCCCCCCCAAATTAAAATGATTTGAATGAAATGAAAACAAATGGTGTATGGCCCAGATGGAAGTTCCATGGAATTTCTCTTTCAATTAGTTTTTAATGAAATCTCACCATTGTCTATTTTATTCACTCCTGAGTATAAAATTAGAATATTATTTTTAAAGTTAACCCATGAAAGTATTAGTTTTTTTCCCTTAAAGTCAGATTTATTGGTGTTTTAAGAGCACTTAACTTCAAAACCTGAATATCTTCTTTGTCCTCCTGATTCTTTCTGCTTTGCTTTTTCAAAGGAGATTTAGTTCATTGCTGAAAGTTATTTAAAAGTTGATGTTGAGGACCATTCCATATGGAACTATACATATGTTTTTTTTTTTTTAATGCGTGTGCATATATGTATATTTAAAATATTTAAAATACACATATATAAATATATAGCATATTTATAGTATGTTTTCTTTCTCTTTCATATTTATTTCAAGGCTTGGTAAACCTTCCAAAGTTAACTTCTAAGCATGAGCTTCCATAAAATGTCATCATAACTGAGATTACATACTCAAGATTTCTTATAAACTTGTCCTTCTGAGTGTTAAAAGCGTGTCTCCAAAGTAAGGTCTGTTTCCAATATGATTATTGCAAAGGCTGTAATTAAATAGAATATACTACATAGAGGATCCAAATTCTTTTGCTTATTATTACTCTAAAGGCTTTAAGACCACCTTTTACACAAGTTAAAATATGCAGCATGGTGGATGGTGACAGTTTTTGGTCTTTATGTGACTTTTCCCTGATCATCAGATTTTGAGGTTACTTTACAGAAATTCTGAGTATCCCCTGTTGTTGTCAGTGTATAAACACCATATGAGGGAAAGATAGGGTGTTTGATATCCATACTTCTTGTCATCACATTATGGTCAGTGCAAGGAACTGAAGTCTGAGGCCGCCTCTTTCCAGGATAGAAATAAGAGCTCCCACATCTAGATCCCTACCATTTCTCTGCTAGAACTTACATAGAGGCCGGCCTTTATAGACTGTCTTAAAAGGAGAACACAAATACATATGCTTTTCAGTATTTCTCCTGCGTCTGCTTGGTGCAGTTCACATTGTGAATGTTTCTTTGGATGTCTTAATCTTCTTAGAATGTTGAGATAATGTTTCCAACTCAGTGTTAGAACTCCTTTGTTACTAAAGACTTGGGAAGTTGAGCACAACTCCAAAGAATTTATCCAGGTACAAATAAAAATAAGGCATGTGAGTTTTTTTGGTGGTTACTGTGGCTATCAGGTCTGAAGGAAGCGAGTTTTGGGGCTAGGACTTTGCAGTAGGAAAAATCAGATCGTCTCGGGAAATGGGGATGTCCTGAGAGCAAAGGTTCTAAGTTACATCACGACAAACGAGTTTGGTGGGTAGGACACCGAGTTGACAGTGTTGAAGAGCTAGTTTGGGGACTTTAAGTATTACCAGTAAAAGTTACTTTAAAAGAATGAACACTCTTAAAGAACCCCCCCCTGACCCCAATACAAACTGCAAAGGCCTTTCCTCTCTGGTTGAAAAGCTGTGCTTCAAAGATTGCCTGCTGGATATTTCTTTAACGCTGTTTTGAGTTTGACATATTTCTGGCTAAAGATGCTCTTAAAAGAATCTCTCTTTGCAATTCCTCCTCCACCTCGTTTCTGCCCTGTTTCTTGCCTTTGCATCGTTGTTCTCTGTCCAGAGAAAGTGTTTCCTAGTGGTGGCCGACAGCTCTCCAGTCTTAAAGATGCTCGGGTCTCACTCAGGGTTCGGAGCCACTAACATATGTGAGCAGGAAGGGAAATGCAGGAGGTACAGCACTGTGGGAGAAAAGAGATCATTTCAAAAGCAGCATACCCGTAACTTACACAAAGCTACTTCAAGAGCCAGTTTCCTTCAGTCCCCAGAACACTCCGTCGGGTGAGGTATAAAGCAGCGTTAATCTGTCATCACTCAGGGCCACAGTCGGGAGCTCAGTTCTGGTTTTGTCTGTGGTATCTGTCTTAGCCTGAAAGAGTTAAAAACATTTTTGAGGAAAAGCAGGCATGTGTGCTCAAGTGTGTTTTAATTATACCAATTGACTGTATTAATCAAATATAATAAATACTGTCTTAATTTCCACTTGACAACCCAGACCTAACCTGCTCTAACATCCTATTTGTAAAAGGTTCACATCTTATCAAGTATAATGTATCATGAGAATTTAAACCTATTTTAAACCAATTATTTCACTGAACTGATAAGCTTGATTATGGGTGCAGTTTCTATGTGCTAACAAGCCCATGTGGGTTTTGATGACCTTGCCTGCAAACTCAGGTACAAATAAAAATAAGGCATGTGAGTTTTTTTGGTGGTTACTGTGGCTATCAGGTCTGAAGGAAGCGAGTTTTGGGGCTAGGACTTTGCAGTAGGAAAAATCAGATCGTCTCGGGAAATGGGGATGTCCTGAGAGCAAAGGTTCTAAGTTACATCACGACAAACGAGTTTGGTGGGTAGGACACCGAGTTGACAGTGTTGAAGAGCTAGTTTGGGGACTTTAAGTATTACCAGTAAAAGTTACTTTAAAAGAATGAACACTCTTAAAGAACCCCCCCCTGACCCCAATACAAACTGCAAAGGCCTTTCCTCTCTGGTTGAAAAGCTGTGCTTCAAAGATTGCCTGCTGGATATTTCTTTAACGCTGTTTTGAGTTTGACATATTTCTGGCTAAAGATGCTCTTAAAAGAATCTCTCTTTGCAATTCCTCCTCCACCTCGTTTCTGCCCTGTTTCTTGCCTTTGCATCGTTGTTCTCTGTCCAGAGAAAGTGTTTCCTAGTGGTGGCCGACAGCTCTCCAGTCTTAAAGATGCTCGGGTCTCATTCAGGGTTCGGAGCCACTAACATATGTGAGCAGGAAGGGAAATGCAGGAGGTACAGCACTGTGGGAGAAAAGAGATCATTTCAAAAGCAGCATACCCGTAGCTTACACAAAGCTACTTCAAGAGCCAGTTTCCTTCAGTCCCCAGAACACTCCGTCGGGTGAGGTATAAAGCAGCGTTAATCTGTCATCACTCAGGGCCACAGTCGGGAGCTCAGTTCTGGTTTTGTCTGTGGTATCTGTCTTAGCCTGAAAGAGTTAAAAACATTTTTGAGGAAAAGCAGGCATGTGTGCTCAAGTGTGTTTTAATTATACCAATTGACTGTATTAATCAAATATAATAAATACTGTCTTAATTTCCACTTGACAACCCAGACCTAACCTGCTCTAACATCCTATTTGTAAAAGGTTCACATCTTATCAAGTATAATGTATCATGAGAATTTAAACCTATTTTAAACCAATTATTTCACTGAACTGATAAGCTTGATTATGGGTGCAGTTTCTATGTGCTAACAAGCCCATGTGGGTTTTGATGACCTTGCCTGCAAACTGCCTGTATTTTTATATTCAGAACTCAGGTCACATTAGGTGGAATATGGCTTGAAAAGCATTAACATGTGGAATATGTAGCTTCTTAATACCTTTGACATGAAAAACCTTTTCCTTCTGTCCTACATGTTCTAATTGCTCATAACCCTTTGTGCCTAGAAAAACAACGTTGTTTAAAGCAGACCAATGGAAATACAAGGCAGGGAATGCCAGTTTCACAGTTGCCTAGAAATGGGTTGAAATGGAAGGAGTGTAAACTATTGGCCCTGTCTCTCCATCTTCTCCCTTTGCTTCTGTCCTTTATCTCCCCTTAGTGTCTGGCAGAAGTCCTCTGGGTTCACTTCTGGACACAGTGGGAGAGGAGAGGCTGGGATGATTTGAGACAATAGCATTGAAACATATACATTACCATGTGTAAAATAGCCGTGGGAGTTTGAGGTATGATGCAGGGAACTCAAAGCCCTTGCTCTGTGACAACCTGGAGGGATGGGGTCGGGAGGCCGGTGGGAGGGGAGTTCAGGAGGGAGGCGACACACGTATGCCTGTGGCTGATTCATGTTGCTGTGTGGCAGAGGCCATCACAATATTATAAAGTATTTATTCTCCAATTAAAATGAATGAATAAATCAAAAATCAAACAGCATGAAAAAAGTTCCTCTCTGTCTACCGTAAAGGTGCTGGGTGCAGTTGACATGGTGAACCCAGCTTACGTGGGGAAATGTGAAATACATTTAGGTTTATGAAGTCTTTTTTTTTTTTTTTTTTGATGTGGACCATTTTTAAAGTCTTTATTGGTTTTGTTACAATATTGCCTCTGTTTTGTAATTTTTTTTTTTTTTTTTGGCCCTGGGGCATATGGGATCTTAGATCCCCTTCTAGGGATTAAACCTGTACCCTCCATGTGGAAGGTGAAGTCTTAACCGTGGGACTGCTGTGGAAGTCCTTACAAAATCTTGTTCTCTACCTGAGAACGTCTTTGTGAGTGCTAGTGGTAGAAATCATCTTTAGTGGACCTGTGTTAGACCATTCTGTCTTTCCAGATTTGAAGCCTCCACCATGCTAATGACTTTTAAAAGGCGAAGAAGGTTGTGTTCTCTTGTGTATTGACTAAAGACAGAAATATAGGCTAAGTAAGCCAGAGAAACTTCCAACATCAACTGGCTGGTTTTTCTTTCCAGAAGAGCACGATCCTTATGACTCGGGGTCATTTTGTCTGTGTAGGTAGGTCTTCCAGGGTCCAGTGACCTGAGACGTCCTGGCGATGGTGATGTGGTGTCTCAGGTCAGCCTTGTTGGCATGGACAGGCATGTCCCAGTGGCAGCAGCTGTGCTTGTCTCCTGGTTTGGTCCGAACAAGTGTTCTGCACATATATCTGGTGATTTATTTCAAGCCCAGCTGCTTTGCTTATTTTTTCAGGACATGAAATAAAAAAATTCATTCGTAATTGAAGCTCAGAGAAAAATAATATTAAATATGACTTTCCATCAGCCAAGGAGCAGAAGGTACAAGTTTGTCTTGTGATTTAAAGCCATCTGCAGACAGATGCATGGTTATTTAGAGTAGGCCCCTGGATGCTGGCTGGAATGCATTTTTAGCTGGAGGAGGTGCTTTCACTTGGGACTGAAGCTTAAAAACAACTGTGTTTTTTCCTGATTAGCATGACCAGCAGAGTAATCCAGAAATAAAATGAGACTTTAAAACACGTGTGCAGACATTGACGCCTACACACATTCACCCCTGCCTTTACACAGGCACACTTGTGCACGCACACAGTATTGCCTGGATTCAGAACCTGAGTAAAACAGAAGCAAGTAGAAACATTACTAATAGATCTAAATGAAAGGAAGACTTGAGGCTGAAAGACAGGTGTCTAATGAAGACAAGAAAAAGCTCCAGAAGTCTTTCTCTGAACAGTGGTCTGGCAACTGTTTCTACAATTATTGTGTCCTTCATACTAGAGAACTGGTGTTACATTGAACTCCATTCAGGCAACTTTAAAAAATTCACTGTTCAGTTTCTTCATTCATCATGATTTTTATTTTTCATGTTTATTTATTCTACCTTAACAGGTCATTCTCATGAGAACCTTAGCTGCTCCTTCCTTTTTGTAGGCTCATATAATCCTAGGTTCTCTTTCCAGTGGGTCCTAAACACCAGGTGTGTCTTTTCTATTTTCCTATATCCACTCATTTTTCTTCTTCCTTTCCTTTATCCAGGGTGTATTTCTTTTTTTCTCATTTGCTGAAGACAATAATTGAAATGTTGGGGGATAGATATTCTAAGTATGAGTTTCCAATGTGTATACTTTGTGGATGTAGTCTTTCAAACATCTTGTCAGATTTCATCCAGACAAACAGTGAATGTCCCTAGAGGAGAAGTGAACAGACTCATGAACACCAAAGATAGCCTTCACAAGGTAAGAAGATACTACCTTCCCAAGGTACAGGGCCAATCACAGAGATATCCAAAAGAAAGACAATTCCCCTGAAAGCCAGCAACTGTCTCGAGGCCTCGAGCCACAGATGAGGGGCAACCCACATTCTGTCCACGTGTCTGGGGCACCCAACCTGTTATGTTAAGTCAAGGTCTCAGGATACAAGTCAAGGCAAGAAGGCAGTACCTTTCCTTGGGGAGAAAGGATTGATAACCAGTGGGTATCCAAAAGCAGATTCACAAGTCACAATTCAGAGATAGAACTCTTACTATGTTTTTGCCTGCCAACCTGAATTTGGGAAGGAGGGACAAAGTGGAATTTGACATTTTCTGTCACCAAGCTCCACATGTAAAGAGCTGGAGAGCTGACTTTAGTAAGAATTTTCACCCTTTGTTAGCTTTCCTAGGATCCTGTCTCAGCAGAAGTCTTCCTCATCTCCTAAGACTATAGAAGAGGAAAAATAACTTCCTTCTTTATGGTGAGGGCTTTTCTGAGACTCCTTTTCTCTAAGGCATCTCAAATTTTAACCATTGGGTAGGCCCCAAATTCGAGGCTGAAAGACAGGTGTCTAATGAAAAAAATTTTTGGTCAACTGTTTCTACAATTATTGTGTCCTTCATACTAGAGAACTGGTGTTACATTGAACTCCATTCAGGCAACTTTAAAAAATTCACTGTTCAGTTTCTTCATTCATCATGATTTTTATTTTTCATGTTTATTTATTCTACCTTAACAGGTCATTCTCATGAGAACCTTAGCTGCTCCTTCCTTTTTGTAGGCTCATATAATCCTAGGTTCTCTTTCCAGTGGGTCCTAAACACCAGGTGTGTCTTTTCTATTTTCCTATATCCACTCATTTTTCTTCTTCCTTTCCTTTATCCAGGGTGTATTTCTTTTTTTCTCATTTGCTGAAGACAATAATTGAAATGTTGGGGGATAGATATTCTAAGTATGAGTTTCCAATGTGTATACTTTGTGGATGTAGTCTTTCAAACATCTTGTCAGATTTCATCCAGACAAACAGTGAATGTCCCTAGAGGAGAAGTGAACAGACTCATGAACACCAAAGATAGCCTTCACAAGGTAAGAAGATACTACCTTCCCAAGGTACAGGGCCAATCACAGAGATATCCAAAAGAAAGACAATTCCCCTGAAAGCCAGCAACTGTCTCGAGGCCTCGAGCCACAGATGAGGGGCAACCCACATTCTGTCCACGTGTCTGGGGCACCCAACCTGTTATGTTAAGTCAAGGTCTCAGGATACAAGTCAAGGCAAGAAGGCAGTACCTTTCCTTGGGGAGAAAGGATTGATAACCAGTGGGTATCCAAAAGCAGATTCACAAGTCACAATTCAGAGATAGAACTCTTACTATGTTTTTGCCTGCCAACCTGAATTTGGGAAGGAGGGACAAAGTGGAATTTGACATTTTCTGTCACCAAGCTCCACATGTAAAGATCTGGAGAGAGCTGACTTTAGTAAGAATTTTCACCCTTTGTTAGCTTTCCTAGGATCCTGTCTCAGCAGAAGTCTTCCTCATCTCCTAAGACTATAGAAGAGGAAAAATAACTTCCTTCTTTATGGTGAGGGCTTTTCTGAGACTCCTTTTTCTCTAAGGCATCTCATAAATGGATGAACCATTGGGTAGGCCCCAAAGTTTGTTTGGATTTTTCTATAAGAGCGTATGGAAAATCCCAAAAGAACTTTTTGACTGACCCAATACCTAGGTTGAAACTTGTTCACTCTGGCCACCATAGTCCATTTATCCTCAGTAAAGTTAACCTGCTTGTTGACCCTGAAAATTTTGTGTTAGGCCTCCCTGTGTCATGCCTCTCCTGTATCAGTAAGAAGTGCTCAATGTTTGAAATGTTTGAAAGCTCATAACACAAAAACTGAGAAGTTAAGGTCCGTGAGAGACTTAACTGTCACCTCCAGAGGCGGCAAGCAGGTGGTGCTCAAGGGACTGCACACGAGCTTTCACCTGACTGCTCGCTGCTCCTGGGGAGCATTGGAGGTCTGTGGTCTCCTGTAAAACTAGAACTGCTCAAAGAAAGTGAGGTACATTACAGATCTTGGGAGTTTATTTGAACACAGTCGATTCAGTCAGGAGGTATGCCATCTAGCCAGTAGAAAGGAGTGCTGCCTGAGGAACAAGATGAGGTGGAAGACTTGTGTTGGCAGAAGGGAGTGGAAAGAAAGAAGTAGTCATAGTCAACTTAGCTCTGCTGGCTAGTGTAGGATTACTTTCTCTAGTAGATAGCAGTGGGCTGTGAAGTGGACCACCTACTAGTGCTCATGGGAGGAGGGTTCCTGCCAGACTCATTTAAGATGCAGTTTCTGGGAGAACCAGAACTGTAATTAAGTCTTGGTTTGGTGGCATGGAGCTTAGCCTAAGTGACTCAGTTTGGGGCCTGGTGCTTTTTGTTTATTAATTAAATTTATTTATTGGCTGTACTGGCAGGTTTTTTTCTCATTGTTGTACAGGCTTTTCTCCAGCTGTGGTGAGTAGGTGCTAATCTTTAGTTGTGGTGCACAGGCTTCTCACTGCAGTGGCTTCTCTTGCTGTGGAGCTCTCTAGAGTGCCCAGGCTTTAGTAGTTGTGGCATGTGAGCTCAGAGTTGTGGTTCCTGGGTTCTTGAGCCCAGGCTCAATACTGGTATGCATGGGCTTTTCTGAGACTCCTTTTTCTCTAAGGCATCTCATAAATGGATGAACCATTGGGTAGGCCCCAAAGTTTGTTTGGATTTTTCTATAAGAGCGTATGGAAAATCCCAAAAGAACTTTTTGACTGACCCAATACCTAGGTTGAAACTTGTTCACTCTGGCCACCATAGTCCATTTATCCTCAGTAAAGTTAACCTGCTTGTTGACCCTGAAAATTTTGTGTTAGGCCTCCTGTGTCATGCCTCTCCTGTATCAGTAAGAAGTGCTCAATGTTTGAAATGTTTGAAAGCTCATAACACAAAAACTGAGAAGTTAAGGTCCGTGAGAGACTTAACTGTCACCTCCAGAGGCGGCAAGCAGGTGGTGCTCAAGGGACTGCACACGAGCTTTCACCTGACTGCTCGCTGCTCCTGGGGAGCATTGGAGGTCTGTGGTCTCCTGTAAAACTAGAACTGCTCAAAGAAAGTGAGGTACATTACAGATCTTGGGAGTTTATTTGAACACAGTCGATTCAGTCAGGAGGTATGCCATCTAGCCAGTAGAAAGGAGTGCTGCCTGAGGAACAAGATGAGGTGGAAGACTTGTGTTGGCAGAAGGGAGTGGAAAGAAAGAAGTAGTCATAGTCAACTTAGCTCTGCTGGCTAGTGTAGGATTACTTTCTCTAGTAGATAGCAGTGGGCTGTGAAGTGGACCACCTACTAGTGCTCATGGGAGGAGGGTTCCTGCCAGACTCATTTAAGATGCAGTTTCTGGGAGAACCAGAACTGTAATTAAGTCTTGGTTTGGTGGCATGGAGCTTAGCCTAAGTGACTCAGTTTGGGGCCTGGTGCTTTTTGTTTATTAATTAAATTTATTTATTGGCTGTACTGGCAGGTTTTTTTCTCATTGTTGTACAGGCTTTTCTCCAGCTGTGGTGAGTAGGTGCTAATCTTTAGTTGTGTTGCACAGGCTTCTCACTGCAGTGGCTTCTCTTGCTGTGGAGCTCTCTAGAGTGCCCAGGCTTTAGTAGTTGTGGCATGTGAGCTCAGAGTTGTGGTTCCTGGGTTCTTGAGCCCAGGCTCAATACTTGTAGTGCATGGGCTTAGTTGCTTCGCAGCATGTGGGATCTTCCCAGACCAAGGATCAAATCTGTGTCTCCTACATTGGCAGGTAGATTCCACTGAGCCACTGGCGAAGCCCCAGTGTCTTGTTTTTAACACTGTACAGTGGTAAAGAATCATTTGCCAATGCAAATGATTTGTCCTGGGTTTGATCTCTGGGTCAGGAAGATCCCCTAGGGAAGGAAATGGCAACCCACTCCAGTACCTTGCTTGGAGAATTCCATGGAGAGAGGAGCCTGACAGGCTACAGTCCCCTGGGGTCACAAAGAGTCAGACATGACCGAGTGACTAAACCACCACTGCCCATTTTGAATATTAACTCTCTATCAGATGTGTGACTTTACAGATATTTTCTCCAGTCTCATAGGTTGACTTTTCATGTTGTTGACTATTCCTTCTGGTAAGCAAAAGCTTTTTAGCTGGATGTGGTTCAACTTGGTTTTTCACCTTTATTTGTACTACTTTTGTCATATCCAGGAAATCACTCTGGAGACCAGTGTCATGGAGCATTTTCTTCTTTCATTCTAGAAGTTATATGATTTCGTGTCTTAAATGTAAGTCTTTAATCCATTTTTGAGTTCATTTTTATGAGTGGTATAAGTACAAGTTCAATTTCATTCTTCTGTGTGTTGTTATCCAGTTTTCTTAACACCGTTTATTGAAGGCTATGCTTTGCCACTGAGTAATTTTGGCTCCCTTGTTAAATATTCCTTGACCTGAAAAATCCTGAAAGCTACCATCAAGAGACTGTGGTGGAAGGGAATAATAAAAGCCACTATTCTCTATAATAGAAATAGGGATGAGTCTAGAGATAAGGGTCTTCCTTAAGTTCAAAGGCAGCATCACTGTTTCTCTGTGTCTACCCCTATTAGCTGGTTGCCTCCTGAGAAAGAGGAACACACTTCTTGAGCTGTGGTGAGTAGGTGCTAATCTTTAGTTGTGTTGCACAGGCTTCTCACTGCAGTGGCTTCTCTTGCTGTGGAGCTCTCTAGAGTGCCCAGGCTTTAGTAGTTGTGGCATGTGAGCTCAGAGTTGTGGTTCCTGGGTTCTTGAGCCCAGGCTCAATACTTGTAGTGCATGGGCTTAGTTGCTTGCAGCATGTGGGATCTTCCCAGACCAAGGATCAAATCTGTGTCTCCTACATTGGCAGGTAGATTCCACTGAGCCACTGGCGAAGCCCCAGTGTCTTGTTTTTAACACTGTACAGTGGTAAAGAATCATTTGCCAATGCAAATGATTTGTCCTGGGTTTGATCTCTGGGTCAGGAAGATCCCCTAGGGAAGGAAATGGCAACCCACTCCAGTACCTTGCTTGGAGAATTCCATGGAGAGAGGAGCCTGACAGGCTACAGTCCCCTGGGGTCACAAAGAGTCAGACATGACCGAGTGACTAAACCACCACTGCCCATTTTGAATATTAACTCTCTATCAGATGTGTGACTTTACAGATATTTTCTCCAGTCTCATAGGTTGACTTTTCATGTTGTTGACTATTCCTTCTGGTAAGCAAAAGCTTTTTAGCTGGATGTGGTTCAACTTGGTTTTTCACCTTTATTTGTACTACTTTTGTCATATCCAGGAAATCACTCTGGAGACCAGTGTCATGGAGCATTTTCTTCTTTCATTCTAGAAGTTATATGATTTCGTGTCTTAAATGTAAGTCTTTAATCCATTTTTGAGTTCATTTTTATGAGTGGTATAAGTACAAGTTCAATTTCATTCTTCTGTGTGTTGTTATCCAGTTTTCTTAACACCGTTTATTGAAGGCTATGCTTTGCCACTGAGTAATTTTGGCTCCCTTGTTAAATATTCCTTGACCTGAAAAATCCTGAAAGCTACCATCAAGAGACTGTGGTGGAAGGGAATAATAAAAGCCACTATTCTCTATAATAGAAATAGGGATGAGTCTAGAGATAAGGGTCTTCCTTAAGTTCAAAGGCAGCATCACTGTTTCTCTGTGTCTACCCCTATTAGCTGGTTGCCTCCTGAGAAAGAGGAACACACTTCTTGAGCCTCAATTTGTAAATTTCTAATTTTTTCCTCTTGTATGAGTCTTTCATTTATTTATTTCCATCAATCTCTGTTCTTTGGCCTGTGTGGGCCTCCCATTGTAGTGGCCTCTCTCCTTACAGGGCTCTGGCTCTGCGCTCATGTGCTACAGAGCGCTGGCTTGTAATTGGACGCACTGGTCCAGCTGTTCTGCGGCATGTAGGATCTTTCCAGGTCAGGGATCGAACCAGTGCCCCTTGCACTGCAAAGCGGACTCTTTACCCACTGGACCACCAGGGAAGCCCAATTTCTAAATTTCTTAATTGAAGTTTGACTAGATGAGACTTTCAACTTACCTTTTCTGTAGCAAATGAAAAGTGTGATGACCTGCCCAGTATAACTTTCAGGGTATTGCTTGCTATCTGAAATTCTGTCCTATAAAAGAAGTATTAGGAGAAAGCAATAAAGCACCATTACTCTAGGAAGGCCTTGAATTCTCATTAATTTATATAAGTGAATTTTTGGATTTTAATGACTATTAATACTAAGTTACTTCAGATCTCATATGATGAAAACCATTCCTGAAAAGAACTCCAGGAAGCTGGAAGGAACATTCTGGATGTCACATTTTATTTTATCTGTGGATAAAAAGGTTAACATAGCCCAACCTGAGACCGCTGTTTCTGCAAGGTCTGTTTGTAAGGTTGGCTGTTGGCTGGCAAATGGGAAATTGACTGATTGAAGAGTTCCCTATATTGATTGATAAGAAAATTTTCCTAAATGGTAAAGGTGGCTCACTTCCCTGGTGGCTCAAATGGTAAAACATCTGCTTGCAGTGGAAACCTGGGTTTGATCCCTGGGTTGGGAAGATCTACTGGAGAAGGGAACGGTACCCAACTCCAGTATTCTTGTCTGAAGAATTCCATGGCTCGACCAAGGGGTCACAAAGAGTCGACACAACTTAACTGCTTTCAAGGGTGGCTCAGTGAGTCTAGACTATGCAGTTGATGTAGAGCACCTGTCTTCTGGGAGGTGGGAAATGTGATATGTGGCAGGCAGAGGGTGCCTATGTGTCCAGCCTCCAATGAAAACTTGCATTGAGCTGCCTCGATAGACAGCAATTGACAGCTGTTGTCACAGTCTGTTGCTGGTGGAATTAAGCTTGTCTTCTGTGTCCTTGCTAAGAGAGAATTCTTAGAAGCCTGTACCTAGTTTCCTCTGGACTTTACACTGTGTGCCTTTTCCCTTTGCTGGTTTTGCTCTGTATTCTTTCCCTGATGTCTTTTTGTTGAGTCTTGTGAATCAGATCAACCTGGGGTTGTCTTGGGGATCCCAGACACAGTACCACTTACTGGTGTCTTAAAAAAATGAATTCATGAACAAACATTAGTGTATAGGATATATTTTGAGATGAGACTACAGAGTAGTGTGAGATGAACAAAGATGAATAACACATAGACATGCCCTGGATCAGTGGGTGAGATTGACATACTTAACAAATGCAGTGGGAACAATGGGCAGGTGGGGCAGATGAGAGGGTGTGGGGGCGCAGTGTGGGCTGAGTATCTTTGAAGCTACCTTGAAATTTAAAATGGAGTGAGGAGGGCTGTGATAAGTGCTTCTTTTGAACTGTGCAGCAATCTCCTTGTGATCTAGAAAGTCTGATGAGGGTTTGCGTGCAGAAGAAACCCCAGGAAAAGTTAGGGAAGAATAAGATTAACCTTGAAAAGGGCTCTCCAGAGACCCAAAGGCCCAGGAGTATATAGTAGGCTTCTGCTACCCAAGAGATGAGCTACTAGCATGCGAAGAACTCCTTTGCAGAGAGTCTTCAGGTTGGCGCGCCTGAAATTCCAAGTCAGTGGGAAGGAATCTATTTGCTTGAGGACAGTATTAGTTTGATTATAAAAACAGTGACTAATCCAGTGCTTCCTGTGTGTAGTTGCTGTTCTAAGTTTTATACCCATTAAACATCTCAACAGCCTAGGTTGTAAGTAGTCTATGGCCATACCACCCTGAACGCACCCGATCATGTTTGGTAGGACATAAGTACTTTTATTATCATCTGTATTTTATGGGTGTAGAGGGAAGAACCAGAAAACTTCTTTTCCCTAAGTTATAGAGCTGGTAGACCCCAACTTTTAGCTTCTGTGCTTGACTGCTCTATTGGAAATTAGCAGAGGGTTCATTCATTGGAGGCAGAATTTGTTTCCTGTCAGCATGTGCCTTTCCTGGGAATAGTCCAGAGCCTATTGAAGAGGAGGAAGCAGTCTCTTTGCCTGCCTAGCACCATGATGGGGTGGGGGCACGTCAGGTTGGGTGGTTTTCCTGGAAGGAGGTACCTAGTTTCCTCTGGACAGGTGGGGTTTGCTGTATTTTGATTTTTTGAGTCTTGTGAATCAGATCAACCTGGGGTTGTCTTGGGGATCCCAGACACAGTACCACTTACTGGTGTCTTAAAAATGAATTCATGAACAAACATTAGTGTATAGGATATATTTTGAGATGAGACTACAGAGTAGTGTGAGATGAACAAAGATGAATAACACATAGACATGCCCTGGATCAGTGGGTGAGATTGACATACTTAACAAATGCAGTGGGAACAATGGGCAGGTGGGGCAGATGAGAGGGTGTGGGGGCGCAGTGTGGGCTGAGTATCTTTGAAGCTACCTTGAAATTTAAAATGGAGTGAGGAGGGCTGTGATAAGTGCTTCTTTTGAACTGTGCAGCAATCTCCTTGTGATCTAGAAAGTCTGATGAGGGTTTGCGTGCAGAAGAAACCCCAGGAAAAGTTAGGGAAGAATAAGATTAACCTTGAAAAGGGCTCTCCAGAGACCCAAAGGCCCAGGAGTATATAGTAGGCTTCTGCTACCCAAGAGATGAGCTACTAGCATGCGAAGAACTCCTTTGCAGAGAGTCTTCAGGTTGGCGCGCCTGAAATTCCAAGTCAGTGGGAAGGAATCTATTTGCTTGAGGACAGTATTAGTTTGATTATAAAAACAGTGACTAATCCAGTGCTTCCTGTGTGTAGTTGCTGTTCTAAGTTTTATACCCATTAAACATCTCAACAGCCTAGGTTGTAAGTAGTCTATGGCCATACCACCCTGAACGCACCCGATCATGTTTGGTAGGACATAAGTACTTTTATTATCATCTGTATTTTATGGGTGTAGAGGGAAGAACCAGAAAACTTCTTTTCCCTAAGTTATAGAGCTGGTAGACCCCAACTTTTAGCTTCTGTGCTTGACTGCTCTATTGGAAATTAGCAGAGGGTTCATTCATTGGAGGCAGAATTTGTTTCCTGTCAGCATGTGCCTTTCCTGGGAATAGTCCAGAGCCTATTGAAGAGGAGGAAGCAGTCTCTTTGCCTGCCTAGCACCATGATGGGGTCATGGGGAAGCAGCCAGTGCAACGGTCCAGTGCCTGGTTTTGAGCCAGAGGAACCTGGACAGACTCTACTCGTTTGTCTCTGGTGAATCATTTGGGACAGGTTACTTAGATTTCTAAGTGCCTCAATTTCCCTAAGTCAGGAAAGCCTAGTATCTAACTTTATGTGTATGATGGGAGGACTAAATGCCATAAAATGATGACTCTATGTCCTTGTCACACAGCCTGGTACATAGTAAACACTCAACAAATGATAGCTCTTATTAATCCTTAGGGGATACGTTATTCTCACACCAATTTCCATTTCATGGCCACTTTTAATTTACCGCTAATTATATTTTAATGTCATTTGCATACAGTATTTAATTGACTGAAAAATCCCATTAATACTTCATAATGAAGTACACAAATTATATGAGGAAAACATGGTTAGGATATTATAAAGAAAGGCGCTTTTTTATTAAACATTTATGCCTCATGAGGATGACTATCTCAATAGTAACCTTTTGATTTAGGCAGACCATTAGGATCCTCATAAGCAAGGCTACAGTTGTTTTATAGCCTTACTCCATTTTTGTGCACAATCAGGGAAAGTGGCGTCCCCAGTTACTCCCACCATTACCAGATCAGTCTGCTCCCTCCCCTAAAGTACGCTGTTAGTCACATCTTTGTTCACTGGCCAGCATTACTCTTGGGAGGAGAGTCTTGGCATTCAAGTAGACCATCAGCTCCCATCTTCTGGATTTAGTCAGTTGCCGGTTTCACACACATTAGTTGATTTCCTACCATATTCATGCTGCGTCTACTAGTGTTCTTACTGGTGTTTCTCAACCATGTCACTGGCTACCTTCTCTTCCCCACTCAATGTAATCTTGAGAAAGATGAGAAAAAAAAGTGTGCCTAGACCCATTCACAGATATCCAGTACTTTCTCCCCAGTGGTACTTGGTGGCCTAAAATTTTGTGCCTAACGTCTAATCCTTGGTTGTGAGCTCAACAGTACCTTTCCAAAGACTGGAGGGAATGGATCTGAAATGAACTTATGAGCATTCCATATAAAAGGACCTTTTGTATACCCCCCCCTTTTTTTTTTTTTTTTTTTGAATACCCATTCTTGCTGTTATTCAAGTCTGTTATGTTGCCTAGGTATTTCCCATCTGTGCTTCTGTATGGTCTTTATTTCCCAATCTACTATATGCACTGCAGATGTTTGTCTTTAGGTATTGCTTGTGCTGAGTGAAATCCATCTCTTGTACTTTTTTTTCCCAAAATATGAAAATAAGTTATTTCTAACCCCTAGATATGAATAAAAAACAATTTCATTTACACTAGCATCAAAAAGTCAGCAATACTTAGGAATACATTTGACAAAATATGGGAAAGACCTTGTATCCTGAAAATTATGGAACAGAGAGCAGGCAAATGAAAGCTAAATAAATGCAGAGTTATACCATATGAATGGATTGAAAGGCTCAATATTATTATAATATAAATCATTCTCAAATTTATAGATTCAATGTTATTACAAAATCACAGTGGGTTTTTAAATAAAAATTGAGAAGTTAATTCTAAATATACTTGGAGATATGAATGACCTAACAAGACAAAGTATTATTTAGAAAAGAACTGAGTCAAAGGACTAATACTTCAGAATTTCTAATTGACTATAATGCAAGAGGAAAAAACACAGCATGATATTTATATAAAGATAAATGAATAGATCAATGGAATAGAATTACTGATGCATATATAGGAATTGATTTTTGACAAAGATACCGAACTATTCAGTAGGGGAAATGGTAGTCTTTCAGTGAATAATGCTGGAATGGCATTTTTCTTTTTTTGGCCATTTCTATTGGTCTTTCATTCATTTCCATCTTTGTTGTTTGGCCTGTGTGGGCCTCCTATCACAGTGGCTCTCTTGCTGCAGAGCACCAACTCTGGGGGCATGTGCTCCAGAGCTCCGGCGGTAGTTGGACACATCGGTCCAGCTGCTCCATGGCACATGGGATCTTCCCAGGCCAGGGATCGAACCAGCACCCCTTGCACTGCAAGGCGGTGTCCTTACCCACTGGAGCACCAGGGAAGCCTTGAAATGGTATTTGATCACAGTGCTATTAGATAGATCGGAGAGAAAGAAAACATGAATTATAAATAATAGAATATCTATGATAAAGACAAAAACTGTAGTCATGAATCCTGCTTATAGAAATAGCAAATAAAATATTGCTGGTAGGGCTTCCCCTGGTGGTCCAGTGGATAAGGACACCGCTTTGCAGTGCAAGGGGCGCCGGTTCGATCCCTGGCCTGGGAAGATCCCACGTGCTGCGCAGCGGTTGGACTGATGTGTCTAATCACCGAACCAGAGCTCTGGAGCGCATGCGCCCAGAGCTGGCGCGCTGTGACAACAGACGCCACTGCGATGGGAGACCCGCAGGAGCCAAAGAACAAAGACGAATGAAAATAGAGAAATGGAAGACCAATGGAAGTGGCCCGCCCCCTCCCCCCCCTCCCCAACCCGACCCCCGCCCAAAATAAATAAATAAATAAATCTTTAAAAAAATATATTGCTGGTAATGAAATGAAAGAACTTTGAATCAGAGAATTTTAAAAAGTGAGATGTTGTGAAGCACTTTTATTGTACTTTGGTACTTAGAAAGGAGCATTGCAAAAAAGTTAAGTAATAAATTAAGAGAAATAGAAACAAATTTAGACTTTAAATGTAAACAGAAAAATACTAAATTATGTTGGAATCATTTACTAGCTTATTAAATACAAAGTCAATTTGTAGTATATATTATGCAGTATCTTACAGCCTCTTCCACAGTTATTTTATTTATTTGATACCTTTTAAAAAGTGATTTTTGTCAAAGTATAAAACTTTACCCTGCCGTGTTAGTTTCTACTGCACTGCATGCAGCCCCTCTTTGGATTTCCTTCCTGTTTAGGTCTCCGCAGAGCATGAGTAAAGTTCCTTGTAACATACAGTAGGTTCTCATTAGTTTTCTATTTGTATACGGTGTCCTTACACCTCGGGGGATGCTCCAGAGCTCGGTAGTTGGACACATCGGTCCAGCTGCTCCATGGCACATGGGATCTTCCCAGGCCAGGGATCGAACCAGCACCCCTTGCACTGCAAGGCGGTGTCCTTACCCACTGGAGCACCAGGGAAGCCTTGAAATGGTATTTGATCACAGTGCTATTAGATAGATCGGAGAGAAAGAAAACATGAATTATAAATAATAGAATATCTATGATAAAGACAAAAACTGTAGTCATGAATCCTGCTTATAGAAATAGCAAATAAAATATTGCTGGTAGGGCTTCCCCTGGTGGTCCAGTGGATAAGGACACCGCTTTGCAGTGCAAGGGGCGCCGGTTCGATCCCTGGCCTGGGAAGATCCCACGTGCTGCGCAGCGGTTGGACTGATGTGTCTAATCACCGAACCAGAGCTCTGGAGCGCATGCGCCCAGAGCTGGCGCGCTGTGACAACAGACGCCACTGCGATGGGAGACCCGCAGGAGCCAAAGAACAAAGACGAATGAAAATAGAGAAATGGAAGACCAATGGAAGTGGCCCGCCCGCTCCCCTCCCTCCCCAACCCGACCCCCCGCCCAAAATAAATAAATAAATAAATCTTTAAAAAAATATATTGCTGGTAATGAAATGAAAGAACTTTGAATCAGAGAATTTTAAAAAGTGAGATGTTGTGAAGCACTTTTATTGTACTTTGGTACTTAGAAAGGAGCATTGCAAAAAAGTTAAGTAATAAATTAAGAGAAATAGAAACAAATTTAGACTTTAAATGTAAACAGAAAAATACTAAATTATGTTGGAATCATTTACTAGCTTATTAAATACAAAGTCAATTTGTAGTATATATTATGCAGTATCTTACAGCCTCTTCCACAGTTATTTTATTTATTTGATACCTTTTAAAAAGTGATTTTTGTCAAAGTATAAAACTTTACCCTGCCGTGTTAGTTTCTACTGCACTGCATGCAGCCCCTCTTTGGATTTCCTTCCTGTTTAGGTCTCCGCAGAGCATGAGTAAAGTTCCTTGTAACATACAGTAGGTTCTCATTAGTTTTCTATTTGTATACGGTAGCATACATACTCAGTCCTAGTCTCCCAATTGATCCACCCTCCTTCCCCCACCTGATATTCATATATTTGTCCTCTATGTCTGTGTCTCTAGTCCTTCTTTGTATCATCTGTTGTTATTGATGTTTAAAATATTGTCTGTTCCAGAGTTCTATCTATAGCAATTTTTCAAACATTATGTGTAAATTTTATGAGAAACATGAGAAAATTTTATGGAAAACATTGTCAGTTTCATTCATTCATATGCAACATCTTCAAAACTTTTTGCTATATACACATACCTGTTGTACAATTGCTTAGTCTATTCAAAGTCAAATATCCCCAAGTGGGCAGAATTGCTGATGTGACTCATGCACATGGGAAAGACCCACACAAATCTCCTTGTCTTCATGTTTACTTTCTTAGGGCAAACCTCAGGTTGGTTAGTCACACCAACACAGTTATAATTGGACCATTATTTCTTGTTCTGTGATGGAAAAGGTCACATGAGACATAAAATCCAACTTCATATATTATTCATGGTGACTGTCAAGCTGTCATAGAAGGAAGCTAGATAGGTTTGCTGAGATTCATCCTCCTCTTGGTTACTGTGGAGTATTTGCACCAAGAGTCTGTTCTCTTCTTAAAGTGGCTAAAGAGGAGCTGTTCTTTCTCTCACTAGATTAGTCCCGAGCAGAATGGGACCCTGATATGGAAGATGCTGCTGATTGCTAATAAGTCATGGGAGAGGTAGACAAATCACAAATCCACAGATGCCACTGTAGTCCTTACCTTGTCTCTAGGTTCCTCATCTGTTCTTGTGATACAGTTGATGCAAGGAACAGAATGCTCTTGCCTTCCCTATGGTTCTATATGAGTATAAGTAATGTGAACTACCATAAGAGAAACCTACCCAATCATACAATTAAAAGTGATTTTTTTGCTTAAGACACATTTGGAAGTGAGTGTGGGAGGTCTTCTGAGGCATCTGTTCTCTAAGCACTCATCTGGGGATCTCAGTGCTGCTGCATTTGTGACCGTGTGGTTGGAGCATCTTGGACCAAGAGCTCATAGAAGGTCATTTGCGGTACTTCAAGGGCCAAGCCTGGATGTGCCAAACTTTACTTTTCTGCTAATACATTGTCCAGAATAGTTTACCAACACGTAATATAGGTAAACATATATAAAGAGCATTCCCTGTGCTCAGGAAAAGAAAAACTGAAATAGATAGCATTGCCTCTACTCTGTATAAAGATGCAGTTGTATGTCTGTGTTTGAGACTGATTCCTTTGACGGTCAGGGGAGGATGGATGCTGTATATAATATATACAGCAGAGTCTGTGCTCTCCATATAGACTCAACTATGACCTGTGTCTGAGTTCCTCCTTTTAGGCTCCTGTCCTGCTGGTGAGTCCAAGTCCTCACCTTGTAGTGATCACAGTGTATTTTCTGTTGTTGCTGTAACAAGTTACCTCAAAATTTAGTGGCTTAAAATAACACAAATTGATGATAGTTCTCTGGGTTAGAAGTCTAATCCAAATCTCACTGGACACTACAAAGTGGTGTTGACAGGGTTGTTATTTTGGGAGGATTCTAGAGCAGAGCTAGTTTCCCTTTACCAGCTTCTAGAGACCCACTTACATTCTTTGACTTGTGACCCCTTCTGTCTTCATTTTCAGCGGTGTTATATCTCTGTGACCCTTCTTCTATGGTCACATCCCACCCTGACCTCAGCTAGGAATAGTTATTCTGACTAGGTAGTCTAGAATAATCTTTCCATCTCAAGGTCATTAACCTCACTAATATATTGGAAGTCCTTTTTTTCCATATAAAGTAACATGTTTACAAATTCCAGGAACGAGGCTGTGGCTATCTTTGGATGGGGAGCCTTATTCTGCCTACCACATCCAGCAAACACATAGTTGTTACTGCCTTTCAGGCTCTTAATGTTGCTTATATGTACTTGTCTCAATCAGACCTCCTAGAAATTCTGTGATATAGACCCTAATTATATTCCCATTTTCAGGTGGATTTTTAGATGAGTAAACTATGGCCCAAACAGGTTAACTCACACAAGTTCATAGAGCTAGGAAAAATAGTAGAGGTCAAGTGCTGCTGCATTTGTGACCGTGTGGTTGGAGCATCTTGGACCAAGAGCTCATAGAAGGTCATTTGCGGTACTTCAAGGGCCAAGCCTGGATGTGCCAAACTTTACTTTTCTGCTAATACATTGTCCAGAATAGTTTACCAACACGTAATATAGGTAAACATATATAAAGAGCATTCCCTGTGCTCAGGAAAAGAAAAACTGAAATAGATAGCATTGCCTCTACTCTGTATAAAGATGCAGTTGTATGTCTGTGTTTGAGACTGATTCCTTTGACGGTCAGGGGAGGATGGATGCTGTATATAATATATACAGCAGAGTCTGTGCTCTCCATATAGACTCAACTATGACCTGTGTCTGAGTTCCTCCTTTTAGGCTCCTGTCCTGCTGGTGAGTCCAAGTCCTCACCTTGTAGTGATCACAGTGTATTTTCTGTTGTTGCTGTAACAAGTTACCTCAAAATTTAGTGGCTTAAAATAACACAAATTGATGATAGTTCTCTGGGTTAGAAGTCTAATCCAAATCTCACTGGACACTACAAAGTGGTGTTGACAGGGTTGTTATTTTGGGAGGATTCTAGAGCAGAGCTAGTTTCCCTTTACCAGCTTCTAGAGACCCACTTACATTCTTTGACTTGTGACCCCTTCTGTCTTCATTTTCAGCGGTGTTATATCTCTGTGACCCTTCTTCTATGGTCACATCCCACCCTGACCTCAGCTAGGAATAGTTATTCTGACTAGGTAGTCTAGAATAATCTTTCCATCTCAAGGTCATTAACCTCACTAATATATTGGAAGTCCTTTTTTTCCATATAAAGTAACATGTTTACAAATTCCAGGAACGAGGCTGTGGCTATCTTTGGATGGGGAGCCTTATTCTGCCTACCACATCCAGCAAACACATAGTTGTTACTGCCTTTCAGGCTCTTAATGTTGCTTATATGTACTTGTCTCAATCAGACCTCCTAGAAATTCTGTGATATAGACCCTAATTATATTCCCATTTTCAGGTGGATTTTTAGATGAGTAAACTATGGCCCAAACAGGTTAACTCACACAAGTTCATAGAGCTAGGAAGTAGTAGAGGTCAAATTCAATCCTAAGTAGCAGAGTTTAGAATCCAGGCACTTACTTAAGATCTTACATGACCTCTAGACTGTAACTTACTAATATATGGTGTATAATATATACAGCATAGTGAGGGCTTCCCAAGTGGTTTAGTAGTAGAGAATCTGCCTGCCAGTGCAGGAGATCCAGGTTCAATCCCTGGGTCAGGAAGATCCCCTGAAGGAGGAAATGGCAACTCACTGCAGTATTCTTGCCTGGAAAATGCACAGACAAGGGAGCCTGGCGGGCCATGGTCAGTGTCACAAAGAGTCAGACATAACTAAGCTCAGCACAGCAGTGCATAGTGAATTCGAGATCTGGCATATATTCTGACTTATGACTGGACCTCTCTCCATTTCCTCTTGTGCTACATCCGTTGCTTCCTTTGTCTTGCAAACCATGCCTCTCCCTTGTTCTAGAGCCCTCCTCACCCCCAGCCTGGCATCCTGACACTGACTTGGAGTGCCTGCAGCTTGCTCCTTCCTAAGACACTTGTTAATGCTCAGTCTGGAATTTCCCACGTGAGGGTTGGGCATGGCTATTGATGGTCCATGGATGGACATGGTCTATGTCAACTGACTTTTAACATTTCCATACAAATCCAGGAGAAAGTTGCTGCCTAGCTTTTGTTTTTCAAACACTCTGAAACTGATTAATCCCTTTGTCAGAAACAGCAAACCTCATTTTGTTAGAGGTCTACAGAGGAGGTTAAAGACCTGCAGAAAAACAGGGGTGGCCAGCATTTAACAGCTTCGTTTAATTGCTTTGGTTGGTTACTATGGATGGCCGGCCTCCCCGTGTTTTCATTCACATACAGAAGGTTCTTTAGAAATTTATTAAAAAATAGTATACCTACTTCAAGAAATTAGTAAGTACTAACAATGGGAAAATAGGTACATGGTGATGACAGAGGTTGGGAGGAGGTTGTGTGGGTGGATGCCATTTGTCAGAGAAAGTGCCAACAGCCTTCCTGCATTCTGGGCTGCCCCATATGTCTAGAAGACCATTGCCTGTGGGGTCTTCCTGCCTATTTGAATCCCACTCTCTGGGTACCTGTCTACCTGACAGGACTCCCTGCTGTGCCCTGTATTGCTTCACTGATATCTGCCTCACCTCAACCCCAAATCCCCGCCCCCGCCATCCCACTCAATTACACAGTCCCTCTTCTGTCCTCTGCATGACCAGATACGGCCGCTGTAAGGGCTAGGTAAATAGCTTAACAGACAAGGGACTGTAATTTACTAATATATGGTGTATAATATATACAGCATAGTGAGGGCTTCCCAAGTGGTTTAGTAGTAGAGAATCTGCCTGCCAGTGCAGGAGATCCAGGTTCAATCCCTGGGTCAGGAAGATCCCCTGAAGGAGGAAATGGCAACTCACTGCAGTATTCTTGCCTGGAAAATGCACAGACAAGGGAGCCTGGCGGGCCATGGTCAGTGTCACAAAGAGTCAGACATAACTAAGCTCAGCACAGCAGTGCATAGTGAATTCGAGATCTGGCATATATTCTGACTTATGACTGGACCTCTCTCCATTTCCTCTTGTGCTACATCCGTTGCTTCCTTTGTCTTGCAAACCATGCCTCTCCCTTGTTCTAGAGCCCTCCTCACCCCCAGCCTGGCATCCTGACACTGACTTGGAGTGCCTGCAGCTTGCTCCTTCCTAAGACACTTGTTAATGCTCAGTCTGGAATTTCCCACGTGAGAGTTGGGCATGGCTATTGATGGTCCATGGATGGACATGGTCTATGTCAACTGACTTTTAACATTTCCATACAAATCCAGGAGAAAGTTGCTGCCTAGCTTTTGTTTTTCAAACACTCTGAAACTGATTAATCCCTTTGTCAGAAACAGCAAACCTCATTTTGTTAGAGGTCTACAGAGGAGGTTAAAGACCTGCAGAAAAACAGGGGTGGCCAGCATTTAACAGCTTCGTTTAATTGCTTTGGTTGGTTACTATGGATGGCCGGCCTCCCCGTGTTTTCATTCACATACAGAAGGTTCTTTAGAAATTTATTAAAAAATAGTATACCTACTTCAAGAAATTAGTAAGTACTAACAATGGGAAAATAGGTACATGGTGATGACAGAGGTTGGGAGGAGGTTGTGTGGGTGGATGCCATTTGTCAGAGAAAGTGCCAACAGCCTTCCTGCATTCTGGGCTGCCCCATATGTCTAGAAGACCATTGCCTGTGGGGTCTTCCTGCCTATTTGAATCCCACTCTCTGGGTACCTGTCTACCTGACAGGACTCCCTGCTGTGCCCTGTATTGCTTCACTGATATCTGCCTCACCTCAACCCCAAATCCCCGCCCCCGCCATCCCACTCAATTACACAGTCCCTCTTCTGTCCTCTGCATGACAAGATACGGCAGCTGTAAGGGCTCGAACTGTTCCACTGGGATTATGGTCTGCGATCTCAGACAATGAACCATGACTCCCCAGAGTTACTTGCCCAGGCATTCCAATGAGAAGGAATGTTGGAAAATACCTTCTCATGTCAGATGAGATTTTGCAAATGAGAGAATGTACTTTGAGATAAATGTGAGGTTTTATTTTTATAGTGAGCCTAATAGAGATGCAGTTAGAACCAAAATAAGGAGGTTTTTCCTCCATCAGCCAAACCTGAAGCCAGTCTTTGCTACAGTCTGGTCACTCCTGGCAAAGATGAAAATATAAGAAAAGTTTTGACTGTTTACATTATGAGGTTTATAGCTAGATATTTGCATATCATTAGTGGATACAGAGTGAGTTTACATAAAACACTGAAAAGAAAAAAGTCCACCACTGTTTGTGTGAAGATAATGCAAAAGAAAATATTAAACTGAAAATTTGCACTTTTAGTATTTTCTCTTAGTAGTGTTTTTTTTTTTTTCATGAGAGAGTAATTGTTTTCATGCATTTGTTGTACTCATCACACCTAGAAATATTGTTGTTGATGCTTTATATTTTGATTAGTTTAAATCAAGCAAAATAATCATGATGAACAAAATGTTGAAAGAGGCAATCCATATTCTATACACTCCCATTCCTTTGCTTTTAATGGCATCTCTAGGTTCGTGTTTCCCTCCGATATTTTTCCTTTTTTTTGGGGGTGCCTCCCGTGTTTTCATTCACATACAGAAGGTTCTTTAGAAATTTATTAAAAAATAGTATACCTACTTCAAGAAATTAGTAAGTACTAACAATGGGAAAATAGGTACATGGTGATGACAGAGGTTGGGAGGAGGTTGTGTGGGTGGATGCCATTTGTCAGAGAAAGTGCCAACAGCCTTCCTGCATTCTGGGCTGCCCCATATGTCTAGAAGACCATTGCCTGTGGGGTCTTCCTGCCTATTTGAATCCCACTCTCTGGGTACCTGTCTACCTGACAGGACTCCCTGCTGTGCCCTGTATTGCTTCACTGATATCTGCCTCACCTCAACCCCAAATCCCCGCCCCCGCCATCCCACTCAATTACACAGTCCCTCTTCTGTCCTCTGCATGACAAGATACGGCAGCTGTAAGGGCTCGAACTGTTCCACTGGGATTATGGTCTGCGATCTCAGACAATGAACCATGACTCCCCAGAGTTACTTGCCCAGGCATTCCAATGAGAAGGAATGTTGGAAAATACCTTCTCATGTCAGATGAGATTTTGCAAATGAGAGAATGTACTTTGAGATAAATGTGAGGTTTTATTTTTATAGTGAGCCTAATAGAGATGCAGTTAGAACCAAAATAAGGAGGTTTTTCCTCCATCAGCCAAACCTGAAGCCAGTCTTTGCTACAGTCTGGTCACTCCTGGCAAAGATGAAAATATAAGAAAAGTTTTGACTGTTTACATTATGAGGTTTATAGCTAGATATTTGCATATCATTAGTGGATACAGAGTGAGTTTACATAAAACACTGAAAAGAAAAAAGTCCACCACTGTTTGTGTGAAGATAATGCAAAAGAAAATATTAAACTGAAAATTTGCACTTTTAGTATTTTCTCTTAGTAGTGTTTTTTTTTTTTTCATGAGAGAGTAATTGTTTTCATGCATTTGTTGTACTCATCACACCTAGAAATATTGTTGTTGATGCTTTATATTTTGATTAGTTTAAATCAAGCAAAATAATCATGATGAACAAAATGTTGAAAGAGGCAATCCATATTCTATACACTCCCATTCCTTTGCTTTTAATGGCATCTCTAGGTTCGTGTTTCCCTCGGATGCAGATATTCCTGTTTTGTAGGCCAGGGATGCCCTAGATGAAAGATAATGGATGTGGTTCCTTTGTGGTCCAACAATTTGTCTGCGCAGGAATTTTAAAGAGCAGAGTGCTCATGATAAATGCTGGTCCCATTGAAACCTGCTTATCCCTTGTCTGTTGGCTTAGTTTTTATTGCTATTCAGGGAAAAAATTCATCCAGTGAACCAGATATACATTAAAGTGCTAGAGCACTAATATATTGCTTCCTGTAGAAAAAAATTTTATATCCTTTACAAAATTATGGCATCTTAACATTAAACCATTTAGAAGAAAAATCAACTGAAAACTTTAATTTCATACATATTTAAAACCAAGATGATTCGAAACACATCAGCCTATGGTGGTTAGTAATAGACCAGCTGCAATCATAAGAAAACTTAAAAATTTTTTTAAGGGACAAGAATTGGACCCTCTCAGCATTTTGTTCCATAATTTGGGGGTTCCTCAGGGGATCTTTCCTGTTTTTGTCCTCGCGGTCATCAGGCCTGCTGCTGTTCCGACTGTTGATGCTGTTTCTGGAGCTAGTAAGTTCCTCAAAGGCCCAATACCCTTATCTTCTTCTGTTGTGGGAGGTTTTCTATGCATGCTTTCATATGTTCCAATCACAAGCCCCAAGTAAAAAATTCATTTTCTTCATCACGTAGATTACTTAGATTCTGAGGTTTGAAATGGTGCTCTTTAGTGAAGAGCTAAAGTGAGTTGAGTGGTGACCCCTCCAAAAGATAAGCTCACGTTCTGATACCTGTACACTGTGACCTGATTTTGGAAAAGAGTTTTCGTTGACAGTGTTGAGATGAGACCATTCTGAATTATCGAAATCGACCCTAAATCCAATGACAAGTGTCCTTAGACAGAAGGAAAGACCCAGACAGAAAAGAGAGGTCACATGAAGACAGAGGCAGAGATTTAGAGTTTTGCTGCCTCAACACAAGGGATATCTGGAGCTATTGAATCTGGATGAGTTTAGAGAAGTTTCTCCCTTAGAGCCTTTGGAGGGACAGAAACCCTGCGGACACCTTGGTTTCACACTTCTGGCCTTCAGAACTGAGAGACTCAGTTTCTGTTTTAAGCCAACAAGTTGGTAGAAATCTGTTACAACAGCCCAGGAAAGTAGTACAGACAGTCTTTGTAGACTTTATTTCACTCTCTTTGCTGTATTCCTGGGGATTGGGTTTAGGACATTGCATATGAGAGACTCAAAATCAGGTCTCAAATCAGATGTCAACTCCTTGGACCTGAAAAATACTATATGCCTCACACTTCTTCCTTTAGGTTCAGGTTTTTGTGATTTCCCTAGAGTTTGTAAGGGACTCTGGGTGTCATTACAGAGGGTGTCTCCCTAGCAGCTATGGTTACTTACCCCACCTTAGTAGAGAAGTTCAGGGGTAGACACCTGGCTCTCACTTAGCCAGTCACCCTGAGATGGTGGAATTAGAACCTAGAGCAATGGGCAGATGGAGTGGTCATGTGTAAATTCACAAGTGAGTAGGACCCCCTTGCATGGAGTAAACTGAGGAGCAAAGGAAGTGTCTGGAGATGAAAAAAAAATACCCACAGATAGGAGAATGAAACATGTCCCCAAGACTGTCCACTTTCTGGTCCTTCCTGAGGTCTGAATTTTGGCTTTTTGTTCCCAATCATGAATATAACATGCTTACTTTTTTTTTTTTTTTTTTGCTTGCATAAGTTTGCTTTGGTCAGTATCATTTGTTATGAAAGAGTCCTACGTGCTTAGCAGACCCAACCCAGAGGCTCTGCAGACAAGCTTAGGGAACAGCAAGGCTCACACCAGGTCCCTGCTAGCTAGCATTTGCAGCCTGCAAAATAGACTGCAAAATAGATCTTATCTCATTCTGACCTTGTGTGGGAGGATGACCTCTGAGGCACTGGGGGCAGGAGCTCTGACCTGTACTTGACAGAAAAAGACACTGAACTTGAAAGAGAGTTATCAGCTCTGGATTCCAGTACATTCTGCTCAGTGTGATTCTGTTGTATAAGACAAACATCCAAAGCACAACTAAACAAGCCTGGCAGGGGTGGGTTATGAAAGCTGCTTCACCAGGAAAGGTTCTGAGTGGGAGAAATAATGGAACTAGTACATTTTGTTAACAAATTGAGGTCAGACAGTGGGAAGGAAGGGGTTAGAGCAGGGATGGAGAATGGCCCAGACTGAGAGCTTTTAAGAGCGGTCACCTCCACCATCCCCAACCAAGCCCTCCTTCCAAAGGATGGCCAGGAACACTAAAGAGGTAATTGGGCCCCTGACATGAAGAACAATCCCAAATAAGCCTCCAAAGCCGTAAGTAAACTGGAGGCATCCAGCAAGGATTAAGCACCATTAGCTAACCTGTTAGGTTAGAAGTATTTGGCTTTTAGAAGACAGTTTTAACTCGTGTGTTGACCTATACAAGTTAACTCTAAGCAGAAAGCAGGCTTTGTGATTATATGTTTTAGGTTTTAACTTTTGTGTGTGTGTCTGTTTCTATGTCATCGTTTATTTTTTCATCCATCTTTGTTCTTTGGCCTGTGTGGGCCTCCCATTGCAGTGGCCTCTCTCGTTGCAGAGCACTGGCTCTGGGTGCATGCGCTCCAGAGCACTGGCTCATAATTGGGCACACTGGTCCAGCTGTTCCTTGGCATGTGGGATCTTCCCGGGCCAGGGATCGAACCAGTGCACCTTGCACTGCAAGGAGGACTCTTTACCCACTGAACCACCAGGGAAACCCAGGTTTTAACATTTTAAAAAGAGTTTGGGAGCACGGATGATGAATATTAGAGGGCTCCTGTGATTCCTGCTGTGTATGTGTGCATGCTTGCTCAAGTCGTGTCTGACTCTTTGCAACCCCATGTACTATACTCCGCCAGGCTCCTCTGTCCGTGGGGTTTCCCAGGCAAGAATACTGGAGTAAGTTGCCATTTCCTACTCAAGGATCTTCCTGACCTAGACATCAAACCTGAGAATTGCATCTCCTGTACTGGAAGGTGGATTCTTTTTTTTTTTTTTAAAGATTTATTTATTTATTTTGGGTGGGGGTCGAGTTGGGGAGGGAGGGGAGCAGCGGGCCACTTCTATTGGTCTTTCATTTCTCTATTTTCATCCGTCTTTGTTCTTTGGCTCCTGTGGGCCTCCCATCGCAGTGGCGTCTGTTGTTGCAGAGCGCCGCCTCTGGGCGCATGCGCTCCAGAGCTCCAGAGTTCTGTCTCGGTAATTGGACACATGGGTCCAGCCGCTCCGCGGCACGTGGGATCTTCCCAGGCCAGGGATCGAACCGGCGCCCCTTGCACTGCAAGGCGGTGTCCTTACCCACTGTACCACCAGGAGAAGCCCGGAAGGTGGATTCTTTACCACTGTGCCACCTAGGAAGCCTGTAATTTTTCTCATACTCATTTTTCTCAGCTCAAACTCTTTAGGAGTTTTTCAAGTATATTCTTAGTCCCTACTCTCCTTGCTACAGTCTGTTTGTTGTCTCGAAGTTATATAGCTGCATTCACCCAGCAGAAACAAGGCAAGTACAGTGAGGAATGCTCCCATTGGTTTGGTCATTCATTCAACGAAATCTGCCAACCATTGTCCTAGCAGCTTGGGATATGTCAGTGAATACGGATTCCTACCTTTTTTGAGTTTGCTTTAAAAAGTATAGTAGGGGCTTCCCTAGTTGGTCCAGTAGTTAAGATTTCGCCTTCCAGTGCAGGGGTGCTGGTTTGATCCGTGGTCAGGGAACTAAGATCCCACATCCTTGTGGCCAAAAAACCAAATATAAAATGGAAACAATTTGTAAAACATTCAATAAACTTTAAAGATGGTCCACGTCAAAAAAACCAAATCTTACCAAAAAAAAAAGAGAAGTATGGTAAAAGGTGAAGTGCAGCAGAGCAGGAGGATGGGCTAGAGTTTTCCGTAGGGTAGGTTATTACTGCTTTGACCCATGCCCACTCTTCTATTCTTGCATGATCTGTCCTTTGATCCACTCTTCCATGATCCTTAATGTCTTAGGATGGAACTATGCTTTTGATTTTAGGTTTCCTACTTAAGTCTGTTGGTATTGAGGTAACACTAAGAGCTCAGGATTTGGGCTATAGGGATACATAAAAAAATTCGCAGCCATGAAGATGATATAATATGACATACTTGTGTTACTACCACCATTATTTTAACTACTCCAAAGCCTTGGAAAAGAAAAGGACAACTTTCTTTACTTTTTATCATATTGCAAGTGACATTAATCATGCTGCCTACTCAATGTTGAGATTAGAGAAAAAGTCGATCTTAAATAATCAAGCCGACTATATCTGACATATTTAACAGGGACAAGATAACTGAATTACCTGTTTTTCAAGAATAAAAAGAATTTTCCACTTGTCCTGTTATCTTTCTTTCCTTCTCCACCTTCTGAGGAATTGATACTAGTAAAGAACTTCCTTTGAAGCCAGGCAAATGAATCCCTGAGGTTTCAATGTGTGAACTTTCTTAAACTTCACTACTTGGAAGGACTTTCTACCTTTGGGTTTTTAGATTGTCCTGGAGGACCAGTTGCACAGTTTTCATGACCAGTGCAAAATGAATATTTAGAGATAGTGTTCAAAGTTAAAAACTTTAAGATCATGGTAGGAGGGCATTAAACCAAATGTTGGAACCCTATTGAGCTGATCTTAAAGCTGGCCCTGTCTCCTCCTACTCTTGGGTTTGGTTCAGGGGTTCACTTTGTTTAAAACTCACAGGAAAAATCAAATATAATTAAAATACATGGTAGCAATTTTTAGCCTTCATTTGAAAGAGCTTTTGTGATTACACTTGAATGGAGAAAAAGAGCTAACAACATTTTCAGGATGTTTGAAGTTGAGAAAACATTCATTTTATATAATATACACATGTAATTACAAAAGAGAATTCTTAAAAAAATTAGCCAAGTACCACTTCAGTCCTTTCTTATTAAATACAATCATATCTAAAATATAATCTATTTCACCAAGCTTTTTTGATTTACGTATGATGTTCACATTCTAGAAAGCACATGAAATAAGAAAATGGAGATAGAAAAAAAATGAAATTTTGAGGTCTAGTTCTAAGGAGGAAAAAGCTAAGGAAAATAATTTTGTTATGGAAAATGGATAAGGTAATCACTTGTGTAAGCTGTATTTACTCATTCACAGTAGTCATTATCTGGTTCTTCATCATCATCCATTTATATTTTGGGATGTGTCGCTATCACATGATGTGCTATATATCCATTGAGGTAAATACTCACTTTGTGCAAAAATAAGTCACTTTAAATTTTGTTTACTCCAAAGCCTTGGAAAAGAAAAGGACAACTTTCTTTACTTTTATCATATTGCAAGTGACATTAATCATGCTGCCTACTCAATGTTGAGATTAGAGAAAAGTCGATCTTAAATAATCAAGCCGACTATATCTGACATATTTAACAGGGACAAGATAACTGAATTACCTGTTTTCAAGAATAAAAAGAATTTTCCACTTGTCCTGTTATCTTTCTTTCCTTCTCCACCTTCTGAGGAATTGATACTAGTAAAGAACTTCCTTTGAAGCCAGGCAAACGAATCCCTGAGGTTTCAATGTGTGAACTTTCTTAAACTTCACTACTTGGAAGGACTTTCTACCTTTGGGTTTTTAGATTGTCCTGGAGGACCAGTTGCACAGTTTTCATGACCAGTGCAAAATGAATATTTAGAGATAGTGTTCAAAGTTAAAAACTTTAAGATCATGGTAGGAGGGCATTAAACCAAATGTTGGAACCCTATTGAGCTGATCTTAAAGCTGGCCCTGTCTCCTCCTACTCTTGGGTTTGGTTCAGGGGTTCACTTTGTTTAAAACTCACAGGAAAAATCAAATATAATTAAAATACATGGTAGCAATTTTTAGCCTTCATTTGAAAGAGCTTTTGTGATTACACTTGAATGGAGAAAAGAGCTAACAACATTTTCAGGATGTTTGAAGTTGAGAAAACATTCATTTTATATAATATACACATGTAATTACAAAAGAGAATTCTTAAAAAAATTAGCCAAGTACCACTTCAGTCCTTTCTTATTAAATACAATCATATCTAAAATATAATCTATTTCACCAAGCTTTTTTGATTTACGTATGATGTTCACATTCTAGAAAGCACATGAAATAAGAAAATGGAGATAGAAAAAAAATGAAATTTTGAGGTCTAGTTCTAAGGAGGAAAAAGCTAAGGAAAATAATTTTGTTATGGAAAATGGATAAGGTAATCACTTGTGTAAGCTGTATTTACTCATTCACAGTAGTCATTATCTGGTTCTTCATCATCATCCATTTATATTTTGGGATGTGTCGCTATCACATGATGTGCTATATATCCATTGAGGTAAATACTCACTTTTGAAACCAACTAAGAGTCTTCAAAGGAAAGTGAAGTCCTACTGGTTAATTCTGTTTCAGGGGGAAAGTACAGTAGTACATGCTACTACATGCATATAGGTTATTGTGTGAATAGATGTATTCACACATCTATATGTGCATATAGGTTATTGTGTGAATAGATGTATTCACACATCTATATGTGTGAATACACACATGCTTGCTGTTAAACATGAGATATTTTAGAGCAAGGGTTGGTAAATGATGATTCTTGGGTGGAGTCTGGCCTGCAACCTGTTCTTGTAAAGTTCTATCGGACCTACATATCTGTTAGTGTATTTATGTCTTTGATGACTGCCCAACAGAGTTGAAAAGTTGCTGCTGATTCTATTTTACCTGCAGAGTCTTGAATATTTACTGTGTGGCTCTTAAAGAAAAGTCTAATTACTGTGTTAGAGTCATTTAACTGATGAAATTTTTTTTAGCAGATGATTACTCCTACAAAATACATAACATAATGAGCAGTTATTCATATTTTTTAAACATACATGACAAAGCATTTTTTCCAATTTAATTATCATAAAACAGCATTGAAATAAGTCCTTTTTCTCTAGCTAATGCTAGCTAGCTATTGCTTTGTATTCTGGACACAACTGGTTTGACTCCCAGTTTGTCATCTTTAATATGCTGGTGGCTAAGAGGTTAACTAAACAGTTATGTGTTTTCCACTTAAAATTTCCATAAGTAAAATTAACATTTTTTCCCTTTGACAAATATTTTACCATTTTCCTTAGTTTGACAGCCACCTTTCTACTCTATAAGTTATATGTTTTTAGATCTCACATATAGATGAGATCATGTGGTATTTATCTTATTCTGTTTTGATCCATTTCACTTAGTATAATGCCCCTAGGGTCCATTTTTATTTAATGTCACAAAAAGATTTTCTTTCTCATGGTTGAATAATAATCCATTGTATATGCCACAACTTCTTTATACATTCTATCCAACTTCTTTATACATTCTATCCATCGATAGAAGCTTAATTTTAAAATAACTTTTAATTATAGGATAATTGCTTTGCTATGTTGTATTGGTTTCTAATGTACAACAACATGAGTCAGCCATAAGTATACATAAATCCCCTCCCACCTGAGCCTCCTTCCCTTGCTTGTTTCCATGTTTTGTGTATTGTAAATGATGCTGCTGTGAACTTTGGTATACATATATTTTTTGTGTTGACGGTTTTTGTTTCCTTTGGATAAATGCCCAGAAATGAAATTACCGAGTTATGTGGTAGTTCTATATTTGTTGAGAGGAACCTCCATACTGTTGTCCATAGTGGCTGCACCAATTCATATTCCTACTAACAGTGCATAAGTATTCCCTTTTGTCCACATCTTTGCCTACACTTGTTAGAATGACTATTGCAAAAAAGACAGCAGGTGTGAGTAATACCTCATTGTGGTTTTGATTTGTTTTTCCCTGATGATTAATGATGTTGAATGTCTTTTCATGTACCTGATGCCCATTTTGACATCATGTTTGGAAAAACTATCTGTTCAAATCCTCTCCCAATTTTAGAATTTGATCACTTGGTTTGTTTTGGTATTGAGTTGTAGGAGTTCTTTATGTATTTCGGGTATTAACTCTTGATCAGATACATAATTGGCAAGTATTTTATCCCATTCAATGAGTTTCCTTTTTATTTGATTGATGAGCTTACTTTGCTGTTCAGAAGCCTTTTAGTTTGATGTAGTTCCACTTGTTAAGTTTTGTTTGGTGTCAAATCCAGAAACAAATAAACAAAAAGTCATTACTAAGGGCTTCCCTGGTGGTCCAGTGAGTAAGGAGTACACCTTTCAGTGCAAGGGGAACCGGTTCAATCCCTGGCCCAGGAAGATCCCACGTACCGTGGAGCGGCTGGACTGGTGTGTCCAACTGTGAACCAGTGCTCTGGAGCATATGCACCCAGAACCGGTGCTCGTGTGATGAGAGAGGCCACTGTGATGGGAGGCCTACACATGGCAAAGAATAAAAAGATGGATGAAAATAAATATAAAAATAAAAGAGGCATGATGGGGAAAAGAAAAAAGTTAAAAAAAAAAAGACATTGTTAAGACTATAATCAAGGAATTTATCACATGTGTTTCCATCTAGAAGTTTTATGGTTTCAGTTCTTATGTTCTTTAATCTATTTTGAGTTAATTTTTCTCTTTGCTATGTTGTATTGGTTTCTAATGTACAACAACATGAGTCAGCCATAAGTATACATAAATCCCCTCCCACCTGAGCCTCCTTCCCTTGCTTGTTTCCATGTTTTGTGTATTGTAAATGATGCTGCTGTGAACTTTGGTATACATATATTTTTTGTGTTGACGGTTTTTGTTTCCTTTGGATAAATGCCCAGAAATGAAATTACCGAGTTATGTGGTAGTTCTATATTTGTTGAGAGGAACCTCCATACTGTTGTCCATAGTGGCTGCACCAATTCATATTCCTACTAACAGTGCATAAGTATTCCCTTTTGTCCACATCTTTGCCTACACTTGTTAGAATGACTATTGCAAAAAAGACAGCAGGTGTGAGTAATACCTCATTGTGGTTTTGATTTGTTTTTCCCTGATGATTAATGATGTTGAATGTCTTTTCATGTACCTGATGCCCATTTTGACATCATGTTTGGAAAAACTATCTGTTCAAATCCTCTCCCAATTTTAGAATTTGATCACTTGGTTTGTTTTGGTATTGAGTTGTAGGAGTTCTTTATGTATTTCGGGTATTAACTCTTGATCAGATACATAATTGGCAAGTATTTTATCCCATTCAATGAGTTTCCTTTTTATTTGATTGATGAGCTTACTTTGCTGTTCAGAAGCCTTTTAGTTTGATGTAGTTCCACTTGTTAAGTTTTGTTTGGTGTCAAATCCAGAAACAAATAAACAAAAAGTCATTACTAAGGGCTTCCCTGGTGGTCCAGTGAGTAAGGAGTACACCTTTCAGTGCAAGGGGAACCGGTTCAATCCCTGGCCCAGGAAGATCCCACGTACCGTGGAGCGGCTGGACTGGTGTGTCCAACTGTGAACCAGTGCTCTGGAGCATATGCACCCAGAACCGGTGCTCGTGTGATGAGAGAGGCCACTGTGATGGGAGGCCTACACATGGCAAAGAATAAAAAGATGGATGAAAATAAATATAAAAATAAAAGAGGCATGATGGGGAAAAGAAAAAAGTTAAAAAAAAAAAGACATTGTTAAGACTATAATCAAGGAATTTATCACATGTGTTTCCATCTAGAAGTTTTATGGTTTCAGTTCTTATGTTCTTTAATCTATTTTGAGTTAATTTTTCTCTGTGCTGTTTGATAGTGGTCTCTTGGTCCCATTCACTCTTGCATTTGGCTGTCTAGTTTTCCCAGGACCATTTATTGGACAGATTGTCCTTTCGTCATTGTATGTTCTTGGATCCTTTGTCATATTAATTACCCGTATATGCATGGATTTGTTTCTGGGATTTCTCTTCTGTTCCATTGGTCTGTATCCCCAGATGACTTTAGGTAACAAGGACATTTTAACAGTATTCTTTCAATCCGTGAACATGGAATATATATTCATTTATTTGTGTTTTCTTCAGTTACTTTTATCAATGATTTAGTTTTTAGTATAGGGAGCTCTCACTTCTTCAGGTAAGTTTATTCCTAAGAATATTTTTTAATGCTATTGTCATTTAGATTTGTTCCTTAATTCTGTTTTGTATTATTAATCATTAGTGAATGGAAATCTAATTTTAACATTGTATCTTTCGACCTTACTGAGTTTATTAGTTTTAAAAGTTTTTGATGGAGTCTTTAGGGTTTTTCTGTATATAGGATTGCAACATCTTCTTCCTTTTTAATTTGGATGTTTTTTCCTTTTCTTGCCTAATTACTTGTGACTACCAATACAATGTTAAATTAAAGTGGCAGGTGCCATCCTTATTTCTAGCCTCTGAGGAAAACCTCAGCCTGTCCCTTTGGGTATAACGTTAGCTGTGGACTTGTAATATATGTCCTTAACTATATTGAGATACATTCTCTTTATACTCACTGAGAGTATAAAGAAAATGTATCACAAAGTGCTTATCCAGTCTTTTATTCTTAGACATTTGGATTATTTCCTTTTTTGCTGTTACAGAAAAGCTGGTATGAATGTTCTCATGCAAGATTTTTTGGACATGTGTTTTCATTTCTCTTGAGTCAGTACCTGGAAGTGAAGTTCTGAGTTTCAGGGAAATGTTAACTTTATTAGAAACTGCCAAATATTGTTTTAAAGTTTCCACAGCAATTTAGAATACCCACCAGAAATGCCTAGAAGTTACTCTTTTGTGGTTGTTAATTCAGTCACTCAGTTGTGTCCAACTCTTTGCAACCCCAAGGAGGGTAGCATGCCAGGCTTCCCTGTCCTTTACCATCTACCAGAGCTTGGTCAAACTCTAGTTCATTGAGTAGATGTTTCCCTCCAATCATCTTGTCCTCTGTTGTCCCCTTCTCCTCCTGCCTTCAAACTTTCTCAGAATCAGGGTCTTTTCCAATGAGTTGGCTCTTCACATTAGGTGGCCAAAGTATTGGAGCTTCAACTTCAGCATCAGCCCTTCCAATGAATATCCAGGTTTGATTTCCTTCAGGATTGCCTGATTTGATTTCCTTGCAGTTCCAAGGAACTCTCAGGAGTCTCCTCCAGCACTGCAGTTCAAAAGCTTCAATTCTTTGACACTTAGTCTTCTTTATGATCCAGCTCTCACATCCATACATACCTATAGGAAAAACAATAGCTTTGAATATATGGACTTTTGTCAGCAAAGTGTTGTCTCTGCTTTTGAATATGCTGTCTAGGTTTGTCATAGCTTTCTTGCCAAGGAGCAAGTGTCTTTTGATTTCATGACTGCAGTCACCTTCTGCAGTGATTTTTTGGAAAAATCAGTGATTTTTTCAGAAAATAAAGTCTGTCACTGTTTCCATTGTTTGTCCATCTATTTGCCATGAAGTGTTGGGATCAGATGGCATGATATTTGCTTTTTGAATGTTTAGTTTTAGGCCAGATTTTTCACTTCACTCATTCACCTTCGTCAGAACTCTGTAGTTCCTCTTAGATTTCTTCCATTTAGAGTGATGTCATCTGCATGTTGAAGTTATTGATATTTTCGCCAGCAGTCTTGATTCCAGCTTGTGCTTCATCCAGCTGGGCATTTCACATAGCATATTTCTACTTGTGCTTCATTGACTATGCTAAAGCCTTTGATTTTTGGATTATGGCAAACTGGAAAATTCTTCAAGAGATCAGAATACCAGACTGCCTTTTCTGCTTCCTGAGAAACCTGCATGTAGGTCAAAGAGCAGCAGTTAGAACTGGTTATGGAACGATGGACTGGTTCCAAATTGAGGAAGGAGTAAATAAAGGCTGTATATTGTCACCATGCTTATTTAACTTATTTGTGGAGAATATCCTACAAAATGCCAGGCTGGATGAAGCACAAGATGGAATCAATACTGCCAGGAGAAATATCAATAACCTCAGATGTACAGATGAAACTGTCTTTTTGGTGGAATGCAAAGAGGAATTAAAGAACCTACAGTGACTATAGCCATAAACTTAAGAGATGCTTGCTCCACGGAAGAAAAGCTATGACAAACCTAGACAGTGTCTTAAAAGGTAGAGACAGCATGTTGCCAACAAAAGTCCCATCAAAGCTTTCTCATTAGTCATGTGTGGATGTGAGAGCTGGACCATAAAGAAGACTGAGCATCAAATAATTGATGCATTAGAACTGTAGTGCTGGAGAAGACTCGAGGATCCCTTGGACTTCAAGGAGATCAAACCAGTAAATCCTAAAGAAAATCAACCCTGAATGCTCATTGGAAGGACTGATGCTGAAGCTGAAACTCCAATACTTTGGCTACCACACGTAAAGAGATGGCTTGTTGGAGAAGACCCTGATGCTGGAAAACAGACAGCAGGAGAAGGGGATAACAGAGGATGAGATGGCTGGATGGCATCTGTGAGTCAGTGGACATTGTTTTGAGCAAACTCTGGGAGCTGGTGAAGGACAGAGAAGTCTGGCATGCTGCAGTCCACAGGGACGCAAAGGGTTGGATATTACTGAGTGACTGAACTGACTGCATAGAAATTAAATAAGCTGGGTAACAATAAACAGCCTTGATATACTGTTTTCCCAGTTTGGAACCAGTCCATTGTTCCTTGTTGGGTTCTAAGGGTTGCTTCTTGACCTTCATACAGGTTTCTTAGGAGGCAGGTAAGGTGGTATGGTAGTCTTATCTCTTGAGGAATTTTCCAGTTTGTTGTGATCCACATAGTCAAAAGGCTTTGGTGTAAACAATGAAGCTGAAGTAGACATTTTTCTGCAATTTTCTTGCTTTTCTATGATCTAATGGATGGAAGCAACTTGATCTCTGGTTCTTCTGCGTTTTCTAAATCCAGCTTGTACATCTGGAAGTTCTCAGTTCACTTACTGCTGAAGCCTAGCTTAGAGAATTTTAAGCCTAGCTTGGAGAATTTGAAATGAATGAAATCATGCAATAGTTTGAACATTCTTTGGCACTGGAATGAAAACTGACCTTAGAGTCCTGGATACTACTGAGATTTCCAAATTTGCTGCTATATTGACCATGACAGTTTGACAGCATTGTGTTCTAAAAGTTGCTCCAAATGTTTATAGAGTCCAAAAAAAATCTGATAACACTTGATTCTGGTTGCCCTCTGAAATGATTATCAGTGTTCTTTTTGTCAGTTCTTTTAATGAACAGAGATAGGTTCTTTGTAGATTAAGGAAGGAGAAACAGAGCTAACCCTGTAAGTGGCTGAAAGGAGCAGTGGGACTGGAAGGAGCCACAACAATGGGCTGATTGATGGGAGGAGCCATCACAGATAGTGGGGGTGGAAATTTCAACCACCCTTCGAGATAGTAGCATCAGGCAGAGTATCTCATTTAATTTAATCGAGTCATAATTTGCATCTAGGGACCTGTAGGGCCTCAAACACATGCTGTGCCCCAAAGGCATTCATCCCCCTAATATTAATGTGAGCTATTAGGGAGGGGGATTAAATCTTTGGTAGTCAACCTCAACAAATAACCATTAAAATCTCCTAAATTTTCAGGAAAATATTTCTCATTGTCTTAATGTATATTTTCTTAAGTACCTTTTTATTTTAATTTTTACAGTTTTGTTGTTTACTGCCACACATTATTTTCTGAAGTATCTTTGATTTTACTGTTTTCCTGCTTACTCATCCTGGAATGAGGAACAATCTCTATAGACTCAGTGTTTGTCAATGGCTGTATTAACTTTTCTTCCTTTGTTAATACCAGTTCTTTGGCAGTCTGATCTAGCAGAACATATAAAAATGTATTATCTCAGGAATGTATTGCTGTGATCCACATAGTCAAAAGGCTTTGGTGTAAACAATGAAGCTGAAGTAGACATTTTTCTGCAATTTTCTTGCTTTTCTATGATCTAATGGATGGAAGCAACTTGATCTCTGGTTCTTCTGCGTTTTCTAAATCCAGCTTGTACATCTGGAAGTTCTCAGTTCACTTACTGCTGAAGCCTAGCTTAGAGAATTTTAAGCCTAGCTTGGAGAATTTGAAATGAATGAAATCATGCAATAGTTTGAACATTCTTTGGCACTGGAATGAAAACTGACCTTAGAGTCCTGGATACTACTGAGATTTCCAAATTTGCTGCTATATTGACCATGACAGTTTGACAGCATTGTGTTCTAAAAGTTGCTCCAAATGTTTATAGAGTCCAAAAAAAATCTGATAACACTTGATTCTGGTTGCCCTCTGAAATGATTATCAGTGTTCTTTTTGTCAGTTCTTTTAATGAACAGAGATAGGTTCTTTGTAGATTAAGGAAGGAGAAACAGAGCTAACCCTGTAAGTGGCTGAAAGGAGCAGTGGGACTGGAAGGAGCCACAACAATGGGCTGATTGATGGGAGGAGCCATCACAGATAGTGGGGGTGGAAATTTCAACCACCCTTCGAGATAGTAGCATCAGGCAGAGTATCTCATTTAATTTAATCGAGTCATAATTTGCATCTAGGGACCTGTAGGGCCTCAAACACATGCTGTGCCCCAAAGGCATTCATCCCCCTAATATTAATGTGAGCTATTAGGGAGGGGGATTAAATCTTTGGTAGTCAAACTCAACAAATAACCATTAAAATCTCCTAAATTTTCAGGAAAATATTTCTCATTGTCTTAATGTATATTTTCTTAAGTACCTTTTTATTTTAATTTTTACAGTTTTGTTGTTTACTGCCACACATTATTTTCTGAAGTATCTTTGATTTTACTGTTTTCCTGCTTACTCATCCTGGAATGAGGAACAATCTCTATAGACTCAGTGTTTGTCAATGGCTGTATTAACTTTTCTTCCTTTGTTAATACCAGTTCTTTGGCAGTCTGATCTAGCAGAACATATAAAAATGTATTATCTCAGGAATGTATTGCTGTGAGGTTTTAAGAAAGGTCTTGTTTTCCCCATCTTTTGACTCCTATGTAAACCTACCCACATATAAGGGAAAAAGACCCCTTCCTCCCTTGGCTTCCTATTTTATTATGTGGTCATTGAAACTGTCCAGTGACTATAAGGCAGACTTCTATTAAGATGGTATTCTTCCAGCCCCTTTTAGCTGTGGAGCAGTGGCTGAACTGACTAGCACAGAGCTGGTTTACTAATTAGGGGCAAGCAAAGGATAGTCCCATCAAAAGAGTCTCCTTGGCTGCTCTTTAAGCTGGTGAGTCAGTTTTCTTTCCACCGGAAAGCCTGTGTCGGTTGGCAGTATCTAATCCAAAATCACTCCTTGTATTTTATGGCTCGCTCTTAAATTTTTTACTGGTTTCCCACCCAGTTTTATGAGTTTAATCTCTGTCAATGATTTTGTAGATGTTTAACCAGTAAATCGGAGGGGATAATGGTAACTGACAACCATTTTGTACTAAATATGTATGTATCACAAATTGTCTATATTAAAGTAGCATAATTAAATAGAGACGTTTTAAAGAGTCTTATTTTCTGTACCAATTAGTGGTACCTTCAGGACTGCAAAGAAAGGCTAAAAACTAAAATTTTCCTATATGGGAACATCTAAAGTTTGTCTACTACTTCCCTGGAGAATGCAGTCAACAGCTCATTCACTAAACACTTATCCTAATCTGTGATCAGCTTACCTAGAGACTTGAACATTAATCATCTACAACAAGATTTTGGACTCTAATTTGGGAGAGATGGTTATTTTCTCAACAAAAGCAATTTATTTTAGGTACATTCATACAATCCCAAATCAAATATTTTTCAGGAAAATATTTCTCATTGTCTTAATGTATATTTTCTTAAGTACCTTTTTATTTTAATTTTTACAGTTTTGTTGTTTACTGCCACACATTATTTTCTGAAGTATCTTTGATTTTACTGTTTTCCTGCTTACTCATCCTGGAATGAGGAACAATCTCTATAGACTCAGTGTTTGTCAATGGCTGTATTAACTTTTCTTCCTTTGTTAATACCAGTTCTTTGGCAGTCTGATCTAGCAGAACATATAAAAATGTATTATCTCAGGAATGTATTGCTGTGAGGTTTTAAGAAAGGTCTTGTTTTCCCCATCTTTTGACTCCTATGTAAACCTACCCACATATAAGGGAAAAAGACCCCTTCCTCCCTTGGCTTCCTATTTTATTATGTGGTCATTGAAACTGTCCAGTGACTATAAGGCAGACTTCTATTAAGATGGTATTCTTCCAGCCCCTTTTAGCTGTGGAGCAGTGGCTGAACTGACTAGCACAGAGCTGGTTTACTAATTAGGGGGCAAGCAAAAAGATAGTCCCATCAAAAGAGTCTCCTTGGCTGCTCTTTAAGCTGGTGAGTCAGTTTTCTTTCCATCGGAAAGCCTGTGTCGGTTGGCAGTATCTAATCCAAAATCACTCCTTGTATTTTATGGCTCGCTCTTAAATTTTTTACTGGTTTCCCACCCAGTTTTATGAGTTTAATCTCTGTCAATGATTTTGTAGATGTTTAACCAGTAAATCGGAGGGGATAATGGTAACTGACAACCATTTTGTACTAAATATGTATGTATCACAAATTGTCTATATTAAAGTAGCATAATTAAATAGAGACGTTTTAAAGAGTCTTATTTTCTGTACCAATTAGTGGTACCTTCAGGACTGCAAAGAAAGGCTAAAAACTAAAATTTTCCTATATGGGAACATCTAAAGTTTGTCTACTACTTCCCTGGAGAATGCAGTCAACAGCTCATTCACTAAACACTTATCCTAATCTGTGATCAGCTTACCTAGAGACTTGAACATTAATCATCTACAACAAGATTTTGGACTCTAATTTGGGAGAGATGGTTATTTTCTCAACAAAAGCAATTTATTTTAGGTACATTCATACAATCCCAAATCAAAAGGCATGTTTATGCCATTGTCTTCCTTGTCATGGTACTTAAATCTGTTCTATTTAATAATAAATGTTTGATTATGTGTTTTTATACATATAAACTGCTGTAGCAGTTTATCAAAATAAGTAGGGCTTCTCAGGAAATGGCTATAAAATGGGCAAAAGTCAGACTGACACGCTTACAGCTGGATGGACGAGAGAACAGTCAATGAACAAAGTGAAAAGGCAGGTTTCTGTGTTTCCCCTGACTATTCATAAATAATACAATTTGTTCCAGTGCTGAAGACAATCTTAATCTCTATCTCTAAATTCTTTGACTGAAGTAAACTCTAAGCAAAGAAAAAGAGACAAGATGCAACTCAGAAAAATTTAATCCATTCATCAAAATTAATCCACATAAATAAGTAAAGCGAGGCATAAAGAAGAGAAAATACATTTCATGTTTATCTATTTCTCCAGGTTTGAAGTCAAATGCATGGGCACATTTCATTTGTGATGCTTTTGAAGTCTTTTTTTGAAACTGAAAATTATTGTTTTGCTTCTTAACATCAAGCTCTCGAAGCCATTGTTGTTTATTTTGGAAATATTTTATTTTCTCTTGTTAAAGAGGAATAGATCCTGATTAACATATGACAGGAACTACTGCTCTTTCCTATAATGACATGTACTGACATGGGCTGTGCTGTATGCTGTAATATGTCTCTTCTGTCATGTCAGTGTCTTTGCACCCACAAGGACTGTGGCCCCCCAGGCTTCTCTGTCCGTGAGATTCTCCAGGCAAGAGTACTGGAGTGGGTTGCCATGCCCTCCTCCAGGAGATCTTCCCCACCCAGGGATCAAGCCAGCATCTCTTATGTCTCCTGCATTGGCAGTTGGGCTCTTTACTACTAATGCCACCTGAACTCCTGAGTAACCATGTGACCTCCAAAGGAAACTGGTTAAACATGTTCCATTGTGGCCTTCCACATACCACTGGAGAATGCAGTCAACAGCTCATTCACTAAACACTTATCCTAATCTGTGATCAGCTTACCTAGAGACTTGAACATTAATCATCTACAACAAGATTTTGGACTCTAATTTGGGAGAGATGGTTATTTTCTCAACAAAAGCAATTTATTTTAGGTACATTCATACAATCCCAAATCAAAAGGCATGTTTATGCCATTGTCTTCCTTGTCATGGTACTTAAATCTGTTCTATTTAATAATAAATGTTTGATTATGTGTTTTTATACATATAAACTGCTGTAGCAGTTTATCAAAATAAGTAGGGCTTCTCAGGAAATGGCTATAAAATGGGCAAAAGTCAGACTGACACGCTTACAGCTGGATGGACGAGAGAACAGTCAATGAACAAAGTGAAAAGGCAGGTTTCTGTGTTTCCCCTGACTATTCATAAATAATACAATTTGTTCCAGTGCTGAAGACAATCTTAATCTCTATCTCTAAATTCTTTGACTGAAGTAAACTCTAAGCAAAGAAAAAGAGACAAGATGCAACTCAGAAAAATTTAATCCATTCATCAAAATTAATCCACATAAATAAGTAAAGCGAGGCATAAAGAAGAGAAAATACATTTCATGTTTATCTATTTCTCCAGGTTTGAAGTCAAATGCATGGGCACATTTCATTTGTGATGCTTTTGAAGTCTTTTTTTGAAACTGAAAATTATTGTTTTGCTTCTTAACATCAAGCTCTTGAAGCCATTGTTGTTTATTTTGGAAATATTTTATTTTCTCTTGTTAAAGAGGAATAGATCCTGATTAACATATGACAGGAACTACTGCTCTTTCCTATAATGACATGTACTGACATGGGCTGTGCTGTATGCTGTAATATGTCTCTTCTGTCATGTCAGTGTCTTTGCACCCACAAGGACTGTGGCCCCCCAGGCTTCTCTGTCCGTGAGATTCTCCAGGCAAGAGTACTGGAGTGGGTTGCCATGCCCTCCTCCAGGAGATCTTCCCCACCCAGGGATCAAGCCAGCATCTCTTACGTCTCCTGCATTGGCAGTTGGGCTCTTTACTACTAATGCCACCTGAACTCCTGAGTAACCATGTGACCTCCAAAGGAAACTGGTTAAACATGTTCCATTGTGGCCTTCCACATACCACACTGGAGAACTAGTTTGGTAGGAGCTGTAATGCATGTCTAATTTTTTTTCCCTGCATGATAATAATAATGGAAAGTATCTGATGTGTTTCCATTGAAAGAACTAGAACTGAAGGTCTTTCTGAGAGTTCAATGGCATCTGATAGGGACTCCCTAACTCCTTCTCTCTAAATAATTTCTTGTGACTTCAGGGTTTTGACCCAGCGTTTTGTCTACTTTCTATGAGTTTCTGAATAGAAAGATGCTATCAGGTAAGTATGTGATATGGAGATTAGCTCACAAAGACAATGTTGCACAGGATTTTTGTTGCCATGTATTAATATTTCCATAAAATCTGCAACTGAAGAGCCCAGGCATAGAGATAAAGTTGGTCTTTTTTAAAGAAGAATGTCTCGTTTATCATTTTGCATACACCCTTGGGAATCTGAATACTGAGGTCGAGTTCAAGAAATCCTTTTTACTTTAGTTCTGTTTTTTATTCACTTATTTCAAATGAATTTGGAAGCCCTCTGCTTCATTTAAAAGAATTCCTTTGACCATGGTCCATGGAAAAAGGGGAGGTTCTATTCCAAAAGGGAATAAATTGAAAGTACTTCATCCTAATTCATGAAATTTTAGATTAGAAGTGACCTTTGAGATCACGAGTCTAATTTCTTTCTGAAGATAGTCATTTGGCCTTACTGAAACATGTCTAGTGATTAGAAACTCATTATGCTTTAGAGGATCTTTCTCTGTGGGGTAATAATTACAGGGTCTTACCTTGAGATTAAATCTGTGTATCTTCAGTTTCTACATTTCAGAAAAATACAGAAGATGAATAATAATTTCCTATAAAACAGCAGGCCTTTTAGGGCTCTTCAGATATTTGAAGAACGCTGGTGTTCCCACATAGGTGGAAGGACGAGACTAGCTAATAAACATGACCGGGACTGAGTTTTTTCTTTATTTTAAATTTTGGCCTCTTTCATTGATGTTTTTATCTATTTTGTTTTCATGCATCTTTATTCTTTGGCCTTTGTGGGCCTCCCATTGCAGTGGCCTCTCTTATTGCAGGGCACTGGCTCTGGGCTCATGCACACTGGAGAACTAGTTTGGTAGGAGCTATAATGCATGTCTAATTTTTTTTCCCTGCATGATAATAATAATGGAAAGTATCTGATGTGTTTCCATTGAAAGAACTAGAACTGAAGGTCTTTCTGAGAGTTCAATGGCATCTGATAGGGACTCCCTAACTCCTTCTCTCTAAATAATTTCTTGTGACTTCAGGGTTTTGACCCAGCGTTTTGTCTACTTTCTATGAGTTTCTGAATAGAAAGATGCTATCAGGTAAGTATGTGATATGGAGATTAGCTCACAAAGACAATGTTGCACAGGATTTTTGTTGCCATGTATTAATATTTCCATAAAATCTGCAACTGAAGAGCCCAGGCATAGAGATAAAGTTGGTCTTTTTTAAAGAAGAATGTCTCGTTTATCATTTTGCATACACCCTTGGGAATCTGAATACTGAGGTCGAGTTCAAGAAATCCTTTTTACTTTAGTTCTGTTTTTTATTCACTTATTTCAAATGAATTTGGAAGCCCTCTGCTTCATTTAAAAGAATTCCTTTGACCATGGTCCATGGAAAAAGGGGAGGTTCTATTCAAAGGGAATAAATTGAAAGTACTTCATCCTAATTCATGAAATTTTAGATTAGAAGTGACCTTTGAGATCACGAGTCTAATTTCTTTCTGAAGATAGTCATTTGGCCTTACTGAAACATGTCTAGTGATTAGAAACTCATTATGCTTTAGAGGATCTTTCTCTGTGGGGTAATAATTACAGGGTCTTACCTTGAGATTAAATCTGTGTATCTTCAGTTTCTACATTTCAGAAAAATACAGAAGATGAATAATAATTTCCTATAAAACAGCAGGCCTTTTAGGGCTCTTCAGATATTTGAAGAACGCTGGTGTTCCCACATAGGTGGAAGGACGAGACTAGCTAATAAACATGACCGGGACTGAGTTTTTTCTTTATTTTAAATTTTGGCCTCTTTCATTGATGTTTTTATCTATTTTGTTTTCATGCATCTTTATTCTTTGGCCTTTGTGGGCCTCCCATTGCAGTGGCCTCTCTTATTGCAGGGCACTGGCTCTGGGCTCATGCACTCTAGAGCACTGGCTCATAATTGGACACACCAGTCCATCTGCTCTGTGGCACATGGAATCTTCCCAGGCCAGGGATTGAACTGGAGCCCCTTGCACTGCAAGGCAGACTCTACCCACTGGACCACCAGGGAAGCCCCAGGACTGAGTTTTGAGTAAGTACGTTCATATAGTCACCCTAGTCAAAGAGTATGTTTGTGCCATTGTCGCCTTTGTAACAGAAGGAAGTGCAGGAAATGGTAATGTTTACCATTTATCAAATGTTTCTTCAGTGCCTGGCATCAAGCTAAGATGAATTCACTTATGTATAAAACTTAGTTATTTTGACCCTCAGGTGACACACTCAAGGTGATATATTCAGTAACAAAGAGGCAAGGTTTTCCACAGTAGGCTCTCTTGGCCTTGAACTCATCTCCCTCTTGATCACCTGGCTGTGGTAGCACACCTGACCCTCATTGAATAGAAATGATGACTATCAAGACTTTGAGGGTATGCATGATAAGCTTTGTATATGTGATGCACAGGATTGTCCAGAACTACAATTTAAAATAAGTTTTGGTCTAATCTCTAGAGATTCCAAGGTAATGTTTCTTCCAAGTTTGTTCGTTGGTGGCATACCCCAGTCCCAGTCATCTTCCCTCATAGACTGGTGACAAGCCTCGTAGGGGTGGAAGTTGGGGTGAAGTCACTGGCTATCTAGATCCCTTGGAGCTTAGGGCAGGGTAAGGATGGTATCTCCTCGTGTTGCCCTTGCTTCTCATCTTTGCCTGTGGAGCATCATGAATACAGGAGGTAAAGCTGAGGATGGAGAGTGAGTGGAGCCAGGTGACTGGCTACAAGGACATTTAGTGCAGGGGAAAGCAGTAGCATATAAGTCCCCATCCTGAGCCTCATGTTCATTATCATCCTATACTTCAGAATGTCCTTCCTCTATGGAGGAAGTATGGGAGAAAATATAGGACTGTCACCTTGAAATTGGTAAAGAAAGTGACCACTTCTGACATACTATTTATTCTGAATGATCTTTCCTGATACCCTTACAGACCTGAGAATTGACTACCTGGTACATAAAAAGAAACCAGTCTAACTCTGTTCATCACAGTCTAACCATCTTTGAAGCATCCTGAACACCCCATACAGGCATACACTCTTGTGCAGGTTCACATGTCTTAGTAGAGACAGTAAAGAGAAAGCTTGGAGCCTCTGGAGGCTGTTTTTTTACTGCTTGACTTTGTAATATTAAAAACATAAAATACGTTCATATAGTCACCCTAGTCAAAGAGTATGTTTGTGCCATTGTCGCCTTTGTAACAGAAGGAAGTGCAGGAAATGGTAATGTTTACCATTTATCAAATGTTTCTTCAGTGCCTGGCATCAAGCTAAGATGAATTCACTTATGTATAAAACTTAGTTATTTTGACCCTCAGGTGACACACTCAAGGTGATATATTCAGTAACAAAGAGGCAAGGTTTTCCACAGTAGGCTCTCTTGGCCTTGAACTCATCTCCCTCTTGATCACCTGGCTGTGGTAGCACACCTGACCCTCATTGAATAGAAATGATGACTATCAAGACTTTGAGGGTATGCATGATAAGCTTTGTATATGTGATGCACAGGATTGTCCAGAACTACAATTTAAAATAAGTTTTGGTCTAATCTCTAGAGATTCCAAGGTAATGTTTCTTCCAAGTTTGTTCGTTGGTGGCATACCCCAGTCCCAGTCATCTTCCCTCATAGACTGGTGACAAGCCTCGTAGGGGTGGAAGTTGGGGTGAAGTCACTGGCTATCTAGATCCCTTGGAGCTTAGGGCAGGGTAAGGATGGTATCTCCTCGTGTTGCCCTTGCTTCTCATCTTTGCCTGTGGAGCATCATGAATACAGGAGGTAAAGCTGAGGATGGAGAGTGAGTGGAGCCAGGTGACTGGCTACAAGGACATTTAGTGCAGGGGAAAGCAGTAGCATATAAGTCCCCATCCTGAGCCTCATGTTCATTATCATCCTATACTTCAGAATGTCCTTCCTCTATGGAGGAAGTATGGGAGAAAATATAGGACTGTCACCTTGAAATTGGTAAAGAAAGTGACCACTTCTGACATACTATTTATTCTGAATGATCTTTCCTGATACCCTTACAGACCTGAGAATTGACTACCTGGTACATAAAAAGAAACCAGTCTAACTCTGTTCATCACAGTCTAACCATCTTTGAAGCATCCTGAACACCCCATACAGGCATACACTCTTGTGCAGGTTCACATGTCTTAGTAGAGACAGTAAAGAGAAAGCTTGGAGCCTCTGGAGGCTGTTTTTTTACTGCTTGACTTTGTAATATTAAAAAACATAAAAACTTTGGTCTCTTAGGTTCATCTGTGTTGATTTTCAGGTGAATAACCCATCTCGCTGCAAGATTCAGTGACGGGGTTAAAATCCTGCTTGTTACTTCTAGATGTTGGCCCTAAGAAGTGACAAGTAGTGGTTTATTTATGGAATATCTTGTTTCTAAATCTGTCACAGGGAGATACTTGGGTCAGATTAAGTTTACATCTTACTGAAGTTGTAGCCACAGATAATATGCTGTTTTCTCAAGAATTTGTTCCCTGGTTATCTTAGTTTCAGCTTTCCCAGAGCAGACCTGAGCCAATGACTTAAGGGTAAGAAGTTGCTGGAGGGTCAAGGAGCACTGGGATGGGAAAGGGGAACTGATACAGCAAAGGGAAGATAGAGAATGAACTCTTAAACTGCCTCCCATGCCTTAATGGCATGGTGAAACATTGGAAAAATAACATAAAATGTAAGCCTTAAGATTATCATGCAAAAGAGCTGGAGTATTTATATCTCCCAATCATTGGGTCAAGACTATTACTTGGCAGTTCCTCATGTACCACCTTTCTTAGAGATGGAGAGATTGACTATTGAAAGCAGGTTGGGCAAGCATAGAAATATATTGGAGATGTTATATGTGTTACTTCAGAAGGAAAGTTGTCAGCTGGATTTGCCATGATATATACAAGTAAATTTTATGAATACTTACACTTAAGTGTGTCTGCTACAGGTCTTCTATCCTTTGTTATCAGAACCGCACAGAATTTTCCAGACTGATAGTTTAAAATAAGTTTTGATTATTCTCTAGAGATTTTTGAATCCTGTAATCTCTCTTCCAAAATGTTTGTTTCAAGTTAGTTAGTTGACATGTATTTGGTATCTAATTTGTATCCAGCATAGTGCTAGCCACTTCGACTCTTTCCCTGTAAGCTCCTTTATGTTATACTCAAAGTATTCTAGTCAAAACATAATCTATGTTAAAAATAGGTGTGGGTGGATCTTAAAGGCAGACATAGCTATGGTGCTACAAATTCTTTGATGTTCATCTCATTGAGAGGTGGGTCTTTGTTTCCGGCTGTTGGTTCTGGTTGGGCTCTGGCAGCCTGCATTTCCTGTCTCTGGGGAATGCTTACCCGTGTAGTGTTCCCTTGGGTAGCCCATCTGCCATGAAGTGGGAATCTCAGTCCACTTAGTGAGGCTGTGTGTAGGTGCATCCATTACCAGCCACAGCTGAATTCCCATTTGACAGTCAGATATTAGCTGCTGTCCATGAGGAAAAGCTGTTTTCAGTCCAGCCTAGTTGGACCTTTCTGCTGCCTACTAACATCTGACTGTAACTTTAGAGGATATCCTGCATGTAAACCATCCAGGTGGCCCAGTCAACCTATAGAAACATGAGAAATAATAAAAACAGTCCTGTTTTAAACTATTAAAAGTTTTAGATTGGTGGTTATGCTAAAGTAGATAACTGGTCTATTTATTCAAGTTTTAGGGAAGGTTTTTTATAGTTAAAAGTCAACCACATAAGATTACCTTCTATGTATGCTGTTATTGTCCAGTCAATCATTTGTGTCCAACTCTTTGCAAAACCATGGACTGCAGTTTAATGAGTTAGATGAGTTATTCATAGAAAAAATCAAGAAAATTGGCAGAACTACAGAGGTAGATTCAGTCTGATTTGTTTAGGAAAATGTAACCAGTTTAGTTTTACTCAGACTAAAATGATAAGGAAGGCTAGAAAGCAGAATGTTGACCGTGGAAGTCCCTACATGCATGTCAAGTACTTATGTCCTATAAGTGATCTAAATTATCTTCAATACGCTAATAATCTTAGGTCATCAATTAATTGAATGATAAATCTACAGACTCATTCTAAATTATCTACGAATATGTTTGTTCACAATGAGTAAGGCTCATTCATCCAGTCAGCCAAAGATTAACAGAGCATTGCTTTGTATTTGATGTTAGAGGGGTTAGGAAACCAAACACTCATACTTCCTTGAAAAACCTTGGAGTTTCTTTGAGTTCTAAATGTTGAAGTCAAAAACGTACAACAGCAAATGAAAGATGGAAAAATAAGCCTAAATGATCTAGGAACTGAGAGAAGCCATCATGATTGTGAACTCTGGCCTGTTAGAGGGACTGTGATTATTATAGCTTAGGGACTACCCGCCACTATCCCACGCCAGTAGTACAGCTGTTCTTACCTCTAGAGAAGACTGATGTCCTCAGTATTTTAAGAAAAAAAAAACCCGAAAGCCAATACTTAAATAGCATTAGTAAGCACCAGTCTAAGTGCTTCAAATATGTTAGCTCATTTAAAGATAATTTACTTAATATCAAAGTAATTCTGAGTGGTAGTACTAGTATCATTATCCCAATTTTGGAGAGAAGCCCCAGAGAGAGTCATTACCTTGCCTAAGGTCACATAGCAGTTAAGTGGCAGAACTGAGATTTGAATTCATTTTACGATTACTAACGAGTACACTACTGACTCTCATTAAAATGCATTAGGTGTATCTTAATGTTTTATAAAAGATTACCTTTTTTTTTTTTTGCCTCTTTTATTGTTTGTTTGTTTATTTATTTTTATCTGTCTTTATTCTTTGGCCTGCGTGGGCCTCCAATTGCAGTGGCCTCTCCTGTTGCATAGCATTGGTTCTGGGCACATGCACTCCAGAGTGTTGGCTCGTAATTGGGCACACTGGTCCAGCCGCTTCATGGCACGTGGGATTCTCCTGGGCGAGGGATCAAACTGGCACCCCTTGCACTGCAAGGCGGACTCTACCTACTGGACCACCAAGGAAGCCCAAAAGATTACTTTTTAAGGACAAGCTGAGGATGTACTTTTACTTCCCTTTGCATGCTACCTATGTGTGCTCCTGAAAAACAGTAACAATAATATTACTTGGTTAAAATATTCATCAGTGAGTCTGTTTGACTCATTAATACCATTAATACCTTGCCCTTTAATTTAACACTTAGTTGATTTCCATTGCTGTGATTGCTTTGATAGCAAAAGAATATCAGGACTTTGTTTTATGACTTGGGATATTTGACCCAGCTCGTATGTCCAGTTTTTCACCAAGCACTTTTTACAAAAGTCCTAACTTTGATTAAGTTCTGAAGGCTCAAATGCATGAATGCCACTGGTTGTAAATATGCATGTGCCATGGTTTTAGTTTTCCCTTGATGCTTTTATTTGAACATACCTATCAATTAGGCCAATTTTGCCAGAGAAAGTAGCTTGTAATAGGAAGAATGGGAGTAAGGGAGAGCACACACCAGTGCCAAGAGTGAGGAAGGATTGAGATTGTGTTTGCTAGGATAGCAACACACAGCCAGAGGCTGTTCCAAGAGACCTACATACACACCACTGGCTTTTTAAATTTTTATTTTGTTCTGAATTTTTTCCCAAGTAAAGCTGCTTTCAACTTAGTGCTCTTAAAATCACTGCCTCATTAGCTTCCAATGACAACGGGGAATACGTAGACCACCAGTACTTTAACTTGTCACATGTGTGTAGATGAGGCCCAGAGGGATGAATTGTTTGGAACATACCGATAGAAATAATCTACAGTTTATTCAGAATATACTATTTGGCAGGCCCTGTTCTGAGCAATGGCTTGTACCAACCCTATGAGACAGGAACTACTTCAACCCCATCTTAAACAACAAGTTCAGAGACTGTTCATAATTTGGAAAGGCCATGTAACTGATATGTGTTGGAGCCAGGTTTTGAACTATTGGGGTTCTGAGGAGTAATTTGTGACTCTCGGAGGATGAAGTGCCCTTTAAAGTGAGATCATCATGTCCAGACTCTTGTTTGATGCTGGGAACGTCCCTTACTCTCTGAATGAGGCAATCACTCATAGTTCACCTCAGATGCATTTTTACCTCTCCCCTCGGGAAGTTCCTATTGGAAACTGGAAAGTCTTTTTGAAGTCACTTTCTAGTGATAATTGAATGAATCTAGCAGGGGCTGGAAGAACCTGAAGAATAAGGCTGTTTAAAATCTGAATGGGTGGTTTGCCTATGCCAGGAGTTTTGAGTTAGGCAGGGATTAAAACACCTAGCACTGGGTGTGCTTTCCTGCAAGAATGTTGAAAGTGGGTCCAGCTGGCCACACAGAATGAAAACATAAGAACACAAGCATCAAAAGATTGCCCAGAACTATAAACAAGGTGAACAGACAACCCACAGAATCGGAGAAAATAATAGCAAATGAAACAACTGACAAAGAATTAATTTCCAAAATATACAGACAAGTCAGACAACTCAACAGCAGAAAAACAAAGAAACCAATCAAAAAATGGGAAAAAGACCTAAAGAGACATATCACCAAAGAAGACATACAGATGGCCAAAAAGCACATGAAAGGATGTTCAACCTTGCTTATTATTAGAGAAATGCAAATCAAAACTACAATGAGATATCACCTCACACCTGTCAGAATGGCCATCATCAAAAAATCTACAGATAATAAATGTTGGACAGGGTGCAGAGAAAAGGGAACACTCTTGCATTGTTGGTAGGAATGTAAATTGATACAACCACGATGGGAGATGGTATGGAGATTCCTTAAACTAAAAATAGAAGCACAGTATGACCCAGCAATACCACTATTAGGCTTGTACCCTGATGAAATCAAAATGAAAGAGACATTTGGATCCCAATGTTCATTGCAGCACTCTTTACAATAGCTAGAACATGAAAGCAACCTAGATGTCCATTGAAGAATGAATGGATAAAGAAGCTATGATACATATATACAATGGAATATTTCTCAGTCGTAAAAAGAAATACAGAAGAATCAGTCCTAATGAGGTGGATGAATCTAGAACCTATTATACAAAGTGAAGTAAGTCAAAAAGAGAAGGACAAATATGGTATACTAACACACATATATGGAATCTAGTAAGATGGCACTGATAAATACACCTGCAGAGCAGCGAAAGAAAAACAGACATAGAGAACAAAGCTATGGACATTGAGAGGAGGGAAGGGTGGGTGAGAGGTATGGGAAGAGTAACATGGAAACCTATATCTTATGTAAAAGAGATAACTATTGTCAATGCATTGTGGGACTAGGGGATCTTACATGGGGCCTATGTGATGGCCTGGAGGGGTGGGATGTGGGGTCTGGGAGAGGGGCACAGCAGGGAGGGGCCAGGAATATACCTACAACTGATCTGGGATTATACATATCTGTAAACAACAAAACTCTGTAAAAGCAAAATAAAAATAACTAGTAATAATAATAAAAAATTGCCTGGGTACACTGAAACCAGTAAGAATTTAGAGCACTAACAACTATCCTGTGAGAAACCTTAGAATCGGAAGACAACCCACAGAATCGGAGAAAATAATAGCAAATGAAACAACTGACAAAGAATTAATTTCCAAAATATACAGACAAGTCAGACAACTCAACAGCAGAAAAACAAAGAAACCAATCAAAAAATGGGAAAAAGACCTAAAGAGACATATCACCAAAGAAGACATACAGATGGCCAAAAAGCACATGAAAGGATGTTCAACCTTGCTTATTATTAGAGAAATGCAAATCAAAACTACAATGAGATATCACCTCACACCTGTCAGAATGGCCATCATCAAAAAATCTACAGATAATAAATGTTGGACAGGGTGCAGAGAAAAGGGAACACTCTTGCATTGTTGGTAGGAATGTAAATTGATACAACCACGATGGGAGATGGTATGGAGATTCCTTAAACTAAAAATAGAAGCACAGTATGACCCAGCAATACCACTATTAGGCTTGTACCCTGATGAAATCAAAATGAAAGAGACATTTGGATCCCAATGTTCATTGCAGCACTCTTTACAATAGCTAGAACATGAAAGCAACCTAGATGTCCATTGAAGAATGAATGGATAAAGAAGCTATGATACATATATACAATGGAATATTTCTCAGTCGTAAAAAGAAATACAGAAGAATCAGTCCTAATGAGGTGGATGAATCTAGAACCTATTATACAAAGTGAAGTAAGTCAAAAAGAGAAGGACAAATATGGTATACTAACACACATATATGGAATCTAGTAAGATGGCACTGATAAATACACCTGCAGAGCAGCGAAAGAAAAACAGACATAGAGAACAAAGCTATGGACATTGAGAGGAGGGAAGGGTGGGTGAGAGGTATGGGAAGAGTAACATGGAAACCTATATCTTATGTAAAAGAGATAACTATTGTCAATGCATTGTGGGACTAGGGGATCTTACATGGGGCCTATGTGATGGCCTGGAGGGGTGGGATGTGGGGTCTGGGAGAGGGGCACAGCAGGGAGGGGCCAGGAATATACCTACAACTGATCTGGGATTATACATATCTGTAAACAACAAAACTCTGTAAAAGCAAAATAAAAATAACTAGTAATAATAATAAAAAATTGCCTGGGTACACTGAAACCAGTAAGAATTTAGAGCACTAAACACTGGAAATCTAATCCCAGAATTCAGTGAGAAACCTTAGAACGCTTGTTGAAAATGTAGGTACAAGTGATTGAAACGATGTGTAAAGTGGATTCTGTAATCCTGAATTATGAATTTGAAAGTGGGGTAAAAAAGAGTAGGCTGCTCAATGAGTGAACCCACAGGCTGAACTGGCAGCCCTGGGCCTCATTGTGGAGGAAGTGGAGCCAGTGCTCCCAACAGAACACAAAGGATTAGGGTAAATGACTGTTTTGCAGGCTTGCCCACCATTCTAGTCTGAGACATTTTTTGGTCCCAATTAAAGCGGTCACTCGGCATTGATGGATTAACACCTCATGCTTTGAAGATGCTCAGATTTTAGAACATACCATCTTCTTTGCTCTCCATCCTCTGACTCCTCCCCTTGGCATTTTGGAATCCAGAGAACCCCTCTTGATCTCAAACCTTGAGCACGTGTATTGGTGGTAGCCGCCAGGGGAATAAAAAGGACATGGCAGATGTGGCAACAGCTGGAATGAACTCACTTTGTTTTGAACCTGCTTTTCAAGTGAGGCGCAGCCAAACAGCCCCCAGACCTATTCATGTGTGTTCCTTTGTTTAGTTAAAAGTACTGGAAATTTATACTTGAATTAGAAAGTCTTGGGAAGTATTTTAAAATGGAACATTTTGATCTGAAGATGTAGATTGAAACGTGAGGACCTCCTAGCTCGCCTAGTCTCCAAGGTGTAGGTAATTGCCTGTGTAGTCGCTGACCCTGGCAAAGCTTTTCCTAGAGAAGTTTTCTGAGTTGAAGAGTAAACTAATCTTTGAGATCTTCAGCCTTCATATCACTTCACCTGGGGCTTCAAGAACTAAATGTGGATTCCATTCAAGCAGAGGCAGAAGAGAGGTTCATTTAATTGGGCCTGGAGGGGTGGGATGTGGGGTCTGGGAGAGGGGCACAGCAGGGAGGGGCCAGGAATATACCTACAACTGATCTGGGATTATACATATCTGTAAACAACAAAACTCTGTAAAAGCAAAATAAAAATAACTAGTAATAATAATAAAAAATTGCCTGGGTACACTGAAACCAGTAAGAATTTAGAGCACTAAACACTGGAAATCTAATCCCAGAATTCAGTGAGAAACCTTAGAACGCTTGTTGAAAATGTAGGTACAAGTGATTGAAACGATGTGTAAAGTGGATTCTGTAATCCTGAATTATGAATTTGAAAGTGGGGTAAAAAAGAGTAGGCTGCTCAATGAGTGAACCCACAGGCTGAACTGGCAGCCCTGGGCCTCATTGTGGAGGAAGTGGAGCCAGTGCTCCCAACAGAACACAAAGGATTAGGGTAAATGACTGTTTTGCAGGCTTGCCCACCATTCTAGTCTGAGACATTTTTTGGTCCCAATTAAAGCGGTCACTCGGCATTGATGGATTAACACCTCATGCTTTGAAGATGCTCAGATTTTAGAACATACCATCTTCTTTGCTCTCCATCCTCTGACTCCTCCCCTTGGCATTTTGGAATCCAGAGAACCCCTCTTGATCTCAAACCTTGAGCACGTGTATTGGTGGTAGCCGCCAGGGGAATAAAAAGGACATGGCAGATGTGGCAACAGCTGGAATGAACTCACTTTGTTTTGAACCTGCTTTTCAAGTGAGGCGCAGCCAAACAGCCCCCAGACCTATTCATGTGTGTTCCTTTGTTTAGTTAAAAGTACTGGAAATTTATACTTGAATTAGAAAGTCTTGGGAAGTATTTTAAAATGGAACATTTTGATCTGAAGATGTAGATTGAAACGTGAGGACCTCCTAGCTCGCCTAGTCTCCAAGGTGTAGGTAATTGCCTGTGTAGTCGCTGACCCTGGCAAAGCTTTTCCTAGAGAAGTTTTCTGAGTTGAAGAGTAAACTAATCTTTGAGATCTTCAGCCTTCATATCACTTCACCTGGGGCTTCAAGAACTAAATGTGGATTCCATTCAAGCAGAGGCAGAAGAGAGGTTCATTTAATTGGGCTGGGGTTTAGCCTAGCCATCTGGATTTTCAAAGGCTCCCCAAGTGGTTCTTATGTCCAACTAGGTTTGAGAACCACTGGTTTAGAAAGAATTGTTGGAGGCAGTCATGATGCCCCATTGGTAGGGAAATTTGTAATCCTCCACTCTTTGATAGTTCGGTCTGTTGACATCAGCGTGAGTTGGAAGCTCAGCCAAAGGCTCAAAGAGAAAGAGACATTTGGGATCTAATACCCTCTCCATCATTTTCTGTGTGGTTTTGTGTCTTATTTTTAAGATGATAATACTGCTTTCCTGTAGGATTGCTGATAGACTCAATGAGACAATTCATGGAAAATGTTAAGTACCAAACCTGGTCCTTGGTGTATGGTCAGTACATGTGGGGTTTCCTAATGTTCTCCCCCTGCCATTCTGTTTAGGGCAGGCACATTCTAAAACAATTGTGTGTGTGTGTTTGCTTATATTTTGTACTTTAGGTAGCTCTCTTCTAGAGCATGAACGTACTCTTTGTGTTTGTGCATGCTCAGTCGTGTCTGACTCTTTGTGACCCCATGGACTCTAGCCTGTCAGACTCCTCTGTCCATGGCTTTCCCAGGCAAGAACACTGGAGAAGGTTGCTGTGTCCTTCTCCAGGGGATTTTCCCAGTTCAGACCCAGGTATCCTGAGTCTTCTGCACTGGCAGGTGGATTCTTTACATCCATGCCACCTCAAACTCAATACATATTTGTAGATCTGAAGTGGATAATTAAGTTGATATATAACATCAGTGGAAAATGTAGCTGGAAGGACCCTAACAGAGAAGACAAGTACTGCCTGGCCTTTCCCCTACAGTTTCTTCTACATCTGCTTCTCTCCAGTTAACCAAAGACTTCTATGATGTCTCAAAACCCAGCAGAAAGAGAACTTGGTAGCATACTACACAACCTTCTCATTTGGCCTCAGTGCACACAGGGGCTTGTGAGGACCTCCTAGCTCGCCTAGTCTCCAAGGTGTAGGTAATTGCCTGTGTAGTCGCTGACCCTGGCAAAGCTTTTCCTAGAGAAGTTTTCTGAGTTGAAGAGTAAACTAATCTTTGAGATCTTCAGCCTTCATATCACTTCACCTGGGGCTTCAAGAACTAAATGTGGATTCCATTCAAGCAGAGGCAGAAGAGAGGTTCATTTAATTGGGCTGGGGTTTAGCCTAGCCATCTGGATTTTCAAAGGCTCCCCAAGTGGTTCTTATGTCCAACTAGGTTTGAGAACCACTGGTTTAGAAAGAATTGTTGGAGGCAGTCATGATGCCCCATTGGTAGGGAAATTTGTAATCCTCCACTCTTTGATAGTTCGGTCTGTTGACATCAGCGTGAGTTGGAAGCTCAGCCAAAGGCTCAAAGAGAAAGAGACATTTGGGATCTAATACCCTCTCCATCATTTTCTGTGTGGTTTTGTGTCTTATTTTTAAGATGATAATACTGCTTTCCTGTAGGATTGCTGATAGACTCAATGAGACAATTCATGGAAAATGTTAAGTACCAAACCTGGTCCTTGGTGTATGGTCAGTACATGTGGGGTTTCCTAATGTTCTCCCCCTGCCATTCTGTTTAGGGCAGGCACATTCTAAAACAATTGTGTGTGTGTGTTTGCTTATATTTTGTACTTTAGATAGCTCTCTTCTAGAGCATGAACGTACTCTTTGTGTTTGTGCATGCTCAGTCGTGTCTGACTCTTTGTGACCCCATGGACTCTAGCCTGTCAGACTCCTCTGTCCATGGCTTTCCCAGGCAAGAACACTGGAGAAGGTTGCTGTGTCCTTCTCCAGGGGATTTTCCCAGTTCAGACCCAGGTATCCTGAGTCTTCTGCACTGGCAGGTGGATTCTTTACATCCATGCCACCTCAAACTCAATACATATTTGTAGATCTGAAGTGGATAATTAAGTTGATATATAACATCAGTGGAAAATGTAGCTGGAAGGACCCTAACAGAGAAGACAAGTACTGCCTGGCCTTTCCCCTACAGTTTCTTCTACATCTGCTTCTCTCCAGTTAACCAAAGACTTCTATGATGTCTCAAAACCCAGCAGAAAGAGAACTTGGTAGCATACTACACAACCTTCTCATTTGGCCTCAGTGCACACAGCTTGTGGGAATCTTAGTTCCCCGACCAGGGATCAAATGTGTGCCCCTTTCAGGAGAAGCTCAGTCTTCACCTCTAGGGATGTCCCCACCTGAATCCCTTCAGATGGGAATTCTGTCTTGACCCTTGACAATTTTGTCTGCATATCAAATGACCAATAAATGCATGTAGGCAAAGACAGTCTGCCCAGTCAGCTTGAGTGGCACCTGAAGTGGACACTGTGGGCTTTCTTTTTCACGTATGTATCCTGAAGTAGACCCCCCCATCATCATTATTTTCCTGAGCATTGCTTTATTATTATTTTCCTTTCCTCGGGTGGTTGGCTAGGTCTCTACACAACAATGCTTTTCTGTAAAATTCTGACACGCCATTTGCTTCACTCAGGCAGGGTCAGTTGCAGCCAGTTGTTGCTTAGTGATGATAATGACATGTGGAGAGTTCTCTGATGGGCTTTGAATGCCCTGAGCAGAGGCTAGCCAAGGGCAGCTGGTTGGTTAATTGTGGCCTCCAGTCATCACCAGAAGACCAGTGCTGAAATCCCTGTAAAATGCACTTGAAATCAGATTGCTGGTATAATGCACATTTTGAAAAATTAAACAATAAATCCTTAATACAGAGGCATTTTCACCTGCCTGAAACAGTCGACAGAGATGTGGCCTGACACAATAGACAGTCACACATTCTCCCCCAAAGCCCACGAGGTTTTTTGACAGTGACTCCTGCCTTCCAGAATTCTCTGTGGGTGATGGATGGTCATGGCTATGGCATCAATGGCAGAATGGTCACCCAAGGAACAGCCACTTGTAAAATGTCATTTTTAAACAGCACCGTTGATGAATGATTAGAGTTTAAGTTTGGTGCTCTATAGTTTTAATATAACTCAGAATGAGCTGATTATGTTCCTACGCCTGGGGCCTTGCATGTTAACTTTAAGTCGACAGTGGAACACAAGTGCCAAAGTATAAAATCCTGAAAATAATGTTTCTGTTGGAAACCTTGGAATGGCCCACTAGCAATTAGAGGGACTGATGCATGCTCCAGGTGACCTCATCCTCTCTGTCATCCTTCGGGCCCCAGAGCTTTGCAGTCATGTTGTAGTTCTACATTGATAGTATGTACAGAACTTTGTCATTACTGATGACTGTTTGTATTGTCATCCTGACAGCATTGTTACTTCTTAGAATGTTGAGACCCTTGAGTGTCATAGGCATAGGTTGGAGCATGTCTAGGAGTCTGAAAGATAAAAGATGGACCAAATTCCAGAGAGAGAGGAAGACAGTGGAGACCGGATGGGAACTCCAATAGGTGACCATCACGTGCAATGTACAATGCATGGATGAGTGAGTGTGTGTGCGTGTTTAACCTGAATATTCTCAGGAGACTCTCATGGGAAAGGGGATGGACAGTGACATTACATTTTGTGAGGTCTGTTGCTTGGTTCTCTAAGAAGGATCCTCATGAGATATAGTTAACTCACAGTGGGTTAGCATTCTTTATTACAACAATGGATGAAATGTTTCTAAAGTCACTTCTGGACATTTGCTCATTCACCAGCTAGGGTCGCTGAATTTTGAACATGAGAAGAGTAACAGATTCTGTCTACTTCTAGCAGATCTCTAAACACATGTGACATTTGTTTTCACCCATGATTCTGCTTGGCTACAAAACATGTATGATTGCAGTCATCACACGTGCAGCTTTTGTTCCTGGATGCCTTTCTGGAACATCAAGGTCCGACAGTACTAGAATGCTCTGCATATGACAGAACAGAACCTGGAATCTCTAAGGAAACAACAAATGAAAGCTAGAACAACTTCCAAAGGAGGGAAGAAAAATGGTGCTTAAAATACATATATTTTTAAGAAAATATGCCCATCTCTCCATACTTGCAGTCAGACCCATCCCTTTAAAGCCTTAATATTTGTGAAGTCTTGCTCAGAAACTTCAGCAGTTTCCCGAAATCTGTAGGATAGATGAGAAACACTGCATTCAGGCCTTCAAGACTTGCCACAACTGTTCTTCTTCTCCAAATCAAAATGCATCTCACCCCATTTTCACTACTCTTGAGAGGTTTTAAATTTCTGCTCTGTATGCCTTTCTTTCATAGTTAGATTGTGGTTACCTCGTCTGGGATCTGGTTTTAGTCCACCTTTATACCATTCACAGTGTCCCTGTTTGCCTTCCTTTACCCCCTCCTGGAAGAAGTCCCTGATGCCTGTGCTGACCAGAGGTGATCCCCTCCAACCCCTGTGCTCATCTTGAGCTGGGCATCAGTGCCAGGCCTACCAGAGTCAAGGCTTGTGCGTGAAACCTTCCTCCCTCAGTCAGGTGGTGTGCCTGAGATGTGCCTCAGGCCACAGAACTCCTGCTTCAGAGTGTTGATGTGTACTCCAGGCCTGGAGTTCAGACCTGGTGACTCAGAACTGCCAGGTGCCTCAGGCGCCTTAGCTTGCTGCCACCCCCTTGGCCTCACACACTTGCCTTTGTCAATGTGTTTTGATTTGTAGACATCAAGACTTGTGTAGACCTGGTCCAACTGGACATCCATCATGCTTTGAGACGTTCTTCCTTTGAGACTGTGTCCTGATATAAACTCTATCTTGGCAAATTGCTGAGCTCTTTCAGGCTTCTAGCATTTTCTGTTTCAAGGATGTTTGTGTACTTTGCTCCTGTATAGTGTGTGGCAGAAAGGGAGGCTGTAGTTTCCTGAAGAAACTTCATTTGAGTTTGGTCTGGAGACAAGACAGGCATAAGACCTCTTGAATATACTCTGGATATGACTTAGTGACTGAATCCAAAAGGATCCTTGAGGTGGGAAATCATTAGTAGACTTAGTAACATTCAAAGTTTTTTGGAAATAAGAAAATTAAGTGTGATGGGAAAAATTTGGTCTAACGTGCTATCAGAATTGCAAATTCTTTCTCTTTTTTTATTTGAAGTATAGTTAATTTACAGTATTGTCAGAGTGATTCAGTTACACACATACACACATTTTCTTTATGTTCTTTTCTGTTATGATTTATCACAGGATACTGAATATATTCCTGTGCTATACAATAGGACCTTGTTTATCCATTATGTATATAATAATTTGCATCTGCTAATCATAAACTCCCAATCCATCCCTACCCACCCACCTAAAACTGGAAAATTTTAGGAGGAAAAATATTATTGATCATCTTCTTCTCCAAATCAAAATGCATCTCACCCCATTTTCACTACTCTTGAGAGGTTTTAAATTTCTGCTCTGTATGCCTTTCTTTCATAGTTAGATTGTGGTTACCTCGTCTGGGATCTGGTTTTAGTCCACCTTTATACCATTCACAGTGTCCCTGTTTGCCTTCCTTTACCCCCTCCTGGAAGAAGTCCCTGATGCCTGTGCTGACCAGAGGTGATCCCCTCCAACCCCTGTGCTCATCTTGAGCTGGGCATCAGTGCCAGGCCTACCAGAGTCAAGGCTTGTGCGTGAAACCTTCCTCCCTCAGTCAGGTGGTGTGCCTGAGATGTGCCTCAGGCCACAGAACTCCTGCTTCAGAGTGTTGATGTGTACTCCAGGCCTGGAGTTCAGACCTGGTGACTCAGAACTGCCAGGTGCCTCAGGCGCCTTAGCTTGCTGCCACCCCCTTGGCCTCACACACTTGCCTTTGTCAATGTGTTTTGATTTGTAGACATCAAGACTTGTGTAGACCTGGTCCAACTGGACATCCATCATGCTTTGAGACGTTCTTCCTTTGAGACTGTGTCCTGATATAAACTCTATCTTGGCAAATTGCTGAGCTCTTTCAGGCTTCTAGCATTTTCTGTTTCAAGGATGTTTGTGTACTTTGCTCCTGTATAGTGTGTGGCAGAAAGGGAGGCTGTAGTTTCCTGAAGAAACTTCATTTGAGTTTGGTCTGGAGACAAGACAGGCATAAGACCTCTTGAATATACTCTGGATATGACTTAGTGACTGAATCCAAAAGGATCCTTGAGGTGGGAAATCATTAGTAGACTTAGTAACATTCAAAGTTTTTTGGAAATAAGAAAATTAAGTGTGATGGGAAAAATTTGGTCTAACGTGCTATCAGAATTGCAAATTCTTTCTCTTTTTTTATTTGAAGTATAGTTAATTTACAGTATTGTCAGAGTGATTCAGTTACACACATACACACATTTTTCTTTATGTTCTTTTCTGTTATGATTTATCACAGGATACTGAATATATTCCCCTGTGCTATACAATAGGACCTTGTTTATCCATTATGTATATAATAATTTGCATCTGCTAATCATAAACTCCCAATCCATCCCTACCCCCACCCACCTAAAACTGGAAAATTTTAGGAGGAAAAAATATTATTGATCATACTTAATGATGCTAATAATGGTGAGTCAATATAGAGGCTCTAATGATTCTGAAATTCAAAAAATTCCTGTATAGTTTGGTGCTTGCTTAAATTATGTATATGCCCAGATAAATGTCTTATTTCTGTTTCATGTCTCCAAGAGAACTATTAGCACATTATACACCTGAGGTTATTTGTATGTATTCACATTTGTTTTTTTATAATTATAACACAAATACACCTTTTAGAAGACTTGAGAAAAATAGCTATGAGCCAGAAGAAAAAAAGTACTTACCACATTACCCAATGATAATTTTTATGATTTTGGTTTCTCATACTCTCCATTTTTCATTACCATATACATAATTTTTACCAAAGTTAGATCCTTCTGTGTATGCTTTTTTGTAACCAGTATTTTTTTTTAAATTTTGGCCTTTTAAATTTATTTTTTATCTATTTATGTATTTATTTTCATCCATCTTTATTCTTTGGCCTGTGTGGGCCTCCCATCGCAGTGGCCTCAGCTGCAGAGCACCAGCTCTGGGCACATGTGCTCCAGAGCACCAGCTCGTAAGTGGACATACCTGTCCAGTTGCTTCGTGGCACGTGGAATCTTCCCCAGCCAGGGATTGAACCGGCGCCCCTTGCACTGCAAGGCAGACTCTTTACCCACTGGACCATCAGGGAAGCCCTGTAACCAGTTTTTTAATTGACAGAAATCTATGAATGTATTTTCACACCAATAAATATGTACAGATCATCTCTTCATGGGTAGTGGTGTTCTTTGTATTAATGCCTTGTAAGAGGGATTGTTTCCTATGGTTGGATATTATAGGCACTCTTCATCTTACTATTTTTGTAATGCTGCAGAAATATCCTTCAGCCCACATCTTTGAATTCTTGTTCTTTAGTATGATTTATCACAGGATAAAAACAATAGGACCTTGTTTATCCATTATGTATATAATAATTTGCATCTGCTAATCATAAACTCCCAATCCATCCCTACCCCCACCCACCTAAAACTGGAAAATTTTAGGAGGAAAAAATATTATTGATCATACTTAATGATGCTAATAATGGTGAGTCAATATAGAGGCTCTAATGATTCTGAAATTCAAAAAATTCCTGTATAGTTTGGTGCTTGCTTAAATTATGTATATGCCCAGATAAATGTCTTATTTCTGTTTCATGTCTCCAAGAGAACTATTAGCACATTATACACCTGAGGTTATTTGTATGTATTCACATTTGTTTTTTTATAATTATAACACAAATACACCTTTTAGAAGACTTGAGAAAAATAGCTATGAGCCAGAAGAAAAAAAGTACTTACCACATTACCCAATGATAATTTTTATGATTTTGGTTTCTCATACTCTCCATTTTTCATTACCATATACATAATTTTTACCAAAGTTAGATCCTTCTGTGTATGCTTTTTTGTAACCAGTATTTTTTTTTAAATTTTGGCCTTTTAAATTTATTTTTTATCTATTTATGTATTTATTTTCATCCATCTTTATTCTTTGGCCTGTGTGGGCCTCCCATCGCAGTGGCCTCAGCTGCAGAGCACCAGCTCTGGGCACATGTGCTCCAGAGCACCAGCTCGTAAGTGGACATACCTGTCCAGTTGCTTCGTGGCACGTGGAATCTTCCCCAGCCAGGGATTGAACCGGCGCCCCTTGCACTGCAAGGCAGACTCTTTACCCACTGGACCATCAGGGAAGCCCTGTAACCAGTTTTTTAATTGACAGAAATCTATGAATGTATTTTCACACCAATAAATATGTACAGATCATCTCTTCATGGGTAGTGGTGTTCTTTGTATTAATGCCTTGTAAGAGGGATTGTTTCCTATGGTTGGATATTATAGGCACTCTTCATCTTACTATTTTTGTAATGCTGCAGAAATATCCTTCAGCCCACATCTTTGAATTCTTGTTCTTTAGTATAAATATACAGAAGTAGATGACCGGCGTGGAAGAATATGCAGTTTTCAGCTTGTAACTACTTACTGCTAAGTTGCCCTCAGGAAAGGTTGTCATATTTAACTTGTCTCCAGCAATATATGGCACTGCTCTTTTCTCTATGTTCCGTTCTGTTCTTTAGATTAGTAGAGTTCTTTTAAATTTGGGCAGACAGAACACAGAGTCTTGAGAGACAGAATGCATTGCCTATTTATTCACTCATTTAATAGATATGTATTTAATGCTTACTGTGTACCAGGAACTCTTCAAGGTTGGGGGAAAGGGATGGTTCAGAACAAAACAAAGAATTTCCCTTCTTACATGATGTAAGCATGTAATTTGTATCAAAGGAGGAACCAAAATGCATACAAAGTAATGTCAGATAGTGAGAGGTGCTATGTTGAGGTTTGGACAATGAGTGATTGGGAAGCTGAATGAATGGCTCTCTTATTTCCTCTGTGCTGAGACCTGAATGACAAGGAGCTGGCTTTGTAGTGATCCTGGAGAAGGATGTTCTAGACAGCAAGAACAGCTGGCACCTCATGGCTGAGCTGAGTGTTCAGAGCAGTGCTATTCACAACAGCCAGAAGGGAGAAACAGTTCAATTTTGTATCAGCTGGTGAATGAACAGAATGTGGTGTGTCTCTGCATTGGAATACTATTCAGCTATATAAAGGAATGAAGTATGGACACATCCTACAGTTTGGCTGAGCCTTGAAAGCATTAGGCAAAGGAAAACAGACACAAAAAAGCTGCATACTGTTAAGATTCCATTTATGTAAAATATCAAGAATGGGTAAATCCAGAGAGACAGAAAGTAGATTCATGGTGGGTAGGATTATGGAGAGTGACTGATTATTGGGTACAGCTCTGGAGGTTGACAAAGATACTCTGGAACAAGATAAGGATGATTTTTGTAGAACACTACAAATGTCCTAAATGCCACTCAACTGCATACATTAAAATGATTAATTTCATGTTACATGAACATCAGGAGCCAGGGTGGATACATGTAACAGTGGTAGGGAGGCAGCCGAGTTCTCTATGCTTCCTCTAGGGCAGAACATTTGATTTCAATTCCTTATCCAGTGGCGGTAGATCCTCACCTATATCCTGTAGGTAGGAGGGCTTCCTGCCCCTCCAGGAAAGCACTGGATGACTGCCTGGGCCCTGGAGGCAGGTGGGAGGGAGGGAGGTTTGCATCCTCTGCCAGCATTCAATTCTTAACAGAGAAGGGCCTGGGGAAGGGAGTATTTTGTGTCTCCTCCCTAGTGGCAGTGGATCACCTCCCACTCCCCTGTGGGGGGAGTTCTTTGGTTTCTTCTGCACTGCCTCCAGGCATCCTTGTGGGAAACAAACTCACCAAGGAATGTATGCTTCCCAGTGAGTCTGGAGTTGCCAGCTATTTCATCCTGAACTCTAGGCCATTAGTTGGCCCTTATGAATTTTTAGAAATTTCAGCTGATTTCTTCTTACCCGCTTGTATGGTGGCTACCTCTTCCTCTGTTTGATAGTGGATATGTTTTAGTTGATATGTTTTGCTTGAGAAGGGCTTGCTGCTCTTGGGAATTTTATACATTGGTTTGCCAAACAGATTCAGATCCAGAAACATTATGAGTTTGTAGATTATCTTTTTTTCTCACTGATAGGTTGGAAGTGATGTTCAGATACAGCTTTCTGCCTTTTAAGTGGAACTGTAACTCTGTGTGTGTGTGTGTGTGTGTTCAATGTGTACATAGTCAAAAGAAATCCAGTTTTTTTTCTTTAAACGTTTCTCCTTATGGTCACATTTTTAGGAGAGAAAAAACTTTGTCACCAAATATTCAATACATATTTACCTGTATGTTTTAAAGCATTTCATAGGATTCTTTTCATATTTAGATTGTAAATCTATTTAGAATTTACTCTAGGGTCAGATTTAAAGTAGATAACCTTTTTTCCTTCCCCCAAATGATTATATACAATTTTTTTTAAAGCATAATTTATTAAATAATTCATCATTTTCTCTGTATTTGAGATAGTACTTTAACATGTATACTTTAGGTCTATTTATTGGTTTTCCATTCTGATCTATTGATCTGTCATCTTGTTTATTTTTACTGTGTCACTGAGTTTTAATTACTGTACATTTATATGTGTTAACCAATGGGATTAGTTCCTCTCATTTCTTATCTTTAACAATTAATCTTTTATTCTTGCACTTCTTTTTGCTAGATGACTGTGAATATTATCTTTCAGGTTCTTCAGAAGTAAGTTCTCATTGGAATTGTGATTGTGATTCTGTTAAATTTTAAAGAAGTTTAGTGAGGAAATATTTTAAGACAATGTTTCTTCTATTCAGGAGTGTGCTATGTTTTTTCCACTTTCTTTTACGCCTTTCATCGAAACTATTTTTAAATGTGTAATTTTTGTTACAAACAGTATTACACCTATTTATTGTTTATATATAGGAACTTATTAATATGAGATAGTATGTTTAAGGTGTGAATTACTATGGCAAGGAATATTGCAGTTATTTAATTCTGTCAGGACTCTTGAGTTGGGTAGAAATCTAGATATATTTTGCATATAAGTTTGAAAATATTGAATTGTCTGATGTTGGATTTGAAAAAGCAGTCCACTTTAGAGTTATATTTTTAGTCAGTCACTTGTTCTAATATTTTCCTATGATGGTAGTAAATTTTCAGATTTTTTCCAAGGATACATCATATCTGAGAATAATACTAACTTTACATTATTGCTATAAAGTTATAGTTTCCTTTACCCTAGTTTCTAATTTCACTGGCTAGTACCTCTAGCACTGTATGAGATAACACTAGTAATAATAGACAGTGTTGCTTGCTTTGTTATTTTTAGATTAAAAAAAAAGAAATAGGATAATATGGACAAGGGCAAAGCCAACATTTATGGATGTAATTTTTCCCATAGATACAGTAAACCGTCCCCTTTGCCTGTACAGATCTTTTAGTTGACTCAGAAGATTTCTTCTATCACACTTGTGAATGTTGCTTTGTTCCATTTGTTACCTTGTGTTCTGTAGGAACCCCAATTATCCACCTATTTTTATTTCTATCTTTTATATCTATAAACTTTTCTCATTATTTCCTGCTGCATTTGGAAAACATAATTGAAGTTTTCCTTTTATGTCTTAGAATAGAGTTTTCACATGATTTTCTTCTGTTTGTAAATTTTAAAGAAGTTTAGTGAGGAAATATTTTAAGACAATGTTTCTTCTATTCAGGAGTGTGCTATGTTTTTTCCACTTTCTTTTACGCCTTTCATCGAAACTATTTTTAAATGTGTAATTTTTGTTACAAACAGTATTACACCTATTTATTGTTTATATATAGGAACTTATTAATATGAGATAGTATGTTTAAGGTGTGAATTACTATGGCAAGGAATATTGCAGTTATTTAATTCTGTCAGGACTCTTGAGTTGGGTAGAAATCTAGATATATTTTGCATATAAGTTTGAAAATATTGAATTGTCTGATGTTGGATTTGAAAAAGCAGTCCACTTTAGAGTTATATTTTTAGTCAGTCACTTGTTCTAATATTTTCCTATGATGGTAGTAAATTTTCAGATTTTTTCCAAGGATACATCATATCTGAGAATAATACTAACTTTACATTATTGCTATAAAGTTATAGTTTCCTTTACCCTAGTTTCTAATTTCACTGGCTAGTACCTCTAGCACTGTATGAGATAACACTAGTAATAATAGACAGTGTTGCTTGCTTTGTTATTTTTAGATTAAAAAAAAAGAAATAGGATAATATGGACAAGGGCAAAGCCAACATTTATGGATGTAATTTTTCCCATAGATACAGTAAACCGTCCCCTTTGCCTGTACAGATCTTTTAGTTGACTCAGAAGATTTCTTCTATCACACTTGTGAATGTTGCTTTGTTCCATTTGTTACCTTGTGTTCTGTAGGAACCCCAATTATCCACCTATTTTTATTTCTATCTTTTATATCTATAAACTTTTCTCATTATTTCCTGCTGCATTTGGAAAACATAATTGAAGTTTTCCTTTTATGTCTTAGAATAGAGTTTTCACATGATTTTCTTCTGTTCGTATACTCTAAAATGAACTTTAGTATTTTTTCTTTCAAGACATTAGGTCCTTAGCAAAGCAATCCCTTAAAAAAAAAATAACCTTAAAAATTTTTAATGAAAAGCACTTTATTTATTTATTTTTTTAATTAGCCCCATTCTTGCTGTCCCTTCATAGGACCCCAGAGCTATCTTGTTCGTGCCCAGCTCTCTGGCTTCCCAGCAGCTGCAGGGCCTGGCCTACTGCACACTCAGAGCATTCTTTTTCTTATATCTGGAAGTTTAATCCTCAGCTTTGTGTTTGATCATTGTGAGCCTTCCAGTTTTTAGAAATATATACCTCCATGCCACTGATCATTTTTCAAAGCCATTTTTTCCTTGTGAATCTTTACAATATTATTTCTTCTTCCATGGCTTGTACTTTATTTGAATAGACCCAATTCTTCATTCTGTCTTTATTGAGCTGTACCTGAATAAAATAGAGATTTTGGTGTTTGTGAGAACATAGCATGTATGGAACACCTACCTTGTCTTTAAGATGGTCTCATGAGCTTATTAAGCATCAACTGGAGGACAGGTGGATGTGCACCACTTCTGGTCCAGTCTCTGCATTTGCATGGGAACCTGTGTACTGCTGAGGTACCCCTGCGTAGCCATCCATCCCTAAATTGAGTGTATGCAATAGAAAGTTTATTTTTTTTTTTTAAACTATTGTCAGCACAACTCACACCTTTTGATTTCCACTCTAACACACACACTGTTTTTCATTCTACTCTGGGTGTTTGTAAACTGTAGGCTACACCCTAGTGTCTGCATAATTCTGTTTCCTCCTGCTGATACTTATACACAATTGTACCTGTTCCCAGAGCTGTTGATTCTAGTTGTTTGTGATTAAAGTTATGCACTTTAAGGAAATATTATATTGGGTTGGCCAAAACGTTTGTTTGAGTTTTTCTGTACCATCTTATGGAGAAACCTGAACAAACATTTTGGGCAGTCCCATATAAACCAATATATATGTTTGGAAATAAAGGTGATATCAGAAAGGCAACTTGCTAATAATGCTGCCAAAGTAGATATTGGCAAGAAAATTGGGTAAGATTGAAACTATTAAAACTCCATAAGGATTTTATACTCATGTTGTTTTACAAGGATATTAAGTTTTTTAATGTTCCTTAAAGAACTAAAAGTTGAAATTATAGTTGATGAAATTATTCTAAGGCAGAAGACAGAGAACTCTAATCAAAGGAAAGTCTTTGGTCTCATGTTAATATACGTGAATTACTGTCTCTGGGTGTTTAAGTTAAAATGCTCATCTAATTCAGCTTTTTCTGATTTTCTCTGTTAACCAAAGAACAGATCTGATTTTCATCAAGTGTACATAATAGCTGTTGTTTACAATCATTGGCTTTTCTGAGGGTTTTGCTGCTTTGTCCATTTGTGTAACACTACTTGTGTGGGTATACCCTTCAATGTACAAAGCAGTACCACTCAGACTCTATGCTCTTCTCTCCTCTTTGTTTCTGGGAACTGCTAGAGCTTAATATCAGGAGAAGAAATGGCAACCTACTCCAGTATTCTTGCCTGGAGAATCCCTGTGGATGGAGGAGCCTGGTGGGCTACAGTGCTTGGGGTCGCAAAGAGTCGGACACAACTGAAGCGACTGAGCACGAGAGCTGAATAAATGTGCCATGACATGTTGTAAAGGCAAAGATAAGGTTAGAATGATATAAATACACATGTACCCACACAGGCCTATTGTAAGCAAAATGTTTCGCAGCTCTGTAGGAAAAAGGAAAGATATGACCCAGATTTTCTTGGGGAGAGAGGTTTTAGAGGTAGAATTTCTGTGATGTGAAAAATAAATGAACGCAAACAAACTGCAGTGCGGTGGGAGATCTGCTTTCATGCTGTAAACTCATTTGTCAAAATAATAAATGCTATGTCTACATGGATGACCTATATGGCTTCTCATTAACTTGGTTTGATTAGACAGCTAAACTATTGAGTTGATTCTGAGGAAGACTGTAAATAAAATTGGGGGCTAAATGTTGAGTACATGTGGAGAGGCCAGAACTGAAGGGTAAGAATGTAAATTCCTTATTCACGTAATATATATATATATATATATATAGAGAGAGAGAGAGAGAGAGAGAGAATCAAAATTATCTTTGGCCATCTTTGTGCTACATTAACAACCACTTATCTGTAAAACACTGGCTGGCACAGTGTGTTTAATAATACTGTTAGAAGTTGCTCATAACAGCTGATCATATCTGTTTAATAATCTTAGTTATTTTTAGGAACCAACAATAAGTGTTGATTGTTATAAAACATTAGGGATAAAATCATGTATGTACGCTTTAAAATACTTGTTATAATTATTGGGGTTGACTTGAATTGCATCTTCTTTTTGGCAAATGGCCGTTGGATTCATTGTAGAGGATATTCACATCTTTTACTTGTTAAAAATGATGACAATGGGCCTGTTCTCAGTTTGTCTCTGTTGGTTGCCATAGTTTCCTAGGCTACAATGACTCCCAGTTTCCATGGGCACACTACTGGCTAGGGCTGAAATGCTCTCTGTCATGATGCAAGGGCAGCTCTGGGAGTACAGCCTGCCTAAAACTACATTATTGAAAGTTTGAAAATGTAAGCATTAGGGGAAAAAAAAACAGGGACTCATTTTGTCCCCAAAAGGCATAAAATTAAACAAACAGCTGCTAATTGGAGGCAAGTAGAAATAGCACCAAAGTTCATAGAGAAAAGCAAAAGGGAGAAGGACAAAGAAGGGGATTCGGACCAGCTTATTCAGGAATTGAGAGAAAAATTACACATATTAAATAATGTGGATCGTATGAGTTAAAGAGAATATAAAAACTGTTTATTGGCTCTGCTTTAACTGTATATCAAAGTAACATTAACAGCACTGAGTATCTTTTTACTGTATATAGACTCTGGTTTTTGATATCTTTTTACCTTTTTCAGTGTGCGTCAACTAAAAATAATTCATTACTGAAGAATTCATGAGCCTGAAGGCTGTTTCCTTTGCTTTTAAATCAAGTCTTGGTCTTTTCTACAAATTCCCATGCTCACGTGTTTTGTTTCATGTGTGGATTTCCAGTTTTGTCTGTCTTCCTTTGAGTTTGTTTTTAGTAACACTATTTTTCACCGCTGTTCTAAAACTGAGATTTTTTCTTTCTTTTATTCTCCAGCTCTACTAATAAATAATGGCAGATAAAATTATAATATTTTAACTGTACAGCTTGATGGTCTGACATACTTATAATATACATTGTAAAATGACGATTATGAAGTTAGCACCCTCATCATCTCACACAGCTGCCATGCTTTTGACTGTGTGGTGTGAACACTTAAGACCCCATCTTGTAGCAGATTCTAAGTGCACACTGTGGTATTAGCTACAGTCCCCATGCTGTACCTGAGATTCCTCAGACCTTTTCCTCTTAAAACTGGAAGCTCATGCCCTTTGATCAGTATCTCCCCCTCCTCACCTCCAGCCCACTGTTCTTCTCTGTTTCTATGAAGTTGCCTTTTTTCTTTTACACTACATTTTTTTTTAATCAATTTCACGAAGTCTCTATAAATTCTATGTTTAAAGATCGAAAGTCTTTGGGGTTTGCATCCTTATAAACACTGATTTTTTCAAAAGATATAATTCACTACTATAATTCCAGGGTGTTCCCATGCTTACACAAAGATGTCTACATAAAGACTTTTATTGATACATTATTTCTAATAGCACAATTGCAGAAATAGCAAAATTGTTCTTTTGTTTGGTCCAGGTTCAGTGAAGCATGGTACAGCCATAAAATAGAAACCTTGTAGAGCTTAAGAGAAAGAAGCAGGTTTATATACGAAAGTGAAAACGATCTAGGCTCTATTGTTTTGTGAAAACAAGGTAAAGACAGCAGTGTGTAGTGTGCTACTTCTTGTTTGAAATAAAATGATGCCCTCCATGTATGTAGGCAGTGTGTGTATGTGTGTGATCTCATTCTGCTGGGATATGTAAGTAAAACTGTAAGAAGCACTGCTCCAATTCATTTTCTTTTTATTTTGCCTTTTTATATTGTTTGGTTTGTTTTGCCATCTAAATAACGATTTCTTTTTTGTAAAAGTGAACCAATCAGGCAATCAAGGAGACACATTATGTCCTATGTGTATTTATGGCCAATTAAAAAACATACGAGCAAACAAAATTACATCTTGTGTTTGTCATTTTTTAGTTTGTTTTAGTAACACTATTTTTCATTTAACTGAGATTTTTTTTTTTTATTCTCCAGCTCTACTAATAAATAATGGCAGATAAAATTATAATATTTTAACTGTACAGCTTGATGGTCTGACATACTTATAATATACATTGTAAAATGACGATTATGAAGTTAGCACCCTCATCATCTCACACAGCTGCCATGCTTTTGACTGTGTGGTGTGAACACTTAAGACCCCATCTTGTAGCAGATTCTAAGTGCACACTGTGGTATTAGCTACAGTCCCCATGCTGTACCTGAGATTCCTCAGACCTTTTCCTCTTAAAACTGGAAGCTCATGCCCTTTGATCAGTATCTCCCCCTCCTCACCTCCAGCCCACTGTTCTTCTCTGTTTCTATGAAGTTGCCTTTTTTCTTTTACACTACATTTTTTTTTAATCAATTTCACGAAGTCTCTATAAATTCTATGTTTAAAGATCGAAAGTCTTTGGGGTTTGCATCCTTATAAACACTGATTTTTTTTCAAAAAGATATAATTCACTACTATAATTCCAGGGTGTTCCCATGCTTACACAAAGATGTCTACATAAAGACTTTTATTGATACATTATTTCTAATAGCACAATTGCAGAAATAGCAAAATTGTTCTTTTGTTTGGTCCAGGTTCAGTGAAGCATGGTACAGCCATAAAATAGAAACCTTGTAGAGCTTAAGAGAAAGAAGCAGGTTTATATACGAAAGTGAAAACGATCTAGGCTCTATTGCTTTGTGAAAAACAAGGTAAAGACAGCAGTGTGTAGTGTGCTACTTCTTGTTTGAAATAAAATGATGCCCTCCATGTATGTAGGCAGTGTGTGTATGTGTGTGATCTCATTCTGCTGGGATATGTAAGTAAAACTGTAAGAAGCACTGCTCCAATTCATTTTCTTTTTATTTTGCCTTTTTATATTGTTTGGTTTGTTTTGCCATCTAAATAACGATTTCTTTTTTGTAAAAGTGAACCAATCAGGCAATCAAGGAGACACATTATGTCCTATGTGTATTGCGTTAGGCATACGAGCAAACAAAATTACAGTAAATAACACCTTAGTTCTTGAAATCTTGTCTTTCATTAACTTTCTGTAAAGAGTGACATCTATGTTTTCATTGTATGAGAAGTTATTATCTTCATCATGATAAATGATCTTTTTTTTTAAACGATTTATTTATTTATGGGCAGGGGTCAGGTTGGGGAGGGAGGAGAGTGGGCAGGCCACTTCTATTGGTCTTTCATTTCTCCATTTTCATCCATCTTTGTTCTTTGGCTCCTGTGGGCCTCCCATTGCAGTGGCATCTGTCCCTGCAGAGCACCAGCTCTGGGTGCATGCTCTCCAGATCTCTGGCTCGGTAATTGGACACATCGGTTCAGCCACTCCGCGGCACGTGGGATCTTCCCAGGCCAGGGATCGAACTGGTGCCCCTTGCACTGCAAGGTGGTGTCCTTACCCACTGGAGCACCAGGGGAAGCCCATGATAAATGATCTTATCTCATCAAATTTCTTTTTCTTTAAACTAAACTGTTTGATGTAAATATAGTGGACAAATAAACACCATGAAGTGGCTGTTTATGTAGACCCAGGGTCTCCACTTGCATCCAAGGCCAACTCCTCTCTGGCTCTGTCAGGTTATGCAGATCATGTAGGTTGAAATTCAGTTCCTCTTATCTCTGAAGTGGCCATGTAACATGCATGCTGCCATGTCCGTGTTGGATTCAGGTGTGCTGTTTGTCACATGTGATAGAAAACATACATGAAGGGACTGACGATGCAGGCGAGATTCATGTGCCTGATGCAGAGTGAGGCTGAACAAACTGAACAATAGCACAATTGCAGAAATAGCAAAATTGTTCTTTTGTTTGGTCCACAGACCATAAAATAGAAACCTTGTAGAGCTTAAGAGAAAGAAGCAGGTTTATATACGAAAGTGAAAACGATCTAGGCTCTATTGCTTTGTGAAAACAAGGTAAAGACAGCAGTGTGTAGTGTGCTACTTCTTGTTTGAAATAAAATGATGCCCTCCATGTATGTAGGCAGTGTGTGTATGTGTGTGATCTCATTCTGCTGGGATATGTAAGTAAAACTGTAAGAAGCACTGCTCCAATTCATTTTCTTTTTATTTTGCCTTTTTATATTGTTTGGTTTGTTTTGCCATCTAAATAACGATTTCTTTTTTGTAAAAGTGAACCAATCAGGCAATCAAGGAGACACATTATGTCCTATGTGTATTGCGTTAGGCATACGAGCAAACAAAATTACAGTAAATAACACCTTAGTTCTTGAAATCTTGTCTTTCATTAACTTTCTGTAAAGAGTGACATCTATGTTTTCATTGTATGAGAAGTTATTATCTTCATCATGATAAATGATCTTTTTTTTTAAACGATTTATTTATTTATGGGCAGGGGTCAGGTTGGGGAGGGAGGAGAGTGGGCAGGCCACTTCTATTGGTCTTTCATTTCTCCATTTTCACCCATCTTTGTTCTTTGGCTCCTGTGGGCCTCCCATTGCAGTGGCATCTGTCCCTGCAGAGCACCAGCTCTGGGTGCATGCTCTCCAGATCTCTGGCTCGGTAATTGGACACATCGGTTCAGCCACTCCGCGGCACGTGGGATCTTCCCAGGCCAGGGATCGAACTGGTGCCCCTTGCACTGCAAGGCGGTGTCCTTACCCACTGGAGCACCAGGGGAAGCCCATGATAAATGATCTTATCTCATCAAATTTCTTTTTCTTTAAACTAAACTGTTTGATGTAAATATAGTGGACAAATAAACACCATGAAGTGGCTGTTTATGTAGACCCAGGGTCTCCACTTGCATCCAAGGCCAACTCCTCTCTGGCTCTGTCAGGTTATGCAGATCATGTAGGTTGAAATTCAGTTCCTCTTATCTCTGAAGTGGCCATGTAACATGCATGCTGCCATGTCCGTGTTGGATTCAGGTGTGCTGTTTGTCACATGTGATAGAAAACATACATGAAGGGACTGACGATGCAGGCGTAGATTCATGTGCCTGATGCAGAGTGAGGCTGAACAAACTGAACATGTGAGTTTGGAGCAGAGAAGGGTGTATTGCAGGGTTATGAAAATAGACGGGTGGCTCATGCTCTAGAAAACCCTGGAGCTCACAGCTCCTACAAGGGTTTTGGCAAAGCAGTTTTAAAAGCCAGACAAAGGAGCAGGGGGTAGGGAGTAGGGGTCAGGGGGTAGGGAGTAGGGGTCACGGGGCATGGGATTAGCTCTTGTACAGTTCTCTGGTTGACTTCTATTGAGGTCATAGGTGTGAACGTTATCAGTCCTTAGGCTCCAGGAGGCCTGGGGCTGTATGCTTCTGATCTTCAAGTAGTTAACAGCTTCCATTTTTGTGTGTGGAGAGGGAGGTTCCTATCTGTGAAAGAAAGAAAGAAAAAACTCAGAACGTATATCAGATACAGTTATCTAGGTGCTTCAAAGAGGAGCCAAAGCAGAGGATATGGGGGAAGGCCTGGGAAGGCCTAGGAAGGTCCTGTAGGGTCCTGATCAGTTACAGTCCCCTCTTTTCTTTTTAATTTTGTTTGGAATTTTTTTTTTTTTAATTTTGGTCTCTTTTATTGGTTTTATATTTATTTATTTTCATCCATGTTTATTCTTTGGCCTACTTGGGCCTCCCATTGCAGTGATCTCTCTCATTGCAGTGACCTCTCTCATTGTAGAGCACCAGCTCTGGGTGCATGCACTCCAGAGCGCTGGCTCATAATTGGACACGTCAGCCCAGCTGCTCCATGACACATGGGATCCTTGGGGCCAGGGATCGATCTGGTGCCCCTTGCACTGCAAGGCGGACTCTCCATCCACTGGACCACCAGGGAAGCCCCCCTCTTTGATACTCCTCAATCCTGAGAAGAACAAGTTTTGCAATAGAATACAAAGGTTAAAGTAAAAGAAACAGATCTAATATGAAGTCAGACTTGTTGCTACAGTCTGCAGTTTCAATGTTAAGGATGTTACTGAACTTCTAATGGCAGTGGGATGATGCTCAAGAAATGTGCATAGAACATGGATATGTGATGTTCGTCTGTGAGTTGTGCCTGAAGGTATGGTAGTCCTGGACTGTGTTATTCGACAGGAGGAGAGGTTGAATGGCTGCTTAATAGGAAACCAGAGAGTATACTATTCTTAGAGAACTTAGAAATCTGACTGCTGGGGGCTGAGAAAAAGGTTTCCTGGCAGCAAGGTGTTCATTCGCAAGTGGCCTCCAGATGGATGGAAGATCCAGGCAGAGATCCAGAGAGGAATCAGTCTTCACTAGAATTTAGTTGCTGCTTATTTTGTTTAGCTTCATAACCCTCTGCTATTTAATTCCAGTTTTAATTACAGTAGAAACAACAAAAGGCAGTATAAATTAGCTTTAAAAATTTTTATTTATATACATAAATATATACACATACACATGTTTTTCTGTTATCCAAAAGCTGGCAAGAAACAGATGATGGGGCTAATTAGTTTTTCACTGTACTTGTCGCATCGTGTTTAGCTTTCCTTTTTGCAATGACCTTTGTTCAATAGCTCTGGAAAATAAGGGGATCCAGTCTACTTTAACATCTCTGACATCTTATGAGTAAATGATGAGCTCTATTTTGGGTGACTGCTGGGGTAATTACAAATATGGAGATAATATATGCAAATCACATGTGAGGGAAATTATAGGTCACTGCTGTTTGTATCATGCCATTTTTGTGGTGATAAAAGAAATTGCTGTTAATTACCAGATTATTACCATCCTTAATTTTGATAATTCTAGGCTATCAAAGAGTGTTTTGGAACACAAATCATATTATTTTTCTGGCAAGATGGCAGCACCTCACTCATGATCCCTGCCGATTTGTGTTTGTGTGTGCATGTGCATTTGATACTTTCATAGCTAATATGGGGTAAACAAGGATTATTCATGAGTCTTGGGAAAGCAGTTTCCTTTTCACTGGCCAGCATACATATTTCATTCCCTGGAAACTTCACTCCTGAATTCTTCTGCATAAATATGGATCTTCTTATAAGCTTTTTCCTTATTCAAAAATGGCGCAGCATACATATTTCATTCCTGAACTTTTTCACTTTAAGGATGTTACTGAACTTCTAATGGCAGTGGGATGATGCTCAAGAAATGTGCATAGAACATGGATATGTGATGTTCGTCTGTGAGTTGTGCCTGAAGGTATGGTAGTCCTGGACTGTGTTATTCGACAGGAGGAGAGGTTGAATGGCTGCTTAATAGGAAACCAGAGAGTATACTATTCTTAGAGAACTTAGAAATCTGACTGCTGGGGGCTGAGAAAAAGGTTTCCTGGCAGCAAGGTGTTCATTCGCAAGTGGCCTCCAGATGGATGGAAGATCCAGGCAGAGATCCAGAGAGGAATCAGTCTTCACTAGAATTTAGTTGCTGCTTATTTTGTTTAGCTTCATAACCCTCTGCTATTTAATTCCAGTTTTAATTACAGTAGAAACAACAAAAGGCAATATAAATTAGCTTTAAAAATTTTTATTTATATACATAAATATATACACATACACATGTTTTTCTGTTATCCAAAAGCTGGCAAGAAACAGATGATGGGGCTAATTAGTTTTTCACTGTACTTGTCGCATCGTGTTTAGCTTTCCTTTTTGCAATGACCTTTGTTCAATAGCTCTGGAAAATAAGGGGATCCAGTCTACTTTAACATCTCTGACATCTTATGAGTAAATGATGAGCTCTATTTTGGGTGACTGCTGGGGTAATTACAAATATGGAGATAATATATGCAAATCACATGTGAGGGAAATTATAGGTCACTGCTGTTTGTATCATGCCATTTTTGTGGTGATAAAAGAAATTGCTGTTAATTACCAGATTATTACCATCCTTAATTTTGATAATTCTAGGCTATCAAAGAGTGTTTTGGAACACAAATCATATTATTTTTCTGGCAAGATGGCAGCACCTCACTCATGATCCCTGCCGATTTGTGTTTGTGTGTGCATGTGCATTTGATACTTTCATAGCTAATATGGGGTAAACAAGGATTATTCATGAGTCTTGGGAAAGCAGTTTCCTTTTCACTGGCCAGCATACATATTTCATTCCCTGGAAACTTCACTCCTGAATTCTTCTGCATAAATATGGATCTTCTTATAAGCTTTTCTATCCCCTGGGGTGAAGTGAAATCAGAAACCAATGAGAGTGCATTTTGGCATATTGAGAAACATAACCAGTTCTCAGAGTTAAAACTTGACTGTGCAATGAACTTGGCCACTGGTGTTAACTACAATTATTTTCTCACTTAATATTGGTCAATAGCATTGCCACTACCCTCATAAATGGGTCAGACTTCATTCAGCCTCTGACCTACTTTTAAAGCACTCATCCATGGAAGATTTTTTTCCCCCCACTATCTAGGGCCCTGTGATGAGATGGATCCTTCTCACGATGTCACTGTTTATAAAAGTGAAATCCTTTGTTCAACATTTTAAGTGAGATAAAAGACATTATATGCAAGGACTGGCCACTTTGACTGGATATGGTAAACAAAGTAGACACTTTGTGGCATTTAAGTTATGGCTTTTCTTGTCTGAATATAATCGCTGAAATAATTTTTAGTGTTCAAGACTCAGTGACTAGAGGTTTAGTTGCTCTGTTCCTAGTAGATGAAGCAGAAAAGCAAAAATCTGCCTAACTCTTTTGTAGAACAGTGCATGTATAAATCAAGCCTCTTCATCTATATGTTGCAACTGAAATTATGATGTCACTCATGAAAAAGGCATTTTAGTGCTCACAGAAGCTACAGTTCAACCATTCACTAATTTCTCAAACTTAAACTACACTCATAAAGACAGTCTGGCAAGACTCTAAATTCAACTTGTTTTCTAAACTCTGTTATTTACTCTTTACAGCAAAGAGACAGAAACTGTTCAGGGGAAGACTTAACTTCTGTATTGTTTATTAGAAATGTGACAAATGGCTGTGTGACTTTATATTCTAGGAGCAGGCAGAGGATCATGTTTCATGTGCCATCCCATGTTTCCAAAGTGCCATCTTATTCACCTGCGTTCTCACCATGCTTATTTACTGTGTGGATTTATTTTTGAATTTTATATATTTCTTACTTTATAGAAGCATACCATGCCCCTACTAACACTTTAGATGGGAAACATTTCTGAGGTGAAAATCTTTGGATTCAAATCCTTTGGATGCAAATCTTTATGGGTTCCATGATGCTTTGTGTCTTGGAAGATTTTCTAATTTCAGGTGTTAGAAGAAATGTTGTCCCTTTTCAGTCACTACCACTGGTAAAACTTTTCAAGAGTCCTTCCTTTCTCCCCAAGTAAACTTTGAAACCGATTGATTTGAGACTGAATTTTTGACCATTTGAGTTTTTAATAACAGTGCAGTTTATAATACAAATAGAAACTATTACAGGTTGAGTAGAATGCATGACATTCTGTAATATCCACATTACCATCAGTAATTTGAAATCTCATTTATTCAAAGAAATTTTTCCAGCATGTCATGTTTCTGAGGCACTCACACTTGTCTTACTATCAGCAATAGAAGGAACAATATGATGTTCACAAAGCTTTTTCCTTCAAATCTGGGTCTTCAAATATGTCCTGATCCAAAGGAGCTTCCTTATCCCGTTTATGAAGACTTTTGCTAGCTATGCATGGTCAAATTGAAGGAAATTTGGTCAAACTGAAGGAAAGAAATTTATATATCATTTTACAACTTCAACTAGACAAGTCAGTTGTAATTCACAAAGCAAAGGCTAAAGAAAAACCCAAGTTTTCTTTAAAGAATGTTTATAGAAAAATGTTACTCTAAAAGGCAGCATTTTTGAAGTTTACTCAGTAATAATATTATTAAAGATTTGAGTGTAAATGTTTTCATTTAATACATTTTAATGTAGTTCTTATTTTAGATATTCTTGAAATTGGCTTTAGTCGGGAGATATCAATGAAGAGCTTGTCTCCCTAGGATGCAAAGAAGCCTTAAAGCCTTTTCTTCTATGGGGGAGGGAAAGGGGGATTCCTGCCATAAGGTTCCTCCTCACCTTCGGTCCATCTCAGGGAGAATGAGTCTCAGGCCAGTGTTCAAAGCCTTCCCCCACAAGCTCGCCTGCTCCCATGATCTGTCACTGCTGTGTACCAGCCCCATATTGACAGATTTGACTTGAGTACAGTCAATACAAAAGTATAGCCTCAGAGACGTTGTCAAGTTTGAGTGCACATAGCAATCACTGCAGCAGCTTCTCTAAAATGCACATTTCCAGGTTCTGGGCCTCAGAGGCTCTTGTTCAGTGAATCTGGTCCAGGACCCAAGAGCGTGGATATCTAATTTGTCTCTCAGGTGATTCTGATGAGATGATTCCTTGAGTATTCTTTGGAAACACCACTCTCAGGTAATGATAATGTATACTACAATTTTTTAAGACTACATAGGGTAGAAACACATATATAATCTCCCAACCTGATCCTCACACCCACTGGAAGAACCAATGAACAAATTAAACAGGTTGAGTAGAATGCATGACATTCTGTAATATCCACATTACCATCAGTAATTTGAAATCTCATTTATTCAAAGAAATTTTTCCAGCATGTCATGTTTCTGAGGCACTCACACTTGTCTTACTATCAGCAATAGAAGGAACAATATGATGTTCACAAAGCTTTTTCCTTCAAATCTGGGTCTTCAAATATGTCCTGATCCAAAGGAGCTTCCTTATCCCGTTTATGAAGACTTTTGCTAGCTATGCATGGTCAAATTGAAGGAAATTTGGTCAAACTGAAGGAAAGAAATTTATATATCATTTTACAACTTCAACTAGACAAGTCAGTTGTAATTCACAAAGCAAAGGCTAAAGAAAAACCCAAGTTTTCTTTAAAGAATGTTTATAGAAAAATGTTACTCTAAAAGGCAGCATTTTTGAAGTTTACTCAGTAATAATATTATTAAAGATTTGAGTGTAAATGTTTTCATTTAATACATTTTAATGTAGTTCTTATTTTAGATATTCTTGAAATTGGCTTTAGTCGGGAGATATCAATGAAGAGCTTGTCTCCCTAGGATGCAAAGAAGCCTTAAAGCCTTTTCTTCTATGGGGGAGGGAAAGGGGGATTCCTGCCATAAGGTTCCTCCTCACCTTCGGTCCATCTCAGGGAGAATGAGTCTCAGGCCAGTGTTCAAAGCCTTCCCCCACAAGCTCGCCTGCTCCCATGATCTGTCACTGCTGTGTACCAGCCCCATATTGACAGATTTGACTTGAGTACAGTCAATACAAAAGTATAGCCTCAGAGACGTTGTCAAGTTTGAGTGCACATAGCAATCACTGCAGCAGCTTCTCTAAAATGCACATTTCCAGGTTCTGGGCCTCAGAGGCTCTTGTTCAGTGAATCTGGTCCAGGACCCAAGAGCGTGGATATCTAATTTGTCTCTCAGGTGATTCTGATGAGATGATTCCTTGAGTATTCTTTGGAAACACCACTCTCAGGTAATGATAATGTATACTACAATTTTTTAAGACTACATAGGGTAGAAACACATATATAATCTCCCAACCTGATCCTCACACCCACTGGAAGAACCAATGAACAAATTAAACAGGTTTAGCCCTTTTATAGGCTCAGTAATACATCCCTGGCTTCCATTCCAAGATTAGAACATATGAGGTGGAGTTACCTCCTTCCATTCCTTAGATGTTGATGCATAGTTACAGTACCTTCTGAAGGTATATGTCTTTATAAGTTTTGTTTCTCACCAAGTGTAGTTCGGTCCTTTGAAATAAAGATTCCGATTCAAGTGGTGATTCTAGTTTTAAACACTAAACACCCTTGCTAGGCATCTGATATTATCTTGAGCTCCCAACATTTGATAATTCTACTTACTTGCATTGAGAACGGAAAGCAGAGCAGAGACCATGATTATGACAGCCTTGGGTAGTTCATAGTCAGAAAATACTCTGACACCTCCTTCAACCAAGTGTGTTGTGAGCATGGGAAGTCCTAAGTGTACATCTGTAGATTTCAGAGAGCTGTGAAACTGTTTCCTAACAGTCCAATTGGGCAATCACCTGGGACTTCTTAAGAGTATCTGTAAGTATCTTCACTAAGTAAGCAATTCCTATTTTGATGATCTTAGAGATGTTCTTGTCAGAGACCTAACAGAGGGTTAAAAATAAAATATTTTATAGACTTAACCTTCTCCTGTCTCTCCCCAGTCCCCCTGTTGAAGAAAAAAATTAAAAATTGACAAAAATTAGTCCAAGAATATCTTGTATGTCCTCCTAAAGTCCCAGAAGAAATGAACACCAACTATCCCTTCCTTTGTGTGAGCAAGTTCTATGACACCTTAATGTCTGCAGGAGCTTGTTGCCAATGATGAGGGAAGCTGGAGGAAGGGGGGAGGACAGAAACTGAAATTGACTTTACAGGAGGGAGGCAAGTATTAGTATCTTCCAGCTGAATCATGGCCAAGGCTCGATTTTCCCCCAGTAGATCCCTATTGTGTTGTTTCTACATCAGCCATGGCCATGATTCTGGGTGGAGTCTTCCAGTTTATTCTTCATCAGCCTGGCCAAAAAGAGGATACAGAGGTTAAGAGATGCTAAAGAAACTTTTCACATCTGATTCTTATAGACCTAACAAAAAGGTAATGATAATGTATACTACAATTTTTTAAGACTACATAGGGTAGAAACACATATATAATCTCCCAACCTGATCCTCACACCCACTGGAAGAACCAATGAACAAATTAAACAGGTTTAGCCCTTTTATAGGCTCAGTAATACATCCCTGGCTTCCATTCCAAGATTAGAACATATGAGGTGGAGTTACCTCCTTCCATTCCTTAGATGTTGATGCATAGTTACAGTACCTTCTGAAGGTATATGTCTTTATAAGTTTTGTTTCTCACCAAGTGTAGTTCGGTCCTTTGAAATAAAGATTCCGATTCAAGTGGTGATTCTAGTTTTAAACACTAAACACCCTTGCTAGGCATCTGATATTATCTTGAGCTCCCAACATTTGATAATTCTACTTACTTGCATTGAGAACGGAAAGCAGAGCAGAGACCATGATTATGACAGCCTTGGGTAGTTCATAGTCAGAAAATACTCTGACACCTCCTTCAACCAAGTGTGTTGTGAGCATGGGAAGTCCTAAGTGTACATCTGTAGATTTCAGAGAGCTGTGAAACTGTTTCCTAACAGTCCAATTGGGCAATCACCTGGGACTTCTTAAGAGTATCTGTAAGTATCTTCACTAAGTAAGCAATTCCTATTTTGATGATCTTAGAGATGTTCTTGTCAGAGACCTAACAGAGGGTTAAAAATAAAATATTTTATAGACTTAACCTTCTCCTGTCTCTCCCCAGTCCCCCTGTTGAAGAAAAAAATTAAAAATTGACAAAAATTAGTCCAAGAATATCTTGTATGTCCTCCTAAAGTCCCAGAAGAAATGAACACCAACTATCCCTTCCTTTGTGTGAGCAAGTTCTATGACACCTTAATGTCTGCAGGAGCTTGTTGCCAATGATGAGGGAAGCTGGAGGAAGGGGGGAGGACAGAAACTGAAATTGACTTTACAGGAGGGAGGCAAGTATTAGTATCTTCCAGCTGAATCATGGCCAAGGCTCGATTTTCCCCCAGTAGATCCCTATTGTGTTGTTTCTACATCAGCCATGGCCATGATTCTGGGTGGAGTCTTCCAGTTTATTCTTCATCAGCCTGGCCAAAAAGAGGATACAGAGGTTAAGAGATGCTAAAGAAACTTTTCACATCTGATTCTTATAGACCTGAGAGGAAAAGCAAATCTTAAAGATTACTATACTATATCTTATTCAAAGTTAGCCATCAAGTCAGGGTCAGATCTTGGAGTAAAAATTTCAGTAATTCTTGCTTCCCAAACCGGGACTGAATCTGTCAAAAAATTGCATGACCCTGTGCACTCAATGAGAGAATTCAATAGAAACTCTAGTTCTCATTCAGACGACCATTCAACAATGGTATAGACTAGAGATTTTAATAGTTGAAAACTGTTGTATCCTGGATTGAAAAATTGATTTACAGTAGATTTCAGTGCTCTAAGCAAAAGATGTGTGGCATTTTATGTACTACTGTTAGTCATTCTTTTGTACTGACACAGCTGTAAATCTCGATTATAGCTCTATTTCCAGTTACTATAGACTTTATACATGTAATCTTCCCCGTTTTCCTTGTGAAAAATGAGAACATATTAAAACTAATCTTAAAGTTTTGTAAAGCAAAAACTTTAGGAGTAATCATAATAACATATCCAATGAGGTGAAGGACAAAATGGTATTAAAAGAAATCCCAGATTTGAGGAAGTCACGTTGAATACCAAAAAATAATGTGGCTCCGTGAAAAATAGACCATTACTTTTCTAGTTAACTTGGCCTTAGGTATTATTTTTGCTCTGTAAGAAAGTATTATTTTTCCATTAAACTTTTTCTTTTGAGATAATTAGAGATTCACATGAAGGTTTAGGAAATAATACAGAGAAATCATGTGTGCCTTTTTTTCAGTTTCCCACAGTGAGACTTCCTGTAAACCTATAGTATAGTATCGTGACCAGTTGGAACTTTGTAATGCAATTTAACTCTGATACATTTAAAATATAAAGCATTTTTATCATAACAGAGGTTCCTTGCATTGCCCTTTATAGACACAATGATTTTCCTTCTGCCCTCTCCTCCTCTTTAACTCCTAGAAATGATCAGTCTTTGTCTATTGCTATAATTTTGTCATTTCAAGAATGCTTTGTGAATGGGATCATATGGTATGTAACTTTTTGGAGTGAGGTTTTTTTTTTTTTTTTTTTGTACTAAGCATAATTTTGGAGGAATTGACTGAGGTTGTTTTATGTCTCAAGAGTTCACTACCTTTTATTATGAGTAATATTCTGTGGCGTGAATATAAACCAGAATGTTGAATTCACTTCCTATGAGGTGCCTGGGTCATTTCTAGTTACTCAGTTGTGGTAAATAAAGCTGCTAAAATATTCAAAAAAGTAAGTATCCTATGCACATAAACTCACATTTCTATGAGCTGATTGGTCAGGAGTGCTATTTCCTTCTTGCGTAGTAGTCATGTGTTGAGGATTTTTTATTTTTCTGTCTCTTTTTATTGTTTTTGTTTATTTACTTTCATCCATATTTATTTTTTGGCCTGTATGGGCCTCCCATTGCGGTGGCCTCTCTCATTGCAGAGCACCGGCTCCGGGCACGTGTCTCCAGAGCTGGCTTATAATTGGTCACACCAGTCCAGCCACTCTGTGGTACATGGGATCTTCCTGGGCCAGGGATTGAACCAGTGCCCCCTGCACTACAAGGCGGACTCCTTCCAGGAGGGCTGTTTTGATAAAAATTACTAATTAACATTATCCCCGTTTTCCTTGTGAAAAATGAGAACATATTAAAACTAATCTTAAAGTTTTGTAAAGCAAAAACTTTAGGAGTAATCATAATAACATATCCAATGAGGTGAAGGACAAAATGGTATTAAAAGAAATCCCAGATTTGAGGAAGTCACGTTGAATACCAAAAAATAATGTGGCTCCGTGAAAAATAGACCATTACTTTTCTAGTTAACTTGGCCTTAGGTATTATTTTTGCTCTGTAAGAAAGTATTATTTTTCCATTAAACTTTTTCTTTTGAGATAATTAGAGATTCACATGAAGGTTTAGGAAATAATACAGAGAAATCATGTGTGCCTTTTTCTCAGTTTCCCACAGTGAGACTTCCTGTAAACCTATAGTATAGTATCGTGACCAGTTGGAACTTTGTAATGCAATTTAACTCTGATACATTTAAAATATAAAGCATTTTTATCATAACAGAGGTTCCTTGCATTGCCCTTTATAGACACAATGATTTTCCTTCTGCCCTCTCCTCCTCTTTAACTCCTAGAAATGATCAGTCTTTGTCTATTGCTATAATTTTGTCATTTCAAGAATGCTTTGTGAATGGGATCATATGGTATGTAACTTTTTGGAGTGAGGTTTTTTTTTTTTTTTTTTTGTACTAAGCATAATTTTGGAGGAATTGACTGAGGTTGTTTTATGTCTCAAGAGTTCACTACCTTTTATTATGAGTAATATTCTGTGGCGTGAATATAAACCAGAATGTTGAATTCACTTCCTATGAGGTGCCTGGGTCATTTCTAGTTACTCAGTTGTGGTAAATAAAGCTGCTAAAATATTCAAAAAAGTAAGTATCCTATGCACATAAACTCACATTTCTATGAGCTGATTGGTCAGGAGTGCTATTTCCTTCTTGCGTAGTAGTCATGTGTTGAGGATTTTTTATTTTTCTGTCTCTTTTTATTGTTTTTGTTTATTTACTTTCATCCATATTTATTTTTTGGCCTGTATGGGCCTCCCATTGCGGTGGCCTCTCTCATTGCAGAGCACCGGCTCCGGGCACGTGTCTCCAGAGCTGGCTTATAATTGGTCACACCAGTCCAGCCACTCTGTGGTACATGGGATCTTCCTGGGCCAGGGATTGAACCAGTGCCCCCTGCACTACAAGGCGGACTCCTTACCAGGGAAGCCCTGTGTGTTGAGTTTTCAAAGAAATGGTCAAATTGTTTTCCATAGCAGTGACACTGTTTTACATAACCACCTTCTTTACTTCTGGGTGGGGTTAGGAGTGCGGGCTCACCACTAGGCTCTGCTGACACTCCCTGCTAATGGGGATGGGGTGCCTTGTTACCACTCCTTTCATAGTCTCCACTGACCACCAGGGGCCTGTGATAGGGTTGGGGTGGTCTCATTACTGCTGCTTGCATGCTTCTTCACTCAACTGTGTCTGACTCTTTGCAGCCCTTTGGACTGTAGTCCACTGGGCTCTTCTGTCTGCCGGGTTTCCCAGGCAAGTTTGCTGGAGTGGGTTACCTTTTGATCCTCCAGGAGATCTTTCCAATGCAGGGACTGAACTTGCATCTCCTGTGTCTTTTGTGTTAAAGGAGGATTCTTTATTCACTGAGCCAAGGATGAAAATCCTTACTCCTCCTTAGATTTATCTGACACCACCCTAGCAATGAAAGGGATGGTCACATCACTGATGCTGGGTGGGGATAGAAGTCCAGGTTCTCTACTCAACCTCACTTAAAACCACTGTAGCAGGGGGATTGTGGTGCTTCATTGTATTGCTGAGCCAGGTTCATTTACCCCATGTGGAGCAAGCCACATGCTTGCCAAGGCATGTGTGCCTGAAAAGCTTATTCATAAGGTAGCCAAGTCAGGAGATGGATGAGCTCATCTTAGAACTGCCCCCCTGAAGGTGAAGCCATTGGAGTATTTATGGAATAAGAAGGGAGGGTGATTGGATGCAGGGGGAAAAGGTAAGGTAATTGGAGTTCTGTGCAAGTGTATTTGGGTTATATGCATTATCGATAGTGAGGCAGTTTGCATAATCTGAGGGTGAAGTTTTCCAGCCCTCCAATGTCAGAAGGTCAGTCATTGGACACCTACCTGCACTGACCCAGGTTTAGGGTTGGTGGTCCCAGCCATCTGTAGCCAGCTCACTCTGAACAAGAGCTGACTGTTATTTGCTGTAAATTAACTGTGCTGTAGGGAAGGCAGAAAGGTATATAAGTAAAGAGGGGAAAAAGCTAAAGCAAGCATAATCTGAAGGTACTTTACAAACAGGAGTTTTAACAAGCTGTTCCCCTTCTCTGCTGCTCTATAGGATAAACTCAAGAGTTTGTGTTAGCCATCAGCTTTGTCTGTGGAGGATGGTTTCAGTTATAACCTGGCCAAGTGTAATCTCAAGTGCCCTACTCAGCCAGGCCAGGTGTGGGTCAGGACACAATTTTCTGTGGTGTTTGACTAGAGTAGGACTGTTACTGGCTGAAAGTTTTTTTCCATTGTGGTAGACTCACCCTTCCTGGTCCTTTGACTTGAAGGACTAAGGTTTTGCTGGGAAGTGTCTGTGCCTGTTGGCTGGATTGGTTATCTGGCTTCTTCATCTCCAAGCTGGAATATGAGAGGGGAGGGAAGCTCAGAAATTACCTCCACAACTTGCCTTGGGTCTCTGAGTTCTTTAGGTTGTTGATCTTCCTACTTTTCATAATTGTACTGTGTTTATTCTCTAACAGAGATGAAGGTGTTTTAGTCATACTTGGCGAGAGGCATAAGGCAAAATTCATTATCTCCATTTTTGGAAGTGAAAATCCTTATATGTTTTTGACACAAATGTTTGTTCAACTTTCTATAAAATCCTTGGGTAACTAGATTTATTTTGTTTTCATTCATCCAATTAACAGCATTTATTGAATTTCAAGTCTGTAACAGGTACTAGGCTATCAGACAGAATAAGATGCCTTCCAGACCTCATGGAACTCAGAGTCTAGAAGGAGAACAAGAAATACTTAAGCAGAAAGCCAAAACTGAGTTATATAATATAATAACTACAGTAACAGTGATATGTACCATGTGTTATTGTCTTTTAAAAACCTCTGAGCCTTCACCCGATGTCTGCTACACCGTAACAATATTGGTACAACTTACACATGGAGAAGACAAGATCTATGGAATTTTTAGATCCCTTATCATAAGATTAAATGGAAAAAATTAGCATAAAAATAACAAGAAATTTTAAGTCAGATTATGACTGTGTGCATCATAAGAAAGCGTGGAAGACTCTTAAAGAGGTGAGAATACCAGACCATCTTAAGAAGCAACAGTTGGAACCCTGTATGGAACAACTGATTGTTTCAGGATTGAGGAAGGAGTATGACAGGACGGTCGTCATCCTGTTTATTTAACTTACTTGCTATGCACACTGTGAGAAATACCGGGCTTGATGAGTTACAAGCTGGAATCAAGATAAGCGTGAGAAACATCATTAGCCTCAAATGTGTGAATGATACCACTCTAACTAGAGAACCTCTTGATGAGGGTGAATGAGGAGAGTGAATAAGGGGTTGACTTAAAGACTGGGCTGAAAGTTTTTTTCCATTGTGGTAGACTCACCCTTCCTGGTCCTTTGACTTGAAGGACTAAGGTTTTGCTGGGAAGTGTCTGTGCCTGTTGGCTGGATTGGTTATCTGGCTTCTTCATCTCCAAGCTGGAATATGAGAGGGGAGGGAAGCTCAGAAATTACCTCCACAACTTGCCTTGGGTCTCTGAGTTCTTTAGGTTGTTGATCTTCCTACTTTTCATAATTGTACTGTGTTTATTCTCTAACAGAGATGAAGGTGTTTTAGTCATACTTGGCGAGAGGCATAAGGCAAAATTCATTATCTCCATTTTTGGAAGTGAAAATCCTTATATGTTTTTGACACAAATGTTTGTTCAACTTTCTATAAAATCCTTGGGTAACTAGATTTATTTTGTTTTCATTCATCCAATTAACAGCATTTATTGAATTTCAAGTCTGTAACAGGTACTAGGCTATCAGACAGAATAAGATGCCTTCCAGACCTCATGGAACTCAGAGTCTAGAAGGAGAACAAGAAATACTTAAGCAGAAAGCCAAAACTGAGTTATATAATATAATAACTACAGTAACAGTGATATGTACCATGTGTTATTGTCTTTTAAAAACCTCTGAGCCTTCACCCGATGTCTGCTACACCCTAACAATATTGGTACAACTTACACATGGAGAAGACAAGATCTATGGAATTTTTAGATCCCTTATCATAAGATTAAATGGAAAAAATTAGCATAAAAATAACAAGAAATTTTAAGTCAGATTATGACTGTGTGCATCATAAGAAAGCGTGGAAGACTCTTAAAGAGGTGAGAATACCAGACCATCTTAAGAAGCAACAGTTGGAACCCTGTATGGAACAACTGATTGTTTCAGGATTGAGGAAGGAGTATGACAGGACGGTCGTCATCCTGTTTATTTAACTTACTTGCTATGCACACTGTGAGAAATACCGGGCTTGATGAGTTACAAGCTGGAATCAAGATAAGCGTGAGAAACATCATTAGCCTCAAATGTGTGAATGATACCACTCTAACTAGAGAACCTCTTGATGAGGGTGAATGAGGAGAGTGAATAAGCTGGCTTAAAGCTAAACATTAAAAAACTAAGAGTGGGGCTTCCCTGGTGGTCCAGAGGGTAAAGAGTCTGCCTTGCAGCACAAGGGGCACTGGTTCAATCCCTGGCCCAGGAAGATCCCACGTGCAGCAGAGTGGCTGGACCGGTGTGTCCAATTATGAGCCAGCACTCTGGAGCGCATGTGCCCAGAGCCAGTGCTCTACAATGAGAGAGACCACTGCATTGGGAGGTCCACACAGGCCAAAGAATAAAGATGGATGAGAAAACAAATCATGACTTAGAGGGAAAAAAAAAAAGATCACGGCATCCAGCCCCAACACTTCATGGTAAATAGAACAGGAAAAGATGGAAGTAGTGACAGATTTCTTCTTCTTCTTGGGCTCTAAAATCACTGTGGATGGTGACTGCAGCTATGACATCAGAAACCAATTGCCTCTTGGCAGGAAAGCTCTGACAAACGTAGACAAAGCAGGGACATCACTCTGATGACAAAGGTCTGAATAGTCAAGGCTATGGTCTTCCCACTGGTCGTGTGTGGTTATGAGAGCTGGACCGTTAAAAAGGCAGAGTACCAAAGAACCAATGCCTTTAAACTGGTGCTGGAGAAGACTTCTAAGAGTCCCATGGGCAGCAAAGAGATCAAATGAGTCAATCTCAAAGGAAACCAACCCTGAATACTCATTGGAGGAACTTAAGCTGAAGTTCCAGTATTTTGGTCACCTGATGTGAACAGCTGATACATTGGAAAAGTACCTAATGGTGGGAAAGATTGAGGGCAGAAGGAAAGCGGGTGACAGAGGATAAGGTGGCTGGATGGCATCACCGATGCAATGGACATGAATTTGAGCAAACTGAGAGATGGTGAGGGACAGGGAGGCCTGGTGTGCTGCAGCTCTTGGGGTTGCAAAGAGTGGGCCACAGTTGGGCTCCTGAACCACCACAACAACGTGACATATGGGAGGTAAAAAGGCCACTTTCTGGCAAAATTCAGTCCTTCAAACATTCTCATCACGAAGGGTACCCAACAAGTATTTTTATCATGATTTCTGAGGCTTTGTTTCCTGTGCTTTCTGTTGCAATTTTTCTGATTTCCTTGTGTCTTCCCAGATGGAAGATACTGGCATCATCATCTGCCCTAGGTGGTCCTCAAGCACATATTTAGGCTGTGAATTATTCTGAAATTGACTACTTACATATTCCTATAAAACAGCAAGTGGAAATACTGGTTTCTGTTCTCTGGGTTGCTTTTCTGTGAAGATAACTTAAACCCTGTTAGGTCTTCCTCCAACCCCACTCTTTCCTTTTAGACTTTCTCATTCCCCTTCAGCACCCATCTCTTGCTTTACTGCTATCTCAAGCCATCACAAGCCAGGGTCCTCTCTGGTGACGCTAGCTCTTACTGTATTCTAATTAGATTGCTCTCTTCTACCTACTCACACATATATCTTATTAATTCTCTTAGTCCTGAACATTGTACTTTTGGTGTCTCTGCAAATCAGTACCTCCCCTAGAGGGAGTTCTTTTTTTATAGTATGTATTTTCCTCTTCCATGAAAACTTATTCTTTTATAGTTGGAAATAATTTTTTTCTGGAATGGACACAGAAATTCTGCTTCTCTGAGTTTGTTGCAGAGGCAGGGGCCTAGAATTGAGAGTATCTCAATGGGCTTCCTGCCCAGTAACTTTCCCCCACCCCAGTTCACTAATACCATGTACAATAGCCTTGATCAATGACATAGAATATGACAGAAGCAATGTTTTCTCTCTGCCTTTCCTATGTTTTGGCAGACTGTAGTTTTAGTGTCTGTATTCCATGTATCTCTAGTCTCTGGAAAATATGTGAGGTCTGAGTTTTTCTGTGTCTTAGTACTTAACATTTGCCCCCAATTATGTGCTCAGCAAGCAGACATGAGGGGAAAAAGACCTGATAGTTACAAGGAGTGACAAGAGAAGGAAAAGGGCAAAGAAGAAAGTTAGGACTAGTGAATTGTCATGCCATGTCAGTTGGGCTCCTGAACCACCACAACAACGTGACATATGGGAGGTAAAAAGGCCACTTTCTGGCAAAATTCAGTCCTTCAAACATTCTCATCACGAAGGGTACCCAACAAGTATTTTTATCATGATTTCTGAGGCTTTGTTTCCTGTGCTTTCTGTTGCAATTTTTCTGATTTCCTTGTGTCTTCCCAGATGGAAGATACTGGCATCATCATCTGCCCTAGGTGGTCCTCAAGCACATATTTAGGCTGTGAATTATTCTGAAATTGACTACTTACATATTCCTATAAAACAGCAAGTGGAAATACTGGTTTCTGTTCTCTGGGTTGCTTTTCTGTGAAGATAACTTAAACCCTGTTAGGTCTTCCTCCAACCCCACTCTTTCCTTTTAGACTTTCTCATTCCCCTTCAGCACCCATCTCTTGCTTTACTGCTATCTCAAGCCATCACAAGCCAGGGTCCTCTCTGGTGACGCTAGCTCTTACTGTATTCTAATTAGATTGCTCTCTTCTACCTACTCACACATATATCTTATTAATTCTCTTAGTCCTGAACATTGTACTTTTGGTGTCTCTGCAAATCAGTACCTCCCCTAGAGGGAGTTCTTTTTTTATAGTATGTATTTTCCTCTTCCATGAAAACTTATTCTTTTATAGTTGGAAATAATTTTTTTCTGGAATGGACACAGAAATTCTGCTTCTCTGAGTTTGTTGCAGAGGCAGGGGCCTAGAATTGAGAGTATCTCAATGGGCTTCCTGCCCAGTAACTTTCCCCCACCCCAGTTCACTAATACCATGTACAATAGCCTTGATCAATGACATAGAATATGACAGAAGCAATGTTTTCTCTCTGCCTTTCCTATGTTTTGGCAGACTGTAGTTTTAGTGTCTGTATTCCATGTATCTCTAGTCTCTGGAAAATATGTGAGGTCTGAGTTTTTCTGTGTCTTAGTACTTAACATTTGCCCCCAATTATGTGCTCAGCAAGCAGACATGAGGGGGAAAAAAAGACCTGATAGTTACAAGGAGTGACAAGAGAAGGAAAAGGGCAAAGAAGAAAGTTAGGACTAGTGAATTGTCATGCCATGTCACTTAACTAAAGTGGCACTACTTGAGAGAAAGCTTTAGCTACTCAGAAAGGTCTTTCTAGAATTTTTTCTTTCAATGAACATTATTTCAGATAAATATAGATTTCATCAGAATGAATAACTTGACCTCTGAATGGCCACTTGCTGAAGACAGATTTTCTTTACCTATCTTTTCCTAGCAGGTTAAGAGAAAATAATACTTCGGTGTTTTGGAAAGCAGTTTTGAAAGAGAATCGCTACATTTAAGCTACCAAGAACCACGTGCTTTATTTTACTGAATTTACTTGGTTGAAGTCAAGGGCTCCTCAGTTCTCTGCAGTGAGATACTGAAGTCTCATGGACTTTAGCATGATATGCAAAACCAGTTCCTCAGTGGTATTGCTTACAGAATGATGGATCTGCCTTGGTAAACTGTTAGTTTGCTGTTTGTGCTTGAGGAAACAGAGGGTCATAATTTTTATTATGGGATGGTATTTTGTAATGGATTGCCTTGCCTTTTGGCCCAGGTTTTTAGCTCTGTCCCAGTGACTCTGTTTCATCCCTGCTGATACTATTTCTTAGCTGTTTAAAAACATCTTAGAAGCTAAACCACTATAACAAATGTATCCACAAGTATGAAATAGCTAGCCACAATGGTTTAATTCTTGCTCATGTCCAAGGCAGGTAGGTGCTGATGTTTACAAGGTGGCTTTTCTCTATACGGTGATTTAGGGATCTGAGATTTTTCCAACTCATATCACTGCTGTCTGCTGGAACCTGATTAAAATTTGCACCTAGTTGGCAAGTGCTTTCCCTCTTAAAAATTCCTACTCAGAGGAGAGGGACTCACCCTTTCTGTTTCCATTGCCTGGGAGCACACAAGGTCATTTGACCCATCCCACTGAAGGAGAGACAGTGAAATGTATTCTGGACATATTCTTACTAAAATGGAAGGAAGAAACAGTGATCTCTGCTACATTTCTATGGATTTTTCCCTTTTTAACAAGTAGTTATACTTCTGGAAATGAGTCTTTTAGCTATACACACCTCATTCGGGTTTTTCTGTGTTCATACTTTCGCCCAATGAAGAGATTTCTCTTGGGAAATTATTTGATTCCTTTTAGAATTGTGGTCTTAATTTTATATTGGGATAAAAATTGCCACAAAGATGTTAAATCTGAAATGTCTGTATTTGTAGTTGTACTCTGCTCACGTTTTTCAGTACTGCTCTGAACATTTTCTCAGAGAAAAATCCATTGAATCCTATATATGAAGTAATTAAAAGTCAGACATCCCATGAACTTGATTTTTACTGCACACAGAACCAATAACTATCAATTATTTTTATTAAGAAACTACTAGATGGGTATCACTGTGCAAAGTCATAATGGTATATAAATATAAAGGCTCATATTTTGCTTTGAAAATCTTTGGTTAGAATTTGTGTAAATAGTGGAAGAGCAAACCAAGAACTGAAAGAATTTTTGTAGGCAGGCCTAGCGTTAAAATTTAATAAACCAGGTCGGAACCCGCCGCCGCGAGGAGCCGCCAGGAGGAGCTGCCGGAACCCGCCGCCGCGAGGCGCCACGGGCGCCGTGGGTAAGTTCAGCCACTCCAACTGGAGGGCTTGCTGAACAGAGAGGAGAAGTCGTCCACGGGTTGCTGACCAGGGACCGGGCACGAGTTGGACAGGAAAGCTCGCGTCCGCCTTTGGGACTTAGACACGTAACCGGCAGTGCGCGTGTGCCAGTGGCGGAGGAGCCCACACTCCCCTAGAGCTGCAGCGGCAGTGGAGGCAGCCAGGGAAAGAGCAGGGATTGGAGACTACAGGCGGGTACGCGGTAGGGCCGGGGCGCCCCCCTCCAGCACGGGACTGCGCGCACCGTGGCCTCCGCCCGACTGACTGGGATCAGCCCACCATCCCGGCCAGCACCCAGTATGGCAGCAAAGCCCTCATTTTGCTGAACACAAAAGCAGAAACCATAGCAACTGGCACTATAAGGGAAAGACTACTCCATCAAGACACCACCATCAAGAGCAGATTGGTTTCCAGCAGGCAGATGAGAAGATAAAAACCAAGGACAGTATTTAACTTTTTTTTTCTTTTTTTCCCATTTTCTTCTGCTTGTTTGTGGTGGACTATTTTGCTTATTCAATTGATTGGTCTGGTTTGGGGTTTATTAGTTTCTTTGTTTATTGGTGTTTTTTTGGTGTTTTTTTTTTTTTTGTTGTTGTTGTCGCTATAGTTGTTGTTTTCATTTGTTTGTTTTGTTTTATGTGTTTTTTCTTTGTTTTTCAGTCTCTTATTAATTTTTTCTGCTCTTTTTAATTTTTAACTTCTTTTTTGACTTTTATTTTATTGTATTTTTTTAACTTTAATTTTAATTCTTGAAAACATCTAATTCTCTTTTCTCTTTCCTCTTTCCCACTGCTTTCTTCCTCTATGTTGTAAATGTAAAACATTTTCCTATCTACCAATATCCTCTAGATAAATTATTTCCTATCTATCTGTCTCCACTATTGACTTCCAAATACACTAAACAATACACACACTAATCTTTGCTACCTAATCCTATAAAATACTTCCAAGACAAATCTTTTCCTTTTTATTACCTATAGACTCTCCTCCTTGTCACCCCCAACACATGTCCTAATTTAAAATTGCTCTCATTGTAATTATCCAAGCCAGGACCTTGTGCTAGATCTATTATTCAGGCACTGTTTCAATTAATTCAAAGCTTAACGGGCAAGTATCATCTATGATTGCATGAAAGATTTCTTGTGTCTTATCTCTGTAAAACTGGTCAGTTGTGGGGATTTCTGTGTATGTATGTATATCTTACGATTATGTTAGAAAACATCTGCATGCTTTTATGACTGTCACCCATCAGGGATGCACCTCTTGTTCCTCAGATCCTAGTATGTGAACTAATATCACGGAACACCATAGCAAACCAGACATAGAGCCTACACCCCCTGACCAGTCATCAAACCAAGGATCCTCAGAGCAGAAGCCCTGATTCCAAGACTCCACACTATCAAAGAACATACAACACTACAGATTATTCACCTGTAAACAAGATCTAACACCACCCAAGACACAAACCACTGAACCCTTCTACAAGGATAGAAACCCAAAGGAAGGGAGAATTCAACCAAGAAGCCTGGTGGGAATAAGAACTCCATACACACAGACACACACAAAGAAACAAAAATTAACCTAATAATGAAACGTCAGAGAAACACTGTACAAATGAAGGACCAAGCTAGAGAAACACCACTTCAAATGACAGAGGAGGAGATAGACAAACTATCTGAAAGAGAATTCAGAAAAGCTATACTAATGAGGATGCAAAACACTGAAAACAGAATATTAGAGGAAATTAGTGCATTGAGAAGAGACATGCAAGAAATGAAAAATAAGGAAACAGAAACCACCAACTCAATTGCTGAACTCAAAAACACTATAGAAGGTCTCAACAGTAGAGTATCAGAGGCTGAAGAATGGATAAGTGAGCTGGAAGACAGAATGCTGGAAATAAGTGCTGAAGAACAGAACAAAGCCCAAAGAATTAAAAGAACTGAGGATAGCCTCAGAGACCTATGGGACAATATCAAACGCACAACATTAGAATTATAGGAGTTCCAGAAGAAGAAGAAGAGAAGAAAGACTATGAAAAAATTCTTGAAGAGGTTATAGTTGAAAATTTCCCCAGCATGGGAAAGGAGATAGTTAACCAAGTCCAGGAAGCACAAAGAGTTCCATACAGGAGAAACCCCAGAAGAAACACACCAAGGCACATTCTAATCAAACTAACACAGACTAAATATAAAGACAGATTACTAAAAGCAGCAGGGAGCAAACAACAAATAACATATAAAGGAAACCCCATACGTTTAACTGCGAGTTTTCAACAGAAACCCTACAGGCCAGAAGAGAATGGCAAGATACATTTAAACGGCTAAAAGAGAACAACCTCCAACCAAGAATTCTCTACCCAGCAAGAATATCATTCAGAATCGATGGTGAAGTCAAAAGCTTCACAGACAAGCAAAAACTAAAAGAATTCTGTACCACAAAACCAGCCCTACAACAAGTGTTAAATGGCCTGATATAGCCAATAAATACAAGAGTAGGAGAAGCCTTACAAATCAAACCCCAAATTTCTAAGAAGATGACAATAGGAACATTCGTATCAATAATTACTTTGAATGTAAATGGACTAAATGCTCCAACCAAACGACACAGGCTGGCTGAATGGATCCAGAAGCAAGACCCCCCATATATATGCTGTGTACAAGAGACCCACTTCAGACCTAGAGACACTCATAGACTGAAAGTAAAAGGCTGGAAAAAGATATTCCATGCAAATGGAAATCAAAATAAAGCTGGAGTAGCAATCCTCATATCAGACAAAATAGACTTTAAAGTAAAGAAGATTCTAAGAGACAAGGCAGGTCACTACATCATGATTAAGGGATCTATCCAAGAGGAAGACATAACAGTCATGAATATCTACCCACCCAACACAGGGGCACCTCAATACGTAAGACAGGCACTTTCAGACATAAAAGAAGAAATCAACAATAACGCAATAATAGTAGGAGACTTTAACACTCCTCTCACACCAATGGACAGATCATCTAAACAGAAAATTAATAAAGAAACACAAGCCTTAAATGCCACACTAGAAAAGATGGACCTCATCGATATCTTTAGGATGTTCAATCCAAAAGCAGAAGAATACACTTTCATCACAAGTGCTCACGGAACACTCTCCAGGATAGGCCACATCTTGGGTCACAAATCAAACCTCAGTCAGTTCAAGAAAACCGAAATTATATCAACCATCTTCTTGGACCACAATGCAATGAGACTAGAGATCAACTACCGGAAAAAAAAACCCTAAAAACACAAACACATGGAGATTAAACAATACATACCTAAAAAACCAAAAGATCATTGAGGAAATGAAAGGAGAAATTAAACAATTCCTAGAAGAAAATGACAATGAACACAAGACAGTGCAAAACCTATGGGATACCACAAAAGCAGTTCTAAGAGGGACATTTATAGCAATACAATCCCACCTCAAGAAATTAGGAAAATATGAAGCAGATGACCTAACCCTCCGCTTAAAACAAATGGAGAAAGAAGAACAAAAACACCCCAAAGCCAGCAGAAGAAGAGAAATCATAAGGATCAGAGCAGAAATAAATGAGAAATGAGAAAGAAACGAAAGAAACAATAGTAAAGATAAATAAAACAAAAAGCTGGTTCTTTGAAAAGGTAAACAAAATTGACAAGCCACTGGCCAGACTCATTAAGAAAAAGAGAGAGAAGAACCAGATCCACAAAATCAAAAACGAAAAAGGAGAGATTACAACAGATCGTGCAGAAATCCAAAGGATTCTAAGAGACTATTATGAACAGCTATATGGCAACAAACTGGACAACCTGGAAGGAATGGACAGTTTCTTGGAGAAGATTAATCTCCCAAGACTGAGCCAGAAAGAAACAGAAACTTTGAACAACCCAATCACAAGCTCAGAAATCGAATCTGTGATGAAAAATCTACCCAAAAATAACAGCCCAGGGCCAGATGGCTTCACAGCCGAATTCTACCAAACATTTAAAGAAGAGCTAATGCCTGTCCTTCTAAAACTCTTCCAAAAAAGTGCACAGGAAGGAAAACTTCCAAACACATTCTACGAGGCCACCATCACCCTGATACCCAAACCAGGCAAAGACAACACGAAAAAGGAAAACTGTAGGCCAATTTCACTGATGAACTTAGATGCCACGATCCTCAACAAAATCCTAGCAAACAGAATTCAACGACACGTCAAAAAACTCATACATTATGATCAAGTCGGGTTCATCCCAGGCATGCAAGGCTTCTTCAACATTCGCAAATCAATCAACGTGATACACCATATCAACAAGTTGAAAGACAAAAATCACATGATCATCTTGCTAGGAAATCCAAAGCACAAATCAAACCTCAGTCAAGAAAACCGAAATTATATCAACCATCTTCTCGGACCACAATGCAATGAGACTAGAGATCAACTACCGGAAAAAAAAACCCTAAAAACACAAACACATGGAGATTAAACAATACATACCTAAAAAACCAAAAGATCATTGAGGAAATGAAAGGAGAAATTAAACAATTCCTAGAAGAAAATGACAATGAACACAAGACAGTGCAAAACCTATGGGATACCACAAAAGCAGTTCTAAGAGGGACATTTATAGCAATACAATCCCACCTCAAGAAATTAGGAAAATATGAAGCAGATGACCTAACCCTCCGCTTAAAACAAATGGAGAAAGAAGAACAAAAACACCCCAAAGCCAGCAGAAGAAGAGAAATCATAAGGATCAGAGCAGAAATAAATGAGAAATGAGAAAGAAACGAAAGAAACAATAGTAAAGATAAATAAAACAAAAAGCTGGTTCTTTGAAAAGGTAAACAAAATTGACAAGCCACTGGCCAGACTCATTAAGAAAAAGAGAGAGAAGAACCAGATCCACAAAATCAAAAACGAAAAAGGAGAGATTACAACAGATCGTGCAGAAATCCAAAGGATTCTAAGAGACTATTATGAACAGCTATATGGCAACAAACTGGACAACCTGGAAGGAATGGACAGTTTCTTGGAGAAGATTAATCTCCCAAGACTGAGCCAGAAAGAAACAGAAACTTTGAACAACCCAATCACAAGCTCAGAAATCGAATCTGTGATGAAAAATCTACCCAAAAATAACAGCCCAGGGCCAGATGGCTTCACAGCCGAATTCTACCAAACATTTAAAGAAGAGCTAATGCCTGTCCTTCTAAAACTCTTCCAAAAAATTGCACAGGAAGGAAAACTTCCAAACACATTCTACGAGGCCACCATCACCCTGATACCCAAACCAGGCAAAGACAACACGAAAAAGGAAAACTGTAGGCCAATTTCACTGATGAACTTAGATGCCACGATCCTCAACAAAATCCTAGCAAACAGAATTCAACGACACGTCAAAAAACTCATACATTATGATCAAGTCGGGTTCATCCCAGGCATGCAAGGCTTCTTCAACATTCGCAAATCAATCAACGTGATACACCATATCAACAAGTTGAAAGACAAAAATCACATGATCATCTCAATAGATGCAGAAAAAGCCTTTGACAAAGTACAACATACATTTATGATAAAAACTCTTCAGAAAATGGGCATAGAAGGAACCTATCTCAACATAGTGAAAGCCATATATGAGAAGCCCACAGCGAACATTATCCTCAACGGTGAAAAACTGAAAGCATTCCCTCTAAGATCAGGAACAAGACAGGGGTGTCCACTTTCACCACTACTATTCAACATAGTCCTGGAAGTCCTAGCAACAGCAATAAGAGAAGAGAAAGAAATCAAAGGAATCCAGATTGGAAAGGAAGAAGTCAAGCTCTCTCTTTTTGCAGATGACGTGATATTATACATAGAAAATCCCAAAGACTCTATTACAGAGCTACTAGAGCTAATCAACGAATTCAGCAAAGTCGCAGGATACAAAGTCAACACACAGAAATCACCGGCATTCCTATACACAATGAAAAATCAGAAAACGAAATCAAAGAGGCTGTCCCCTTCACCATTGCAACCAAAAGAATCAAATATCTAGGAATAAACCTGCCCAAAGAAACAAAAGAATTGTACGCAGAAAATTACAAGACACTCAAGAAAGAAATTAAAGAAGACTTAAACAGATGGAGAGATATTCCATGTTCCTGGATCGGAAGAATCAATATTGTGAAAATGACCATACTACCAAATATCATCTACAGATTCAATGCAATACCTATCCAACTACCATTGACATTTTTTACAGAACTACACCAATTAATAACACAGTTCATATGGAAACACAGAAAATCTCGAATAGCCAAAGCAATCCTGAGGAAGAAGAATGGAGTTGGAGGGATCAGGAAGGAACACTTCAAACCATCACGGCCATGATACCCAAACCAGGCAAAGACAACACGAAAAAGGAAAACTATAGGCCAATTTCACTGATGAACTTAGATGCCACGATCCTCAACAAAATCCTAGCAAACAGAATTCAACGACACGTCAAAAAACTCATACATTATGATCAAGTCGGGTTCATCCCAGGCATGCAAGGCTTCTTCAACATTCGCAAATCAATCAACGTGATACACCATATCAACAAGTTGAAAGACAAAAATCACATGATCATCTCAATAGATGCAGAAAAAGCCTTTGACAAAGTACAACATACATTTATGATAAAAACTCTTCAGAAAATGGGCATAGAAGGAACCTATCTCAACATAGTGAAAGCCATATATGAGAAGCCCACAGCGAACATTATCCTCAACGGTGAAAAACTGAAAGCATTCCCTCTAAGATCAGGAACAAGACAGGGGTGTCCACTTTCACCACTACTATTCAACATAGTCCTGGAAGTCCTAGCAACAGCAATAAGAGAAGAGAAAGAAATCAAAGGAATCCAGATTGGAAAGGAAGAAGTCAAGCTCTCTCTTTTTGCAGATGACGTGATATTATACATAGAAAATCCCAAAGACTCTATTACAGAGCTACTAGAGCTAATCAACGAATTCAGCAAAGTCGCAGGATACAAAGTCAACACAGAGAAATCACCGGCATTCCTATACACAATGAAAAATCAGAAAACGAAATCAAAGAGGCTGTCCCCTTCACCATTGCAACCAAAAGAATCAAATATCTAGGAATAAACCTGCCCAAAGAAACAAAAGAATTGTACGCAGAAAATTACAAGACACTCAAGAAAGAAATTAAAGAAGACTTAAACAGATGGAGAGATATTCCATGTTCCTGGATCGGAAGAATCAATATTGTGAAAATGACCATACTACCAAATATCATCTACAGATTCAATGCAATACCTATCCAACTACCATTGACATTTTTTACAGAACTACACCAATTAATAACACAGTTCATATGGAAACACAGAAAATCTCGAATAGCCAAAGCAATCCTGAGGAAGAAGAATGGAGTTGGAGGGATCAGCCCCCCTAACTTCAGACTCTACTACAAAGCAACAGTCAAGAAGACAGTATGGTACTGGCACAAAAACAGAACTCTAGACCAGTGGAACAAGATAGAGAACCCAGAGATAAACCCACGCACCTATGGGTACCTTATTTTTGATAAAGGAGGAGAAACTATAAAATGGGAGAAAGACAGCCTCTTCAACAAATGGTGCTGGGAAAACTGGACAGCTACATGCAAAAAAAATGAAGTTGGAACATTCGCTGACCTCATACACAAAGATCAACTCAAAATGGATTAAAGGCCTAAATGTAAGACCAGCAACCATCAAACTCTTAGAGGAGAATATAGGCAAAACCCTCAAGGACATCAATCAAAGCAAGATCTTCTCTGACCCACCTACTAAAATAGTGGAACTGAAAAGAAAAGTCAACACGTGGGACCTCATGAAACTTAAAAGCTTTTGTACAGCAAAAGAAATCACTAAAAAGTTGAACAGACACCCCACAGAGTGGGAGAAAATCATAGCAAATGAAACAACAGACAAAGAATTAATCTCCAAAATCTACAAGCAACTCAGACAACTCAGCACAGGGAAAATGAGCAGCTCAATCAAAAAATGGGAGAAAGATCTAAAGAGACGCCTTTGCAAAGAGGACATACAGATGGCCCAAAAATACATGAAACGATGCTCAACCTCGCTTATCATTAGAGAAATGCAAATTAAAACCACAATGAGATATCACCTAACACCTGTCAGAATGGCCATCATCAACAAATCTACAGACAACAAATACTGGAGAGGGTGCGGAGAAAAGGGCACCCTCTTGCATTGCTGGTTGGAATGCAAATTGATACAACCTCTATGGAAGACAATATGGAGACTTCTTAAAAAACTAAAAATAGAAGCACCCTATGACCCAGCAATCGCACTATTAGGCCTATATCCTGATGAAATCAAAAATGAAAGAGGCACCTGTACCCCAGTGTTCATTGCAGCTCTGTATACAATAGCCAGAACATGGAACCAACCTAGATGTCCATCGACAAATGAATGGATACAGAAGCTCATATATACAATGGAATACTACTCAGCTGTTAAAAGAAATGCAGAAGACTCAGTCCTAATGAGGTGGCTGGCTCTAGAACCTATCATAAAAAGTGAAGTAAGTCAAAAAGAGAAAGACAAGTATAGTATACTAACTCATATATATGGGATCTAGTAAGATGGTCATGATAACACATGCAGTGAACTCATGAAAAAACAGAGAATAGACATAAAGACATTGTGGAGTCCGAACAGTGGGAGGGAGGCATGGAGGGAGCAACATGGAAACCTATACTGTCATGTGTGGAAGAGATAGCTATTGTCATTGTGCTAGGGGAATAGGAGTACCTACAACTACTTGGGGCGATGGTCTGGAGGGACGGGAGGGGGGGAACGGGGTGGGGGGAGGGTCCAGGGATATGCATATGAATGATCTGGGAACATACATGTTGGTGAACAACAAAGCTCTGTAAAATCTTTAAAATAAAGGAAAAAAATTTAATAAACCAACATACTCGTTGTCCTCATATCATGTATGGCATGGAGTGTTAAGACTCACAGGTATTGGCTAGCTCTGGGAGGCCTAGCTCTGGAATACTAAGGCTGTGAAAAAGATGAGATTCACCTCGACTGAGTTAGTTTTTCAAGAGTCAGATAGCAGCAAAGTTATTGCTTAAAAATGATTTTCAAATAAGCCTCAATAATAAAAATATGTTTCACCATGAAATCAAAATGCTCAACCTCGCTTATCATTAGAGAAATGCAAATTAAAACCACAATGAGATATCACCTAACACCTGTCAGAATGGCCATCATCAACAAATCTACAGACAACAAATACTGGAGAGGGTGCGGAGAAAAGGGCACCCTCTTGCATTGCTGGTTGGAATGCAAATTGATACAACCTCTATGGAAGACAATATGGAGACTTCTTAAAAAACTAAAAATAGAAGCACCCTATGACCCAGCAATCGCACTATTAGGCCTATATCCTGATGAAATCAAAAATGAAAGAGGCACCTGTACCCCAGTGTTCATTGCAGCTCTGTATACAATAGCCAGAACATGGAACCAACCTAGATGTCCATCGACAAATGAATGGATACAGAAGCTCATATATACAATGGAATACTACTCAGCTGTTAAAAGAAATGCAGAAGACTCAGTCCTAATGAGGTGGCTGGCTCTAGAACCTATCATAAAAAGTGAAGTAAGTCAAAAAGAGAAAGACAAGTATAGTATACTAACTCATATATATGGGATCTAGTAAGATGGTCATGATAACACATGCAGTGAACTCATGAAAAAACAGAGAATAGACATAAAGACATTGTGGAGTCCGAACAGTGGGAGGGAGGCATGGAGGGAGCAACATGGAAACCTATACTGTCATGTGTGGAAGAGATAGCTATTGTCATTGTGCTAGGGGAATAGGAGTACCTACAACTACTTGGGGCGATGGTCTGGAGGGAGGGGAGGGGGGGAACGGGGTGGGGGGAGGGTCCAGGGATATGCATATGAATGATCTGGGAACATACATGTTGGTGAACAACAAAACTCTGTAAAATCTTTAAAATAAAGGAAAAAAATTTAATAAACCAACATACTCGTTGTCCTCATATCATGTATGGCATGGAGTGTTAAGACTCACAGGTATTGGCTAGCTCTGGGAGGCCTAGCTCTGGAATACTAAGGCTGTGAAAAAGATGAGATTCACCTCGACTGAGTTAGTTTTTCAAGAGTCAGATAGCAGCAAAGTTATTGCTTAAAAATGATTTTCAAATAAGCCTCAATAATAAAAATATGTTTCACCATTAATGGTAAATATTTTCAGGTCAGTGTGCTTTTGTTTATGGAAAACTTCAAACTGGTGTGTAAAACCTGTTGTACAACAAGCATTCTTTTTTCATGGAACTGTAGTTCATCAGAGGCTGTTGCCTGTGGTAGAGTAAACGTGGAGTCACCAAAAAAGCTTTGGCCCAGTGATATGACCAGATCTGTGAACTTAATTCTTCATGATTTAACCCTCAGTGACTGTGTACACCTTCATTATTTGTAAAATACATCTTTATTCATTAATGTGTTGTACTAGCAGTAAAAGTAAGAACTGTTGTTGTGATCAATTGGTTCTCTTTAAGGTGAAATTCAAATAATAGGCAATTAACCATTTTAAAGTATATGATTGAGTGGCATTTTGTGTAGCTGCAATTTGTATGACCACCATTGCTCTGTAGTTTCAAATCTTTTTCATAACCCTGGAACACCATGCCCCTCCCCTTAGAGTAATCAGTCCACATGTCACCCTGCCCCAGTGCCTGACCACACTCATTGACCTGCTGTCTCCAGGCATTTGTCAGCTCTCACCATTTTATATAAAAGGAATCATACAATATGTGAGATTTGTGTCTGACTTCTTTCACTTTGTGTTTTTCAGGTTCATCCATGGGTACTGTATATCAGGACTTTGTTTCTTTCCATGACTGCATATGCTCCATGTCATGGATAGATAGAGAGAGAGATAGATATCTATCATACTTTGTTTATCCATTCATCTGCTTATGGCAGTGTTTCATTGTTGAGGCTTTATTAATTCCATATGCATTGACTTAATTTAAAAAAAATTCTGTACAGTATCATACAATTTTTTAAGTGCATATACATCTAGAATGAAAGGGAGGCATGAGAGAGGGAGGTGAGGGAGAAACAGAAGAAAAGCACTTTTTAGATCCACAGTTGAGTCACAAGCACTCTGCGTAGTCAGCTATTCATGTGTAACATAGTCAAGCACTATCCATAGTCCCCCTGCATCTGTGGAGTCAACCAATTGCAGATCATATAGTACCTTAGTATTTACTATTCAAAAAAAAAAAAGCTTGTGTAAGTAGATTCATGCAGCTGATATTCGTGTTGTTCAAGGGTCAACTGTATTTCAAAATTATTATCTGAATTTTCTAAATGTATTCAGCATATATTAATTTTATATTCAAACAATTTAAATCTATTTTCTAACCACCAAAAAATAAATCCAAGGCAGGCATGTATTTTAAGGACTTTTTATAAAAGTTGACAAATTTTGTTCACTTAATTTTGCTTTTGCTGTCTTGTGTGTTATGCATTTTGAAATTATGAGTACCTATATATTTTTGGAATTGGAGTTTAAATTATAAATCAGTTAACAAACAGAATGGCTTCCCTCAGAGCTCAGTGGGTAAAGAATCTTCCTGCAATGCAGGAGACCCAGGTTCAATTCCTGGGTTGGTAAGATCACTTACAGAAGCAAATGGCAATCCATTCTAGTATTCTTGCCTGGAGAACCCCACAGACAAGAGGAGCCAGGCAGGCTACAGTCCATGGGTTTGCAAGAGTCAGACATGACTTAGCGACTAAACCACCAGTGAACAGAATGCAAAATACACACTTGAAGGACATTTTATCTGAATCAAGGTTTGAAAATTGCAGCTAAAGTTAATATCTACTTTTAAAATCTTCTCTCATCCTTTTTAGGACCTCAGTCTTCCTCCTTCCTGTCTTGAAAATATAGTTAAGTATACAGTCTATTATCAAGAGTGTCAGAGGCAGATAATGAATGTTTTCTGTTGGAATAGGAAATATCTGAGGGACATATATTTTAATGTGTATGGAATAAGGAATAAGTAATTATATAACATCAGTTAATACTTTATCATTTAAAGATGTACCAGAGAATAATTCTAAGAAGTAGGAATATATTAGCCATAGACTAAAGAGGACCCCAAGCACACTCAAAGCAAAGAATAGAAGGAAGCCTAGAAAGGACCCCATTTATTTTAAGCAACTGTGTCTCAGAAAAACCCTGTATTACTATGTAAAATAATACAAGAAAATCCAGCAACAAAAAAATGAAACAATTTGCAAGTGTTGTTCATTCACTTTTAGATCCACGGGTTCACAAGCACTCTGCGTAGTCAGCTATTCATGTGTAACATAGTCAAGCACTATCCATAGTCCCCTGCATCTGTGGAGTCAACCAATTGCAGATCATATAGTACCTTAGTATTTACTATTCAAAAAAAAAGCTTGTGTAAGTAGATTCATGCAGCTGATATTCGTGTTGTTCAAGGGTCAACTGTATTTCAAAATTATTATCTGAATTTTCTAAATGTATTCAGCATATATTAATTTTATATTCAAACAATTTAAATCTATTTTCTAACCACCAAAAAATAAATCCAAGGCAGGCATGTATTTTAAGGACTTTTTATAAAAGTTGACAAATTTTGTTCACTTAATTTTGCTTTTGCTGTCTTGTGTGTTATGCATTTTGAAATTATGAGTACCTATATATTTTTGGAATTGGAGTTTAAATTATAAATCAGTTAACAAACAGAATGGCTTCCCTCAGAGCTCAGTGGGTAAAGAATCTTCCTGCAATGCAGGAGACCCAGGTTCAATTCCTGGGTTGGTAAGATCACTTACAGAAGCAAATGGCAATCCATTCTAGTATTCTTGCCTGGAGAACCCCACAGACAAGAGGAGCCAGGCAGGCTACAGTCCATGGGTTTGCAAGAGTCAGACATGACTTAGCGACTAAACCACCAGTGAACAGAATGCAAAATACACACTTGAAGGACATTTTATCTGAATCAAGGTTTGAAAATTGCAGCTAAAGTTAATATCTACTTTTAAAATCTTCTCTCATCCTTTTTAGGACCTCAGTCTTCCTCCTTCCTGTCTTGAAAATATAGTTAAGTATACAGTCTATTATCAAGAGTGTCAGAGGCAGATAATGAATGTTTTCTGTTGGAATAGGAAATATCTGAGGGACATATATTTTAATGTGTATGGAATAAGGAATAAGTAATTATATAACATCAGTTAATACTTTATCATTTAAAGATGTACCAGAGAATAATTCTAAGAAGTAGGAATATATTAGCCATAGACTAAAGAGGACCCCAAGCACACTCAAAGCAAAGAATAGAAGGAAGCCTAGAAAGGACCCCATTTATTTTAAGCAACTGTGTCTCAGAAAAACCCTGTATTACTATGTAAAATAATACAAGAAAATCCAGCAACAAAAAAATGAAACAATTTGCAAGTGTTGTTCATTCACTCTATTGTGTCCAACTCTTTGTGACCCCATGGATTCCAAGCTTCCCTTGTCCTTTACTATCTCCTGGAGTTCACTCAAACTCATGTCCGTTGAGTCGGTGATGCCATCTCATCCTCTATCACCCCCTTCTCCTTCTGCCCTCAATCTTTCCCAACATTAGGGACTTTTTCCAGTGAGTCGTCTCTTTGCATCAGGTGGCCAAAGTATTAGAGCTTCAGCAACGTCCTTCTAATGAATTCAGGGTTGATTTCCTTTATGATTGACTGGTTTGATCTCCTTGCAGTCCAAGGGACTCTCAAGAATCTTCTCCAACACCACAGTTCGAAGACATCAATTCTTGGGCGCCCAGCCTTCTTTATGGTCCAGCTCTCACGTCCATGTAAACTACTGGAAAAACAGTTTGACTAGACGGGCCTTTGTTGGCAAAGTGATGTCTCTACTTTTGAATACGCTGTCTAGGTTTGTCATAGCTTTTCTTCCAAGCAGTAAGCATCTTTTAATTTCATGGCTGCAGTCACTGTCTGCAGTGATTTTGGAGCCCCAAGAAAATGAAATCTGTCATTGTTTCCACTTTTTCCTATATCAAATTAAATATTTCCATATCATATGTGTTGTGGATTTACTGGGCTGGTTATATTTCTGCATTGTTTTTTAAAATCATATTTGATACTATTTTGACTTATTTCTTTAAAATTTTTTGATCTCATTTTTTACCTTCTGTCTTGATTTCCAATTGCATGTATATTTAATTACTTGGCATTGTTTTACATGCCACTAAGGCTCTCTGTTCATTGTTTCTTTTTGTATTTAAGTTTGGATGGTTTTTATTGATTTGCCTTCAGGTTCACTGATTTTTTTTCCTTGTGTTTTCCATCTGCACTCAGGTGAATTTTCCCCTTGAGGTATTTTTCACTTATAGAATTTACACTTGTTTCTTTTTTTGTTGTTGTTGTTTTTTTTTTGGACACTTCTATTGGTCTTTCATTTATTACTTTGTTCTTTGGTCTCTGTGGACCTCCCATTGCAGTGGCGCCTTTTGCTGCAGCACACCCACTCTGGGCGCATGCACTCCAGAGCGCTGGCTCAGTAATTGGACATGTCGGTCCAGCCGCTCCGCAGCACGTGGGATCTTCCCAGGCCAGGGATCGAACCAGTGCCCCTTGCACTGTAAGGCAGTGTCTTTACCCAATGGACCACCAGGGAAGCACTTAAACGATATTGCTGAAATGAATAAAAAGAGAAGAAAGTTGCTAAGGTTCTTAAACCCTGTGTTGAAACACCTAACTATTACATGACAGTGGTTGATGTGGTTACAGAGTCGCTCACCTGGAATAGCTAAAAGGTGTAAATATCCAAAAAAGTTATTTCAACCTAAATATTCATGAGGGTTTGCCTTTATATTGGAATTCGGAAAATGTGTTTACATTATTTCACAGAAATTGAACATAAAATACTAAACCTTCAGTTTATTTAGTTTTCTTCTATTTAGTAATTAACATTTTAGTGATATATTATAAAAACAGTTTATATCAGAATACCACATTCTGTAACTGAATGTGTTAGGAGAAATTTTATGAAGACTTCTGCATGATTCAATGATTATTTTTTCATTCTGAATGAATATTTGATAATTATATAATTAATACTTGGCACAATTAATTTTCTTCTTTAAATTTCTTTCTAAAGTTTGAAGAATAAGGAGAGACAATGTAGGAATATCTTAAAATAAATATAGATAAAAATTTAAATATAAAGTCATAGATTTCACTCCCTTATATGTCTGATCATTTCAGGTTTTTTTCCAAATGAAATTATCTTCCTGTTTTAAATACCTTGTACACCACTAAAGTCACTTAAAAACATTTCTTTCAAATTTACAACACTAAAGTCTTTTAGGACTAAGTACTTGTAATGAAAAAAGAACAATTTTAGCATGTGTTGTGTATTTGCCTTAATATAAATACAGAAGATTTATTGAAATTAAGTCACAAAATGGAACTCAGAAAGGTAGGGACATTCTGTAATATTGGAGTGTATAGAGATCCATGGACATTTGTAGCCCATGATTTTTCTTGCAGTAGATTTACAATTGAGAAACAAACTTTTCAGGGAGCAATCTATAAACCACTATGTAAACTAGGGACTTTAAAATGTATGACTTACAGGCAAGATTTTGGCTTTGACCTATGTGTTAAACACCTTAGAGGTCAGTGAGTGCTTTGTAGCCTCTGTTGAGTAATGGTTTGCTCTACATTCTGAAGAAAGTAGAGCAACATTTTCAGTCCTCCTGTATGCCTTGATGAGAAACCATAAGAAAAACAATATAGTATGCATCCCAGGATAACATGGCTTAAAGGATTTGGAAATATCAACATGAGCTGTACTTGGATATGTTAGTGGAGCCAGAGCATCTCAAAAGTTCTAATGTTGGGGCGTTGAGACAATGTATAGGTCTCCTCACAGCGTGCTGTGTTGGGACCAGATGTGCTTATGGAACAAGTTTCTTTAATACACATTGCAAGGGAAATGATATTCAGAATTTAAAGCCTTCTTTCATGAAGGCTCCATTTCAATAAGATGAAAAATAGAGTTGGATTTGGCAAAGATTCAGCAAATGAGAGCTAATTTTGATTTCAGTGGGGACCTAGCACAAGAACACTGTGATTAATGTTTTATTAAGAGTTTTACATTCTTTGCCTATCAACTGTTTGGTTGTTAAATCCAGAAGTTGTTCCTCTTTTGGAAATGTGAGAGACATACTTGATCTCAGTTTTATACATACAAGTGTCATTAGAGAGGCTGAAGATATAGGTATATGGCATGTAAGAGACAAATGAAAAATTTTGTATGTAGATCCCTTGAAGTCACACTGAAAAATACCCCAAGCCCATTGATTTGTCATGGAATGACAGGTTTGTGTTGGAGAAAATTGGATCATGCCTGTTAGTGTATTACAGACATAAGCCTACAACCTAATAAATATTCTCGAGTTCCTCATAACTGATGAGACCCATCTACATGACCTTCACAGTGGAAGGGTAAGGAATCATTTGTGCTGTGTCTGTTTTCTGGTGTTTCTTCCGATAGTTTAACTAAGGAAAACTTTAAATTCTGTAATATTGGAGTGTATAGAGATCCATGGACATTTGTAGCCCATGATTTTTCTTGCAGTAGATTTACAATTGAGAAACAAACTTTTCAGGGAGCAATCTATAAACCACTATGTAAACTAGGGACTTTAAAATGTATGACTTACAGGCAAGATTTTGGCTTTGACCTATGTGTTAAACACCTTAGAGGTCAGTGAGTGCTTTGTAGCCTCTGTTGAGTAATGGTTTGCTCTACATTCTGAAGAAAGTAGAGCAACATTTTCAGTCCTCCTGTATGCCTTGATGAGAAACCATAAGAAAAACAATATAGTATGCATCCCAGGATAACATGGCTTAAAGGATTTGGAAATATCAACATGAGCTGTACTTGGATATGTTAGTGGAGCCAGAGCATCTCAAAAGTTCTAATGTTGGGGCGTTGAGACAATGTATAGGTCTCCTCACAGCGTGCTGTGTTGGGACCAGATGTGCTTATGGAACAAGTTTCTTTAATACACATTGCAAGGGAAATGATATTCAGAATTTAAAGCCTTCTTTCATGAAGGCTCCATTTCAATAAGATGAAAAATAGAGTTGGATTTGGCAAAGATTCAGCAAATGAGAGCTAATTTTGATTTCAGTGGGGACCTAGCACAAGAACACTGTGATTAATGTTTTATTAAGAGTTTTACATTCTTTGCCTATCAACTGTTTGGTTGTTAAATCCAGAAGTTGTTCCTCTTTTGGAAATGTGAGAGACATACTTGATCTCAGTTTTATACATACAAGTGTCATTAGAGAGGCTGAAGATATAGGTATATGGCATGTAAGAGACAAATGAAAAATTTTGTATGTAGATCCCTTGAAGTCACACTGAAAAATACCCCAAGCCCATTGATTTGTCATGGAATGACAGGTTTGTGTTGGAGAAAATTGGATCATGCCTGTTAGTGTATTACAGACATAAGCCTACAACCTAATAAATATTCTCGAGTTCCTCATAACTGATGAGACCCATCTACATGACCTTCACAGTGGAAGGGTAAGGAATCATTTGTGCTGTGTCTGTTTTCTGGTGTTCCTTCTGCTTCCAGAATTAGCTTGCTTGAAAATTATGTGGTAGTGCCGAGGTCTTTTGGTTCACAAGCATCAGGAGAAGCTATTAGTCAGCCTTTTGGTCTTGTTTTGCTTATTTCTTCTATTTGGTTAATTACAACTAAGGGATTTAGTGAGGCACCACTGAGAAATGGATATATGAGTAAGAACCTTAAAGAGCTCAGGGCACTGGTCCCGTGGGTATGTAGGTCAACAGTATTCTAGGCTGAGAAAGTGGCAAGTGCAAAGGCTCTGCATCTAGTAAATACCACTGGCTTTAGATTATAAATCAATCATTGATCCACTTATTTGTTCATTCACTCGTATATGTCCGCTTATCTTTTTTTTTTAAGATTTATTTATTTATTTGAGGAGGGGAGCAGGTGGGCCACTTCTATTGATCTTTCATTTGTCCATTTTCATCCATCTTTGTTCTTCGGCCCGTGTGGGCCTCCCATCGCGGCAGCCTGTGTTGTCACAGAGCACCGGCTCTGGGCACATGCTCTCCAGAGCTCTGGCTCGGTAGTTGGACACATCGGTCCAGCCGCTCTGCGGCACATGGGATCTTCCCAGGCCAGGGCTCGAACCAGCACCCCTTGCACTCCAAGGCAGTGTCCTTACCCACTGGACCACCAGGGAAGCCCAATATGTCCGCTTATCTTTAGGCATCTCTTTAAAACTTGCAGCTAAGCTCTAGAAGAAAACCACAGTGAACCATGTGTACTAATCTTTCTAATGTCTATGAGCTGTTAGTCTTGAAAATAAGGAATCCACAAAGAAAGATATTTTAAATACTAGTAGGTCACTTACTTACTCTGCTACAGCAACAGCAAGCTCTCTGCTATTCCTATAACCTAGGACGTACAGTTGTACTTCAAGATTCTGCTTGTATTCCCTCTGTCTGAAATGCTGTTTCCCCAGAGAACACATGCTTAGTATCCAAACTGCCATTAGGATGTTATTTAATTTTTTACTGAGACCTTTAGTGTATTACCTGTACAACCTAATAAATATTCTCGAGTTCCTCATAACTTGGTTCACCAGGGGGCATGCTGTGTCTGTTTTCTGGTGTTCCTTCTGCTTCCAGAATTAGCTTGCTTGAAAATTATGTGGTAGTGCCGAGGTCTTTTGGTTCACAAGCATCAGGAGAAGCTATTAGTCAGCCTTTTGGTCTTGTTTTGCTTATTTCTTCTATTTGGTTAATTACAACTAAGGGATTTAGTGAGGCACCACTGAGAAATGGGTATATGAGTAAGAACCTTAAAGAGCTCAGGGCACTGGTCCCGTGGGTATGTAGGTCAACAGTATTCTAGGCTGAGAAAGTGGCAAGTGCAAAGGCTCTGCATCTAGTAAATACCACTGGCTTTAGATTATAAATCAATCATTGATCCACTTATTTGTTCATTCACTCGTATATGTCCGCTTATCTTTTTTTTTTAAGATTTATTTATTTATTTGAGGAGGGGAGCAGGTGGGCCACTTCTATTGATCTTTCATTTGTCCATTTTCATCCATCTTTGTTCTTCGGCCCGTGTGGGCCTCCCATCGCGGCAGCCTGTGTTGTCACAGAGCACCGGCTCTGGGCACATGCTCTCCAGAGCTCTGGCTCGGTAGTTGGACACATCGGTCCAGCCGCTCTGCGGCACATGGGATCTTCCCAGGCCAGGGCTCGAACCAGCACCCCTTGCACTCCAAGGCAGTGTCCTTACCCACTGGACCACCAGGGAAGCCCAATATGTCCGCTTATCTTTAGGCATCTCTTTAAAACTTGCAGCTAAGCTCTAGAAGAAAACCACAGTGAACCATGTGTACTAATCTTTCTAATGTCTATGAGCTGTTAGTCTTGAAAATAAGGAATCCACAAAGAAAGATATTTTAAATACTAGTAGGTCACTTACTTACTCTGCTACAGCAACAGCAAGCTCTCTGCTATTCCTATAACCTAGGACGTACAGTTGTACTTCAAGATTCTGCTTGTATTCCCTCTGTCTGAAATGCTGTTTCCCCAGAGAACACATGCTTAGTATCCAAACTGCCATTAGGATGTTATTTAAGTTTGCCTTTTCACTGAGACCTTTACTGGTCACCTTATCTACTGTGTTATGCCTGTAATACTTATTTTCCCTTGTTTGCTTTAATATTAATACATTAACTTTAGCACTTATCATCTAAGATACAGTGTGTCTTGTTCCTTGTCTGTCTCCTTCACAATGTTAGCTATACGAGGGTGAAACTTGTCACTTATTTCTGTTTTTCCAGTGCCTATAATAATTCCTGATAAATAGTATGTGTTTTTTCTGTATGTGTGGCTGAAAGGTAAATGTATAAGGTGAAAACTCAAATGCAGTTTTAGCAAAGCATACAGTACAAAGCTCGTTTGTGTGAAAGGTAGGGAAAATAAACATGGATGTTCTTATGTGTACATAAAACATCCCTGGGAGGATCAGAAGGAAAGAAACTGGGTTGATGGAGGAATGAACTACAGGGTGGCTAGAGGGAGAACTTGTTCACTGTCACTTGAAAAATACATTTTGCCTTTGAACTATGTGAATGCATTATTTACAGTGTTATTTAAAATGATCCCAAAAAAGCACTGGGCAGAAAGTGACACACGTAAGGAAAAAAGCAGATAAGGTGTTGCTTTCCTCTACTTAGAGTCATGGCGCTGTTGGTGGCCGTGAAGGATGGATGGTGTGTGTGCCTGTGAGGGGGTTACCAGAGGAAATGCTTTTTGTGAGGAGAACAGTATGAGCTGTCCAGATGCCAAAGAAAAATTAGACTACAGTTTTGGGAACAGATGTAGTTTTGCTCAGTTGGAATCAAGCATATAAGAATTTGGAAAAAATGTGTTGACAGTTTGGAATAAAATTGTGAATGGCTCTATCTCCAGGTTAAAGAGTTGGGGTTTGCCAAATAATCTGATTCCTAGTTTAATAAAATTATGTATACTCTGTCCTTCTATTATTAAGCTAACGGTGAAAAATGTACAGATATTACTTTCAATATAGAACTAGATAAGGCCATCTTGAAGGGAGGGTAGGAAAGAGACAAAATTAGGCATTTAATAAACATTTATTACTTTCCAGAGAAAGAAATGTTTTTTTCTTACAAAAGCTGTGTACTTCAAGATTCTGCTTGTATTCCTCTGTCTGAAATGCTTTAGAGAACACATGCTTAGTATCCAAACTGCCATTAGGATGTTATTTAAGTTTGCCTTTTCACTGAGACCTTTACTGGTCACCTTATCTACTGTGTTATGCCTGTAATACTTATTTTCCCTTGTTTGCTTTAATATTAATACATTAACTTTAGCACTTATCATCTAAGATACAGTGTGTCTTGTTCCTTGTCTGTCTCCTTCACAATGTTAGCTATACGAGGGTGAAACTTGTCACTTATTTCTGTTTTTCCAGTGCCTATAATAATTCCTGATAAATAGTATGTGTTTTTTCTGTATGTGTGGCTGAAAGGTAAATGTATAAGGTGAAAACTCAAATGCAGTTTTAGCAAAGCATACAGTACAAAGCTCGTTTGTGTGAAAGGTAGGGAAAATAAACATGGATGTTCTTATGTGTACATAAAACATCCCTGGGAGGATCAGAAGGAAAGAAACTGGGTTGATGGAGGAATGAACTACAGGGTGGCTAGAGGGAGAACTTGTTCACTGTCACTTGAAAAATACATTTTGCCTTTGAACTATGTGAATGCATTATTTACAGTGTTATTTAAAATGATCCCAAAAAAGCACTGGGCAGAAAGTGACACACGTAAGGAAAAAAGCAGATAAGGTGTTGCTTTCCTCTACTTAGAGTCATGGCGCTGTTGGTGGCCGTGAAGGATGGATGGTGTGTGTGCCTGTGAGGGGGTTACCAGAGGAAATGCTTTTTGTGAGGAGAACAGTATGAGCTGTCCAGATGCCAAAGAAAAATTAGACTACAGTTTTGGGAACAGATGTAGTTTTGCTCAGTTGGAATCAAGCATATAAGAATTTGGAAAAAATGTGTTGACAGTTTGGAATAAAATTGTGAATGGCTCTATCTCCAGGTTAAAGAGTTGGGGTTTGCCAAATAATCTGATTCCTAGTTTAATAAAATTATGTATACTCTGTCCTTCTATTATTAAGCTAACGGTGAAAAATGTACAGATATTACTTTCAATATAGAACTAGATAAGGCCATCTTGAAGGGAGGGTAGGAAAGAGACAAAATTAGGCATTTAATAAACATTTATTACTTTCCAGAGAAAGAAATGTTTTTTTCTTACAAAAGCTGTGATACATATTCATTGTAAATGTATTCAGTTTTGTAGAGGCAATCATGTCCTCGTAGGTACATGTTTAGTGTTTTTCCTCTGAATTTATAAATATATATTCCTTTAAAATATGAGATCCACATTGTACTTACTGTCTTTCAATTTAATATATTACATTGGCACTATTCCATATCAATTTTATAGGCTAAAACATTCCTTTTATAGTAAATAATGTTCCACTGAGGGGATATCATAATTTTATTTTGACCAGTTCAGCATAAGTAGATATTGATTTTTTCCCTCTGTTTCTGTTATTTAAAGACAATGAATATTTTCAATGGAAAAGACCTTTAGATATTGTTCTACTTTTATGACTGTTGTCTTTGCATTCTCATTTTGTTTTCATGAAGTTGCTAGATGACTTAGTACTTGAAAGGTAGCCTCTATTATTGTCTGTTCAATTTAGAAATTCTAACAATACTGATCTATTGTTGTATATCACACCCCTTTCCCACCCGCCCCCAGATTCTTGGCCTTAAACAATCATTCAGTCTTTCTTTGGTTCCCTGAGTTGGCTGGGTACTGGCAGGTGATTCTTGCTTGGGATCCTCATGCTGTGTGAGCAAATGATACCTGGGGGCTACAGCCATCTGCAAGCTCACCCAGGCTGGTGTCTAAGATGACTTTTTAAAATTAAAGTATAGCTGATTTACAATGTTGTGTTAATTTCTGCAAGGTGATTCAAGTATACATGTATATACAATATTTTAAAATATACACTTGCATTATGGTCTATCACAGGATATTATTTATGGTTCTCTGTGCTTATATGTGAAGACCTTGTTTATCCATCCTATATATAGTAGTTTGCATTTTCTAGCCCCAAAGCTCCACTGTATCCCTCCTCTACCCCTCTTTGGCAACCATGAGTCTATTGTATGTCTGTAGGTCTGTTTCTGTTTCATTGGTAGGTTCAATTGCATCATATTTTAGAGTTCACATGTGATATCATATTTGTCTTTCTCTGACTTACTTCATTTAGTATGATAATATCTAGGTCCATCCATGTTGCCAGAAATGGTATAATTTTGTTCTTCTTGTGGCTGAGTAGTATTCCATTGTATACATACACCACATAAGATTACTCCATTCGCTTGTCAAGTGCCTCAGTCCCCATACGATTGCCCCTTCATGTGGATTGGGCTTCTTAAAAAATGGTGGCTTAGGGGTTATACTTCGTGCAAGGTAGCTAGCTTCTAAGAAGCAGGAAACAGAAATGTCCAGGCCAGTTAAGGGCCGAGCCCAGAATTGGCATGACACCTACTCTATTCTTTGGATCCAGGTAGTCACAGGGCCCACCCAAGTTCAAAGACATAGACACTCCAGTACTTGATAGGGAAGTGACAAGGTCATGATGTAGAAGGCCACGTCAGATGGGGGAGATACTTAGCACATTTTGGAAAATACTATCTGCCATAGTATTCTACATGTGTTATCTCTTAGGGTGAAGCTTCTACCCCCACTCTGCTGTAATCCTATCATGCTTTGGCTGCAAAACAAGCTCGGTACCACTGCTTACTCTGTCGTTGTATTGTTCATGCTCAGGTTTCTCTGTAGTTGTTCTTTCCACATCACATATGAACAGTAAATTAAAACCTATCATGCATCTGTTCTTCCCTGGTGGTTCAGATGGTAAAGAATTTGCCTGCAATGTGTGGAGACCCGGGTTTGGTTCTTGGGTCAGGAAGATTCCCTGGAGAAGGAACTGGTAACTCACTCCACTATTCTTGTCTGGGAAATCCCATGGACAGAAGAGCCTGGAAGACCATGGAGTCACAAAGAGTTGGACACAACTGAGCAACTAGATGATGTGACCATGCATCTAGTTTTTGGGTCTGTAGATGTGTCTTTCATGTCTTGAGAATGTTTACAGCTCAACAAATAGAGTAGGAAATACATATATCCAAACAAACATAGTGGAGTATAAAGACACAGTGAGAGAAGAAGTCATTTCAGAATGGTTTGGTACAAAATCAAAGGAGGAGTTGGTGAGGCTTGGAAATAAGTGAGCTTATCTATTTGTTCAAGTGTGATATCATATTTGTCTTTCTCTGACTTACTTCATTTAGTATGATAATATCTAGGTCCATCCATGTTGCCAGAAATGGTATAATTTTGTTCTTCTTGTGGCTGAGTAGTATTCCATTGTATACATACACCACATAAGATTACTCCATTCGCTTGTCAAGTGCCTCAGTCCCCATACGATTGCCCCTTCATGTGGATTGGGCTTCTTAAAAAATGGTGGCTTAGGGGTTATACTTCGTGCAAGGTAGCTAGCTTCTAAGAAGCAGGAAACAGAAATGTCCAGGCCAGTTAAGGGCCGAGCCCAGAATTGGCATGACACCTACTCTATTCTTTGGATCCAGGTAGTCACAGGGCCCACCCAAGTTCAAAGACATAGACACTCCAGTACTTGATAGGGAAGTGACAAGGTCATGATGTAGAAGGCCACGTCAGATGGGGGAGATACTTAGCACATTTTGGAAAATACTATCTGCCATAGTATGCTACATGTGTTATCTCTTAGGGTGAAGCTTCTACCCCCACTCTGCTGTAATCCTATCATGCTTTGGCTGCAAAACAAGCTTGGTACCACTGCTTACTCTGTCGTTGTATTGTTCATGCTCAGGTTTCTCTGTAGTTGTTCTTTCCACATCACATATGAACAGTAAACTAAAACCTATCATGCATCTGTTCTTCCCTGGTGGTTCAGATGGTAAAGAATTTGCCTGCAATGTGTGGAGACCCGGGTTTGGTTCTTGGGTCAGGAAGATTCCCTGGAGAAGGAACTGGTAACTCACTCCACTATTCTTGTCTGGGAAATCCCATGGACAGAAGAGCCTGGAAGACCATGGAGTCACAAAGAGTTGGACACAACTGAGCAACTAGATGATGTGACCATGCATCTAGTTTTTGGGTCTGTAGATGTGTCTTTCATGTCTTGAGAATGTTTACAGCTCAACAAATAGAGTAGGAAATACATATATCCAAACAAACATAGTGGAGTATAAAGACACAGTGAGAGAAGAAGTCATTTCAGAATGGTTTGGTACAAAATCAAGGAGGATGTATGATCACCATAAATTAGTAGTGGAAATGACAGTTGGTGAGGCTTGGAAATAAGTGAGCTTATCTATTTGTTCAAGTGTGATGGAATTTGAGATAGCAAATATGGTGACGTGGAACAGAGGGACATAGGCAACATAAATGGCTTTGCATTTTAGCAAAACAAGATACTGTGGCTGTGATGTGGAGAACAAATGGGAGAAATCTGAGATCAGAGGCAGCAGATCACGTGAGAGTCCATTTCTTGGTGACAGCCATTGGCCTCTGTTAAAAATAAAATGCATGTGAAAGAATGGAGATGTGAGGTTAAAAAGGGGCTTAGAAGGTAGGGTTTGCAAGATATGCTTACTGACTGTATTGGTGTTAGGCTGAAGAAGGGAAGTTGAGAATGTCACCTAAATGTGCTAGGGCACACTGTGGATGGAATTGCTAGTTACTAAGAGAGGAATGAAGTGGAAGGAGCAGGACTGGAGGAACCTGAGTTTAAACGTTCGAAATGGACACTGCTATATTTTAAATGGGAAACCAGCAGGGACTTACTGTACAACAAATGGAACTCTGCTCAATGTCATGTGGTAGCCTGGATGGAAAAGGAGCTTGGGGGAGAAAGGATACTCAGATACTATATGTCTGAATCTCTTTACAATTCACAACATTGAATTGGCTATACCTCAATACAATGCAATGTTAAAAACAACAACAAGAAACACAATACAAAATATCTATGGGAAATCCTGGTGGAGGTGGCCTTGATTCCATTCAAAAATCTTAAGCTAGACATAATATGGTCATGGTAAAGAAGCTGCAATGTGGAGACCCGGGTTTGGTTCTTGGGTCAGGAAGATTCCCTGGAGAAGGAACTGGTAACTCACTCCACTATTCTTGTCTGGGAAATCCCATGGACAGAAGAGCCTGGAAGACCATGGAGTCACAAAGAGTTGGACACAACTGAGCAACTAGATGATGTGACCATGCATCTAGTTTTTGGGTCTGTAGATGTGTCTTTCATGTCTTGAGAATGTTTACAGCTCAACAAATAGAGTAGGAAATACATATATCCAAACAAACATAGTGGAGTATAAAGACACAGTGAGAGAAGAAGTCATTTCAGAATGGTTTGGTACAAAATCAAGGAGGATGTATGATCACCATAAATTAGTAGTGGAAATGACAGTTGGTGAGGCTTGGAAATAAGTGAGCTTATCTATTTGTTCAAGTGTGATGGAATTTGAGATAGCAAATATGGTGACGTGGAACAGAGGGACATAGGCAACATAAACGGCTTTGCATTTTAGCAAAACAAGATACTGTGGCTGTGATGTGGAGAACAAATGGGAGAAATCTGAGATCAGAGGCAGCAGATCACGTGAGAGTCCATTTCTTGGTGACAGCCATTGGCCTCTGTTAAAAATAAAATGCATGTGAAAGAATGGAGATGTGAGGTTAAAAAGGGGCTTAGAAGGTAGGGTTTGCAAGATATGCTTACTGACTGTATTGGTGTTAGGCTGAAGAAGGGAAGTTGAGAATGTCACCTAAATGTGCTAGGGCACACTGTGGATGGAATTGCTAGTTACTAAGAGAGGAATGAAGTGGAAGGAGCAGGACTGGAGGAACCTGAGTTTAAACGTTCGAAATGGACACTGCTATATTTTAAATGGGAAACCAGCAGGGACTTACTGTACAACAAATGGAACTCTGCTCAATGTCATGTGGTAGCCTGGATGGAAAAGGAGCTTGGGGGAGAAAGGATACTCAGATACTATATGTCTGAATCTCTTTACAATTCACAACATTGAATTGGCTATACCTCAATACAATGCAATGTTAAAAACAACAACAAGAAACACAATACAAAATATCTATGGGAAATCCTGGTGGAGGTGGCCTTGATTCCATTCAAAAATCTTAAGCTAGACATAATAATTTGGGGTTTACCAGCAACTTAGTAGCAATGGAATGCTTGAGCTTAGTTAGCTCTTAAGATAGTCAAGAAGACTGAGCAGTAACAGACCTGGGGACAAAGAAAAGAACCAAGTAAAACTGAAACAGAGGACCTAGGGATGGACACAGTTGTAAGGTGGGAGTATTAAGTGGTGTAGAAGCTCCATGTTGGTTAGATCACTGCAGTGTAGTTACCTCAGTTTCACGAGGTTTGTCTTGGGTTGAATGGGTGAGGAAGAGATAAGGCAGAACAAACCATTTCCAAATGATTAGTTGTTTTCAGTATCTACCTCATTGTTTTAGTGTATGCTCACTTTCTTGGCATTCTTTCCATTTCTGAATGTACAGCATACTTTGTATTTCTAAGACATGTAGCTTTAGTTATTTAATTTGGCTGAATTATTTCCAACTGATCATTTTTCTCCCAAATTAAACTTATTGTGTGTTTGTGGCTTGACTGGGGACCTGTTTCTCTTCTCACTCTATCTTAACAACTAGTCTGAGTTATGTGGCCAGTCTCAAAACACTTGTGCCAATTGTGCTTAAAATGTCAACCTAAATAGGGAGGGGGAGGCATGGAGGGAGTAACATGGAAACCTATACTGTCATGTGTGGAAAAGATAGCTATTGTCATTGTGCTAAGGGAATAGGAGTGCTTACAATGGCATGGGGTGATGGTCTGGAGGGATGGGATGGGGGGAACTTGGGGGGTGGGGACCAGGGATATGCATATGACTGATCTGGGAACATACATGTCTGTGAACAACAAAACTCTGTAAAACCTTTAAAATAAAGAATTAAAAAAATAAATAAAAATTAAAATAAAAAAAAGTCAACCGTATTATTCTTATAGTTTTAAGTATTTCTATTTTAAGTGACCTTCCTTAAAATGGAAACTTCCTTTGTATGTGTCACATCTCATACATAAAACTTTATTGTGAAGCAATAGGGAGGGCTGTAATGGTAAAGGATGTAATTTTTTAGTATCATTGTGGAAGATGGGCTACACTGGGATGTTCAAAATATAAGTTGAATTTCCAGAGGCTGTGTAAGGATATTGGCCATGAGATTTCCAGAAGGGAGCGAAAGAAGAGAAACAATCTGTGCTGAGCAATAGGCAATGTGCTTACATGCATATTATCTTATTTTATAGTCAGAGATACCCTTTAGGGTAGGTACTATTCTCCCTATGTGCAGATGGAATATAGAGGCCTTAAAAGATTGCCTGAGTATTTGCTCATGGTTACACTGCTAAGTAAAGTGCCAGAAATATAACTTTCCCCAAACTCAAAACTTTCAAATCCTTGATGAGCTTATCATTTTCTTATCAACACGCAAACCTTTCCGATCTTCCTGGATTTTATGGCCCTGTGCCTCAGATTAGAGCTCAAAATCCTCTATCCTCAACTCTCCTTCATCTTGTGTATTTCACTGTATTAGTCAAGATTCTTCACATTAATAGTAACAGAAAGTCAGTTCAAATTGGCTTAAACAGAAAAGGTAGTTTATCAGCTAACATAGTTGTAAGATCCAGAGGATACTGGGATTCAGGCACAGTTGAATCCAGAATGTTCAAGTAAAGTTGTCGGGAAATTGCCACTTTCTGTGGATGGTCATTATTGTAATTTCTACTGGCCTCCTCAGACAGGCTCCCTTTGTAATGCAGAGTTCATCATTAGTAGCTCCAGGTTTACATAGAATCAGATGAAAGAGTGTGCATATCCCCAAACTTTCCACTTCTAGCTGGTATTATTCTTATGGATTGGTTTTACTTTTTTTTTTTTTGGCCACTTCTACTGATCTTTCATTCATTTATCCTTGTTCTTTGGCCTGTGTAGGCTGCCCATCACAGTGGCCTCTCTCGTCACAGAGCACTGGCTCTGGGAGCATTCGCTCCAGGGCTCCTGCTCGGTAGTTGGACACATCGGTCTAGCCACTCTGCGGCACGTGGGATCTTCCCAGGCCAGGGATCAAACTGGCGCCCCTGCAATGCAAGTTGGTGTCCTTACGCACTGGACCACCAGGGGAGCCCTGGTTTTACTCTTAAGCTTATCCTGGAACTGAAATCTGGGATGCTGGAGTTTTATCATTCCCATTGGCCAGGCCTGAGTCACATGCTAACCTTTGGAGCCGTCGCCTTCCCTAGACCATGTCCGTTACAAGTGGAGGAAGGGTGTTTGTCCACAGGATTATCAGGAAGGTATTAGAAGAGAAATGGAGTCTCAGCCAGATGTCCACTCTTGTTTTTTGCATTATTATGCTCTGGCTCTTCTGCCCTGGTCAGTGATGGAGACATGAATATAAGATGATTTTCTCATTTGTACTTTCCCACCTGCTCTTTCCTCTGCACTTGATACTCCATCCACCCATCCTTCCATCCTTCAAAAGACTTTCTCTCAGAAGTGCTCTCTGCTTTCTGAAAGCATTGAGAGATCTGCCTATTTCACTAAAGTTTATGTTGGTAAATCTTGGTATTTTTTTTTAAAGAAATATATATGTAAAATTTGCTGTATATTCTGGTGGAGGGTCTATCTTTTTTCATTTATGTAGTGATTTAGAGTTCAGGAATAGCAATCTGTGGACAGAATAGGTTAAAATTGAACTGGAGAACTGTTGTTTTTACCCTTCCTCCAGGCTATCCAATTAAAGTGAAAGGCTGAATTTAGGTAATTCATTTAGTAAAATTCTTTGAGGCTATATTGAAACATTCAAACCCAGTAGGAAGATGTGCATCCTGGTTCCCTGTGGAAAGATGCAGTAGAAGATCCTCTAAACCCATGTTTCCATTTTGATTCTGTTAAGATATTTGTTTCTCTATCTCTGTGTGTATACATGTATTTATGCTGTGTTTTGCTAAAGATATTCTGTGCCATTCCCTGGGATCTTTCATCTTCCTAATTGATGAAGTTCAAGTCCAAAGAGTGTGCATATCCCCAAACTTTCCACTTCTAGCTGGTATTATTCTTATGGATTGGTTTTACTTTTTTTTTTTTTGGCCACTTCTACTGATCTTTCATTCATTTATCCTTGTTCTTTGGCCTGTGTAGGCTGCCCATCACAGTGGCCTCTCTCGTCACAGAGCACTGGCTCTGGGAGCATTCGCTCCAGGGCTCCTGCTCGGTAGTTGGACACATCGGTCTAGCCACTCTGCGGCACGTGGGATCTTCCCAGGCCAGGGATCAAACTGGCGCCCCTGCAATGCAAGTTGGTGTCCTTACGCACTGGACCACCAGGGGAGCCCTGGTTTTACTCTTAAGCTTATCCTGGAACTGAAATCTGGGATGCTGGAGTTTTATCATTCCCATTGGCCAGGCCTGAGTCACATGCTAACCTTTGGAGCCGTCGCCTTCCCTAGACCATGTCCGTTACAAGTGGAGGAAGGGTGTTTGTCCACAGGATTATCAGGAAGGTATTAGAAGAGAAATGGAGTCTCAGCCAGATGTCCACTCTTGTTTTTTGCATTATTATGCTCTGGCTCTTCTGCCCTGGTCAGTGATGGAGACATGAATATAAGATGATTTTCTCATTTGTACTTTCCCACCTGCTCTTTCCTCTGCACTTGATACTCCATCCACCCATCCTTCCATCCTTCAAAAGACTTTCTCTCAGAAGTGCTCTCTGCTTTCTGAAAGCATTGAGAGATCTGCCTATTTCACTAAAGTTTATGTTGGTAAATCTTGGTATTTTTTTTTAAAGAAATATATATGTAAAATTTGCTGTATATTCTGGTGGAGGGTCTATCTTTTTTCATTTATGTAGTGATTTAGAGTTCAGGAATAGCAATCTGTGGACAGAATAGGTTAAAATTGAACTGGAGAACTGTTGTTTTTACCCTTCCTCCAGGCTATCCAATTAAAGTGAAAGGCTGAATTTAGGTAATTCATTTAGTAAAATTCTTTGAGGCTATATTGAAACATTCAAACCCAGTAGGAAGATGTGCATCCTGGTTCCCTGTGGAAAGATGCAGTAGAAGATCCTCTAAACCCATGTTTCCATTTTGATTCTGTTAAGATATTTGTTTCTCTATCTCTGTGTGTATACATGTATTTATGCTGTGTTTTGCTAAAGATATTCTGTGCCATTCCCTGGGATCTTTCATCTTCCTAATTGATGAAGTTCAAGTCCAGACATTTTGAACTTGACTTCAGCTTCTCTTAACCTGTCTTTTGTTTACTCCTCTTTCTCCCATGAAACATCATTCTTTTTTTTGATTTCTTTATTTTTGTCCTTACCTCATTGCTCTTCTCTTTGTAGCATTTCTTCTCCACTTCGAATTAAAATAGTATTATAATTGAATTCTAGTGAACGTCACAGATTTTAACCAGTCCCTGGATGGTAGGTAGGAATGAAGATTATCAGAATCTCTACATTATTTATCCAGGATATATTGTGATCAACCAAAGTAGAAAACAAGTATTGTTAAGGCTTTTTCTAGAAACAGAATCTAAAGAAAATAAGTAAGTTAGTAGAGAAATTCTCAGGAGCACCTACTTTATAATTTTTTTTTTTTAAAGATTTATTTATTTATTTATTTTGGGCAGGGGTCGGGTTGGGGCGGGCCACTTCTATTGGTCTTTCATTTCTGTATTTTCATCCGTCTTTGTTCTTTGGCTCGTGTGGGCCTCCCATTGCGGTGGCGTCTGTCGCTGCAGAGCACCGGCTCTGGACGCGTGCGCCCCAGTGCTCCGGCTCGGTAATTGGATACATCGGTCCAGCCGCTCTGCGGCACATGGGATCTTCCCAGGCCGGGGAAGGCGGTGTCCTTACCCACTGGACCACCAGGGGAAGCCCTACTTTATAATTTTTTATCTCATAGTATGCATGAAAAAAAAACCTCACCTAACAGGATATTTTCATGGATAAATTTTTATATATTGTGAAACAAATCTCCCTTATGAAAATTCCACTCCAGGCAAAAATATCCCTCAGATAACTGTAAAATATCATGGATTTTAGTGTAATGCGTTGGAAAATTAAGAAGTATGAATTCTTTATTTGTTAATACCAACATAAAAGTGACCTGAAAAATTAAACTCACTAGTGTCATAGCAAATCTAAATAAAATTGAATGGCCTAGGAATTTTTCTACCTCATGCAAATGTTTATTCATCTGGTGAAGTCTACATCTTAGCACTTTGATTAGCTGTGGGCCTGTTTTTTTCAGTCAAAAAGATATGAGAAACCCATTTTATCTGTAAGAAGCATCTTAGTTGTGAGCACAACCCAATTGGCTTTTCATTCCTAAATGGTTCCGTATTAATGTGTGTCTCTTCAAAAGTAGACAGCTCTATAATAAAAGATAATGAAAAATAATAATAAAATGATATATTCATTTGCATATAAGTCAGGGCAATCTTGAGAACCAAATGCAAGTTTAAATAATTTTTCTTATTTTTCCTACAGTAAGAAAGGGAAATAGGAACTTTAGTGCTCTGGTGGTGTGGTGATACCCATGGTAATGCTTTTGGTGGTGAGTTGAAAGCATTCATTTTGTAGACAGGGGATTAGCCTTTCCTGATATTACAAAATGCTTCATAAGGAGGTACTTTCCTGTACTTAATCTCAGATGTTTTATACTGTAATATTATTGAGTGCCATGTGTGTGCAGGGAGAGATGAGAATGGAGAGACAGACATGTGCTAAACAAAGCTTACAGTCCTATGGAGTAGCTACCTTTTCTTATATATTTATTTATTTTTCTATGACTGAACAAAAGCCAAGCTAGCTAAGGTAAAAAGCAAAGAAGAATAGATCAAAACTCTATCCCATTTAGAAAGTTATTTTCTTCTGTTCCTTTTAATATTGTTATATTCTAACTAACACTCATTTATTTGCAAAGATCTTGTTCCTCACAGTGAGATAAAAAGATACATATAGTCAGCATAATGTGACACATAATCATATGTGAAAATGAAAGGAACAAGCATATTTCCTGTACACTGAAATTGGACTTGTGTTATCTGTGCTGAGATCAGGAGTAATTCACATATGAAAGGTTCCCAGACTACCCCCCCACCCCACACGGACATATCAGGTAAAGAGATCACCAAAAAGCATATTTTCTGGCATCAAGAACTTACAAATGGTGACTCAAAATCCTAGTTACATTCTCAGTGGTCCTGAAGCCTAGACGTGTCATCAATTTCTGGACAGATCACAAGACCAGCAACATTGGCTGCAAGGTTGAAAAAGTAAATAAAGAGTCTCAAAGAACATGGGGCAGAGCTCTCTCTCACAAAGAAGCCATTCTTCAGAGATGAACTGCTATAGGTTTCTGCTGAGAGTGGTGTAAATTTTTACCTACCGGTGGAGGTTGGTAAATTTTAAAATTTCTTCCTGGAAAATTTTCATTATTACATAACTGGTTAATATGTAATTTGGTTAGAAATGAACTAAAACTTCCCCCACATTCTGTGGGTACCTTCATATACTAAGATATTTTATATATAAAAAAAGGATATGCATAGGAAAGGAATGTGGTTAGACATCACCTTCAACAAATGAGTTCAGTTGGATTGCCATTGAAAAACTCCTCTGACATGTAAAGAAGTCTAATTCACATTCCATAGGTTTATTTTACCAGAGGATTTGAGAGAAATCCTGATATTACAAAATGCTTCATAAGGAGGTACTTTCCTGTACTTAATCTCAGATGTTTTATACTGTAATATTATTGAGTGCCATGTGTGTGCAGGAGAGATGAGAATGGAGAGACAGACATGTGCTAAACAAAGCTTACAGTCCTATGGAGTAGCTACCTTTTCTTATATATTTATTAATTTTCTATGACTGAACAAAAGCCAAGCTAGCTAAGGTAAAAAGCAAAGAAGAATAGATCAAAACTCTATCCCATTTAGAAAGTTATTTTCTTCTGTTCCTTTTAATATTGTTATATTCTAACTAACACTCATTTATTTGCAAAGATCTTGTTCCTCACAGTGAGATAAAAAGATACATATAGTCAGCATAATGTGACACATAATCATATGTGAAAATGAAAGGAACAAGCATATTTCCTGTACACTGAAATTGGACTTGTGTTATCTGTGCTGAGATCAGGAGTAATTCACATATGAAAGGTTCCCAGACTACCCCCCCACCCCACACGGACATATCAGGTAAAGAGATCACCAAAAAGCATATTTTCTGGCATCAAGAACTTACAAATGGTGACTCAAAATCCTAGTTACATTCTCAGTGGTCCTGAAGCCTAGACGTGTCATCAATTTCTGGACAGATCACAAGACCAGCAACATTGGCTGCAAGGTTGAAAAAGTAAATAAAGAGTCTCAAAGAACATGGGGCAGAGCTCTCTCTCACAAAGAAGCCATTCTTCAGAGATGAACTGCTATAGGTTTCTGCTGAGAGTGGTGTAAATTTTTACCTACCGGTGGAGGTTGGTAAATTTTAAAATTTCTTCCTGGAAAATTTTCATTATTACATAACTGGTTAATATGTAATTTGGTTAGAAATGAACTAAAACTTCCCCCACATTCTGTGGGTACCTTCATATACTAAGATATTTTATATATAAAAAAAGGATATGCATAGGAAAGGAATGTGGTTAGACATCACCTTCAACAAATGAGTTCAGTTGGATTGCCATTGAAAAACTCCTCTGACATGTAAAGAAGTCTAATTCACATTCCATAGGTTTATTTTTACCAGAGGATTTGAGAGAAATCTGAATTGCTGATGCGTCTGCTGTTCTTGCCTTCATGCCCCAAACTTTCCCTCTGGTCTAAAAAAAAAAAAAGAAAACAGACCTTCCTAGAGAGCCTGTCGTATGTCCAGGGACTTAAACACAGGCAGCATCTTTCTGAATCTCTAGTAATTAATTATCATCAGTTGTCTCACTGACAGCTGGGGGCCACATTTAGCCACCCAGCTGGCCTGGGTTGCACAATGCTGTGTTTGTCCTAAGCCCCTGGGGTGGTTTTTGCCGTATGTAAAATAGCCGCAGTTGGAGTACCATTTGCTTCCGCATAGATGCTTTATGACTGGGATGTCAGGTCTATGGCAACCCTTCAGGACCAGTGAATGCCTGGTAAATACCGTGAGATGATTTCCTTGGATGGGAGTGGAAAGAACAGGAAATGATCAAATCACAAGTGGAAGTAAAAGAGAAGACCCAATAAAATGGCATTAAAGTGTGAAGGAGGTTCATGACCGACTTAATGATTTTGTTTATTAGGAACTTTCTGTGGAGGTTGGAGGTGGAAGAGCAAACCCTCGACAGAGACCCCTGTGAATGTTTTTGCTTAGCCATAGAAAATAGTTGGGTGTGAAACAGATCTTATCAGACTGTGAACATAATTAAAAGTCTGGCCTGTTACTAGATCTTACTGATGTATGAATTAAGAGATGATATTCTGTGGGCAGTATCCGGTACCCTTAACTGTTACTTGAAATAAAAGCAGCACACTCGTAAATAATACATCACAGTCAGTTTGAGCTTCGGATAAAATGGAGTGAAGTGAAGAAACTCCTGAATTTGGTCTTCTATCCGAGCAAACGTTCTCAGACTCAAGAGGCCAAGGGCTAATATATTCATCATCTTAAAGCTCAGCGAACTGGCTGCTGCTTGTGTCCTAGATTTCCTTTTGATGTTTTAAAATGACCTATACAACGACTTTAAATATTTTGAATTTTTAGCACAGACTGTTTTTCTATTCATAGAATGCTCTTCAGATAAACTCCTTTGTTTATCTCTTTGCCTGGCTCCTAACTTCATAAGAGGTATTCCTTATGAATTTTGATTTAATTTCAAATGAATGCAGACTTGGGGAGGGAAGAGTCTAAGAGGGTCAGTTTGGAGTTCACACCAGCTGTATCATGTCCACATTTTTTTAAAACTTGATCAGACATATCAGGGTCAAGATCAGGCGGTGTTCTGCAGCTGGCCAGTTCCTGCTAGTATCTTTTTGAAAAGATTGCTGTCGTGAATGTGAAGATTTATTAAACCTCACTCCTTGACAACTTGCTCATCAACATTTAAAGTTTTTTGAAATCCCAAAACTTTTGCACAAACCCTGTAATCTTGATGTGCATGTGTGGATGTGTCTGTGTGGTCACTCACTGTATAGCCCTAAGCTTGGTTTCAAGCTTGAATCTGTAAACATGGGTTCATGTTCGCGAAGACATTTTTGAATTACTAGTCGCTTAAGACTTCAGTTGAAAAAGACACGATCCTAGTAAACACTGGATTTTGCTCGTCTTCTAGTGTTTCTTTTCCTGACTTCAATTTGACATTGTTCTCACACGGATTTGACAAGTATTTCTCAGCTTTGTGAAATTCACATCAACATCTGTTCACCACGCTGGAGGTTGGCAGGTGGAAGAGCAAACCCTCGACAGAGACCCCTGTGAATGTTTTTGCTTAGCCATAGAAAATAGTTGGGTGTGAAACAGATCTTATCAGACTGTGAACATAATTAAAAGTCTGGCCTGTTACTAGATCTTACTGATGTATGAATTAAGAGATGATATTCTGTGGGCAGTATCCGGTACCCTTAACTGTTACTTGAAATAAAAGCAGCACACTCGTAAATAATACATCACAGTCAGTTTGAGCTTCGGATAAAATGGAGTGAAGTGAAGAAACTCCTGAATTTGGTCTTCTATCCGAGCAAACGTTCTCAGACTCAAGAGGCCAAGGGCTAATATATTCATCATCTTAAAGCTCAGCGAACTGGCTGCTGCTTGTGTCCTAGATTTCCTTTTGATGTTTTAAAATGACCTATACAACGACTTTAAATATTTTGAATTTTTAGCACAGACTGTTTTTCTATTCATAGAATGCTCTTCAGATAAACTCCTTTGTTTATCTCTTTGCCTGGCTCCTAACTTCATAAGAGGTATTCCTTATGAATTTTGATTTAATTTCAAATGAATGCAAACTTGGGGAGGGAAGAGTCTAAGAGGGTCAGTTTGGAGTTCACACCAGCTGTATCATGTCCACATTTTTTTAAAACTTGATCAGACATATCAGGGTCAAGATCAGGCGGTGTTCTGCAGCTGGCCAGTTCCTGCTAGTATCTTTTTGAAAAGATTGCTGTCGTGAATGTGAAGATTTATTAAACCTCACTCCTTGACAACTTGCTCATCAACATTTAAAGTTTTTTGAAATCCCAAAACTTTTGCACAAACCCTGTAATCTTGATGTGCATGTGTGGATGTGTCTGTGTGGTCACTCACTGTATAGCCCTAAGCTTGGTTTCAAGCTTGAATCTGTAAACATGGGTTCATGTTCGCGAAGACATTTTTGAATTACTAGTCGCTTAAGACTTCAGTTGAAAAAGACACGATCCTAGTAAACACTGGATTTTGCTCGTCTTCTAGTGTTTCTTTTCCTGACTTCAATTTGACATTGTTCTGACACGGATTTGAAAAGTATTTCTCAGCTTTGTGAAATTCACATCAACATCTGTTCACCACTATAAAAGCTTAGAGATATGTAGAAATTTGAAATGTAAATCAGATATCGTTTTCTGTTACAACTTTCAATTAAAAAGAAATAGCTAGATGTTTTAAGGGAATCAATGTTAGCAGAAGGATACACACATAAATACTTTTTTTTACCTAAATTTGTGCTAGACAATGTCAGTTTCTTTTTGTGGTGATATTTTGTGTTTTTGTTATACAGTGAGAAACATGCTTATCTTCTAAAATACTTCTAATGGTAGGAAACACTTAAAATTTATTAATATTGGGCCATCTTGTCTTAGCCTACATTTTGTTAAGGGTGATGCGAATGTTTCTGAAGCAAGTTCAAAACAGGCTTTTCTACATTCAAAATTACTTGAGATTTCTCCATTATAAAGGAGAGGGTTCTCTGACCTAGAGCTGGATAGATTTTAGTAGCATTGACAGTGTTAATGAAAAGGCTTTATATACTGTTAAGTACTTTACAAAGTGCTTTACCTGCCATGTTAAGAGACACCCAGTATCGGTTTTGGAATGAGTGAAGGCACAGAAGGAAAATGCAGAATAAAAGCAATGGAAAACTGGGTGAGATCCTGGTAATGAATTGGGAGACTTTTTATACAATGACATTGTGTTTTCATTTCTTGATGGTTACATTATTTAATTTCTTTTGTTTCTTTTTAACAAATGAAATGTGTTGGGAAAATTATTGTTCAGTCAATATGATAAACTCAAGGAAAATAGAGCCACAGGAGCAGTTCTTCAGTATCCGCTTGAGTGTTTAGAATTTAAAAATAAATGTGAAGATTTATTAAACCTCACTCCTTGACAACTTGCTCATCAACATTTAAAGTTTTTTGAAATCCCAAAACTTTTGCACAAACCCTGTAATCTTGATGTGCATGTGTGGATGTGTCTGTGTGGTCACTCACTGTATAGCCCTAAGCTTGGTTTCAAGCTTGAATCTGTAAACATGGGTTCATGTTCGCGAAGACATTTTTGAATTACTAGTCGCTTAAGACTTCAGTTGAAAAAGACACGATCCTAGTAAACACTGGATTTTGCTCGTCTTCTAGTGTTTCTTTTCCTGACTTCAATTTGACATTGTTCTGACACGGATTTGAAAAGTATTTCTCAGCTTTGTGAAATTCACATCAACATCTGTTCACCACTATAAAAGCTTAGAGATATGTAGAAATTTGAAATGTAAATCAGATATCGTTTTCTGTTACAACTTTCAATTAAAAAGAAATAGCTAGATGTTTTAAGGGAATCAATGTTAGCAGAAGGATACACACATAAATACTTTTTTTTACCTAAATTTGTGCTAGACAATGTCAGTTTCTTTTTGTGGTGATATTTTGTGTTTTTGTTATACAGTGAGAAACATGCTTATCTTCTAAAATACTTCTAATGGTAGGAAACACTTAAAATTTATTAATATTGGGCCATCTTGTCTTAGCCTACATTTTGTTAAGGGTGATGCGAATGTTTCTGAAGCAAGTTCAAAACAGGCTTTTCTACATTCAAAATTACTTGAGATTTCTCCATTATAAAGGAGAGGGTTCTCTGACCTAGAGCTGGATAGATTTTAGTAGCATTGACAGTGTTAATGAAAAGGCTTTATATACTGTTAAGTACTTTACAAAGTGCTTTACCTGCCATGTTAAGAGACACCCAGTATCGGTTTTGGAATGAGTGAAGGCACAGAAGGAAAATGCAGAATAAAAGCAATGGAAAACTGGGTGAGATCCTGGTAATGAATTGGGAGACTTTTTATACAATGACATTGTGTTTTCATTTCTTGATGGTTACATTATTTAATTTCTTTTGTTTCTTTTTAACAAATGAAATGTGTTGGGAAAATTATTGTTCAGTCAATATGATAAACTCAAGGAAAATAGAGCCACAGGAGCAGTTCTTCAGTATCCGCTTGAGTGTTTAGAATTTAAAAATAAATAGGAGAATGCCAAAGTTGATGGCATCTAAAGTTCAATCTCTATAATAAATTTTTTAAATGTCATAAGGGATTTGATTTTCCATTTCCACATTCAGTTAAATCATAGACTTCTTCCTTTTTCATTGTCAATCATCAACCTATATATTGGCCTACAGTCAAGTCAGTTAATAGGTGGAAATATTTATCACATTTTCACTCTTATCAGTGAGATATACTGATGGGCTTTGGTGTCAGAGAGACCTAACTTTGCAGTTACTATCAGCTTTCAAAATGCTTCCTTGTGTGAAAATGGTTGTAATGATACCTAACTTTTAGGGTTTGATTGGTAAGTATTAAGACATATGATTTGTGAAGTGTTTCAACCCAGTTTCTAAATACATAAGAAATGGTAGGCTATTATCAGAACAACTTTCCATGGTCCTTTCTGGTTAGGGTGACCATGTAATTTATCATCCAAGTCAGGGAACTTTTGAGAATAAAAGCAGAAACTATTCATAATTGCACCAGGACAACAGGTATGAATAAACCAGGACTCTGGGTAAGCTAAGAACTATTACTGAACACCTCTGTCTTAAGGTAGTCTTGCTAAACATTAAGGAGAAACAGTACATTTAAATCTTTCTTTAAAATGTGATAAAAATGGCAATACGAGAGGGTTTTTTTTTTTAATTCACTGCCTATGGTTGTTTGCTTTATTGCTGGATAAGAAGATGATAATTAGTAAGGGAGAATTGTAGTGGTGATGACCTTTTGAAAACCAATGTGGAGAGAAGGGCACGTCCACAAAGAAAGACTGAGCGGTAGAAGAGGCCGACTAGGGGAAGAGCTGCTCAGGGTGCAATTCTTGACCAAGGCAGCAATAGAGTCACTGAAGAATTTCTTATTAGGTCCTTGCTTCACACCTGCTGAGTGTGAATACATGGGTCTGGTGCCCAGGAATCTGCTTTAACAAGCTCATTTATATTCTTCTACATACTAAAGATTTAGAAATAATGCTCTAGAAGAGCCAGAGGTTTTTTGAGGTTGTAAAAGCAACCTTACATGTAGGTCAACCTTCATTTTACATACAAAGAAACCAGATCTTCAGAGATGTTAAATACCTCAGTTAAATGCACAAAGTTAAGGGAAAGGAAAGGAAAGTAGAGGTACAAGCTCTGACTTTTCCATTGCCTATTTCTATTTCCTTAAAGTAATACATTGCCAATCTCCCTATACCCAAAAGCCCCTAACATGATTAGACTTTCAAATGCAGTCTTTATCTGTTGATAAGGGACCTACATATACCACTCAGTATTGTATTGTACTCATCAAATTCAAAATTATTCAAAGTATGTCTGAAGTTAATTAGAGGTTGGTGATTTTCACCATGAAATATACTTATGCTTGGATAAATTAATGCTTGCATTCAGTCTGAGCTTCATTTGCTAAATAAAATATGTACCTTGTAGATATAGGGACTACTGTAAAAAGAAGCAAGATTTCACAAATTAAGATATTGAAAATGTAATGAGGACTCTTTGGTGATGTGTGGCTTAGACAACTTGATGGGAAAAATAAACAATAGTCAGAAAAGTAAGGATGTACTGCTGGATAAAAACAGTGGATGTTAATTGACTACTAGTTACACACAAGGAAGCATAGTGCTTCACATGCACTGTTATTCAATCACTAAGTCATGTTCTACTATTGGCGACCCAACGGACTGCAGCATAGCAGGCTTCACTGTCCTTCATTATCTCCTGGAGTTTGCTTAAACTCACGTCCACCGAGTTGCTCAAACTCATATCCATTGAGTAGGTGATGCCCTCCAACCATCTCACCCCCTGTTGCCCCTTCTCTTTCTGCCCTCAGACTTTTCACTGCCTATGGTTGTTTGCTTTATTGCTGGATAAGAAGATGATAATTAGTAAGGGAGAATTGTAGTGGTGATGACCTTTTGAAAACCAATGTGGAGAGAAGGGCACGTCCACAAAGAAAGACTGAGCGGTAGAAGAGGCCGACTAGGGGAAGAGCTGCTCAGGGTGCAATTCTTGACCAAGGCAGCAATAGAGTCACTGAAGAATTTCTTATTAGGTCCTTGCTTCACACCTGCTGAGTGTGAATACATGGGTCTGGTGCCCAGGAATCTGCTTTAACAAGCTCATTTATATTCTTCTACATACTAAAGATTTAGAAATACTGCTCTAGAAGAGCCAGAGGTTTTTTGAGGTTGTAAAAGCAACCTTACATGTAGGTCAACCTTCATTTTACATACAAAGAAACCAGATCTTCAGAGATGTTAAATACCTCAGTTAAATGCACAAAGTTAAGGGAAAGGAAAGGAAAGTAGAGGTACAAGCTCTGACTTTTCCATTGCCTATTTCTATTTCCTTAAAGTAATACATTGCCAATCTCCCTATACCCAAAAGCCCCTAACATGATTAGACTTTCAAATGCAGTCTTTATCTGTTGATAAGGGACCTACATATACCACTCAGTATTGTATTGTACTCATCAAATTCAAAATTATTCAAAGTATGTCTGAAGTTAATTAGAGGTTGGTGATTTTCACCATGAAATATACTTATGCTTGGATAAATTAATGCTTGCATTCAGTCTGAGCTTCATTTGCTAAATAAAATATGTACCTTGTAGATATAGGGACTACTGTAAAAAGAAGCAAGATTTCACAAATTAAGATATTGAAAATGTAATGAGGACTCTTTGGTGATGTGTGGCTTAGACAACTTGATGGGAAAAATAAACAATAGTCAGAAAAGTAAGGATGTACTGCTGGATAAAAACAGTGGATGTTAATTGACTACTAGTTACACACAAGGAAGCATAGTGCTTCACATGCACTGTTATTCAATCACTAAGTCATGTTCTACTATTGGCGACCCAACGGACTGCAGCATAGCAGGCTTCACTGTCCTTCATTATCTCCTGGAGTTTGCTTAAACTCACGTCCACCGAGTTGCTCAAACTCATATCCATTGAGTAGGTGATGCCCTCCAACCATCTCACCCCCTGTTGCCCCTTCTCTTTCTGCCCTCAGACTTTTCCAGCATCAAGGTCTTTTCCAATGAGTTAGCTCTTCACGTCAGGTGGGCAAAGCATAGGAACTTCAGCTTTAGCATGAGTTCTTCAAATGAATGTTAAGGGTTGATTTCTAGTAGGATTGACTGGGGTTGATTTCCATTAAGATTAGCCGGTTTGATCTGTTTGCAGTCCAAGAGACTCTCAAGAGTCTTCTCCAGCACCACAGTTCAAAAGTATCAATTCTTCGGTGCTCAGCCTTCTTTACGGTCCAACTCTCACATCTGCAGATGACTACTGGAAAAACCATCAGTTCAGTTCGGTTGCTCAGTCGTGTCTGGCTCTTTGTGACCCCATGGACTGCCATATGCCAGGTTTCTCTGTCCCCCACCATCTCCTGGAGCTTGCTCAAATTCATGTCCATTGACTCAGTGATGCCATCTATCCATCTCATCCTCTTTTGTCCCCTTCTCATCTTGCCTTAAATTTTCCCCAGCATCAGTCTCTTTTCCAGTGAGTTGTCTCTTCACGTCAGGTGGGCAAAGCATAGGAACTTCAGCTTTAGCATGAGTTCTTCAAATGAATGTTAAGGGTTGATTTCTAGTAGGATTGACTGGGGTTGATTTCCATTAAGATTAGCCGGTTTGATCTGTTTGCAGTCCAAGAGACTCTCAAGAGTCTTCTCCAGCACCACAGTTCAAAAGTATCAATTCTTCGGTGCTCAGCCTTCTTTACGGTCCAACTCTCACATCTGCAGATGACTACTGGAAAAACCATCAGTTCAGTTTGGTTGCTCAGTCGTGTCTGGCTCTTTGTGACCCCATGGACTGCCATATGCCAGGCTTCTCTGTCCCCCACCATCTCCTGGAGCTTGCTCAAATTCATGTCCATTGACTCAGTGATGCCATCTATCCATTTCATCCTCTTTTGTCCCCTTCTCATCTTGCCTTAAATTTTCCCCAGCATCAGTCTCTTTTCCAGTGAGTTGTCTCTTCGCATCGGGTGGCCAAAGTATTGGAGCTTCAGCTTCAGCATCATTCTTTCCAATGAATGTTCAGGGTTAATTTCTTTTAGGTTGGACGGGTTTGATCTCCTTGCTGTCCAAGGGACTAGCAAGAGCCTTCTCCTACCACAGTTCAAAGCATACATTTTTTGGTGTTCATGGTCCAGCTCTCACATCCATACATACCTACTGGGAAAACCATATTTTTGACTAGGACTTTTGTCAGCAAAGTGATGTTTCTGCTCATTAATATGCTAAGTTTGTCAAAGCTTTTCTTCTGAGGAGTAAGTTTCATGTGCATTATAATCTTCATAGTTGCCGTAAGATGTAGGTAATGTCACTGTTTTAGTTTTAAAGGTAGTAAAGCATTTTAAAGAAAGTTTAAACTTATGTCCTTATGTTGATTACAAACCCATTCTTAAACTATTTTAATTTTTATCTATTATAGTAAATTAACCACTCTTGAACTGTTTCACCTCAGCCTGTGCCGATGAACAATAGCAGCAACAAAACACATACTGGAATACTTGCAAAGAGATAAAATACAGCATAGTAAATTTAAAAGAAAGAAAATGAGGGAAAGTGATCACATACAGGGGAAATAAGAGAACCCAGAGAGAGGAGAATGTACCAAATTAAAGCAAACAAATAAGCACATTTGTCAAAAATAGCCCAAATTAGCAACAATTATGAAGGAGGAAATAAATTCTGAGATCTATAGGGCCCATAAAGTAAAATAAAAATGTGAAGTGAATTTTTCCAAGGGGGCTCATAAATAACAGTAGTATTAATCACTAGCATTTAATTCAGTTCTTTGCTTCTGTTACTCCATTTATTCTTCAGGAGACAATTGGAAATTGTTTTAATTTTGAATATTGGAAAATTGAGGCACAGAGAAGTTAAGTGAATTGCTTATGGTTCCACAGCTGGTAAGCTGCAGAATTGGGATTCCAGCGTAGATCTACTCTGGGCTTTGAGAACTTCTATTACGGTCTGGAATGTTATTACATTCAAAAGGGAGTTTCTGTTTCTTACGGTTGCCTTCAATAAAGAAAAACAAATCAAACATCTGGGCTTTGAGAACAGCATCAGTCTCTTTTCCAGTGAGTTGTCTCTTCGCATCGGGTGGCCAAAGTATTGGAGCTTCAGCTTCAGCATCATTCTTTCCAATGAATGTTCAGGGTTAATTTCTTTTAGGTTGGACGGGTTTGATCTCCTTGCTGTCCAAGGGACTAGCAAGAGCCTTCTCCTACCACAGTTCAAAGCATACATTTTTTGGTGTTCATGGTCCAGCTCTCACATCCATACATACCTACTGGGAAAACCATATTTTTGACTAGGACTTTTGTCAGCAAAGTGATGTTTCTGCTCATTAATATGCTAAGTTTGTCAAAGCTTTTCTTCTGAGGAGTAAGTTTCATGTGCATTATAATCTTCATAGTTGCCGTAAGATGTAGGTAATGTCACTGTTTTAGTTTTAAAGGTAGTAAAGCATTTTAAAGAAAGTTTAAACTTATGTCCTTATGTTGATTACAAACCCATTCTTAAACTATTTTAATTTTTATCTATTATAGTAAATTAACCACTCTTGAACTGTTTCACCTCAGCCTGTGCCGATGAACAATAGCAGCAACAAAACACATACTGGAATACTTGCAAAGAGATAAAATACAGCATAGTAAATTTAAAAGAAAGAAAATGAGGGAAAGTGATCACATACAGGGGAAATAAGAGAACCCAGAGAGAGGAGAATGTACCAAATTAAAGCAAACAAATAAGCACATTTGTCAAAAATAGCCCAAATTAGCAACAATTATGAAGGAGGAAATAAATTCTGAGATCTATAGGGCCCATAAAGTAAAATAAAAATGTGAAGTGAATTTTTCCAAGGGGGCTCATAAATAACAGTAGTATTAATCACTAGCATTTAATTCAGTTCTTTGCTTCTGTTACTCCATTTATTCTTCAGGAGACAATTGGAAATTGTTTTAATTTTGAATATTGGAAAATTGAGGCACAGAGAAGTTAAGTGAATTGCTTATGGTTCCACAGCTGGTAAGCTGCAGAATTGGGATTCCAGCGTAGATCTACTCTGGGCTTTGAGAACTTCTATTACGGTCTGGAATGTTATTACATTCAAAAGGGAGTTTCTGTTTCTTACCGGTTGCCTTCAATAAAGTACAATCAAATCAAGTCAGGTAGAATTATGCAAAAATCGATCTTAGTGGCAGCCATTGTTCGTGAGTCGAAAAGAATGTATTTTGTGCTGAACTCTTCTTGAACCAAAGCTTTAGAACGGAGTGTCAGTTTGCTGAGAGTTTGGTTACCTTTTGAATGACTGATAGGAACAGGGTGAGGATCAAGTCTTCAGGGCAGCTAGTGTGTCTTGGTAGCCTATGCCACAGCCATTTGCCTCAGGGCTCATGAACATGAATGGTGACCTAAACATATGGTGTAAACAAAATATGAGCTCTGATCACTTTTAAAAATTTCCCTGAGCCTGACCAAGGAGGTGCTACCACCTTACCAACTACTTTAGCGTCCAGTGTAGAACACACAGTTGTCCATCCATAATGATGGCGTAGTGAAGCTGTTGGAAGACTTCTTTTCTTGTATATAGCTCGGTGCCAATCTCTCAAATGTTGGGAAAAGTGAGTGGGGGGCTGGACAGGGCAAGGGTTTCTCCTAAGCTCAGCTCGGGTGAGCACCAAAATACTTCTTTGGTCATAAAACAAACACTTCTTTTTGTAACTGATGAGCCCATCCAAGTGGCAGGATCTGACTCTAACATAGTGCAGATGAAAGCTTCACTAAAGGCAGAACCAAAAATCTGCTATGAAAATCTGTGAAGGGATTTGAAATTTATTTCAACATAGCATTGTATAATGTAATAGCAGCAAGAGCTGTTAGCTTCTTGAACTAAAGATGTCAACTCTGGTAAACTTTTTAAAGGATGTGAAAGTCATGCTTTTTTTTTTGTTTTGCTTTTTTTTTTTAAGCTAAATTGAGGTGTAATTAACATACTAAACTACATGTATTTAAAATGTATAATTTGATATATTCAGCATATGTATATACTTGTAAAAGGGACTTTACAGAAAAGTTTAACCTTTTTTCTAGAGTTTTCTCTAAATGGAATCATAGGGTATGCCCTCTTTACACTCTGCAATCTTTCATTCACCATCATTATTTTGAAACTCATCTATGTTTTTACATATATTGTAGTTTTTTTGTTTTTAAAGAAATGCATTTTTTTGCCGCTAAGTCATCATTTTTTTTTCATCCATATTTTTTATTCTTTGGCATGTGTGGGCCTCCCATCACAGTTGCCTCTCTCATTGCAGATCACTGGCTCTGGACTCATGTGCTCCAGAGTGCTGGCTCACAGCTGGACACATCAGCGCACCTGTTTCTCGGCACGTGGGATCTTCCCAGGCCAGGGATCGAACCGATGCCACTTGTGCTGCAAGGCAGACTCCTGACCCACTGGACCACCAGGAAAGCCCCATATATTGTAGTTTTTTTATTGCTCAGTAATAATCCATTGTATGGATATGCCAAGACTTGTTTAGTCAATCACCTTCTGACATATTTTTTGGCTGTTTCCAGTTTGGTGCTATTACAGATAAAGATGGAATGATCTATCATATTCAAGACTTTGCATGACCATGTTCTTCATTTTTAGAGAAATACTTTGTGGGGGTGGGGGGAATGTTTGGATAAGGTAATAGATACATGTTTAACTATGTAAACAGTTGGTAATTAACTGTAAAGCTGTTTTCCAAGTGGTGGTATCATCTATCTATTCCTGTCAGCAGTGTAAGTGAGCTTCAGTTATTGTACATCCTTTTAACACTTGACATGATCATTCTTCAAAGTTTTCACTCTTCTACACATGACCACATATAGTGGTCATGTGAGTTTTAATTGCATTTTGTTAGTTGCTGACAACGTTGAGCATGTTTTCTTGTACTTATTTTTAGGGGGGTCAAAATTTAAAATGTATAATTTGATATTATTCAGCATATGTATATACTTGTAAAAGGGATTTTAAAAACATGCTTTTTGCTTTTTTTTTTTAAGCTAAATTGAGGTGTAATTAACATACTAAACTACATGTATTTAAAATGTATAATTTGATATATTCAGCATATGTATATACTTGTAAAAGGGACTTTACAGAAAAGTTTAACCTTTTTTCTAGAGTTTTCTCTAAATGGAATCATAGGGTATGCCCTCTTTACACTCTGCAATCTTTCATTCACCATCATTATTTTGAAACTCATCTATGTTTTTACATATATTGTAGTTTTTTTGTTTTTAAAGAAATGCATTTTTTTGCCGCTAAGTCATCATTTTTTTTTCATCCATATTTTTTATTCTTTGGCATGTGTGGGCCTCCCATCACAGTTGCCTCTCTCATTGCAGATCACTGGCTCTGGACTCATGTGCTCCAGAGTGCTGGCTCACAGCTGGACACATCAGCGCACCTGTTTCTCGGCACGTGGGATCTTCCCAGGCCAGGGATCGAACCGATGCCACTTGTGCTGCAAGGCAGACTCCTGATCCACTGGACCACCAGGAAAGCCCCATATACTGTAGTTTTTTTATTGCTCAGTAATAATCCATTGTATGGATATGCCAAGACTTGTTTAGTCAATCACCTTCTGACATATTTTTTGGCTGTTTCCAGTTTGGTGCTATTACAGATAAAGATGGAATGATCTATCATATTCAAGACTTTGCATGGCCATGTTCTTCATTTTTAGAGAAATACTTTGTGGGGGTGGGGGGAATGTTTGGATAAGGTAATAGATACATGTTTAACTATGTAAACAGTTGGTAATTAACTGTAAAGCTGTTTTCCAAGTGGTGGTATCATCTATCTATTCCTGTCAGCAGTGTAAGTGAGCTTCAGTTATTGTACATCCTTTTAACACTTGACATGATCATTCTTCAAAGTTTTCACTCTTCTACACATGACCACATATAGTGGTCATGTGAGTTTTAATTTGCATTTTGTTAGTTGCTGACAACGTTGAGCATGTTTTCTTGTACTTATTTGCTACCTGTATTTGTGTGTGCCTGTGTGAAATATCTGAAATATTTGAATGAAGTATTCAAATCTTTTACTTATTTTCTTATTAGGTTGTTTGCTTTTTTATTTGATCCTGAGAAATCTTTGTATGCGGTGGCTATAGGTACTTGGCCAGATACATGATTTGCAAATATCATCTTGCAGCCTGTAGATACTCTTTTCTTTTTCCTAGCAGTGTCTCTTGAAAGCAGGAGTTTAAAAACTGGTAAAGTTCAATTTATCAACTTCTTATTTATGGATTCTGCCCCTGTTACATTTAGGATATCTTTGCCTAGACCAAGATCAATGATTTTTGTCTAATGATTTTAGGATTTAGAACTTTGTTTTATTTTGAGATAATTTTTCTACATGATATGAAGTATGGGTAGTTCCTTTTTTATATTTTCTTCATTTCTGTATTTTTTAGTCACATGGATATCAAATTTTCCCATATCATTGGTTGAAAAGACTATCCATTGAAATTACTTTTCAAACTTTAAAAAATAATCGGTTGTTTTGGGCTTCCCTGGTGGTCCAGTGGGTGAGGAGTCCGCCTTGCAATGCAGGGGTACTGGTTCAATCCCTGGTCTGGGAAGATCCCACGTGCCACAGAGTGGCTGGACCAGTGTGTCCAATTGTGAGCCAGCACTAAGAAGCACATGTGCCCAGAGTCAGTGCTCTTGAGCGAGAGAGGCCACTGCAATGGGAGGCCCACACAGGCCTTTAAAGAATAAAGATGGATGAAAAATAAGTGATGACTTAGAGGCAAAAAAAAAAAGGCTGTCTGAATAATCATAGGACTATTTCTGGACCTGTATTCTGTTTCATTTATCTATTTGTTTATGCAGATACCACTCTCTTGATTATTACAGATGTATAAGTATTCAAATCAGGTAGCAGTAGTCTTTCATTTTTCTTTTTCAGAAAATTTCAAATTGTTTCGTTTTTTTTTTTTTTTTTAAAGTTGCCTGACTTTTTTTTTTTTGATGTTTGGCTACTTTTATTGGTCTTTCGTGTGTTTATTTTCATCCATCTTTGTTCTTTGGCCCGTGTGGGCCTCCCATCGCGGTGGCCTCTGTTGTCGCAGAGCACTGGCTCTGGGTGCATGCACTCCAGAGTGCTGGCTCCTAATTGGATGCACCAGTCCAGCTGCTCCTTAGCATGTGGGATCCTCCTGTGCCAGGGATCAAACCAGTGCCCCCTGCAGTGCAAGGCAGACTCTTTACCACTGAACCACCAGGGAAGCCCTGTTTTGGTATTTTGTATGTTTTGTACTTCCATATGAATTTTAAAATTGCCAATGTTTTTGAAGAAAAGTTCAATCATTTTTGGATTCTGCCCCTGTTACATTTAGGATATCTTTGCCTAGACCAAGATCAATGATTTTTGTCTAATGATTTTAGGATTTAGAACTTTGTTTTATTTTGAGATAATTTTTCTACATGATATGAAGTATGGGTAGTTCCTTTTTTATATTTTCTTCATTTCTGTATTTTTTAGTCACATGGATATCAAATTTTCCCATATCATTGGTTGAAAAGACTATCCATTGAAATTACTTTTCAAACTTTAAAATTAATCGGTTGTTTTGGGCTTCCCTGGTGGTCCAGTGGGTGAGGAGTCCGCCTTGCAATGCAGGGGTACTGGTTCAATCCCTGGTCTGGGAAGATCCCACGTGCCACAGAGTGGCTGGACCAGTGTGTCCAATTGTGAGCCAGCACTAAGAAGCACATGTGCCCAGAGTCAGTGCTCTTGAGCGAGAGAGGCCACTGCAATGGGAGGCCCACACAGGCCTTTAAAGAATAAAGATGGATGAAAAATAAGTGATGACTTAGAGGCAAAAAAAAAAAAGGCTGTCTGAATAATCATAGGACTATTTCTGGACCTGTATTCTGTTTCATTTATCTATTTGTTTATGCAGATACCACTCTCTTGATTATTACAGATGTATAAGTATTCAAATCAGGTAGCAGTAGTCTTTCATTTTTCTTTTTCAGAAAATTTCAAATTGTTTCGTTTTTTTTTTTTTTTTAAAGTTGCCTGACTTTTTTTTTTTTGATGTTTGGCTACTTTTATTGGTCTTTCGTGTGTTTATTTTCATCCATCTTTGTTCTTTGGCCCGTGTGGGCCTCCCATCGCGGTGGCCTCTGTTGTCGCAGAGCACTGGCTCTGGGTGCATGCACTCCAGAGCGCTGGCTCCTAATTGGATGCACCAGTCCAGCTGTTCCTTAGCATGTGGGATCCTCCTGTGCCAGGGATCAAACCAGTGCCCCCTGCAGTGCAAGGCAGACTCTTTACCACTGAACCACCAGGGAAGCCCTGTTTTGGTATTTTGTATGTTTTGTACTTCCATATGAATTTTAAAATTGCCAATGTTTTTGAAGAAAAGTCTGTCCAATTTTGATTGAGATTTCATTGAACTGATAGACCAATTTGGAGAGAATTGACATCTTGACAATATTGACTCTTTTGACCTATAATTCTGTTTATTTATGTCATCTTTAATTTTTCTCAGCAGTGCTTTGTAGTTTTCAACACACAGGGCTTACATATCTTCTAGTCAAATTTATTCCTAAGTATTTCATTTTTTCAGACACTATATAATTTCAATTTCTATTTGTTGCTCATGAGTAGAAATAAAAATCACTTTTATAGATTACTCTTGAATCTTGCTTAAGTGCATTTTTTTAGGTCTAGTAGCTTTATATAGGTTCCAGTGGACTTTCTATAGTGATAACAATGTCTGACTTTTATTTCTGTGTCTCCAATCTGGATATTTTTTAAATGTATTTTTCTTACCTGATTGCACTAGCCAGAACTTGAAATACAGTGTTGAAGAGAGCAATAATAAGAGCAGACATCTCTGCCTTTTTTCTCTTCTTTTATGGAAAGACATTTTATTTTAAATGTAGCCAAGTATCAGTTCCAAGCTCCTAGTTTGCCCCCATCCCAGTCCGGTAACCATGTTTGTTCTCTAAGTCCATGAGTCTGTTTCTGTTTTGTATATAAGTTCATTTGTATCATTTGTTTTTATCATGATCTTAGGTGAGAATCTTTCATCCTTTCACCATTAAGCATGATGTTAGCTATAAATTTTTGTTTCTGTTTTTTGGTAGATGCCCTTTAATAGGTTGACTTTTATTCATCGTTGACTCAGTTTTTGTATTATTCTTTTAGTGAAAATGAGTGCTGGATTTTGTCAAATGACTCTGTTGTATATATTGATCATTGCAGTTTTTTTTCTAGTTTATGAATATGTCAAAATACATTGACTTTTTAGTGTTAAACCAATTCTTCATTCTTGGGGTAAACCTCACTTTGTCGTGGTGTATTATACTTTTTGTATGGAGTTGGATTTGATTTGCTAAAATATTTTTCAGAATGTTTACCTCTGTGTTCATAGGGTATATTGGTCTGTGGTTTTCTTTGTAGTAATATCTTTGTCTAATATTGGTGTCTGGTTAATGCTATCCTTATAGAATGACTTGTGATATATTTTTACCCTGTTAGTCTTCTGAAAGAATGTGTAGAATTGACATCAGAGTTGACCTTTGAACAATGCAGGGATTAATCCACATATTATTTACAGTCCACCTTCTTTATCCATGGTTCCTCCACATCCGTGGATTCAACCACTCAAGGACTATATAGTGTTATAACATTTGCTATTTAAAAATACCCAGTTTTAAGTGGACCCCTGGAATTTAAACTTGAATTTTTCCAGGATCCACCATATTTCTCTCTTCAATCAGTTCAGTTCAGTCACTCTGTTGTGTCCTACTCTTTGTGACTGTATGGAATGCAGCACACCTGTCCTTCACCATCTTCCAGAACTTTCTCAGACTCATGTCCAATTGGCTCAGTGATCCCATCCAATCATCTCATCCTCTGTTGTCCCCCTCTCCTTTTGCCTTTTATTTTTATCAGCATCAGGGTCTTTTCCAGTGAGTCGTCTCTTTGCATCAGGTGGCTAAAGTATTGAAGCTTCAGCTTTAGCATCATTCCTTCTAATGAATATTCAGGGTTGATTTGCTTTAGGATGGACTGGTTTGATCTTGCAGTCCAAGGGGCTCTCATTGGTCTTCTCCAGCATCACAGTTCAAAGGCATCGGTTCCTCCTCACTCAGCCTTCTTTATGATCCACCTCTCAGATCCATACATGACTACTGGGAATACCATAACTTTGACTGTACAGACTTTTGTCGCCAAAGTGATGTCTCTGCTTTTGAATACACTGTCTAGGTTTGTCATAGCTTTTCTTCCAATGAGCAAGCCTCTTTTAATTTCATGGCTTCAGTCACCATCCACAATGGTTTTGGAGCCCAAGAAAATAAAGTCTGTCACTCTTTCCATTGTTTGCTCATCTATTTGCCATGAAGTGACAGGGCTGGATGCCATGATCTTGGTTTTTTGAATGTTGAGTTTTAGGCCAACTTTTTCACTCTCCTCTTTCACCTTCATTAAGAGACTCTTTAGTTCCTCTTCGCTTTCTGCCATAGTGGTGGTGTCTTCTGCATACCTGAGGCTATTGATATTTTCCCTGGAAGTCTTGATTCCAGCTTGTGCTTCATCCAGCCTGGCATGCTGTACATTCACATGTTGTGCACTGCATATAAATGAAATATGCAGTTGTTTCATGTCTAGTTCTAACTGCTGCTTCTTGTCTGGCATATAGGTTTTGCAGGAGGCAGGTAAGGTGGTCTGGTGTTCCCCAGAACTTTCAGAATTTTCCAGATTGTTGTGATCCATGTAGTCAAAGGCTTTAGCATAGTAAATGAAGCAGAAGCAGAAGCTTTTCTGCAATTCCCTTGCTCTTTCTATGATCCAGTGGATATTAGCACTTTGATCTCTGGTTCTCTCTTAAATATATGATAGAATCACCAGTAAAACATCTTTTAGACTTTTCTTTATGGAAATACTTTTACTACATTCTTTATTATATACAGATGTATACTATATCTCCCTAAATGAGATTTGATGGCATGTACATTTCCAGAAATTTGTCATTTTAAGTTTTTGTTTATTGACATAACATTATTGATAGCATTTACTTACCACCTTTTTATTATTTTTACAATATGTAAAGAAATTACCTTTTTTGTTCCTGATTTTCTTAATTTGTATCCTCTATCTTTTTTTGTGGTCAGTCTGATTTTGCGAGTTTATTTTACTGATCAACTCAGTAAAATTGGTTTCATTGACGATTCCTGTTTCCTTCTATTTTATATTCTATTGCTTTCCAGTGGAACACAGGGAAGCGCTAAGTTATCTACTTTTTAAGATGATTATTGGTATGCCAAGATTAAACTATATCAACTTGGTATTGGTTTTCTCTTTGTCTCATTTGTTTATTCTTTACTTTCCAGTGGAACACAAGGGAAGCGCTAAATTATCTACTTTTTAAGATGATTATTGGTATGCCAAGATTAAACTGTATCAACTTGGTATTGGTTTTCTATTTGTCCCATTTGTTTATTCTTCACTTTTTTCTTATTCTCTTACTTCTAGTTAATAAAATATATTTTATAATTCCATTTGTGTCCTTTGAGGGTTATTAGTTACAAATGTATATTTTAATAATTTCTTTGGGATTTGTACTATAAATCATTATCTTATTTCAGTTTACTGTTAATCAGTATTATACTACTTCATTTATACATAAGCTTTATAATAGAGTAATTCTATCCCTCTTTATGCTTTTTATGTTTAAACAGTTGCTATCTCTTAGAGAGGTTAATATTAGGAAGCAGTTTTGTATGTTTATCCATGTAGTCACCACTTCTGGTGTTTTTCATTTCTTTTCCTAGATTTATATTCAGCTGGTACATTCTGCCTCAAGGATTTCTGTTTATATTATGTGAATTGAGTATGAGATTTCTTTGCACTTTCTGTCTGAAAATGTCTTTAATTAGTCTTTGTTTTTAAAGACATTGTTACTAGATGCTATGTGGATTTTTTTTTTTTCTTTTCATAGTAAAGGATGCTGTTCCACTTGCATTGTTTTTGACAAGATGCCTGTCATCATGCTTATTTTTTGTGCTGTAGTAAACATATCTGTTTTATTTGGCTGCTCTTAAGAATCTTTTTTTAAGCTGAGTGTGAGCCATTTGATTGTGTTGGTGCGTTTTTTTGTGATTTATGTGTTTGGAAATAATTGAGGTCCTTACATCAAGGTTTACAGTTTTTGCCAGATTTTGAAAATATCAGGCCATTATTTTTTCAAATATTTGTTCTGTCCACCATCTCTCTTCTTTGTTTCAGGAATTCCAAGTCCATATATATTAGGTTACTCAAATTTTCCTTTTTTTTTTTTTTTTGACTGATGCTCTTTTCACTTTTTAAACTAGTTCTTTCCTTGTTTTGTTTTGAATAATTTCTATTGCTCTGTTTTATAGTTCCCCAGTCTTTTTTTCTGCCAAATCTAACCTGCCATTAATCCCATATAGTGTATTTTTCTTCTCAGACATTGTAGTTTTGGTCTCTAGTGGTTTTATTTGAATGCTTTTTAAATCTTCCATGTCTCTAACTTTTTAAAAAGTCTGTAAATATGGTTATAGTAACCATTCTAAACTTCTTGCCAATGAATTTTAACATTTATGTCAGTACTGGGTCTATTTTGACTAATTAATCTTCTCATTTTAGGCTTTGTTTTCCTTTTTCAATGACTGCTAATCTTGGATTAGCTGCCAAACCTTGTAAATTCTGTTTTTGAGATGCTGAATATTTTTATGTTCCTAGAAACGTTGCTGTGCTTTTTTTCTGGAAACCCATTGATACTTTTGAGTCATGATTTCATGATTGGTGAGGTGGGTCCACAGTAGCAGTCACAATAGATCTAATCATCAGAGTCTGCTTCACTGTTCCCCTAACACCCTATGAATTATTAGTTTCTTTTGTTCTTTCAGATGGTTTTCTCTTGGCTTTAGACAGCTTTCTTCACATGCCGACACGGATTGGCACTTACTGAGTAGCTATGTGGAACTGTCTGCAGAGCACCAGAGTTCTCTGTGTATGGTTTTGTCTCTGGTGGCCTCTCTTAAGAGCTCTGTCTGCCTTGATCTCCCTGAGTTATCACCTTATCTTCTCAACTCGGGGAGTTGTCTAGGTACTATTTGAGTTTCCTCTCTATATCTCTCCCTGAAATACTTTCAAGGCTATAGGCTTGGGTAAGCCTGGCTCTTGGAGATCTCCATCCTTGTTGCCTGATGTCAGGTTCTCTTTTGTATCTGTTTTCTTTGGCTGCTCTTAAGAATCTTTTTTTAAGCTGAGTGTGAGCCATTTGATTGTGTTGGTGCGTTTTTTTGTGATTTATGTGTTTGGAAATAATTGAGGTCCTTACATCAAGGTTTACAGTTTTTGCCAGATTTTGAAAATATCAGGCCATTATTTTTTCAAATATTTGTTCTGTCCACCATCTCTCTTCTTTGTTTCAGGAATTCCAAGTCCATATATATTAGGTTACTCAAATTTTCCTTTTTTTTTTTTTTTGACTGATGCTCTTTTCACTTTTTAAACTAGTTCTTTCCTTGTTTTGTTTTGAATAATTTCTATTGCTCTGTTTTATAGTTCCCCAGTCTTTTTTTCTGCCAAATCTAACCTGCCATTAATCCCATATAGTGTATTTTTCTTCTCAGACATTGTAGTTTTGGTCTCTAGTGGTTTTATTTGAATGCTTTTTAAATCTTCCATGTCTCTAACTTTTTAAAAAGTCTGTAAATATGGTTATAGTAACCATTCTAAACTTCTTGCCAATGAATTTTAACATTTATGTCAGTACTGGGTCTATTTTGACTAATTAATCTTCTCATTTTAGGCTTTGTTTTCCTTTTTCAATGACTGCTAATCTTGGATTAGCTGCCAAACCTTGTAAATTCTGTTTTTGAGATGCTGAATATTTTTATGTTCCTAGAAACGTTGCTGTGCTTTTTCTGGAAACCCATTGATACTTTTGAGTCATGATTTCATGATTGGTGAGGTGGGTCCACAGTAGCAGTCACAATAGATCTAATCATCAGAGTCTGCTTCACTGTTCCCCTAACACCCTATGAATTATTAGTTTCTTTTGTTCTTTCAGATGGTTTTCTCTTGGCTTTAGACAGCTTTCTTCACATGCCGACACGGATTGGCACTTACTGAGTAGCTATGTGGAACTGTCTGCAGAGCACCAGAGTTCTCTGTGTATGGTTTTGTCTCTGGTGGCCTCTCTTAAGAGCTCTGTCTGCCTTGATCTCCCTGAGTTATCACCTTATCTTCTCAACTCGGGGAGTTGTCTAGATACTATTTGAGTTTCCTCTCTATATCTCTCCCTGAAATACTTTCAAGGCTATAGGCTTGGGTAAGCCTGGCTCTTGGAGATCTCCATCCTTGTTGCCTGATGTCAGGTTTCTTGGACATTATGCCTCAGTATATTTTGTGGGAAACTGTTGTTTGTTTCATATAAACATGGTCCCTGCTGCTTCATCTTGGACTGGCTTCACACTTTTTGTTACCTATTTGTACCAGTTTTCTCATGGATGGTGACTTTCAGAATGTTTGAACACAATCACTATTGAAAAATTTAATGGAGAATAACATCTAGCTATTTTCAGAATATTAAAATTTGTGTTTGCAAAAACAAGCTAAGAAATCTCATTAAAATACTTAAAATTTTTTATTTGGACACTTGATGCATATCTAATAATTATTATCTTCTCTATTGCTTTGCATTTCATGTTTATAATTACATAATATAAGAAAATATGAATTTTGAAGTCATTTGCAAACTTAGATTGCCCCAAATCCCTCAGGGTGCTATACAGAAAAATCTAATTTTCCCTTTGTACCATGACATGAAAAATGTTGGGAAGTACTGACTTACAGAATCTGATTAAGGCAGTGAACTGTCTCTCCTGAAAAATACTCACAGAAATTCAGTGTTACATATAATTTGGGGGCATTTTTAGGTCTCCTGAAAACTACTCATGAACTCCCTTAGTTACATCTCTTCCTTAGTGAATAGAAAGGTTTCAGGCAGTTCTTTGCAAAAACTGTCTCTCTCAGCTAAGCCCTTGAAAAGTATTTGGTAGGACTGAATTAAAAATTACCAGTAAATGCTTAAAATGGTATCTTTAAGCAAGAGACCAGGTTCTATAGTCAGTGCCTATAGCAAAAACCATGTACAATTAGATTAACTTTTGAAAATCTCTTAAATCTCCTGTAAAGTAAATATCCATATTTATATATACAGGCCTATTGGTAATTCTTAAACATAGTAAGATTGGAGAACTCTTGCATTTAAAAGGAATGAAACTAAGGAGTAGGTATAGATGTTTGGATTTCTGAAAACTAATTTAATGTCATTCCTGTTAATGGTAAAGGTGAAATGTTTAAAGTGACTTTCTTCTCAACTCGGGGAGTTGTCTAGATACTATTTGAGTTTCCTCTCTATATCTCTCCCTGAAATACTTTCAAGGCTATAGGCTTGGGTAAGCCTGGCTCTTGGAGATCTCCATCCTTGTTGCCTGATGTCAGGTTTCTTGGACATTATGCCTCAGTATATTTTGTGGGAAACTGTTGTTTGTTTCATATAAACATGGTCCCTGCTGCTTCATCTTGGACTGGCTTCACACTTTTGTTACCTATTTGTACCAGTTTTCTCATGGATGGTGACTTTCAGAATGTTTGAACACAATCACTATTGAAAAATTTAATGGAGAATAACATCTAGCTATTTTCAGAATATTAAAATTTGTGTTTGCAAAAACAAGCTAAGAAATCTCATTAAAATACTTAAAATTTTTTATTTGGACACTTGATGCATATCTAATAATTATTATCTTCTCTATTGCTTTGCATTTCATGTTTATAATTACATAATATAAGAAAATATGAATTTTGAAGTCATTTGCAAACTTAGATTGCCCCAAATCCCTCAGGGTGCTATACAGAAAAATCTAATTTTCCCTTTGTACCATGACATGAAAAATGTTGGGAAGTACTGACTTACAGAATCTGATTAAGGCAGTGAACTGTCTCTCCTGAAAAATACTCACAGAAATTCAGTGTTACATATAATTTGGGGGCATTTTTAGGTCTCCTGAAAACTACTCATGAACTCCCTTAGTTACATCTCTTCCTTAGTGAATAGAAAGGTTTCAGGCAGTTCTTTGCAAAAACTGTCTCTCTCAGCTAAGCCCTTGAAAAGTATTTGGTAGGACTGAATTAAAAATTACCAGTAAATGCTTAAAATGGTATCTTTAAGCAAGAGACCAGGTTCTATAGTCAGTGCCTATAGCAAAAACCATGTACAATTAGATTAACTTTTGAAAATCTCTTAAATCTCCTGTAAAGTAAATATCCATATTTATATATACAGGCCTATTGGTAATTCTTAAACATAGTAAGATTGGAGAACTCTTGCATTTAAAAGGAATGAAACTAAGGAGTAGGTATAGATGTTTGGATTTCTGAAAACATTTAAATGTTTTTAAATGTTTAAACTGTCCAGTTCCTAGGTTAGATGGAGTAAAGGTGGAAATTGCTCATATCCGCTAGAAGTGGGCTAGAGGGCTTACCTCATTTTAACAGTAAACACCTAAAACATTAAATACATGTCAATAAGTTGCTCTGTCTTTGTGAGGATTAGGGAAAACAATGCAGTCTATTTCGGATTGATAAAATAGTAGAAGTGGGTTAGGAAAGTGAGGGTAAGTTAAAGGCATCTCTAATGAGACCTTTTCTTTTTGGTGTGGGAAAATGAGCCCAAAGGAGCAACAGCAAATTGAGATCTCACAGTGTCAGGCTAGTATCATTTCACATATGTCAGACATGTAGTAAACCTGGATCTTATAAATTTCAAAAAGCTTTAACTAGAAGTTGTCATATTTTAGGGAAATACAATATAAAATGTGATCAAATGATTAATGTTGGAGTCACAGAACTTCTCTGAAAAGAGAGTTCCATTATGTTGCTGTATGATATAGTCCCCTCATGAAGTTTTGAAACCATTGATACAAGAAAGATAAAAAGGATTGCAGTATAGCAGTTGATGGAAATAAGGACCTCTCTAGGTTTTCAAAGAATAAGAAGTAGCCATGGCTTACTGGAATATTCTGTGAACATACATTTTATAACCATGGGATGATTTGGAATTATGTTCAAATGATTTAAAAAAATTGTACAAGACTGCAAAAAGAGAAGTGAAATATCTTGTTTGAAAATATATACACATGTGGTAATATATTATGTTCATAGAGATAGGCAAAGGGATTCAAATATTTTTTAGTTTGGGCTGAAGTGGAGTGCCCAGTGGGCATGGAGCTCATGGGTGGATTTCAGTGCGGTGATCACTGTGTTGTCTCATGAGCTGAAGCGGGTGTTCACTGGTACTTGTTTTTGTGACTGTGTTACAACTAAGGTATGTGTTACATCTATTCAGTTAAAATATTAAATATTAGATTTAAAAGGATAATGAAGTTGTCTTTATAAGGTTAAGAAAATTAAAACTGAAAGTGCTTAGTTGTATCCGACTTTCTTGTGCTCATGAGCTGAAGCGGGTGTTACAACTGGTATTGATTTTGTATATTTGTTGTTTTCATAGTATTGATGGAGTAAAGGTGGAAATTGCTCATATCCGCTAGAAGTGGGCTAGAGGGCTTACCTCATTTTAACAGTAAACACCTAAAACATTAAATACATGTCAATAAGTTGCTCTGTCTTTGTGAGGATTAGGGAAAACAATGCAGTCTATTTCGGATTGATAAAATAGTAGAAGTGGGTTAGGAAAGTGAGGGTAAGTTAAAGGCATCTCTAATGAGACCTTTTCTTTTTGGTGTGGGAAAATGAGCCCAAAGGAGCAACAGCAAATTGAGATCTCACAGTGTCAGGCTAGTATCATTTCACATATGTCAGACATGTAGTAAACCTGGATCTTATAAATTTCAAAAAGCTTTAACTAGAAGTTGTCATATTTTAGGGAAATACAATATAAAATGTGATCAAATGATTAATGTTGGAGTCACAGAACTTCTCTGAAAAGAGAGTTCCATTATGTTGCTGTATGATATAGTCCCCTCATGAAGTTTTGAAACCATTGATACAAGAAAGATAAAAAGGATTGCAGTATAGCAGTTGATGGAAATAAGGACCTCTCTAGGTTTTCAAAGAATAAGAAGTAGCCATGGCTTACTGGAATATTCTGTGAACATACATTTTATAACCATGGGATGATTTGGAATTATGTTCAAATGATTTAAAAAAATTGTACAAGACTGCAAAAAGAGAAGTGAAATATCTTGTTTGAAAATATATACACATGTGGTAATATATTATGTTCATAGAGATAGGCAAAGGGATTCAAATATTTTTTAGTTTGGGCTGAAGTGGAGTGCCCGAGTGGGCATGGAGCTCATGGGTGGATTTCAGTGCGGTGATCACTGTGTTGTCTCATGAGCTGAAGCGGGTGTTCACTGGTACTTGTTTTTGTGACTGTGTTACAACTAAGGTATGTGTTACATCTATTCAGTTAAAATATTAAATATTAGATTTAAAAGGATAATGAAGTTGTCTTTATAAGGTTAAGAAAATTAAAACTGAAAGTGTTAGTCGCTTAGTTGTATCCGACTCTTTGCAACCCCATGGACTGTCGCCCTCCAGGCTCCTCTGTCCATGGGATTCTCCAGGCAGGACTACTGGGCTGGGTTGCCATTCCCAGAATCATAGTACTAATCTTCTTGTATTGAGAAAAGAATTTTGTATATTTGTTGTTTTCAGTAGTTATAAATATGTAAGATAAAATGGCATGAACTTGGCAGCACCTGCAACTATGATGGAACATGTGTAACGGTATAATTGACTCAGTCATGATTTTTAAGAAATTTAGCCAAGTGAATAAACAATGTTGGGATGTTAATAGTATTAGAGTCACTATATTTACAAGCTTAATTATGTTTACAAGTTATTTAAATACTGGCCATTTTAGCTAAGTCAGAGAAAAGCTAGTTTAAGAAGGAAGAAAAATCACAAATTTAATAAATGCTGTTTAATGTGCTTAAATGTTTTTAGCTAGATTTTTTAAACATAACAAAATATTTAAGGACCTTTTTATAAATAATTGATATACTCTTCTTGATTTAAAAATAGATGGTCTGATTGGTTACCCAAAATATCAAGCCCAAAAGAGGATTGAAGATTTAAAATTTTTATCTTTAATAAAGTTAATAATAATTGTTAAGCCAAAAGTAAATGTCTGATCAGTCTTATTGTTGTATAAAAAACACATATGCATGAACACATAACAGATATACTTAAAATATACTTAACTTTGCCAGGTAAACGTAGGATTATGAGCTTTAATCATCATCAAAGCTGGGGTAGGGTTGACATTTGTATGTGAATATCCCCTATAAAAATATAGGATTCCTATACAGGATAAGTATATGAATAGAAGGTCAGGTATTTCTGCTGGGAAGAGAGGTAACCAATCCTAGCATGCATGGTCAGACCTTTCTTTAAAAGAGAGTTTGTATTTCCTACAATACAAAGATACAAAGTTTGAGGCCATGATTGTTATGTAACACAAAGGAAAAATGCACTTATTTGTCTTGGAGAAAAACAAAACAAATTAACTGTAACAAAATAGCCATCTCCACTTTTCAGCAATGAAAGTGAAATAAATTACTGACAAAACTTGACTTAAAAAGTTTAATATTCACTGGAGTAATGAGTGATTTGTTATAGCAAAACTATAAGGTTAAGAAAATTAAAACTGAAAGTGTTAGTCGCTTAGTTGTATCCGACTCTTTGCAACCCCATGGACTGTCGCCTCCAGGCTCCTCTGTCCATGGGAATCTCCAGGCAGGACGACTGGGCTGGGGTGCCATTCCCAGAATCTTAGTACTAATCTTCTTGTATTGAGAAAAGAATTTTGTATATTTGTTGTTTTCAGTAGTTATAAATATGTAAGATAAAATGGCATGAACTTGGCAGCACCTGCAACTATGATGGAACATGTGTAACGGTATAATTGACTCAGTCATGATTTTTAAGAAATTTAGCCAAGTGAATAAACAATGTTGGGATGTTAATAGTATTAGAGTCACTATATTTACAAGCTTAATTATGTTTACAAGTTATTTAAATACTGGCCATTTTAGCTAAGTCAGAGAAAAGCTAGTTTAAGAAGGAAGAAAAATCACAAATTTAATAAATGCTGTTTAATGTGCTTAAATGTTTTTAGCTAGATTTTTTAAACATAACAAAATATTTAAGGACCTTTTTATAAATAATTGATATACTCTTCTTGATTTAAAAATAGATGGTCTGATTGGTTACCCAAAATATCAAGCCCAAAAGAGGATTGAAGATTTAAAATTTTTATCTTTAATAAAGTTAATAATAATTGTTAAGCCAAAAGTAAATGTCTGATCAGTCTTATTGTTGTATAAAAAACACATATGCATGAACACATAACAGATATACTTAAAATATACTTAACTTTGCCAGGTAAACGTAGGATTATGAGCTTTAATCATCATCAAAGCTGGGGTAGGGTTGACATTTGTATGTGAATATCCCCTATAAAAATATAGGATTCCTATACAGGATAAGTATATGAATAGAAGGTCAGGTATTTCTGCTGGGAAGAGAGGTAACCAATCCTAGCATGCATGGTCAGACCTTTCTTTAAAAGAGAGTTTGTATTTCCTACAATACAAAGATACAAAGTTTGAGGCCATGATTGTTATGTAACACAAAGGAAAAATGCACTTATTTGTCTTGGAGAAAAACAAAACAAATTAACTGTAACAAAATAGCCATCTCCACTTTTCAGCAATGAAAGTGAAATAAATTACTGACAAAACTTGACTTAAAAAGTTTAATATTCACTGGAGTAATGAGTGATTTGTTATAGCAAAACTATTAAGCCATTACAGTAAAAGGCTGGGCCATGAGTTTCCATGGTAGTGACTTTAGCTTGAATGCTGTTCTTCTTGGTCATCTTCCTAGCTGCTACAGGATGTCAAGACCAGTGATCAAACAAGGCTGCTCTTGGCCTGAAACCAACATTTGTGAACATAAAACAAAAAGTGTATATTTTTGATAGGATCAGGAGGGAGGATATTCAAAATTGGTGTCAAATAATGCATAAGTTTACAGGAACTCTAGGCACTCTAGGATCTGAGTTTCCCATGGGTTTCTCTGGACCCTCAAGCCAGGAACCCATTTCTCTTGACTGCAGAGTCCTGAGTGGAGGGCCACTTGGGATAACCGTTGTGTGGCTGTTGTGGTGTAGTGTCCTCACATCTTGAATTAAAGAAGTAACATATTATGACAGTGAAATTGGTGTTTGTTAATACAAGTGAATTTGAGCCAAAAAATATTATTCAGTAAGCTATTTAAGGATAAGTTGCTCAGTGTTAGTTGGTCAGTCGACTCTTTGTGACCCCATGGACTATAGACTGCCAGGCTTCTCTGTCCTTGGAATTCTTCAGGCAGGAATACTGGAGTGGATTGCCATTGCCTTCCCCCATAAGTTATCCTAGTGGTTTTAAAAGAAATTATATATGCACGTATATATATACATATTATAAACAAATTTGATTGTCACTTCAAATAAAAAAAATTTACTGGAAAATCTAAAATGTATGCCTCTCAGGCTCTAAAGGATTTTAATTACAAATCTAGTAAAATTGCCAAAATGAAGCTACCAAAGAAACCATCTTTAGGTAGTAGGCTCTTGGCAACTTTCAAATGCATTTTCCACTTTAAAGGAAGGTTTCCTATCTTCACATCACATCAGCTTCTTACAAGAACACAATATTGTATGAATTCTCATTGCTTCATTGATTCATAAAACAAAACAAAGAAATCAAAAGCCAAAGAGGTTGCCATATTAAATTTCTGTCAGAAATAAACCCTGACTCTAGGGTCTGGTTTCCAGATCGTCATCACAAGAGGTTCTACTCAGATTCAAGTACAGTAGCTTTTGGGTTACCTGTTGCTTTAATTAGCCACACTCACCTTTTCTCTAATCAAAGTGAAGTTCATTGTTTTCTGAAGACTTCTGTCAAGCTCCAAGTTCTAGGGAACTCCTCTAAAGCAGTTCATGATATAGTCTCACCTGTTTATACAAGTATGGATCCCAAGTGGCATGAGTGGTAAAGAACCCACCTGCCAGAGCAGGTGATGTAAGAGATGTGGGCTTGATTCCTGGGTTGGAAAGATCCCCTGGAGAAGGAAATGGTAACCCACTCTAGTATACTTGCCTGGAGAATCCCATGGACAAAGGAGCCTGGTGAGCTACAATCCATGGGGCTGTGGAGTCAGACACAACTGAGCAACTTAGCAACAATAGCAATGGACTTGGAAATAACTTTTTTCTTTAATATAGGATTTTTTATTCACACACCTAGTTTCCAGCCAGCAGAGCCTTTAGTTCAGCTCTGTGATGATGTCAGAAGGAATATGATGTAATGGGTACTGGGAGTTGTAAAGATGAAACACCACTGTCGTCCTTCATCTTGAAACTAAGGATTTCTTATGAGTCAGATTGTCATTGGTAGCCTTGCGTGAGGTTGAGAGCTGTGTTCTGTAGTGAGACAGTAAATTGGAGAGACTGGCTGAAGGTCACTGAAGATGAAGGATTTTTCGCATCCAAGAGGCTGAAATAAAAAAAAGACATGGACACAGAGTCCTACTTTGAACTCAGATGAAGTATGGTTTACCCTTTGAAAAGAATCTTACATACTCATCGGCCTCGGATAGAATGTAAACATATGGTTATGCCTGAATGTCATGGATCAGGATACGGTATCTGAATGTGTGAGAGTGACAAAGAGGGAATGCTATCTTCTGTAATTATGCCAAATTATTATAAATTATTCTGTATATAAATAAATGTTGTAAAAGGGTTACATTCCTATGTTCTTATCCAAAGACAAGATATATGAGTGGAAAACTGTTCATTTAATAGCATGAATAGCACTTAAAGTCATGTAATATTACTTGATCTCCTTTAGACAAAGTAGAAATTCAGTTTGCTTTAGCTTTACTAGAAACCCTCATCCTCTAATTATCCCTGTTGGTGCATGAGTGGACAGAGCGGGAGATAACACACTGACAACTTGCAGACCAATGTGTGAATATCTATTATCACAACTCCTAGTGTTTAGACCAAATGTTAGTGAAATCGATGCATTTTTCCCAATGTGAAGTAGCCACAATTTTTAACAGAAAAGACTTCTAAAAAGTAGAAGGCTCTCCAAAGAGAAAGGTATCTGGACTAAAATTAATTATAACAGAGATGCATAATGAAATACCTTCAAATAGCCAACAACAGCCAAAAAGGAAAAGCTCCTTGTGATATATGTAAGTGAAATTTATCTTCCCCGAAACTTTTTATGCGAAAAATGAAAGTTAGATTTCCAGCAGTGGCAGTGCATTTTAATTATCCTCACAAGCTAAAAGATTACTGGACATACCTCTAGAATGTGAGTAAAATAAATCAGGTTCCCTGATGACTGATTTCTATTTTCTACTAGAAGTAAATAGCCCTGAGATTCTGATCACTCTTTTTAGTGATGCCCGGCGCCCTTGTGTTAACTTATGGATATCAGTCATGATATTATTCTAAACAAATACGTACTAATGCAATGAATCACTGAGGATGACATAATTTATAGTGAATATCAAAATCTGCATCAAAGTTCACTTGGACAGTAAAGATTCATGGCTACAAAATAAAAACTGGATAATAAATTTATAACTTAAGGACATTTTCTTATAATGCTGTGTGATGGGGGGAGTATTTCAAACATTTAAAAAATGAATGTATGCTGCTGTTCTGAAATGGGGGATAAATCAGAAATCTTTTATTTATTCATAAAACAAAGAGCTTTATTATTGTGCTTTGCCTGTGACCTTAACCTCACATAAACTGAACATAATCCTTCCCCACCCCCACCCCTGCAATCAGCCTTTTCTTCTGCCAGGGAGAAAAGCTGTTGCCAAATTACACTGATTGTCCTGAATAGTGGACACATAATCATGGGAATGCTTTGAACTCATGGAACACCTTTCATCCACAAAGTGCAAAACACTTCAAAAAGAATAAGTCACACATTCATATAATCACCCAAACCCCACTTGCTGGGGCTGGAAGTGGGGGTGGGATTAAGTGTAGCTATGCACTGTGTTCTTCTGTGCTCAGGAAAAGCAATTAAAAATTATAAAATTAAAATATTCTTAGATAAGAAATAGATGAAAATACAAGGATGACTTCACTGGATTGGACACTTATGAGACTGAGTGAAAATTAAGTGGTTGCATGTGAATTTGGGGAAAACAGACGTATACCAGGGCTGAAGTGGAGTGATGTAGAAGAGGTGCCTGGGACAATTCTCAGGCTGCCCAAGTGCCTCCTTAAATTGTGCATGGGGGGCGTCTGTGTTGCTTCATCCAGAAGTTTGACTAAAACCACCGTCCTGCTGGGTGCAGCGTTGCTGAAGGTCTTAGGGGTGTGGTGATGGTGGCATGGGGTGGACTTGGCTGACTCCAGATGGCAAGACAGTCTGGTAGGCCTTGACCACAGAGCCCAAGGCCCGTAATTTGAACTCAACTCAGAGTGGCTCCAAAAACAGTCGTGTCCATTCCATGATGGGGTGGACCTGCCATATCATCTCATTAACTCAGAGAATTGAGCCCCTCTGCAGCAGATCCATTTAGAGACAAGACAGGCTGATACAGCCAGTAATGGGGACGAGAGCTTAGTTGCTTTCAATTTCCTGGTCATGGTTTGGAAAATGATGGGTTAAATACTAATTGTGAACAGGTCAGTCATTGCGACCATTTGCATACATGACATTTAGCATTTAAATTTTATTTCTAATTGGAGGATTATTGCTTTATAATGTTGTGTTGGTTTCTGCCATACATCAACATGAATCAGCCCTAGATATACATGTGTTCCTTTCTTCTTGAACCTACCTCCCCAACCTTATCCCACTGCCCTAGGATATCACAGGACACCAGGTTGAGCTCCTTGTGCTATATGGCAATTTCCTATTAGCTAACTACCTTACATTTGGTAATCTGTATACTTCAGTGCTACTCTCAATTTGTCCCACCATCTCCTTCCCTGTCTATGTCCATAAGTCTGTTCTGTGTCCCTATTCTGCACTAAAAATAGGCTCATCAGTACCATTTTTCTAGATTCCACATATATGCATTAATATATGATATTTATTTGTCTATTTCTGACTTGCTTCAGTCTGCATAACAAGCTCTAGGTATATCCACTTTAGTACAACTGAGTCAGTTTCATTCATTTTATGGCTAAGTAATATTCTATTGCATACAGTAACAAAAATATAGGTACCCAATTTCTTTATCCATTCATCTGTTGATGGACATCTTGTTGCTTCCATCTTCTGGCTATTGTGAATAGTGCTGCAATGAATATTGGGGTCCATGTGTCTTTTTTAGTTATGGTTTTCTCAGGGTATATGCCCAATAGTGGGACTGCTGAGTAATATGGTACTTTTATTCTTAGTTTTTAAACAAATTTCCATAATACTTGTATCAGTTTATATTCCCACCAGCAGTGCAAGAAGGTTCCACTTTTGGTCTTTTTTTTTTAAATTTACAAAATTGTAGAGAGCCCTCTTTGTTCCCCACAAGTAACTGTTCAATTAACTTTTCCTTTCTAATAGAACCTCATATTTTTGTTTTAGTTTGACTTCTCCGTTAACCTGTTAAAGGATGCTAGATTCAAACCTCTTTTGGGACCTAAGCAAGAGCTAATCAGCTGATTGGAACTATTGGGTAGACCAAAATGTTTGTTTGGGGTTTTCCATAATATCCTATGGAAAAACCCAAATGAACTCTCTGATCAGCCTAATGTTTTCAGTTCAGGCATGGGCACTAGTGTAATTTGACCCAATCAATTTGAGGAAGAACTTTAATTGCAAAACGGTGGAAATCTCTCCTCTACTTCACTGAGTGCTGGTCTAGTTGCTACTGGAACTGGGCCTAGCTGATGTTATTAAAGGCAGGTCAGAGATAGGAAGAAAACCTGTTTTTTTTTTGGATATTAGTCACAAAATCAACAAAATTTTCCCACTGCCCTAGGATATCACAGGACACCAGGTTGAGCTCCTTGTGCTATATGGCAATTTCCTATTAGCTAACTACCTTACATTTGGTAATCTGTATACTTCAGTGCTACTCTCAATTTGTCCCACCATCTCCTTCCCTGTCTATGTCCATAAGTCTGTTCTGTGTCCCTATTCTGCACTAAAAATAGGCTCATCAGTACCATTTTTCTAGATTCCACATATATGCATTAATATATGATATTTATTTGTCTATTTCTGACTTGCTTCAGTCTGCATAACAAGCTCTAGGTATATCCACTTTAGTACAACTGAGTCAGTTTCATTCATTTTATGGCTAAGTAATATTCTATTGCATACAGTAACAAAAATATAGGTACCCAATTTCTTTATCCATTCATCTGTTGATGGACATCTTGTTGCTTCCATCTTCTGGCTATTGTGAATAGTGCTGCAATGAATATTGGGGTCCATGTGTCTTTTTTAGTTATGGTTTTCTCAGGGTATATGCCCAATAGTGGGACTGCTGAGTAATATGGTACTTTTATTCTTAGTTTTTAAACAAATTTCCATAATACTTGTATCAGTTTATATTCCCACCAGCAGTGCAAGAAGGTTCCACTTTTGGTCTTTTTTTTTTTTAACTTTACAAAATTGTAGAGAGCCCTCTTTGTTCCCCACAAGTAACTGTTCAATTAACTTTTCCTTTCTAATAGAACCTCATATTTTTGTTTTAGTTTGACTTCTCCGTTAACCTGTTAAAGGATGCTAGATTCAAACCTCTTTTGGGACCTAAGCAAGAGCTAATCAGCTGATTGGAACTATTGGGTAGACCAAAATGTTTGTTTGGGGTTTTCCATAATATCCTATGGAAAAACCCAAATGAACTCTCTGATCAGCCTAATGTTTTCAGTTCAGGCATGGGCACTAGTGTAATTTGACCCAATCAATTTGAGGGAAGAACTTTAATTGCAAAACGGTGGAAATCTCTCCTCTACTTCACTGAGTGCTGGTCTAGTTGCTACTGGCCTCATCTCTCAATCAAAAGTGGGCCTAGCTGATGTTATTAAAGGCAGGTCAGAGATAGGAAGAAAACCTGTTTTTTTTTTTAGGATATTAGTCACAAAATCAACAAAATTGGGGCTCTCTCTTTGTTGTGAGATAATATTTTTCTTAGTGCCTAAATTACTTAGAGTCTGAGTTTACGGTTATTTTTAGAAACTAGCTTCCAAACCAATGGAAAAGATTCAGTCTTTTTCACTTTTGTATTATTGTCTGATTTCAATAATATTTGGTGAATCATACTATTAGCTGGGATTTGGAATTTGTCGTTTTAAAAACATATAGGTGTTTCTTTATACAGAATACATGTGTATGTATTTATTAATAAATGTGTACGTAGTATATAGAAATAGGAAATACAGTTAATATGAGTATAACTATACATCTCAGTTAATTATGTTCACACGTTCATTTTTGTATATACAGTGCATCCATTGTTAAATATATGACGTTGCTGTTTAGTTGTTAAATTGTGTCTGACGCTTTTGCAACCCTGTGGACCATAACCTGCCAGTCTCCTCTGTCCATGGGGTTTCCCAGGGAAGACTACAGGAGTAGGTTGCCACTCCACTCCTCAGGGAATCTGCCTGACCCTGAGATTGAATGCTAGTCTCCTACATTGGCAGGCAGATTATTTACCACTGAGCTACCAGGGAAGTCCAATATTAACCACATTTTATATTAAAATATCATATGTTTCTAGTTTTTTTTAAATATAGAAGTTACATCTTTTATTATTTGTCCTTTAAACACTCTTTCTGGTGATAAATAATGCACTTTAAAATAGAGAGTTTCAATCAGGCATTCTGAAAATTTGGTTAGTCTCCAGGAGGCAACAGTCTCGGTTCAGACTATAGTCAGAATATAATTATGAGGGACAGAATAAATTCTGAATTTTGAGATTAAGTCTAGGTGATGTGCAAGTAGAAGTGACAGAGCAAAAATAAAAGGAAGATTTGGATTGTGCTCAGACGTCAGTGAGGTTTTCTCCTAGTGACTCTTCACTGGGCTTCAGTCCCTTGTCTGAACCCCCTGTGGGTTTGCTCTGGTTGTCCCACCTTCCTGTGAAACAACACTGCCTGCTCATCCCAAAGGAACGTATAAAAGAAAGGGGGTTTTAAGGAGAAAACTGAAAATGCCTTTCCTTGTTATCATGGGATTTGAGGTAGTGAATTCATGGAAATTTATTCAGAGGATATTCTTTGATAATTTAGGGCCCTGGTTTTGTAAATGATAAACAATGCATTTTTGCAGCTTCTTTTTTCCAAACTAAATTTGAACAGAAGTAGCTTAAGTAAAAACCTACGTGGCTAAGAAGCTCTTTTTACAGAAATTTAATGTTTTTGTAATCTCTGTGCCCCAACCTTGTTAGTTCCAAAGTTTGTTATAATGGCTATACTGAGAGAGAGTCACATTCATTCCAGTAGATCCTAGAAAGTAAGAACTTGAAGAGTCATTTAGAAAGTCCTAAATCAAGAATTAAAGAGGGTAGAGCTTAATAGAATCCAAAAAACTGATGTATTTGTTGCAAGATGGATAAGGATGCTGTATGCATGTATATAACTTAGGTGACCATGCTATGGAATATATTTTGATATTGTAGCAAGTGATGAACCCTAAGAAACATTTTTTTTAATCCTACTTTTTTTAAAAGCTCAGGGAGAAACTACTTTTATCATTTTCCTCACACCATCCAATATAATGGAGTATTTTCATTTCTGCACACTTGTGAGTGGGTGTCGGAACCCATATTTGATACAACATTTGCCTGCAAGATGCAAGACAGTTAGTCACATGAAAATGTAACTGGAGGAGAGAGGTCTAAGGACCCACGTGTACAGGAATCCTTAGTGGTTTCCTCTCCCACTCAGGAGCCACTGCTGTACTAGCTGACTAGTTCATATTTTAAAAAAGAGAAGTTTAACGTTATAAAAATGAGCATTTGGAGTAAGTCTGAATTCCACAAAGTTCATGTAAGTATATCCCTCTAGCTTTCTTCTAAATATGGCTGTATTAAACTAAATTTTCTCTAACTGTAAATTTTTTTCTTAAATTTTGGCCTCTTTTATTGGTCTTTCATTTGTTTATTTTCATCCATCTTTGTTCTTTGGCCTGTGTGGGCCTCCCATTGCAGTGGCCTCTCCTGTACCAGAGCACTGGCTCCAGGCACATGCGCTCCAGAGCTCTGGCTCAGTAATTGGATGCACTTGTCCAGCCACTCTGTGGCACGTGGGATCTTCCCAGGCCAGGGGTTGAACCGGCGCCCCTTGCACTGCAAGGTGGACTCTTTACCCACTGGACCACCAGGAAAGCCCTCTAACTGTAAATTTTAATTTCTTAGAAGGCTTAGCATAAAATTTCTCTCAGTGGTCATCAGTAGTACTTAGGGGTTCTTAGAATTACTTAAGTTTCTTTTTTGTTTGTTAAGTAAAACCTACGTGGCTAAAGCTCTTTTACAGAAATTTAATGTTTTTGTAATCTCTGTGCCCCAACCTTGTTAGTTCCAAAGTTTGTTATAATGGCTGTACTGAGAGAGAGTCACATTCATTCCAGTAGATCCTAGAAAGTAAGAACTTGAAGAGTCATTTAGAAAGTCCTAAATCAAGAATTAAAGAGGGTAGAGCTTAATAGAATCCAAAAAACTGATGTATTTGTTGCAAGATGGATAAGGATGCTGTATGCATGTATATAACTTAGGTGACCATGCTATGGAATATATTTTGATATTGTAGCAAGTGATGAACCCTAAGAAACATTTTTTTTAATCCTACTTTTTTTAAAAGCTCAGGGAGAAACTACTTTTATCATTTTCCTCACACCATCCAATATAATGGAGTATTTTCATTTCTGCACACTTGTGAGTGGGTGTCGGAACCCATATTTGATACAACATTTGCCTGCAAGATGCAAGACAGTTAGTCACATGAAAATGTAACTGGAGGAGAGAGGTCTAAGGACCCACGTGTACAGGAATCCTTAGTGGTTTCCTCTCCCACTCAGGAGCCACTGCTGTACTAGCTGACTAGTTCATATTTTAAAAAAGAGAAGTTTAACGTTATAAAAATGAGCATTTGGAGTAAGTCTGAATTCCACAAAGTTCATGTAAGTATATCCTCTAGCTTTCTTCTAAATATGGCTGTATTAAACTAAATTTTCTCTAACTGTAAATTTTTTTCTTAAATTTTGGCCTCTTTTATTGGTCTTTCATTTGTTTATTTTCATCCATCTTTGTTCTTTGGCCTGTGTGGGCCTCCCATTGCAGTGGCCTCTCCTGTACCAGAGCACTGGCTCCAGGCACATGCGCTCCAGAGCTCTGGCTCAGTAATTGGATGCACTTGTCCAGCCACTCTGTGGCACGTGGGATCTTCCCAGGCCAGGGGTTGAACCGGCGCCCCTTGCACTGCAAGGTGGACTCTTTACCCACTGGACCACCAGGAAAGCCCTCTAACTGTAAATTTTAATTTCTTAGAAGGCTTAGCATAAAATTTCTCTCAGTGGTCATCAGTAGTACTTAGGGGTTCTTAGAATTACTTAAGTTTCTAGTTGGTATTTATTACTGTTTTTGTCTCAGTTATCTCAGCACTTATTTATGATTGGTGAGAAAAAATTGTATTTAAATGCTTGGTTTGATGGTAAGACATGCTTATAATTTGAGGTGAAAACAGTGTCTGATTTAGGGGTCAGAAAGCTTCGTAATATTAGAAAAACTTTCAAGCCATTTTAATCTGTAGAAAATGATTGGTGATTCTGTCCTAATAGAACAAGTTTGAAAGTAATTTGGTAATGATTTTAAAAACAATTTTAAACTGTGTAATGTGCTCTGCTATTATGAGGCTTGATTATTTTAAGTATTTGAGAACTAGCATGGTGTATCAATTCAGATGCTTTCATCTGCAGGTAACAGAAGCCCCAGTTCCAAGTGGCTTTGAGATAAGATTTGTCATCTTAATTAATAAGAGTGGTTTAGTGACATAATCATGGGTCTGGCACTTTGCTTTTATAAAATTTTCCCACCTTTAGCTTGCAGCTAGCTTGCCTCATGGTTAAATATGGCTGCATCTCTCCAGGAGTTTGGTGCTGTCTTATTTCTTTGCTGTCTGCTAAAACAAGGTAACAAAAACTGACCAGTTTATAAACAACAATGCTTCTCTCCCATAGTTCTGAAGGCTTGGTAGTCCAAGGTTAAGATGTCAGCAGAAAGTGTGTCTGGTGAGAGCCCTCCTGTGGGTTGCAGGCTGCGTGTATCTTATATCCTCACGTCGAGGAAGAAGCACCATGAAAGGGGATCTCTCTTAGCCTCCTTTTTGGAGATCCTAATCCCACTGCAAAAGCTCCACCCTCATGGCTCTTATCACTTCCCAAAGTCCCTGCTTCTAAACATGATCACTCATAGGAATTTAGGGGAGAAGAACAAACCTTCAGTCCAAAGCAGATGCCTTATTCAGCAGTGTTCTTATGTCATTCTTTAAGGTCTAAGTACCTATTCCTTAAAATCTTAATCTCATCCTCCAATAGAATTATCTTTACATATATATATATATTTTTGCAAACCACTGGGAAGAAACATCAGAGGGAGTGATGGCCTTTGACTCACCAGTACCCATCATGCAGTCGGGTTACCAGTACCCATCATGCAGTCGGGTTACCCATCAGCCTTGATTCTGCCTGGCACTACTGAGACACAGATTGAACAAGCAAGAAGGGGGTCCAGACTCGTATGTGGCACCCTGCAGTTTCTGCTAAAAAATGGCCTCTTATATGAGAAGTTCTGTATATTTTATACTTTAAGCAAAACACAGCCCAATTTAAAATGGCTTAATCAGCAAAAGAATTTTATTGGCTTAATAGCTGAAAAGATCAGCTGTAGACTGGCATCAGACATATTGGTATGAAGAAGCTCAGAATGTTGTAATGGTTTCAGCCTCGTCTCTCTATGAGTGTCTGGACTTTACTCAGTTTTGAAGGTTGACATCATCTCTGTCTACAGGCTGATTTCTTTGTAGCAGCTTTGTTGTGGTTTGGGTTGCACATTTTAATACCACACCGTTTAGAAGTTGGTCACCATGGAAAAGAGAAGTTGAGATCCTAGCAACTCTAATAAGCATCTCGGAGTTTGGACCCATTCTTCAATCAAAAGCTGTGAAGAGAGGGAATGGAATGTGTTGACTGGCTTAAATTATCCAGGGTCCACCCCGTGAATGCAGGCAGAATCTGCCGAATCTAAACCTCAGTGTGGAGAGTGACACTGAATGGTTCCTCAATGAAAATGGAAAACATGAAGGCAGTCATGCTTCTCTCCCATAGTTCTGAAGGCTTGGTAGTCCAAGGTTAAGATGTCAGCAGAAAGTGTGTCTGGTGAGAGCCCTCCTGTGGGTTGCAGGCTGCGTGTATCTTATATCCTCACGTCGAGGAAGAAGCACCATGAAAGGGGATCTCTCTTAGCCTCCTTTTTGGAGATCCTAATCCCACTGCAAAAGCTCCACCCTCATGGCTCTTATCACTTCCCAAAGTCCCTGCTTCTAAACATGATCACTCATAGGAATTTAGGGGAGAAGAACAAACCTTCAGTCCAAAGCAGATGCCTTATTCAGCAGTGTTCTTATGTCATTCTTTAAGGTCTAAGTACCTATTCCTTAAAATCTTAATCTCATCCTCCAATAGAATTATCTTTACATATATATATATATTTTTGCAAACCACTGGGAAGAAACATCAGAGGGAGTGATGGCCTTTGACTCACCAGTACCCATCATGCAGTCGGGTTACCAGTACCCATCATGCAGTCGGGTTACCCATCAGCCTTGATTCTGCCTGGCACTACTGAGACACAGATTGAACAAGCAAGAAGGGGGTCCAGACTCGTATGTGGCACCCTGCAGTTTCTGCTAAAAAATGGCCTCTTATATGAGAAGTTCTGTATATTTTATACTTTAAGCAAAACACAGCCCAGTTTAAAATGGCTTAATCAGCAAAAGAATTTTATTGGCTTAATAGCTGAAAAGATCAGCTGTAGACTGGCATCAGACATATTGGTATGAAGAAGCTCAGAATGTTGTAATGGTTTCAGCCTCGTCTCTCTATGAGTGTCTGGACTTTACTCAGTTTTGAAGGTTGACATCATCTCTGTCTACAGGCTGATTTCTTTGTAGCAGCTTTGTTGTGGTTTGGGTTGCACATTTTAATACCACACCGTTTAGAAGTTGGTCACCATGGAAAAGAGAAGTTGAGATCCTAGCAACTCTAATAAGCATCTCGGAGTTTGGACCCATTCTTCAATCAAAAGCTGTGAAGAGAGGGAATGGAATGTGTTGACTGGCTTAAATTATCCAGGGTCCACCCCGTGAATGCAGGCAGAATCTGCCGAATCTAAACCTCAGTGTGGAGAGTGACACTGAATGGTTCCTCAATGAAAATGGAAAACATGAAGGCAGTCATCAAATATTCAACATGCAGTTAAGTTACGGCATGGGAAATTGAGAACAGACATTGAAATGGCCTGTCTGTTGTTTACCAACAGTGCCTGAATGCAAGACATTTTCGAAGATGCTGCTTCTAGTACATCACAATTCCTTCTTTTATTCATCAGTATTATATCTTCTTATAGTTTGTTTATTTATTTCAGTTTTTATTAACATTTCTGTCAGAGGTTACTTCCAGTATTTGAATATTGCATATATTTCCCTAGTGCTGACTTTGACCATAAATTGAGCTTTTGAGATTTAAGCATTATTTCACATCTGCCTCATGCAGAATGTGCTTTGTGTCTTTCACACAATTTGTTGTATTTTAGGAAATGTAGTAAATTTAAATCGTTAATAGGCTGGGAGAGATGGATGGTTTAACTCTTCAAATTGTAATAAACCCTTCCAAGACTCCTGAGTATTATAAAAGAGGGGAAACATATTTTATTATCTTGTATTCACAAATCCCTTTATGAATTAAGCTAAAGTTAATACTTTTGAATTAATCCTTTGTATATTGGTTTGTGGAAATGATTATCATAATTTACAATCTGTTTGACATTTATTCTACATGGTAGCAATGAGGTATATTCTATCACTTGACAGCTTGATTTGCAGAGGAAGACATTACATGTGAAGAAAATCTCACTTGATTTCTTCCTTTAGTCTTAACTATTTGCTTAGAAAATCATGGGTAAATAGCCAGCTAGAATTTGATTCAGATCACCAGTTTTGTCATTTGAAATTAAGTTTTTTAGTTGGTGTAGGAGAAAATCTAGCAGGCTAGACAGTGCTTTTTTAAAAAGTTTCCTTATGCTTCCTTCTTCAGGAACCTCTGATTTTTTTTTTTTTTTAATTGGGGTTTGGTTGTTTTACAATGTTGTATTCATTTCAGGTGTACAGCAAAGTTATTGTTTACATCTTTTACAGAGCTTTGTTGTTTACAGCTATGCATAATCCCAAAACAGTCCTAGGTATATCCCCGACCCCTCCCACCAGCACTGCCCTCGCCTTTCCCTCTGTCCCATCTCCCTGGTTGATGCATAGCCCCCATGTAAGTTCTCTTACTCTTACAGATTAATCAAAATGGTTATTTCTTTTACATATGATAGTGTAGGTTTTCATGTTACTCTTTCACTGAATGGTTCCTCAATGAAAATGGAAAACATGAAGGCAGTCATCAAATATTCAACATGCAGTTAAGTTACGGCATGGGAAATTGAGAACAGACATTGAAATGGCCTGTCTGTTGTTTACCAACAGTGCCTGAATGCAAGACATTTTCGAAGATGCTGCTTCTAGTACATCACAATTCCTTCTTTTATTCATCAGTATTATATCTTCTTATAGTTTGTTTATTTATTTCAGTTTTTATTAACATTTCTGTCAGAGGTTACTTCCAGTATTTGAATATTGCATATATTTCCCTAGTGCTGACTTTGACCATAAATTGAGCTTTTGAGATTTAAGCATTATTTCACATCTGCCTCATGCAGAATGTGCTTTGTGTCTTTCACACAATTTGTTGTATTTTAGGAAATGTAGTAAATTTAAATCGTTAATAGGCTGGGAGAGATGGATGGTTTAACTCTTCAAATTGTAATAAACCCTTCCAAGACTCCTGAGTATTATAAAAGAGGGGAAACATATTTTATTATCTTGTATTCACAAATCCCTTTATGAATTAAGCTAAAGTTAATACTTTTGAATTAATCCTTTGTATATTGGTTTGTGGAAATGATTATCATAATTTACAATCTGTTTGACATTTATTCTACATGGTAGCAATGAGGTATATTCTATCACTTGACAGCTTGATTTGCAGAGGAAGACATTACATGTGAAGAAAATCTCACTTGATTTCTTCCTTTAGTCTTAACTATTTGCTTAGAAAATCATGGGTAAATAGCCAGCTAGAATTTGATTCAGATCACCAGTTTTGTCATTTGAAATTAAGTTTTTTAGTTGGTGTAGGAGAAAATCTAGCAGGCTAGACAGTGCTTTTTTAAAAAGTTTCCTTATGCTTCCTTCTTCAGGAACCTCTGATTTTTTTTTTTTTTTAATTGGGGTTTGGTTGTTTTACAATGTTGTATTCATTTCAGGTGTACAGCAAAGTTATTGTTTACATCTTTTACAGAGCTTTGTTGTTTACAGCTATGCATAATCCCAAAACAGTCCTAGGTATATCCCCGACCCCTCCCACCAGCACTGCCCTCGCCTTTCCCTCTGTCCCATCTCCCTGGTTGATGCATAGCCCCCATGTAAGTTCTCTTACTCTTACAGATTAATCAAAATGGTTATTTCTTTTACATATGATAGTGTAGGTTTTCATGTTACTCTTTCCATACCTCTTGCCTGATTTTCCCTCCCCTCAATGTCTATAGGTCTGTTCTCTATGTCTGTTTCTTCATCGCTGCTCTGTGTGTATGTTTATTCAGACCATCTTACTAGATCCCATATATACATATGTGTTAGTGTACTGTATTTGTCCTTCTCTTTTTGATTTACTTCACTTTGTATAATAGGTTCTGGAGCCACCCACCTCATTAGGACTGATTCTTCTGCATTTCTTTTTACATCTGAGGAGTATTCCATTGTATGTATGTACCAGAGCTTCTGTATCCATTCATTCGTCTATGGACATCTAGGTTGCTTCCGTGTTCTAGCTATTTGTATAGAGAGCCGCAGTGAACATTGGGGCACAGGTGTCTTTCAATTTTGATTTCATTGTGGTATAAGCCTAATAGTGGGATTTGTGGGTCATATGGTACTTCTATTCTTTGTTTTTTAAGTAATCTCCACACAGGATAATGTGTTGTTTTTTACAGTAACAAGGAAAGTGTGATTTTATTATTTAATAGCAATGAGAAACAACAGCTACAGTTTGGGACTTAGATACTTGAAATACACTTGAGGTGATGAGAAGACTGTTCATCTTTGTCAGGGGAAGCTGGGTTTTGGTTGGGGTTTGAATCAACAATTGAGGCCATAGGCAAGAAGCTCATGTATGAAACGAGATGATCGTAAACAACTTCCAGTTGTCAGATGCTTTGAAAAGCACATATTTTTTAAACACATAAGTTATGTTTAAAACATTTTATTTTAAAATGAAACGTTTTATTTTATATTGAAGTATAACTGGTTAACAGTTTGTGTTATTTTCAGTTATACAGCAAAGTAATTCAGTTATACATATACATGGGTCTATTCTTTTACAGATTCTCTTCCCATTTAGATTGTTACAGAATACTGAGTAGAGTTTCCTGTGCTATGCAGTAGGTCCTTGTTGGTTATCAGTTTTAAATATAGCCGTGTGTACATGTGAGTCCCAAACTTTCTAACTGTCCCTTCCCTGCACTCTTCCCCCTGGAACAAATAAGATCTTATACAGATGCCATTGCATAAACAGATAAAAGCAGAAGTATTCCAACTGAATCAGTTGACGGGTGAAATCTTAGCCAGCATGGTTTTACCCTCTGCCTCTAAGAAACTTCACAGCAAAACTCCAGAGCTCCAAAGAAGATATTTTGAAAAATAGTGACATAATGAAAGTATTTTAAAAAGTCTTTGAACTATTATGTGCTGCTTGCTGAGAACAAAATAGTGGAATAATAAACCAAAATGAAGCCACTGATCTTCTAAAGCTTATATTCTAGTAGAGAGAGAGGAAAAGAAGTAATAAGTGATATAACTTAGAAGATGGGTTAATGATAAGAACATAAGTAGAGTACCATGATAACCCTTGGCAGTGCGGTGGATATCACTACTGTTCAGTGAGGGTGGACATGAAGGTCACTGAGAAGGTGGCTTTTTGAGCTGGGCCTAAAAGACCTCAAGGGAGGAACAAACTTGGATTGTTTCAGGAAGAGAAAGAAGGCCAATATGGCTAGTGTGTGAATGATCAGGGAGCTGGTGGAGCTAAAATTTGCAATAAAATACCCAGGCATGAGGTCACCATAGGCTTTATGCCATGTTCAAGTTTGGACTTTATCATAAAAATAAATGAGAAGGGGGCTTCCCCTGGTGGTCCAGTGGGTAAGGACACTGCCTTGCAGTGCAAAGGGCACTGGTTCAATCACTGGCCTGGAAAGATCCCACATGCCGTGGAGCGGCTGGACAGATGTGTCCAATTACCGAGCCGGAGCTCTGGAGCGCATGCTCTCAGAGCCGGTGCTCTGCAACAACAGACGCCACCGTGATGGGAGGCCCACAGGAGTCAAAGAACAAAGACGGATGAAAATAGAGAAATGAAAGACCAATAGAAGTGGCCCGCCCGCTCCCCGCCCTCCCCAACCCGACCCCTGCTCAAAAAATCAATAAAAAAAAAATAAATTAAAAAAAAATAAATAAATGAGAAGGCACTTGATCAGTTCAAGCAGGGAATTATAAGATTGTTCAGTTAAAAGTTCAATTGCTCAGTTGTGTCCAGTGCTTTGTGACCCCAGGCACTACAGCACGCCAGGGTTCCCTGTCCATCTCCCAGAGCTTGCTCAAGCTCATGTCCGTTGACTCAGTGATGACAGCCAACCATCTCATCCTCTGTCATCCTGTCTCCTTTTGCTTTATATTCCAATGATTCGTCCCCTCGTATCATGTGGCCAAAATATTGGAGCTTCAGCTTTAGCATGATTCCTTCCAATGAATATTCAGGGTTGATTTAGTTCTATTAGCTGGAGGATGGAAGAACAGCATGACTCACTGAGAAGGTTTTCTAAGGATCCAGTCAGATAGCAGAGATGATAGTATAGATGCAAAAAAGTGGGAAAACTAGATACATTTTGTGGAGAAATATGTTGAAACTTGCTGATGGAGTAAATACATTGGATACGTGAAATGGAGGACTCAAGGAGGAAGCCTAGTGTTATGTTGGAGCTACCGGATAAATGGGATAATTTCATTGAACTAACTGGGGTTGAGGAAGAAAGAGGCTGGGGTTGTAGAGAAGTGTGTTTTGGACATACAATTGGAGATGTCGAGTAGACAATTTGATATTAATACATAGATCATGGGGAAGGTGAGACTGATAGAAATTTAGGAGTCATTGACATACAGATGATATTTAAGAGAACCAAACGGACTGATCTCACCTAGGGAGAGAGAGTGGAGAAGAGGGCAAAAATTGAGACCTAAGACACTCCAACCTTTAGACTTCTCTGGGAAACTCTTAGGTCTCTCTTAGTTCTAAAAGGCCTAATTTTATTGTGAAAAATGGAGCATCTTTTTTACCGAAAGGCTCTTTTCACCTGTGACTTGTTACAGCCTCAGACTTTGTTTCTTTGCCTCAAAGTTCTGTCTTCCCTCTTTTTTCTTTTAATATTTATTTGGCTGTTCTGGGTATTAGTTGCAGCGCTCAGGATCTTTGATCTTAGTTGCATTATGATGGATCTAGTTTTCTGATTAGGTTGAACTCAGACCCCCTCCATTTGGAGCTCAGAGTCTTAGCCATTGGACTGCTAGGGATGTCCCATGTCTTCCTTCTTAATTGGGAATGTATGAACGGTCCTGCTTAGCATGACCCCACAGATATATTTGTTATGGACACTGATTGTTAGATGATGTTTCCTCCAGTTAGGATCATGTGGGTGGGTGGTACTTAGTTATGGAACAACATGGCTTCCAGCTGCCAAATGTCAAGAGTTTCTAAGACTGTTGGATATAAAGCCCATAGAGAATTCTCCACCATCCAGAACTCAACTTGCATACTGGCCGAGTTTGAATGACAGCCTAGCCCTTTATATCTTACAGTTTTGAGTTTTAAAGTAAACAAGTACACTTAGAATTGACCTCTACTTCTTGTGCCAGTTGAGAGGTCCAGAGGTAAGTTATTTATCTTCCATTAGGGAAGTGAGCAGCCCACTGGGAAAGAATGAATTTTACCTCTGGATGCCACGTGGGGGAGGGCTGACCCATAACCTATGGACATAGTTGTTGTTGTTTAGTTGCTAAATCGTGTCTGACTCTATGTGACCCAATAGACTGTAGCCCACCAGGCTCTCTGTCCATTGGATTTCCCAGGCAAGAACACTGGAGTGGGTTGGCATTTCCTCCCCTGGGGAATCTTCCTCATCTAGGGAGCAAACCTGCATCTCCTGCATTGGCAGGCAGATTCTTTACTACTGAGCTACCAGGGAATCCTATGGATATGGTAGGCTGGGTAATTTGTTATCTAGTAGACATTGTATTCTCTAATGATCCTTACTCTTGGATTGCAGTCTGATTCGGACAAAGCAATATCTTCAGCATGAGGCATTGAAAACAGAAATCATCTAATGCTAAAATTTGCATAACCTAAAAATTGTAAATGTGACAGTTCTCAAAATGTTAAAACTAAAAATGGATTTGAAGCATGGCTAACGTGCTGTATTATAGGTAGTAAGTAAATCTAAAGGGATTTCAAAATTAAAGTTAATAGAGCTAAAACTAGATCTCTCATTACTATCACTTTCCCCAATAATCTGTTCCATCTTCAGAGTTCTCTGTCTTCATAAATGACAGCAGTGCTCTCTGAACTCCTAGGAAGTTTTTGTTGTTGTTTCTTCTCTTTCTCTTACAGGACATATATTCAGGCCGTTCAATTCAAATTTGGGGTTTCTGTCTCTTAGGTATATCCCAAATTTGGTAATATCTTATCTCTTCCATGGCTTTTACTCACGTCTAATCCACCATCTTATTTCCACGTATATACTGGTCATTTATGGTGTACTGTTTCAGCTAGTTATTGTTCCAATGATACTATGCAACATACCAACATACTATTCTCGAAATGAAGTGTATTGCCACAGCAAACATTAATTCTTATGTTGATAGGTTTTTAGGTCAGCAATTAGTTGACAGTCATGTTATCTGTTTGTTTCCTTTTTTTTTTTTTTTGCCAGTCCCTTGAGTTTTTATAGCTTGCTACTTCTCAGGTTGGTGGTTGGTTCAGGTTTGACATTTCCCATCATGGACCATGGAGAACAGGTCAGGAGTGGCTCTGCATATCCTATAATGAATGTTAAACCTGGTGGGTGATGAAGCAGAAGAGAGGTCTTCCTCCAGACAGTGTGAGGAGGTTATGGTATAGTATGTGCCTGGAAAATGTGTTCCTGTAGCTGTTGTACGAGGAGTGAGCCTGGTGTTTCTGGGAGACCCCTCCAGAGTTTGAGGATGAAACTGATACTGGAAAGCAGAGGGAAGATACAGAGAAAGAGCCATTCCTTGGCAACATCATTTGTTTAAAGCTTGCCTGAAACTAACATGGCTTCTGGAGTCGGTAATGCCAGGAGCCATACCATACATTTATTTATTGAAGTCAGTTTGCAACAAGTTTTCTCTCCCTTGAAACTAACAAAATTATGATTTCTGGAAGATCTTAGATCATAGCATTATCTACACTGAAGAGAATGTCCCCACTGCCCTGGAGAGAAAGCCGTTTCAGAGCAGAAGGAAAGCAGATTGTTCATTTAAGAGCCTGGTGCTCTGAGGAACATCACTTTCCCCAATAATCTGTTCCATCTTCAGAGTTCTCTGTCTTCATAAATGACAGCAGTGCTCTCTGAACTCCTAGGAAGTTTTTGTTGTTGTTTCTTCTCTTTCTCTTACAGGACATATATTCAGGCCGTTCAATTCAAATTTGGGGTTTCTGTCTCTTAGGTATATCCCAAATTTGGTAATATCTTATCTCTTCCATGGCTTTTACTCACGTCTAATCCACCATCTTATTTCCACGTATATACTGGTCATTTATGGTGTACTGTTTCAGCTAGTTATTGTTCCAATGATACTATGCAACATACCAACATACTATTCTCGAAATGAAGTGTATTGCCACAGCAAACATTAATTCTTATGTTGATAGGTTTTTAGGTCAGCAATTAGTTGACAGTCATGTTATCTGTTTGTTTCCTTTTTTTTTTTTTTTTGCCAGTCCCTTGAGTTTTTATAGCTTGCTACTTCTCAGGTTGGTGGTTGGTTCAGGTTTGACATTTCCCATCATGGACCATGGAGAACAGGTCAGGAGTGGCTCTGCATATCCTATAATGAATGTTAAACCTGGTGGGTGATGAAGCAGAAGAGAGGTCTTCCTCCAGACAGTGTGAGGAGGTTATGGTATAGTATGTGCCTGGAAAATGTGTTCCTGTAGCTGTTGTACGAGGAGTGAGCCTGGTGTTTCTGGGAGACCCCTCCAGAGTTTGAGGATGAAACTGATACTGGAAAGCAGAGGGAAGATACAGAGAAAGAGCCATTCCTTGGCAACATCATTTGTTTAAAGCTTGCCTGAAACTAACATGGCTTCTGGAGTCGGTAATGCCAGGAGCCATACCATACATTTATTTATTGAAGTCAGTTTGCAACAAGTTTTCTCTCCCTTGAAACTAACAAAATTATGATTTCTGGAAGATCTTAGATCATAGCATTATCTACACTGAAGAGAATGTCCCCACTGCCCTGGAGAGAAAGCCGTTTCAGAGCAGAAGGAAAGCAGATTGTTCATTTAAGAGCCTGGTGCTCTGAGGAACATCACTTATATCACCTCGTTTACTCTTCAGGCAATCCTCAGAGGTAAGAATTTTGCCACCTAGATTTAAGGCGGTGGAAGTTGAGGTTCAGGAACCCTGGGGAATTTCCTGATCTTGAATGTCTCATTTGGTTTCCATCCTGTGAGAACTGACAGAGGAAGCTGCACGTGCGAATGGTGGTGCAGTTCATAATGCTGGCATTGTTGGCTTTTAACTAATCAGGCCTCGTGTTGTGCTCATTTTTGTCCCCATATTTCTCATTGATTTCTCTCTTTTACACATCTAAGCTTCAATTTATCTGCTGCCATAGGATTACAGGTGCTTATAAGTGTTCTGATAGGAGTGGGCAGACACACTGCTTGATCCATAATGTCCAAGCATAAAAGTATCCACATTCTGGAAGAAGATGGAGGGGGAAGCATATATTTAACGCTCAAATCGATAAGACATTTGCCCAAAGGAGCAGATTGATTTTATTTACACCTGCAGCCATGGGCTCTCTGCATCTCTCCTTCTTGGGGCTTGTACTGTTCATGGCATTGACAGTGACAAGACTGCCAGAGATCAATGAGAATGGAAACCACATTTAAGCAGTGGTTGACTGCAGCTGGAGATTTAGCTGTCTGTAATCGACTTAAAGGCAGAAGAGTTGAATTTTTGCAGTGTACACAACTCTACTTTGCTTGAAGAGCATTTCTTGCCAAGTAGAAAGTTTTTGTGTTAACCATGATGTTCTGGAAAGAAGCTTTTAAAGGAGGGCTTCTCCAAAGGTAGCTGAGTTCCTCTTTGGAAAGTCAGAGGAGCTGACTTCCTCTTTGTAATTTTAACACTCACTTCAGGAAGCTCAGTTGTTGTATGGTTCTGGATGGCAAGTTCAACTTCAAACTCTTGACTCTCTGAATGACCTTGACAAGTCATTTCTATCCACGACGGCTAAACATGCTTTCAGACTCTTGATGGTCAGATCAATCTGTAGGCTCCTAAGATTTAAAAACTGGCCTTTTCTGTTTGCAACAAGTTTTCTCTCCTTGAAACTAACAAAATTATGATTTCTGGAAGATCTTAGATCATAGCATTATCTACACTGAAGAGAATTTCCCCACTGCCCTGAGAGAAAGCCGTTTCAGAGCAGAAGGAAAGCAGATTGTTCATTTAAGAGCCTGGTGCTCTGAGGAACATCACTTATATCACCTCGTTTACTCTTCAGGCAATCCTCAGAGGTAAGAATTTTGCCACCTAGATTTAAGGCGGTGGAAGTTGAGGTTCAGGAACCCTGGGGAATTTCCTGATCTTGAATGTCTCATTTGGTTTCCATCCTGTGAGAACTGACAGAGGAAGCTGCACGTGCGAATGGTGGTGCAGTTCATAATGCTGGCATTGTTGGCTTTTAACTAATCAGGCCTCGTGTTGTGCTCATTTTTGTCCCCATATTTCTCATTGATTTCTCTCTTTTACACATCTAAGCTTCAATTTATCTGCTGCCATAGGATTACAGGTGCTTATAAGTGTTCTGATAGGAGTGGGCAGACACACTGCTTGATCCATAATGTCCAAGCATAAAAGTATCCACATTCTGGAAGAAGATGGAGGGGGAAGCATATATTTAACGCTCAAATCGATAAGACATTTGCCCAAAGGAGCAGATTGATTTTATTTACACCTGCAGCCATGGGCTCTCTGCATCTCTCCTTCTTGGGGCTTGTACTGTTCATGGCATTGACAGTGACAAGACTGCCAGAGATCAATGAGAATGGAAACCACATTTAAGCAGTGGTTGACTGCAGCTGGAGATTTAGCTGTCTGTAATCGACTTAAAGGCAGAAGAGTTGAATTTTTGCAGTGTACACAACTCTACTTTGCTTGAAGAGCATTTCTTGCCAAGTAGAAAGTTTTTGTGTTAACCATGATGTTCTGGAAAGAAGCTTTTAAAGGAGGGCTTCTCCAAAGGTAGCTGAGTTCCTCTTTGGAAAGTCAGAGGAGCTGACTTCCTCTTTGTAATTTTAACACTCACTTCAGGAAGCTCAGTTGTTGTATGGTTCTGGATGGCAAGTTCAACTTCAAACTCTTGACTCTCTGAATGACCTTGACAAGTCATTTCTATCCACGACGGCTAAACATGCTTTCAGACTCTTGATGGTCAGATCAATCTGTAGGCTCCTAAGATTTAAAAAATAATCACTGGCCTTTTCTGTATTCTACAATCGACAAATGACAGCCCCTAAGCCCAAGTTTTTCTTTTGTTTTGTTTGTTTTCTCATTTCATTAGTCTTTCAGACTTTGTAATTCTCTCCATAGCAACTGTTTCCTCTAACAGTTTGATCCATATTCAGTAAGTGTAGACCCACAAAATTTTAGATTACCAGGTGACTCTCCCCATGTCTCTTTGTGCTAGCAATGTTCCCTGGTCATCCCTGCATGGTACTTCTGCTAGAAATGGCAGACAGACTCTGTGTCATATGCCAACTGTGATTAAGCAGGATGACTGTCTGGAGCCTTGGGTTGAGGCTTGGAAGCGAGGCTGTGTCTGGGTTCAGTTGGAAAGAGTTCTGTTACTGATGACCAATGTCTTCCTTGGGTCCACACAGTAGGAGTGATGGCATCACCCTTTCCAGGTGGGTGAAATGGAGTACCAGGGGCTGTGTACTTGCATTTGTGGATTTGGCAAGTGCTCAGGAAGGAACAAAAAAGTACTTTTTATCCTGATTCAGGTGGTTCTTTGCTTCCAAAATGGCAAGTGTTGCATTGGCCAGACAGCTATGGAGGTGTTCTGAAAGTCATGAAGCTGGAGAGTATCTTCCCGGATCTACATGGACCAGTGTAAACTTCAGGCTGAGGGGATCTTAGAAGGGCTGCCTCTATAGACTGAGACCTGGGGCCGAGCTTCTCAGAGTGTGCATGCTGAAGGCTACACTAGTATTTTAACTTGAAGCTCTGTAGTCAGTTCACCTAGGTGAAAATGACCTGTCTTGCTTTTCTTCAGAGATTTAAGTGCAACTTGTGCTATGCTGAATAAAGTCATTTTTACATGAATCTTACCATGTTAAATAATTATAATCTCTAGGTAAAATTTATCAAAATTCATCTTAGCCCAGATTATAAACTATTGATCCTTTTTTTTTTTTTTAAGATTTATTTATTTATTTTGGGCGGGGGTCGGGTTGAGGAGGGAGGGGAGCTGGCGGGCCACCTCTATTGGTCTTTCTCTATTTTCATCCGTCTTTATTCTTTGGCTCCTGCGGGCCCCCCATCGCGGTGGCCTCTGTCATTGCAGAGCCGCTAGCTCTGGGTGCATGCGCTCCAGAGCTCCGGCTCGGTGATTGGACACATCGGTCCAGCCGCTCCGCAGCAAGTGGGATCTTCCCAGGCCAGGGATTGAACCGGCGCCCCTTGCACTGCAAGGCGGTGTCCTTACCCACTGGACCACCAGGGGAAGCCCTATTGATCCTTTTTAACTGTAACTGTTGCTTTTACCGGGGATATTTTCTGAGTGCTACCTCATCTTGAATAGTTGAAGCACCATTTTTCAGATCAGCTCTTGTTAAGCTTCCATTCATGACATTTAATATAATGGATTACAGTCTTAAAATAATTCAAATATGGCAGATTAGGTCCCCCCAAATTGGTCTATTTATTAGCAATTCAGGGATCATAGTCATATTTCATAAAATACTCTGTCATCTCTTGTCCATATCCATTACTCTTTTTGCAAACTTCTATAACATATACCAAATCGTTCAGTATTACATCATATTGACCTTCTATTTTTATTTCAGTGTTTTAAGTTGTCCCTATTGAGACAGTGATGGAATTTGCTTTTTATATGCTTCTTTATGCTCTTCCAATGCTTGATACAGTGCCAGTTAAGATGTGTATAATATAATATTGTCATTTTAGTGAAATGGTGGCTTTCTTTGGTAACCTAGAAAGAAGATACTATGTAATACATTTGGTAAAGGAGACTTCAGCCTTTGATTGCTTCACTCAGTTACACTGGAGGAAAGTATAGATCCCATATTTGAATTTATCCATTGTTGCCTTGTTCCACTGAAATTTTTCAACTGTTGTGGAGTTAGTTTTATTTTTCATAGATGGTTAAGTGAGCCAGAGGAGGAATTTACAAGTCAGTGAGGAACGTGGTAGAGAGGATGAGCCTGTTAACTATAACTTCATAGAAGATTTTTTTTCTCTTTTCTTTTTCATATATTTAATTCTTTTTTGATATATTTAAACCACTTAAAGCTGAAGGTATTTCCTATATCTTCAAGTATCTCTTGGGAATGTATAATACAATTCACCTTGAAAAAGATACCATCATGTAGGAATTATACAAATGTTCTCATTTCTCTTTAAAGTTACACTAATCAAATGTAGGAAAATAGCTTCTCATTTTAGAGGTCGTATTTATGCAACATGTGTACTGTAGCCTTCAGATGAGTAAAATCTGTGATGTATGTAATAACTTTAGAGAAATGAAGAAGCAAAAGCTTATCTTGAGTCACACTCTAGAATGTTCATGTAACATTGAAGAAATTGCTGAGTGCAGCCCCACAATCTCTAAAGGCAAGCTCTGTTATTCCTACTCCACACCTAACCTCCCTATTCTCAATTTGATGTCATATGGGAAGAGATAATTTTCTTCATGGTTTGAATTAAGCACACAATTTGTAATGCATTACATCTGGCCCTCTCAATAAAAATGGACCAAAAATATTTTGCATTCCATTGTAAATTAAACTACAAATTCCGTTATTCCAGATGTTTGTCTTCTGACTGGGAATTATTTTCTGGGAAAGAATATGAATTTCTCACATGTCAGTCTGGAGGTTCTCAGTGTTGTCAGTGATGGTGTCTTATTTCCCTTACATCCAGAGTAAAAATACAGAGTCCCTTAAGCATGTTACATGGGCATAAGGAGAAGACCAGAATTAACTGATTGAAGTGTCTAAACTGACGGCAGGGATTCATTACTTTGATTATAAAAGCCTTTTTATTCTTTTGAGTCTTCTATCAAAACACAAATACTCAGGGAGAGTTAAAATTGAAAGCACAAACTAATAGTGAGAAGTGGGAGGTGGATTATTCAATATTTGATTATACTCCCAAGGAGCGTGGGCCATGGGAAGGGCATGTAGGCTTAGGAGAGAGGAGACTTGAACATAATCAGGAATAGTCAGATAAGAAGAGAGGTTCTTAAACCCGAATGATTAGAGCCACTTGGGAAAACTTAGTTGGAATAATTGGATGGAATTAGTTATAAATTCCTGTGGGGCTTGAAGAAATGTGATCATGGTTTTTAAGTAATCATTGAAAAAAATTTATAATGTTGCTATGTATAATCAAAGTATTGCTTTCAGTAAAACACGATGGCTGTATTACTGTAAGACAAGTAGTTACTCTTCCCTAAAATTCATTTTTAGTTTGAAAATGATGTCTTGACCTAGGTAATGAAATAAGCAGTACTTTTTCTTTTCTCTTTAGCATCTCTGACAAGCAAATATATGGTATATGTGTTCATCTTGATATGATTTTCTTTAGGTCCCATCACTTAATGGCAAATAGATGGGCAAACAATAGAAACAGTGACAGGTTTTATTTTCTTGGTGTCCAAAATCACTGCAGATGGTGATTGCAGTCATGAAATTAAAAGAAGCTTGCTCCTTGGAAGAAAAGTTATGACAAACCTGTGGTGTTGGAGAAGGTTCTTGAGAGTCCCTTGAATTGTAAGGAGATCAAACCAGTGAATCCTAAAGGAAATCAACCCTGAATGTTCATTGTAAGGAATGATGCTGAATACTTTGACCACCTGATGTGAAAAGCTAACTCATTGGAAAAGTCCCTAATGCTGGGAAAAAATAGAAGGTAAAAAGGAGAAGGGGATGACAGAGAATGAGATGGTTGGCTGTAACGGAGAATGACCAGTAAGTTAACTTATTTCCTTACATCCAGAGTAAAATACAGAGTCCCGTAAGCATGTTACATGGGCATAAGGAGAAGACCAGAATTAACTGATTGAAGTGTCTAAACTGACGGCAGGGATTCATTACTTTGATTATAAAAGCCTTTTTATTCTTTTGAGTCTTCTATCAAAACACAAATACTCAGGGAGAGTTAAAATTGAAAGCACAAACTAATAGTGAGAAGTGGGAGGTGGATTATTCAATATTTGATTATACTCCCAAGGAGCGTGGGCCATGGGAAGGGCATGTAGGCTTAGGAGAGAGGAGACTTGAACATAATCAGGAATAGTCAGATAAGAAGAGAGGTTCTTAAACCCGAATGATTAGAGCCACTTGGGAAAACTTAGTTGGAATAATTGGATGGAATTAGTTATAAATTCCTGTGGGGCTTGAAGAAATGTGATCATGGTTTTTAAGTAATCATTGAAAAAAATTTATAATGTTGCTATGTATAATCAAAGTATTGCTTTCAGTAAAACACGATGGCTGTATTACTGTAAGACAAGTAGTTACTTTTCCCCTAAAATTCATTTTTAGTTTGAAAATGATGTCTTGACCTAGGTAATGAAATAAGCAGTACTTTTTCTTTTCTCTTTAGCATCTCTGACAAGCAAATATATGGTATATGTGTTCATCTTGATATGATTTTCTTTAGGTCCCATCACTTAATGGCAAATAGATGGGCAAACAATAGAAACAGTGACAGGTTTTATTTTCTTGGTGTCCAAAATCACTGCAGATGGTGATTGCAGTCATGAAATTAAAAGAAGCTTGCTCCTTGGAAGAAAAGTTATGACAAACCTGTGGTGTTGGAGAAGGTTCTTGAGAGTCCCTTGAATTGTAAGGAGATCAAACCAGTGAATCCTAAAGGAAATCAACCCTGAATGTTCATTGTAAGGAATGATGCTGAATACTTTGACCACCTGATGTGAAAAGCTAACTCATTGGAAAAGCCCCTAATGCTGGGAAAAAATAGAAGGTAAAAAGGAGAAGGGGATGACAGAGAATGAGATGGTTGGCTGTCATCATTGAGTCAATGGATGTGAATTTGAGCTGGGAGATGGTGAAGGATAAGGAAGCCTAGCATACTGAGTCCATGGGATCACAAAGAGTTGGACATGACTGAGTGACTGAACTGAACTGAATAGTTGTCCTAGTGGATTATATATTATGGTTGGTTGTCACGTAATCATTTTGACATGAGAAAGTTAGAATAACTAAAGACAGTTTTGCATTAAAAATTAGAAAACTTTAGTACTATTCAGTGCTATAAAGTTTAAGTAGAAGAAAAATAGGGAATTCAATAATTTATATTCTTTTTTTAAAAATTTATTTTATTTATCTTTTTGGGGAGTCGGGTGGGGAGGGAGGGGGACAGGCGGGCCACTTCTTTTGGTCTTCCATTTCTCTATTTTCATCCATCTTTGTTCTTTGGCTCCTGTAGGCCTCCCATCGTGGTGGCCTCTGTCATCGCAGAGCGCCAGCCCTGGGCGCATGCGCCTGAGCTCCAGCTCGGTAATTGGGCACATCAGTCCAGCCACACCAGGGCACGTGGGATCTTCCCAGGCCAGGGATCGAACTGGCGCCCCTTGCACTGCAAGGCGGTGTCCTTACCCACTGGACCACCAGGGGAAGCCCAATTTATATTCTTAATTTTCATAACAGTTTAGAACAGATAAAAGAGAGTGGTGAGTTTCAAGTCCTCATTGTTTTTGCAGACAGGAAATCTTCCAGTTCAGAGTTGTGATTTGCTCCACTGTGTAAAACATAGGTCTCTTGAATTAACATTCCTTTAATTGTTTACTCCTATGAAAAATGGCTTGGGCGTTTCAAAGTCATTACAGTGAATTCTTAACAGTGATAAGCTGCAGATGGTGATTGCAGTCATGAAATTAAAAGAAGCTTGCTCCTTGGAAGAAAAGTTATGACAAACCTGTGGTGTTGGAGAAGGTTCTTGAGAGTCCCTTGAATTGTAAGGAGATCAAACCAGTGAATCCTAAAGGAAATCAACCCTGAATGTTCATTGTAAGGAATGATGCTGAATACTTTGACCACCTGATGTGAAAAGCTAACTCATTGGAAAAGTCCCTAATGCTGGGAAAAAATAGAAGGTAAAAAGGAGAAGGGGATGACAGAGAATGAGATGGTTGGCTGTCATCATTGAGTCAATGGATGTGAATTTGAGCTGGGAGATGGTGAAGGATAAGGAAGCCTAGCATACTGAGTCCATGGGATCACAAAGAGTTGGACATGACTGAGTGACTGAACTGAACTGAATAGTTGTCCTAGTGGATTATATATTATGGTTGGTTGTCACGTAATCATTTTGACATGAGAAAGTTAGAATAACTAAAGACAGTTTTGCATTAAAAATTAGAAAACTTTAGTACTATTCAGTGCTATAAAGTTTAAGTAGAAGAAAAATAGAGAATTCAATAATTTATATTCTTTTTTTAAAAATTTATTTTATTTATCTTTTTGGGGAGTCGGGTGGGGAGGGAGGGGGACAGGCGGGCCACTTCTTTTGGTCTTCCATTTCTCTATTTTCATCCATCTTTGTTCTTTGGCTCCTGTAGGCCTCCCATCGTGGTGGCCTCTGTCATCGCAGAGCGCCAGCCCTGGGCGCATGCGCCTGAGCTCCAGCTCGGTAATTGGGCACATCAGTCCAGCCACACCAGGGCACGTGGGATCTTCCCAGGCCAGGGATCGAACTGGAGCCCCTTGCACTGCAAGGCGGTGTCCTTACCCACTGGACCACCAGGGGAAGCCCAATTTATATTCTTAATTTTCATAACAGTTTAGAACAGATAAAAGAGAGTGGTGAGTTTCAAGTCCTCATTGTTTTTGCAGACAGGAAATCTTCCAGTTCAGAGTTGTGATTTGCTCCACTGTGTAAAACATAGGTCTCTTGAATTAACATTCCTTTAATTGTTTACTCCTATGTTCTTTAACCCCACATGACCATTTTTACCAGAACATAGTCATCTGGGACTGGAACCTGATTCAAAGTCAATTTCTTAACAGTGAACCATCTCAGTGGTATTCAGTTCTCCTCTGCAGTGATTTGAAGCCTCAGAAGAATTGTTTTAATGTACTGTGAGAAATTGACTTTCTAGTGAACTACTAGTTTCTAGAACACCCTGATGTGAGATAATCTCTGATCAGATGACTCTTTTTAAGACTCTTCAGATTCTGGAGAGGAATATTCTGCAAATAGAGTAAGATTAAGTGGTTATGTCATACAACTGGCTTTGTATGATTCCGCTGTAGAAGACTAGTTTTGTATTCTGGGAGGAAAGAAGTTTACATTTCCTGTATTTGTCATCTACAAATTGCTTTCAGCCACAGGAAATCATTCTTTTCTCACAAGGACATTACAGTGTAGAAAGAACGTGTATTACTCTTTTCTTTTTACAAAGAGAAAGGATTAACATAGGTTAAGTGACACATTGTAGACCCCTCCAACTGCTTTTGGACTCCCACCACTACTTCTGGACTCCTTTAAGCAGTCGACATTTCTAAATGTTCCCTGGTTATGAAAACTCCCAAGGTGTGTAGAGAATACCTCTCCTTTTCATGGCCCTTAAGGAGCCAGGGGACAGGAGAAGCAGGATAGAGGAAGTTTCCCTCTACTCACAACGAGATCCTGGGAGGGAGAGTCTAGACTGCCTCGTGACACCTACGTGTGGTGGCTCCAGAGTGGCAGTCTTCCAGGCTTTTCTGTTTCTCCAGGGTGTGGCAGAGACTCCTATATTCTTAAACCCCTGAGTGTGTCTGGTACACAGCCGAGTTGAAAGCCAGAGTCAAAGGGTTCGCCTTGGTTAAGAGCAACATAATTGTATGGCCAAGGGAGAGAGTTGGTTGATCAGTGAAGGATCAGTGAAGGTTGATCCAAGACTCTGTGTGCGTCTGTGCACACGAGAACCAAGGTTAGATCCCCTTGACCAAAACCAGGCCCCAATGCAGCCAAGAGAAGCAAACAGTACAATGACCCACCACTGCCCAAAATTTGGGAGGAACAAAGGACTCTGTCTGAGGAAGTCTTCTCTTTTCTTCACAATAAGGTGTTAGAAGCCATGGGCTCATTTTTCCCTGTGCCTCAGACATGCCCAGCAGTACTGATGAGGGGGTCAAATCTAGAACACTTTAAAACAGATGAAACAATATTATTTTAAAGGATTTTTTAAGAAAGAATGGGCCAAAATGTATTTTAAATTGAATAGCTTTCCTGAACTACATTTTCTGACTACCCAGTAGGGATTCCATCAGAAAAGTAGGTTGCTCATTGACAAATTAAGGGGCCTATATAAATTGTGGTGTGAACCGGTTTGGAACCCCATTACACTTACATATACAGAGGAATTGTCCATTGAAAGCTACTCATAGCACACTTGGCTTTGTCTTCAAAATAACTGTTCCCAGATCATGTCTTTTCAACTTGTATTATTTGCAGCTCAAGCCTACAAAACTGTTATTTTTTACAAAGAGAAAGGATTAACATAGGTTAAGTGACACATTGTAGACCCCTCCAACTGCTTTTGGACTCCCACCACTACTTCTGGACTCCTTTAAGCAGTCGACATTTCTAAATGTTCCCTGGTTATGAAAACTCCCAAGGTGTGTAGAGAATACCTCTCCTTTTCATGGCCCTTAAGGAGCCAGGGGACAGGAGAAGCAGGATAGAGGAAGTTTCCCTCTACTCACAACGAGATCCTGGGAGGGAGAGTCTAGACTGCCTCGTGACCCCCTACGTGTGGTGGCTCCAGAGTGGCAGTCTTCCAGGCTTTTCTGTTTCTCCAGGGTGTGGCAGAGACTCCTATATTCTTAAACCCCTGAGTGTGTCTGGTACACAGCCGAGTTGAAAGCCAGAGTCAAAGGGTTCGCCTTGGTTAAGAGCAACATAATTGTATGGCCAAGGGAGAGAGTTGGTTGATCAGTGAAGGATCAGTGAAGGTTGATCCAAGACTCTGTGTGCGTCTGTGCACACGAGAACCAAGGTTAGATCCCCTTGACCAAAACCAGGCCCCAATGCAGCCAAGAGAAGCAAACAGTACAATGACCCACCACTGCCCAAAATTTGGGAGGAACAAAGGACTCTGTCTGAGGAAGTCTTCTTTTTCTTCACAATAAGGTGTTAGAAGCCATGGGCTCATTTTTCCCTGTGCCTCAGACATGCCCAGCAGTACTGATGAGGGGGTCAAATCTAGAACACTTTAAAACAGATGAAACAATATTATTTTAAAGGATTTTTTAAGAAAGAATGGGCCAAAATGTATTTTAAATTGAATAGCTTTCCTGAACTACATTTTCTGACTACCCAGTAGGGATTCCATCAGAAAAGTAGGTTGCTCATTGACAAATTAAGGGGCCTATATAAATTGTGGTGTGAACCGGTTTGGAACCCCATTACACTTACATATACAGAGGAATTGTCCATTGAAAGCTACTCATAGCACACTTGGCTTTGTCTTCAAAATAACTGTTCCCAGATCATGTCTTTTCAACTTGTATTATTTGCAGCTCAAGCCTGCAAATGTTTAGAATTACTGTAGATTTTATTTTACAGTGTTCAAGGGTAACTGCATAACAACAACCAAAAGGGGACTCAGAAAAAGTGCTTGCTTTATTAGTCACTTAAATGGGAAGTACTGCCATAAAGAAAAGAAGGTAAATGAAAACTTTAGCCTGAGGCCCTTAAGACTAGTCACAGGCTGTTTGCCTAGGGAATTCTATTTCCTCACCTACATGTGAACTGGGGGGAGGGAGAGTGGAAAATCTCTGACCACTACTTTTGGACTCCTGTAAGCATTGACGTTTCTAAATGTTCCCTGGTTATGAAAACCTAAAGAACCACTCTGGTGCACAGAATGATGTTTGAGTTTATGCAGCATTTGATCCAGAGTCAAGGGCATCTAAGAATATAACACAACTGTTTCATGAAGTCTCTGGGTCAGAAGTTTGATTACACTATTGTTTCCACTGAAGTTGTAAGTTCTGTGAACTGCCTGTTTTTCCCCCCATGTGTGGAAAATTCTCATTGTTAATATGTTAAATATTTAATTGCCCACAGCTGGAAGTTTCCTTCAGTAATTATGAGATTCTTTTTTGCATTTATATTGTTGATCATCCTGTGTGAGATTCTGTAACAGCCCTCATTTAACTCTTCTAGAGTGCTTGAAAAATTATCAGTTTGGAGGCAGGAACAGGATGATATGAGATACTTTTTTCCTTTTGGCATTGGAACAGGTTCCCATTGTTAAAAGTAGGCATGATTAAAATATTTTAAAATCATTCTCACTTGTTTGGGGATTAAAATTCCTTCTAGATTTAATTGAATAGCTTTCCTGAACTACATTTTCTGACTACCCAGTAGGGATTCCATCAGGTTGCTCATTGACAAATTAAGGGGCCTATATAAATTGTGGTGTGAACCGGTTTGGAACCCCATTACACTTACATATACAGAGGAATTGTCCATTGAAAGCTACTCATAGCACACTTGGCTTTGTCTTCAAAATAACTGTTCCCAGATCATGTCTTTTCAACTTGTATTATTTGCAGCTCAAGCCTGCAAATGTTTAGAATTACTGTAGATTTTATTTTACAGTGTTCAAGGGTAACTGCATAACAACAACCAAAAGGGGACTCAGAAAAAGTGCTTGCTTTATTAGTCACTTAAATGGGAAGTACTGCCATAAAGAAAAGAAGGTAAATGAAAACTTTAGCCTGAGGCCCTTAAGACTAGTCACAGGCTGTTTGCCTAGGGAATTCTATTTCCTCACCTACATGTGAACTGGGGGGAGGGAGAGTGGAAAATCTCTGACCACTACTTTTGGACTCCTGTAAGCATTGACGTTTCTAAATGTTCCCTGGTTATGAAAACCTAAAGAACCACTCTGGTGCACAGAATGATGTTTGAGTTTATGCAGCATTTGATCCAGAGTCAAGGGCATCTAAGAATATAACACAACTGTTTCATGAAGTCTCTGGGTCAGAAGTTTGATTACACTATTGTTTCCACTGAAGTTGTAAGTTCTGTGAACTGCCTGTTTTTCCCCCCATGTGTGGAAAATTCTCATTGTTAATATGTTAAATATTTAATTGCCCACAGCTGGAAGTTTCCTTCAGTAATTATGAGATTCTTTTTTGCATTTATATTGTTGATCATCCTGTGTGAGATTCTGTAACAGCCCTCATTTAACTCTTCTAGAGTGCTTGAAAAATTATCAGTTTGGAGGCAGGAACAGGATGATATGAGATACTTTTTTCCTTTTGGCATTGGAACAGGTTCCCATTGTTAAAAGTAGGCATGATTAAAATATTTTAAAATCATTCTCACTTGTTTGGGGATTAAAATTCCTTCTAGATTCAAGTTTGAAGGCTTTGATCTCAGATTTTTTTTCTTCTGTTTTTATGAAAAGTGGCTTCACCCATCTTTAATTTTGAGAAGCAAACAGTACTATATGTGCGCTGGAGAATTTCCAATTTTTGTCCCATTTGAAAAGTGATGTTAGCTAGTTTTCTTTCAAGACAGATTTATGAAATTACTATTACTCCAGTTATTGTTATTTCATCCTTTTTACAACAAATTCTTTCAAACCATCTTCTGAATTTGCCTTTGGCTTACTTTAAAGCTTTTAGCCTCAGTGAAACCCACTGAGTTAAAAAGGACAGCCATCACCACTTGGAATAAATATTCTTTTGCTTGAAAGGCATGATTATAACTTATATTATCACACTACTCAACAACAACATACATTAAATTCTTCTCCCTCCCAAAAAGGTGAAGTTTCCCTCTCGAGTATGAGATCTTAACTCAGAAGTAAACACATACATTTTACATTTTTAACTTTTCCACTTAAAACTTTGCAATGGCTTCTTATCTGGATAATTGAAAGCAGTTTCAGTAAATGCTATATCTAATTGCTTCATATCCACAGGCTCTCTGGGGATTTTCTTCCATATTCCTCTGTGTATTTGTGTGTGTATGTGTGTAAAACATTCTCCAAATTCTCTGTCTGTACAAAGAACATTTCCCACACAACCTGTGTGCTATTAGTTGTTTACTGTACCTGCATCACATTTATTACATAGCTCTGTGATATTGTGTTCATTAGCTAGACAGCCTTTGCTCAGAAAGGACTTGGTGTGAAGGATAAAACTGCAGGGAACCAAGGAAGATGAATGTACACCTTCAACCAGTCACTGGAAGAATCTGTCGGTTTCCCTTTGTGAAATATCACCCATTAATTTTTCAGTAATAATAATGGCTAATATTTATTGAGAAATTGTTGGTCTAAGTGTTTTGCATAGATCATCTTAGTTCATCCTCACCATTTTCTTACATAGTAGGCACCATTACTTACAGTTGTAAACTGGTGGAACAGAAAATTGGAGTTACTTTTTTGCCCAAATTCCTATAGCCGGTAAGCGCCAAGGAAGTATGAATCCAGCCATTCTGACTTAGAGCTTGAGTGCAAAAACTTCTCTGCTGTCCTTGATCTAGACCAGGTCTTGAGGGTTTGAAGTGCTTGCTGGTGGCAGTGCGTGTTGGGCCTCAAAAACAAGTGTTAGCTGCCCTAAATCCAGACTGAAGGATTAAATTGGATTTGAGCTTACAGTTTTCTGTCTGATTTACTTGCACTTATTAATTCCCTTTGAAGCATCACTTTTTCCTAGTCTTATTAATGCATATATTAAGTATATGCATTGGTGTTATATCTCAATTAGACCATAAAATCACTCATAATAGGGTCTCTATTTCCCTCATTTGCCTCTTCTGTTCTAAATAAAATCACCACTTAGAATAAATATTCTTTTGCTTGAAAGGCATGATTATAACTTATATTATCACACTACTCAACAACAACATACATTAAATTCTTCTCCCTCCCAAAAAGGTGAAGTTTCCCTCTCGAGTATGAGATCTTAACTCAGAAGTAAACACATACATTTTACATTTTTAACTTTTCCACTTAAAACTTTGCAATGGCTTCTTATCTGGATAATTGAAAGCAGTTTCAGTAAATGCTATATCTAATTGCTTCATATCCACAGGCTCTCTGGGGATTTTCTTCCATATTCCTCTGTGTATTTGTGTGTGTATGTGTGTAAAACATTCTCCAAATTCTCTGTCTGTACAAAGAACATTTCCCACACAACCTGTGTGCTATTAGTTGTTTACTGTACCTGCATCACATTTATTACATAGCTCTGTGATATTGTGTTCATTAGCTAGACAGCCTTTGCTCAGAAAGGACTTGGTGTGAAGGATAAAACTGCAGGGAACCAAGGAAGATGAATGTACACCTTCAACCAGTCACTGGAAGAATCTGTCGGTTTCCCTTTGTGAAATATCACCCATTAATTTTTCAGTAATAATAATGGCTAATATTTATTGAGAAATTGTTGGTCTAAGTGTTTTGCATAGATCATCTTAGTTCATCCTCACCATTTTCTTACATAGTAGGCACCATTACTTACAGTTGTAAACTGGTGGAACAGAAAATTGGAGTTACTTTTTTGCCCAAATTCCTATAGCCGGTAAGCGCCAAGGAAGTATGAATCCAGCCATTCTGACTTAGAGCTTGAGTGCAAAAACTTCTCTGCTGTCCTTGATCTAGACCAGGTCTTGAGGGTTTGAAGTGCTTGCTGGTGGCAGTGCGTGTTGGGCCTCAAAAACAAGTGTTAGCTGCCCTAAATCCAGACTGAAGGATTAAATTGGATTTGAGCTTACAGTTTTCTGTCTGATTTACTTGCACTTATTAATTCCCTTTGAAGCATCACTTTTTCCTAGTCTTATTAATGCATATATTAAGTATATGCATTGGTGTTACATATCTCAATTAGACCATAAAATCACTCATAATAGGGTCTCTATTTCCCTCATTTGCCTCTTCTGTTCATTCACCCATCAAGTATTTATTGAGCTGACACTGAGTCCCTGGCCTTAGTATATCCTTTATTTATTTGATAACATCTGGTTTCTCAAGTTGGGGCTAAAGAACTTGGAAGGGAAAGCCCCAGAAATAGTACTCTGAGAATGAGGGGACGTCCCAGGGCCACTAGAGGTGAGAGGTGGGAGCCATAGGATGCTCCAACAGGCAGGACCTGGACTGGAGGTGGTGGGTGCACCATCCTTGTCTATTTATGTGATAAGACATGTTCCTACTCTTGAAACTAACAATAAATGGATGATTCTTTGCAGTCTCAGTCTGTAGTCTGGTAATCTGCACAGTAGAGGTGATAAACTAACCTTCATTTCTAGAATAAACAGATCATGTAGAGACACACTGAGAATACACAGATAAGAATGTAAGTCAATCAAATAAGCTGGAAAGACCTCCTAGTTGGTATGTAAGAAGTAGATTCTAGTTACGCTGAATGAATCTTCCTTGGAGCCTGGGTAGCTCAGCTATGGGGTTGGTAAGTACTTGGTGTAAATTGAGCCATTTCTTCTTTTTGAGAACAGTATGGTAGGTAAGAGCTATTTAGGCGTGAAAATCTAGTTTTCTCTGTTCACTGGCTCATCTTGATATTGATTTAATGTCTAACCCATTCCAGATAATAGATGCACTGACTGTATATGAATTACTATATTTTAGGTCTTGAGAATGCCTTGTCTATTGTTTTTGAGTAGGTTTATTTTGATTTATTTTATTTGATAGCTTCCTTCCATTGGGGGCAAATGGGAGATCTGCCCAAGTATATAATAAGCTTTGCTCAGTGGTCTAAAAATCACTTAAAAATGTTTCCCTTTAAAAGACATAAAAAAATAATACAATTGGGCTGATAAAAGGAACATTAATTTAATGCATTTATTAAGAGTATGTAATGGCTTTCAACTTATCCATGAATTGTGATGCACACTCTGACATCTGGAGATTTGACAATATATGATCTGTGTTTCAGTGCCTCATCTCCTGAGCAGTTCAGGGAACAATTAGATTTTGATGCATTGGTGTTACACATCTCAATTAGACCATAAAATCACTCATAATAGGGTCTCTATTTCCCTCATTTGCCTCTTCTGTTCATTCACCCATCAAGTATTTATTGAGCTGACACTGAGTCCCTGGCCTTAGTATATCCTTTATTTATTTGATAACATCTGGTTTCTCAAGTTGGGGCTAAAGAACTTGGAAGGGAAAGCCCCAGAAATAGTACTCTGAGAATGAGGGGACGTCCCAGGGCCACTAGAGGTGAGAGGTGGGAGCCATAGGATGCTCCAACAGGCAGGACCTGGACCGGAGGTGGTGGGTGCACCATCCTTGTCTATTTATGTGATAAGACATGTTCCTACTCTTGAAACTAACAATAAATGGATGATTCTTTGCAGTCTCAGTCTGTAGTCTGGTAATCTGCACAGTAGAGGTGATAAACTAACCTTCTAGAATAAACAGATCATGTAGAGACACACTGAGAATACACAGATAAGAATGTAAGTCAATCAAATAAGCTGGAAAGACCTCCTAGTTGGTATGTAAGAAGTAGATTCTAGTTACGCTGAATGAATCTTCCTTGGAGCCTGGGTAGCTCAGCTATGGGGTTGGTAAGTACTTGGTGTAAATTGAGCCATTTCTTCTTTTTGAGAACAGTATGGTAGGTAAGAGCTATTTAGGTGTGAAAATCTAGTTTTCTCTGTTCACTGGCTCATCTTGATATTGATTTAATGTCTAACCCATTCCAGATAATAGATGCACTGACTGTATATGAATTACTATATTTTAGGTCTTGAGAATGCCTTGTCTATTGTTTTTGAGTAGGTTTATTTTGATTTATTTTATTTGATAGCTTCCTTCCATTGGGGGCAAATGGGAGATCTGCCCAAGTATATAATAAGCTTTGCTCAGTGGTCTAAAAATCACTTAAAAATGTTTCCCTTTAAAAGACATAAAAAAATAATACAATTGGGCTGATAAAAGGAACATTAATTTAATGCATTTATTAAGAGTATGTAATGGCTTTCAACTTATCCATGAATTGTGATGCACACTCTGACATCTGGAGATTTGACAATATATGATCTGTGTTTCAGTGCCTCATCTCCTGAGCAGTTCAGGTTGTAGAGTGATTCTGAAAGTGGCTGGAGGCAAGTAGACTGTGGGTTCCGGAGCTTGACCTCATGGGGCTGGCATGTGAACTGTTTTGTCTGTGCCCACCCAGAGCTTGGGAAGGCATCCTCTCCTGTCTTCAGTGTGTGGGGTAGCCTGGACAGCTGCTATGAGGACCTCCAAGAGAGGAGACGAGCCCTGTGTCGTGGGTTTCAAATTTATTTGAGGACAACATGAGAGGTAGACAGGGCATATCTAAAATGCTGCGAAGAGTTCTCTCCAGGCATATCAAGGGCCTAGCATCAGGAGAAAGGATTGTGACAGATGTCCTCCAAGTTCCCTTGCTGTGAGGCTTTGTGGACTCAAGCTGCTGTTTGATGTGGCTTCCAGGTGACCTTTCATTAAACCCATGCCTTGGGCTGACCTGCAGCACCTGGCCTCTGTGCCAGTGCCTTTCCCTGCATGGGCAAATGGCCAGGAGCACAGACGGTGGTGTGATGAGCTGGGCGCCCCTAGTGGGGGAGAAGTGTCCTCCTCCTGTCTCCATGGGCCGTGCCAAACAGGGCTGTTCCACGGTTTTGGAGAGCCATTCGTGTGACCAGATGTGCTCTTGGAGAGCCTGGGCCTCTCAGAACCACTCAGAAATAGCAACTAGCAATGAGGGCTCATTATGTCTTCAACATTTAAGTGTTTTCAAATGGAAACAACTTATGACACGACTGAACGATGGCAGCCTCTGCCATGGTCTTCTGCCCGTTTCTTGTCACTGGATTTGCTTGGCCTGCCTGAGAGCTGCAAGGCACGATGGAATTTTATGACTGCGTTTACTCAACCTTTGCTTCTCACAGTTACGTGAGGGGCGTGTGGTTCATGTGGAACCCAAATTGAAGTAACGGTTGATTAGCAGAAAATGAGCCTTGACTGTTATGCTTAAAATGTTTCCCTTTAAAAGACATGAAAAATAATACAATTGGGCTGATAAAAGGAACATTAATTTAATGCATTTATTAAGAGTATGTAATGGCTTTCAACTTATCCATGAATTGTGATGCACACTCTGACATCTGGAGATTTGACAATATATGATCTGTGTTTCAGTGCCTCATCTCCTGAGCGGTTCAGGTTGTAGAGTGATTCTGAAAGTGGCTGGAGGCAAGTAGACTGTGGGTTCCGGAGCTTGACCTCATGGGGCTGGCATGTGAACTGTTTTGTCTGTGCCCACCCAGAGCTTGGGAAGGCATCCTCTCCTGTCTTCAGTGTGTGGGGTAGCCTGGACAGCTGCTATGAGGACCTCCAAGAGAGGAGACGAGCCCTGTGTCGTGGGTTTCAAATTTATTTGAGGACAACATGAGAGGTAGACAGGGCATATCTAAAATGCTGCGAAGAGTTCTCTCCAGGCATATCAAGGGCCTAGCATCAGGAGAAAGGATTGTGACAGATGTCCTCCAAGTTCCCTTGCTGTGAGGCTTTGTGGACTCAAGCTGCTGTTTGATGTGGCTTCCAGGTGACCTTTCATTAAACCCATGCCTTGGGCTGACCTGCAGCACCTGGCCTCTGTGCCAGTGCCTTTCCCTGCATGGGCAAATGGCCAGGAGCACAGACGGTGGTGTGATGAGCTGGGCGCCCCTAGTGGGGGAGAAGTGTCCTCCTCCTGTCTCCATGGGCCGTGCCAAACAGGGCTGTTCCACGGTTTTGGAGAGCCATTCGTGTGACCAGATGTGCTCTTGGAGAGCCTGGGCCTCTCAGAACCACTCAGAAATAGCAACTAGCAATGAGGGCTCATTATGTCTTCAACATTTAAGTGTTTTCAAATGGAAACAACTTATGACACGACTGAACGATGGCAGCCTCTGCCATGGTCTTCTGCCCGTTTCTTGTCACTGGATTTGCTTGGCCTGCCTGAGAGCTGCAAGGCACGATGGAATTTTATGACTGCGTTTACTCAACCTTTGCTTCTCACAGTTACGTGAGGGGCGTGTGGTTCATGTGGAACCCAAATTGAAGTAACGGTTGATTAGCAGAAAAATGAGCCTTGACTGTTATGCTTCCCATGTAAATGAATCCTCATGTTAGTAACAAGAGGGAATTTCTTATTTCACAATGCTAGAGGCATTCCATAAGGGTTTACTAATCCACATAACACACCTTCAGGGTTTATAGGCGCCAGGCATTTTACTATTAAAAGCAGCAGCATCTTGGTCATCTATATTTAAGGGAAATGACTTTTATAATGATGCCCTGGGCACTTTGGCAGGATGCTGGTGGCGCTCCCTGGACGTCTCTCTCAGCACCAGCTTCCTCCACTCAGACGAGACTTGGTTCCTGCTGAGAAGATTATTGCAGTGTTTTGGGACAGTCAGAGCATCAGGCCTTGTGCAACTGACAACAGGAACAGAGCTGTGCCATTTTGCAGTTTGCTGTGAAAGGCAGACCAGATTGAGAGAGAGACTTCAAATGGTGGACAAATCTAGCCCATTAGCATCTTCCTCTGTCAAATCCCCCCTGAATCATTCCCCTCACCAGGTTAAGGGGCCCACTTAGGATACTAATTCTTCCCTGATCCAAAAGGACATGACCTTCCAGGGGTCAGGGGTCAGGCTCGTTCCCCATCCCCTGCCCCCGTCCTTTGTGCGTTGTCCTGAGTTTTTTTTTTTAATGGGGAAAACATCCAGAAATACTGCAACCAACATATAAATTGTGCTGCCAGTTCTGATATGGTTTTATTTCTGAGAGCCATGGTAAAAGCTGCCAAACTTTCTACCTGCCTCTTTCCCTGAAAAACCCGGGACCACCAAAAGTTCCATTCGTGTGACCAGATGTGCTCTTGGAGAGCCTGGGCCTCTCAGAACCACTCAGAAATAGCAACTAGCAATGAGGGCTCATTATGTCTTCAACATTTAAGTGTTTTCAAATGGAAACAACTTATGACACGACTGAACGATGGCAGCCTCTGCCATGGTCTTCTGCCCGTTTCTTGTCACTGGATTTGCTTGGCCTGCCTGAGAGCTGCAAGGCACGATGGAATTTTATGACTGCGTTTACTCAACCTTTGCTTCTCACAGTTACGTGAGGGGCGTGTGGTTCATGTGGAACCCAAATTGAAGTAACGGTTGATTAGCAGAAAAATGAGCCTTGACTGTTATGCTTCCCATGTAAATGAATCCTCATGTTAGTAACAAGAGGGAATTTCTTATTTCACAATGCTAGAGGCATTCCATAAGGGTTTACTAATCCACATAACACACCTTCAGGGTTTATAGGCGCCAGGCATTTTACTATTAAAAGCAGCAGCATCTTGGTCATCTATATTTAAGGGAAATGACTTTTATAATGATGCCCTGGGCACTTTGGCAGGATGCTGGTGGCGCTCCCTGGACGTCTCTCTCAGCACCAGCTTCCTCCACTCAGACGAGACTTGGTTCCTGCTGAGAAGATTATTGCAGTGTTTTGGGACAGTCAGAGCATCAGGCCTTGTGCAACTGACAACAGGAACAGAGCTGTGCCATTTTGCAGTTTGCTGTGAAAGGCAGACCAGATTGAGAGAGAGACTTCAAATGGTGGACAAATCTAGCCCATTAGCATCTTCCTCTGTCAAATCCCCCCTGAATCATTTCCCTCACCAGGTTAAGGGGCCCACTTAGGATACTAATTCTTCCCTGATCCAAAAGGACATGACCTTCCAGGGGTCAGGGGTCAGGCTCGTTCCCCATCCCCTGCCCCCGTCCTTTGTGCGTTGTCCTGAGTTTTTTTTTTTAATGGGGAAAACATCCAGAAATACTGCAACCAACATATAAATTGTGCTGCCAGTTCTGATATGGTTTTATTTCTGAGAGCCATGGTAAAAGCTGCCAAACTTTCTACCTGCCTCTTTTTCTGACCTGACCACCAAGTGACTCTAAACAAGTCTGGGGACCCCAGGGGCTTCAGTTTTACAACTTGTTAATTGGGGAGAGGGGCACTGAGAGACAACACTCACATCCCATTCAGCTCTAAGATCATACTCCTCGGCGGCTTTCTTTTTCTGCCTGCATAAGCCTTGCCCTCCTCTGGATTTCCACTATCACTATCACACTTTTCATGTTTTATAGTAGAGGAGAGCAACATGGGTTCACCTGGAAACTTGTGAGAAATCTAAATTTTTGGGCCCCCTACTGAATAAAACTCTGTGGTGGACCCAGCAGTCTCTGCTGATTCTTATTCACACTGCAATTTGAGAACTCTTGTTCTAGGGCTCTGATTATTTATATACTTTTAGCATGTTTTGAGGAGAAGTGAAGCCCAATACAATTTATTTCTCCTATGGTTCAGAAAATGAATGCAGAGAAACGCTGTTTATTAAGTGTATCCGCATGATACTGAATTGACCGTTACTCTGTGATACACATCTAAATTCCAGTAGTGACTTTTATCACGAGCTCTGTACCATAGGGTCAGAGACATAAAACAGTACCTGTCTTGCTCACAAACTGCTTTTCCTTTCATTCCTTCTTTCCTAACAGAGCTTTTCCTTCTGCAAAAAATATTCTCTCATTTTGCTTCCTATGATTTATTCTTTCAGTGGACAGTGTTGTATTTCATGGAGCTGGGAGACAAAGAGATGATGCTTTCTTTAAATACGTCACAAGGCAGAGCTTCCCTCCAGCAGGGAAACAAACAAACAGGCAATGTTGACTTTAGTACCTGAGGCTGAGATTTAAAATCCGTTTACGTGGCTAATTATTAAAGCATGATAAATACACGTTTTCAAAGACATGAGGAAAAGTGCATTTTTTAGACTACCTTCTGTTTCAACTGGGTTGTGTTTCCAACAGATGGCAGGAGCATCTGGGAAGCAAGCCAGTTAGCTGCACTGATGGGCCCTGTACTTACATAGCAACAGCTCCTGGTCATTTCCATGAGTCAAGAGCATGGATGAGAGAGGTATTAGCACTGAGCTTAGACATAAAACCTGAGCTGTCTCCCAGAGCAAGACCGGAAGTGAAGGCATCATAGATTTGATAGAACTGGGAATAATTGCTAACTTTGTTGCATTTTAGACATGATTGGTGTTGGCAAGAATTAATATGTGTAGGTGTGATACAAGGGTTATCTCTTTTGTTGAAATGACCACAACCAGTGGTAATTAAGCATGTCATTCTCTGCTGGCAACTGCTGAGTTTACATGCTGTTTTTACCCATTAAGCTGTTTTCTGCAGTAAAATACTCTATAATCAACAAGGACGTATATGTGACAGGGAAAACATTCTCTTCTTATGAGTAGGATCTCATAAAAGTATGAATGGCAATATCTGAGAACGCAGGTAGCTTTATAGAGCATGTAAAATTTATTCATGGATAGATCTGCAAGGAGACTTGGGTAAATACTGCAAAACAGTCAACTGTGCAATGCTGATGACATTTCTTGAAACCAGTATGCAGCATAATGAAAGAAAGTTCACATTTTGTGAAATGAGTTGGATGCTGCAGGATAAAAAGAGGAGAGCACATTTTCCTTTAAAAAGTAGAACACATTTGACTTAAAAATCAGTGGTAGAGATGGCCATTCCAAAAGAATCCTAGCTTCAAACACCCTCACAAGGCATGTCCTGAATATACCTTGGATGTTGAAGTAAAACAGGATAAACAAATTTTAAGGACTATCAAAGATCATTACACTAAAAGTAAGGTACAATGCAAAGCAAACACTCTCAAGAAAATATGTACCCCCTTGTGCTTGTAGTACCAGTCAGCACTTCTCTGTATTAGCGGTTAGGTCCCAACCATTCTTCCCTGGAGTTTGGGCCTTCAGCTAAGGAGCTATTGACTTTAGTACCTGAGGCTGAGATTTAAAATCCGTTTACGTGGCTAATTATTAAAGCATGATAAATACACGTTTTCAAAGACATGAGGAAAAGTGCATTTTTTAGACTACCTTCTGTTTCAACTGGGTTGTGTTTCCAACAGATGGCAGGAGCATCTGGGAAGCAAGCCAGTTAGCTGCACTGATGGGCCCTGTACTTACATAGCAACAGCTCCTGGTCATTTCCATGAGTCAAGAGCATGGATGAGAGAGGTATTAGCACTGAGCTTAGACATAAAACCTGAGCTGTCTCCCAGAGCAAGACCGGAAGTGAAGGCATCATAGATTTGATAGAACTGGGAATAATTGCTAACTTTGTTGCATTTTAGACATGATTGGTGTTGGCAAGAATTAATATGTGTAGGTGTGATACAAGGGTTATCTCTTTTGTTGAAATGACCACAACCAGTGGTAATTAAGCATGTCATTCTCTGCTGGCAACTGATGAGTTTACATGCTGTTCTTACCCATTAAGCTGTTTTCTGCAGTAAAATACTCTATAATCAACAAGGACGTATATGTGACAGGGAAAACATTCTCTTCTTATGAGTAGGATCTCATAAAAGTATGAATGGCAATATCTGAGAACGCAGGTAGCTTTATAGAGCATGTAAAATTTATTCATGGATAGATCTGCAAGGAGACTTGGGTAAATACTGCAAAACAGTCAACTGTGCAATGCTGATGACATTTCTTGAAACCAGTATGCAGCATAATGAAAGAAAGTTCACATTTTGTGAAATGAGTTGGATGCTGCAGGATAAAAAGAGGAGAGCACATTTTCCTTTAAAAAGTAGAACACATTTGACTTAAAAATCAGTGGTAGAGATGGCCATTCCAAAAGAATCCTAGCTTCAAACACCCTCACAAGGCATGTCCTGAATATACCTTGGATGTTGAAGTAAAACAGGATAAACAAATTTTAAGGACTATCAAAGATCATTACACTAAAAGTAAGGTACAATGCAAAGCAAACACTCTCAAGAAAATATGTACCCCCTTGTGCTTGTAGTACCAGTCAGCACTTCTCTGTATTAGCGGTTAGGTCCCAACCATTCTTCCCTGGAGTTTGGGCCTTCAGCTAAGGAGCTATTCCACTGGGCTATGAAAGATAGGAATATATTTTATCTTTTATTTTTGGGTCCCCATGGCCAAGTGTGTAATAGGTGTTGATGTTCCCTGACTTAATAAGTTTGTAGGCTCTCAAACTTGAACTTGGCTTGTTAGCTAATCTACCACTTTCTTTATGGTCTGTTGGTCCCCCCTGTTCATCTTAGGCCCCTTGCCCAGATTATGAGCTCCTGTTAGCTTGGCTCCTTCTCACTTGGTTTTCTGATGCTGGGGGCCTGGATGAGACGTGTAGGCGGGAAGGAAGAAGCACCTGAGAAAGGCTCTAACAGAAAGGAAAATTGCATGATAGTGGGCTAATTACATCATTTCCCTTTTTCTCCTGTGAAGAGTCCTTAGGGCCAAGTTAAAATGTCCATTTTCCTTATCTGAATCTTTTGTACAGTGTATCAGCTTGATCTTTGCCATTCTGAAAGGCAATGAAGTGAGCAGTATAGAGTGTGAAGGCGGGATAGGAGAATGACTCCTTGGTGTTATTTTGGGGAATGTGGCACCTAGATTCTTGTTCATCCCCAGATTTCTTCCTTCGACTGCTTATTAAGCCTACAATTTTAGTTTTTTTTTCTTCTTCTTGCATTTAATCGAAAAAAACGTAAATATTCCTGGGAGAAGTAATAAATTATCCGTCTTTCAGTATATCATCATCAGGATGATTCAGCATTAGAATATGTGACCATAATTCACATTACTATGAATCAGTATGCTATTTCCAGGTATCACGCTAAGCATCTTTTCTGCAGAGTCTTTGTCACAGACATCTACACCACAGACATTTTTACTGCATGACCAATCAGCTGTTAAGGCGACTTTGCTGCAAAAGATACACAACCTGGTTGACAGTTTGCTTTCAACAGGTTGAAGTACATTAGCGTTTCTTTCAATTAGTGATGTTATTGATGGCTTAATTGAGCTGATAGATGATGGTGATTTGCCCCCAAAGTTTTATTTTTATTGAGGTTTAGTTAATGATGTACAATATTATGAAAGTTTTAGGTGTGCAACATAGTGGTTCACAGTTTTAGAAGTTATATTCCATTTACAGCTATTATAAAAATTGGCTATATTCCCTGAATGTGTGTTAGTTTCTCACATATCTGACTCTTCGTGACCCCATGGACTGTAGCCCACCAGGCTCCTCTGTCCATGGAATTCTTCAGGCAAGATTACTGGGGTGGGCTGCCATTCCTTTCTCCAGGAGATCTTCCCAACCCAGGGATTGAACCCGTATTATGCAGCATATCCTTGTAGTTTATTTATATTATACATAGTAGTTTGTCTCTCTTAATTCCCTAGATCTATGTTGTTCCTCCCCTTCTGTCTCTCCACTGGTAGCCACTGGTTTTTTCTCTATATCTTGGTCTCTTTTTTGTTAAATTCACTAGTTTAATTTTTAGATCACATGTATAAATGACATTGCATGGTATTTGTCTTTCCTTTCAAGTAGCATTATAATACCTTTTGAGTTCGTCAGTGTTGTTACATGGCAAAATTTGATTCTTTTTATGACTATGAAGGATTCAATTGTATATATACACCATAGTTTCTTTATCCATTCTTCTGTTGATGGACACTCAGGTTGTTTCAGTATCTTGGCAATTGTAAATAGTGGCATGAATATTGGGGTGCACATATCCTCTCATAATAGCCTTGTTTTTTATGTGTTTTGTTTTTGGATAAATACCCAGAGTAGAATTGATGATTCATGTGGTAGATGTTTTGTTTGTTTCTTTTGAGGAATATCCGAACTGTTTTCCATAGTGGCTCCTCCAAATTATACCCCACTAACACTGTATGAGGATCCCTTTTTGTCACACCCACACCAACATTTGTTATGTGCACTCATGCCATTTTGGAAGGTATGAGGTTGTATCTCATGGCTCTAATTTGTATTTTTCTGATGATCAGTGATATGGAACGTTTTTTCATGTGCTGATTGGGCATCTGTATGTCTTTGAAAAAAAAAAATGTCTATGAATGTCTTCTACCCATTTTTCTGGATTGTTTGCTTTTTTTGAATTTTGAACTATATGAGCTATATGAGCTGTTTATATATTTTGCGTATGAATCACTGATTAGTTTATCATTTGCAAAGATTTTCTCTCTTTCAGTATGTGTGGTTAGTTTTTTGTGTTTTTGGTCAGTGATTTCCACTGCGGCAAAAAGCTTGTAAGTTTAATTTGATCCCATTTCTTTTGTTTTGCTTTTGTTTTCTTTGCCTTAGGAAACAGATCAAAACTAAAATTCTGTGGTTTACAGTAAAGAGCATTCTATCTGTTTTCTTCTGGGAGTTCTATGGTTTCTAGGCTTAGATTTGGGTCTTTAATCCAGTTTATTTTTGTAAATGGTGTTAGAGAATGTTCTAATTTTGGATATGTAACTGTCCATTTTTCTGGTATCATTCATTGAAAAAACTGTCTTTCCTCCATTGTATATTCTTGCCTCCTTTGTCATAGATTAACTGACCATAAGCATGTGGGTTTATTTCTGGGTTCTTTATTCTGTTCCACTAATCTTTGTTTCTGTTTTTGTGCCATTACATTTTGATGACTGTAGATCTGTAGTAGACTCTGAAGTCAGGGAACATAATACCTCCAGCTCTGTTCTTCTTTCTCAAAATTCTTTTGGGTATTTAGGGTCTTTTTTGTTTCTATGGGCTTACCAGGTGTTTCTAGTGGTAAAGAATCCATCTACATTGTAAGAGTCATAGGTCAGTCCCTGAGTCAGGAAGATCCCCTGAAGGGAGGGAATGGCAACTCACTCCAGTATTCATGGAATTCTGGAGAATCTCATGGGCAGAGGAAACTGGTGGGCTACAATCCACGTGGTCACAAAGAGTGAGACGCTACTGAGTGACTAACACTTTGACTAACACAGTTGCTTCTATGTGGGCTTCCCTGATGGCTTAGATGGTAAAGAATCTGCCTACAATGCAGGAAACCCAGGTTCAGTCCCTGGGTCAGGAAAATCCCTTGGAGAAGGGAATGGCAACCCAGTCCAGTATTCTTGCCTGGAAAATATCATGGACAGAGGAGCCTGGTGGGCTACAGTCCATGGGGCCTCAAGGAATTGGAGATAACTTTCATTTTTCTCTATTTTGTTTCTCTACAAATTTTAAAATTATTTGTTCTGGTTTTGTGAAGAATGCTCTTGGTATTTTGGTATGGATTTTTATTGAATCTGTAGATTCCCTTGAGTAATATGGGCATTTTGCAAATATTCTTCCAATTCAGGAACATGGTATATCTTTCCTTCTGTGTGTTTTCAGTTTCCTTCATCAGTGTCTTACTTTTCTGAATGCACATCTTTTATCTCTTAGGGTAGATTTATTCTTAGAGCTTTTACTCTTTTTTATTGTGATTGTAAATGAGGATGTTTTCTGAATTTCTTTTTCTGGTATTTCATGGTTAATGTATAGAAATGCAACAGGGTTCTATAATACTAATTTTATTTCTTGCAACTTTTTTTTTAGTTTTTTTTTCTTATTTCTTGCAACTTTTGAATTGAGTTCTAGTAGTTTTGTGGTGGCATCCTTAGGATTTGCTATGTATTGTATCATGTTATCTGCAAACAGTGACAGTCTTATGTCTTTTTGAAGTTTGGATTCCTCATTTATTTTTTCTTATCTGAAAGTGCTGTGGCTAGAACTTCCAATACTATATTGAAATAAAGTGGCAAGAGTGGGCATCTTGTCTTGATCCTAGTTTTGGAGGAAATGCTTTCAGCTTTTCACTAAGTATGATGTTAACTATGAGTTTGTTATATATGACCTTTATCATATTGAGATATGTTCCCTTCATGTCCATAATTGGTGCAGTTTTATAAATCATAAATGGGTGTTGAATTTTCTCAAAAGCTTTTTATACATCTGTTTAAAGGTCCATATCATTTTTTTTTTAAGTTTTGGCCTCTTTTATTGTTTATTTATTTATTTATTTTCATCGATCTTTATTCTTTGGCCTGTGTGGGCCTCCCATTGCAGTAGCATCTCCTGTTGCAGAGCACCGGCTCTGGGCACACATGCTCCAGAATGCTGGCTCGTAATTGGACACAGCAGTCCAGCTGCTCCACGACACGTGGGATCTTCCCAGGCCAGGAATAAAACCAGTGCCCCTTGCACTGCAGGGCAGACTCTCTACCACTGGACCACCAGGGAAGCCCTCTGAAAGGTCCATGTCATTTTCATTTTTCAGTTTGTTAATGTGGCATATCATTGATAAATTTTGAGATACAGAGCCATTCTTGCATCCCTGGGATAAGCCCACTTGATCATGGTATATGATATTTTTGATACATTGTTACATACAGTTTGCTAATGTTTTGTTGAGAATTTCTGCATCTATGCTCATGAATAATATTCACCAATAACTTCCTTTTGTGTGATACCTTTGTCTGGTTTTGGTGTCAAAGAGATGCTAGTCTTGTAAAATGAGCTCAAAAGTGTTCCTTCAGAGGTTCAACAGAATAGTTAGAAAAGAATAGGTGTTAGCTCTTATCTAAATATTTGGTAGAATTCAGCTATGAAGACATCTGGTTCCGAACTTAAATTTTTTTTGGTTGGAAATATACTTATTAGTCATTCAGTTTAGTTACTTGTGATAAGTCTGTTTATATTTTTATTTCTCCCTGGTTTGATCTTGGGAGGTTGCATATTCCTTGGAATTTCTTGATTTTTTCAAGGTGCTCCATTTTATTGGCATATAGTTGTTCACGGTATAGTCTCCTGTGATCTGTTTTTCTGTATCAATTGTAACTTCTCTGTTTTCATTTCTGATTTTATTTTTATCTTTTGAACTAATGTTTACTTTATCAAAGTTGAGACTATGAGTTTGTTATATATGACCTTTATCATATTGAGATATGTTCCCTTCATGTCCATAATTGGTGCAGTTTTATAAATCATAAATGGGTGTTGAATTTTCTCAAAAGCTTTTTATACATCTGTTTAAAGGTCCATATCATTTTTTTTTTAAGTTTTGGCCTCTTTTATTGTTTATTTATTTATTTATTTTCATCCATCTTTATTCTTTGGCCTGTGTGGGCCTCCCATTGCAGTAGCATCTCCTGTTGCAGAGCACCGGCTCTGGGCACACATGCTCCAGAATGCTGGCTCGTAATTGGACACAGCAGTCCAGCTGCTCCACGACACGTGGGATCTTCCCAGGCCAGGAATAAAACCAGTGCCCCTTGCACTGCAGGGCAGACTCTCTACCACTGGACCACCAGGGAAGCCCTCTGAAAGGTCCATGTCATTTTCATTTTTCAGTTTGTTAATGTGGCATATCATTGATAAATTTTGAGATACAGAGCCATTCTTGCATCCCTGGGATAAGCCCACTTGATCATGGTATATGATATTTTTGATACATTGTTACATACAGTTTGCTAATGTTTTGTTGAGAATTTCTGCATCTATGCTCATGAATAATATTCACCAATAACTTCCTTTTGTGTGATACCTTTGTCTGGTTTTGGTGTCAAAGAGATGCTAGTCTTGTAAAATGAGCTCAAAAGTGTTCCTTCAGAGGTTCAACAGAATAGTTAGAAAAGAATAGGTGTTAGCTCTTATCTAAATATTTGGTAGAATTCAGCTATGAAGACATCTGGTTCCGAACTTAAATTTTTTTTGGTTGGAAATATACTTATTAGTCATTCAGTTTAGTTACTTGTGATAAGTCTGTTTATATTTTTATTTCTCCCTGGTTTGATCTTGGGAGGTTGCATATTCCTTGGAATTTCTTGATTTTTTTCAAGGTGCTCCATTTTATTGGCATATAGTTGTTCACGGTATAGTCTCCTGTGATCTGTTTTTCTGTATCAATTGTAACTTCTCTGTTTTCATTTCTGATTTTTATTTTTATCTTTTGAACTAATGTTTACTTTATCAAAGTTTATTAGTTCTGCTTTTCTAGAGTTTATTTTGTCCTTTTTCCATTTTTTCTACTTCTGATTTTTAAAAATTTATTTATTTATTTATTTTTTAATTCTTTATTTTAAAGATTTTACAGAGTTTTGTTGTTCACCAACATGTATGTTCCCAGATCACTCATATGCATATCCCTGGACCCTGCCCCCAGCCAGTTCCCAGCCTCTCACCCCTCCAGACCATCGTCCCAAGTGATTGTAGGTACTCCTATTCCCTTAGCACAATGACAATAGCTATCTTTTCCACACATGACAGTATAGGTTTCCATGTTACTCCATGCCTCCCTCCCACTGTTTGGTCTCCACAATGTCCTTATGTCTATTCTCTGTTTTTCCATGAGTTCACTGTGTGTGTTATCATGACCATCTTACTAGATCACATATATGTGAGTTAGTATACTGTACTTGTCTTTATCTTTTTTGACTTACTTCACTTTTTATGATAGGTTCTAGAGCTAGCCACCTCATTAGGACTGAGTCTTCTGCATTTCTTTTAACAGCTGAGTAGTATTCCATTGTGTATATGTACCAGGGCTGCTGTATCCATTCATTTGTCGATGGACATCTAGGTTGCTTCCATGTTCTGGCTATTGTATAGAGAGCTGCAATGAACATTGGGGTACAGGTGCCTCTTTCAGTTTTGATTTCATCAGGATATAGGCCTAATAGTGGGATTGCTGGGTCATAGAGTGCTTCTATTTTAAGTTTTTTTAAGGAATCTCCATACTGTCTTCCATAGAGATTGTATCAGTTTACATTCCCACCAGCAATGCAAGAGGGTTCCCTTTTCTCCGCACCCTCTCCAGTATTTGTTGTCTATTTGTTGATGATGGCCATTCTGACAGGTGTGAAGTGGTATCTCATTGTGGTTTTAATTTGCATTTCTCTAATGATAAGCGAGGTTGAGCATCGTTTCATGTGCTTTTGGGCCATCTGTATGTCCTCTTTGGAGAGGCATCTCTTTAGATCTTTTTCCCATTTTTTTGATTGGGTTGTTTGTTTTTCCTGTGGTAGGTTGTCTGAGTTGCTTGTAGATTTTGGAGATTAATTCTTGTCTGTTGTTTCATTTGCTATGATTTTCTCCCACTCTGTGGGCTGTCTGTTCAGCTTTTTTGTAATTTCTTTTGCTGTACAAAAGCTGTTAAGTTTCATGAGGTCCCACATGTTCACTTTTCTTTTCAGTGCCACTGTTTTAGTTGGTGGGTCAGAGAAGATCTTGCTTTGATTGATGTCCTTGAGGGTTTTGCTTATATTCTCCTCTAAGAGTTTGATGGTTGCTGGTCTTACATTTAGGCTTTTAATCCATTTTGAGTTGATCTTTTTGTATGAGGTCAGGGAATGTTCCAACTTCATTTTTTTGCATGTAGCTGTCCAATTTTCCCATCACCATTTGTTGAAGAGGCTGTCTTTGTCCCATTTTATAGTTTCTCCTCCTTTGTCAAAAATAAGGTACCCCTAGGTACATGGGTTGATCTCTGGGTTCTCGATCTTGTTCCTTTGGTCTATAGTTCTGTTTTTGTGCCAGTACCATAGAGTCTTGATGACTGTTGCTTTGTAGTAGAGTCTGAAGTTAGGGAGGCTGATCCCTCCAACTCCGTTTTTCTTTCTCAGGATTGCTTTGGCTATTCGATGTCTTTTGTGTTTCCATATGAACTGTGTTATTCTTTGGTCTAGTTCTGTGAAAAATGTCAATGGTAGTTGGATAGGTATTGCATTGAATCTGTAGATGATATTTGGTAGTATGGTCATTTTCACAATGTTGATTCTTCCGACCCAGGAACATGGAATATCTCTCCATCTGTTTAAGTCTTCTTTAGTCTCTTTCATGAGTGTCTTGTAATTTTCTGTGTACAATTCTTTTGTTTCTTTGGGTGGGTTTATTCCTAGATATTTGATTCTTTTGGTTGCATTGGTGAAGGGAACTGCCTCTTTGATTTCGTTTTCTGATTTTTCATTGTTTGTGTATAGGAATGTCAGTGATTTCTGTGTGTTGACTTTGTATCCTTCGACTTTGCTGAATTCCTTGATTAGCTCTAGTAGCTTTGTAATAGTGTCTTTGGGATTTTCTATGTATAAGATCATGTTGTCTGCAAAAAGAGAGAGCTTGACTTCTTCCTTTCCAATCTGGATTCCTATGATTTTTTTCTCTGCTCTTATTGCTGTTGCTAGGACTTCCAGGACTATGTTGAATAGTAGTGGTGAAAGTGGGCACCCCTGTCTTGTTCCTGATCTTAGAGGGAATGCTTTTAGTTCTTCACCGTTAAGGATAATGTTTGCTGTAGGCTTCTCATAGATGGCTTTTATTATGTTGAGATGGGTTCCTTCTATGCCCATTTTCTGAAGAGTTTTTATCGTAAATGGATGTTGTACTTTGTTGAAGGCTTTTTCTGCATCTATTGAGATGATCATGTGGTTTTTGTCTTTCAATTTGTTGGTATGGTGTATCACATGGATTGATTTGTGGATGTTGAAGAAACCTTGCCATGCCTGGGATGAACCCGACTTGATCGTGATGTATGAGTTTTTGGATGTGTCGTTGAATTCTGTTTGCTAGGATTTTGTTGAGGATCTTGGCATCTAAGTTCATCAGTGAAATTGGCCTACAGTTTTCCTTTTTCGTGTTGTCTTTGCCTGGTTTGGGTATCAGGGTGATGGTGGCCTCGTAGAATGTGTTTGGAAGTGTTCCTTCCTGGGCAATTTTTTGGAAGAGTTTTAGAAGGACAGGCATTAGCTCTTCTTTAAATGTTTGGTAGAATTCGGCTGTGAAGCCATCTGGTCCTGGGCTGTTATTTTTGGGTAGATTTTTAATCACAAAGTTGATTTCTGAGCTTGTGATTGGGTTGTTCAAAGTTTCTGTTTCTTTCTGGCTCAGTCTTGGGAGATTAATCCTGTCCAAGAAACTGCATTTCTTCCAGGTTGTCCAGTTTGTTGCCATATAGCTGTTCATAATAGTCTCTTAGAATCCTTTGGATTTCTGCACGATCTGTTGTAATCTCTCCTTTTTCGTTTTTGATTTTGTGGATCTGGTTCTTCTCTCTCTTTTTCTTAATGAGTCTGGCCAGTGGCTTGTCAATTTTGTTTACTTTTTCAAAGAAACAGCTTTTTGTTTTATTTATCTTTACTATTGTTTCTTTCATTTTTTTCTCATTTCTCATTTATTTCTGCTCTGATCCTTATGATTTCTCTTCTTCTGCTGGCTTTCGGGTGTTTTTGTTCTTCTTTCTCCAATTGTTTTAAGCGGAGGGTTAGGTCATCTGCTTCATATTTTCCTAGTTTCTTGAGGTGGGATTGTATTGCTATAAATTTCCCTCTTAGAATAGCTTTTGTGGTATCCCATAGGTTTTGCACTGTCTTGTGTTCATTGTCATTTTCTTCTAGGAATTGTTTAATTTCTCCTTTCATTTCCTCAATGATCTTTTGGCTTTTTAGGTATGTATTGTTTAATCTCCATGTGTTTGTGTTTTTAGGGTTTTTTTTTCCGTTAGTTGATCTCTAGTCTCATTGCATTGTGGTCCAAGAAGATGGTTGATATAATTTCGGTTTTCTTGAATTGACTGAGGTTAGATTTGTGACCCAAAATGTGGTCTATCCTGGAGAGTGTTCCGTGAGCACTTGAGAAGAAAGTGTATTCTTCTGCTTTTGGATTGAATGTCCTAAAGATATCGATGAGGTCCATCTTTTCTAGTGTGGCATTTAAGGCTTGTGTTTCTTTATTAATTTTCTGTTTAGATGATCTGTCCATTGGTGTGAGAGGAGTGTTAAAGTCTCCTACTATTACTGTGTTATTGTTGATTTCTTCTTTTATGTAAGAGTTTTAGAAGGACAGGCATTAGCTCTTCTTTAAATGTTTGGTAGAATTCGGCTGTGAAGCCATCTGGTCCTGGGCTGTTATTTTTGGGTAGATTTTTAATCACAAAGTTGATTTCTGAGCTTGTGATTGGGTTGTTCAAAGTTTCTGTTTCTTTCTGGCTCAGTCTTGGGAGATTAATCCTGTCCAAGAAACTGCATTTCTTCCAGGTTGTCCAGTTTGTTGCCATATAGCTGTTCATAATAGTCTCTTAGAATCCTTTGGATTTCTGCACGATCTGTTGTAATCTCTCCTTTTTCGTTTTTGATTTTGTGGATCTGGTTCTTCTCTCTCTTTTTCTTAATGAGTCTGGCCAGTGGCTTGTCAATTTTGTTTACCTTTTCAAAGAAACAGCTTTTTGTTTTATTTATCTTTACTATTGTTTCTTTTGTTTCTTTCTCATTTCTCATTTATTTCTGCTCTGATCCTTATGATTTCTCTTCTTCTGCTGGCTTTCGGGTGTTTTTGTTCTTCTTTCTCCAATTGTTTTAAGCGGAGGGTTAGGTCATCTGCTTCATATTTTCCTAGTTTCTTGAGGTGGGATTGTATTGCTATAAATTTCCCTCTTAGAATAGCTTTTGTGGTATCCCATAGGTTTTGCACTGTCTTGTGTTCATTGTCATTTTCTTCTAGGAATTGTTTAATTTCTCCTTTCATTTCCTCAATGATCTTTTGGCTTTTTAGGTATGTATTGTTTAATCTCCATGTGTTTGTGTTTTTAGGGTTTTTTTTCCGGTAGCTGATCTCTAGTCTCATTGCATTGTGGTCCAAGAAGATGGTTGATATAATTTCGGTTTTCTTGAATTGACTGAGGTTAGATTTGTGACCCAAAATGTGGTCTATCCTGGAGAGTGTTCCGTGAGCACTTGAGAAGAAAGTGTATTCTTCTGCTTTTGGATTGAATGTCCTAAAGATATCGATGAGGTCCATCTTTTCTAGTGTGGCATTTAAGGCTTGTGTTTCTTTATTAATTTTCTGTTTAGATGATCTGTCCATTGGTGTGAGAGGAGTGTTAAAGTCTCCTACTATTACTGTGTTATTGTTGATTTCTTCTTTTATGTCTGAAAGTACCTGTCTTATGTATTGAGGTGCCCCTGTGTTGGGTGCATAGATATTCATGACTGTTATGTCTTCCTTTTGGATGGATCCCTTAATCATGATGTAGTGACCTGCCTTGTCTCTTAGAATCTTTACTTTAAAGTCTATTTTTTCTGATATGAGGTTTGCTACTCCAGCTTTCTTTTGATTTCCATTTGTGTGGAATATCTTTGTACATCCTCTTATTTTCAGTCTATGAGTGTCTCTAGGTCTGAAGTGGGTCTCTTGTAAACAGCATATATATGGGTCTTACTTTTGGATCCATTCAGCCAGCCTGTGTCGTTTGGTTGGAGCATTTAGTCCATTTACGTTCAAAGTAATTATTGATACGAATGTTCCTCTTGTCATCTTCTTAGAAATTTGGGGTTTGATTTGTAAGGCTTCTCCTACTCTATTTATTGGCTATATCAGGCCCTTTACCACTTGTTGTAGGGCTGGTTTTGTGGTACAGAATTCTTTTAGTTTTTGCTTGTCTGTGAAGCTTTTGACTTCACCATCGATTCTGAATGATATTCTTGCTGGGTAGAGAATTCTTGGTTGGAGGTTGTTCTCTTTTAGCCGTTTAAATGTGTCTTGCCATTCTGTTCTGGCCTGTAGGGTTTCTGTTGAAAACTCGCAGTTAAACGTATGGGGTTTCCTTTATATGTTATTTGTTGTTTGCTCCCTGCTGCTTTTAGTAATCTGTCTTTATATTTAGTCTGTGTTAGTTTGATTAGAATGTGCCTTGGTGTGTTTCTTCTGGGGTTTCTCCTGTATGGAACTCTTTGTGCTTCTTGGACTTGGTTGACTATTTCCTTTCCCATGCTGTGGAAGTTTTCAACTATAACCTCTTCAAGAATTTTTTCATAGTCTTTCTTCCCCTCTTCTTCTTCTGGAACTCCTATAATTCTAATTGTTGGTGTGTTTGATATTGTCCCTTAGGTCCCTGACGCTATCCTCAGTTCTTTTAATTCTTTGGGCTTTGTTCTGTTCTTCAGCACTTATTTCCACCATTCTGTCTTCCAGCTCACTTATCTGTTCTTCAGCCTCTGATACTCTACTGTTGAGACCTTCTATAGTATTTTTGTGTTCAGCAAATGAGTTGGTTGTCTCCATTTGCTTATTTTTCATTTCTTGCATGTCTGTTCTCAAAGCACTAATTTCCTCTAATATTCTGTTTTCGGTGTTTTGCATCCTCATTAGTATAGCTTTTCTGAATTCTCTTTCAGATAGCTTGTCTATCTCCTCCTCTGTCATTTGAAGTGGTGTTTCTCTAGCTTGGTCCTTCATTTGTGCAGTGTTTTTCTGTCGTTTCATTAGTAGGTTAATTTTTGTTTCTTTGTGTGTGTCTGTGTGTGTGGAGTTCTTTTTCCCCCACCAGGTTTCTTGGTTGAATACTCCCTTCCTTTGGGTTTCTGTCCTTCTAGAAGGGTTCAGTGGTTTGTGTCTTGGATTGTGTTAGGTCTTGTTTACAGATGAATAATCTGTAGTGTTGTATATTCTTTGATAGTGTGGGGTCTTGGAATCAGGGCTTCTGCTCCGAGGATCCTTGGTTTGATGACTGGTCAGGGAGTGTAGGCTCTATGTCTGGTTTGCTTTGGTGTTCCGTGGTATTAGTTCACATACTAGCATCCGCCATGCGGCGCTTCTCGCTTTCTTGTAGCACCGCGGCTTCTCGCGGCTTCTCACGGCTTCTCGCTCTGGGTTCCCGTGGCTTCCTCTACTTCTGATTTTTATTGATTTGAGCCCTCTCCTTTTCCTTGATGAGTCTGGCTTATGATTTATCAATTTTGTTTATCCTTTCAAAGAACCATCTCATAGTTTCATTGATCTTTCCTAATTCTCATTCAGTAAGCATTATTTTCTTATTTTTAAACACACTCCATTTGAAGACAAAGAAATCTAGGTACATTTCCTATAGAACTTTGGGATATCTGTCAGTTGTCATGTGATATGAACAACGATGCAAAAAGCTTTTACAACACAGTACAAAGCTCAGTTACATTTATGCATTCAAGTATTTAGAAATTGATACCTCTGTTAATAAAGAAAGAAATTTTGTCAAAAAAGAAAAATAGTGATGGTGAATGAGGAGATGAATCACCAGGCATAAAAAAGGAATAATATAGTACTATATCCCTTTTTTAATTTCATATCTTATGACAAAATTGCCCAAGTAACTAAATTCGTAAGCATTTAGTTGTATGTCTAAATGCTTATGAAAGTGAAAGTCACTCAGTCGTGTCCAACTGTTTGCGAACGCATGGAGCCCACCAGGCTCCTGTGTCCATGGAATTCTCCAGGCAAGAATACTGGAGTGGGTTGCCATTCCCTTCTCCAGAGAATCCTCTCAACTCAGGGTATCAACCTGGGTTTTCTGCATTGTAGGCAGATTCTTTACCCTCTGAGTCATAGGGATGCCCCTCTAAATGTTTATAGCAAAGGGCAAAGATGTCTGTGGTAGAGATGATTATAGCGAAGATACCAATTATTTGATCAAGAGAGGTAAGAAAGGAGAGTCTTGTACAAGGGAAGACCAAATCTTAGAAAAAGGCAGGGTTAGCTGTGTATCTAAAAGAAGGCCTGCTCTGTCTAATAATATCTCTTGCCAGCTAAGCCAAGCATCCTTCAATGGCCATCGTACTGGAAGTATGGAAATAGCTTGTATAAGTCCTCTTAGATATGCCAGGGTTTGCCTCTACTTTCTACTAATATCTTCACTGGATGTTAGAGACAAGAACATTAATTAATTCTGCATGAATGAATCTAGTCCATGCTTCACTGTTCATAGGCACTCTAAAACAAGCTCCCGTGCTACCAAAAACAGGTGAAACTATTCTAAATTAATTTATTTTAAGTAAAGTCATTTCATTATCTGATTTTCTGGGCCATCTCTCAAGTTATAGGAGAAAATCCCATGCGTATCTGCCACCCTTGGGAAGTGAAATCCATGCTGATTCTTTGTTTAGTTTTTCCTTTAGAGATCCCATCTTCCAAGGCTAAGGTTCCTTTATTTTTGAGTATTTGTTATCCTAGAGTAGTCTTCTTTGTAGCTAGTCTCATCTGCAAGGAATTTGCAGTGCACAGATGTATGCTGTGAGTGGAGTCTTCAGTCTTTTTCTAAGCATTTGCTGAGTTCTTGGTTTACCTCAGTGACCACCATGGGAGAAGTGATCGCTGCCTCTCTGAAATGCATGAGACTGGTGGCAATGGTAAGGCATGTAGATTAGCGTTATGAACCATGACACTGTATCCATGCCTGGCAAGATGGAAATCTCCATATTTTCCACTGTCGCCTTCCTTCCATTTCATCTTTTATTAACCAATGCATTTGGAGATTGGGATATATTCTTTGAGAACTCTCTTGAGAATGTGCCAGAATTTATACCACAGGATATATGCCAATTGAGTGAAAACATCAGAACAAATGTCCTAGTATGGAAAAATGATTTTCAAAGTTAAGAATAGTAACAAAGGGAAATCAAAAAATATTAAACTCAACAAAATGTCAGTGAAACAAAGGAACTTGGGAGGCTCTGTGTTGCTCTGTAAAAATAGACTTTCACTATGAATAATGTTCTTGAGAGAGGAAATCCCCTTACCTCTTTGGTGCAGCACATGCTTTAAGAGAGCCCAATATTTTGTTTCTTAGAACCACTGAATTTTACAGTGGAAAGTAATTTAGTATTATTTGATCTAGCCTTCCTTTTAGAACAGTGTCTTGACTTAGGGTTCCCCTGAAAGCAGAGCCTGAGGCAAAAGCTTGCATATTTCTGCTTTACTGGAGGGTATAATCCTAAGGGAACAGGACAGGAGGGAAATGTGAAGATACATTATCAGGCTGGCTGCAGCTAAGTGCCACTGAGGGCTTCAATCTGTTGGACTCTTCTCCAAAAATCCATGTAAACTGTGGTTGCTGACTGTCAATTTTGAAGAAATTGGTTCAACGAATTGACGAGTAGGCACAGTGTGTTTATTTTAGAGTATAACTATCATTCCTCTTTCTCTCTCTCTCTTTTTTTATAGTTTTACTTCCTGGTTCCTTCTTGTCTAGGCCCCATAATGGCCACCCCTCTTATTTATTTATTTATTTTCTTCCATCTTTATTTTTTAGCCTGTGTAGGCCTTTCATTTTGCAGTGGCCTCTCTTGTTGCAGAGCACCAGCTCTGGGCGCATGCGCTCCAGAGCTCTGGCTCATAATTGGACACAGTGGTCTAGCTGCTCCGCAGCACGTGGGATCTTCCCAGGCCAGAGATCAAACCTGTGCCCCTTGTGCTGCAAGGTGGACTCTCTACCCACTGGACCACCAGGGAAGCCCAACTCTGTTTCTCTCTTTATTGGCTTTTCCCTGCTATCTGGAGAGATTCTTGCTGGTCCATTTTTGTTTTAACAGTGTTTCAAGTGTATTCATAGCTTACTTTCTCCTGGTGCCATCCTAGTTCAGAATTGTTATGTTTTACCTAGGTAGTCTCCGAACTAACTTTTCCTAACCACTCCCCCACCTTGAATCTACCTCCACATACTATGCCCAGATGAATCTTCTACTCATTTCCTACTTAGTAAAGTCTACGGTTCCTCAGTGTCTGCTCTATTACGAGCCAGTCCAATAAGATGCTTTGAGATGGAAAATATACAAAATCCAGTTTAAAATGGATTAAGCAATACTAGGATTTATTATATCTCAAATATTAAGAAATCGAGATGTAAGACTCCAGTCTTTGCTCCTAAGCAGTTCTTTTGGGTCCATATACTTCCTCTTGTTGGCTTCATCTACAGATTGATGACAAGACAGCTGTATAAGTTTCAAGGATCACAGAAAGAACCAACATTGAAAATAGAGGGACCATTTCTAGTACTTAAGACCAAAGTGGCATTTGCTAGAAGGCCCATGAGCAGACAACCCTTTCACCTGATTGACTGTGTGCTTCTTCTAAACCAACTCCTACTTAAAGAGGAAAAGACTTACTATGAGGATTTAGCCTTGGGGTTGAGGATAGGATTAATAGCATTGAGTCATTCAGGAGAGGGCAGGTAGCCCAACAGTATGTTCCATGCACTCCAGATCCTCCCTGTTTCATGTCTAATCAACTTTTAATTATCACTATTTCCTTTCACCGACATTGTATAATAGCCACATCCAGCTTCTTATGGTCCATTGTTTCCTGCAGCCTTATCCTGTGAAATACCTTTTCCCCACTGCTGCCTGCTAAAATCAGACCTGTCCTTCCAAGTCTGTCTTCAGTGTAGCTGCCTTCAGTGTAGCATTTATGTTACATTGTGGAGTATCTATTCTAAATCTGTTCCACATTATGTTAATTTGCAGTGAGTGCCACAGGAAAATAAATGAGTAAGCATCCTCACTGCTTCCATTTATTAGGACAACATTCCACTGCGTATTTGTGTTTTTCAAGGTCAGCATTGGAGTTGAAATAACATGAAGCAATGTTGGCAGCTGCTTTTGTATCATGTCTTAGAAACTCTAACAACTGTCTTTCATGATGGCAAAATTCCTATGTGCATGTAAAATTCTGTAAGAATATTTGGGTATTGGCTTACTTTATTTTTGGAAAAAGATAGGCAGATTAATTGTCTAAATTCTATTGGGTGTATAATAGATAATAAGCAAGATATTTAACTTCTCTGGCTCATTTTTCTCATCTGTAAATTAAAGGTAATACTAGAGCCGTCGGAACCCGCCCGCCGCGAGGAGCCGCCGGAACCCGCCCGCCGCGAGGAGCCGCCGGAACCCGCCCGCCGCGAGGAGCCGCCGGAACCCGCCCGCCGCGAGGAGCCGCCGGAACCCGCGAGGAGCCGCGGACGCCGCGAGGAGCCGCGGACGCCGCGAGGAGCGGGTAAGTTCAGCCACTCGAACTGGAGGGCTTGCTGAACGGAGAGAGGAAGTCGTCCACGGGTTGCTGACCAGGGACCGGGCACGAGTTGGACGGGAAAGCTCGCGTCCGCCTTTGGTACTTAGACACATAACCGGCAGTGTCGGAGGAGCCCGCGCTCCCCTAGAGCTGCAGTAGCAGCGGAGGAAGCCGGGAAAGAGCAGGGATTGAGACGACAGGCGGGCGCGGGTCGAGCCGGGCGCCCAACACGGGACTGCGCGCGCGCTGCCTCCGCCCGACTGACTGGGATCAGCCCACCGTCCCGGCCAGCACCCAGTATGGCAGCAAAGCCCTCATTTTGCTGAACACAAAACAGAAACCACAGCAACCGGCACTGTAAGGGAAAGACCACGCCATCAAGACACCACCATCAAGAGCAGATTGGTTTCCAACAGGCAGATATGAAGATAAAAACCAAGGACAGTATTTAACTTTTTTTTTTTTTTTTTTCATTTTTTTCTGCTTGTTTATGGTGGACTATTTTGCTTATTCAATTGATTGGTTTGGGGTTTATTAGTTTCTTTGTTTATTGGGGGTTTTTTATGTTTGTTTTTTTTTTGTAGTTTTCATTTGTTTGATTTATTCTATGTGTTTTTTTTTTGTTTTTTGGTTTCATTTATTTTATTTTTTGCTCTTTTAATTTTTAACCTTCTTTTGACTTTTATTATAGTTTTTAACTTTAATTTTAATTCTTGAAAACCTCTAATTCTCTTTTCTCTTTCCTCTTTCCCACTGCTTTCTTTCTCTATGTTCTAAATGTAAAACATCTTCCTAGCTATCAATATCCTCTAGACAAATTATTTCCTATCTTTCTGTCTGCACTATTCACTTCCAAATGCACTAAACAGTACACACACTAATCTTTGCTACCTAATCCTATAAAATACTTCCAAGACAAATCTTTTCCTTTTTATTACTTATAGACTCTCCTCCTTGTCACCCCGAGCACATGTCCTAATTTAAAATTGCTTTCATTGTAATTATCCAAGCCAGGACCTTGTGCTAGATCTATTATTCAGGCACTATTTTAATTAATTCAAAGCTTAACGGGCAAGTATCATCTGTGATTGCATGAGTTGCTAGAAAGATTTCCTGCGCCTTATCTCTGTAAAACTGGTCAGTTGTGGGGATTGCTGTATATGTATGTGTATCTTATGGTTATGTTAGAAAACATCTGCATGCTTTTATGACTGTCACCCATCAGGGATGTACCTCTTGTTCCTCAGATGCTAGTGTGTGAACTAGTATCACAGAACACCATAGCAAACCAGACATAGAGCCTACACTCCCTGACCAATCGTCAAACCAAGTATCCTCGAAGCGGAAGCCCGGATTCCAAGACCCCACACTGATTATCAAAGAACATACAACACTACAGATTATTCACCTGTAAACAAGGTCTATCACCACCCAAGACACAAGCCACTGAACCCTTCTACAAGGACAAAAACCCAAAGGAAGGGAGAATTCAACCAAGAAGCCTGGTGGGAATAAGAACTCCATACACACAGACACACACAAAGAAACAAAAATTAACCTAATAATGAAACGTCAGAGAAACACTGTACAAATGAAGGACCAAGCTAGAGAAACACCACTTCAAATGACAGAGGAGGAGATAGACAAGCTATCTGAAAGAGAATTCAGAAAAACTATACTAATGAGGATGCAAAACACCGAAAACAGAATATTAGAGGAAATTAGTGCATTGAGAAAAGACATGCAGGAAATGAAAAATAAGCAAATAGAGACCACCAACTCAATTGTTGAACTCAAAAATACTATAGGTCTCAACAGTAGAGTATCAGAGGCTGAAGAACGGATAAGTGAGCTGGAAGACAGAATGGTGGAAATAAGTGCTGAAGAACAGAACAAAGCCCAAAGAATTAAAAGAACTGAGGATAGCCTCAGAGACCTATGGGACAATATCAAACGCGCCAACATTAGAATTATAGGAGTTCCAGAAGAAGAAGAAGAGAAGAAAGACTATGAAAAAATTCTTGAAGAGGTTATAGTTGAAAACTTCCCCAGCATGGGAAAGGAGATAGTCAGCCAAGTCCAGGAAGCACAAAGAGTTCCATACAGGAGAAACCCCAGAAGAAACACGCCAAGGCACATACTAATCAAACTAACGCAGACTAAATATAAAGACAGATTACTAAAAGCAGCTAGGAGCAAACAACAAATAACATATAAAGGAAACCCCATACGTTTAACTGCGGATCTCTCAACAGAAACCCTACAGGCCAGAACAGAATGGCAAGATACATTTAAACGGCTAAAAGAGAATAACCTGCAACCACCAATTCTCTACCCAGCAAGAATCTCATTCAAAATCGTTGGTGAAGTCAAAAGCTTCACAGACAAGCAAAAACTAAAAGAATTCTGTACCACAAAACCAGCCCTAAACCATAGCACAGTGGCCGAATAAGACTCAAAACGCTTGATTATCAAAGAACATACAACACTACAGATTATTCACCTGTAAACAAGGTCTATCACCACCCAAGACACAAGCCACTGAACCCTTCTACAAGGACAAAAACCCAAAGGAAGGGAGAATTCAACCAAGAAGCCTGGTGGGAATAAGAACTCCATACACACAGACACACACAAAGAAACAAAAATTAACCTAATAATGAAACGTCAGAGAAACACTGTACAAATGAAGGACCAAGCTAGAGAAACACCACTTCAAATGACAGAGGAGGAGATAGACAAGCTATCTGAAAGAGAATTCAGAAAAACTATACTAATGAGGATGCAAAACACCGAAAACAGAATATTAGAGGAAATTAGTGCATTGAGAAAAGACATGCAGGAAATGAAAAATAAGCAAATAGAGACCACCAACTCAATTGCTGAACTCAAAAATACTATAGGTCTCAACAGTAGAGTATCAGAGGCTGAAGAACGGATAAGTGAGCTGGAAGACAGAATGGTGGAAATAAGTGCTGAAGAACAGAACAAAGCCCAAAGAATTAAAAGAACTGAGGATAGCCTCAGAGACCTATGGGACAATATCAAACGCGCCAACATTAGAATTATAGGAGTTCCAGAAGAAGAAGAAGAGAAGAAAGACTATGAAAAAATTCTTGAAGAGGTTATAGTTGAAAACTTCCCCAGCATGGGAAAGGAGATAGTCAGCCAAGTCCAGGAAGCACAAAGAGTTCCATACAGGAGAAACCCCAGAAGAAACACGCCAAGGCACATACTAATCAAACTAACGCAGACTAAATATAAAGACAGATTACTAAAAGCAGCTAGGAGCAAACAACAAATAACATATAAAGGAAACCCCATACGTTTAACTGCGGATCTCTCAACAGAAACCCTACAGGCCAGAACAGAATGGCAAGATACATTTAAACGGCTAAAAGAGAATAACCTGCAACCACCAATTCTCTACCCAGCAAGAATCTCATTCAAAATCGTTGGTGAAGTCAAAAGCTTCACAGACAAGCAAAAACTAAAAGAATTCTGTACCACAAAACCAGCCCTACAACAAGTGTTAAAGGACCTGATATAGCCAATAAATACAAGAGTAGGAGAAGCCTTACAAATCAAACCCCAAATTTCTAAGAAGATGACAATAGGAACATTCGTATCAATAATTACTTTGAATGTAAATGGACTAAATGCTCCAACCAAACGACACAGGCTGGCTGAATGGATCCAGAAGCAAGACCCATATATATGCTGTTTACAAGAGACCCACTTCAGACCTAGAGACACTCATAGACTGAAAGTGAAAGGCTGGAAAAAGATATTTCATGCAAATGGAAATCAAAAGAAAGCTGGAGTAGCAATCCTTATATCAGACAAAATAGACTTTAAAGAAGATTCTAAGAGACAAGACAGGTCACTACATCATGATTAAGGGATCTATCCAAGAGGAAGACATAACAGTCATGAATATCTACGCACCCAACACAGGGGCACCTCAATACATAAGACAGGTACTTTCAGACATAAAAGAAGAAATCAACAATAACACAATAATAGTAGGAGACTTTAACACTCCTGTCACACCAATGGACAGATCAACAAAACAGAAAATTAATAAAGAAACACAAGCCTTAAATGCCACACTGGAAAAGATGGACCTCATCGATATCTTTAGGACGTTCCATCCAAAAGCAGAAGAATACACTTTCTTCTCAAGCACTCATGGAACATTCTCCAGGATAGACCACATCTTGGGCCACAAATCTAACCTCAGTCAGTTCAAGAAAACCGAAATTATATCAACCATCTTCTCGGACCACAATGCAATGAGACTGGAGATCAACTACCAGAAAAAAAACTCTAAAAACAGAAACACATGGAGATTAAACAATACATACCTAAAAAACCAACTGATCGTTGAGGAAATCAAAGGAGAAATTAAACAATTCCTAGAAGAAAATGACAATGAACACACGACAGTGCAATACCTGTGGGAAACAGCAAAAGCAGTTCTAAGAGGGAAATTTATAGCAATACAATCCCACCTCAAGAAACTAGGAAAATATGAAGCAGATGACCTAACCCTCCGCTTAAAACAGTTGGAGAAAGAAGAACAAAAACATCCCAGAGCCAGCAAAAGAACAGAGATCATAAAGATCAGAGCAGAAATAAATGAGAAACGACCACAAAACCAGCCCTACAACAAGTGTTAAAGGACCTGATATAGCCAATAAATACAAGAGTAGGAGAAGCCTTACAAATCAAACCCCAAATTTCTAAGAAGATGACAATAGGAACATTCGTATCAATAATTACTTTGAATGTAAATGGACTAAATGCTCCAACCAAACGACACAGGCTGGCTGAATGGATCCAGAAGCAAGACCCATATATATGCTGTTTACAAGAGACCCACTTCAGACCTAGAGACACTCATAGACTGAAAGTGAAAGGCTGGAAAAAGATATTTCATGCAAATGGAAATCAAAAGAAAGCTGGAGTAGCAATCCTTATATCAGACAAAATAGACTTTAAAGAAGATTCTAAGAGACAAGACAGGTCACTACATCATGATTAAGGGATCTATCCAAGAGGAAGACATAACAGTCATGAATATCTACGCACCCAACACAGGGGCACCTCAATACATAAGACAGGTACTTTCAGACATAAAAGAAGAAATCAACAATAACACAATAATAGTAGGAGACTTTAACACTCCTGTCACACCAATGGACAGATCAACAAAACAGAAAATTAATAAAGAAACACAAGCCTTAAATGCCACACTGGAAAAGATGGACCTCATCGATATCTTTAGGACGTTCCATCCAAAAGCAGAAGAATACACTTTCTTCTCAAGCACTCATGGAACATTCTCCAGGATAGACCACATCTTGGGCCACAAATCTAACCTCAGTCAGTTCAAGAAAACCGAAATTATATCAACCATCTTCTCGGACCACAATGCAATGAGACTGGAGATCAACTACCAGAAAAAAAACTCTAAAAACAGAAACACATGGAGATTAAACAATACATACCTAAAAAACCAACTGATCGTTGAGGAAATCAAAGGAGAAATTAAACAATTCCTAGAAGAAAATGACAATGAACACACGACAGTGCAATACCTGTGGGAAACAGCAAAAGCAGTTCTAAGAGGGAAATTTATAGCAATACAATCCCACCTCAAGAAACTAGGAAAATATGAAGCAGATGACCTAACCCTCCGCTTAAAACAGTTGGAGAAAGAAGAACAAAAACATCCCAGAGCCAGCAAAAGAACAGAAATCATAAAGATCAGAGCAGAAATAAATGAGAAAGAAACAAAAGAAACAATAGTAAAGATAAATAAAACAAAAAGCTGTTTCTTTGAAAAGGTAAACAAAATTGACAAGCCACTGGCCAGACTCATTAAGAAAAAGAGAGAGAAGAACCAGATCACCAAAATCAAAAATGAAAAAGGAGAGATTACAACGGACAATGCAGAAATCCAAAGGATTATAAGAGACTATTATGAACAACTCTATGGCAACAAACTGGACAACCTGGAAGAAATGGACAGTTTCTTAGAGAAGATTAATCTCCCAAGACTCAACCAGGAAGAAATAGAAACTATGAACAACCCAATCACAAGCTCAGAAATCAACTTTGTGATCAAAAATCTACCCAAAAATAAAAGCCCAGGGCCAGATGGTTTCACAAGTGAATTCTACCAAACATTTAAAGAAGAGCTAATGCCTGTCCTTCTAAAACTCTTCCAAAAAATTGCCCAGGAAGGAACACTTCCAAACACATTCTACGAGGCCACCATCACCCTGATACCAAAGCCAGGCAAAGACATCACAAAAAAAGAAAATTATAGGCCAATTTCACTGATGAATCTAGATGCCAAAATCCTCAACAAAATCCTAGCAAACAGAATTCAGCAACACATCAAAAAGCTCATTCATCACGATCAAGTTGGGTTCATCCCAGGCATGCAAGGATTCTTCAACATTCGCAAATCAATCAATGTGATACACCATATCAACAAATTGAAAGACAAAATCACATGATCATCTCAATAGATGCAGAAAAAGCCTTTGACAAAGTACAGCATCCATTTATGATAAAAACTCTTCAAAAAATGGGCATAGAAGGAACTTATCTTAACATAGTGAAAGCCATATATGAGAAGCCCACAGCGAACATTATCCTCAATGGTGAAAAACTCAAAGCATTCCCTCTAAGATCAGGAACAAGACAAGGGTGTCCACTTTCACCACTACTATCCAACATAGTCCTGGAAGTTCTAGCAATAGCAATAAGAGAAGAGAAAGAAATCAAAGGAATCCAGATTGGAAAAGAAGAAGTCAAACTCTCTCTATTTGCAGATGACATGATATTATACATAGAAAATCCCAAAGACACTATTACAAAACTACTAGAGTTAATCAGCAAATTCAGCAAAGTTGCAGGATACAAAATCAATATACAGAAATCACTGGCATTCCTATACACAAACAATGAAAAATCAGAAAATGAAATCAAAGAGGCAATCCCCTTCACCATCGCAACCAAAAGAATCAAATATCTAGGAATAAACCTACCCAAAGAAACAAAAGAATTGTACACAGAAAATTACAAGACACTCATGAGAGACATTAAAGAAGAGTTAAACAGATGGAGAAATATTCCGTGTTCCTGGGTCGGGAGAATCAATATTGTGAAAATGACCATATTACCAAATGTCATCTATAGATTCAATGCGATCCCTATCAAACTTCCAATAACATTCTTCACAGAACTAGACCAACGAATAACACAGTTCATATGGAAACACAAAAGACCTCGAATAGCCAAAGCAATCCTCAGGAAGAAGAATGGAGCTGGGGGGATCAGCCTCCCCAACTTCAGACTCTACTACAAAGCAACAGTCATCAAGACAGTATGGTACTGGCGCAAAAACAGAAATATCGACCAATGGAACAAGATCGAGAACCCAGAGATAAAGCCACGCACCTATGGGTACCTTATTTTTGACAAAGGAGGCGAACATATAAAATGGGACAAAGACAGCCTCTTCAACAAATGGTGCTGGGAAAATTGGACAGCTACATGCAAGAAAATGAAGTTGGAACATACCCTGACACCATACACAAAGATCAACTCAAAATGGATTAAAGACTTAAATGTAAGGCCAGAAACCATCAAACTCTTAGAGGAGAATATAGGCAAAACCCTCAAGGACATCAATCAAAGCAAGATCTTCTCTGACCCACCTACTAGAATAGTGGAACTAAAAAGACAAATGAACATGTGGGACCTCATGAAACTTAAAAGCTTTTGTACAGCTAAAGAAATTACAAAAAAGCTGAACAGACAGCCCACAGAGTGGGAGAAAATCATAGCAAATGAAACAACAGACAAAGCAACATAGTCCTGGAAGTTCTAGCAATAGCAATAAGAGAAGAGAAAGAAATCAAAGGAATCCAGATTGGAAAAGAAGAAGTCAAACTCTCTCTATTTGCAGATGACATGATATTATACATAGAAAATCCCAAAGACACTATTACAAAACTACTAGAGTTAATCAGCAAATTCAGCAAAGTTGCAGGATACAAAATCAATATACAGAAATCACTGGCATTCCTATACACAAACAATGAAAAATCAGAAAATGAAATCAAAGAGGCAATCCCCTTCACCATCGCAACCAAAAGAATCAAATATCTAGGAATAAACCTACCCAAAGAAACAAAAGAATTGTACACAGAAAATTACAAGACACTCATGAGAGACATTAAAGAAGAGTTAAACAGATGGAGAAATATTCCGTGTTCCTGGGTCGGGAGAATCAATATTGTGAAAATGACCATATTACCAAATGTCATCTATAGATTCAATGCGATCCCTATCAAACTTCCAATAACATTCTTCACAGAACTAGACCAACGAATAACACAGTTCATATGGAAACACAAAAGACCTCGAATAGCCAAAGCAATCCTCAGGAAGAAGAATGGAGCTGGGGGGATCAGCCTCCCCAACTTCAGACTCTACTACAAAGCAACAGTCATCAAGACAGTATGGTACTGGCACAAAACAGAAATATCGACCAATGGAACAAGATCGAGAACCCAGAGATAAAGCCACGCACCTATGGGTACCTTATTTTTGACAAAGGAGGCGAACATATAAAATGGGACAAAGACAGCCTCTTCAACAAATGGTGCTGGGAAAATTGGACAGCTACATGCAAGAAAATGAAGTTGGAACATACCCTGACACCATACACAAAGATCAACTCAAAATGGATTAAAGACTTAAATGTAAGGCCAGAAACCATCAAACTCTTAGAGGAGAATATAGGCAAAACCCTCAAGGACATCAATCAAAGCAAGATCTTCTCTGACCCACCTACTAGAATAGTGGAACTGAAAAGACAAATGAACATGTGGGACCTCATGAAACTTAAAAGCTTTTGTACAGCTAAAGAAATTACAAAAAAGCTGAACAGACAGCCCACAGAGTGGGAGAAAATCATAGCAAATGAAACAACAGACAAAGAATTAATCTCCAAAATCTACAAGCAACTCAGACAACTCAGCACTGGAAAAACGAACAACCCAATCAAAAAATGGGAAAAGGACCTAAACAGACACCTCTCCAACGATGACATACAGATGGCCCAAAAACACATGAAACGATGCTCCACTTCACTAATAATTAGAGAAATGCAAATCAAAACTACAATGAGATGTCACCTCACACCCGTCAGAATGGCCATCATCCACAAATCGACAGACAATAAATGCTGGAGAGGCTGCGGAGAAAAGGGAACACTCCTGCATTGCTGGTGGGAGTGTAAATTGATACAGCCTCTATGGAAGACAGTCTGGAGATTTCTTAAAAAACTAAAAATAGAAGCACCCTATGACCCAGCAATCCCACTATTAGGCCTATATCCTGATGAAATCAAAACTGAAAGAGGCACCTGTACCCCAATGTTCATTGCAGCTCTCTATACAATAGCCAGAACATGGAAGCAACCTAGATGTCCATCGACAAATGAATGGATACAGCAGCCCTGGTACATATACACAATGGAATACTACTCAGCTGTTAAAAGAAATGCAGAAGACTCAGTCCTAATGAGGTGGCTAGCTCTAGAACCTATCATAAAAAGTGAAGTAAGTCAAAAAGAGAAAGACAAGTATAGTATACTAACTCATATATATGGGATCTAGTAAGATGGTCATGATAACACACACAGTGAACTCATGAAAAATCAGAGAATAGACATAAAGACATTGTGGAGACCGAACAATGGGAGGGAGTAACATGGGAACCTATACTGTCATGTGTAGAAAAGATAGCTATTGTCATTGTGCTAGGGGAATAGGAGTACCTACAACCACTTGGAGCAACGGTCTGGAGGGATAGGGGGGGAACCTGGGTGGGGGGCGGGCCAAGGGATATGCATCTGATTGATCTGGGAACATACATGTACAAAAATAAATAAATAAATAAATAAATAAATAAATAAATAAATAAATAAATAAATAAATTTTCTACCTGGGACATATAACAGGCTCTCCAGATGGACCTTTGGAATTTTTTTTCATTATGCTCAGGTTGGAGAGAGAAACGCAGCCTCTTCTCCTTCATAGCAGGGAAGAAATAAACAGTTACAGCACTCCAATAATTTTTTTCAAAAGAAATTCTCTTTCAAATTCCTGTTTAAACCTCTTAAAACACAAAGTAAGTGCTAAAATAAAAGTTGCAAAAATTGAAAAAAAAAAAAAAAAGGTAATACTAATAACTATGCTTTATGGATGTTGAGTGATTTTAAATGGTTACTCTAGACTTCTCTGTGATGATGAAATTGCTCCATATTTTAGTCACTGACTACATGCAGCTATTGGCGTGACCATCATCCACAAATCGACAGACAATAAATGCTGGAGAGGCTGCGGAGAAAAGGGAACACTCCTGCATTGCTGGTGGGAGTGTAAATTGATACAGCCTCTATGGAAGACAGTCTGGAGATTTCTTAAAAAACTAAAAATAGAAGCACCCTATGACCCAGCAATCCCACTATTAGGCCTATATCCTGATGAAATCAAAACTGAAAGAGGCACCTGTACCCCAATGTTCATTGCAGTTCTCTATACAATAGCCAGAACATGGAAGCAACCTAGATGTCCATCGACAAATGAATGGATACAGCAGCCCTGGTACATATACACAATGGAATACTACTCAGCTGTTAAAAGAAATGCAGAAGACTCAGTCCTAATGAGGTGGCTAGCTCTAGAACCTATCATAAAAAGTGAAGTAAGTCAAAAAGAGAAAGACAAGTATAGTATACTAACTCATATATATGGGATCTAGTAAGATGGTCATGATAACACACACAGTGAACTCATGAAAAATCAGAGAATAGACATAAAGACATTGTGGAGACCGAACAATGGGAGGGAGTAACATGGGAACCTATACTGTCATGTGTAGAAAAGATAGCTATTGTCATTGTGCTAGGGGAATAGGAGTACCTACAACCACTTGGAGCAACGGTCTGGAGGGATGGGGGAACCTGGGGGGGGGGAGGGCCAAGGGATATGCATCTGATTGATCTGGGAACATACATGTACAAAAATAAATAAATAAATAAATAAATAAATAAATAAATAAATAAATAAATAAATAAAAAAATTTTCTACCTGGGACATATAACAGGCTCTCCAGATGGACCTTTGGAATTTTTTTTCATTATGCTCAGGTTGGAGAGAGAAACGCAGCCTCTTCTCCTTCATAGCAGGGAAGAAATAAACAGTTACAGCACTCCAATAATTTTTTTCAAAAGAAATTCTCTTTCAAATTCCTGTTTAAACCTCTTAAAACACAAAGTAAGTGCTAAAATAAAAGTTGCAAAAATTGAAAAAAAAAAAAAAAAAGGTAATACTAATAACTATGCTTTATGGATGTTGAGTGATTTTAAATGGTTACTCTAGACTTCTCTGTGATGATGAAATTGCTCCATATTTTAGTCACTGACTACATGCAGCTATTGGGTGCTTAAAATGTGACTAATCTATCTATGTAATTGAATTTATATTTTACTTTAAATTATTTTAAATAGCTATTAATATATATTGCTAGTGGCTACCTTATCTGACTGTGCAGGGTTTAGAACAGAACATATCTAGGAAAGTTGTTCATAGACATTTTCTATTTTGTTGTGTGTGTCTTTGATTGTTTAGTGAATTTATTACCTTATCCACTAAAGAAAAAAAATCTAGAAAATTTTCCAAGTTTTGTTTATTTTGTCATTGTGCCTGTGCGAAGTCCTCACTGCTGCATGTGAGCTTTCCTTAGTTACAAAGAGCAGGACCTACTCTTCCTTGCAGTGCAGGGCCTCTCGTTGAGGAGATTTTTTCTTGGGAAGCATGGCTTTGGCTTCTAGTCACATGGGCTTCAGTACTTGCCGCCTGTGGTCTCTAGAGAACAGGCTCAATAGTTGTGGCACATAGGCTTAGCCGCCTTGTGGTATATGGAATCCTCCCAGACCTGGGCTGAACCTGTGTCTCATGCATCGGCAGTCATGGTCTCAACCATTGTATTTTATTTTATTTAATCTAATAAATTTTTTTAGATTATTTTTTAAATTTTCCCCAACGTGCCTCTTTTATTTTATATTTATTTTCATCCGTATTTTTATTCTTTGGCATTTGTGGACCTCCCATTGCATGGCCTCTCTCACTGAAGAGCACCAACTCTGGGCACATGTGCTCCAGAGCGCTGGCTCATAATTGGACACACTGGTCCAGCTGCTCCATGGCACATGGGGTCATACTGGGCCAGGGATCAAACCAGTGCGTTCTGCACTGCAAGGCAGACCCTTTACCCACTGGATCACCAGGGAAGCCCCATTCATTTATTTTTATTTTGGGGAAAAATTGTTAAGTTTTGGCTCAACATTTCAATTGAAAATTAAAAGAGGAAGGCAAATGAGACCATATTAAATCTTAGATAGAGCTAACATTTGTGATCAAATGTTGATCAAACAACTCAGTATTTGCACATGTGAAGGAATAGACATCCAATGAGATTCTGACACATTAGGATTTTCTTTTACATTTGCCTGGAATGCTCTTCCCACAAATATCTCCCTGTCTTGATTAATCACTCCCTTCAGGTTTCTGCTTTGATGTCACTTAGAAAGAGGCCTCTGACCGTCCATATCATGACCATTCTGGATAAAATGGTGCCTTCCCATCACTCCACCTCTGCCTGTCATTCTACTCACCTCTAAATTGTTTTATTTTTCTTGATAAAATGCATCATTTCTTTTAAATTTTTTTTAATGTTTTATTATTTTTTAAAATTTTTACAGAGTTTTGTTGTTCACAGACATATATGTTCCCTGATCAGTCATATGCATATCCCTGGTCCCCTCCCCCCTCCCCAGTCCCCCCATCCCACCCCTCCACGCCGTCGCACCACACCCTTACGAGAGCTCCTATTCCCACAGTGCAATGACAATAGCTATCTTTTTCACATACGCTAGTATAGGTTTCCATGTTACTCCCTCTATGCCTCCCACCTACTGTTCATTCCCCGCAATGTCCTTATGTCTGTCCTCTGTGTCTGTTTTTCTGTCGCTTCACTGTGTTTGTTATCTTTACCCTCTTACTGGATTCCATATATATGTATTAGTATACTGTACTTGTCTTTCTCTTTTTGATTTACTTCACTTTTTATGATAGGTTCTAGATCCAACCACCTCATTAGGACTGATTCTTCTGCATTTCTTTTTACAGCTGAGAAGTATTCCATTGTATATATGTACCAGAGCTTTTTTATTGATTTGTTTGTCAATGGACACCTAGGTTGCCTCCATGCTTTAGCTATTGTATAGAATGATGCAATGAACACTGTGAGAGGAGTGTTAAAGTCTCCTACTATGATTGTGTTATTGTCGATGTCTTCTTTTATGTCTGAAAGTGTTTGTGTTATGTATTGGGGTGCTCCTGAGTTGGGTGCATAGATAGTTATGATCGTTATGTCTTCCTCTTGGATCAATCTCTTGATCATTATGTAGTCTCCTGCCTTGTCTTTTATAATCTTCTTTATTTTAAGGTCTGTTTTGTCTGATATGAGGATGGCTACTCCAGTTTTCTTTGGATTTCCATTTGCATGGAATATCTTTTTCCATCCTCTCACTTTCAGTTGTGTGTTGTTAGGTCTGAAGTGGGTTTCTTGTAAACAGCATATATATGGGTCCTGCTTTTGCAGTCTGTGTCTTTTGGTTGGAGCGTTTAGTTTGTTTACATTCAAAGTAATTAGTGATATGAACGTTCCTATTGTCATCTTCTTGGGTATTTGGGGTTTGATTTGTAGGACTTCTACTCTTGTAGTAATTGGCTATATCAGGCCATTTAACACTTGTTGTAAGGCTGGTTTTGAGGTACAAAATTCTTTTAGCTTTTGCTTGTCTGTGAAGCTTTTGACTTCTCCATCAATTGTAAATGAGATCTTTGCTGGGTAGAGAATTCTTGGTTATAGGTTATTCTCTTTTAGCCATTTAAATGTGTCTTGCCAGTCTCTTCTGGCCTGCAGGGTTTCCGTTGATAGATCAGTGGTTAAACGTATGGGGTTTCCTTTGGAAGTTATTTGTTCTTTGTTCCTTACTGCTTTAAGTGTTCTGTATTTATATTTTGTCTGTATTAGCTTGATTAGAATGTGCCTTGGTGTTTTTCTTCTGGGGTTTATCCTGTATGGAACTCTTTGTGCTTCTTGGACTTGGTTGACTATTTTCTTTCCCATGCTGGGGAAGTTTTCAACTAAAATCTCCGCAAGAATATTTTCAGAGGCTTTCTTTCCCTCTTCTTCTTCTGCATTTCTTTTACAGCTGAGAAGTATTCCATTGTATATATGTACCAGAGCTTTTTTATTGATTTGTTTGTCAATGGACACCTAGGTTGCCTCCATGCTTTAGCTATTGTATAGAATGATGCAATGAACACTGTGAGAGGAGTGTTAAAGTCTCCTACTATGATTGTGTTATTGTCGATGTCTTCTTTTATGTCTGAAAGTGTTTGTGTTATGTATTGGGGTGCTCCTGAGTTGGGTGCATAGATAGTTATGATCGTTATGTCTTCCTCTTGGATCAATCTCTTGATCATTATGTAGTCTCCTGCCTTGTCTTTTATAATCTTCTTTATTTTAAGGTCTGTTTTGTCTGATATGAGGATGGCTACTCCAGTTTTCTTTGGATTTCCATTTGCATGGAATATCTTTTTCCATCCTCTCACTTTCAGTTGTGTGTTGTTAGGTCTGAAGTGGGTTTCTTGTAAACAGCATATATATGGGTCCTGCTTTTGCAGTCTGTGTCTTTTGGTTGGAGCGTTTAGTTTGTTTACATTCAAAGTAATTAGTGATATGAACGTTCCTATTGTCATCTTCTTGGGTATTTGGGGTTTGATTTGTAGGACTTCTACTCTTGTAGTAATTGGCTATATCAGGCCATTTAACACTTGTTGTAAGGCTGGTTTTGAGGTACAAAATTCTTTTAGCTTTTGCTTGTCTGTGAAGCTTTTGACTTCTCCATCAATTGTAAATGAGATCTTTGCTGGGTAGAGAATTCTTGGTTATAGGTTATTCTCTTTTAGCCATTTAAATGTGTCTTGCCAGTCTCTTCTGGCCTGCAGGGTTTCCGTTGATAGATCAGTGGTTAAACGTATGGGGTTTCCTTTGGAAGTTATTTGTTCTTTGTTCCTTACTGCTTTAAGTGTTCTGTATTTATATTTTGTCTGTATTAGCTTGATTAGAATGTGCCTTGGTGTTTTTCTTCTGGGGTTTATCCTGTATGGAACTCTTTGTGCTTCTTGGACTTGGTTGACTATTTTCTTTCCCATGCTGGGGAAGTTTTCAACTAAAATCTCCGCAAGAATATTTTCAGAGGCTTTCTTTCCCTCTTCTTCTTCTAGGACCCCTATAATTCTAATGTTGGTGCATTTGATATTGTCCCATAGGTCTCTGATGCTATCCTCAGTTCTTTTAATTCTTTGTGATTTGTTCTGTTCTTCAGCAGTTATTTCCACCATTCTGTCTTCCAACTAACTTATCTGTTCTTCTGCCTCTGATACTCTATTGTTGAGTCCTTCTGTAGTATTTTTAAGTTTGGCAATTGAGTTGTTTGTCTCTATTTGTTTATTTTTCATTTCTTGCATGTCTCTTCTCCATGCACTAATTCCCTCTAATATTCTGTTTTCAGAGTTTTGAATCCTCATTAGTATCGCTCTTCTGAATTCTGTTTTAGATTTGTCTATCTTATCTTCTGTCATTTGTAATTGTGTCTCTCTGATTTGTTCCTTTTTTGTGTGGTGTTTCTCTGTCTGTTCATTATTATGTTAATTTTTATTTCTTTGTGGGTGTCTTGTGTGATTGAGGTCTTTTTCCCAGGCTTCCTGGTTGAATTCTCCCTTCCTTTTGGTTTCTGTCCTTGTAGAAGGGTTTGGTGGTTTGTGTCTTCGGTGGTGTTAGGTCTTGTTTGCACGTGAATAATCTCTAGTGTTGTGTTTTCTTTGATAGTGTAGGGTCTTGAAGTTAGTGAGGGGTTCCACTCCGAGGGTCCTTGGTTTGATCTCTGGCCAGAGAGTGTAGGCTCTGTGTCTGGTTTGCTATGGTGTTCAGTGACATTAGTTCAAATATAAGCATATGAGGGACAAAAGATGCATCCCTGGTAGATGACAGTCATAAAATAATGCAAATATTTTCTAACATGATGGAAAATATACATACATACATACACATAAATAAACACAACTGAACAATCTTAAGGGGATAAAGTTATTGGACCAATGGGCTAACAGTGTGTTAACACCACAGGCCTTGCAAAATTGACAGCCCTACCAAGGTTGGCAACAACGAGCCTTCTGCCGACCTGCCAGCACCTGGGAATCTCACAGAGCTAGCGATAAGGAACTCACTCCATCAAGGACTTTTCACTGTGTCTGGAAAAATACGAACTGCACGTATGCCAGACATGAGTCACTGTGACCCTTGTCCCATACCCACAAACAACTCAACGACAACTGACTCATCGCTGGCACTCTGCTTAAACAAAGACTTCGCCTCTGCGTGTGCATCAAGAAAACCCCTCTCCCCTTTTTTTCTTCCCAAATAAAAATCCCCTCATCCCATCTTCAGGCATGAATTCACTGGCCTTGCCTCTTGGGGCCACGTGAATCTCACCCAGGAGCATTATCCCAGTAACCGGCCTGAGTTGTCTCTGCTCTAACCTGGTCTGGCTCGTCCTTGCCACACAGAATCCCTTTCAAAAGTATAGGAAATTTTTCTGGCAGACGGCGCCATCAAAGTTGGTACCTGACCATTAAGCTCTAAGTTAATTAAAACACTGGCTGGAAAAACAGATCCAGAGCAAGGTCTCAGCTGGCAGTATTGCAATGAAAGCAGTTTTTAACTAAGACATGTGCTGGGAGAAGGAGGAGAGTGTATGGGTAATGAGAAGGAAAAGATTCGTGTTGCAAGGATTTTGTTGGGTTAGGTAACAAAGATTAGTGTGTCGTAGAGTTTAGTACAGCTAGAAAAGAATAGTAGAGACAGGAAGATAGGAAATATTTATATGGAGGATAGTAGTAGGTTTAAAAAGATTTTGCAGTTAGAGCATAGAGAGAGGAAGCAGTGGCCAAAAAATTTTTTAAAAAGGAATTAAAGTTAAGAAAAAAATTAAAAAAAATAAGAAAATACTGTTTCTGGTTTTTATCTTCTCATCTGCGTGTGAACCTTCCACCTGTTTGCTCTTGATGCTGTCCCAGATTTCCCTAGTCTGTACTGGTGGGGGTCGGGTGTGCGGGCTGGGTGGCTGCTTATGTCTTAGGTTTCAGTGAGGGTCAGGTAAGTCTGTAGTCCGGATCCTTGCAGAACTGGTTGCTCTGGTTTCTTCACAGTATCTGTAGCCATTGTATCTGACCCTACCCTCTCTGCCTCTGGTGCTGGTCAGGGCAGGCGGGCGGTGTTTCCCAGTCCGTTGGGCAGGAGTTGTGCCTCTGGACCCTATGCTGGAGGGGGTTCCCCAGTTCTATTGCGTACTCCCTGGTAGCCTTCAATCCTTGCTCTTCTTCTGGTGTTGCAGCTCTGCTGCCGGCGGGACTGAGGCTTCTAATCCCAGGTGCCCGGCTTCTTTGCTGCACCCCGTGGGCAGGCTCGTTCGAGCGGCCAGCGCGTGTCCAAGCCTCACTGTTTGCCCCAAACGCCGGAGGCAGCTTGCCTGTCCAGCTCTAGCCGGGCTTCTGGATTTCCATGTTTTGTTTCTCATACCCCGCTAGCGTTGTCTCATCTCACCTCCTAGGGCGTTACTGCCCCAGTACTGTCCCCAGCAGGATTCTCACGTGAGCGCTGCCTTCCGTCCTCCAAGCGCACTTCCCAGTGCTCTCTCCACTGGGTCTGGTGTGGGAGCTGGGGGATAGGAGCTCCAGGATGGAAGCTCGGGGCAAGTTCAGGCTGCTAGTTCTCCATTCCTTGTAGACCTGAGGACTTCCAGAGCAAGGTCTCAGCAATGAAAGCAGTTTTTAACTAAGACATGTGCTGGGAGAAGGAGGAGAGTGTATGGGTAATGAGAAGGAAAAGATTCGTGTTGCAAGGATTTTGTTGGGTTAGGTAACAAAGATTAGTGTGTAGTAGAGTTTAGTACAGCTAGAAAAGAATAGTAGAGACAGGAAGATAGGAAATATTTATATGGAGGATAGTAGTAGGTTTAAAAAGATTTTGCAGTTAGAGCATAGAGAGAGGAAGCAGTGGCCAAAAAATTTTTTAAAAAGGAATTAAAGTTAAGAAAAAAATTAAAAAAAATAAGAAAATACTGTTTCTGGTTTTTATCTTCTCATCTGCGTGTGAACCTTCCACCTGTTTGCTCTTGATGCTGTCCCAGATTTCCCTAGTCTGTACTGGTGGGGGTCGGGTGTGCGGGCTGGGTGGCTGCTTATGTCTTAGGTTTCAGTGAGGGTCAGGTAAGTCTGTAGTCCGGATCCTTGCAGAACTGGTTGCTCTGGTTTCTTCACAGTATCTGTAGCCATTGTATCTGACCCTACCCTCTCTGCCTCTGGTGCTGGTCAGGGCAGGCGGGGCGGGTGTTTCCCAGTCCGTTGGGCAGGAGTTGTGCCTCTGGACCCTATGCTGGAGGGGGTTCCCCAGTTCTATTGCGTACTCCCTGGTAGCCTTCAATCCTTGCTCTTCTTCTGGTGTTGCAGCTCTGCTGCCGGCGGGACTGAGGCTTCTAATCCCAGGTGCCCGGCTTCTTTGCCGCACCCCGTGGGCAGGCTCGTTCGAGCGGCCAGCGCGTGTCCAAGCCTCACTGTTTGCCCCAAACGCCGGAGGCAGCTTGCCTGTCCAGCTCTAGCCGGGCTTCTGGATTTCCATGTTTTGTTTCTCATACCCCGCTAGCGTTGTCTCATCTCACCTCCTAGGGCGTTACTGCCCCAGTACTGTCCCCAGCAGGATTCTCACGTGAGCGCTGCCTTCCGTCCTCCAAGCGCACTTCCCAGTGCTCTCTCCACTGGGTCTGGTGTGGGAGCTGGGGGATAGGAGCTCCAGGATGGAAGCTCGGGGCAAGTTCAGGCTGCTAGTTCTCCATTCCTTGTAGACCTGAGGACTTCTTTTGTGTCTAGAGGCTGGTTTGTTGGTGCTGTTTCATTTCTTGATTAGTCCTGGTGATTCTGTTAGGGAGCTGGTGAAATCTCCCTCTCATTTCTCCGCCATCTTGGCCCCCCTCTTATAACATGCATCATTTCTTGATATAGTATTTATTTCCCTGTGTATCATCTGCTTCCACTCACTAGTTTGTAAATTCCCTGAAAGTAGTTTTGTTCAAAGTATTTACTCAAGTGAAAAATGGAAAGTCATCCAAATGTTATCGGACTCTCATATATGAACACAATGGATGCCGTGCTATAAAGCTGAACTAAGATGTTAAAGGTTCTTAATGGTTTAATGATTTAAGTGGATTCTATCTACAGCACACCCCTCCTCCCCCCGACACACACACACATGCACAGACATATTTATCTTGTCTGTGTCTCTTTCTCTTACCTATGTACTTTTTATTGACTTTGGGAAAAATTACAAAAAATAACATTCATTATAAAAAGTCAAAAAATACCATAAATAATACATAAATTTTATACTGTCATTCTTTTTTTTATGAAAATCAAATGTCATTAAGGATTTTTGCTCCTATAATCATTAGGGATATTGGTTTGTAGTTTTCTTTCCTTGAAGTGTCCTTGTTTGGTTTTGGTTCAGGAGGGTGTTTGTAAGAATAAAGTTCCTGAAGGAGATACAGTTAGAATGAAAGTTATAGGGTGGGCGCATACTTGGTGTATTTAAGGGGCAGCAAGTTGGCCAGTGTGCCGAGACCCAAATGATCCAGGGAAGTAGTGAGCAAGGATATGAGAAAGGTAACAGGGGACCTGTTTAAGCTGGATTTGGTAAGCCATAGGAAGGACCTTGGCTTTTAACTGAAGTTAACTGAGAAGCCACTGCATTGTATTCTACTATTTTTAATTATTGATTAATTATTAAAATTAAATTACAAATAGTGGAATTATTTGTTGTACCCTCCAGCTTTACCATTTATTTTTCTTTTTTCCCATTTTTGGAGTGATACCTTGCTGGCACTAAAGACCCCCTGACCTCCTTGTGATTTTGCCTTTAAATTCAGCTGTAAGAACATGCAGAGATACATTTATAATTTAATGCAAATGACTGATATCACATGAATTGTGTTGCATTGTGTTGTATTTCCCAGAACTCTCTCCAGAGAAAGAGTAGATGTTTGAAATTCAGAGATTTTAGGCAGAGGCTAATTGATAAGTTCTACACTTGGTCAGGAAGTCTTTTTGGGAAAGGTCAGAGGTCATACCATGTAGGCAGGAGCAGCAGGTGCCACAGCCTAGCTGAAGTGGATTTTGCTTACAAAGACTTCACTGCCTTTGCTTTTCAGTAAGTACAGGTCAGTAACCTCAGTTCTGAGATAATGCGGACAATATGAAGCAGTCTTAACAGCCAGGAAAAGAGGAATTCTTAGGAAAATAAAAGCCAGCTCCCCTACCTGAGCACATGCCTCTGTAGTTACACAGCTGCACAGGCTCTGGTATCCCTGGTTCCAGTTTCTCAGGAAATTCCCAGGTCTTAGGGCAAATTCCAGAGTGAGAATATTTATTTTAAATCTTTAAACTTTACACTCACTAATTTACTAGTAAGTTCTGCTCTGACATACTGTCATTCTTTTTTTTATGAAAATCAAATGTCATTAAGGATTTTTGCTCCTATAATCATTAGGGATATTGGTTTGTAGTTTTCTTTCCTTGAAGTGTCCTTGTTTGGTTTTGGTTCAGGAGGGTGTTTGTAAGAATAAAGTTCCTGAAGGAGATACAGTTAGAATGAAAGTTATAGGGTGGGCGCATACTTGGTGTATTTAAGGGGCAGCAAGTTGGCCAGTGTGCCGAGACCCAAATGATCCAGGGAAGTAGTGAGCAAGGATATGAGAAAGGTAACAGGGGACCTGTTTAAGCTGGATTTGGTAAGCCATAGGAAGGACCTTGGCTTTTAACTGAAGTTAACTGAGAAGCCACTGCATTGTATTCTACTATTTTTAATTATTGATTAATTATTAAAATTAAATTACAAATAGTGGAATTATTTGTTGTACCCTCCAGCTTTACCATTTATTTTTCTTTTTTCCCATTTTTGGAGTGATACCTTGCTGGCACTAAAGACCCCCTGACCTCCTTGTGATTTTGCCTTTAAATTCAGCTGTAAGAACATGCAGAGATACATTTATAATTTAATGCAAATGACTGATATCACATGAATTGTGTTGCATTGTGTTGTATTTCCCAGAACTCTCTCAGAGAAAGAGTAGATGTTTGAAATTCAGAGATTTTAGGCAGAGGCTAATTGATAAGTTCTACACTTGGTCAGGAAGTCTTTTTGGGAAAGGTCAGAGGTCATACCATGTAGGCAGGAGCAGCAGGTGCCACAGCCTAGCTGAAGTGGATTTTGCTTACAAAGACTTCACTGCCTTTGCTTTTCAGTAAGTACAGGTCAGTAACCTCAGTTCTGAGATAATGCGGACAATATGAAGCAGTCTTAACAGCCAGGAAAAGAGGAATTCTTAGGAAAATAAAAGCCAGCTCCCCTACCTGAGCACATGCCTCTGTAGTTACACAGCTGCACAGGCTCTGGTATCCCTGGTTCCAGTTTCTCAGGAAATTCCCAGGTCTTAGGGCAAATTCCAGAGTGAGAATATTTATTTTAAATCTTTAAACTTTACACTCACTAATTTACTAGTAAGTTCTGCTCTGACCAATTACATCCCTCTATATGCCAAGTGTACTAAAGTAAACTACCCAAAGGAACATAGAGTGTTTTCGTTTGCTTAAAGAAAATTGGTAATAAAACTGTGCAGGGGAGCCACTTAAACATAGCATTGTAGATTTATCCCAAAACAGAGAGAAATTGCTAATAAAGACCAATTGATGGTTTGTAAGTTTAAGCATAGGCAATTGCTTTCTAAAATTTCTGTTTAATCCACTTCTGATACAGTTAGCATGTGACTTTACATAAGTTATTTTAGCTCCCTGAACCTCAATTTGCTCACCTCAAAATGAAAAAGGTTTCTGAAAATGGCTATGCAAGTTATTGTCCTGCTTGATTTCCCTAAGTTTTTGTTGCTGAACTTGATCTTGTTTAATGGTGACATTTCTGAGTTTCTCTTTTTTCCCTTTCTGATTAATTCAACTGGGTAAAATTCAGGTAGCAAAATGTCTCTGAGAAGGAAGAAACACATCCTGCTTACATTATGCCTGACTAATAATTGTATGTCTGATGTAATCCAGAAGTTTTGAGATTTATTAGATCAAGTTGCTGCTCTGTGAAAGTTGTCTAGCTCTAAGGTTCCCAGATTCAGCTGTTACCACAGTATAATGTCAGGAACACAGTGAAATGATTTTAGGAAAACCAAGAAAGTCATAGGACAAAATGACTAGTTCTTTCCTAGCTAAGGATGACATGTAGAGTCAACTTTATTACTTGAGAAAATTTGATACATGTAGGCAGGAGCAGCAGGTGCCACAGCCTAGCTGAAGTGGATTTTGCTTACAAAGACTTCACTGCCTTTGCTTTTCAGTAAGTACAGGTCAGTAACCTCAGTTCTGAGATAATGCGGACAATATGAAGCAGTCTTAACAGCCAGGAAAAGAGGAATTCTTAGGAAAATAAAAGCCAGCTCCCCTACCTGAGCACATGCCTCTGTAGTTACACAGCTGCACAGGCTCTGGTATCCCTGGTTCCAGTTTCTCAGGAAATTCCCAGGTCTTAGGGCAAATTCCAGAGTGAGAATATTTATTTTAAATCTTTAAACTTTACACTCACTAATTTACTAGTAAGTTCTGCTCTGACCAATTACATCCCTCTATATGCCAAGTGTACTAAAGTAAACTACCCAAAGGAACATAGAGTGTTTTCGTTTGCTTAAAGAAAATTGGTAATAAAACTGTGCAGGGGAGCCACTTAAACATAGCATTGTAGATTTATCCCAAAACAGAGAGAAATTGCTAATAAAGACCAATTGATGGTTTGTAAGTTTAAGCATAGGCAATTGCTTTCTAAAATTTCTGTTTAATCCACTTCTGATACAGTTAGCATGTGACTTTACATAAGTTATTTTAGCTCCCTGAACCTCAATTTGCTCACCTCAAAATGAAAAAGGTTTCTGAAAATGGCTATGCAAGTTATTGTCCTGCTTGATTTCCCTAAGTTTTTGTTGCTGAACTTGATCTTGTTTAATGGTGACATTTCTGAGTTTCTCTTTTTTCCCTTTCTGATTAATTCAACTGGGTAAAATTCAGGTAGCAAAATGTCTCTGAGAAGGAAGAAACACATCCTGCTTACATTATGCCTGACTAATAATTGTATGTCTGATGTAATCCAGAAGTTTTGAGATTTATTAGATCAAGTTGCTGCTCTGTGAAAGTTGTCTAGCTCTAAGGTTCCCAGATTCAGCTGTTACCACAGTATAATGTCAGGAACACAGTGAAATGATTTTAGGAAAACCAAGAAAGTCATAGGACAAAATGACTAGTTCTTTCCTAGCTAAGGATGACATGTAGAGTCAACTTTATTACTTGAGAAAATTTGATACTTGATAAATTTATGTTTGAGTACAGAATACATTTTTAAGAATTATTGGGGAATTTGGAGACTGAGAGAACAAGCAAACTGAGTTAATTATGTATTTTTATTCCAAAGCCATAAATTTTTTCATAGTTCCACCTTTGCCTTCCTGTTATATACTTGGTCATTATTAATGTTTTCCTTTTTGGAAAAGATTAAGAAAGGGGTCAAAAATGGTTTCAACATAGAAAATTTTCTACTAAAAGGAACCAAAACTTAACTGTTTAAGGCTGTATGGTTACATTATATTTTCTTCAACTATACAAATAGCATTTTAAGTATTTTATCTTCTTTGCTGCTGTTGTTAAGTTGTCAAGTCATGTCTGACACTTTGCGATCCCATGGACTGCAGCCCGCCAGGCTTCCCTATCCTTCACTATCTCCCAGAGTTTGCTCAAATTCACGTCCATTGAGTTGGTGATATCATCCAACCATCTCATCCTCTCTCACTCTCTTCTCCTTTTGTCTTCAGTCTTTTCCAGCGTCAGGGTCTTTTCCAATGAGTCGACTTTTCACATCAGGAGACCAAATTATTGGAGCTTCAACTTCAGCTTCAGCTTCAGTCTTTCCAATGAGTATTCAGGGTTTCCTTTATGACTGCCTGGTTTGATCTCCTTGCTATCCAGGTACTCTCAAGAGCCTTCTCCAAGACCCGGTTCAAAAGCATCAATTCTTTGGCTTTCTACATTATTTATGGTGCAGCTCTCACATCCCTGCATGACTACTGGAAAGACCATAGCCTTGAACTTTTTTACGTGAGATTCAACTCTTTTTCCCTTTCTGATTAATTCAACTGGGTAAAATTCAGGTAGCAAAATGTCTCTGAGAAGGAAGAAACACATCCTGCTTACATTATGCCTGACTAATAATTGTATGTCTGATGTAATCCAGAAGTTTTGAGATTTATTAGATCAAGTTGCTGCTCTGTGAAAGTTGTCTAGCTCTAAGGTTCCCAGATTCAGCTGTTACCACAGTATAATGTCAGGAACACAGTGAAATGATTTTAGGAAAACCAAGAAAGTCATAGGACAAAATGACTAGTTCTTTCCTAGCTAAGGATGACATGTAGAGTCAACTTTATTACTTGAGAAAATTTGATACTTGATAAATTTATGTTTGAGTACAGAATACATTTTTAAGAATTATTGGGGAATTTGGAGACTGAGAGAACAAGCAAACTGAGTTAATTATGTATTTTTATTCCAAAGCCATAAATTTTTTCATAGTTCCACCTTTGCCTTCCTGTTATATACTTGGTCATTATTAATGTTTTCCTTTTTGGAAAAGATTAAGAAAGGGGTAAAAAATGGTTTCAACATAGAAAATTTTCTACTAAAAGGAACCAAAACTTAACTGTTTAAGGCTGTATGGTTACATTATATTTTCTTCAACTATACAAATAGCATTTTAAGTATTTTATCTTCTTTGCTGCTGTTGTTAAGTTGTCAAGTCATGTCTGACACTTTGCGATCCCATGGACTGCAGCCCGCCAGGCTTCCCTATCCTTCACTATCTCCCAGAGTTTGCTCAAATTCACGTCCATTGAGTTGGTGATATCATCCAACCATCTCATCCTCTCTCACTCTCTTCTCCTTTTGTCTTCAGTCTTTTCCAGCGTCAGGGTCTTTTCCAATGAGTCGACTTTTCACATCAGGAGACCAAATTATTGGAGCTTCAACTTCAGCTTCAGCTTCAGTCTTTCCAATGAGTATTCAGGGTTTCCTTTATGACTGCCTGGTTTGATCTCCTTGCTATCCAGGTACTCTCAAGAGCCTTCTCCAAGACCCGGTTCAAAAGCATCAATTCTTTGGCTTTCTACATTATTTATGGTGCAGCTCTCACATCCCTGCATGACTACTGGAAAGACCATAGCCTTGACTATACTAGATTTACCTTATTTCTCAATATGTTGACTGTTACCATTTGTGGCAGACTGTTGACTATTCTCCAATGTTTCTTTCTCTCTTTTTGAACACATCAGACCAGCCAAAAGCTTTTCCTGTCTTCCTTTGCAGATAGAGAGGCATAACTACAACTTTTCTTGATGTTTTCTTATTAACAATTTCTAATTTAACTTTCTTTTGAGCAGTAACTCTGCTCTGTATCTTTCTAATTTTTCTTAATATATTGTTTTATGGTAGTCAATGCATTTTCTTTTCTAACATACCAGGTAGATTCACATTCACCATATAAATGTGCACATTTATATATTTTTTGGGAGGGGGGCCACTTCTCTTAGTCTTTCATTTATCTATTTTCATCCATTTTTGTTCTTTGACCTGTGTGGGCCTCCCATCACAGTGGCCTCTGTTGCTGCAGAGCACTGGCTCTGGGTGCATGTGCTGCAGAGCTCCAGCTCAGTAGTTGGACACATCGGTGCAGTTGCTCCACAGCACGTGGGATCTTCCAGGCCAGGATCGAACCAGCGCCCCTTGCACTGCAAGGTGATGTCCTTACCCACTGGACCACCAGAGAAGCCCACATTTATACATTTTATTTCTTCTTGATGAATTGTCCCTTTCATCATTGTAAAACATCCCTCTTTAACTACTTAAAGTCTTTGTTACAGTAACCAGTTTATAGTTCTTAGGCCTACTGTTAATATCATATGTTTTTTTAATCAATTTATCTATCTTTATATTTATTTATTTATTTATTTTGGGGGGTGTGTGGAGGGAGGGGAGCAGGCGGGCTACTTCTATTGGTCTTTCATTTGTCTGTTTTCATCCATCTTTGTTCTTTGGCTCGTGTGGGCCTCCCATCACAGTGGCCTCTGTTGTCGCAGAGCACTGGCTCTGGGCGCATGCGCTCCAGAGCTCTGGCTCGGTAATTGGATGCATTGGTCCAGCTGCTCCGCGGCACGTGGGATCTTCCCAGGCCAGGGATCAAACTGGCACCCCTTGCACTGCAAGGCGATGTCCTTACCCACTGGACCACCAGGGAAGCCCTGTCTTTATATTTAAAGGGTCTCTTTTGTAGGTGGCGTATAATCAGGTCTTTTTTTTTTTTTTACTTTGCAGTTTTTTGGAATAGTTTGAATAGTATTGATATAAATTATTTAACTGTTTGCTAGAATTTACTGTGCTCAGTCACTCAGTTGTGTCCCACTCTTTTGACCCCAGGGAATGAGATCTGCCAGGCTTCTCTGTCCATGGAATTGTCCCGATAAGAATCCTGGAGTTGGTAGCCATTCTGTTCTCCAGAGGATATTCCCAACCCAGGGATGAAAGCCAAGTTTCCTGCATTGCAGGCAAATTCTTTACTAGCTGAACTACCAGGAAAACCCAAGAATATTAGAGTAGGTAGCTGTTCCCTTCTCCAGAGGATCTTCCTGACCGTGGAATCCAACTGAAGTCTCCAGCATTGCAGGTGACTTTACTAGTGAAGCCTCAACTGATTATTGATTTGTTCAGATTTTCTATTTTTTCTGATTCCATCTTAGCAGGTAATATATTTCCAGGCATGTATCCATTTCCACTGTGGTACCTAATTCAGTTTAGTTCAGTCGCTCGGTCATGTCTGATTCTTTGCAACCCCATGGACAGTGGCATGCCAGGCTTCCCTTTCCTTCATCATCTCCTAGAGCTTGCCCAAACTCACGTCCCTTGACTCGGTGATGCCATCCAACTATCTTGTCCTCTGTCATCCCCTTCTCTTGCCTTGTATTTTTTCTAGCATCAGTGTCTTTTCCAATGAGTTGTCTCTTTGCATCAGGTGGCCAGAGTATTGTAGCTTCAGCACCAGTCCTTCTAATGAATATTCAGGGTTGATTTCCTTTAGGATTGACTGGTTTGATCTCCTTGCAGTCCAAGGGGCTTTCAAGCATCTCTCTAACATCAGAGTTCAAAGGTGCCTAATTATTGACCTGTAATTAACTGTTCATGGCAGTCTCTATCATCCTATGTATTTCTTTAATACATAGTTTTAATGTCTCCTCTCCCATCTCTAATCTTAAGTGTCTTCTGTCTATTTTCTTTGTTAGTCTAGCTAAAAGTTCCTTGTTCTTGTTTAGCTTTTCTAAAATTAAAAAAAAAAAAGCTCTTAGTTTTGTTAATTCTTTCTGTTGTTTTTCTGGTTTCAATTTCACTTGTTTCTTCTCTTATCTTTATTGTTGTCATCTGTCTGCTAATTTAGGGCTGAATTTGTCCTTTTATCTAGTTCTTCTTGTTCCTTATAAAATTGAGAGATTTCTTGTCTCTTAATATATGCATTTATTGTTATAAACTTCCCTCTCAGATTGTTCTTGCAGTATCTTATAGGTTTTGGTATGTTGTATTTCTCTTTATATTTGTTTCAAGATATTTTATAATTTCTTTGGTTTCTTCTTTGACCTAGAGTGTTTGAGTTCCTACATATTTGTAGATTTAATTCTTATTTTTTTCATCCATGCTGGTAATCTTTACCTTTTTTTTTTTAAAGTTTTTTTTTTTCAATTTCATGCCATGAACTCTTATTTATTTATTTATTTTCATCCATCTTTTTTCTTTGGCATGTGTGGGCCTCCCATTGCAGTGACCTCTCTCATTGCAGAGCACCAGCTCTGGATGCGTGCATTGCAGAGCACTGGCTCCTATTTGGACACACCAGCCTGGCTGCTCCATGGGACAATGGGATCTTCCCAGGTCAAGGATCGAACTGGTGCCCCTTGCACTGCAAAGAGGACTCTTTATCTATGGACCGCCAGGGGAGTCCTAATCTCTGCCTTTTAACTGAGGTTTTCTGGTTTCCTGTGACCATGATAGGATTTTTGTCCATTACTTCATTAAATGATTTTGTTTGTCACCACTTTTTCTGACCCTCCCTTCTGCTTTCATTTAGATTTTTTCAATAATTTTCATTTTTGACTTAAAAATATCTATTATCCTTTTGGCTGTAGTGTTTTGTTTCAGTTATTCTAGTCATTATAGTATACATGAGTAACTTACTATAGTCTGCTTGGGGTTAAATTAGTATTAGTTCATATGAAGTAAATAAACTTCACCACCATGCAGGTAGCTCTACCACCACCACTTGTGTTGTCGTATAAATTAAATCTATGTACATTACCGACTTGTGCACAGCTGTCAAACCTTTATTTTCTCATTTCATCTTCCATATCTTTCCCAAGAGGTAATTTGTTCCAGTTGTTTACTGTGCATAATTTTGTTCTAGCTCTGTATACCATGTATATATACATCTATATCTTTGTACACAAATGTCATATGGCAAAAAGTCATCCAGAGGAGAATATTAAATGATAAGATCAGAGATGTGACAGAGAACCAGTCCATAGAGGACTTTTAGGCCATTTTAAGCATTTGGGCATTTAATCTGAGAAAAAGGATTTGCCAAGTTTTCAGAAGAGTGACAAAATATGACTTACATTTTTAAATGCTCCTATATTAAGAATAGGATGTAATAGGTCATGGTAGAAGCAAGGAAGCCAGAGAGAAGGCTGTTGGAAAAATCAGATTAGAAGAATTTGTACTGTGGACAAGGAGGTGGTGACTACTGCTTGGATTCCAGGTACATTTTGAGAGTAATGCCAGTAAGATTTCTTGTGTACCAAGAAAAAGAGGAATTAAGGATGACTCCAGTAACTCAGAGTTCAAAGTTGTCATTCAGTGAGATGAGAAGAAAAGTAGATGGGAGAAACTGGGAAAGAGGAAAATAAGTTCACCTTTGGAGACATCACATTGTCAGTTTTATGTATCAATGTAGTTCACCAAAGCTTCTGTACAGAAGATAGAAATATGGAGATAATTTCATGTAGATGAATGAGATCTCCTAGGGGGAAAGCGTGTACAGAGAAGAAAAGATAGAAGAAGACTAATCCCAGTGTATGCCAACAATAAAAGTTCTAGAAGAAATGGAGGAGAGTAAGGAGTTTTAAAGAAACAATTATCTAAATAGAGGTTAATAGAAGTGTGTGTAGTGTCCTGAAGCTAAGGAAATAAAATACATGAAGGAAGAAATATTAATGATTTGTGTTAAATGCTACTGACAGGTCAAATAAAATGAGAATTAAGACTAGACCTTTGGATTTAGCAACTAGGCAAAAATTAATTCCCTTGACAAGAGTGATTTTGGTGGAAAGATTTTGATGGTGAGGAAAAACCTCATAGGTGTAGGAAGGAAAAAACTGAAAATAAAAGGAGGGGCTTCCCCTGGTGGTCCAGTGGGTAAGGACACCGCCTTGCAGTGCAAGGGGCGCCGGTTCGATCCCTGGTCTGGGAAGATCCCACATGCCGCGGAGCGGCTGGACTGATGTGTCCAATTGCCGAGCCAGAGCTCTGGAGTGCATGCGCCCAGAGCCGGTGCTCTGCGACAACAGAGGCCACCGCGATGGGAGGCCCACACGGGCCAAAGAACAAAGATGGATGAAAACAGATAAATGAAAGATCAATAGAAGTGGCCTGCCTGATCCCCTCCCTCCCCAACCCGACCCCTGCCCAAAATAAATAAATAAATAAATCTTTAAAAAAAAAAAAAGAAAAGAAAAGGAAAGCATGAAGGGTATTAGAGGTGACACAATCCTTTTGAGTAAAGTTGCTTAGAAAAAGAAGTAAAGAAATGTTGATAGCTCAAGCTTAAGCGGGGTCAAGAGAAGATGTTTTAGGGTCTAACAAACAAGCTTATTTGTATACTGATAGGATTGATCACATAGAGAAGAAAATTCTGAAATAAAGAGAGGCATACTCATTTGAACAATGTTCTTGAGTAAGCAGGGGTGAATGGGCTTCAGAACCCGGATACTGGTTTAAGTTAAGGAAAGAGATTATTTTTCTGAAAAGTTAAAAAGCAGCTTTTCTGGACATAGATGCTGATAGTAAGTGGATTGGTTAATGTAGTCTGAAAATTTTCTGATAGCTTCAATTTTCTTTGCAAAAACTTTTTATTGGAGTACAGTAGATGTACAATGCTGTTAGTTTCTGGTGTATAGAAACGTGAGTTGGTTATACATACACATATACCCACTCTTTTTTAGATAATTAGACAGTTGTCCAGATAGGTCATTACAGAGTATTGAGTAGCTCTTTTAGAAATTAAGAAACTACGACCTTTGAAGGAAGAAATATTAATGATTTGTGTTAAATGCTACTGACAGGTCAAATAAAATGAGAATTAAGACTAGACCTTTGGATTTAGCAACTAGGCAAAAATTAATTCCCTTGACAAGAGTGATTTTGGTGGAAAGATTTTGATGGTGAGGAAAAACCTCATAGGTGTAGGAAGGAAAAAACTGAAAATAAAAGGAGGGGCTTCCCCTGGTGGTCCAGTGGGTAAGGACACCGCCTTGCAGTGCAAGGGGCGCCGGTTCGATCCCTGGTCTGGGAAGATCCCACATGCCGCGGAGCGGCTGGACTGATGTGTCCAATTGCCGAGCCAGAGCTCTGGAGTGCATGCGCCCAGAGCCGGTGCTCTGCGACAACAGAGGCCACCGCGATGGGAGGCCCACACGGGCCAAAGAACAAAGATGGATGAAAACAGATAAATGAAAGATCAATAGAAGTGGCCTGCCTGATCCCCTCCCTCCCCAACCCGACCCCTGCCCAAAATAAATAAATAAATAAATCTTTAAAAAAAAAAAAAGAAAAGAAAAGGAAAGCATGAAGGGTATTAGAGGTGACACAATCCTTTTGAGTAAAGTTGCTTAGAAAAAGAAGTAAAGAAATGTTGATAGCTCAAGCTTAAGCGGGGTCAAGAGAAGATGTTTTAGGGTCTAACAAACAAGCTTATTTGTATACTGATAGGATTGATCACATAGAGAAGAAAATTCTGAAATAAAGAGAGGCATACTCATTTGAACAATGTTCTTGAGTAAGCAGGGGTGAATGGGCTTCAGAACCCGGATACTGGTTTAAGTTAAGGAAAGAGATTATTTTTCTGAAAAGTTAAAAAGCAGCTTTTCTGGACATAGATGCTGATAGTAAGTGGATTGGTTAATGTAGTCTGAAAATTTTCTGATAGCTTCAATTTTCTTTGCAAAAACTTTTTATTGGAGTACAGTAGATGTACAATGCTGTTAGTTTCTGGTGTATAGAAACGTGAGTTGGTTATACATACACATATACCCACTCTTTTTTAGATAATTAGACAGTTGTCCAGATAGGTCATTACAGAGTATTGAGTAGTGTTCTCTGTACTATATAGTAGGTTCTTATTAGTTCTCCATTTTGTATTAATATATAGTAGTATGTATATACCAGTCCCGATCTCTCAATTTATCCCCTTCCTTTCTTTCCCCTCTGGTAATTACAAGTTTGTTTCTACACCTGTGATTCTATTTGTTTTTTAAATAGATTGATTTGTACCATTTCTTTAGATTTCACATGTAAATGATATCATATTTGTCTTTCTCTGACTTAACTTCCCTCTGTATGACATGACAGTCTCTAGGTCCATCTATGTTGCTACAAATGGCATTATTTCATTCTTTTTAATGGCTGAGTAATACTCCTTGTACATATATACAACTTCTTCTTTATCCATTCTCCATTCCTCCATTGATAGACACTTAGATTGTTTACATGCCCTGGCTATTGGAAATAGTGCTGTAGTGAATACTGAGCTACATGAGTCTATTTGAGTTATGTTTTTTCCCAGATATATGTTCAGGAGTGGAATTGCAGTGACATATGGTAGTTCTGTTTTTAGTTTTTAAAGGAATCTCCATGCAACATTCCACAGTGACTGCCCCAATTGATACTCCCACCCACAGTATCGGGGGGTTAACTTTTCCCCATATGCTCTCTGGCATGCTTCAGTTTTGTTTTGCTTTGTTTTTTTGTTGTTACATTTTGGCCTCTTTTACTGTTTTTCTTTTTTTTTTAAATTTTAAAATTTTCATCCATCTTTATTCGTTGGCCTGTGTGGGCCTCCCATTGCAGTGGCCTCTCTCATTGCAGAGCACGGGCTCTGGGCACATGCACTCCAGAACACTGGCTCCTATTTGGACACATCAGCCCAGCTACTCCACAGCACATGGGATCTTCCTGGGCCAGGGATTGAACTGGCATCCCTTGCACTGCAAGGTGGATGCTTTACCCACTGGACCACCAGGGAATCCCCATGCTTCAGTTTTATTGGCAAAGAAAGAAGGATCATCATATGTGAATGTAGATTGAAGGAGAGGATTTGACATTTTGAGGAGTGAGAAGTTATGAAACATTCACTTAGGAGCATGAGAAAGTTTATGGTTTCTGGAATTGTTTTCTTTTTCCTGAATGTTAGGAAATTTTAGCAATGTGTGTTCTCATGGAGACTTTTAAAATTAATTCTGCTAGGTACTTGGTGAGTCCTTTTAATTTGAAGATCTGTTACTTATACTTCAGGCAGGGAAAACAACATAAAAAAGCATATGGAGCTTAAAGAACAAGGAACCCTAATAAAAATAATGTAATGGTAGTTTAGTGATAAAACAGAATTTTTGATGCTACATCAAGGAGGTAGATAATGAAAAAATATTAAACATTTTAAGCTGAGAAGTCACATGCTTACTGGCGTATTTAAGAAAACATATCTTGCCTGCTGCTAGGCTTTTGTATACAATTGACTTTCCTAAATTCAACATCATAGTAAGTACCAGAAAGCCAGGCATGTATGAAAAGAATTGCAAGTGTTATTTGTTCAGTCCTGTCTAACTTTTGGCTACCTCATGGACTTCATCCAACAGGTTCCTTTGTCCATGGGTTTTTCCAGGCAAGAATAATGGAGTAGATTACCACTCTCTTCTCCAGGGGATCTTCCTGACCCAGGACTGGACCCAGGTCTCCCACATTGCAGGTAAATTGTTTGCCACCTGAACCATCAAGGAAACCCCTGGGCATAATGACTAGTAACTGGCTTGAATATTCATTACTTCCTGCTCTCCTGTAACTGCTCACAGACCTTGATCCTCAGTCTTCTTGCTTTTGATTTCTGCTCTGGAGTCCTAGATTTAGGAATTACTGGCTTAGTGTATTGGTCCCTGCTTTGCCTGTCCTTAATCACATCTCTTCACCTTCAGGTATACTGCTTCCTTCTCTGGTCATTTGCCCTATGACTATCTATCAGCCACCATAGCTCCTGACCTTATTTGTAAAATTTATGAACCTTACTTATAAATAAATTTCTTATAAAGTAAATCATGGGGTGATTGTATGGGTTAGACCCTTTGGTAGTAGTCTAAAAATGAATTAGATAAGAGAAAAGGATCGGAAGTTATGAAAACATTTTATAGCTGTTTCAGGTGGTGAATAAGGTAAGGAGTAAGGAGGTTCTAAACTCAGAAAGGACAAGAATTACCCTTGAACTGTAGTGTTGTGACAGACTTTACTAAAAGGACACTTATCAGTTAAGCTTCTGATCACTGCATTTAATTAAGAATAAAAACTGAATAGAATGAAATTGCTTCTGAAGTTAGTAACAAGATAACCCACACAGATGGAAGGTTGAGTCCATACTGCCTGCTTTGTCTGTAGTTGGGCCTGGATGTGATGCCAGGCTATTGCTGCTCAGCCGATCACCACGGCCATGCCAAGGACCTGCAGGCTTTTGTGAACCTTGTCAATTTTTATTTAATTTTTCTTGAAAATGATCTGATTTCCCTTCACAGTGACAAGTCACAGGTCCATGGTCTCAGCAGGCATTTGGGCACAGTATTTAGAATGAATGCTATATTTATCTTCAATAATGAATGTTAGATTGATAGTCTGTGTCTCAGCTCCCAGGCATCAGTTCCAGTGGGATTTACTTAGTAAGACATTCACTGTAGAGATAATTTATGGTAGAGAGGTGTATTGCAGAATTTGAGGTCCAGATACGAGGACTCTCTTTTAAGTAACCAAAGACTCAGGGGATTTTGAGAGTGCTTTGTGCTGACATGAAAATTGTCTTATACAAATGAAAATAGTGACAAGATAGGACATCACTTAACTTTGTGTTAAAACAAGTGGTATATGAAAAGATAACCTTTGAATGTCTATACAAAACTGAAATGCTCCTACAGTTGAATGAATTCTGTTTCAGAGTCTAGGGTTTTTATTTTTTTAAGCACTTTTTTTGAAAAATTTTGGCCTCTTTTATTTGTTTTTTATTTATTTATTTTCATCCACCTTTATATTCTTTGGCCTGTGTGGGTCTTCCATTGCAGTGGCCTCTCTTGTTACAGAGGCTCTGGGTGCATGCACTCTAGAATGCTGGCTGTTAATTGGACACACCAGTCTAGCTGCTCTGTAGCCAACCATACCCCTCCTGACCTTATTTGTAAAATTTATGAACCTTACTTATAAATAAATTTCTTATAAAGTAAATCATGGGGTGATTGTATGGGTTAGACCCTTTGGTAGTAGTCTAAAAATGAATTAGATAAGAGAAAAGGATCGGAAGTTATGAAAACATTTTATAGCTGTTTCAGGTGGTGAATAAGGTAAGGAGTAAGGAGGTTCTAAACTCAGAAAGGACAAGAATTACCCTTGAACTGTAGTGTTGTGACAGACTTTACTAAAAGGACACTTATCAGTTAAGCTTCTGATCACTGCATTTAATTAAGAATAAAAACTGAATAGAATGAAATTGCTTCTGAAGTTAGTAACAAGATAACCCACACAGATGGAAGGTTGAGTCCATACTGCCTGCTTTGTCTGTAGTTGGGCCTGGATGTGATGCCAGGCTATTGCTGCTCAGCCGATCACCACGGCCATGCCAAGGACCTGCAGGCTTTTGTGAACCTTGTCAATTTTTATTTAATTTTTCTTGAAAATGATCTGATTTCCCTTCACAGTGACAAGTCACAGGTCCATGGTCTCAGCAGGCATTTGGGCACAGTATTTAGAATGAATGCTATATTTATCTTCAATAATGAATGTTAGATTGATAGTCTGTGTCTCAGCTCCCAGGCATCAGTTCCAGTGGGATTTACTTAGTAAGACATTCACTGTAGAGATAATTTATGGTAGAGAGGTGTATTGCAGAATTTGAGGTCCAGATACGAGGACTCTCTTTTAAGTAACCAAAGACTCAGGGGATTTTGAGAGTGCTTTGTGCTGACATGAAAATTGTCTTATACAAATGAAAATAGTGACAAGATAGGACATCACTTAACTTTGTGTTAAAACAAGTGGTATATGAAAAGATAACCTTTGAATGTCTATACAAAACTGAAATGCTCCTACAGTTGAATGAATTCTGTTTCAGAGTCTAGGGTTTTTATTTTTTTAAGCACTTTTTTTGAAAAATTTTGGCCTCTTTTATTTGTTTTTTATTTATTTATTTTCATCCACCTTTATATTCTTTGGCCTGTGTGGGTCTTCCATTGCAGTGGCCTCTCTTGTTACAGAGGCTCTGGGTGCATGCACTCTAGAATGCTGGCTGTTAATTGGACACACCAGTCTAGCTGCTCTGTGGCACATGGGATCTGCCCAAGCCAGGGATCGAACCACTGCCCCTTGCACTGCAAGGTGGACTCTTTACCAACTTGACCACCCAGGGAGGCCTGAGTCTAGGGTTTTGATGTCCTCAAACCCATTCACTGACTTGACTTTGAGGATTCTTCCCAGATGTATAGAATAACACTCTAGTAGTTTGGATGCTTGCTTACTTGATCATTTGTGTCTGACTCTTGGCAACCCTATGGACTGTAGCCCACCAGGCACCTCTGTCCGTGGGATTTTTCAGGCAAGAATACTGGAGCAGGCTGCCATTTCTACTCCAGAGAATCTTCCTGACTTGGGACTAAAACATGTCTCCTGCATTCCAGGAGGATTCTTTACCTTCTGAGCCATCAGGAAAGCCCTATGATTTGAAGGAAAGTAGGAGATTATCAACTTATTCAGATATTGCCTGGTAATTCATTTTATTTTGTGTGGGTATACACTAGTACGTTTGCACACAGAACTTATTTTTAAATCACTAATTTCTCTGGTAGTGGAAAAACCTTACATTTAATTATAGATGCCATTCAGAGAAATGTCTGGAAGGCATACATTAACTTGATTTTAATTTGTTTCCATTCTTTTATTACCATTTCTTTCCTTTTTTCAATTCACATATATCCATGAAGTTGGACACATGCCAGTTTTTTGAGACAAGTTTATGACAATCCAAATCGAAAATGTCTGTTTTCCAGAGAAAACTCTGTGGTAACAATCTCATACATTTTCATTCAGTTTATTCTTTGAATGTCAGGAAGAAAACTGACTGAGCAATTATGGCAGTGATATTTCACTGGCTAAACTTGTTATTTTGGAAATAGGATTATGATTTAAACAGAATTGAACACATTGACCTCTACGTCCCTGCCCTGGAGTCCTCATGATCGTCTCAGACTGTCTTTCCTCTGATGGGCAGGAGAATCGCGTCTCCTGATCAGACAGCTGAGTCTAAGGGCCTCCTCTCACACTGACAATTTTTGTTAATCAAATTAATGTATGGTCAATCATCCAAAGAATTTGTTTAGAAGTAATTATTAAACCACGCTAAAAATGGATCATAAATTGTATAATACTGTAGTATGAAATGAAATAATAATAAAGCATTCCATAGACGTCTGGGGGATCCTTGAAGGACCCAAAACACATGTGATACGGAGGATTCTTTGAGTTAAAGAAAAACAACAAGAAAGGGGACAAAGACAAATGTGGCATTTGAGCCAAAGAGAATGTAATTGCCATTTCCTTTTCAACATCTTCAGCTCTGGCTTGGAGACAGTTTCCAGCTTTAAGTTTTATTGATATCTTGCCATATTAGCCTGACCTTGACTGTTTAGGGTATATATAAATGTGTATGCATTTGTGCTAAATCCCTTCAATCTTATCCAGCTCTTTTGTGACCCCATGAACCTGCCAGGCTCTTCTGTCCACGGGATTTCCCTGGCAAGAATATTGGAGTGGGTTGTCATGCCTTCCTCCAGAAGATCTTCTTCTTGACCCAGGGACTCAACACACATCTCTTTTGTCTCCTGCATTGGCAGGTGGGTTCTTTACTACTGGTGCCACCTGGGAAGCCCTATGAATGCGTATGACAACAAAGAAACAACACAGCTTCTATTTATTTGTCTATATTATATCTCTATGCACCTAAATCTATACAGGTGTCTTTTTCAATTATTTGCTTATTTTGACCATGCTGTGTGGCATATGGGGTCTTTGTTTCCCAACCAGGGAACAAACTTGTGCCCCCTGCAGTGGAAGTGGGAAATCTTAACCAATAGACTGTCAGGGCAGTCCCATATCTATATGGGGCTTCTATTTAATATGTGTCAATCAGACCATTGAATGACTTTGTATATGTTATCTGATTAATTTTGTTTATAACTCCATTATCAAATGAAGAACCAACGAATGCCTATAACTGTGAGAAGAAACTCAAGGTGATTCTTTTCAGGCAGTGGAAGACATGCTTATTGCAAAGCTTAAACATTCACGATGGTCATTTAGGAAGAGAAAAACAGACACATAAATTAGTCACTCCTCCCAGATGAAGTGTCTCTTTCAGGCAGCATTTGGGAAGGTTTGTTTAAAAGAAAAGTAATTATTAAACCACGCTAAAAATGGATCATAAATTGTATAATACTGTAGTATGAAATGAAATAATAATAAAGCATTCCATAGACGTCTGGGGGATCCTTGAAGGACCCAAAACACATGTGATACGGAGGATTCTTTGAGTTAAAGAAAAACAACAAGAAAGGGGACAAAGACAAATGTGGCATTTGAGCCAAAGAGAATGTAATTGCCATTTCCTTTTCAACATCTTCAGCTCTGGCTTGGAGACAGTTTCCAGCTTTAAGTTTTATTGATATCTTGCCATATTAGCCTGACCTTGACTGTTTAGGGTATATATAAATGTGTATGCATTTGTGCTAAATCCCTTCAATCTTATCCAGCTCTTTTGTGACCCCATGAACCTGCCAGGCTCTTCTGTCCACGGGATTTCCCTGGCAAGAATATTGGAGTGGGTTGTCATGCCTTCCTCCAGAAGATCTTCTTCTTGACCCAGGGACTCAACACACATCTCTTTTGTCTCCTGCATTGGCAGGTGGGTTCTTTACTACTGGTGCCACCTGGGAAGCCCTATGAATGCGTATGATAACAAAGAAACAACACAGCTTCTATTTATTTGTCTATATTATATCTCTATGCACCTAAATCTATACAGGTGTCTTTTTCAATTATTTGCTTATTTTGACCATGCTGTGTGGCATATGGGGTCTTTGTTTCCCAACCAGGGAACAAACTTGTGCCCCCTGCAGTGGAAGTGGGAAATCTTAACCAATAGACTGTCAGGGCAGTCCCATATCTATATGGGGCTTCTATTTAATATGTGTCAATCAGACCATTGAATGACTTTGTATATGTTATCTGATTAATTTTGTTTATAACTCCATTATCAAATGAAGAACCAACGAATGCCTATAACTGTGAGAAGAAACTCAAGGTGATTCTTTTCAGGCAGTGGAAGACATGCTTATTGCAAAGCTTAAACATTCACGATGGTCATTTAGGAAGAGAAAAACAGACACATAAATTAGTCACTCCCTCCCAGATGAAGTGTCTCTAGGATGGAGGAGGAACATGACAGACTTTCTGTAGCCTGGAAAATTTAGCATTTGGTTTTATGAAGTATTTTTTTCTAATCCTTCTGTCCCACGGGTGCTCAGCTGACCATATAAGTAATCTCACCATTCATTTTATAAAGTTTATCTCAGCAAGAAGACTCATTCAAAACTTCGAGAACAAAACCCATAATATAAATATTATTTGTTGAAATAGTGCTTTTAAATGTTGTCCAGTGTTCCTTCGTCAGTTGACTCTTCTTAATCCTCTGTCCAACCTTTTCACCCTTCTTGAACTGCCCTCTGCACACAGTGAGTTCTTATTTCTGATAAAAGGCTAAATGTTATATGCAAAGAGATGTGGAAATGGCCTTCAGGCCATTTCCTTTCTCATTGCCTTCATTTATAACTGGAACAACTGATAGTGTTTTGCTTCTAATCCTGAAAATTGTTTGTTTTAAGCATGCCTTTGAAAGGAGGTGGCAGTGCATGCTGTTTAGGTCTCAAATGAAATGTCAACTTCTTAACAACTGTACTGTTTGTAACCAATTTCCCCCTCTTCTATTCAGCAGTATTCTCTTGCAATCCACGGAACCAACTATCACAGCTGTCCCTGATTTCCATTCTGTGTCTGCCAACATTTAATAGCCTTTGCATTAATGGTAAAAGGCAGACCTCAGATAACATGTGTGATTCATTATTAAAATGATATAGTATGTATGCAAGCTAAAGGTCCTTTTTCTCATGATTTTACAAAGACAATATCCTTGAAAATACCTTAAGACATAATTGTGGGCAAAAACATGCTACTGTTGTATCCACAGGACTGGAAATTTTGAACAGTTGGATTGGTTTGTACAGAATGTTCCATGTTGTGTCTTTGAATTGAACAGAATCTCCAAAAGTTATTAAGAGCTTCACCTGTTCCTAATGTTGGAGACAGTTGGGAGCTGAAAGGACTTGCAGCTCTAATGTCTTTGCCAGGTTTGAGAAAGCAATTTAATCGTGCCTGAGCCCCCTTTATGAATGTGAAGTTCCCCACTGCTTTTGAAGAGCAGCTTGTTGCCCCTGAATATTTGAACAGTCACCAATGAAGACATTGCATGAGGGGTATGCTTGTGAACAATTGCACACAATTCAAGATGAACGATTCTTTCTCCTCTCCCCTCGTCCCATGTGATTAGAAAGAAATTTGTTAGGTATGTCTAGAAAACTAATTACATCATCATGAGGAATATCCCAGTGGGGAAGTCTTTTCTTTTCAGATCAAAAGGATGGCCAGTGGCTACTGTGTTCAATCCAGTAATCTGCGGGAGATAGTGCCAGGGATGGGGTAGCAGCTCAGCTTCTCAGGAGCATCTGCTCACAGAAGATGCTGGAAAATTAACCATGTATTGGGAGGCAGCTGCAAAGCAGGCAGCCAACAGGAATCAGGGGAAAGATTACCATGTCAGAGGAGATAAAACAGCAAAGTTTATGAGACATGGAAGCTCAGTACAGTAAGAGAAAATGGCATCGAGAGCCAGGAGTTCTGGGTTTATGTGTCATCTCTAATTCTTACAGACCAATTTTCCTCCTATAGTCTATTTTTTTCATCCCTAAAATTGGGACTGACTCTGTTAGCTCCCTGACTTGTTAGTGGAGGATTATGTTATGTATGTTAAATATATATAGGGTACCAGGTAGGTCTTCTTTTCTAGAGTGAGACCCAGTCTTATTGTTGAGGTTTCACCTAGCAGCTCTTCATTTTTCTTAGAATTACAATATGGTATGCCATTGAAGGCACATTCTTCTTCGGACAGAGCCTCTGCATGGACATGCCCTATAAACAGTACTCTCAATCTGGCATTGAAGGCTGTGAACTCTAAACAACATTCTATTAAAATATCTGTGAGTAAACAGTGAAATTAAAGAGGAAATGAAGGCCGTGAAGTATCAGCACTCAGTCACTTAGTGTCAGTGCCAGTGAAGAGAGACAGTGATCCAAAGACCATATGATAAAATAATAGTACATAAGAATTCTTGAAGTATACTCAGAATCTAAATCAAATTAAATCCTAAAATAAAAATGTACATGGCCTTTAAAATTTGGGTAACAGGTTTGAGAAGCAATTTCCCTGTTATGAATGTGAAGTTCCCCACTGCTTTTGAAGAGCAGCTTGTTGCCCCTGAATATTTGAACAGTCACCAATGAAGACATTGCATGAGGGTATGCTTGTGAACAATTGCACACAATTCAAGATGAACGATTCTTTCTCCTCTCCCCTCGTCCCATGTGATTAGAAAGAAATTTGTTAGGTATGTCTAGAAAACTAATTACATCATCATGAGGAATATCCCAGTGGGGAAGTCTTTTCTTTTCAGATCAAAAGGATGGCCAGTGGCTACTGTGTTCAATCCAGTAATCTGCGGGAGATAGTGCCAGGGATGGGGTAGCAGCTCAGCTTCTCAGGAGCATCTGCTCACAGAAGATGCTGGAAAATTAACCATGTATTGGGAGGCAGCTGCAAAGCAGGCAGCCAACAGGAATCAGGGGAAAGATTACCATGTCAGAGGAGATAAAACAGCAAAGTTTATGAGACATGGAAGCTCAGTACAGTAAGAGAAAATGGCATCGAGAGCCAGGAGTTCTGGGTTTATGTGTCATCTCTAATTCTTACAGACCAATTTTCCTCCTATAGTCTATTTTTTTCATCCCTAAAATTGGGACTGACTCTGTTAGCTCCCTGACTTGTTAGTGGAGGATTATGTTATGTATGTTAAATATATATAGGGTACCAGGTAGGTCTTCTTTTCTAGAGTGAGACCCAGTCTTATTGTTGAGGTTTCACCTAGCAGCTCTTCATTTTTCTTAGAATTACAATATGGTATGCCATTGAAGGCACATTCTTCTTCGGACAGAGCCTCTGCATGGACATGCCCTATAAACAGTACTCTCAATCTGGCATTGAAGGCTGTGAACTCTAAACAACATTCTATTAAAATATCTGTGAGTAAACAGTGAAATTAAAGAGGAAATGAAGGCCGTGAAGTATCAGCACTCAGTCACTTAGTGTCAGTGCCAGTGAAGAGAGACAGTGATCCAAAGACCATATGATAAAATAATAGTACATAAGAATTCTTGAAGTATACTCAGAATCTAAATCAAATTAAATCCTAAAATAAAAATGTACATGGCCTTAAAATGGTGAGTCATAGAACTTTCTGTGACCCGAGAAAGAGAGTACAGCTCATCTAGTTCAATATCCATGATTTACAAAAGGAAGAATAAGGCAAGAGAGTCAAGAGACTTCAATTGCAAAGTGTGGTAGAGAAGACTGATTGTAAATCAAAGATATTAACCTCCCTTCCACAAGGTGGAATGATTATAAAAAAATGAGTGCATAGCAGGAGATGTTTGTTCACTCTGTTAGCAAGATGGAACAATTTGGCCACATATCATCAGCAAAATGTGGATGGAAATGATGTCAGTCATTAGAGAGACAAGAGGTTAAGAAGCAAGTGTGTCTATATTCCTTTCCTTTCTTGTTGACTGTGTTTAAATGCCATAGAGAGAAATGAAGGCCATATTTGAAGATGGCAGCACCATCTTTGGACTTTTGGATGACTGTGTGAAGTAGTTCTTTCATCGTCTCTGCCCTGCCCTTTCTTTTCCAATACCTGGTCTCTCTGAGCTTCTATGTTAAGGTAGGGCTTCTTTGTTAGAAGAACAAACTTTAATGATGTACAATTAGGTCACAGATTTTTGTTTATAATATGTGCTTAGTTAAGGCATGTCCAACTCTTTGCATCCCTATGGAATGTAGCCTGCCAGGCTCCTCTTTTCATGGAATTTTCCTGGTAAGAATGCTAGAGTGGGTTGCCATTTCCCACTCAAAGGAATCTTCCCAACCTGGGGATCAAACCTGTGTCTCAAAGCCCTTGTTTACAATAACTTGCCTCTATAACAGGCTGCTTTTTAGCCCCTCTTTATGCCCAAATAGAAAACATGCCACAGGTACATGTTAGCCACACCTTATTTTTAGACAAGCTCTTAAAGGTAAGTACTTCAAGAAGGGGTAAACACTTTAAGAAGGATATTAAGAAAAATAACAGCATCAAGATAAATAGTAAATTCCATTTGAGCTCCCAACAGTCAGGTTAATACCTGAACTTCACTGTGTGCTTCTTCGCCTAAAGAATCAAGGTTTAGGGGAATATTTCACAGATATTATGGTATATATTAAATCCTAAAATAAATGTCATGGCCTTAAAATGGTGAGTCATAGAACTTTCTGTGACCCGAGAAAGAGAGTACAGCTCATCTAGTTCAATATCCATGATTTACAAAAGGAAGAATAAGGCAAGAGAGTCAAGAGACTTCAATTGCAAAGTGTGGTAGAGAAGACTGATTGTAAATCAAAGATATTAACCTCCCTTCCACAAGGTGGAATGATTATAAAAAAATGAGTGCATAGCAGGAGATGTTTGTTCACTCTGTTAGCAAGATGGAACAATTTGGCCACATATCATCAGCAAAATGTGGATGGAAATGATGTCAGTCATTAGAGAGACAAGAGGTTAAGAAGCAAGTGTGTCTATATTCCTTTCCTTTCTTGTTGACTGTGTTTAAATGCCATAGAGAGAAATGAAGGCCATATTTGAAGATGGCAGCACCATCTTTGGACTTTTGGATGACTGTGTGAAGTAGTTCTTTCATCGTCTCTGCCCTGCCCTTTCTTTTCCAATACCTGGTCTCTCTGAGCTTCTATGTTAAGGTAGGGCTTCTTTGTTAGAAGAACAAACTTTAATGATGTACAATTAGGTCACAGATTTTTGTTTATAATATGTGCTTAGTTAAGGCATGTCCAACTCTTTGCATCCCTATGGAATGTAGCCTGCCAGGCTCCTCTTTTCATGGAATTTTCCTGGTAAGAATGCTAGAGTGGGTTGCCATTTCCCACTCAAAGGAATCTTCCCAACCTGGGGATCAAACCTGTGTCTCAAAGCCCTTGTTTACAATAACTTGCCTCTATAACAGGCTGCTTTTTAGCCCCTCTTTATGCCCAAATAGAAAACATGCCACAGGTACATGTTAGCCACACCTTATTTTTAGACAAGCTCTTAAAGGTAAGTACTTCAAGAAGGGGTAAACACTTTAAGAAGGATATTAAGAAAAATAACAGCATCAAGATAAATAGTAAATTCCATTTGAGCTCCCAACAGTCAGGTTAATACCTGAACTTCACTGTGTGCTTCTTCGCCTAAAGAATCAAGGTTTAGGGGAATATTTCACAGATATTATGGTATATATTTCCATTTCTTTGGATAAGTTGTTATTTCCATCTATTTGTATATCCACCCTAGATGGAATGAGAAGGCAGAGCCAAATGAACATTTTAATGTAACCTAATGGCTAATCACATGAGCCTAAGGACTCTGGAACCTGATGGTCTGGGATTAAATTCTGGTGGCAAGCTCTGTGACCTTGGGAGTATCACGTGTCTATTTTATGACCTGAGTTTCCTTATCTGTAAAATGAGACTGTGATGGTCCATATTTTATAGAATTATTAGGATGATATAAAGTAATATCTATTAATTGTTAAACAGAAACATGCTCAGTAGATGCCCTCTGGAGTGGAAAATGAGAGAACACATTGTTTGATGAAGTTTATAAAGTCATCTAATATTAAAAAAAAAAGCATTGCTAGAGAGAATATATGTGGCTTTTAGAAGCTTATTTGTTGGACTTCCCTGGTGGCTCAGACGGTAAAAATTCAGCCTGAATTCACAAGACCAGGTTCAATCCTTGGATTGGGAAGATCCTCTAATGAAGGGAATGATTACCCACTTCGGCATTCTTGCTGGAGAATTCCGTGAATAGAGGAATCTGGAGGGCTACAGTCCATGGGACTGCAGAGTCAGACACAACTGAGTAATAGTGATAGTTTTTGTTCTTTGAATATTGGGGAAATGCAGTTCTTTCTTTAAGCTATAATGAAATGCATGGGGTAATAAAAAATATGCCAGTAGCATGTCAGAAGATGTAACTGAACTTAATATACATTTTGCTGCTTCAACCTTTCTCAATCATTTCCCATAGTAATTAAACGAGTTAAGCTATTGGAAAAGTTCTTCATAAGCTGTAATGTGTTATTACACATTCAGCCATTTTTTTGCCCATTAAGTATGTATCTTATCAGGTATGGATTAGGTGTCATGTATTCAATTAAGGACAAGAGTAGTTATTTATTAATTGGTCTGTTTATGGGTTTTGCCATGATGCAGCAGCAATCTAGACAAGCATAGACTCAGGTTAATACCTGAACTTCACTGTGTGCTTCTTCGCCTAAAGAATCAAGGTTTAGGGGAATATTTCACAGATATTATGGTATATATTTCCATTTCTTTGGATAAGTTGTTATTTCCATCTATTTGTATATCCACCCTAGATGGAATGAGAAGGCAGAGCCAAATGAACATTTTAATGTAACCTAATGGCTAATCACATGAGCCTAAGGACTCTGGAACCTGATGGTCTGGGATTAAATTCTGGTGGCAAGCTCTGTGACCTTGGGAGTATCACGTGTCTATTTTATGACCTGAGTTTCCTTATCTGTAAAATGAGACTGTGATGGTCCATATTTTATAGAATTATTAGGATGATATAAAGTAATATCTATTAATTGTTAAACAGAAACATGCTCAGTAGATGCCCTCTGGAGTGGAAAATGAGAGAACACATTGTTTGATGAAGTTTATAAAGTCATCTAATATTAAAAAAAAAAGCATTGCTAGAGAGAATATATGTGGCTTTTAGAAGCTTATTTGTTGGACTTCCCTGGTGGCTCAGACGGTAAAAATTCAGCCTGAATTCACAAGACCAGGTTCAATCCTTGGATTGGGAAGATCCTCTAATGAAGGGAATGATTACCCACTTCGGCATTCTTGCTGGAGAATTCCGTGAATAGAGGAATCTGGAGGGCTACAGTCCATGGGACTGCAGAGTCAGACACAACTGAGTAATAGTGATAGTTTTTGTTCTTTGAATATTGGGGAAATGCAGTTCTTTCTTTAAGCTATAATGAAATGCATGGGGTAATAAAAAATATGCCAGTAGCATGTCAGAAGATGTAACTGAACTTAATATACATTTTGCTGCTTCAACCTTTCTCAATCATTTCCCATAGTAATTAAACGAGTTAAGCTATTGGAAAAGTTCTTCATAAGCTGTAATGTGTTATTACACATTCAGCCATTTTTTTGCCCATTAAGTATGTATCTTATCAGGTATGGATTAGGTGTCATGTATTCAATTAAGGACAAGAGTAGTTATTTATTAATTGGTCTGTTTATGGGTTTTGCCATGATGCAGCACCAAGTCTAGTGACACATCATAGACAAGGACATAGTTTTCTGATCCACTGTGCTGCCTGACAGGAAAGTATAGAGCTATATGGAAACAGAAGGAAATGACAAATGATTTTATTGCTAAAATTCCTTTTCCTTCTTTTAGGATAATTGACCCCAAATCTAAACTTTTCTCCAATTAAATTTCAAGGTCAGGATAAAGGGATTATCATCACTCTCTAAAATTAATGGTGTTTACAGCAGAAAACAAAATCTGGGCTTTTTGAATATCAAGATTACCTATGATAAAATACTGGTTTAGGCTTTACTTGAGTCAATATTTACCCAGTATGGCTCTACTGGAAGGCTGTCATCACAAAATGTCTGCTTCTTTAACCTCATGTTAACAAACAGCTGTGAGGGAAACTTGAATTCTGTCTTTGGAATTTGTCGAAGTGTAATAAGTAGGCTCCATTAAGTGCACGAAGTTATGAGTTCATCCAGTAATCTTTGTGAAGCTCATGTTTTCTGTGCTCCAAAAGGAGCTGTGTGAGTCGGAGACCAGAGCTCTGTGTGACTCAGTGGCTTGCCTTCTCCTGACCTGTTCTCACTGAGGTGCACTGTCTCTACCAGGGAGAGGACAAGGTCCTCAGAATGAGCCTAGAGAAGTGTAGCTGAAAAAGTCCATGACTAGAAGACATTGGAGGCAGAGTGGGAAGGATTTCTGAGGTTGTGTTTTCTTCCTTGTCCACTAGTCTGTTTGGTGCCTGGAGTCTATATTAATGGCACTGGGATCATAGATGTATTTGGAGAATGATTTGCTAGCATATGTTTTATTCTGATAACTATTTATTATATAAGAAATATGGTGCTCACTGTGGAAAAGATAAACTATAGATTAACAAAAGCAATAACAGGAATTCCTGCCACAGTGACTTCTAGGCATTTCTATGCATATGTGCGCATATGTATTAATCACGTGATTTTGTTCAGTTCAGTTCAGTTGTTCAGTCGTGTCTGACTCTTTGTGACCCCATGGACTGCAGCATGCCAGGTTTTGCTGTCCTTCACAATCTCCTGGAGCCTGCTCAAACTCATGTCGATTGACACAGCGATGCCATCCAATCATCTCATCCTCTGTTGTCCCCTTCTCCTCTGCCTTCTGTTTTTCCCAACATCAGGGGCTTTTCCAGTGAGTCAGTTCTTCACATTAGGTGGCCAAAGTATTGGAGTTTCAGCTTCAGTATCAGTCCTTCCAATGAATATTTGGGGTTGATTTCTAAAATCCACTGTGCTGCCTGACAGGAAAGTATAGAGCTATATGGAAACAGAAGGAAATGACAAATGATTTTATTGCTAAAATTCCTTTTCCTTCTTTTAGGATAATTGACCCCAAATCTAAACTTTTCTCCAATTAAATTTCAAGGTCAGGATAAAGGGATTATCATCACTCTCTAAAATTAATGGTGTTTACAGCAGAAAACAAAATCTGGGCTTTTTGAATATCAAGATTACCTATGATAAAATACTGGTTTAGGCTTTACTTGAGTCAATATTTACCCAGTATGGCTCTACTGGAAGGCTGTCATCACAAAATGTCTGCTTCTTTAACCTCATGTTAACAAACAGCTGTGAGGGAAACTTGAATTCTGTCTTTGGAATTTGTCGAAGTGTAATAAGTAGGCTCCATTAAGTGCACGAAGTTATGAGTTCATCCAGTAATCTTTGTGAAGCTCATGTTTTCTGTGCTCCAAAAGGAGCTGTGTGAGTCGGAGACCAGAGCTCTGTGTGACTCAGTGGCTTGCCTTCTCCTGACCTGTTCTCACTGAGGTGCACTGTCTCTACCAGGGAGAGGACAAGGTCCTCAGAATGAGCCTAGAGAAGTGTAGCTGAAAAAGTCCATGACTAGAAGACATTGGAGGCAGAGTGGGAAGGATTTCTGAGGTTGTGTTTTCTTCCTTGTCCACTAGTCTGTTTGGTGCCTGGAGTCTATATTAATGGCACTGGGATCATAGATGTATTTGGAGAATGATTTGCTAGCATATGTTTTATTCTGATAACTATTTATTATATAAGAAATATGGTGCTCACTGTGGAAAAGATAAACTATAGATTAACAAAAGCAATAACAGGAATTCCTGCCACAGTGACTTCTAGGCATTTCTATGCATATGTGCGCATATGTATTAATCACGTGATTTTGTTCAGTTCAGTTCAGTTGTTCAGTCGTGTCTGACTCTTTGTGACCCCATGGACTGCAGCATGCCAGGTTTTGCTGTCCTTCACAATCTCCTGGAGCCTGCTCAAACTCATGTCGATTGACACAGCGATGCCATCCAATCATCTCATCCTCTGTTGTCCCCTTCTCCTCTGCCTTCTGTTTTTCCCAACATCAGGGGCTTTTCCAGTGAGTCAGTTCTTCACATCAGGTGGCCAAATTATTGGAGTTTCAGCTTCAGTATCAGTCCTTCCAATGAATATTTGGGGTTGATTTCATTTAGGACTGACTTGCTTGATCTCCTTGCAGTTCAAGAGACTCTCAAGAGTCTTCTCCAACCCCACAGTTCAAAAGCATCAGTTATTCAGTGTTCAGCCTTCTTTATGGTCCAACTCTCACATCCATACCTCACTACTGGGAAACCCATTGCTTTGACTATAATGGACTTTTGTCAGCAAAGTCATGTCTCTGCTTTTTAATATGCTGTCTATTCGTCATAGCTTTTCTTCCAAGGAGAAAGCATCTCTTAACTTCATGGCTGCAGTCACCATCACAGTGATTTTGGAACCCAAGAAAATAAAGTCTGTCACTCTTTCCATTGTTTGCCCCTCTATTTGCCATGAAGTGATGGGACTGGAGCCCTGATCTTTGTTTTTTGAATGTTGAAGTTTAAGTCAACTTTTTCACTCTCCTCTTTCACCTTCACCAAAAGGCTCTTTAGTTCCTCTTCACTTTCTGCCATAAGGGTGGTGTCATCTGCTACCTGAGGTTATTGATATTTCTCCTGGCAATCTTGATTCCAGTTTGTGCTTAATCCAGATGGACTTTTGCAAGATGTACTCTGCATATAAATTAAATGAACAGGGTGACAATATACAGCCTTGACATACTCCTTTCCCAATTTGGAATCAGTCTGTTGTTCCATGTCTGGTTCTAACTGTTGCTTCTTGTCTTGCATATGGGTTTAATAGGAGGCAGGTAAGGTAGTCTGATATTCCCATCTCATTCCACAGTTTGTTGTGATCCACACAATGAAAGGCTTTAGTGCAGTCAGTGAAGCAGAAGTAGATGTTTTTCTGGAATTCCCTTGCTCTTTCTATGATTCAACAGTTGTTGGCAATTTGATCTCTGGTTTCTCTGCTTTTTCTAAATCCAGCTTGAAAGTTCTTGGTTCATGTACAGTTGAAGCCTAGCTTGGAGGATTTTGAGCATTACTTTGCTAGTGTGTGAAATGAGTGCAATGGTGCAGTAATTTGAACATTCTTTGGCATTGCCTTTCTTTGGTATTGGAATGAAAACTGACCCTTTCCAGTCCTGAGGCCACCAATGAGTTTTATAAATTTGCTGGCATATTGAGTGTAGCACTTTACCAACATCATATTTTAGGGATTGAAATAGCTCAGCTGGAATTCCATCACTTCCATTAGCTTTGTTTGTAGTAATGCTTCTAGGGCCCACTTGACTTCCCACTCTGAGATGTCTGGCTCTAGGTGAGTGATCACAACATTGTGGTCATCTAGCTCATTAGGATCTTTTTTTAATAGTTCTTCTGTGTATTCTTTCCACCTCTTTATAGTATCTTCTGCTTCTGTTAGGTCCATACTGTTTTCTGTCATTTTTTGTCCCTATCTTTGCATGAAATGTTCCCTTGGTATCTCTAGTTTTCTTGTAGTGATCTCTAGTCCTTCCCATTGCATTGTTTTCCTCTATTTCTTTGTATGGTTCACGTAGGAAGGTTTTCTTATCTTTCCTTCCTATTTTCTGGAACTGTGCATTCAGTTGGGTATATCTTTACTTAAGGCCTCCTCAGACAACCATTTTGCCTTTTTGCATTTCTTTTTCTTGGGGATGGTTTTGATCATTGCCCCCTGCCTCCTGTTCAGTGTTATGAACCTCCATCCATAGTTCTTCAGGCACTCTGTCTATCACATCCAATTCCTTGAATCTATTTGTAACATCCACTGTATAATCATAAGGGATTTAATTTAGGTCATATCTGAATGACCTAATGGTTTCCCTGCTTTGTTCAAATTAAGTCTGGATTTTGCAATGAGGAATTCATAATCTGAGCCACAGTCAGCTCCAGGTCTTGTTTTTGCTGACTGTTTAGAGCTTCTTTATTTTTGGCTGCAAAGAATGTAATCAATCGTATTTCAGTGTTGACTGTCTAGTAATGTCCATGTGTAGAGTTGTCTCTTGTGTTGTTTGAAGAAGGTGTTTGCTGTGACCAGTGTGTTATCTTGGAAAAACTCTGATAGCCTTCGCCTTGCTTCATTTTGTACTCCAAGGCCGAACTTAGCTGTTACTCCAGCTATCTCTCAACTTCCTTCTTTTCCATTCCAGTCCTCAATGATGAAAAAGACATCTATTTTTTGGCATTAGTTTAGAAGATATTGTAGGGCTTCATAGAACTGTTCAGCCTCAGCTTCTTCAGTATTAGTGGTTGGGGCATAGACTTAGATTGCTGTGATATTGAATGGTTTGCCTTGGAAATGAACCAAAAATCATTCTGTCATTTTTGAAATTGCACTCAAGTATTGCAGGTTGAACTCTTTTGCTGACTATGAGGGCTACTCCGTTTCTTCTAAGGGATTCTTGCCCCCAGTAGTAGATGTAATGGTCATCTGAATTAAATTGCCCATTCCTATCCATTTTAATTACCTGATTTCTAAAATATCAATGTTGCTTCTTGCCATCTCCTGTTTGACCACTTCCAATTCACCTTGATTCATGGACCTAACATTTCAGGTTCCTCTGCAGTATTGTTGTTTGCAGCATCAGACTTTACTTTCACTACCAGACATATCCACTACTGGGTGGTGTTTCTGTTTTGGCTCAGCCTTTTCATTCCTTCTCGAGTTATTCCTTGTTCTTCTCCAGTAGCATATTGGGTGCTTATCAACCTGCGACATTCATCTTTCAGTGTCATATCTTTCTGCCTTTTCATATTATCCATGAGGTTCTCACAGGATGAATATTGGAGTGATTTGCTATTCCCTTCTCCAGTGGTCTGCATTTTGTCAGAACTCTGCACCATGACCCATCGTCTTGCATGGCTCTACATGGCATGGCTCATTGTTTCCTTAAGGTGGACAAGGCTGTGATCCATGTAATCAGTTTGGTTAGTTTTCTGTGATTGCGCCCTCTGATGGATGAGGTTAAGATTCCTGTGGAAGCTTCCTGATAGGAGGGACTGGCTGTGCAGGGAACTGGGTCTTGTTCTGGTGGGCAAGGCCATGTCCAGTAGATCTTTAATCCAAAGATTGCTGTATAACTGTCAAGAAAGGAACTTTAGAAATTAGTCCATGTGTAGAGTTGTCTCTTGTGTTGTTTGAAGAAGGTGTTTGCTGTGAGCAGTGTGTTATCTTGGAAAAGCTCTGATAGCCTTCGCCTTGCTTCATTTTGTACTCCAAGGCCGAACTTAGCTGTTACTCCAGCTATCTCTCAACTTCCTTCTTTTCCATTCCAGTCCTCAATGATGAAAAAGACATCTATTTTTTGGCATTAGTTTAGAAGATATTGTAGGGCTTCATAGAACTGTTCAGCCTCAGCTTCTTCAGTATTAGTGGTTGGGGCATAGACTTAGATTGCTGTGATATTGAATGGTTTGCCTTGGAAATGAACCAAAAATCATTCTGTCATTTTTGAAATTGCACTCAAGTATTGCAGGTTGAACTCTTTTGCTGACTATGAGGGCTACTCCGTTTCTTCTAAGGGATTCTTGCCCCCAGTAGTAGATGTAATGGTCATCTGAATTAAATTGCCCATTCCTATCCATTTTAATTACCTGATTTCTAAAATATCAATGTTGCTTCTTGCCATCTCCTGTTTGACCACTTCCAATTCACCTTGATTCATGGACCTAACATTTCAGGTTCCTCTGCAGTATTGTTGTTTGCAGCATCAGACTTTACTTTCACTACCAGACATATCCACTACTGGGTGGTGTTTCTGTTTTGGCTCAGCCTTTTCATTCCTTCTCGAGTTATTCCTTGTTCTTCTCCAGTAGCATATTGGGTGCTTATCAACCTGCGACATTCATCTTTCAGTGTCATATCTTTCTGCCTTTTCATATTATCCATGAGGTTCTCACAGGATGAATATTGGAGTGATTTGCTATTCCCTTCTCCAGTGGTCTGCATTTTGTCAGAACTCTGCACCATGACCCATCGTCTTGCATGGCTCTACATGGCATGGCTCATTGTTTCCTTAAGGTGGACAAGGCTGTGATCCATGTAATCAGTTTGGTTAGTTTTCTGTGATTGCGCCCTCTGATGGATGAGGTTAAGATTCCTGTGGAAGCTTCCTGATAGGAGGGACTGGCTGTGCAGGGAACTGGGTCTTGTTCTGGTGGGCAAGGCCATGTCCAGTAGATCTTTAATCCAAAGATTGCTGTATAACTGTCATCCTTAGGAACTTTAAGGAAAGAGTTAGAACTAGGACATTCATGTCGCTAGTATATTTGATGTTCTCCAATGCATCTTTGATACATTGTGTCAAATATGACATGGAATAATATCATGAGGGAGATTTGCACATACACTACCTCTACTTTGAGTACTATGAAATTATTTCAGTAGAGTAAAAAGAATTTGAGTTTTGGAGCAGACAGTAATGATTCAAATTTTACTTTGTTCACTTAGTGGATGTGCAACCTTGGCAAACTATATAGGCTAAACCTCATGAAACTGCCAGCATCTGACCTTTTGTGATATGCAGACCTGGAAGTTTCATATGATTAAGTTTAATTCCTAAAATCTTTTGGATATAGCTTTTTTGAGTATTAAATATAGAATATTATTCTCTAGAATTGATGTGGGAATAAATTTAAATTAGATAATATCTGTACATTACTTGGCATATAGATGATATTAAACAAACTTTGATCCTTATCCTAAAATCTTCATTCGGAGAAGGAACTCCACTCCAATATTCTTGCCTGGGAGATCCTATGAACAGAGGAGCCTGGCAGTTGACAGTCCATGTGGTCACAGAGAGTCAGACACAGGTGAGTGTCTGAAGACACACTCTTCTTTGGGAATTCAGGATATGCTTGGAGGAGTGAGTGACTGTGGGACAAAAGAAGTGGATGCTGAGATGGAGTAAATACATAGAAGACTTCTTTAGGAAAGTGCTCCTCAGAGGAGATGGAGGGGAAGTGAGGACAGGCTGGTGGAATCATCAGACTGCAGTGGAGATCCGACCTCAATGAAGGAGAAAAGGAAGGAAGGCTGGATAGAAGTCTCAAACCATCATGCAGTTCTGAAAATTTGTCAGGCTCATCAGAAGTTGTGGAGCCAAGGTTGCTCTTTAGAGGAGTCCAATGTCGCCCAGGAACTAGTCTGACTGAGTCTCCCTGCCAAGGATTACTGACTGGCAGTAAGGTGGGAAACACAGCCTTAAAACCAGGACAGGTGGGATTTTCAGAGGACAGTCCCTGGGGCCTCCCACTCAGAGGTCATTGAGGCATATTCTTACAGCCACCACTTGTTAATATTAGACATTAATCAGGGTAATATATTACTCATTATTCTTGGAAAATGGAAATGAGAATTTGGGAACTAACTTATTAGTTTATAAGTTAAAATATTCAGCACGATTTATGCCTTTTTTTCCTTCTCTACCTGCATTTTCTTTGCTGGCTTGACCCTTAGTCTGCTCTTAGTCATGTCCTGAATCTCTTTTCATCTGGCCTCTCTTCTCCTTTACGTGCCTTGAGCTCTCTCTCTCTATATATGTCTTGGGCTCTATAAATCCCTGAGAGTAACATTTGGTTTTTCATAACCACTGATAAACTATCTCTTCTGCTTTTGTTTTTGGTTCTTCATATTGATATAACGAGTCCTGATGTGAGATCATCCTTTTGTCTCTGAATAAGGGAGTCTCTGAGAAGGTAAACAGGAAAGCTGGTTGGAATACTATCCAGGGGTAGAATCATCAGGACTCTTTAATTGTTGCAAAAAATATTCTTGCCTGTAGTTATGATAATGATGCTGTAATTTTTGAGTATTAATTAGTTGATGAGATGGTGTGATGCTTGAAGATGTAGCTGCTGGCTTTTGGGATTTTTCTTTTGTTTGTTTTTTGGTTATTACACAAAGACACAGGAGGACTATATAAAAGTCATAGAATGTTTTAGTATGGGGGAATTATGAAATACTATACTGTCATTTTTCTAGTTAACAGAAATCACATGCTGATGTCACATAATCAGAGCAAAAGATGATTGACAAACCCGTCATGCACACACATTTTTCTACCTTCTCTAGGGATTTAATATATTTCAGCAGTCATTGTAATTGTGTTAGAATTTATTCTTTGCAAAACTGTCAATGAGTTAATATCAAAGTTTATATTAACAACTCAAAAGAGTTCCAACCTTTAAATTGTTGACATGGAAACACATCTTTCTTTACCTTATCAGAACTCTGCACATGTGCCTGTGTGGCCTGGGCCCTGGATTGATCAGAAATATGCTCTTCGATAGTACCTTCAAGTCAGCAAGTTAGGAAACTTTATTATTCATATATTCTGTGCATCTGCAGAAGACAATCATTCTAAGGCACTGCCATCTTGGCTGTTTTTCTGTCCTGTTTTACTAAACTGTAAAGTCTTCACACAATTCAATTTTTTCCAGCTCCATCACTGGAGTCATTAACTGATATTTACTTTGAAGAAGAGATGCAAAACTTATTTCTGTGTTAGTGTTATTTTTGAAAGTTGTAAGCATTTTTTGAATTTACCGTATTAAAAAAATAAGTGAGGAAAAAAACTGTATTCCCAACAGATGATTCCTAAGCCATGTTAGAGAAAGTCAGTCATCAGGAGCACAAACATCTTGAACCATTGTGGTTCATTGTGCTTTGGCCAGTCATATGGGAGATGGTGAAGGTGAATTGGTTCATTAAGGTGGGCGATAGGCTTTTCATGGCAAGAATGAGGATCCTGATGTGCACATTTCACTCACCGGGATTGCTTTTCAGGATACTATTTTGGTAAAAACAAACATGTTTGAAAAATAATCTGGTACAACTCAGTTGTACCAGAGTTTGACTGTTTCCAGATAGCGGTAAAGAAAGGTAGGATACCTTCTGCCAAAGGTGGACAGATCAGGGATGGCTAACCTATTTACATATATTAAAATGCATTTAAGTGATTTTCTTTTCAATATTGCACCTAGGTGAGTATGAAATTTAAAACAGCATGGTGGAAACCTCGGCATATTGCCGTGAGAGAGAAACTAATTAATATTGTCCCTTTTGAAGATTTTTAGAACCTTTGCATATTAGACTCACTGTCAGCCTTACTCTAAGAATCTCATCTTTCTTCAGAACAGAATGTAACTTTTCTTTCTGTGAATTCATAATATCACCAGGGATGAGGATCATGGTGCTGACAGTCCAAGTCAATGAACAAAAGAGAAGAGGAGAGATGGTGCTACCCAGGGCCCTAAGTGAGACTGTGGTCAGGAACAGCTTCTTTGACCTTAGAGTAAAGGTGTCATGGGGATGATTGATTCCTTTGGGTTTCACCCTTTCCTCATAGGTGAGAAGCTTCCTCATTTATATTTTGGTAGCATGTAGTTTCATAGTCATTAATTTATTCATTCACTCATCTGTCATTCATTCATTCATTCAACCAGTGTGCAGTTATGAAGCATTTGCTGTGTCAGGCACTGTGCGTCCTTTGGGGGCACAACAGCTCCTGCTTTCATGGATCATAGATGCTAATGGTAAGAATTCTAGGGTTAAAAAGAGTGTGGAATCTCTGTCTCCTCCTGTATTGCCTCATCATAGAAGACAAAGTTCATGTGACCTTGGTGCCTGGCATAGGGCTAGGCACAGGGAAGGTGTAACAGCTGGGACATACCTGAGGCACTGTCATCTGTAGGCACTGTTGATTTCATTTGGAGCATGTAGGTCTATTCATTTAGATTCTTTCTAGCAGTCCTAAGACAGTCAGTGTTATAGTAGTTGGCAAAGATCACACTTCCTCAGTCACATTCCATCAACTCCTGTACACAACCATGGAGCTGGTGGCTAATCTAGAATGCATTCCTCATCAGCCCTTCTGTGTAGGCCCAGAAAGTAAAATGCAGCCATGTACTCCCATCAGCATTTTAGCAACCAGGACCAATCTAATAACAACTCATAGACCTTAATTAACTACATTAAGAATAAATCCCCACATGGTCCTCTGAACTCCAGTGACAGTTATTAGATCTGGGAGAAGGTGTGTTAATACCTCATCTCAGGCACCTTTTTTCACTGAATCTATGTGATTAACCGTTCTCTGTGGTAGATTTCATTTTTGATGTCAGATTTGTTGTTGGCCAAATAAAAGATGGCTTTCTGATTTTTGTTTCTGGAGTAGAACATCACGAATAAAAGCACATGAAGAGTCAGAGCAGAAATCATTTTGTATTTCATGCAGTTTTAAACCCTTCCAGTGATGATTGCCAGTAAGTAATACAGGCTGCTGTGGTTCTGTCTGTCCTGTCAGACGTGATGGCATGAAAAGACCTCTGCCTGCATAAGTCACAGTCCCTATTCCCTTGTCTGAGTCACGCTGTTTCCCTGATACACCAGCTTCAAGTTTGTCCTGAAATGGCTTTCGATCTGAGCCACGAAGAGCAATGTGCATTGGAGAACAGTTAGTCCACCTGGGCAAAGAAGGGCTTAGGGAAGGGAATAAACATACAGGAAGAGAAGTATTATGAGTGCTGCAGATATTCCTGAGGATATCCACACATATCCAGGTGATAGAGTATGAGGCTCTGGGAGATGAGTTAAGGTCCAGGCACAGCTCAGGGGCCCTTCATGCTTTGATGCTCAGGGATTTAGTCTCCTGGCCTGCATCACGGAGCTCATGGATTTCAGTGAGCCAGACAGGAGGCCTCAGAGGTGAGCAGCCTGACCTGCTACAGATGCTCCCCCCACTTGGGAACAACTCACGGAAAATTGGGATGTCAAAGAAGAGTCAGGGCTCACTGAGTCAAACGGCTATTGCTATAGTTCCATGGAATGAGTGGGGCCTGAGAATGGGTGCCAGGATACACCTGTCGATTTATAGTAGAAGTTTGTCTGCTCTCTTGGCAACTAGATTTAGGTTTGCTAGATCTGATTTTTTTTTTTTTTAGCATGAATTCAATAATAAATTCAGAGAGAGTCTCTGTTATTAGAGGTTGCTTTTTAAAATGCACTGCTGTGGCACAAATAAAATAGACATTTGAAAGGCTAGGTTCCAAAGTTGATTTTTGCAATATTGTGATAGTTTCTCACATATATCAGTGTGAGTCAGCCATAGGTAAGTGTATGTCCCCTCTCTCTTAACCTTCCCGCCCCGCTTGCTCCCCGTCCCGTCCCTCTAGGTTGTTACAGAACACTAGCTTTTGGTTCCCTGTGTCATACAGCAAATACCCACTGACTATCTGTTTTACGTAGAGTAATGTATATGTTTTAATTCTATTCTCTCAAATCATCCTAAAAGCACATGAAGAGTCAGAGCAGAAATCATTTTGTATTTCATGCAGTTTTAAACCCTTCCAGTGATGATTGCCAGTAAGTAATACAGGCTGCTGTGGTTCTGTCTGTCCTGTCAGACGTGATGGCATGAAAAGACCTCTGCCTGCATAAGTCACAGTCCCTATTCCCTTGTCTGAGTCACGCTGTTTCCCTGATACACCAGCTTCAAGTTTGTCCTGAAATGGCTTTCGATCTGAGCCACGAAGAGCAATGTGCATTGGAGAACAGTTAGTCCACCTGGGCAAAGAAGGGCTTAGGGAAGGGAATAAACATACAGGAAGAGAAGTATTATGAGTGCTGCAGATATTCCTGAGGATATCCACACATATCCAGGTGATAGAGTATGAGGCTCTGGGAGATGAGTTAAGGTCCAGGCACAGCTCAGGGGCCCTTCATGCTTTGATGCTCAGGGATTTAGTCTCCTGGCCTGCATCACGGAGCTCATGGATTTCAGTGAGCCAGACAGGAGGCCTCAGAGGTGAGCAGCCTGACCTGCTACAGATGCTCCCCCCACTTGGGAACAACTCACGGAAAATTGGGATGTCAAAGAAGAGTCAGGGCTCACTGAGTCAAACGGCTATTGCTATAGTTCCATGGAATGAGTGGGGCCTGAGAATGGGTGCCAGGATACACCTGTCGATTTATAGTAGAAGTTTGTCTGCTCTCTTGGCAACTAGATTTAGGTTTGCTAGATCTGATTTTTTTTTTTTTTAGCATGAATTCAATAATAAATTCAGAGAGAGTCTCTGTTATTAGAGGTTGCTTTTTAAAATGCACTGCTGTGGCACAAATAAAATAGACATTTGAAAGGCTAGGTTCCAAAGTTGATTTTTGCAATATTGTGATAGTTTCTCACATATATCAGTGTGAGTCAGCCATAGGTAAGTGTATGTCCCCTCTCTCTTAACCTTCCCGCCCCGCTTGCTCCCCGTCCCGTCCCTCTAGGTTGTTACAGAACACTAGCTTTTGGTTCCCTGTGTCATACAGCAAATACCCACTGACTATCTGTTTTACGTAGAGTAATGTATATGTTTTAATTCTATTCTCTCAAATCATCCCACTTTCCCTCTCCCCTACTGTGTCCAAAATCTGTTCTCTATGTGTGCATCTCCATTGCTGCCCTGCAGATAGGTTCATCAGTTCGTCTTTATTATCCTTCAGTTAAAAATAAAATGAAAATTAAAAAAAGAATTAATATATTTACAACATTGGTGGCCTTGGCTCGCTGTCCCCAGGGAATATAATATTTGATGGAATGAAGTACCTAGACCTTAATGATTATCTAAAGGACAAAGATTACTCTTTCCAGATACCAGTGCCAACGATTCACATCCTACTCAAGATAAAGCTGTGATAGGTTCCTAAAATAGAATTTAACTGAAAATCTTTTTAATCTTCAAGAAATTGAGGGTCACAGAACTCTGTGATGAACCAATTGTCTGAATCAGAGCTTGGCAGATTATAGGTGACCATCGATTGCCAATCTACCACTGAGATGGTTTATTTTTAGTTATTTCTCATCTATAAGGGGAAACAATATTTCTCTATGACAAACAATTAAACTGAAACTCCTGAAAGTGAATTGGTGAACCAAGTTGATATGGCTGGTAAGTAATGACTTAGTAAAGCCAAGGGGCTTCCCGTCAGATCATCCAAGCTCTCCCTGCAGGGCACATGGTTACGTGGCTTGGTTCTCTTCTGCCAAATCCAAGCTAGGTTATGTAAAGGAAAACCATTCAGTGACATAGCTTCAGAGACCCTGACTTATTAAGATGTAAGTATTTCTCCTAGCCAAATTACTGTTTTTGACAACTGCTGACTATATGTGTCCACTGGTAGAATGGAAAATTAAAAATTAGATGATTAATAAAAAGCAAAGGTAGTCAGTGACAGACCATACCTCTACTAATATTGCACAGAATATATTAAAGTTACACTAATATAAACATGATATTAATGTGTTTATTGATTAGGGAGACTTTTCATTGTTAAGTCAGTCATCATTTTGGCAAAAAGGTAATTAAATGATCTTCTAGAAGAGAAATTTCTTACTTTATATCTTTTAAGTTTCTTCAGGGCTGCAAAGGCCATGTAAGCATCACTGTTTCCTTGTAGCTGTTTTCAAGCTTTAATGTGCATGTATTTCAACAAAGGATCTTGGTGAAATATGAATCTGATGAATAGGTCAGAGATGGGGTCTGAAAATTTTTATTTCTTTTTTTAATTTTTAAATTTTTTAAAATTTTATTTTATATTGGAGTATAGTTAATTTTATAACATTATGTTAGCTTTAGGTGCACAACAAAGGATTTCAGTTATACATATACATATATTCACTCTTTTTCATATTTTTTCCCATATAGATTATTACAAAATATTAAAAAGAGTTCCCTGTGATACACAGTTGATACCTGTTGATTATATATTTTATATGTAATCATGTGCATATATTAATTCCAAAGTCCTAATTTATCTCTTTCTGCTCCCTTTGGTAACCATAAGTTTATTTTCAAAGTCTGTGAGTCTCTTCCTATTTTATAAATAAGTTCATTTGTGTTATTTTTTTAATTCCACATATGAGAGATCTCATATGGTACTTGCCTTTCTTTGTATAAGTTCTTCACTTAGTATAATAAGCTCTACATGCATCCATGGTTTTGCTAATGGATATTTCATTCTTTTTTCTGGTCAAGTAATATTCCATTGTATATACATGCAGCATCTTCTATATCCATTTCTCTGTCGATAGACATTTCAAGTCTGGGCTACTGTAAGTAGTGCTGCATTGAGCATTCGGGTACATGTATCTTTTTGAATTATGATTTTCTCTGGATATATGCCCAGGAGTGGGATTGCTGGATCATATGGTAGTTCTGTTTTTAGTTTTCCGTGGAACCTCCATACTGTTCTCCATCGTGGCTGTACCAGTTAACCTATCCACCAACAGTGAAGCTGGGTTCCATTTTGAGAGGCTTCATTTCTAGGAAGCCTCTGGGTGTTACTGTTACACCACTGAAAGGACCACACCAGAAATGACAGTGTCATAGCTTTCTAGGGTAGACAAAGGACTTTTGAGCCAGTCTCTCTCATGTTGCATATGGAAATTTGCCACATGTTTTAAGTAAATAGTTGAAAATGAAAGTCTACCCAAAAGTTTTTGTTTTGTTTGCATGTTTATCATAATAATACATAACTCAGTCAAAATGTGTTTGTAGCCTTTGTACTTGCTATTCACCAGATGAACTGACAGCTTAGCTCACCATTTCTGTGACTGTCCTAAGTAGCATGTGACTCACATTCTCTGATTTCTTACCTTTAAAAATATTTTTGTTGCTGTTTTGAATTGTTCATTCCAAAATTCAGTCAGTTTTGTCCTGCCTCAGCAGTTTCTCCTGTGGTAAGAAAGTCCCTGTTCCATGTGGATGTTTCTTGGCGACCTTGTGGACCGTGTGCATCATGGTGCCTGCTGAGCTTCTTCACTAGGCCGTAAAGACTGAGTTGCAGTCCTGTCTCCTGCTGTATATTCTGAGCCCTTTTAACGTGGTTTTAGTCCTATTTGTATCGTTATGTCTGTTTCTTTTCTTCTGTAATTTGCGGGTGGGAGAAGTGAAGAGAATTTTACCCATAATTGAGACTGTGCTGATTTAGTCTTTGAAAGGACTGTTCCCTGGGAAACTGAGACAAGGCAGAAAATGGGGCAGTAGTAGAGCATATGGAGCCCTGTCTTTTTGCGGCCTAGCTCCTCAGTACTACCCACATTGATTGTACACATTCCCAGAAAGCGTGCAGTTGATTCCTTGTATGTAACAAAATCTGGTTTTTTTTCCACTAAGATTCTTTAGTGTATTAAAAGCTCTCAGCCTATTTTGAACAAGGAAGGAAGCACAAGTTTACTTGTATATATGTAAGATAAAAACCTAGTACAAAGTGTCATATATTTTAGTCAAAAGTCAACTAGATAAGCAGAACTAGTGAGAGATATATAAAAGGGCATTTTTGATAAGCAGTTAGCTTATGAGATTTGGATGACTGATTTGGTGATTCAGGATATCTGGAAGGGCAAAGTATGGAATCTCTTAGGGATGAACGAAAACTACAGTTTACAGGTGAGATTTTTTCTTCAAGGAAGTCTCAGTTCTACTCTTACAGCTTTTTGATGTAAGAGTAGATCAGGTCCACCATATGATCTCAAGTAATCTTCCTTACTTAAAGTCAACCTTACCATAAAGTTGAATCACACTTGCAAAATACCTTCACAGTTGCACTTATGTTAGTGTTTGATTAAATAACTGAGCGCTGTAGTCTCACTAAACTGACAGAAAACCAGCCATCATGTGATGCATGTAACATTTTATTAAGTCTCTATAATAGAAGATGTCAACCACTTGTTTGCTTAAAGGAGACACTAATGATACTCTGACATAGAGTGAGGAACCCTTCCCTTTAGTAAATGGTAGTTGTGGTTCTCTTTCTGTAGTTGAGCTCATTCACAGAAGAGTACTCCTGTCCATTTGTTTAGAGAATTTCAACTCAAGCAAATCTGGCGGGGTGCCTGGCTTCTTACTCACCATAGGTATAGGCCATGGCAACAGGTGAATCCGTGAAACAGGGGATGTTTCTTTGACTTTAGTCACTTTTGTATAATTTTCAAGTCTATGAGCCATTAATATTTAGTTCCAAATATATTACCCATCTTTCCAGTTTGGGCATCATGGCGGATAGAGTTAATGTTAAACATCATCTCAGTAAAAAGCTATATTTGAAAGAAACAAAGAATTTTATGGCTGGAACATCAAACATGTGACTCAATACTGGGAAAGCTCAGGGTGTGTTAACTTGAGATGAATTCTAAGGACAACAGACTGAGGATTTGTCATCCTTAGAGGACAGCAGGTGTGATTTTGGATTAGCAGGAGGCAGAATGCTTAACTGAGACCCTTTCCTAAAGATGGAATCCTAGAAGAACTGCCTATTCAGTATAAGGAAAGGTCTCCAACAGGCTAAGGGAAGGATAAAAGGAATGTGCAAGAAAAAAAATAGAGACAAAAATATCTCCCAGGGAAAAATCAATGCCCAAGCTTTTTGTTACACACAGACACTGAACTCAAATGTGTATCACTTACATAATAGGAACAGTGTAAAATCTGGTTCCACATTGAGGCAATGTGGAACAAGGCAAAAGAAAACATGAAAGCCCTCTGGAAGGATACTTAAGACACAGGGCACATAGGAATTTTCTGGAGGAATATGAGTCCAGGAGCAGAACCAATGGTACATACAGACTATGTGAGTAGATGCCTACCGTGAAGAGGGCTTAGAAGATAAGACATCCCAAGAACTTGAGAAAAGCAATCTGACACTTCAAAATTAAAGTAATTAAACAGATAAAAGTAAGCATAGGAAAAACAGCTTTTGATGTAAGAGTAGATCAGGTCCACCATATGATCTCAAGTAATCTTCCTTACTTAAAGTCAACCTTACCATAAAGTTGAATCACACTTGCAAAATACCTTCACAGTTGCACTTATGTTAGTGTTTGATTAAATAACTGAGCGCTGTAGTCTCACTAAACTGACAGAAAACCAGCCATCATGTGATGCATGTAACATTTTATTAAGTCTCTATAATAGAAGATGTCAACCACTTGTTTGCTTAAAGGAGACACTAATGATACTCTGACATAGAGTGAGGAACCCTTCCCTTTAGTAAATGGTAGTTGTGGTTCTCTTTCTGTAGTTGAGCTCATTCACAGAAGAGTACTCCTGTCCATTTGTTTAGAGAATTTCAACTCAAGCAAATCTGGCGGGGTGCCTGGCTTCTTACTCACCATAGGTATAGGCCATGGCAACAGGTGAATCCGTGAAACAGGGGATGTTTCTTTGACTTTAGTCACTTTTGTATAATTTTCAAGTCTATGAGCCATTAATATTTAGTTCCAAATATATTACCCATCTTTCCAGTTTGGGCATCATGGCGGATAGAGTTAATGTTAAACATCATCTCAGTAAAAAGCTATATTTGAAAGAAACAAAGAATTTTATGGCTGGAACATCAAACATGTGACTCAATACTGGGAAAGCTCAGGGTGTGTTAACTTGAGATGAATTCTAAGGACAACAGACTGAGGATTTGTCATCCTTAGAGGACAGCAGGTGTGATTTTGGATTAGCAGGAGGCAGAATGCTTAACTGAGACCCTTTCCTAAAGATGGAATCCTAGAAGAACTGCCTATTCAGTATAAGGAAAGGTCTCCAACAGGCTAAGGGAAGGATAAAAGGAATGTGCAAGAAAAAAAATAGAGACAAAAATATCTCCCAGGGAAAAATCAATGCCCAAGCTTTTTGTTACACACAGACACTGAACTCAAATGTGTATCACTTACATAATAGGAACAGTGTAAAATCTGGTTCCACATTGAGGCAATGTGGAACAAGGCAAAAGAAAACATGAAAGCCCTCTGGAAGGATACTTAAGACACAGGGCACATAGGAATTTTCTGGAGGAATATGAGTCCAGGAGCAGAACCAATGGTACATACAGACTATGTGAGTAGATGCCTACCGTGAAGAGGGCTTAGAAGATAAGACATCCCAAGAACTTGAGAAAAGCAATCTGACACTTCAAAATTAAAGTAATTAAACAGATAAAAGTAAGCATAGGAAAAAAGAAGTGAAAATGCTAGTCACTCAGTCATGTCGGACTCTTTGCGACCCCATGGACCCCAGGCTCCTCTCTCTAAGGAACTCTCCAGACAAGAATACTGGAATGGGTAGCCATTCTCTTCTCCAGGGGATCTTCTCACCCAGAAGGTCACACCTGGTTCTTCTACATTGCAGGCAGTTTCTTCACCATCTGAGCCACCATGGAAACACCAGAAATAAAAACCATAATGAAAGAACTAGAGATGGCTGGAGGGAAAACATAAATGATATGTAAAGAATTCCCAGGACTTAAACCTTTATGCTGTGTACTTAGAAATCATACAGTGATATATGTCAATTGTGTTTCGATAAAACTAGAAAAAAGAAAAACAATATCTGGAACAAATATTGCAAAAAAAAAAAAACAAACAGGAATTTGAAAGGAGCATTAAAATTAAAAAAAATAGTAGATTATTAAGTTTCCAAGATTTTAATGCTCCAGTGGCAAGTTTTAATTATTCCTAACTTTTTCCTTTGTGGAGTGGGGTCATTTACTACTACTTTTTTGTTGTTTACTGTTCAAAATGCTAAGATTTTAAATCTGCAAAGCACAGAAACCTCTGAATATTTAAACTCTACTAATGATTAAAATGATGTGCACACCTGAAAAATTCTTAGACATGCAAATACCAGTTTCAGTAAAATTTTTCAAACCTTTAAAAAAATTCACAAGTGAAATTTGTCACATTTCATTCAGTGTGTTAGACATTTTATACACAACACATGTGTGTGTGCTCAGTCTATTCGGTCATGCCCGACTCTTTGTAACCCTATGGACTGTACCCTGCCAAGCTCCCTGGTCCATGGGCTTCTCTAGACAAGAATACTGGAATGAGTTGCCAGGACCTCCTCCAGGGGATCGTCCCAGGCCAGGGATCGAACCTGTGTCTTTTATGTCCTCTGCATTGGCAGGTGGGTTCTTTACCACTAGTGCTATCTGGGAAGCCCTCACAACACACAAGTATACTCTTAACTAATGACCATAGAACAGAGTGAATATACTGGAACTTCACTCCTGTGATTGTTATGTTGTAGCAAAGATGACATGCTTTTACCATTATAATTGGGTTCCAAATCAGTTGCTTTTGAGTAAATGAAAAAGGAGTTTATCCTAGTTGGGCCAGACTTAATTAAGTGAAAGCTTATAAAAAAGGAACTAGGCCCTTTCAGAAGAGGGAAAGATTTTCCTCCTAGAGGCAAATGGCCATGTTGTGAGCTCTCTCCATTTGTCATGGGACTACAAACAGTCTTGGAACCTAGCTGATAGTAAGAAAACGAGGACTCAGCCATATAGCTGTACAGAGAGGAATTCCAGCAACCAATGAAGGTAGCTTGGGAGTGGATTCTCCCATCAAGTCTTTAAGGATAACTCAGTCAGTCACACCTGGATTGCAGCCTGGAAAGAAACTTGAGCAGAGAACCCCGTAAACCCATGCCTGGACTCCTGAACCATAGAAATTGTAGATCTTAAAAACATGTTTCAAGCCACTAAGCTTGTGGTAGTACGTTACACAACAGTGGTAAACTAATACCTTTTCATTCATAAAGTTTATGCCAGTCATGTGGCCACAGTGGGACCCCCCCCCCCACACACACACACATAGTAAAAGACGGTTGTTAGATCTTCTACCTTTTGGTTCTGTTGGGGCATTGGAATAAACCTGTGCCATATATAGATTACTGTTTTGACCGATTCTTGAGTGACTCTCCAAGCTAACAGATGAGAGTAGGGGCTGGATCAAAAGGTTTCTCCTGTAGATGCAGGTTGTTGCCCTGCTGTTCAGTTTGTATTACCCAACAGATCTAATGGCATTGAAGTTCAAGGTATCCACTAGGCATAAAAATGCCACGAGGCATCTCTGGAAAATGCCCACAGGAAAATTCTGGGGCAAGTTCATGCCTTCTGCAGAAAAGCAGTGCTCAGTGTTGAAAACATTTTTCCTGATTTACTTGACCCTAGTGGAGACCAAGGGCCTGACTGGAGGATGCCACTCAAAACTACCCATTACAAACCGTGTGTTAAGGCATATGAGTTGCCAGGACTAGGGATCGTCCCAGGCCAGGGATCGAACCTGTGTCTTTTATGTCCTCTGCATTGGCAGGTGGGTTCTTTACCACTAGTGCTATCTGGGAAGCCCTCACAACACACAAGTATACTCTTAACTAATGACCATAGAACAGAGTGAATATACTGGAACTTCACTCCTGTGATTGTTATGTTGTAGCAAAGATGACATGCTTTTACCATTATAATTGGGTTCCAAATCAGTTGCTTTTGAGTAAATGAAAAAGGAGTTTATCCTAGTTGGGCCAGACTTAATTAAGTGAAAGCTTATAAAAAAGGAACTAGGCCCTTTCAGAAGAGGGAAAGATTTTCCTCCTAGAGGCAAATGGCCATGTTGTGAGCTCTCTCCATTTGTCATGGGACTACAAACAGTCTTGGAACCTAGCTGATAGTAAGAAAACGAGGACTCAGCCATATAGCTGTACAGAGAGGAATTCCAGCAACCAATGAAGGTAGCTTGGGAGTGGATTCTCCCATCAAGTCTTTAAGGATAACTCAGTCAGTCACACCTGGATTGCAGCCTGGAAAGAAACTTGAGCAGAGAACCCCGTAAACCCATGCCTGGACTCCTGAACCATAGAAATTGTAGATCTTAAAAACATGTTTCAAGCCACTAAGCTTGTGGTAGTACGTTACACAACAGTGGTAAACTAATACCTTTTCATTCATAAAGTTTATGCCAGTCAGGTGGCCAAAGGGGGCCCCCCCCCCCCCACACACACACACATAGTAAAAGACGGTTGTTAGATCTTCTACCTTTTGGTTCTGTTGGGGCATTGGAATAAACCTGTGCCATATATAGATTACTGTTTTGACCGATTCTTGAGTGACTCTCCAAGCTAACAGATGAGAGTAGGGGCTGGATCAAAAGGTTTCTCCTGTAGATGCAGGTTGTTGCCCTGCTGTTCAGTTTGTATTACCCAACAGATCTAATGGCATTGAAGTTCAAGGTATCCACTAGGCATAAAAATGCCACGAGGCATCTCTGGAAAATGCCCACAGGAAAATTCTGGGGCAAGTTCATGCCTTCTGCAGAAAAGCAGTGCTCAGTGTTGAAAACATTTTTCCTGATTTACTTGACCCTAGTGGAGACCAAGGGCCTGACTGGAGGATGCCAATCAAAACTACCCATTACAAACCGTGTGTTATGAGATGTGCCAAGGTATGAGATCAGACAAGGCAGTGGCAATCCACTGTGTGATGGAAATGCCATACATGGGATCAAGCAAGGGTTGAATCAGAAGATACTAACAAATCACATAAATAGCTAAGCCAGACCTGCATGTTCCCTTCTTCTATTAGACCAACCCCTATTTATCAGCCCACACTATGACTTTATAAGGGTTCCTATATAACCAACTCAACCAGGGGAAGAAACTCAGAACTGGTGTCAGCTTGGGATGAACCACGGTGGCGTTACAGTTTCCATCAATGATAGTACTGTAGGATAGTGTAAATTAAAGTCTCTGTATTAAACAGAGATGTAAACAAATAGCTGGTCCTTCACGATGGGGAGATAATTGACTGAAGTCATGAACATATGCTGAAATCCTGGAAAATGCCAAATAATTTGTCCAGCTGGTCAAGGAATTCTAGAAAAGCTGCCTGTGATTGGGCTAATTGGTTTGACGTGAAAATGTATAAAATTTCTGTGTTTCATGTTAGAGGATACTCTCAAACAACAAATATTCAGGATGGGTCCTTTTGTGAATGTTGTACATCTTTTCTCTTCAGTCCAGAGACAGTGGCCACAATGGCTGGAATGATGGCTATTCATGTACTGAGCAACAGGGGCTTCTTCACACCAAGGTTGATGTAGTCACTGCCACTGCGAAGTGTACTCCTGCCCATGGCACGTACATACTGAATCCTTGATATAACAGCGTTCTTTGGGTCGACCAGACAGCTAACTGGAGTAGGGTTGCCAGACCCAGCAAATAAAATAACAAAATGCCCAATTTGAATTTCAGATACACAATAATATTTTTTTGGTGTAAGCATTTGTGGGTAGACTTCCAACAGATCTAATGGCATTGAAGTTCAAGGTATCCACTAGGCATAAAAATGCCACGAGGCATCTCTGGAAAATGCCCACAGGAAAATTCTGGGGCAAGTTCATGCCTTCTGCAGAAAAGCAGTGCTCAGTGTTGAAAACATTTTTCCTGATTTACTTGACCCTAGTGGAGACCAAGGGCCTGACTGGAGGATGCCAATCAAAACTACCCATTACAAACCGTGTGTTATGAGATGTGCCAAGGTATGAGATCAGACAAGGCAGTGGCAATCCACTGTGTGATGGAAATGCCATACATGGGATCAAGCAAGGGTTGAATCAGAAGATACTAACAAATCACATAAATAGCTAAGCCAGACCTGCATGTTCCCTTCTTCTATTAGACCAACCCCTATTTATCAGCCCACACTATGACTTTATAAGGGTTCCTATATAACCAACTCAACCAGGGGAAGAAACTCAGAACTGGTGTCAGCTTGGGATGAACCACGGTGGCGTTACAGTTTCCATCAATGATAGTACTGTAGGATAGTGTAAATTAAAGTCTCTGTATTAAACAGAGATGTAAACAAATAGCTGGTCCTTCACGATGGGGAGATAATTGACTGAAGTCATGAACATATGCTGAAATCCTGGAAAATGCCAAATAATTTGTCCAGCTGGTCAAGGAATTCTAGAAAAGCTGCCTGTGATTGGGCTAATTGGTTTGACGTGAAAATGTATAAAATTTCTGTGTTTCATGTTAGAGGATACTCTCAAACAACAAATATTCAGGATGGGTCCTTTTGTGAATGTTGTACATCTTTTCTCTTCAGTCCAGAGACAGTGGCCACAATGGCTGGAATGATGGCTATTCATGTACTGAGCAACAGGGGCTTCTTCACACCAAGGTTGATGTAGTCACTGCCACTGCGAAGTGTACTCCTGCCCATGGCACGTACATACTGAATCCTTGATATAACAGCGTTCTTTGGGTCGACCAGACAGCTAACTGGAGTAGGGTTGCCAGACCCAGCAAATAAAATAACAAAATGCCCAATTTGAATTTCAGATACACAATAATATTTTTTTGGTGTAAGCATTTGTGGGTAGACTTATACCAAAACTTAGTCTTGCCTTTCTGAAATTGAAATTCAAATTGAGATCTTATTTTTCCTGGCACACTTAACCTGGAGACTGATCAGTTAAGCCAGATTCCGTCCATTTACATGTGAAAGCGAAGGCACAGAGTGGCTTCACTGGAACCAGTATCTGTTCTGGATGTGAGTTGGCTTTTCCCGCCTAAGACTGCATACAGATTTATCAGCAGGTATCCCCCACAGTATTGCCTTAGGTTGATACACTCAGAGAGAGAAGGTACGAGAATAACTGGGGATGCACTGGCCTTATCTTCCCTCTAGTGTATTTTTCATTCCAGTTATTGTATTATTTAACTCCAGCTGGTTCATTTTTATATTTTTTATTTTTTTGTTAAAACTCTTATTGTGTTCTTTTGTTCTTTCCCCTAGTTCAGTTAGCATTCTTGTTACTGCTACTTTGAACTCTATATCAAGCATATTACATTTCATTAAGTTCTATTTTTCAGGCCCCCCCCACTTTATGGTTGTTGTTTGTTCGAAACACATCTCTTTGTCTTCTTTTATAATCTTTCTGTGTCTGTGAAATTAGGTGAAACCCTTATCTTGAAGGTATTTCCTTGAGGGGGAGCATCCCTACAGTGTCTGTGTGCTGTCACTGTGGGTGGTGGGGGAGCAGGGCCTGAAGTGAGCATGGACCATGTCTTCCTCTGGGGTATGCAGGCATTGACTGCCTCAGTGGGAAGTAGGGCTAGAACCAGAGCCAGTTGCATAAGGCTTCTCTTTTGCTTAATGTCCATCACGGCCCTCACTGGCAGGTAGGTGGGCATGGGATTGAGCAGAAGCCCCGAAGGAGATTGGTTTCTCCTAAGCATGATGGACATCTCCATCTTGGTTTAGGACATCACCAGGTCCTGAGGGCTTGTGGCTCCCTCTCTGGGTTGATTTCACTTTTTTTCCCCCAGTGTGTGTACCTTGATTAAATGTTATTATAGTGCCAAAGAGTTAGTGTCACACCACTTGGCACTTACTTCCCAGGTGTGCACCACGATGTGTGCTCAGCCCATGGGGCCAGCTCTGCCCTGGAGCAAGCCTTGCTTGTTCCTGAGGGCACACATGGACACAATGACAGGGTGGTCTCTGCCTTGCAGCTACTTCCTTTGAAGTCCCTGGCCAGAGGCTGGGGTCTGAGCCAGCACTCCACATACATGTGCACACTCTTGTTGGCAATGATGGACTCTGCCTTTGTGGGGAACAGTGCCAGAGAAAGAGGAGCTGGAACAGAAGCCTAACATGGGCTGGGGCTGCACTGTGGTGGTTCTGGAAAGTTGCCCAGAGCCTCAGACACCAAACAAGCCTATATGGTTGTTCTTTAAAAGCTTCAGGTTTCCTGAAAGTGTCTCCATTTGTTACATCCCTCAGGTAAGCCCTGCTGGTTTTCAAAGCAACTAAGGGAACTCATCTTCTTGGTGTTGGGAACCAGGGCTGGGATAACCTGTATGTATCTTGAACCCCTCACTCTTCAGGGGGAGCCTGTGATATTCTGCCTCCTCTTCTGTGTCTCCTGCTAGAGGTGTAGATTCCAACCAGATTGTTTCTCATCCAATCCTACCAGACTTTTTACAGTCTTGGTTGTGGAAGAGTTGTTCTGCTCGTCCCCATTCAATTTCAGCGAGAGTTATTCTCTATGTATTTGTGATTTGATGTGTTCATGGGTAGAGGTGAGCCCAACATCCTCCTAATTCAGAATCTGAATCGCCTCTTTATTCAATAAAGTCTTGGCCAACTAAAGACATTGTTTAATTGTTAATAAAAAACAAAAACAGATGGATTCACTTTTTGGTTGTCTATTGTTCCAGTTCCTATTCAATGTTGTCTTATAGGTCCTGTCTTCCACAGGAAGAAAAGTGAAATAGAATAAGAACTGAATGTCAGGTATCTCTGGGAGAAAGAGTGATTTCAGCAGAACGACAGGGAAGAAAGTGAAATCTCAGTTGCCCTAAGAGTATGGAATGTAAGTGTGGAACGTCAAGTGTGTAGACGACACTTTCAGGAATACTGGTTTTGAAAAAAGGTGATGCCTTGAGACAAGCATGAAATTTTGGGAAGATTTACACATTCAGGTAGGAAAGACTAAAATCTGTTCAAATATGGATAAAAAGAAGCCAACAGAACAACGCTATTTGCTCAGATCCCTGAGAAGGAGGGAAGGGAAGGGACCTCTGGGAGGAAAACATTGCTTTTTAAATTTCTCAACAGTCAAAAGTCTCTTTTGTTTCAACATGTTATAAAGTTTTGCTTATCTGGATTTACTAATTTATAATCAGACTACATCAGAATTCAGGATTATTCAAATGGGGACAGAGCCAATATTTATCTTTGTGACAGGTTTTCTTATTATATTTTAACTGGTTTTTACCAATGAATCAATAGTGTAAAGAGAATTTGAGAGGAATGTTTATCCCACTGAAGAAGTCTGAAAGAAAAGCAGAGCATTCTATTTGTGTACCAGCAGTGATGTGCTAATTACAAATTGCTCTTTTGGACTATGGACATTAAATAGGCTCTTTGGTTAATAACAATTGTGAGCCTAAGGCTATAAAGTAATACATTGGCAGTAGGCCAAAAATATTGTCTAATTCCTTATTTTAGTTTGGAGAGCCTAACACTTTTCCTTCTCCCAATTATTCCAAATTAATGAGGCTTTGCTGCAATGCAGAGTGAACCTGGAGAACATTGCCCAATTTGCTGACCGGGACTTGAAACTTGAAGCTGTGTTTTTCTTGTGCTGTCTTTTAACCCAAAGCACTTTTCCAGAGTCTAATTCAAGCTGAGCTCCTTTCACTCACACCTGGTATAAGTGTTGGTTCTGCTCTGCGCTGTTAAGTAGAGGTTGCCTGACAGTGCCATGTCCTCCCAGACTCAGGGGCCCTGGATGCAAAAAAGCCAATTTACTTCTTGCTGCTTTGTCTTGGGCACCTCACAATGTGCTCTAATGACAGCTCAGCAGTTTTAATGGCCCTTTTTAATGGCTAAAAACAGACCCAGTCTGTCCAAACATAGCCTATTCACCAACCCTCGTCAACACAATTCAGTTTTGCTATATGATGATGCAGCAGACCATGGAAACCAGCCACACAGACTCTATTCAAGTCCTAAGTTGGACCCTGGGGCTAAAGCAAGTCAAGCCATGGTCATATTAAATACTTTTTTTTAACTCTCTTTATGAAACAGGGCTTCTGTTTCAGTGGGACAAAGCAGGCTCCATTTGCAAAAGCAACTCAGCACAATTTAAAAAAACCATCAGAGAAACTTCTTCCATGAAGGGGCGAGAGATTTTCCTTTGGACAGTAGTGCATCATTTATACTCAAACACTTTTGTTTCACTTCTCAGAAAAGACAATCTGAAACTTGCTTGCAGGTCATTTATTTAATTCTCAAATGAGTTCAATATCTCTGTCCTTACTGGAACTTTTGGACTTTTATATCTTTGTCATCAGGTGGTTTGCATCTCAAGTTCTTTTTAGTGTCCTGACCTACAGAGGGATGGCAATAAAGGGAATGCTAAATGGCACTTAAAATAAAGCATAGCTAGTTTCTCTAGGCTCCCTCAGGGATGTCATTTTAAAATGTAAATGTATTAATGATCCTCAGTGGAAAAAAAAATCTTTCCCTGCAGTCTTCATTTTTTTTAAAGGTGAATTTCTAGGCACTGTTTAATAAATGTGCATTTAATGATGCCATAAACTGATTGATTCAGCTCTTCTTTTCACATACCCAATAATTAGAAAATTGTTTGCTTGATGCTGATTGTTTATCATGGCCAATATGCAGGGCTAGAGTTTCTGTTTCAGAATGTGTCATCAGAAATACTCGGCAGCGTAGTTAGTGGAACCGTATTTCAAACTGCTGCCTATGTAGTGGGAACAAAGACCTTGAGACCCAGAGGACAGGTGAGTGAGTGAACTCAGAATCTTTCCCGATGTGACTTTCAGGGAAATGATGAACAAGGATGTAGAATCTTAGGAAAGGTTGTAGAAGAGGCATCCATTAATTTTTAAGAGTACAATCATCTTAATTGAACTAATGCTCTTTCTTTGCCTCGAATAAATGACAATGATTGTAGAGGTCAGGGGAGAAGAAAGAAACCTTTCAGCGGGATTAGATCATATATGAAATCTGGAGGAACCATTAAGCCCTGTTATCAGAAATGTGTGAAGAGTGGGTTGGTCAAGATTAAGCTGGTGCTGGGCATGGCCCCCAGATTAGCATGGCTGCTCAGGAGGAACGTGTTCTAGGAACAGTCACTGGTGGGTCCTTGGTCTCGAGGCACAGGCTCATGTGATCATGCTCTTCTGTGACAAAGCAGGCTCCATTTGCAAAAGCAACTCAGCACAATTTAAAAAAACCATCAGAGAAACTTCTTCCATGAAGGGGCGAGAGATTTTCCTTTGGACAGTAGTGCATCATTTATACTCAAACACTTTTGTTTCACTTCTCAGAAAAGACAATCTGAAACTTGCTTGCAGGTCATTTATTTAATTCTCAAATGAGTTCAATATCTCTGTCCTTACTGGAACTTTTGGACTTTTATATCTTTGTCATCAGGTGGTTTGCATCTCAAGTTCTTTTTAGTGTCCTGACCTACAGAGGGATGGCAATAAAGGGAATGCTAAATGGCACTTAAAATAAAGCATAGCTAGTTTCTCTAGGCTCCCTCAGGGATGTCATTTTAAAATGTAAATGTATTAATGATCCTCAGTGGAAAAAAAAATCTTTCCCTGCAGTCTTCATTTTTTTTAAAGGTGAATTTCTAGGCACTGTTTAATAAATGTGCATTTAATGATGCCATAAACTGATTGATTCAGCTCTTCTTTTCACATACCCAATAATTAGAAAATTGTTTGCTTGATGCTGATTGTTTATCATGGCCAATATGCAGGGCTAGAGTTTCTGTTTCAGAATGTGTCATCAGAAATACTCGGCAGCGTAGTTAGTGGAACCGTATTTCAAACTGCTGCCTATGTAGTGGGAACAAAGACCTTGAGACCCAGAGGACAGGTGAGTGAGTGAACTCAGAATCTTTCCCGATGTGACTTTCAGGAAATGATGAACAAGGATGTAGAATCTTAGGAAAGGTTGTAGAAGAGGCATCCATTAATTTTTAAGAGTACAATCACCTTAATTGAACTAATGCTCTTTCTTTGCCTCGAATAAATGACAATGATTGTAGAGGTCAGGGGAGAAGAAAGAAACCTTTCAGCGGGATTAGATCATATATGAAATCTGGAGGAACCATTAAGCCCTGTTATCAGAAATGTGTGAAGAGTGGGTTGGTCAAGATTAAGCTGGTGCTGGGCATGGCCCCCAGATTAGCATGGCTGCTCAGGAGGAACGTGTTCTAGGAACAGTCACTGGTGGGTCCTTGGTCTCGAGGCACAGGCTCATGTGATCATGCTCTTCTGTGGAGTTTCCTTGTTGGACCAGTATGTCTGAGACTTGAAGGGTCAAGTAGTACAAGGCAAAGGACCCTTGTGGGTGTCAAGAGAGGAGCATAGACCAGTGGTTCCCAGTGAAGCAGAGGGAAATGGCCCAGAGTTCAAAAATATGGTACCCTCTACTTAATACAGAATGGAATTCCCCATGGCTACTAATGCCTGGACTAACATGTGCTTGTAGACAGAGGGAACTGATTCAAAGGTTTGAGATAGATCAGCAGATGGACACAGCAGTTAAAGCCAAAATATTTGTGCAGCCTGAGTACACAGAGGATGCTTTGTAGCCTGTGACACAATGTACCCTCAAAGCTACAGAGTCAGCTCACCCAACATGGCCTACACCCCAAGTGTGAGAACCTGACCAATATCTAGTAACCCAGCCTGAGCACATGCACCTGATTTAAAATCTACAAATCCAACAGATTCTGCATTTCTGAATCCGCTCTGCCTTTTCTGGAACCTGAAGAGATCTGATGTGCGTCTGTGAACCCACGATGATTTCATACGCATGCTTGAGTTGGCCTGCAGTATCTTCAAGGAATAAAAATGCAAATGTTTCCCCTGTGCCTTGTGGCAGTTATGCACGTGTCTAGTTTAGAAAGATCTAGAGGACAGGTTAGTAATGCGTTAGTTTATTCTGGGAAGAAGGAGGTGGAGCAGACACAGGCTGTTCCACTGTCAGGCCTTGAGTCTGCTCTCCTGCGTTCTGAGAAGCAGGCAACTCTCCACTCCCTCACTGCTGATACCTAAGATGGTAGAGCAAGTTACGCTAGAGTTGGTGGTAAAGCACATCGTATTGTCCTTGGTGGCGTTTCACTCCATGCTAGTTCTAAAATCCAACCAAGAGTCCCAAGTGGTACCTAATGGGGAGAGAGCAAGTGGGGATGATTGGGAGCACATTCTGTATTTTACGCCTTTAATGAGGTAGTCAGAGCCTGTTACTCATGTGATCGACTGGCTGCCTTCAATATGCCTTCCCAGGCGTTTAAGAAGTGCAGTATTTTCTTTTCTCTGTTGCCTATATTACCGACACTAAATATTTAATCACTAGGCCTACAGTGGCTGCTCCTCAGAAGTGATGAATAATGAGCCCCTGTACACTTGTGAACTCCCTGTTGTTGGCTGATTAGGTTGACTTTGCATGGAGAGATTGAACGTGGATGACTTATTGCTCGGAGTGAAAGAGGAAAATGTAATGCTGAGAACACTGACGAAACTGAACATGGAAAGGCTGCCTTGTCACTGCTGTGTGATTGTAATGGTGGCTTGAATAAGAATAGTTCTTTTGGTTCATCTGATTTTTTTTTTCAGTTTTAATCAAGTAACTTTTAAATGTGTTCTGAAATTTACCCTTATTTATTCCTATAGTTTATTCCTATCCTGATAGATACAATTTTTTATTTCTACAAAAAAGAAACTATATCATGGAGAAATGAAAGTATTATCCTTGATTGTACATAAGTAATAGTATAAGGATTAGACTTAGATACGCTGATATATTTTAAGTAACTCATACATAAATCTAACTTGCAATCTTATTTTCTTGCTCTCTGTTATAGAAGCAGTGGGACCTTAGCAAGGTATTTATCCTTCCAAAATTTTCGTTTCTCATCAGTAAAGTGGTGACAATCACATCCCTCAAAATATATATTTATTACCGTGACTATAAATGATGCATGTAAATAACCTAGCCTCATTGCTGACACATAGTAGGTATTTTATACATGATAATTTCTTTATTGTTATTATTGCTGTGTATATTTAACTGTTGCTTGTGATGCAATGAAAATATCTGAATATAGAGTTTTTTTAAGCACACCCCCCGCTATATGATGGTAGAGCAAGTTACGCTAGAGTTGGTGGTAAAGCACATCGTATTGTCCTTGGTGCTTTCACTCCATGCTAGTTCTAAAATCCAACCAAGAGTCCCAAGTGGTACCTAATGGGAGAGAGCAAGTGGGGATGATTGGGAGCACATTCTGTATTTTACGCCTTTAATGAGGTAGTCAGAGCCTGTTACTCATGTGATCGACTGGCTGCCTTCAATATGCCTTCCCAGGCGTTTAAGAAGTGCAGTATTTTCTTTTCTCTGTTGCCTATATTACCGACACTAAATATTTAATCACTAGGCCTACAGTGGCTGCTCCTCAGAAGTGATGAATAATGAGCCCCTGTACACTTGTGAACTCCCTGTTGTTGGCTGATTAGGTTGACTTTGCATGGAGAGATTGAACGTGGATGACTTATTGCTCGGAGTGAAAGAGGAAAATGTAATGCTGAGAACACTGACGAAACTGAACATGGAAAGGCTGCCTTGTCACTGCTGTGTGATTGTAATGGTGGCTTGAATAAGAATAGTTCTTTTGGTTCATCTGATTTTTTTTTTTCAGTTTTAATCAAGTAACTTTTAAATGTGTTCTGAAATTTACCCTTATTTATTCCTATAGTTTATTCCTATCCTGATAGATACAATTTTTTATTTCTACAAAAAAGAAACTATATCATGGAGAAATGAAAGTATTATCCTTGATTGTACATAAGTAATAGTATAAGGATTAGACTTAGATACGCTGATATATTTTAAATAACTCATACATAAATCTAACTTGCAATCTTATTTTCTTGCTCTCTGTTATAGAAGGAGTGGGACCTTAGCAAGGTATTTATCCTTCCAAAATTTTCGTTTCTCATCAGTAAAGTGGTGACAATCACATCCCTCAAAATATATATTTATTACCGTGACTATAAATGATGCATGTAAATAACCTAGCCTCATTGCTGACACATAGTAGGTATTTTATACATGATAATTTCTTTATTGTTATTATTGCTGTGTATATTTAACTGTTGCTTGTGATGCAATGAAAATATCTGAATATAATCAGTTTCTGACTATATTACCTTGCTTAGGGAAGCCATAACAAAGTATAACAGACTTAGTGTTTTAAACAGATACTTGCTCACAATTCTGGAGACTGGAAATTCGAGATCAACCTGTTGGCAGGTTGCTTCTTTCTGCGGCCTTCCTTGGCTTGTGATTTGCCATCTTTTCCTTTTGTCTTCCTATGACTTTGCTTCTACATGTTTGTGTCCAGAATTCTTCTTAGAAGGACTTTGGCTCAATAGTATTAGGGCCCATGCTAATGATTTCTTTTTAACTTACTTACCCCCTCTTTAAAGATCCTGCCTCCAAATATGGTCACAGTCTGAGGTACTTAGGCCTTGCCCATAGGAATTTTGATGTTGAGAGGGGAGTGAGGAGACACAATGCAGTCCATAATGTTGACTTACAATAATAAGTAACAGTCTAGTTTACTTCATTATCTTTGTGGGGTATATTTACTATAAGAGAGGAAGGGCACATAATATATTTCTGAGGAATATGAAAATGCAGTTGTTACCTATTCTTAATGTGTAAAACCACATCTAAGTCCCAAATTGATGACATCATCTTGTGGAACAACTAGACCTCAGTGTTTTGGGGGAGAGAGGTGATCCCTGGAAAGGGCAGTAAGGAAGTAAAGAGGAGGCAGCCAACTCAAAGAGAATTGATGGGCAGGTGCTGCCGTGGGCACCTGGAGCTTGTTTCCACAGGGCCCTAGGGTGACTGCCCAGGGCATGCCCCAGAGATCTCTTGCACTAACAATGAGGACAACTGAATGTTTAGACACAAAATCCTGTCACACTTGTTAAGGGCTGCTCCTTGGGGCGTGAACTACCCTGGAAGTTCTTTTGGCCTGCCTTTTGACTGGGCATACAAAGGACCAAGTGATTGCAGTAAAAATAATGAATAATGATGACTACAGAGGTGATAGGAGCCAGGCATTGCCTCAGTATTTTTTCCAGGATGGACTCTGGGTTATTCTGTGGCTTTATGACTGTGTTCTTTCTGGTCTTAGTTCAAGATAATTTGGAAGTTGATCAAAGTAGCACAGTTTTTTTTCTTTATTAAATTTTGGCCTCTCATATTGGTTTTTTATTTATTTATTTTCATCTGTGTTTGTTCTTTGGCCTGTGTGGGCTTCCCATCACAGTGGCCTCTCTCACTGCAGAGCACCGGCTCAGGGTACATGCGTTCCAGAGTGCTGGCTTGTAATTGGACACACCAGTCCAGCCGTTGGCACTCTCGCTCCTTGCTTGTGATTTGCCATCTTTTCCTTTTGTCTTCCTATGACTTTGCTTCTACATGTTTGTGTCCAGAATTCTTCTTAGAAGGACTTTGGCTCAATAGTATTAGGGCCCATGCTAATGATTTCTTTTTAACTTACTTACCCCCTCTTTAAAGATCCTGCCTCCAAATATGGTCACAGTCTGAGGTACTTAGGCCTTGCCCATAGGAATTTTGATGTTGAGAGGGGAGTGAGGAGACACAATGCAGTCCATAATGTTGACTTACAATAATAAGTAACAGTCTAGTTTACTTCATTATCTTTGTGGGGTATATTTACTATAAGAGAGGAAGGGCACATAATATATTTCTGAGGAATATGAAAATGCAGTTGTTACCTATTCTTAATGTGTAAAACCACATCTAAGTCCCAAATTGATGACATCATCTTGTGGAACAACTAGACCTCAGTGTTTTGGGGGAGAGAGGTGATCCCTGGAAAGGGCAGTAAGGAAGTAAAGAGGAGGCAGCCAACTCAAAGAGAATTGATGGGCAGGTGCTGCCGTGGGCACCTGGAGCTTGTTTCCACAGGGCCCTAGGGTGACTGCCCAGGGCATGCCCCAGAGATCTCTTGCACTAACAATGAGGACAACTGAATGTTTAGACACAAAATCCTGTCACACTTGTTAAGGGCTGCTCCTTGGGGCGTGAACTACCCTGGAAGTTCTTTTGGCCTGCCTTTTGACTGGGCATACAAAGGACCAAGTGATTGCAGTAAAAATAATGAATAATGATGACTACAGAGGTGATAGGAGCCAGGCATTGCCTCAGTATTTTTTCCAGGATGGACTCTGGGTTATTCTGTGGCTTTATGACTGTGTTCTTTCTGGTCTTAGTTCAAGATAATTTGGAAGTTGATCAAAGTAGCACAGTTTTTTTTCTTTATTAAATTTTGGCCTCTCATATTGGTTTTTTATTTATTTATTTTCATCTGTGTTTGTTCTTTGGCCTGTGTGGGCTTCCCATCACAGTGGCCTCTCTCACTGCAGAGCACCGGCTCAGGGTACATGCGTTCCAGAGTGCTGGCTTGTAATTGGACACACCAGTCCAGCCGTTCTGTGGCATGTGGGATCTTCCCGGGCCAGGGCTCAAACCTGTGTCCCTTGCACTGCGAGGCAGACTCTTTACCACTGGACCACCCAGTGGGAAGCCCAAAGTAGCACAATTTTAACAGTTATAGAGAAATAGCAAAATCTCTTCAATTCTAAAGTATGATTACCTATATTGTCATGAATGACAATACAGGTTATAAGTCATATTGGTTTGAAAGTGAAATGGACTGCTTAACCACAGTATAATGTAGTTGTAAAGGAGATCAGCTTTGAAACCAAAGCTGCCTAGATTCAAATTTTGTATTTAGTACTTATTAGTAGTGAGAACTTGGACAAGACACTGAGCTTTCTCTTAAATAAAGAACAACATTGATAGCTTACCGATTGAATTATTTGAGAATAAATGGTCTTATTGTAGCAACGTCCAGATTGCCAATATTCAATAGTGTAGCTGTCATAAATAATACGATAGTAAGAGCAACAACAGGAGATGTTGGTGGTTCACCTCCAGTTTTTGTCAGTTGCCATGTGATCAGGGACTTATTTTCCTGACTTAGTATCAGATAACCTACTATCCAGTCTTCAGTAATTCACCCAATCATGAGTCGTGTACCTTCTTCCTTTGTTGAAAGCCAGCAGATCAGAATCTGTGGGAATTTGCCCTCTCTACTTAAGGGATTTGGTGAGACTCATCCTGTTAATTAAATTTTTATACTACAGGGTGATGTACAGACATAAGCATTTAGAAATTGATAGTAATGGTATGCCAGCTTTTCCCTCTTCTTTCATTTTTAAAATTAGGGTTTAGGTATGACATTGAAGTTTTTCTCTTTCTAATGCCATTTGCCTTCTGCACCAAAAGTTCTGAACACATTACACTCCTAGTTACCCATTTAGAGAACCAAAGCTCTGTACTTAAATGTGGGCAGAAAGGGTGTTGAAATATGTCCAGGTAGGTAATGTATAAGTTTAGAAAGTTTCCATTTAATCTTTTGTGATAATATCTATCAGTCTGGTTCTCTACATTCATCATTTGTGTTATCTTCCATCTTTGTGGCATCTTACCCTTTTCTGTCTTCCAGGTGCAACCTTGTGCGATCAGACAAAAATTTTGCTCTTTTGTAGACACCAGACTCTAAGTGAGTGTCTATTTTTTGTGAACTGCACTTGACATTGGTTTAAATTTCTCTCCAGGTTGAGGCTGTTGATTTATCTTTTTTTGCTGAATGCGTCTCCTTCCTGCTTGGCTGAAATTATTACTCATTCTGTGATCTACAGTAAGTCCCCATACATACAAATGAGTTCTGTTTTGAGAGCATGTTTGTCAGTCCAGTTTGTTAATAAGTCCAACAAAGTTAGCCTAGGTATCCAGCTACCACTATTAGCTATATAGTACTGTAGGTAATAGGTTTATATTACTTTTCACACAAATACTACATAAAAGAATAAACACAAAAAGAAAACGTGGTTGTTTTTTTTTTTTTTTTTTGGCCACTTCTAGTGATCTTTCATTTATTTATCTTTGTTCTTTGACCTGTGTGGGCCTCCCATCACAGTGGTTTCTCTTGCTACAGAGCACCGACTTCAGGTGCATGCGCTCCAGAGCTCCGGCTTGGTAGTTGGACACATCAGTCCAGCTGCTCTGTGGCACGTGGGATCTTCCCAGGTTAGGGATCGAACTGGCGCCCCTTGCACTGCAAGATGGTGTCCTTACCCACTGGACCAGCAGGGAAGCCCAAACATTTTTAATCTTAGAGTACAGTACCTTGAAAAATATAGTACACCACTTACGTCCTCCCTGCTTTTATGCTTGCTTCTGGGCATCCTGGTCTTGAAGTAAAACTGCTCTCTACAGTAGTGTGCAGTTAAGTCCAGAAAGGCACAGCCACTTTTGGAGGGGGCACTCCTGTGATGGTGTACACTAGGCATGTGAACTAACTTACGTGACTGTGTAAAGGCACATTTCACATCTTTGAAACTTCACAACTTGAAGGTTCGTGTATGTAGGAGACTTACTGTACTTTTATTACACAGTGACTTTTTAAATTATAACCACCCTCTCGGACCCACATCTTTCCACAAAATTCAAGCTGTCTGTTAGTTCAAATGCTCCATTTAATCTTTGTGATAATATCTATCAGTCTGGTTCTCTACATTCATCATTTGTGTTATCTTCCATCTTTGTGGCATCTTACCCTTTTCTGTCTTCCAGGTGCAACCTTGTGCGATCAGACAAAAATTTTGCTCTTTTGTAGACACCAGACTCTAAGTGAGTGTCTATTTTTTGTGAACTGCACTTGACATTGGTTTAAATTTCTCTCCAGGTTGAGGCTGTTGATTTATCTTTTTTTGCTGAATGCGTCTCCTTCCTGCTTGGCTGAAATTATTACTCATTCTGTGATCTACAGTAAGTCCCCATACATACAAATGAGTTCTGTTTTGAGAGCATGTTTGTCAGTCCAGTTTGTTAATAAGTCCAACAAAGTTAGCCTAGGTATCCAGCTACCACTATTAGCTATATAGTACTGTAGGTAATAGGTTTATATTACTTTTCACACAAATACTACATAAAAGAATAAACACAAAAAGAAAACGTGGTTGTTTTTTTTTTTTTTTTGGCCACTTCTAGTGATCTTTCATTTATTTATCTTTGTTCTTTGACCTGTGTGGGCCTCCCATCACAGTGGTTTCTCTTGCTACAGAGCACCGACTTCAGGTGCATGCGCTCCAGAGCTCCGGCTTGGTAGTTGGACACATCAGTCCAGCTGCTCTGTGGCACGTGGGATCTTCCCAGGTTAGGGATCGAACTGGCGCCCCTTGCACTGCAAGATGGTGTCCTTACCCACTGGACCAGCAGGGAAGCCCAAACATTTTTAATCTTAGAGTACAGTACCTTGAAAAATATAGTACACCACTTACGTCCTCCCTGCTTTTATGCTTGCTTCTGGGCATCCTGGTCTTGAAGTAAAACTGCTCTCTACAGTAGTGTGCAGTTAAGTCCAGAAAGGCACAGCCACTTTTGGAGGGGGCACTCCTGTGATGGTGTACACTAGGCATGTGAACTAACTTACGTGACTGTGTAAAGGCACATTTCACATCTTTGAAACTTCACAACTTGAAGGTTCGTGTATGTAGGAGACTTACTGTACTTTTATTACACAGTGACTTTTTAAATTATAACCACCCTCTCGGACCCACATCTTTCCACAAAATTCAAGCTGTCTGTTAGTTCAAACTCCAAATTAACCTTTCTAAAACAATTTTTTTGTGTTTGCTACATGTAAGCATTAGAAGGTGGGTTATTATTACATGGTATAAACTGGTGAAGGGGTACTTCTTCACAAGGCCAAGGCTTATTATTTAACAGAAATACTGTAGAACTTGACATCACACACTCCATCATGCTTAAATGACTGAATACAGGCACGTTTTGTCCTTCCCTGGAATATACATTCCATTCTATTTCACTCATATCCATTACAATTGCTTCCATCACATCCTACCTGATTCTGTTCTAGGGTGTTGGGCACCAACCTTGATCAAGCCATTTTTTCTAGGTAATAAAATCACAAAGTCATCTGTCAAGTTTCTAGCTGTTGCAGAGTTTGAGGAGGTTGTTAGTGTTAGGATATCAGGAGTTAAAGTCCTCATTTATTTTTCATGCCGCTTGTGTTATTCAACGATGGCTAGTGTGTGTATGGACAAAGAAGTAATAACTTCTCACTCAAGATACTTTTGCAGCATACCTCAGGGGGTGATGATGCTTTGTTTTTCTTCTTTAAAGGAGGTGGTGGTAGATGTATATAGTAATTCAGTGAGATTTAAACTGGGCTGGAAAAACAAAAATAATCGAAGGCAGTGAATAGAAAACAACATTGTAAATGAGGGGGCACCATGTCACTCCAATCAGGGACCAGGGCCCGCAGAGCCAGATGTCCTGGGATTGTGCCTGGGTCAAGGGCTCTCCCTGGCTTACTGGCTTCTCCTCTGCGATGGTCCAGTTAACTCTGGGGAGCATTGTATGCTGAGATTTGGGTTACTTACTGCATTTACAAACTGAGAGAGTACCACAGATTTTTTTTTTTTTTATTTCTAAGAAATGAAGAGCCAGATGACAGCGAGTATTTCTAGTCAATAAATAAAATATTTTAATGACAAAGGCACAATATTATTGTAAGAGGAGAAATGGTTGCAGGTGGATTATTGACACTATTTTAGTGAAAGAGATTAACAGAAGAAAATCTTTTGCAAACCTATATAGGGGTACTGAAAAGACTGAAACAGCTACTGGTTTTCAGACCATTTAATTCTAACTTCTGTTATGTATTTGTTATGGTATATTTCTCTTAAAAGAAAATGGTGTGCTAGCTAAACTTGGCTGCTTCATATCTGACTTTTTGAACTGTTTGATCATGCATAGTTCATCCTACATATAATATATATATGACACATGGAAAATTTGCCAAATGTCTGTAAGCTTATTTTAAATGATAGTAAAAATTTATAAGATGTACATAGTTAGATTTGTAAAGTTTTATACCTCTAAATTGATTTTTTGTTTATCTTTGATTATCTCTTTATTTTGAAATGACTTCAGATTTAAATTTTCAAGATAGTATAAAAACTCTCATACATCATTTATCCAAATTCATCAATTGTTAACTTCTAGCCACATTATTTTTCATACTCTCTTTATATGTATTAATGTTTTGGCTTTTTCAAATCCATTTGATAGTAAGTTGCAGATATCATACCTGTCTCCCTCTAAGTATTTCAGTCTTTGTTTACTAAATGCATGGATAGTCTCTTACATAACCTAAATACAGTGATCAAAATTCGAATTTATCCAAGTTTAATGCAGTACTCTTATGCAGGATGTATATATAACAAGATGTCACCAGTTAGTGATGGATGGCATGTGTGCTTTCCCCTGGGGTTGGGGAGGTGGGGAGGGAGATGTCACTAGTTATACAGTTTGGGTCTTTTAGGAAATCGTTTTGTAGTCCAGAGGATGTAATTCAATAATATATATTTCATTTTGTTGTCCTGTTGTTTTAATTTTCTTAAACCTAAAGTAATTCCACAGCCATATTTGGTTCTTAATGAAATTGACATTTTTGATAAGTACTAGTAAATGATTTCATAGGTTGTCTGTCAATTTGTACTTGTCTAAAGTTTTCTTATATTTAGACTTGTTATGCATTTGCCTGAATAAAAGGTCCTTCTCAGTGTATTATATTGGAAGGCTCATGGTAATCACTTTTTAATTTTTATTTATTTATTTATGGGGGCGTGGGGTGGGGAGGGAGGGGAGCAGGCGGGCCACTTCTATTGGTCTTTCATTTGTCTATTTTCATCCAACTTTGTTCTTTGGCCCATGTGGGTCTCCCATTGAGGTGGCCTCTGTTGTCGCAGAGCACCGGCTCTGGGCGCATGCGCTCCAGAGCTCTGGCTCGGTAACTGGACACATCGGTCCAGCCACTCTGCGGCACGTGGGATCTTCCCAGGCCAGGGATCGAACTGGCGCCCCTTGCACTGCAAGGCAGTGTCCTTACCCACTGGACCACCAGGGAAGCCCCTAATTTTTTTATTTTTTGGAGGTATCTGTACTTTACTTTTTTTAGGCAGTAGGGCACGTTGGGGAGGGAGGGCGGCGGGCAGGCCACTTCTATTGGTCTTTCATTTATCTATTTTCATCCATCTTTGTTCTTTGGCCCGTGTGGGCCTCCCATCATGGTGGCCTCTCTGGTTGCAGACCACCAGCAATGGGTGCATGTGCTCGAGAGCTCGGCTCGGTAATTGGACACATCGGTCCAGCCGCTCCGCGGCACGTGGGATCTTCCCAGGCCAGGGATTGAACTGGCACCCCTTGCACTGCAAGGCGGTGTCCTTACCCACTGGACCACCAGGGAAACCCCTGATAATCACTTTTCCTGTTAAGTTTGATCACTTGGTTAAGGTAGTTTACACCAGATTGCTCATTAATGCTTTCTTTTATAAATTAAAGGTAATTTGAGAAGAAATATTTTTGACTATGTAAATACCCTGTACCTAATCAAATTTTAGGGCTACCTTGGTGACTCAGTGATAAAGAACCCGCCTGTCAATGCAGGAGACACGCATTCCATCCTTGGGTTGGAAAGATCCCCTGGAAAAGACAATGGCAATCTACACCAGTATTCTTGTCTGGGAAATCTGTGGATAGAGGAGCCTGGTGGGCTATATTTCATGGGGTCGATAAAGAATCAGAACCGACTTGGCAAATAGACAACAACAACAATCAGGTTTTACCCACTAATTTTAGTGTCCATTGCTGATTCTTGCCTGAATCAGTTATCACAATGAGAGAATTGCAAACAACAACTTTATAACTCCATTGTTCCACATTCATTCACTGGCCGTCTTCTGGCTTTTTCCATTTTCCTTTGTTTATATTAATGTATACTATTTATTTCATACATTATAATCCATTACTGCCATTATTTATCTTGGTGCTTAAAGTGTTGATGCATTGTAAGATATATATGTGTGTGCATATATAGATTGATAGATAGATACAGTGGTTGCCCCTAAACTGAATAATTTATACTTTATAACAAGATATTACATAACTTGCAAGAACTTCTATTTCTTCCTCCAGAGTGATTTATACACTTTTTTTTAATCCACTTTCCTGGGAACCCAACCTACGTGCACTGTAGCCATAGTTTCTTTAGTTCTGAGGATTTTTAGTTGGGTTTGGCCCATGACGAGCCCTACCAGGAGGTAGAAGGGAAGAAAAAGAATGAGATGATGTATTTATTTATAAAATGTCATCATTAAAGAAACTTTAATTTTTGAAGTATTTTTAACTTTGCATTAAAAGTTAGGGAAGTCAGGGTTGACAGTTTTCTCTTAATTCTTGGAAAATGACATACTGTCTTCTGGATGCAGCTCTTGCAATTCTTGTGAGAATTCTGCCATCAGTGCAGGCTTTGGTCTTCATAAGTAAAGGTAAACCATTATGCTGGTTTCTTTCAAAACATTTTCATCATACATTTTGCTCTTCAGTTTCACTCTGATAGGTCTACCTATTATTTTATTTTTTATTTATCTTGTTAAGAATTCTTTCTGCCTCCTAAATTCAGAGTCAAATCTTACTGTCTTGAAAAAAACACACAGATATTTTCTCTTTTAATATTGTGCCTCCACATTCTCATGGGAAGAGGAAATCTGCTTTTGGGAATCCTTTTGGAAGTTATTTGAAATTCCTCATGTTATTCTTCATGACTCTCAACAGCTTTTCCATATTTTGACCTCTTCATCGTTGATAATTTTCTCATATCTACCTCTAGTTCACTGTTTTTTCCACTTTAGGTTTATTTATTTTGCTAGTTAATCCATCCACTGTATTTTAAAATTTTAGTAATTATTTTCTCTTTTAGAATTTCTTTTTAGTTTCTTTTAAAATCCCTCTAACTTAAACCATGTTAACATTTGAATATACTTTAAAAAGAATATTTACCGTCATGTTACTTGATTTTCCAAGGAGGTTTACGTTAGTATTTGCTAAGCTGCAGAGTTTTGCTTATGGACTTTATATTGTATTATATTTTCTATGTTTAGATGTGGACTTATCCTCAGTGGGGATTTCGATGTGGTGAATTCTGTGAGGCCTCCAGGATGATTTTCTTTGTTCCTTCTAGGAGCTCAGGGCTCTCATCAGCCTGGGGCAAAGTTCTTATGTAATATCTTGGTTTGGGGACGAATGCGCCATGTGAATAGTATAAATCAGAATTCCAAACTGCCAAGAAGTATCTGCCATTGTTTGGGTTCCACGTGATTCCTAGATGAGGGTTGCTGAGGACTCTCTGCTGGGAGATGGTTTCTTCTTCTCTGCACCTTCACTGAGAGCCTCACTGCAAGGGCGAAGCTAATGCAGACATGCTTGACTTTCAAATATCTGCTTTTCCTACATCCAGAGTCTCTTCTTCTTGATATTTAAACACCAGTGTTTAAATGGTACCAGTCATCCTGCCTAGGGAAACTACATCCTCACTGCTCTAATTTCTAATTCACTTTTCCTGTTTGTTTGTTTATTTGTATTGGTCCGTGGATATCCCTTCTTTTCTTTGCAAGCTCAGTTAAGCATTTTAAATAGCTTTTTAGATATATTTGGTTGGCCAAAAAGAACATCTGCATTTTCTGTAAAATACTATGGAAAAACCCAAATGAACATTTTGGCCAACCCAGTGCTTTGCTGTTGTTTAGTTGCTAAGTCATGTCTGACCCTTTTTATGGCCACATGGACTGTAGCCTGCGAGGTTCCTCTGTCCATGGCATTTTCAGTCTTCATCTATCACAGATTCATCCCTTTAAAGCAAACATTTCAGTGGGTTTCAGTTGATAATTTTCTCATATCTACCTCTAGTTCACTGTTTTTTCCACTTTAGGTTTATTTATTTTGCTAGTTAATCCATCCACTGTATTTTAAAATTTTAGTAATTATTTTCTCTTTTAGAATTTCTTTTTAGTTTCTTTTAAAATCCCTCTAACTTAAACCATGTTAACATTTGAATATACTTTAAAAAGAATATTTACCGTCATGTTACTTGATTTTCCAAGGAGGTTTACGTTAGTATTTGCTAAGCTGCAGAGTTTTGCTTATGGACTTTATATTGTATTATATTTTCTATGTTTAGATGTGGACTTATCCTCAGTGGGGATTTCGATGTGGTGAATTCTGTGAGGCCTCCAGGATGATTTTCTTTGTTCCTTCTAGGAGCTCAGGGCTCTCATCAGCCTGGGGCAAAGTTCTTATGTAATATCTTGGTTTGGGGACGAATGCGCCATGTGAATAGTATAAATCAGAATTCCAAACTGCCAAGAAGTATCTGCCATTGTTTGGGTTCCACGTGATTCCTAGATGAGGGTTGCTGAGGACTCTCTGCTGGGAGATGGTTTCTTCTTCTCTGCACCTTCACTGAGAGCCTCACTGCAAGGGCGAAGCTAATGCAGACATGCTTGACTTTCAAATATCTGCTTTTCCTACATCCAGAGTCTCTTCTTCTTGATATTTAAACACCAGTGTTTAAATGGTACCAGTCATCCTGCCTAGGGAAACTACATCCTCACTGCTCTAATTTCTAATTCACTTTTCCTGTTTGTTTGTTTATTTGTATTGGTCCGTGGATATCCCTTCTTTTCTTTGCAAGCTCAGTTAAGCATTTTAAATAGCTTTTTAGATATATTTGGTTGGCCAAAAAGAACATCTGCATTTTCTGTAAAATACTATGGAAAAACCCAAATGAACATTTTGGCCAACCCAGTGCTTTGCTGTTGTTTAGTTGCTAAGTCATGTCTGACCCTTTTTATGGCCACATGGACTGTAGCCTGCGAGGTTCCTCTGTCCATGGCATTTTCAGTCTTCATCTATCACAGATTCATCCCTTTAAAGCAAACATTTCAGTGGGTTTCAGTATATTGACTTTTCCAATTTTGACCACTGTCAAATTAGAATACTGTCATCACCCCAAAAAGAAACCCTAGATCATTTTATAGCCTCCCCATTTCTACCAGTTTCTACAGCCCTATATCATGAATCTACCTTTTATCTCTATTAACTTATTTATTCTGAATATTTTATACAGATAGAATCATAATATATAGTCATTGTGGCTGACTTTTGACTTATCATCATGCTTTCAACTTTCATCCATATGTAACATGGATGATAATTTTTTTCTTGCCAAGTTATATTTTATAGTGTAGATATACCCCATGCTATTTCTGCGTTCTTCAGTTGGTGAATGTTTAGGTAGCTTTCCCTTTTTGGTTTTTATGAGTAATACTACTATAGAGTTATGAACAATTTTTTGTGGTTGTATGTTTTCATTTCCCACGAGTATGCTAGGAATAGAATGGCTGGATCTTAGGGGAACTCGACATTTATCTTTTGAAAAATTGCCTGTTTTCAAAGGAAGCTGTACCATTTTACAGTCTCACCAGCAGTGGGTAAGTGTTCCAACTTCTTCACATTTTCTCCAGTACTTGTTATTATTTTTCTTTGAATGGTAACCATCTTTAGTTGGTGTGAACTAGTATCTCATCATGGATTTGATTTGCATCTCCTTGATGACTGATGATACAGAGCATCTTTTCATGCTTATTAGCATTTGCAGATCTTATTTGGAGAAATAACTATTCATATCCTTAATATCCATATTTTGATAGGATATTTGTCTTATTGAGTTCTAAGCCAGTTTTATGCCAGTGCTACCTTGTCTTGATGTATGTTGCCTGGCCCATCTTTGCAGTTCATTTCGAAATGGAGAGTCTTCCATGCTTTCTTGTTCTTTTTCAAGGTTGTTTTGATTTGGATGTCTTATATTACTCTGAAACTTTTAGGAACAGCTTGTCAATTTCTGGGGGAAAAAGGCAGGTGAAATATTTATATGGATTGTACTGAATTTGTAGATTAAGTTAGAGAATTTTGTCATCTTAATATTAAGTCTTTCAATCAATAAACATGGAATGTATTTGAATTTATTTCATCCTTTCAACATTGTTTTGCAAATTTCAGAGCAAAAGTTTTGTACTTCCTTTGTTAAATCACCCATTTGTGATACTATTTTAAATGGAATTCTTTTTTATAAAGTTTTGCTTCTTTTATTGGTTTTTTATTTATTTATTTTCATCCATCTTTATTCTTTGGCCTGTGTGGACCTCCCATTGCAGTGGCCTCTCTTGTTGCAGAGCACGAGCTCTGTGTGCGTGCACTCCAGAGCGCTGGCTTATGATTGGACACACTGGTCCAGCTGCTTCGAGGCACATGTGATCCTTCCCAGCCAGAGATCGAACCAGTGTCCCTTGCACTGCAAGGCAGACTCCTCACCCACTGATCCCCAGGGGGGCCCTGGAATTCTTTTCTTCATATATATTTTTCACTATTCACTACAAAAGTATAGAAAATCAGTTAATTTTTCTAAATTAATAAAAATATTTTTTAATTAACTAAAATTTTAAAAATGTACTGTTAAAGTTGCTGTACTAATTTTTAAGTTTTGATAATTTTAGTGAATCCCTTAGGATTTTTTCTATATATGATCATGTTATCTGTACACAGAGATAGCATTAAATCTTTCTTTTCAACTGAATGTTTTTCTTTTTTGGTCTGATTTTGCAGTTTAGAACCTCCAATACAATGCTAACCAGAAATGGTTAACCAGAAATGAGACATCCTCATTTTGATTCTGATATGAATCTTCAAGTTACCTTGTATTCCTGGAAAAATTCCAAAGAGTCAACAGTGTGTAATTCCCTTTACATTTTGCTGGTTTTGTTTGTTGATGTTGAGGTATATTTATAAGCATAGTTGCTCTATAGTTTTCTTTCCTTGTGCTGTCTTTTTCTGGTTTGAATATCCAAATAGCACTGGATTTTGGTTCAAGTATCACAGACCCTGCCTGTTCCAAGTAAAGTCAGTTTTCTTATTTGCTGTATATTTATTTCCTGTTGCAATTTAGGAAATTGTTTACTTTTTTGAATTTGTAGATTAAGTTAGAGAATTTTGTCATCTTAATATTAAGTCTTTCAATCAATAAACATGGAATGTATTTGAATTTATTTCATCCTTTCAACATTGTTTTGCAAATTTCAGAGCAAAAGTTTTGTACTTCCTTTGTTAAATCACCCATTTGTGATACTATTTTAAATGGAATTCTTTTTTATAAAGTTTTGCTTCTTTTATTGGTTTTTTATTTATTTATTTTCATCCATCTTTATTCTTTGGCCTGTGTGGACCTCCCATTGCAGTGGCCTCTCTTGTTGCAGAGCACGAGCTCTGTGTGCGTGCACTCCAGAGCGCTGGCTTATGATTGGACACACTGGTCCAGCTGCTTCGAGGCACATGTGATCCTTCCCAGCCAGAGATCGAACCAGTGTCCCTTGCACTGCAAGGCAGACTCCTCACCCACTGATCCCCCAGGGGAGCCCTGGAATTCTTTTCTTCATATATATTTTTCACTATTCACTACAAAAGTATAGAAAATCAGTTAATTTTTCTAAATTAATAAAAATATTTTTTAATTAACTAAAATTTTAAAAATGTACTGTTAAAGTTGCTGTACTAATTTTTAAGTTTTGATAATTTTAGTGAATCCCTTAGGATTTTTTCTATATATGATCATGTTATCTGTACACAGAGATAGCATTAAATCTTTCTTTTCAACTGAATGTTTTTCTTTTTTGGTCTGATTTTGCAGTTTAGAACCTCCAATACAATGCTAACCAGAAATGGTTAACCAGAAATGAGACATCCTCATTTTGATTCTGATATGAATCTTCAAGTTACCTTGTATTCCTGGAATAAATTCCAAAGAGTCAACAGTGTGTAATTCCCTTTACATTTTGCTGGTTTTGTTTGTTGATGTTGAGGTATATTTATAAGCATAGTTGCTCTATAGTTTTCTTTCCTTGTGCTGTCTTTTTCTGGTTTGAATATCCAAATAGCACTGGATTTTGGTTCAAGTATCACAGACCCTGCCTGTTCCAAGTAAAGTCAGTTTTCTTATTTGCTGTATATTTATTTCCTGTTGCAGATGTAACAAATTACTACAAACCTGGTGATTTAAAACAACAAACTTATTTTGTTAAAGTTATGGAGACAGAAATCCTAAATTAGTCATTGGACTGAAATCAAGGATTAGCAGTTTGAGGCTTTCTGAGTTCTCTACGGAAGAATGCATCCAGCTTCTGTTGGTTACCATCTTTCCTTGGTTTGTGACCACATCAATTTAATCTCTGTGCCCATGGTCATATGGGCATGTTGTTAAATATCTTTCTGACTCACTATTAGGAGAACATTTTTGTTGAATTTAGGACCCACGTGGATAATTCAGTTAACCCCCTTATTTTAACACAGTCACATCCCCAGATGTGTCCTCCTTCCAAGGACACTTCTTATAATAGTTGCAGGTTTGAGGATTTAGAATTTGATCTCTTTTGACAGCCATAATCCAGCCTACTATGTGCTGTATACTCTTAGGACAGCTTCCAGAGACTTGGAATGGTTTTATATTTTTAGTGATTTTCACACTAGTGTTAGTTACAGTTGCTTCTGAGGAATAGGATTACAGACCTCCTCCCACTGCCATTAAGAAGCACATCAGTACATCTTCTTCATCTGGTATGTCAGGGTGCTTTTAGCAGGAGAGTTTTCAGTCCATGTTCACTGTTGCACTTGGGGAACTGGGATTCTATAATTTTCTATAACCTCCGAGTCACACAAATTGATACAAAAGAGACCTCAGTAAATGGTTATTAGGCCCTAATGGCTATTCATTTGGGCTTCCCTTGTAGCTCAGCTGGTAAAGAATCTGCTTGCAATGCAGGAGACCCTGGTTTGATTCCTATATCAGGAAGATCCCCTAGAGAAGGAATAGACTACCCACTCTAGTATTCTTGGGCTTCCCCGGTGGCTCAGACAGATATCTTATTACAACTTGTGCTTGTTTAAAATTGGTGTTGCTATTTCATCACAGCAGTTCATACAAGCATCTCACAGAAAAACTTTTAAAAATGGACATAGGGATTTTATTATAGAAAGATGCAATTTTATAATGTTATTGGGGGCAAAAAAGAGAAAAAAACCCCAAAGTATTCTATGATGATCAGAAGCTTGAAATCAGAGGTGGAAGAGATCTTAGTTTTTACGTCTCTAATATCCATTCTTCTTGCTTCAGATAATTACACCTTGGTTTTCCTTTCAGAAGTGACTTGTCTCCCCTCCCATATTCATGTGGTGCAGGTCAAGTTCTAGATGTTGGCACGTGAACCAGATAGGTCGGTTGGAGCCTGCTGCCCTTGGCACAGTGTGATAATGGCTGGTGGTGGTGGTGGTGGTTTACGTGTGTGTGTGTGTGTGTACATGTGTGTGCTTACTCCTGAGATTTAAACTTGAGAATTTTTGCTGGAACTGTGTGAGAAGAGATGCTCTTTTGTTTTCATGATTGCTCAAGTAAGAAGATATATGTCTGGAAATTTAGAGGGCATTTTCCTCTTATTTGAGGAAACCTATGTGAGAAAAAAATCAATAAAGAAGGTGGACCTAAGAAAGAAAATTCTAGATAACACCATTTGATATTATAAGGCAATGTCTAATAACAGCAAAAGTGTGGGTTTATCATCTATGTGAGGTCATACATTTCTCCCCATGTCCAGCCCATCCTCTCCACATGTCTCTTCTTCTCTTGCAACTTAGCTAGTTTGTGTTGAACTTCTGTCATTTGGAACTAAAAACAATTTCTGGGAAATGCATTCATTAATTTTAATTTTCCAAAAATGTAAGTCTTATGTCTCACCCAACTTAGGCAATAAAATTAATCATTGGTTACAAGTGGACCTGGCTACCTTTGCCCTCTTACATATACCAGTTACTGGTTTTCTGGAGAGCTTCAGAGATTATTGGATTAGGAATCTGAGAAGAGTAGGATGTGATGGTAACTATGCCACTATTTAGAGACCAGTGATTATGTGTGGGGTGTGTGTGTGTGTGTGTGTGTGTGTTGATAGTATCTATTCCTTCCAGAATCCCTTAGATTCATACTCAGAGGGGGAAAGCAGGCACTTCATAAAACTGGTTACTTAGGGAATCCCTAGGGACACCCGATTATGAAGACCCTCCTGTTAGCAAGTCTGCTGCCTTGTAACAATAAAATCTAAGAATAACCTAAGCTTTCTCTTGAGCCTTCATTATCACCAAGAACTCCAAACATGTACACCTAAGGGAGTAGAAATAAAGGAACTGAGTCAGAGCTCCCACAGAGCAGTGAGCATATTTTTGAACAAGCTCCAGAGTATTTTCCTATTAGGGATCACTGGGAAAATGAGACAGACTGCAGGTTTAGAGGCTACAATGGCATTATTTTAAGGCCTCTTCATTTTGTATGTGTTGTCTTTGCCAGTGGTTCCATACCACTGGGAACAGAGCTGCTGGGATTTGCAGGGACCCTTACACATTAGTGCAAACCCTCCTGAGGGGACTGCCTGGAAACTGGGCCACAGGATCCTAAGGCTGGAACAGCTGCAATGACCTACCCTCTCCCCCCAAAAAGCCTATGAAGTGGGAAGACCTGGGGGAGTCTGGGCGCCTAAAAGAGCTGGTTGTGGGCAGCTGCTCATCTAGAGGGAAAGGAGGGAAGGGTTTTGCTAAATTAAGACACCAAAGAAAGAAAAGAACAAAATAACCTCTTTGTATTTTTTTCCAGTGGGATACTTCTTTTCTAGCTTGGTGTATAATCTCAGTTGGAGGCCATTTGTCTTTAGTGTTCGAGGTTTTCTTCTTCTCAGATTCCCTCTCTCATTCCTGAAAAACCTCCCTCAGACCTCAGTCATTACTTGTGTATGAGAAACATTTTCTCCTATTATTTAGAAAGGAGAAGACCATTTCTTTCTCATGCAGATCCCCACACCCTTGGCTATGCTCGACCATCCCACAAATCCCTATGGATATTGGCATGTTGAGTTGCCTATAGTTAACGTAGGGCAAGTGGACTCCCTTGAGGCAGATGGGCAAGAAAAAAAAGTTGCTGTTGGTTCACAAAGGTTTTATTGCCTCATGACTTTGGGCTCACTTAAGGACTGACGATAGGGAAAATAAAAGAAAAAATTGAGATTTCTTTAAACAGTGAGATTTAAATCATCATAAACACCTTTAAAAATAAATGCAAGTTTAGCTTCTTAGTAAGTCAGCAGGAAAGTTTGAGTCTCTATAATATTATTGCATTTCCTTTTAGGACATCCTAGGTCTATACAAAAGCTTTTTAAATGGTTCCTTATTTAGTTTACATGAATCTGCTTGACAAAATATTTCTTAGAGATAGTATGAAGGTAAAGTTTAGCCTTATCTATGATAAATGATTGCCAATTCCACTACTTGAGCTGAAATTGATGAACTTTTATGATGGTAGTATGCATTTTTAAATCCCCTTTCTACCTAACCTTTTTTAAAATGTATTATTTTAGGACCTTTTCTTACTTATAGTTATTTCTGACATGTCTCAATTCCTGGTCACTTGCCTCTTTCAGTCCTTTGTTGGTTCTTTATATCTATCTTTGCTCTGTGACCTAGATCTTGAAATATAATCTAGAAAAAGTTAGTCCAGCCCTAAACAGAGAAAGAGGATGGTTTGAGTTTTTCCTTCTTACTCCACTAATTCTATAAGAATTTGGATCATTAATGGCTACCTACAGTGTGATTGCTATCACCTTAAGTTCTTCCTTTGGTTTAAGCCAGACAATTTCTATTAGTTTTATAAGTGGATTTTGCTTCCTAAACATTAAATATTATAGTACTTCCTAAATATTTTTGTATTTGGCTTTTTATTTTTGTTTGCTGAGTGCTGTTTTCTCACTTGTATTTTCCTCGTGGTGCTTTTCTGACAGTATTTCTAATGTCTTTATTGTCTCTCGTCACTCTGCCTCTAATAAAGGAGGAGAGAGGACTACAGAGAGAAACTATCCCAGAATAGCCACAGAAATATTGACCCTCCCTTCAAACTCCTCAGCTAGACAAATTGTTATTTAGCAATTCTTTCATCACATCATTCTTCGGCTAAAAACCCTACACAGGTTCGATTCCATATCAGTGTGAGGTGTGTGTCTTATCTTCCTGTTCCAGAAGTATGCAAACTCCCAGGTGCCCTCATGCTACCTGCAGCCCAGATCAGTCATTTTCCCCTGACGAAAAATGAAAAATTGAGATTTCTTTAAACAGTGAGATTTAAATCATCATAAACACCTTTAAAAATAAATGCAAGTTTAGCTTCTTAGTAAGTCAGCAGGAAAGTTTGAGTCTCTATAATATTATTGCATTTCCTTTTAGGACATCCTAGGTCTATACAAAAGCTTTTTAAATGGTTCCTTATTTAGTTTACATGAATCTGCTTGACAAAATATTTCTTAGAGATAGTATGAAGGTAAAGTTTAGCCTTATCTATGATAAATGATTGCCAATTCCACTACTTGAGCTGAAATTGATGAACTTTTATGATGGTAGTATGCATTTTTAAATCCCCTTTCTACCTAACCTTTTTAAACTGCATTATTTTAGGACCTTTTCTTACTTATAGTTATTTCTGACATGTCTCAATTCCTGGTCACTTGCCTCTTTCAGTCCTTTGTTGGTTCTTTATATCTATCTTTGCTCTGTGACCTAGATCTTGAAATATAATCTAGAAAAAGTTAGTCCAGCCCTAAACAGAGAAAGAGGATGGTTTGAGTTTTTCCTTCTTACTCCACTAATTCTATAAGAATTTGGATCATTAATGGCTACCTACAGTGTGATTGCTATCACCTTAAGTTCTTCCTTTGGTTTAAGCCAGACAATTTCTATTAGTTTTATAAGTGGATTTTGCTTCCTAAACATTAAATATTATAGTACTTCCTAAATATTTTTGTATTTGGCTTTTTATTTTTGTTTGCTGAGTGCTGTTTTCTCACTTGTATTTTCCTCGTGGTGCTTTTCTGACAGTATTTCTAATGTCTTTATTGTCTCTCGTCACTCTGCCTCTAATAAAGGAGGAGAGAGGACTACAGAGAGAAACTATCCCAGAATAGCCACAGAAATATTGACCCTCCCTTCAAACTCCTCAGCTAGACAAATTGTTATTTAGCAATTCTTTCATCACATCATTCTTCGGCTAAAAACCCTACACAGGTTCGATTCCATATCAGTGTGAGGTGTGTGTCTTATCTTCCTGTTCCAGAAGTATGCAAACTCCCAGGTGCCCTCATGCTACCTGCAGCCCAGATCAGTCATCTGGGCTCTGCTCCCTCTGTCCCCAGTGTTGGTTCAGATCTGCCCTTTAGTGGCGAGGAAACCCTTCCCTTATCCATCTTGTCTGACCTGGCCATTTTTTGTCTATGGATTTTTTTTTTTTTTTCAATTGTGGGGTTTTTTTTGTTATTGTTTTTCTGATTTGCCTCTAAGTCATTATTTATTTTTCATCCATCTTCATTCCTTTGCATGTGTGGGCCTCCCATCGCAGTGGGCTCTCTCATTGCAGAGCACTGGCTCTGGGTACATGCGCTCCAGAGAGCTGGCTCATAATTGGACACAGCGGCTCAGCTGTTCTTCGTCATGTGGGATCTTCCTGGGCCAGGGATTGAACTGGTGCACCTTGCACTGCAAGGTGGACTCTTTACCCACTGGACCATCAGGGAAGCCCTGCTTTTGGATTTTATTCAAACTTTTTTCTTTTGAAATACTTTCAGACTTGAATAAAGTGGAAAAACAGTACATTAAATCCTTGCTAAATACCCTTATCTAGCTTCCCCTTATGAAAACATCTCATGGAACCATAGTACAAACATCCAAACCAGGACAGAAACTAATCTAAAGACATTCTTTAAATTTTGCAAGTCATCCTTTGTCATTGTTGTTTAGTCACTCTGTGTCTGACTTTTTTGCCACCCTATGGACTGTAACCCACCAGACTCCTTTGTCTATGGGATTTCCCAGGCAAGAATACTGGAGTGGGTAGCCATTTCCTTCTCCACGGGAATCTACCAGACCTGGGGATCAAACCCGTGTCTCCTGCTTAGCAGGTGAACTCTTTGCCACTGAGCCACCTGGGAGCTGGGAAGGGTTTTCCCCTCTGTTGAAAGTCCCAGATACCACAGTCTGGTCAGTTGTCACGTCTTTTTAGTCTTCTCCAGTCCAGAACAACTTTATCATCTCAGTAATTTTTGTCTTTGACGACCCTAAACTTTCAGTGGGTACTGGGCAATTATTCCATAGACTGTTTCTTCAGTTTCTCTGCTTTTCTTCTTTTGTTTTAATTTAAATTAATTTTAGTTTTTAGAGGGTTTTGTTGTTTACTGCCACACATCAACCTGTATGTCTGATTTTCTTATTATTAGTGTTATATTTTTGTGTTAAGAGTATTGCAAAAGTGAAGTTGTGCCCTTCTCAGTACATTGTCTCAGGAGGTACATGCTGTTGACGTGTCTTTTTATTTGTGATGTTTATTTCAGTTACTTAAGGTGGTGAATGCCAGATTTTTCTTCTCTAAAGTCACCATTAGTTTCCCAAGGCTTCCATAACAGTATTCAATACCATAGGCCAGATGACTTAAAACAGCAACTATTTATTCTCTCACAGTTCTGCAGTCTAGCCATCTGAAGCTAAGGTTGGCTTAAGGACATGCTCCCATGGAAACCTCTTGGTGAGGAGAATCCTTGCTTTTCAGACTCTGGTAGCCCCAGCATTTTTTTTTTAAGCTTACATAGACAGTGGGTTCAGTTGAATTTGGAGCTAGGGTCTGTTCTAGGGCTACGAGTAGGAGTCGGGTTAGCATTCCTGTAAGGGCTTGGCTCAGTTTAAGGTTGGGGTTGGGTTTAGAGTGAATGGTAATTATGAGGGCAGGAGTGAGATGAATGGTTTCTTTCAAGGTGGGTGTGGCAGAGGGTCCAGGTGAAGTTGGCAGTAGGGCAAGACTAGTGCTAGTGTGGGGTAACAGTTAGCTTTAGAATAAGTGTGCTCCAGCATTTTTTGGCTTTTGTCAGTGTAAGTCCAATCTCTGCCTCCAGGCCCATGTGACATTCTTGTATCTGTCTCTGTTTCTTTTTCTTCGAAAACTCCAGGCAACTTAGATTAAGGATCCATCCTCCTCTAAGGTAACTGCATTTTGATTTCACTAATTGCATCTGTACTGACCCAACATAAGACTGCCTTCTGAGGACAGGTTGGACGTGAATTTTTGAGAGGGATATTATCTAATTCAATGGAGATACTGTTTTTCTTTTTGTATCTTCGTTACTTTGAGGGGAGTTACTTTGAGATTACAAATATCTTGTTTTTCCTTACACTTTTGCCTACTAGTTTTAGGATCCAACAATGACCCTCTCTTCTGACAAGTACTGCTGTGGTGGTACAGAATGATGAGACACATTTCCACCATTTCTTCTGCATTTAACTCTGCCATAAAAATTGTTTTCTCTCTTATGTGTTTTAAACATTATTTATTTCTATCAGCATGGACTCAAGAACTTCTGTTTTTATCTGTGGCTTACAAATTCATTATTATTAGCATTATTTTTTTTTTGCTTAAGGTGTCCAATACTTGGTTCCTGGGGCCCCTTCAGCTTGGCTGTCATTCTTCAAGCCTTGCAATACACTGATTGATAACTCTCTTCTTGGTTTTGTATTCCTTCTGAATTCTCATTGCACTTTGAAGTTAGTAGCACATTATAGCACTTAATTTTAATATTTTCACTTTCACTTGCCTGTTTTTCTTCTTTAGTGTCACAAGGAATAGCTTCTTTTGTTTCCTTAATTTCTCTTTACTTCCAACATTAAACAGTGAACCTCAGATAAGGTATTCAAGCGATTCAAGTTTGGTTGATTAGTTCATTGATTAAAAAAAATATATATAGTTCTATTCACTCAGAATCCAAGAGTTTATTAGGTATTTTTAAAAATAAATTTGAAAACTGGGTGTATGATGTTTCTGAATATAGCAAGTCTCTGCTTTCCTCTAGTGCACATTTCAAAGCACCTGGGTTTCTTTGTATTAAATACTAAGTACTACTGACAATGCTTGCTTGGTTTTAAATTTTCTACTAATTTTAATTAAATACACCACACAGTTTTTACCCACATCCCCAAAGCCTTAATTATAAGAGCAGTATCAGTACACAGAAACAATTACTAGTTCCTTCCTGTGACAGGGTGGGGTAAGTACATCTGGATAAGTATTTTCTGGAGGAGTAAGCCAAAGAGAGCCAATTCTCATGTAAAATTTTGAGTGAATGCATTTGTGAACAGCTTTTGCCAACTTTATTTTAGATTCAATTTGTGAATATGTATATATCAGGCAGTAACTTGAGAAGGACAGAAGATTGTTTGCAAAGTATTGCATCCCTTCCATGAGGAAGCTTGTTTTTCCTTACACTTTTGCCTACTAGTTTTAGGATCCAACAATGACCCTCTCTTCTGACAAGTACTGCTGTGGTGGTACAGAATGATGAGACACATTTCCACCATTTCTTCTGCATTTAACTCTGCCATAAAAATTGTTTTCTCTCTTATGTGTTTTAAACATTATTTATTTCTATCAGCATGGACTCAAGAACTTCTGTTTTTATCTGTGGCTTACAAATTCATTATTATTAGCATTATTTTTTTTTTGCTTAAGGTGTCCAATACTTGGTTCCTGGGGCCCCTTCAGCTTGGCTGTCATTCTTCAAGCCTTGCAATACACTGATTGATAACTCTCTTCTTGGTTTTGTATTCCTTCTGAATTCTCATTGCACTTTGAAGTTAGTAGCACATTATAGCACTTAATTTTAATATTTTCACTTTCACTTGCCTGTTTTTCTTCTTTAGTGTCACAAGGAATAGCTTCTTTTGTTTCCTTAATTTCTCTTTACTTCCAACATTAAACAGTGAACCTCAGATAAGGTATTCAAGCGATTCAAGTTTGGTTGATTAGTTCATTGATTAAAAAAAATATATATAGTTCTATTCACTCAGAATCCAAGAGTTTATTAGGTATTTTTAAAAATAAATTTGAAAACTGGGTGTATGATGTTTCTGAATATAGCAAGTCTCTGCTTTCCTCTAGTGCACATTTCAAAGCACCTGGGTTTCTTTGTATTAAATACTAAGTACTACTGACAATGCTTGCTTGGTTTTAAATTTTCTACTAATTTTAATTAAATACACCACACAGTTTTTACCCACATCCCCAAAGCCTTAATTATAAGAGCAGTATCAGTACACAGAAACAATTACTAGTTCCTTCCTGTGACAGGGTGGGGTAAGTACATCTGGATAAGTATTTTCTGGAGGAGTAAGCCAAAGAGAGCCAATTCTCATGTAAAATTTTGAGTGAATGCATTTGTGAACAGCTTTTGCCAACTTTATTTTAGATTCAATTTGTGAATATGTATATATCAGGCAGTAACTTGAGAAGGACAGAAGATTGTTTGCAAAGTATTGCATCCCTTCCATGAGGAAGCTTAAGAAGAGACTAGTACTAATTAATACAATATATTATACAAAGTTAGGGTAGGGCCTGGGTGTGTTTTCTATTGCATTTTTTGGTAGACAGTTCACCTCAATTAAGAATGGAACGTATGCACCGGAAAAATACAGAACATTTTGTTTATTTTATGTCCTCACTGTCTGCAAAGATGCGATGGCATATGGCATCAACAGAATTAAAGAGGATTACTTGACATGCATAGCTGTCCATTTATCTGCATGGGTGCATAGGTTCATACACTTCTGCATATGTAGCTGACATACTGTGACTTACTAGTTGGGACTTATTTGTGGGCAGAGACTATTTGGCTTTCAATATCCAACCTTAGCATTTTCTATGTAACTACCACAGAGTGTTTAATGTGTAACCAAAATTTTACTAAAAATTATCTGAAAATTCTACTTGTAGTGATAATTGGTTTCTGAAGAGGAGGGATGGTGTTACATGGGAAGGCATTTGCATGTTCAGTGTCCAATGGATTAGGTTGTGCTAGTTGGGAGTCACAGAGGAAAGTGAGTGTGCAGTCTGGTGTCTGGAGCGCAACTGAAGCGTCATCCACTATGGGAGGTGAGACTGGAATCTGGGTTGGGGTAAGAAAGGTGAGAACAGGACCAGTGCAACAGAAAGTGAGCCAGCCAGTAAGCCAACAAGGCAAAATCCAAACAGACAAGAAATTCAAGGAACAAGGGTGTATGACGTGGCATTTGAATTTGCTTGCTTTTGTACATGTCCAGTAGCCTCCATCTGAGAGCTGGCAAGTCTTAGCAAATTCTAAGGTTCGGACACTGTACAGAGTTTGAGATTATTTGTTTTAAGCCCCTGTGACAACTCGTGTTTAGAAATAATTGCTGAAGAGGTAAGAGAGACCAAATGAAAGTTTTCTTTTTATCAGTTTCTTGTCATCTTAGAGACTGTTTTCAACTCTGGGCATGTAGAAATGAGCTACTGTGTTAGGTCTCTTCGTTTCTAACAGTAAGGGAGAACATACAATAACTGATATTTCATTTCACACAAACAGTAAGGAGTTAGGCATTGTTGTCCCTATTTTATATCTAAAAGAACTGAAACTGAAAAAATTATATGGAGAGCGAGTGGGCAAGTTAGGGTTTGAACCCAGACTGTCAGACTCCAAAGCCACTAATTTCTAGAATTTCAGTTGCAGTAAGTTCTCAGTTAAGTATGAATAGAATTGTATGTTGAAGGCCTCTTTTAAGCTACACATTTTTAGTGCTGTTAATAGGTGCAGGGGGAAGAGGGTCACAAATCACAGCTATTAGCTCTTTGCACTTATTAACTCATTTATGTCCTGTGTGGTAGAGAGGGGTGAAATAGTGTGCCAGGGTTTCTGGACTGAAGTGGTGGGCCAGGCAGCCTGGCTCAAGGATCTGTTCAGTAAACTGAGTCCTATGTGGTCTGTTCTAGAGACATATAGTTCCATTTGAATGAAGGGCACCAAATCCACAGATGAGTTGCCCTAGTTAGTAGTCAAATGGAACTGTCAAGAAAAGTCCATATGTCTCTGCTCAGAGGGGCATAAAAGTAAGTTCCCCGTAGTTCATATAGGCTCAGGGGTCATCCTTACCCTGCCATGTTGGCTTCATTCTCATTAAGATTATGCATCATGCCTCCATTTCACGAGAGGATCTGTGCTTAGCAGAACCAGAGAGCCGCTCCCCTCGAAGTCTAAATTTCTGCCTTTCCAGCATGCTCCTATAAATTTGAGAAGTGAAGAAAAGCCACTAAATACCCCACCCTAGTTACTGAAGTGGATAAATCCCAGCTGTTGGGAGGCAACCTCTTTTACTGTGAATTCTAACCCTCCTGTGAGTGCGTATTCCAACTGTTTTTTTTTTTTTTTTCTTTTTCTTTTTTTTCTGCGTTCAGTCTCATTTCCTTATGAGTGCATCAGCCAACACAAAGATTCTCTTTTGGGTGAGCTGGCAGGGCCCTGAGTCCCCTTCTGGCTCTTCTCAATGATAACTTGCACAATCCAGATTTTGGTGAAACCCACTGCTCCCCCTTAATTCCAGACAGACTGTGCAGGGACTTGTTTGCAGAGAATAACAAGACAGTCACTCCCACCAAAAACAATGAGGGGTTTTTAAGGAGTTAACACCAAATGATATTGTTCAGAACAATGGTGGGAAGGGTGTTAATAATGGTGAAAACATAAGCCGTTGGTCCTGGTTCTCTTATTTGACTTGGCTGCTGTCATAAGCAATAAAACTTTTCTTTTGTGTGAGTGCTTGGCCTTGTTGGAGGTGAGAAGTAGAAAGCGTGTGTCCTCTCTCCTGGCTCTGCTGTTGATTTGCCACTGGAGCTTTTGCTTTTTCCATCGTGTGCCTCGTTTCCTATTCTTCTCGAAGAGAACAGATGTGTTGTCCTTACTTGAATGCGTGTGCCCTGTGTTTCCTATTGTGACCTTAACTGCCTTACAAATATGACCTAAAACTGGAAAATAGTTAAAAACTGACACTGACGAGGGAGTTCTCTAAATAACTGACTGAGTTTAGTATTTCGGCTGGACTATTAGGATCGCATTTCGCCATTCCCAACAGATGGAAGCCTGGATCCTGTGAGAATAGGGCACACTCTGAAACTGTCCCTTCCATTTACTGAACAAATGGTATCAGCACACCATTGTGTGGTCCATCTGGGCAAACTCTTAGGCCCAAAGAGCTCTTTCTCCTCAGGGAGAAAGAGAAATACTGGAAGAACCAGCAGTTTGGAATAGACCACTCATTCATATAGCTTATAAATGTATATGTGAAAGGGCCTACACAGATTCTGGTTGGATTATAAAGTGTTCATTGTAGAATATGAGCACTTGAGAAATGCTACTGCATCTGCTCCTTTCCATTTGAGGATGTCTCGAGAATAGTTCACTTCAGCCCCAGCCTGTGCTATGCAAGAATGATGCTGGGTGTTGGTGGGGAAGGAGGCAGGAGTGTGGTGTGTAAGAGGTTAGATGAAGGTCACATGAAATGATTCCTTCCTGTACCTCTCTATGTGGTCTGTAACTGGCCAGCCCAGTAGGCCACTGCATGAGCAGAACTGGAGGGGTTTAATGACTGGAGGTGCTTGAGCGATGGGAAACGTCAGTATAGAGCGGCACCTCAGGCTATAACAAGCTTGTCTAGAAATCCATCTGCTCGTTTCATAGAAGTGTTGTAAACCTCTCATTGTGAATAATGCTACAGATGCTGACGTTGGTGTTGGTACTATTGGTTGATGGGATAGTAAAACATAAGAAAGATAATTTAAAGCATATATATATGTGTATATATATACGTATATATATATGTATATATATATGTATATATGTATATATATATATGTATGTATATATATGTGTATATATATATACACACACACACACATAACACTTCCATGTAATCAAACCTTTCTATATGTTCACTTTAAATATACATTATATAGGATCTTGACTTTGTATTTCATAATGGTGTTTCCTCATCATCTACAAAACACATAAGATAAAATAAAACTAACAAAAATGGACATTGTACTTATGGAAGCTACGGATTGTGTTCCAAGACTAAAACTGTCAAGGGTGTTAGTCTGTTGTGTATTTTTCTTATGTTCTCATAGTCTAAAACCTCCTTAAGAAAAAAATTTATCCACTTGTCAGAATTCCTTCATTAGGAATGTGATTTTCCTTCTGCATATCATTTTTTTTATGAAATAATTCTTCAGAGTTAGATTATCTGCTGGCTCTAAGTCTGGGATCTAGTTAAGGAAGCACCTCTTAATGCTTATTCAAGCCTAAGGACCCTCTGGAAAGTTCCTCTGCCACTGACAGGAATCAGGACAGCTTGTTTGCTGTGTGATATGAAGAACAGCTAATGGAACCTGTTCAAATCTGTAAAACTTTGAATAATCTTTTGTATACTGCCATTTTGTTTTGGTATGAATTCCTTATTCTATGGTGGGGATGGGGGGAATCCTTATTTTCTCCTATTTTGCTCATTCTAAGTACACGTGGGTGAATATTTGAAATCTTGAACAGTTTTCTTTTTCTCATGACCTTTCTAGAAGTTCAAGGATTCAAACCCAAGCTTTTCTGCATGGTGAAATCAATAAGTGTTACTTGTGCGATGAGGTGGACAATCCCTACACTACCTATTTAAACTCCCATTAGTTACAATTTTAGTTGTTAAGCATCGTTAAATAAGCATTCTCTGGCTTGAGCATCTAACATCTCAAAGTCATACAAATGCTAGTTCACAAATTCTGATAAATGCCTTTGAACAGTTTTGGTTACAGGACTCCATGTTTTTCAATGAATTTGAAAGCTTCTCAGTGATAACTGATTGAAGTTAGGTATAAATATTTGAAACACAGATTTTTTTTCATTGACAACTGGGAAAAAAAAACATGCCAAATGCCGTTACTGGCAAGTCCTATTGTAGATATTACAAAGAGGATATCTGCATGATGGTCAGGACATAGAGTTCTGTTAGTCCTTTGGAGTTATTTCTCAAAGATAATAAACATTTGACAAATAACACATGATGGCCCCTATCTTCTGGGTTGATAATCAAGGTGGAGGAGACCAAAATGTTGAAGATAGAGCTCTTTCCTATAAAATGTGAATATTTGTAATAGTCTAAGGTACAGTGACAATTTCAGAGCCAGATGACCAGAAAGAGTGGAAGAATCAGGTTTAGAAAGAAGACCATGGGGTTGTGCCAGCCAAGGCTGAGGGCATCTTGTCAAGATAGAAGGTACCTTCAAGTCCATTTGTCACCTAAGAAAAAGGTCATTAATTACATGGATGATTGTAGCATGCAGCATAAGTCCTGTTTCACTCATAGTAAAGATGGGATGGATTATCTTCATTGACTCTCAACTAGTCACTTAGAAGCCAATTTACTAAACTAAATATTTTGTTAGCTAACAGTCTTATTTCTAATGTTGCAACGTCTTACAAACTAACTTTTTTTGCTCAAATTTGAACAACTATGGGCTGCCATGTTTTCCTTCTCGAAAACACACTGAATGTTTTCAAATAATGTTATGGAGGTGTGGAACTGGAAGACAATTTCAAAATTCATTATAAATGCCAGACTTTATGCAGTTATTTGCATAATTTGAAATAGGAATGTCCTACCATTAATAATCTGAATATTTTAGGTAAAAGTAACATTTTTGCCTTTTCTTATGCAAATACATTTGCCACAATCCTTTATTTCACTTTGAATGCAGTGAGTAGCTTGCTTATTATGTAGTCAGGTGAGAGAAATTTAATTATTTTAATCTGGTATCTTAAATCAATAATTTCTGTGTTTTAATGGTTTCTTTTGTTCCACCTCCTATAGTCTTATCTTTTAGGATTGAGGCAAGTTTTTGACATTTGTTTTATTAAATGCATAAAAGAAAAGAAATAAGTGAATAGATAGCAAACATCAGTCTATGTAGGACAATTATCAAGAAAATAAATAGAGCCAAATGTGCAGCTATCTTAGAAATCCCCTCAGAAAACACAGCATCGCCTCATGTACCTGTAATAGGAACCAATCAATCTACTCTCATTATTTTTTAATGTTCATGCACTGCAAAGGTGTACACATGACTCTAAATGTGAGCATGTCAGAAAATGAATAAATGAGAGCTGATTTAGCATCTCATTCCAAGGAGAGTTCTTACCCATGGATATATCATAAATGCAGTGACCCTTTCCTGATACATGATATGATTGTTTCAGATAAGTATATGTCATTGAGGTGGTGACTTATAATTTAATAAGTGTTTGCCATCTCTTGAGATGTATGAGTATGATTTTTATTGGAACTACATAGTTTAACTTAACAAAATTCCATCCCTGGGCAAGTTTCAAATCAAGTTTATCTGATAAGAGATTGCAGTCATTCATTTCATCAGAACCACCCCATTCCCAGTGATAGATTAAAGGCAACTTCCAAAAGTTACCTACTAAACCATTGAAACTTACTCTCAAAAGTGGTTTCATAGAGTCATGATTTTAAAAAGAAGGGAGTCTCAACAGTTTGGGAAGATTCCCCTTTCCTTAATTTAGAGAGTTAAGAGAAAGGCTCTATGTTAAGGCAGAGAACATGAACAAACTGAAAGCTGCAGAGGCCTGATGTTCACTAATGACTCCTTATATTTATAAAAATCAGAAGATCTTGAGAGCTCAGTTTTTTCTAACTCTTTCTCATCTGGGAAGATTCAGGTAAACCAGGAAAAGAATCTGCCCTTTCAAATTAAAGCTGAGATGATGTCACAGAGCCCTTCAGAGTCAACTGAAGCATCTAGCACCTCGTATTGTTAAAGATAGAAAACAACTTTTACTTACTCAGGATATGGAAGGAGAGAGGTTTTCAAAGGGGCTTCTCAAATGAGACTTGCTAGAAATTTCACAGTGTCAAGTAAACCAGATAGATGGAGAAAAATAAAATTAAAAAGTTTAATAAAAGTTGAATAAAGAGAAATGATCCGGTGAAGACTTTTCTTTTGAAGCCCAAGCTTGCATGCTCCAAAACCAGAAGAATGCTTCCTTATGTGAAGGTCCTCTTCCCTTCTTTCTCTGTCAGATGTCTTTTCTGTGAAGCTCTTTCTTGGCAGCCTGGTTTGAAGGATCCATTCAAAACATCATATTCTCCATCTCTGTGACCATCCATCCTAGCTAATAAGTAGGTTGCAATCCTATATTTTTCCATGGTGTGAATCTATAGAAGGCACCACTTTCTCTTTTCTAATATATGAATCCTTTAACATACATTTTCCTCTTATTATTTGAGCTTCTCTGATTTTAATTTGTTTAGGCTTCATAGTTCTTTATTCAATTCAGTTGTCTCTAGGCCTTTTGTCCTTATGACGGACTTTTTTTTTTTTTTTGAAAATTAAACACAACAATTTTATTTACAATAGAATCAAAAAAGAATAAACTTAACCAAGGAGTCAAGAGGCTTATGCATGTGAAACTACAGAAAATTGACTGAAAGAAATTCAAGTCAAATAAATGGAAAGATGGGAAAACTTAACATTGAAAAACTTAACACTGTATCTCAGTCCTACCCAAAGTGATACACAGATTCAATAGAACCCTTATCAAAACCCCAAAGACATTTTTTCCAGAAATTGTGAAATTTGCAAATATTCTCTTTCAATAAATTTTAAGGGTGAACTGCTCCAAGTTACCAACAAACAATAACAATAATTAAAGAATCAGCCTGTTAAGAAATACATCGAATGCCTCCAGTTGGAAGCTACCATTCAGATACACAGAGGATCCAACATTTAAAAATATAGTGGCATCATCATGAATATTCCGGCTGATAATGGACCAAGTTCACAACTTTTTGTAAGAAACAATCATAGGGGAGACTTGGTAAGCTTGTCTGCCACTGCAGTTGAAAAGTATACCAATAGAATAATATCAGATAATGGGTGGGATGGCTTTTTCCAGGAACAGATGCCTGGGCCTCTGCAAAACAGCTACAGTCACAAACCAGGGCAGTGTCTAGAAAGGTAATCACCATCATCAAATACAGAGAGGTTCAATTTGTTCAAAAGCTGTACTGCATATTTTAGGAGTTATAGATGCATATAATTTGACTGACAAGGGCCTTTAAAATCATTAATTCATGTGAAAATTATTTTATGGGTAAGAAAATGAGGACCCCTGGAAGGAGTGCCTATGTAATTCAAGGTCATACAACCAGCAGTTGGCAAAACCAGGACTAGAACCTAGGTTTCCTGTGTTCCTCCATTTTTCCTATAAAACTCCTGATCTTAAGATTGGGAGTATCACCTTAGTCTGTTAGCAGAACAGAAAAAGTCTCCATACAAAATGATTTATTTTTATCATTTTTCAAAATAATCACCACAGCAAGTTAGTTAATCAGCTATGTTGTTCAGTCGTTAAGTCAGGTCCAACTCCTTGTGACCACATGGACTACAGCACGCCAGTCCTCCTATTCCTCCTTGAAGCTTGCCCAAGTTCATTTCTGTTGAATTGGTGATGCCATCCAGCCATCTTGTCCTCTGTTGTCCCATTCTCCTGCCTTCAATCTTTACCAGCATCAGGGTCTTTTCCAATGAGTTGGCTATTTGCATCAGGTGGCCAAAGTATTGGAGCTTCAGTTTCAGTATTAGTCCTTCCAGTGAGTAGTCAGAAGTGATTTCCTTTCGGATGGACTGGTTTGACTTCCTTGCTGACGGGACTCTCAAGAGCTCGGTCCTGTTTTTTCAAAATTAAATTTGCAAATATTCTCTTTCAATAAATTTTAAGGGTGAACTGCTCCAAGTTACCAACAAACAATAACAATAATTAAAGAATCAGCCTGTTAAGAAATACATCGAATGCCTCCAGTTGGAAGCTACCATTCAGATACACAGAGGATCCAACATTTAAAAATATAGTGGCATCATCATGAATATTCCGGCTGATAATGGACCAAGTTCACAACTTTTTGTAAGAAACAATCATAGGGGAGACTTGGTAAGCTTGTCTGCCACTGCAGTTGAAAAGTATACCAATAGAATAATATCAGATAATGGGTGGGATGGCTTTTTCCAGGAACAGATGCCTGGGCCTCTGCAAAACAGCTACAGTCACAAACCAGGGCAGTGTCTAGAAAGGTAATCACCATCATCAAATACAGAGAGGTTCAATTTGTTCAAAAGCTGTACTGCATATTTTAGGAGTTATAGATGCATATAATTTGACTGACAAGGGCCTTTAAAATCATTAATTCATGTGAAAATTATTTTATGGGTAAGAAAATGAGGACCCCTGGAAGGAGTGCCTATGTAATTCAAGGTCATACAACCAGCAGTTGGCAAAACCAGGACTAGAACCTAGGTTTCCTGTGTTCCTCCATTTTTCCTATAAAACTCCTGATCTTAAGATTGGGAGTATCACCTTAGTCTGTTAGCAGAACAGAAAAAGTCTCCATACAAAATGATTTATTTTTATCATTTTTCAAAATAATCACCACAGCAAGTTAGTTAATCAGCTATGTTGTTCAGTCGTTAAGTCAGGTCCAACTCCTTGTGACCACATGGACTACAGCACGCCAGTCCTCCTATTCCTCCTTGAAGCTTGCCCAAGTTCATTTCTGTTGAATTGGTGATGCCATCCAGCCATCTTGTCCTCTGTTGTCCCATTCTCCTGCCTTCAATCTTTACCAGCATCAGGGTCTTTTCCAATGAGTTGGCTATTTGCATCAGGTGGCCAAAGTATTGGAGCTTCAGTTTCAGTATTAGTCCTTCCAGTGAGTAGTCAGAAGTGATTTCCTTTCGGATGGACTGGTTTGACTTCCTTGCTGACGGGACTCTCAAGAGTCTTCCTGGGCTTCCCTGGAAGCTCAGTGGTAAAGAGTTCGCCTGCCAGTGCAGGGGACACAGGTTCGATTCTTGATCTGGGAAGATCCCATATGCTGATCATATGAAGATGGTGTCCTTTTCCAGTCCCCTCAGAAAAGGGAGTATTAATTTGTATGTGTACTTGATCACTCAGTCATGTCCAACTCCTTGTGATCCCATGCACTGTGGCCTGTCAGACTCCTCTGTCCCTGGGATTATCTAGGCAAGAATATTGTAGTGTCATTCTCTTCTCCTGGTACTAATTTATGACTAGGAGAAATTTTCCCCAGGTCTTTGGTAGAAGCTCAGAAGGCAAGTTCCCTTTCCCCACAAAGTCCTGTGAATTACTGACAATCACTCACTGAGGTCAAGCAGTCCAAATAGATCTGATCTTGCTTAAGTTATCGTCTGTCTCAGGCTTTCACAGGAGCTTTCTATTATGTATTTTCCATCCAGCAAACATTGCTGTTCCCCAGCTGGGCAGATCTGACCAGAGCATGCTTGGCTATGGACAGCAGCAGCTTACCCACTGCAGCTCCAACTGTGACAGACTGCAAGAACCACTGCTAAGACCTGAAGAGCAGCTGCAGGTAGATGCACTCCAGGGTCCAACTCCTCTGTGGCCAGAGAACTTCCTCTATGAGTAGCTTTTAAGTCATTGAAAGCTGTGAAGATGACTGAATCAAGCTGACGTTCATGATTTCTCATGTCATTGTGTTGTAGATGAAAGGCCCACTTTGGACTGAGGGAGAGAATGACAGATGCTTACATAGATACATCCAAAGGAAGGAAATTCAGTTGTTTGCACCTGACATCTGTAAGGAGAGTGTTAGTCAGTGTAGGCTGTCACAGCCAAGTTCTATGGACCTGGGTGGCTTATAAACAGATTATTTCTCACAATTCTGAAAGTCCAAGGATGAAGATGCCAGCATGGATGGATTCTGGAAAGCCTTCTTGGGTAGCAGACTACCATCTTCTCATTGAACCTTTACTGAGAATAGGGAGAATTGGCGAGCTCTCTGGGTTCTTTTTATAAAGGGTATGAATCCTATTCACGAAGTCTCCACCCTCATGACCTAATTAGCTTCCAAAGGCCCCACATCTCATTAGCATCACATCCAAGGTTAGAAATATGACATAAGCACAAGCATTCGGTCCGTTGTGGAGAGATTGCAAGTTAAGAGGGAGGGGAATTGAAAGTTAAGTTGAGCCTTCAGTGTGGGAATATGATAGAGTGGTTAAGAATATAGGTTTGGAATCAGACAGGAAAAATTGTCTTTTTATGCTTTTATTGTTCATGAGACACTGAGTGGGCAAGTCATTTAATTTCTCCAAGACTCAGTTGTCTCATCTATGATATGGGGATTATAATAGGACTAACTAATTTGATTATTATAAATAAATATGAGGATAGTTACTTTATGCTTATAAAATGCTTATCACAGTCTCTTGGACAGAGTAGGTACTTAAATAGTTATTACAAGGCTGCTTTATCTTAATGCTGTCTGAGTTTAAAATTTTAGCTTGCTTTTTGCAATTCTGCTTTGACCTTGGCATTTCACTTATCTCTTCTTAAGCTCTGAAGAGCAGCCTGTAAAATGGTAGCGTAAAGATTTGTAGCTTTGATTCATTCAATGGTGCCTAGCAACAGTTGCAAACTAAATTTGAATAGTTTAATCCAATGAACATATCTACCTAAGCATGCATCAGTCGTTCCTTTCCTGCAGGTTTAAGGTTGGATGGCGTTCCCCCTTAGAAGGCAAAATGCCTGTACATCAGCCCTTGAATTGATTGCCTCTCTTTCTACTGCTTTTTGATTATCCTTGTTCTTCTGTATCATCAGTGTGTTTTCTGTACAGGCTCATTCCTGTCACCTTGTGAATATCTCCATCCTTCTCATTCAAAACAAAAGAAAAAGTGTGGGGCCCTTCATGGGAAAGATGAGTGGGAGTGGAATTTTTTGACTATATATTCTCACTGAGGAATACATATTTTTGATATTGTGTGTGTTTTTTAAAAAAATATGTGTTGAGTCTCTATTACTCATTGCACTGCACTGAAAGTGCCTCTCCCCCTCCATCCACCTCAGAGATCCACATGGACCTCTAAGTCAGTATAGGAAAAAGCTCCAGTTTTTATTTGACAGAGGTGGCACTAGTGGTAAAGGACCCACCTGCCAATGCAGGAGACATAGCAGAAGTGGTTTCAAGCTCTGAGGGAGGGCATAGCACCCCACTCCAGTGTTCTTGCCTGGATCCTGGTGGGCTACAGTCCATAGGGTTGCAAAGAATTGGATACGACTAAAGTGACTGAGCACAAGCCATTCCAGTGATAATTTTGCCTGCTCTGCCCTTGGAACTCCCATTTTTGCTTGACTTCTAGAACTCTTTCCCTTCTCCTGTTGCCCCTCATCATTGACACTCTTCCTTGGAATTCCTTGATGTTGCTAGTCTGGAGGTCTCAGTCTGTGACCATTTCTGGTTTCACTCCTACTCAGCACTCCCTCTTTGATCTTAGGCACACTCTCTGTTTTACTCACTGCTCATAACAGAATCCTTATTTATACTTGGCTTCACTCCATGAGATTTATATTGAGAAATCCAACTTCCTTTTGGGCATCTCTAACCTAAAGGTAGACTCATCTTCTTCAAGGTTATGTGTTATTTTTTAATATTCCCCTTCGTTTGTAGGACTGCCATGCATATGATCATACATACCAAAATCTTCCCTGTCTTTCCTGTAGAAGCAGCCAGTAGTGGTTTTTTTTTTTTTTGTCTTCTAAATTTGCGTTGGCTGTGTCCTCCTCTGTTAATCCCTACTATCTCTACCTTGTTTAGAACTGTATCCTGTTTGACATGTTATTTACCATCTCCTTCACACTAGCATCTGAAGCCTACTCAAAATACATCACTTAAAAATGTGTCTCTTTGGCATAAGGATTCTTTTGAACCTCTTTTGAAGAGAATCAGATACCAAAAAAAAAGTTGTCTGCCTTTCCCCTATTTGGAAATTTATAAAGATGACCCCCCCACCCCTCCCCACAGGAAGGGGATAAATTAACTACCAGGGACAATTCTCAGTTTAGTTCAGTCACTCAGTCATATCCAACTCTTTGTGACCCCACGGACTACAGCACAACAGGCTTCCCTGTCCTTTACCATCTCCCGGCGTTTATTCAAGCTCATGTTCATTGACTCAGTGCTGCCATCCAGCCTTCTCATCCTCTGTCATCTTCTCCTCCTGCCTTCTATTTTTCCCAGCATCAGGGTTTCTCCCATCTATTTGCCATGCAGTGATGGGACCAGATACCGTGATCTTGTTTTTTTGAATGTTGAGTTTTAAGCCAGCTTTTTTCTCTCCTCTTTCATCTTCATCAAGAGGCTCTTCAGTTCCTCTGTGCTTTCTGCCATAATGGTGGTGTAATCTGCATATACCAGGTTTCTCCTGGCAGTCTTGATTCCAGCTTGTGCTTCATGCAGGCCAGCATTTCATATGATGTACTCTGCATATAAGTTAAATGATACACTTTTTACCTTAACTTGATGGACTCATCTCTACTTGGTATTTTCCTTCTTAGGGTTAACTGTAGAGCTTTCTCAACCCAGAGAGAGCACCAGGAACGTCTACACCAGGAAAACTTTCCAACCAGCCCTTATCTACCATATTTTCTCCATCTATTTACCTCCTCCTCCTCCATTTATGAAGGCTCAAATTCCTCTCATCTGTCTCGTAAATTCACTACAGATGTTTTGTTCTTTGCTAAGATGCTGTAATAAGCCCATGTTCCAGCTACCACTTGAGTTACCCGTCACTGAATACTCCCATGTGTAGGAACAAGGCAAGCGTTAATAAACATGTATTTTTCTTTTGTTAATCTCTTTTTGTCAGTCTAACTTTTGAGGCCCCAGCCAATAAACCTGAGATGAGTAGAGGAAAAAAAGTAAAATTTTTTCATATCTGTGTATCTTTAATCTTGTTCCCCTAAAATTTTCTTTGTCACTTACACAATCTGTGCAAAATGAGTGGACAGTGATTTCCATTGATTTCCATTCATCTACAGATTAAGGTTCCAATTTTTAGCATGATGCCTTTAGATCATTGCTACCAGAGCTTGCTCATGTCTTCAGTCCCATAGTTTGCCTGAAATTTATACCCCACAACTCTGAATTCCAGAAACACAGATCAATGTATGTTTTTTTTATATATATATATAAATGTTAACATTGTTTCAAACTCAGAGTTATGTGCCAGTTATTTTTTCTCTGGGATATTCTTTTCCCATTTTCTTTCTCTTGATAAAATCTATTCATTCTTCAATAGCCAGGTGAGGACTTATTTCAGCAGAGAGTTCACTGACCACATCTATCATTCCACCTCACCCCGTTTGGAATAAGTCCTTTTCTATGCTTCCACAGAACATGGTGGAAACTCCAGATAGAATTATCTGTCGTCAGCAGATTTCTCACGAGAATATTGAGAATGGAAACGTTATCTTTTTCTGTTTGTATTGATTAGTTCCAGTATAAATCAGTTTATGTTATGTGAATTCTAGCCAACAAAAGCATATTTGACTTGTCTTAAAGCAGTTATCCCAGAGTAAAAGTTGTGCAACTCTCTTCAAAAAATGTGGCAACCATAAATCAGCATGGATATTTTCCTCCAAGTTTCTTTTTTTCTTTTCTTATACTTCTTTGTTCTTCCCACTCATTTTTTTCCGTATGTAGCAGGAACAAAGTACTGATTGGCAATTCTTACAGTTCGTATGGCACTTTAAGGATACAGGGAACAAGTTAGCCCATTTTTGAAGACTGCAAATCTTTCTTGAATAAAAATTACTCAGTGACAGAAAAAGTTTTCATCCCCCAGCTGCACCTGTGTGGCCAGAATAAACTGTCTATGGCTGAATGACATGTCTGTCCAACTAGTTGGTTTGAAATGGCAGTGTGGAACTTAAAAGAGGGGTTTGTTATATTAGACAGATCCTGTTCTATAAATGAAATAGGGTACACATGTAAGGGTTAAAAATGTAGTTGTAAAAATTTATAGCTGGCAACTCTCCTGCTGCAAGAATGCTATGGGAAAACAACTAGAGAGAAAAGAAAGAAAAGAGGAATCATAAATATGTGGTGGGGAAGTAATGGTGATCTCAAAACTTTGGGCGTCCTCTGGAATATACTCAGTTTGTTTAAATGTACTGTCATACTGTATGTCCTTAAAAGTTTGGGGCTTGTCATTAGCAGCAGTGTAAATGGATGCCATTACAAGTTAATTTTTGAACTAAATAAAGGGAGCATTATTTTATAAATCAAACTAAGATAACATGATTTATTTTATCTTTATGTATTTGTCAGTATGGGCTAAAAAACAGACAGGGAACATAAAATGCCTTATTTATGACGTGCAAAATAGTAGAAGCATCATGACTTAATACTACTTTCTGTTTTTAAAATAGAGTAATGTAATAAGGATTATTTAAAATTAGGGCAGCAACTAATATTTCAAAGTTTTTGTTTAAAATTGATAAGACAATTTAGGTGATACAAACAAACATGATTTGTCAATTCATAAAGCACACAGTCTCCTTTGAGAACATAGTATGATGCGACAGAAGGCAGGAAGGTTTTTATGAGAGGAAGAATAAAGAACCAGAGGAGAAAAATAAAAGCTACCTGGTTGGCCGGGGCCATGTAGATGACCTTGTTTGAGGTGAGAGGGCCCACAGGCGGTTGGGCCTTTGGGGACTGACTGACTGGATATGCCGCCTCTGGTTGAGCATTTACAGAGAGACACAAGTTATTTGAGTCTAGGTTTGCTGAAGTGACCCCCACCCCAGGCAGGAGAAGCTTCATCTTGGGCCTGAAAAGTTTTTTCAGCATTGGATTTCTAGGGATAAAAGAACGTTATTACACAGACATGTTTCTTTCTAAGATTTGAAGAAAATGAACTTGCACGTTTAAATTAAGAATATGGTAATCAGTTTTAAAGAAATTAGGCTCAGAAAGCTAGAAAATCATTTAAAAATACACTTATCAAACTTTTCACAGAATTAGAGAGTAGGGAATTGAATCCCCAGTACAAAGGTAATGACGCTCCAGGCTTACTGCATTATGAATGTCAACAGCCCTACTGGGAAACCCGGGCTCCACTCCCAAACCTCACCCTCACCCTACACAGATTTTCAAGGTTAATTACTTTGCTGTCTAATTTAAAGAAAAAAAATTGCCCTATGTTTATTCTTTCTCATTTTATCACAGTTATGAACCCATATTCTGTAGTAGAGTAAAAAACGTGAAACTGGGTTAATGAAGGTGGGAGAGAGAAAGGACAGATACCCAGAGAGACATTTCAAAGGCTACCATGGAAGTTGCCAGAATCATTAAGCCACCCTTAGCACTTACATATAATCTGTCAGATAGCTCTGGACTCGTTTCTGGGTACACCCACTTCTCCCCAAGGAGGCTCTCCTGCTTCTGACATTATATTTTTGTCTCCCTCTTCCTGGGACCTCTCATCTCAACCTATCCTCTTCAGCTTGACATTTTGTTTGTTCTTTCTTTTTCTTTCCCCTCTTACATCTTAAACATAATGATTTAAAACAACTGACTTGACTTAAGAGAGAACTGTATCAAAACCCTTTCCCCCCTATCCTCTGCAAATCATGACTGGTAAGTGAATAATGTAGTGAATAGGGTGATTTTTTCGTGACCTTTGAAGACATGCTTTATCATTCATTTTTCTTCGTTTGACCCTCTTCATTCAGATTCACATATGTACTTCTGTATTGTCAATAATGTACGATGAGAGTTAAGAATGATTCTTTATGGTAGGGAACTATAGAAACCTTTCCTGGAAAAGAATTGTGGCACTGATTAATTCACGCTTTGATGCTTGTCTCCCCTCTCAGCATCCTTTTTTTTTTTTCTTCTTCCTCCCTCTCATCCAAGATCCTCATGAAACTCAGAAAGCCTAAATGCCAATTTACTCAGACTCCTTTTTCCTGGAACCTTGACTCTGCCTAGCCAAGCTTTTTCTTCTAACACTGGTGTTCCTAACCCCACCCTAAACAAAACAAAACAAACCTACCCTGTTCCTCTCATGCTTACTCATTTCACAAGAAACTGAGTTGATTGAAGTATTTTAGGAGTTAGACTTTTCAGAACATAGCGTTTGTCCTGTGACAGTCTATTTGTAAAAGTGTACAAAGTTTAAACCAAAAGACTCTTAAATGATCATATTTCAGTTTCAGGGATGGAGGCGGTGGCAGTGAGGGATGGGTAGAACATTTGGTGTAGAGGTTCTTTTCTGATCTCATATTCTACCAAGGCTTTGGGAGTCCGGAACTGTGTGAAGACTTTAGGAACATCAGATATATGTGAGATACATAAAGTCAATCATAAATCTTCACTAACCAGCCTTTGGAAACGTGTTGCATTTTAAAGTCTTGTTTGCATTTAACCTTCTTGATTCTCTTTTACCCTCTAAAGTATTGATTTTTTATTGGTCTTATGTGTTTGTCTGTGTCCTGGTAATCCTGTTTATCATTTTCATTTTTTACCTGTAAATAGAGCGCCTGGAAAATGATAAGGCACTTTCATAAACTGAATAGTAAACACATTCTCTGTGAAATAAAACTATTTATTTATTTTGGTGAGGCAAAGAGAGGTCACAATCTGTATCTACAACATTACAATACTAACCTCTTTGTGGAAAAGAAGCTTCAGTAATACCATTCTGGCAGAGAACATGGGGAATAAATTTAAAAAAGAAAAGTATTCTGTCGTGTAAGGTAAAAATTTTTCGTGACTTTGAAGACATGCTTTATCATTCATTTTTCTTCGTTTGACCCTCTTCATTCAGATTCACATATGTACTTCTGTATTGTCAATAATGTACGATGAGAGTTAAGAATGATTCTTTATGGTAGGGAACTATAGAAACCTTTCCTGGAAAAGAATTGTGGCACTGATTAATTCACGCTTTGATGCTTGTCTCCCCTCTCAGCATCCTTTTTTTTTTTTCTTCTTCCTCCCTCTCATCCAAGATCCTCATGAAACTCAGAAAGCCTAAATGCCAATTTACTCAGACTCCTTTTTCCTGGAACCTTGACTCTGCCTAGCCAAGCTTTTTCTTCTAACACTGGTGTTCCTAACCCCACCCTAAACAAAACAAAACAAACCTACCCTGTTCCTCTCATGCTTACTCATTTCACAAGAAACTGAGTTGATTGAAGTATTTTAGGAGTTAGACTTTTCAGAACATAGCGTTTGTCCTGTGACAGTCTATTTGTAAAAGTGTACAAAGTTTAAACCAAAAGACTCTTAAATGATCATATTTCAGTTTCAGGGATGGAGGCGGTGGCAGTGAGGGATGGGTAGAACATTTGGTGTAGAGGTTCTTTTCTGATCTCATATTCTACCAAGGCTTTGGGAGTCCGGAACTGTGTGAAGACTTTAGGAACATCAGATATATGTGAGATACATAAAGTCAATCATAAATCTTCACTAACCAGCCTTTGGAAACGTGTTGCATTTTAAAGTCTTGTTTGCATTTAACCTTCTTGATTCTCTTTTACCCTCTAAAGTATTGATTTTTTATTGGTCTTATGTGTTTGTCTGTGTCCTGGTAATCCTGTTTATCATTTTCATTTTTTACCTGTAAATAGAGCGCCTGGAAAATGATAAGGCACTTTCATAAACTGAATAGTAAACACATTCTCTGTGAAATAAAACTATTTATTTATTTTGGTGAGGCAAAGAGAGGTCACAATCTGTATCTACAACATTACAATACTAACCTCTTTGAGGAAAAGAAGCTTCAGTAATACCATTCTGGCAGAGAACATGGGGAATAAATATGATGAACCCTTTAAAAATGCACCCATTTTCTGTTTCTGCAGATAAAAATGAGCTGTGACAGAGTTGTGCCCAAAGTACAGGTGTCAAGATATGTTTTTCTTTTAATACGAATAGAAAAAACTTTAAGGGATCCAATGCTGTGGAACATTCTTCTTGATATATGACCAGAGTTTTACCCCAGTTTTCTTCTTTATTTTACAGAGTTCTAAGTCACAATCTCTGTGCCAACATATTGTCTCTAAACGACACACTCTCTCTTCCCTTCTCTTCTGGATGTCTGTCATTCAGTTGTCTCTTCCCTTTCAATATCTCCCTTATGTGGGCTTCCCTGGTGGTCCAGTGGGTGAAGAGTCTGCCTTGCAGTGCAAGGGACACTGGTTCGATCCCTGGCACGGGAAGATTCCGTATGCTGCGGAGTGGCTGGACCTGTGTGTCCCATTATGAGCTGGTGCTCTGGAGAGCATGTACCCTGAGCTGGTGCTGTACAACCAGAGAGGCCACTGTGATGGGAGGCCCACATGCCAAAGAGTTAATATGAATGAAAATAAATAAATGAAGGACCAGTAAAAGAGGCCAAAATTTAAAAAAAAAAATCATTATAAAAAAAAAAAATCTCCCTTACGTTTCAGGTTGCTACTTTTCCTGTGTCTTCCCTATTAGAGGTATGCTTTGGGCTTCAAATCATAGAAAAATAATGATTTCTTTCTTATTTCTGAATAATTTTGAAGTTTCTGCAGAAGTCTTTGTCTTATTGAATAACTGAAAATTTTCCAGTCATACTGGCATCATTCTCTAAATTATCTTAGTTATATCAGTTTGTTAAGCAGATGTTGTAATCCTCCCTCTACACAAGTGGAGAAACTTGGGACTCTTGAGACATTAGGACCTGATTTAATATCATACACATTGTCAGTGACAGCGTGAAGACCCTAGCTGGGACTCCCCACTCTGTGTGTTGCTGTGTCCACGAGCATTGACTGGGAGGGGAGGGTCACAGAACACGTTCTCATCTATTTTGAAAATATACTTTATACAAAGAATTCAGTGTTACAATCAATGGAAAATGAGTTTGATACTGTCCATAGTTTATAAGTGGTGACTTACTGATGAGTAGAGCTTAAAATTTTGCCGCAAAATATATTTTTCTCAATGGACAGCTGATGCCAGGAATTTTTCACATTTATATCATTGAATTCTGCTGCACTTATGATTTAGAAATTTAGATTGAATAAGGACATATTTTTAAGTCAAGAATATTAGAATAGGATGTAAGCGTACCCTCTTAGTTAAGCTTCTGACTCGTTATTCTTAGTGAATTTCCTTCTGTACAGCAAGCCCACTCAAGCCTAAGGACTTTTTTCTCCACTATTAGCCCAACTGAAATTCTCCTCCCCTAGATTATGAGAGCTCTGTTTTATAATAAAAGACTTAGTTTGGTTATCAAGTGTCATTTAGAGAAGACTTTTTTTTTTTCTTTTTGCAATTGTTTTTATAAAAATGAGACTAAAATGTATATGTATATGACTGAATCCCTTCACTGTTAATCTGAAACTATCTCAACCTTGTTAACTAACTATACCCTCATGCAAAATAAAAAGTTAAAAAACAAACGAAAAACTAGACTATATAGTACACATTATATATTACCACTTCTTTTACTTCTTAACAGTGTATCCCAAGTACTCTTCCATTTAAATAGCTATTGATTAAGCACAGGCTTTTTTTTTTTTTTTTTTTTTTTTCTTCAGCTTGCTTTTTTATTCAGAAGATGTACCTCAGAAACACACAGCAAGAAAATCAATAAATAGCATAATTCAGATAGAGCTCAAGCAAATGTGAAAATTGGAGGAACATTCATGGTAAGTCTGGAAATTCACACATTAGGAGATATCTTTTTTCCAAGATTTAGACTTTTTGTTTTCTATTGAAGTATAGCTGATTTGCAGTGTTGTGATAATTCCAGCTGGACAGCGAAAGTACTCAGTCATATATATACATGTATCCATTTGCCCCCAAATCCCACTCCCATCCAGGCTGCCACATAACATTGAGCAGGGTTTCATGTGCTATATAGTAGGACCTTGTTGGTTATCCATTTTAAATATATCAGTGTATACATGTCCATCGAAAACTTAACTGTCTCGTCTCCTCGTTCTTCCCTCCAGTGGAATTCAAACCCTCCAAACAACCATAAGTTTGTTCTCTAAGTCTGTGATTCTGTTTCTGTCTTATAAATAAGTTCATTTGTATCATTTCTTTTTAGATTACACATATAAGGAATGTCATGGGGCTTCCCAGATGGTGCTAATAGTAAAGAACCCACCTTCAAATGCAGGAGACATAAGAGACATGGATTTGATCCCTAGGTCAGGAAGATCCCCTGGAGGAGGGCATGGCAGTCTACTCCAGTATTCTTGTTGGAGAATCCCATGGACAGAGGAACCTGGTGGGCTACAGTTCATGGGGTCTCAAAGAGTTGGACACAACTGAAGCAACTTAGGATGCATAAGGAATGTCATATGATATTCCTTACTCTCTTTAACTTCACTTAGTATGATAACCTTCTGGTCCATGCATACTGCTGCAAATGCATTACTTCATTCTTTTTAATGGTTGAGTCAGAGAAGACTTTCTTGAAAATTGTCTAAAGTAGACCCCTGAAAGTGAAAGTGTTCATGACTCGGACGTGTCTGATTCTTTGTAACTCACCAGGCTCCACTGTCCAAAGAATTCTCCAGGTAAGAATACTGGAGTCGGTTGCCATTCTCTTCTCCAGGGAAGCCCAAAGTAGTTCCCTACCCTTGTTCATGCTCTTATATCACTGCTCGTTCGTTTGTTTCATGGCATTTATCAGCATCATAAATTAAATTATATATTATATATGTTATATTATATTATATATTATATTATACTATATTTATCAGCATCATAAATAATTAAATTAAATTATTCCTCGTTTGATTGTGTGCTTTTTTCACTCTCTTTCCAGAAAGGAATTTTAGGAGAGTAGGGTCCTGCCTCTTATTCAACGCTGTATTTTTTAATTTTAGAATTCCATGTGTCTTGTTTGACATTGAATCCTCAGCATTTAAAAGAATGCCTGACTGCTAGTAGATGTTCAGTTCATCTCTAGTAAATAACTTAATCCAGGGCACATACTTCTCCTAAAAGTTAATAGGCCACTCTCTGTTCTAGACAGAATTCAAAGAAGTCAGGAATATATTTAAAATTTTTATTTATGTATTTATTTATTTATGAATGTGCTAGGTTTTCATTGCCGCTCTGGTTGCAGGCAGTAGGGGACACATTTTGTTGCAGTGAGCTGACTTCTCACTGTGGTGGCTTCTCCTGTGGAGTGTGGGTTGTAAGGCCTGTGGGCTTCCATAGTTGCAGTTCCTGGGCTCTAAGGCACAAGCTCAGTACTTGTGGTGCATGGCCTTAGTTGCCCTGCAGCATGTGGAATCTTCCCAGACCAGGGGCCAAAAGGCAGATTCTTAATAACTGGACCATCAGGGAAATTTAGCTAGGAATACTTTTGAATAGTTTAAGTTGTATTTGTTTAAATATTAATAAAAATCAGCCTCCTGTGGTTTCCATTTATTCTACCTGTGGAGGTCAGCTGTTTACACCATGAAAACATTGCAACTTCCTTTGGTTTTCCATTCTTTGGAATAATGAAGTACCCTTGTCCTTTGTGTGTCTCCTCCTCTCAGACCAAACCCTTTCAGCTTCCTTTTGCTGGTACTCATACTGCATAGTTTTCAAATCTGTATTACCCAAGCCCCATTTCCTTCTTTGGCTGCACTTCAGTTGATCCATGTTTCTCTTAAAAATAGTCGTATGTGGAAAGGACCCTAATCTCTCTTCTCTGGAGGACTGGAGAAGTGTGGTTAACAGTAAGGGCTTTAGAGTAGATCCGATTCAGGCTCAAGTCCTACTTTTACTTATGGTCTGACTTGAGGTAAGTAGGCACATTTTCTAAACCTTGGTGTTCTCATCTGTAAAATGAGAGTGAGAGGGGGGTAAAAGGTGATCAGGTTTGTAAACCACATGAGTTTGATAATTCCTCTCTACCCCATGACTTTCAGTCCAATTGAAAAATTGATGTAGGAATAAAAATATCAGGTTTACTGCTAATAAGGGCGAACTAGAGAGCATGGATGGTACTGATCCTAAATGGGCTTCTAGTACTGCCTTCATTTGTCTTGGTGGTGAAATAAGAGTCAACTAGGTCCTCTAGTGATTTTTTATCCTGACTGCTCTTGCACCACATTATTCTAACTTTTTCCCTTTCCCCTAATAAACAAATAATTTCATACATATTTTATAAATATTTATGTTTATGGGTATATGTCCATTTTAATTATTAATAAAATTATTATTAATAAAATTATGTTGTTATTATTATTATTTGAAATTAATCTTCTATAATCAAAGCTGTTAGGCATCCCACCAAGAGTTTTGTCATCTGTCAATTCAATAAACTGACTTTCCAAGGTTCCTTTTATGTTGTTTAACGTAGACATTGATCAGAATATGGTCAGTAGCAGAACTACTGGGCACACCATTAGTGTTTTTGCTTCTTGAGTAAGACTGAGGATATAACTAACCTTGCTTTCACCTCACCAGTGTCTCCTCATCCTGTAAACAAGAATAGTGTAGGAGACATTATCAGATTTCTGTTTTGAATTATATTGTACTGTGTCTACAGCTTGGCCTTGCAATGTCAGTATAGTATTTTTACTTTGAAAGTCCCATTCCTTATTCATAGTATACTTGTGCAGTCCTCCACTATCCTCTTTTCTAAATGCTCAAGAATAATTTTGGAACTTCACAGATATCTGTATCAAGTCAGTTTGTAGGTCTGAAGTTCACCGTTTGAACTATGGAACACTTACCCATGGAAACTCACTAAGTTGATTCCTCAGAGATAATCAAGAGACAGCCAATTACATCTTCAAAGTTTTCTCCAGTTGCTGAGAGGCAACTTGTATGGGGCTGGAGACAGAGCTTTATTAAGCAGTCGAGTATTTACCTATTTTCATTTTCCTTATCTTGGGCACCCATTTTATTTTAACCCTATATGTTTACACTTTCCAGGACAAAGATTTTCTTTTTTGATAGCCTACTGGACAAAAGCAATCTGTTTCCTGTTAGTGTTAAGCCATTTGCTCAAGTGATGGGCCAAACCTTTGTTTTATCTTGTGTCTAGCCTCTTAACACATAGCTGGAAAATCTCTCTGGTAGTTGTTCTTAACTTTAGTTTAAAGAAAAAAGCTTTTCCCCTTTTCATTTGCTTGTAATCTTCATGACCATATTTGTGCTACCTTTGCATTTATTTGCTCTGGGTTTCCTGCCAACATCACATCCCACCAAACCAGGACAAGCAAAACAAAACCACAAACAACTTAGAGCATCTTCTGTTTGCCACAGTCTTCTTCTGGTAGCTAATTGTGATTATACTGGCATTATTATTTTATTCAAACTTCTGACCCTGTTAAGTTATGCTGCCTTTCAGGAAAACAGCACTCCCTTTAGAGACATTTTCATAGCGGATTCAACCAGCCAAATTTTAAGGTTTCATTTAATGTCTGATTAGGCATGCATGTATGTTTGAGGATAGGTTTTAAGGTCAAAATGGTAGCCCATGGTAAATTTAATATAGCTATAATACCAGTTTCAAAGTAGATACATTCCACCTGAACTGTATGGGACCAACAGACAAATTTGACCAAGTGAATCTGTGGTGATACATGCAAAGTTTTGCCTAACAATGAGAATTGCTGAAGTTGTATTCCCAGTGATGACCAAAAATTGGGTTAATTTTAGACTGCCCTCTTCTCATTGTGAAAATTAGTTGCTTGTTAGTTTTTCCTGGTATGAGAGTGCTGAATGCTAATCACTAGGCTGCCAGGGTGCGTCTGGTATGAGAAATCATTCTACACTATGACATTCTGGGGGACAGTACACTCCCTTCCATCTCTTCTGTAAAATGTGAAGCTGGCAGTTAAACTTGTTCTGCTGTGTGCTTCATGGAGGAGAGTGGTGGTTGCAACTGTGGAGACTGACTTAGGATGGTGATTTGTCTGGATGGCTAGGGCAGTTCAGGGGAGATGCTGACACTCCATACCCACCATTGTCACCTTATGAAAGAAGATACTTGACCTCAGAGACCACAGTGACTTTTCAAGTCATTAAAACAAAGTTAATGGCAGTGTCCAAACCCATAGTAGGCTTCTGACTATAAAAACACCAGCATCTTTTCTTTTATCTCCAGATGGAGAAAAGTTACCTTTTCTTAATTTTGTTAAGAAAGTTTATTCTAATCCAGTAAGATATGTTTTAAAAAGTATTCAAAGGAAAGGAGAGAGAACTTGGTATAATATTTAAGAAGATGAGCTTTGCTGTCAGACAGACCTAAGTTTGAATTTCATTATAAAGCAGCCTGATAAACTTGGGTAAACTACTGAACCTCTCAAGTGTTCCACCTGTAAAAACAGTATCAAGTGAAATTATGTCTATATAAAGTTCTAGAATAATGTTTGGCACTCAGCATGTGCTCAATAAGTTGTTCTTATTCTTATATTAAATTCATTATTTTAATTTTATATTTTATTTACATATCACTGTCGCTAAATATTAATATTGTTGTTGCTATTTAGTTGCAAGTCATGTCCAACACTTTTGTGACTTTTATGGACTATATTCCTTCCGGCTCCTCTGTCCATCAGATTTCCCAGGTAAGAATACTGGAGTGGGTTGCAATTTCCTCCTTCAGGGGATCTTCCCAACCAAGAGATCAAACTCACATCTCTTGCATTGACAGGCATATTCTTTACCACCAAGCCACTTGGGAAGCCCAGGATATTAATATTACCATAATGTATTTTACATCATATTTGTTAGAATGCTCATAGTGTTCTAAAAATTACTACTTAGGATCACATTTTATTTTCTGTTATAATTTGAAAATATACAATCAAATTATATTGTAAAAATATAGAGAAATCTTTTAACCTAAGACTGCCTTTCAGTGTATAGGTCAATATCAGATGTAGCAAATGATTTTTGTGAGGATATTAAGATGGAGGATTTTAGTCAATTTTTGTTTCCTTTTGTCATCAGTAAAATGAAGATGAAAATTAATGTTTTGTTGAAGGGAGCGATGTTAGTGTTAGGTTATAAAGCCTGGAACAAAGAGGTTCCAAATATCAAAGGATATACCATTTCAATTGTTTACTGTGAGTCAGAGCTAATCAATGCAATGAGTAGCAAGTTCTCTTCCTTTTTTTTTTTTTTTTTTTTTGGCCTGAAAGTGATGTTTAAAGGAAAGGAAAGGCTAGAGGTCAAGTAAATCTAAAATCCAAGGGATTTTAAACTGTAGACCTGAAAATCTTCATGCTTCCAGTCTTTTAGTTCACTAATTATAGGTGATGAACTTTAAAAAGAATTAAGCCCATTAGTTTTTAAGGTATCAGTCTATAAAGCTTTAGAGAGTAACTGTTAGCTCTGAAAGAATTTAGCAAACACTGTAATCAATTCTTAGATGAGCCAAGATTTTACTTTTTTAAATGTCCTTATGCCACATGAGACACCACGCTGAAAACACTTCTTGTTTCTTCAAGTCCTTCATCTTCTGTGGGTACATATTACACAACCAAAGAAAGAATTTTCTGTTAATAGTGTTTAACTGGTTTTTCTGGCAAAGGTCATAAAGTAATAAATTGAGAATTTAACTTCTATTGGACTAAAACCTAAGGAAATGAATTTCTATCTCTATCACCATAAATCTACAGAAGTGCTGGCATGGAGTCTAAAACAAATGACCACTCTCTGTGTCACATGTCAAGCCTGGATCGTTCACAGGTGGCTGGATTGACCATTTTACTCTTGCTTACATTTAGAAGCAATCAGAGGCACAATTTTTTTTTTCCTCAAGTCTACTTGTTCCCATAGGATACGATCTGTCTCCTATAGAGATTTTTTTAAAGGTGATCAAATGACAGTTTGATACACAGTTTTGAAAGTCTCTTAGTGAAAGTTTAATAGGTTTATTGTAATAGTTCCCATGGCACAGTATTTCTTTGCTGCCATAGATCGCTCAAAATGGGAAAACAAAATCATGTGACTTACATGATTAAGGGTTGCTCCAACAGAGATGATTCTTAAGCATGGCTAAATTTACATCACTTGGGACCTTTACTAAAAAGACAGATTTCCCTTCACTCTAGATACAGAATTATTAATTCTTAATTGGGACTCATATTCTGAATTTTAACAAGTAATTTAGCAATTCCTTAGGTTGGATAAGTTTGAACTTTATCTTCAGCTGATAGGCAAGGAGGTTTAGAAGGTGGACAGCTGATGAAGCTCACATTTTTTTTAAAGAATAGAAACTAATGTTTATTTATTTTATTATTTTACAGAGTTGTATTATATACTGCCAAACATCAACATGGATCAGCCATAGGTATACATATGTTTCCTCTGTCTTGAACTTCCCTCCCATCTCCCTTCCCATCCCACCACTTAGGTTGTTACAGAGCCACTGTTTGAGTACAATTATACAAGGTCACTTTTTAGGTCACTTTTTTAGATCACAAGCATACCACTGAACTCTTGATCTCAGATTTGCTCAAAAATTATGTTGAAGATGATGATGGAGTTAAAACTGTCTTGTAACTACAAAGCATAAGGAAAATGACACCAGTGTTTTTAGCACCTCATTCTTTGCTTTTCTCTAAGTAAAAAAAAAAAAAAAGACTAACAATTACTAACAGTTACTAGCAATTACTTTCAAAAATATGTGATGTTTTTGTTGCATTAGGAAATGATACCTATGTGTAAATGAAGCCTGTATTTCCATTGTACTTTTCCTTAAGCTCTAAAGCAATACAGGTAAAAATTGAGTAAGTCCCCAAACCAGGAGAAGATGATAAGGTAGTAATGGGATCATGTGAGAGTAGAAGTGATTTTAGACATTTCTTCTCATTAAATACTTAGGATAAAATTAGATTAATGTTACAGTTGACTAAAGATGACATTTCCTTTTGATTTGTTTTATATTTTAAAAAGTTTTGAATTATCTCATATTTCTTTAGTGTTTCTTTGAGACTAAATTTGGACTGTACGGTATTCCATCTTTCGTTATTTCCTCCTTTTTCTTTTTCTCTTTATTTCTTATGCTTCCCCTATGACTTCACACTTTCCCTTCTTATGTAAGCACTCTTTCTATCTGTTCCCTCATCAACTTCATCTTCTCTTTCAGTTTACTTGAGCATATGGCATGAGCTAACCAGGTAGAGACCACCATTCATTGTGAAGATCATTCTCTGTTCCTAAGGATATGGTTATAAAAACTCTTCAGGAGCCCTGACCTCCAGGATGCTTGCTGTTCACTCTTGTTTGCTGGAGTGGTAGTTATTGAATGGACTGAAAGTATCTATCACAGCTCTCTTTTTATCTCCTCTAAGTTCAATTCTGGGTCGTCCCAACAAACGTCTCTTCTTAGCTCCTAGTTGTCTTTGGGCTCTGTGTCACCCTCAGAGGCTGCTTTATTCTTGGTGGTTGGTGGGTGGTCCAGAGGTATTTGGTCCTGAATTTCCCATCCCCATTCTTTCCAGTGTTCGGACAGCAGCTCTGTTATCACTCAGGTTCCTCCTTGCTTCGTTTCTTATTGTTCAGGTGTACATTAAAAATATCCTTTTATGGAAGAATTAGTTAATCCTTTGTAAATGAAATGCTAAGCCATCTTCTGCCCTTCAGGCTTGTACCTTGGAGTTTTTAGGCCAATTATCATTGTCTTTTTTTCTCTGGGCTTTTCAGGGTTGGTAATTCTAAGAGTCATAGGTAAACATTGGGCTCTTAACTGACCTGATTTAATTTCTTTATCTGAAATTAAAGTGCCCTGGAGTGCTCTCCTTATTATGCAGAGTCTCATGCCAAACAGTCAGTCCTACAGAGGAAAGAAAATATTTGTGAGGAAAGCAGGTGGTTCTGAAATAGAGCAGGGATGAGCACACAAACTTTTCAGAAATCATCCATCAGGAATTTGCTATCACCTTAGTTTCAAATGGAAAGAATGAAAAGCAAAGGTGCTAGTGGTATTTACTTTGTTGGTGAAAACATGGCTAGAAAACAAAGAATTTCAAGGAACTATGCAGTATTCAGAGAATGAAATGATTCACAAGGTAGTAACAATTTATTTTGAGGTTTTAATACCTTTGAAACTTCAAGGTCAGAATATTGGAGCATCTTCGAGCTTTCAGCTCAAATCTAAGAGGCTGGATCATAGAGTATTTTATGGATGAATGCTCTGTTCTGCTGTGTGATGAGGCCATATACACTATTGTGTATTTTGCCTATTTATCATTTTTTTTTGTAAGTCTTCAAACACTAAGTCTTGGCATTAAAAGGTATGAATCCTGATTTTCTGAGAAATGCTTTATATTGAGCGGGCATTTGTTTCTTTTTTTCTTTTTAATACTTTTTAAAATTTTGGCTCTTTTTATTCATTTTTTAATTTATTTATTTTCATCCATCTTTATTCTTTGGCTTTTGTGGGCCTCCCACTGCAGTGGCCTCTTTCACTGCAGAGCACCAGCCCCTGGGCACATGTGCTCCGGAGTGCTGACTCCTAATTGGACACACCAGTCCAGCTGCTGCATGGCATGTGGGATCCTCCTGGGCCAGGGGTGGAACCTGTGCCCCTTGCACTGCCAGATAGACTCTTTACCCACTGGACCACCGGGGAAGCCTGTATTTGTTTCTTTAATCATGTAGAAAAACTTGTCATCATCATGGTCAACCAGCTGTCCTTTGTCTTATGACTGTTGACCTGTTTATGATGGAGTATTTATTTTTATTATTTGGTGAGTAGTGCTCAAGTTTAGTGTCTAAAAACATAGTTATATACATTTAACATATCCTGTTGTAACAGTTTTACTACCAACATTTCATTTTGCTTCACATTTTATTCATCTAAATTCCAAGATGCAAAATTTTAGTCCCATTTTTTTTCTCACTCTTAAGATTAAGTAGCATGTGCTCTCATAGCCTAGAGAATGAAGATTCTACTGGGCTACCTCTATTAGCTTGTCCTCCAAATTTTGTTATTGATTTTCCTTCAAATAAGCACTGTTCTGACTTTTGCTTTCCTTACCACATTTTTTTTAAACCAGAAATTCAACAAAATTTATATCAAATGGAGGAGAAAACACATGATGTGTTATTCATTTGTAAACCAAGTCCCCCAAATCTAAATTATATTAGATTATATTAAACATAACACAACATATTTCTGCAGCTAGCATTTATATTTCCTATCTGCATACACACAGGTTATGTAAACAAGTAGAATAATTAAATTATGAGTTCTTTAGAGGAAGGGAAAAAACACTAAATACTCTCATCAGTGAAACCATAAAATTGCAAGGAGCAAAGACTCCTTAGAGGTCAAGGGAAATGGAGCGTGGGTCATGGAGAGAAAATTCCCCAAAGAATCATATTTCAGACAACTGCTGTTTAAATAAAACTACTTCTGGGTACTTGTTTACCTCTAGTCCCTGCTTTGTACAGGAGCCAGTGGTGGAGAGGCTATAGCACATGATAATGATAATCCTTTTTCTGCATCTATTACTTCTGTGATACCTAGTCTTTCAACAGTGCTCAGGAAAACACTGTGCAGATGCTTATACATTGTCAGAAGGGGATGCTTCTCTTAGTTTTTTCACTTTACAAACGGGAAGCCAAGCCACAATACGGTGAATTTGAGCTGCTAGGGGAAGCCTGTGAGAGGAGGGCTCCCCTCCTGGTGCAGTCTGAACTCGCCTGCGCCTCCAGGCCTGCTGCTTTCCTGAGGTATGCTTTGCAAGTTGGATTCACTCTAATTAAAATGATTTTGCCAGACATTCCAGTCTGGCCGTTGGCAAAATTGCACGGGGAATTTGTTGTAAGACAGTTGCCCAAATGGTCATTACCTTATTACATTTCTGACCCCAGAGAGGTATTATATACAGAGGAAACTTTACCAAAAATACTGTGTGACATTAAATGAAACGGAGAGGCACTGGGAAGGAATGTGGCATTAAACAAAAGGACTTTCAGTGCCTCTCACTACTTTCTGATTTGTAATCACTTTTCTGTGACTTCCAGACAGCTGCAAGAGGCCCCAGTAGCTTTACTCTATGACTGTGATGTGTGTCAATGGATTTCATGTCATTCTGTGTTTGAAACCTGTACTAATTCTCTGCCATGGAAAGCCACACTTCTCTTGTGTACTCTTGGTGACTTTTTACATTCAGTTTCATGTTTTGTAACTTAGAAAGACCTGCTGATAGGGTTTACATCTTTTGGAGAGCGTGCCTTAAAGAACTCTGTATCATAAGGTTATTTACTGAACATTCTTTGCTGGTAACTGAAATAAACATCTGTAACCACAATTTGGCATCCTGGCAATGTGTAAACATGGCATTGAGTTTTAAGAGGTGGAAGGGAAATTATAAGCTCTTAGACAATTGAAAAACAAGCTGCCCATTTAAACAGTCCTTATTAGATCAAGTTACTTGCTTTATAAACATCTGACTTTCAAAACTTTTGGACTGTTTTTAGTAACTTCAAAATCAGCCAAATCAATAAAATTCTTAAACAATTTGTGTAAAATGTGTAGAATAGAACTCCTCCTCCCAATTGCTTAGATTTTTTTGGTAGTTATAAAGACAATCAAGATAATTTCAGGGAATTTGCAAAACATAATGGAAAGAAGCAGAAAAACAGAACCATAAACTCCTATTTCTTACTCCATTTCCCATTGTTAAATATAGACATATTGTTGTAGTTCCCTCAATTCATCGTTTGTTTTTTTTAATGCTTAATATTACAGTATGTATTTATTTTCTCTGTCATATATTCTTCAAAATAAGATAACAGTTCTATGTAAATAAATATTCTCTGGTGGATTCACTCTAATTAAAATGATTTTGCCAGACATTCCAGTCTGGCCGTTGGCAAAATTGCACGGGAATTTGTTGTAAGACAGTTGCCCAAATGGTCGTTACCTTATTACATTTCTGACCCCAGAGAGGTATTATATACAGAGGAAACTTTACCAAAAATACTGTGTGACATTAAATGAAACGGAGAGGCACTGGGAAGGAATGTGGCATTAAACAAAAGGACTTTCAGTGCCTCTCACTACTTTCTGATTTGTAATCACTTTTCTGTGACTTCCAGACAGCTGCAAGAGGCCCCAGTAGCTTTACTCTATGACTGTGATGTGTGTCAATGGATTTCATGTCATTCTGTGTTTGAAACCTGTACTAATTCTCTGCCATGGAAAGCCACACTTCTCTTGTGTACTCTTGGTGACTTTTTACATTCAGTTTCATGTTTTGTAACTTAGAAAGACCTGCTGATAGGGTTTACATCTTTTGGAGAGCGTGCCTTAAAGAACTCTGTATCATAAGGTTATTTACTGAACATTCTTTGCTGGTAACTGAAATAAACATCTGTAACCACAATTTGGCATCCTGGCAATGTGTAAACATGGCATTGAGTTTTAAGAGGTGGAAGGGAAATTATAAGCTCTTAGACAATTGAAAAACAAGCTGCCCATTTAAACAGTCCTTATTAGATCAAGTTACTTGCTTTATAAACATCTGACTTTCAAAACTTTTGGACTGTTTTTAGTAACTTCAAAATCAGCCAAATCAATAAAATTCTTAAACAATTTGTGTAAAATGTGTAGAATAGAACTCCTCCTCCCAATTGCTTAGATTTTTTTGGTAGTTATAAAGACAATCAAGATAATTTCAGGGAATTTGCAAAACATAATGGAAAGAAGCAGAAAAACAGAACCATAAACTCCTATTTCTTACTCCATTTCCCATTGTTAAATATAGACATATTGTTGTAGTTCCCTCAATTCATCGTTTGTTTTTTTTAATGCTTAATATTACAGTATGTATTTATTTTCTCTGTCATATATTCTTCAAAATAAGATAACAGTTCTATGTAAATAAATATTCTCTGGTGTTTGCTACGTAGTGCATAGTTGAGCTCAGTTACTATAAACACCGTAAAAATGAAAAATTGTTTTGGGGTGAATATTGTTAATCTGTCAATCAGTATAGTATAATAGTTTGCAGCAGAGTCTGTAGTCAGAAAGTCTCGGGTTTAAATCTAGGTTGTCACTGTTATTTGCCTAGTTTTTCCTCATCCCTGAATGCCACCTGTTTAGCCTGAAAAATGCAAAAAACAACTGTACCTACTTCAGTTTCTTTGTTTTTTTTTTTGAGGATTCAATAATAAGGGTCTTTCAGAAGTAGAAATTTTATGAGTACAAATATATGATTTAATTTTTCTCTATTGCCAGTTTTAACTCCTCTGGTTATGCTCAGCTATTAAGATATCAGTATAGTTCAGTTGAAAACTTTAGGCTTAACTCCTCCACCCTCAAATTTAGGCTTGCCAACTCTGGGGAATGTTCTGCATTTCTACTGCTCTAGCCTGGGAGCAGAGAGAGAGAACTAGGGCAAAGAGCACAAGTTATTGTACTTATTAGCTTCACTTTGAAATAGCCTTCTCATGCTCTTTCTCTGGCAGAAAGTGGTTGACCACTGTCAAGGCATTCATTGTCACAGGGATTGGAGTACTTGCTTCCTCCCTGGGTACTCATGCACCATTCTGACTGTTTCTGTAGATTTTCCTGGTGCAGCTTCTCTAACTCCAATTTCTTTCTTTTCCATTTTGGCGCCTATCAATAGCTGACTCAATCATTTTTGGCTACTGGGATTCCCCTGCCTGGTGGACAAGACTCTTAGGGAGATTGGAAAGGAAGGTGTTGAGGAGACATTAGCAGATAACTTCTTTGGTGTTTCTTGATCAGTGTTAAACCCAAATAATTGTGCTGGCTACTCCTCTGCCAGGTAGCAGTCTCACGCAAACTTGCAGAGATGTACCTATATGGCTGTGAACATTAGAATTATTCATCCTTCCATTTGCAAATGGAAACATCCCAAGGAAAATGGACTGAAAATGTTTGGGCCTTGGAATCTATCAGATCTGACCCTCAGCCCTGGTCCTTCCACCACCTGCTTTCTTGGTATGTGATCTTTGGTATTATTGCACAAACTCTCTGGTAATCAATTTCTTAAACTCCTCAATTGTAACAAGTGAATAAGAAAGGCCAGGGGGGTTGTATTAGGATTAAAGGATGCACAGTATTCCAATTCCATTACGATGTGTGTAGCTTACTTCTATCATCTCCTTGTTCATTCTACAAAAAGGTGTGGAACCTAAGTTTACACTTTTCTTGTATTTTTTTCTCTTCTCCTCTCCTCATTTTCCCTTCCTTCCCCTCCATCCCTTCTTTCCTTCCCTCTTCCTCCCTCTGATTCTCTTCCTCTCTTTCATCTGTTGTTGGGGAGTAGAAATAGAAAGGTACTAGGATATATGTATAAATGAAATGAATTGGGGGATGCCAGGAGGGGAGTGAGAATATTGTTACACCATAATAGTCAGTTGTCTACACACTTGTTGGGGTCCAGACCCAAAATGGTCCATGCCTTGACTATGATCAGGAACTTTGTGGTTTTCTTTCTTTGAAGAAGTGTAATGATTGAAGAGGTGTGCATAAAGAGGTTTCTCTTGTCTAATTTGTAAGGAGGGAACTTCAAGATCAAAGGACAGGGTGGCACAGACTGAACTTTTATGTCACATAGGAAGAGTGTCAAACTCCTATAATAAATTCATGGGCAGTCCTACATGGTTTTCAAATACTACTTAAAGTTTACAATTTCCCTGGCTATACACAATTCAGTATCGTATATTCATTCACTTTAATATTTATAAGAAGTATCTATGGAAAAAGTTTGAAAATGAAGAGTGAGTTTAAATCCTCAGTGTTCCTAGAATCACATTAAGACTTGTATGCATCACCTTCAAAATGCATTTTTGACAGAAAAATCCAAGCTGGAAGTTATTCTAAATTGCTAAAATACCTGTCAAGCAGTTGAGTTTAGTATTGTTTCCCATAAGGGAAAATGATGCTCTGTGGGTTTGATATAATTTTGTACTGAGAAATAAGGAGGCAGGGAAGTAGGTGGGCAGAATGCGAAGAGGGAAGGGGAATGATGAAGAGAAGAGAGGATTAGTGCATTGTAGAAGCACTGAAACTTTCACTTAAAGATAAATGATTTTCAGACCATTCTAGAATACAAGGGTGATAGTCATAATTGCCCAGCTGTTGTTTGGAGAGTTCAGCAGCTGCACGTAAATGACTACACACATAGAGAATTTTTTGATTTTTCTTCTGTGAGTCTGGGTAGTGTAGGGTATTACCATTAAATGGAAGGAGGAAAAACAATGTTTTTTTGAAAGAGACTTAGGTAAACCAAAGAAGCAAGAGAATTGAGCTCCTTCTTGACATTATTTTGTTGAAATGTTGGTTCAAAATGGAATTAATTATACCTGTCTCATTAACACTACTTAGAATATGCTAAATCTTAATTTTTTAGCTGCCTTAGGCCATGTACATTTGGAAGAAAATATTCAGTTGTAAATGGTAATGTTTCCCTCCAGCGACCTAATGAAAAAAAAAAAAAAACTGGAAATATAGTAAGAGTGTTTCCCTGTATTCAAGGTAATCAGTGATTTCTTTATTGTGGTTCACACAGTTTTAAAAATTAGGATGTAGTGGAAGGTGCTTTATTTAAAAAGTGCCATGGAAATTGTAAAACAAGCCTCAAACCTGAATTTTACAGCTATATGGTAAGCATATCTCATGGACTAAGTGTTGCATGGAGGTATAATAATTAAGGTAGAGGGCTGCTCTTGGGCAGAGAGCTTAACTTCTCTATTGTTTTAGCCTTTAAGATAGCATCCAGTTACATTCTGATCTCCTGTTCCACTGAACTGCTTTTGGATTTCTCCCATATAATTTTCTCTAATTCTTCAGTTGGAACCAAACCAACATGATTTTATTTCTTCTAGTAACTTTCTGTTTCTAACTAGTAATTTCATACCAGTGTAGAATTATTTCTATTTTTTTTCTTTTTTTTTCAATTTGCATATAATTTTCTTTTCACTGGTTGTTAAAATTTTTCATTACTCACTTTTATTACTTATAATTTAGGTTGCTTCTAATTCTGTGCCATTAAAACAGTGGACATCTTTGCCATGAACCAAAGAATAAGCAATTGCTGAGCATTTCCTGTATAATGGAGATGATGCTGTGCACTTCTCTTATAATTACCTCCATCAATCCTCCAAGAAAACTTGGCAATTATTATGATTATCCCCATTCTATAAATGATAAGACTGAGGAGCAGAGAAGCTGATGTGGATAAAATTGTAGAGCTTGGGGACTGCAGAACAGGATTCAAACTCTCTTCTCACCTGGTCAGTGCTTAATGTTGGCCTAAGGTCCAATTCTTCTGTCCTTTCCTTGCTTTCTTGGTAATCTATTCCGGTTCTTATTCTAAAATGAATTATGTGATTCTAAAATGTTTCTCCAGATCTGTCTTCTCCTGGAGTTCTAACGTCATACATGTACTTGCCTGCTTAATACATCTACCTGGATATGGATTAGGTATCTACACATCACTAGTCAAAGCAGAAGCATTGTTTACTCATTTCTCACACCCCTTAAAGAATGTCTCTGTCTCTCTCATCTAAGATACTGTCTTCCTCTTGCTCAAGTCAAAAATTATTATTTTCTATCCTTGTCTTTTTCTCATCCCCATATTTAATAGATCAGCTAGCGCTATCAGTTTCATTGCAGTATATTCCCAATCCCATCACTTTCTCCAGCTTGGTATTGCCACTCTAGACAAGAGTTCACCTGGCCCAGAGCAGGAGTCCTCACATAGGTCACCCCCTAATGTATCTAATATTCTCAGCACAGCAGTGATGATTCCAGTATGGAAATTACATGATTAAACATCTCTATAGCGAATTTTCAGTACAATTAGGATAAAATAAAAACTATGTATATTCAAGACCTTCTGGTCTGAATTATTATTATCATTTAGGTCTTAGGTTAAAGGACATTTAGGAATTACTGTTACTGACCGTTTTGGGTAAAAGTAGTTACCCTGTTACTTGCAGATCACTCCTGTAGATCACTATTTCCTGATAGGTTTTCTTAGGTATAATTTTTTTTCACTGGTTGTTAAAATTTTTCATTACTCACTTTTATTACTTATAATTTAGGTTGCTTCTAATTCTGTGCCATTAAAACAGTGGACATCTTTGCCATGAACCAAAGAATAAGCAATTGCTGAGCATTTCCTGTATAATGGAGATGATGCTGTGCACTTCTCTTATAATTACCTCCATCAATCCTCCAAGAAAACTTGGCAATTATTATGATTATCCCCATTCTATAAATGATAAGACTGAGGAGCAGAGAAGCTGATGTGGATAAAATTGTAGAGCTTGGGGACTGCAGAACAGGATTCAAACTCTCTTCTCACCTGGTCAGTGCTTAATGTTGGCCTAAGGTCCAATTCTTCTGTCCTTTCCTTGCTTTCTTGGTAATCTATTCCGGTTCTTATTCTAAAATGAATTATGTGATTCTAAAATGTTTCTCCAGATCTGTCTTCTCCTGGAGTTCTAACGTCATACATGTACTTGCCTGCTTAATACATCTACCTGGATATGGATTAGGTATCTACACATCACTAGTCAAAGCAGAAGCATTGTTTACTCATTTCTCACACCCCTTAAAGAATGTCTCTGTCTCTCTCATCTAAGATACTGTCTTCCTCTTGCTCAAGTCAAAAATTATTATTTTCTATCCTTGTCTTTTTCTCATCCCCATATTTAATAGATCAGCTAGCGCTATCAGTTTCATTGCAGTATATTCCCAATCCCATCACTTTCTCCAGCTTGGTATTGCCACTCTAGACAAGAGTTCACCTGGCCCAGAGCAGGAGTCCTCACATAGGTCACCCCCTAATGTATCTAATATTCTCAGCACAGCAGTGATGATTCCAGTATGGAAATTACATGATTAAACATCTCTATAGCGAATTTTCAGTACAATTAGGATAAAATAAAAACTATGTATATTCAAGACCTTCTGGTCTGAATTATTATTATCATTTAGGTCTTAGGTTAAAGGACATTTAGGAATTACTGTTACTGACCGTTTTGGGTAAAAGTAGTTACCCTGTTACTTGCAGATCACTCCTGTAGATCACTATTTCCTGATAGGTTTTCTTATGCAGTATAATAGAACTTCCTTGATTCATGAGCATCTTATCTTGATTATCCCACTTATACTGAATGAATGTTTATAACACACACACATCCAGATGGAAATAATGCATGTCATCACATTGTAAAAGTCAGTCATTTAATCAATATGCCCTATTGTGAACCACACATATCTTCACATTTTTTCTTGAAAATATAGTTCTAGATGTGGAATTGAGGAAGAAGGTAACTGCATTTTAAATTCTGGTGGATATTTAAGAATTGTGCCTTAGAAACTTTTTGTGAGTGCTTACCAACAGTAAATAAGACTTTCCATCGTTCTATTTTTTAATCAGCCTTAGGTAATGTTGACCTTTTTTTCCAGTTTGTGCTAATGTGAAAAAATGCATTGTATAAATTTGCATGTATTTCATCAGTAGTTAAATTGAACATCATTTTAGAATTTAAATGCCATTAATATTTCCACTTTTATGAATTCTCCATCATATTATGGTACCTGTTTTTTCTTTATGCTATTGATATGTAAGAGCCCTTGTATTTATTATAAATTAAAGGTTTTAAGCACTTTTAATTTTGACTTTACCTTATTAGTGTTGTTTCCATGTTGTGTAGAAGTTTTAATTTTATGTAATGATGTATACACAATTTTCTTTAGTTTTTTTTTTTTTTTTTTTTTTTTAGTATTAGGCATAGAAGGCTTTTCCCAATGCATAACAAATATACTTTTTTAATTTAAAGGTATAATTTTTATTTTTAAAATTTTTATATGGCTGATATTTATTTAGGTATGAGACACAAGGTCGAGAACTGACTTTTTAAAAGTTTAAAAGATGTACTCAGTTTTTCCAGTATCAGTTTTCTTCCCATCGTCTTTTACTGACTCAGTTTTTTTTTTTTTTTCCACATTCTATATTCCCATGCCTATCTGGGTTTATTAACATATTTGTTATTCCAGTATATTCCAAAAAATATTCTTTAAATCATAATCTTAGAAATTTTCTTTAGAAAGATTTCCTGATCATGCAAGCTTGGGGATTTAGGGTTATATTGTATAAGTTTAAACAGGTTCTATAAAGTAGTGCTCCTCAGATTCTTTAACATGCTAAATGGCAAATCTCTAACAGGTGAATAAAGAAGGGAGTTTTTTTTTGGTGGGGGCACTTCTATTGGTCCTTCATTTATTTATTTGCAGCCGTCTCTGTTCTTTGGCCTGTGTGGGCCTCCCATCGCAGTGGTCTCGCTCTCTGCAGAGCGCTGGCTCTGGGCGCATGCGCTCCAGAGCTCCGGCTCGGTAATTGGACACATTGGTCCAGCCGCTCTGCAGCACATAGGATATTCCTAGGCCAGGGATCGAACCGGGACGCTGCAAGGCGGTGTTTTTACCCACTGGACCCCCAGGGAAGCCCCAAGAAGGGAGTATTTTTGATGAGTATTTGTCCATGGAAAAGTTTTTGAGAAACATTTCAGTTGTACCTAATTTAGGAAACTTGATCTACTCTTTTTATTGATCTGCCTGTGCATAGGCCAGTGCCACAATCTTTTAATTCATGCAGCTTTATATTTCATCATTTTATAAGGCATGTTTTTGGTCTTAGTGTTTTCTCAGAATATGAGAGATTTTTTATAGTGTCTGTATATCTCTCAAAGAATGAACATTTTCTTGATACATCCATAAAATTAACATTATCTGATTTTTCCTTTCTTTTCCCATTTCCTTATCTTCACTTAAGTTTAGAGAAAGGAGAATCTCAGACAACAGTGAGATCTTCCAAAGACTAGCCATGACTTATCTGAGATCAGTCAGATAATTCTCATTAAGAACAACCCCCCACCCTGCCGCCGAGAGAAAGCAGCTAATTAATGAGAAATGAACAGAGTAGGACAGTTTTGACAATCACAATCCCTATTGAGTTTTTTTGTGCAATATATTTCTTGAAAATTTCCCTAATTACTATGGTTGAGACATAGAAAACAAATGAGGATAGTAAATTTCATCCAAAGAAAGATTACATAGTGCCTTCCAAAATTTGATTCCAGTGTATTTTAGATTTTTCACTCTATGCTCTGGACTCTATAAATGTCATACTGCTTTTGTGCAGAAATCTTTGAGTTATATTCCCAGCTACGTTCTGTTTTTAACCACTCTAGATATACTAATGGAAAACCAGTGACAGTTCTAGTCAGACCCTAAATACTTTATTATATAGTAGAAAGAACATAGAATTGAGTCAGCATAGCTGGATTCTGAGCTCTTAATATAGTCTGAGTGAGAAGGTGAGGGCAAAAGTAGCCATGAAGGGAGTTTTATCTCCACTTGACACAGAGTCCTGTCCAACAGTATTAGACCAAATATTTCTTCCCTTCTCTTCCTATCCCCTTTCCAAACAGGTTCATTGGCATGCTACTGCTCAAGAGTCTAGAACACACCTGTATGGGCTAAGTGTTGGATGTGCTATGCTTATATAAACAAAATTGATGCTATGCTTGACAAAGATACAAATAAATCAGAAAATGAATTTGTGAGAGATCTTTATAGTGAAAATGTAGAAGCCACTTTGAACTTAGTTGGTTTGACAGCTTGGTTAACATACTGAGTATATTGATCAATTTGAGAATAGTAAAATCGCTTTCAAAAAGTTCTTTCTTGATTGTTGGTTTGAAATTTTCTCTAACTTTGCTATTCTTAGATAGCATTTAAAATTAGTCTTATTTTTGGGCTTCCTTGGTGGTCCAGTGGGTAAGGACACTGCCTTGTAGTACAAGGGGTGCCGGTTCGATCCCTGGCCTGGGAAGATCCCACGTGCTGCAGAGCGGCTGGACTGATGTGTCCAATTACCAAACCAGAGCTCTGGAGCGCATGCGCCCAGAGCCAGTGCTCTGCGACGAGAGAGGCCACCACAATGGGAGGCCCACAGGGGCCAAAGAACAAAGATGGATGAAAATGAATAAATGAAAGACCAATAGAAGTGGCCTCCCCACCCACTCCCTTCCCCCCCCACCCAAAAAAAGGGATGAAAAATAAAACTAGTCTTATTTTTATTCAACTTCACTTTCTAAAACAGAAAGATTTATGTCTGTTGCATAGGAATTTTATTTAACTATGCCTGAATAGTTATAGAATAAATATTTTCGCTGTTAGAGATGTAAATTTAGGTCATCTGCTTAAGAAAAGTCCATTTCATTGCCCTCAAGTGGCATTTAATTAGTTAAGTGTGTTTTGATGGGTCAGAAGGATTTTTAAATAATTGACCTTGGATTAACACTTTATAATTCTTGAAATTATTGGCAGAATCAAAATCGTTAACCACACATAAGTCAAGTGTTTTTTTTCCCCTCTATTGAAGTAAGTGTCTATGGCTGCTTGTTTTGTTGTTGTTTTTAAGAACTTGAACTTTAGCCAGACTAATTTTTGGTTTTGATATAAGCAAGAGAACTTAGTCAAGGGTCCACTAGCTTAATGAAAGTGAGAAGAAGAACCAAGAAAGGACAACTAAAAAGTGGCTGGACTTCTATGGCCAGAAAAAATACCAATGCTAATGATATTGACAAGTCTCTAGTTAATTGGGTGACAGGTCTTTCATATAATTTTCATGCATGTACTTTGAGGAAATATCACAGTATTCTTAATATTAAACACAAAATTTACTTTACTATTACAGTGGATAAACAGCGAAGCTTAGGATTAAAACTATGAACTGTGAGAAAATCAAACTCAGTTTAGGAAGCCCCCTATGCGTAGAAATATATTTTTGGTTTCATAATTTCTGCCCATTTAAACTGATTTAATACTCAAAATCAGTGTTCTTTTACTTTGATAATTAAAGGCAGTGTTAGAATAATATGAAAGATCTAATTATCCCTTCCTTTGATTGCACTGTTAAAATACTCAGAACACATCCTACCAGGAAACAGGAAGGGCTGGTTTCTCTAAGATTGCAGCAGGTCAGCCCAGTTTTAATGTTCTGCATGTATCCTGATACTGGAGGAATACAGGGTTTCAAACTCTCACCTAATTTTCTTATCACAAAGAGGTAGTTTAAGTATACTATTAGTGCCTTGAAAACAATAACAGTGAAAGGGGAACTGTTTTCTTTTTTTAGGGGAAATGTTTTAATAGGTAAAATGTTAAAATTTTTACTCCACATCTTTCAATATATACTGACACTTTTGTAAAATTCTCATCATGACCATTCCATGTTCATTCCCTCATGACAGTTTTTTGCTGTTTATCTGTGTTCATTTGTTTTTTTCAGAAGTTTTCTCAGAGTCCCTGAGACCTTTCATGACCATTTCAACATATATTATAATTTCCTGCCTTTCGATAGCTTTAGGAAATAGAATCTGTCACATTCGTCTTAGCAATACATAATCACAAGCTTTTATAATAGTATTAAAATATCTTTTGATATTAAGATACATTGTAAAATGCTGTTCATAACAAATTTATAAAACTTTTTTTATTGTTTTAAGCTTCTTTAAAGCCAGAAATTCATTAATCTATTCACCATTTGACATATACTTTCAGGCTATATCTCATATCAATCACTACTGTGGGTACTGGGAACAGAGTGGTAAATGGAAAGACTTGTATATTCTTATTTATATGGAGAGTTGAATAAGTAAACAAATGAAAATCTCTATAGCCTATGACAAGGTCTGTGAAAGGAAAGCAGTAAGCAGAATAATAGATCATAAGCAGGTGGAGGACTTTTTTTCTCCATTTTACAGATAAGTGCATAGAAAGGGGCAGAGAACAGTTAATCACATGTTGATGGCCCCTGGCCAGCTGGGATCGGCCTAGGACTATTGGAGTTTAAAACCCATGCATGTTCCTCTACTGTATGCAGCTGCTAAAGAAAATTCATTAAACACATATTCTAGTGGCAATAAATTATGATCTGTAGAGTTTGAGTTAAACATTTTTTAACCTTTAAGCTACTACTTAAAACATCACTTAGTTTTTAGCTCATAGAGCAATGTATCAATGAAACAGAAGGCAGATCCCAGAAAGAAGCATATAATGAAATTCTGTCATCAGAGATGCCTTTGCAAAGGAATGTCAAAAGGACTGTTCAGTAAATAGCACTGGGACAACTAGTTATTCATATAAAAAAGCTTACAGTATACACAAAAATAAATTTCAGAAGGAGTAAAGACAGAAATTTGAAAATCATACCTATAAAATGTTAGAGAAAAACATGAGACTTTATCTAGTATTAGGATAGTAAGGGATTCTTCAGTCACAAAAAGCACAGTGATAAAGGAGAATATTTATCAAGTGCTTATATCAAATTTTCAATGAAAAACTTAAGCCAAGGACTGAAGAAAATATTTGTTAAAAAAAGTATTGAACAAAGAGGTAGAATTCAAAATTGATAAAGAATTTACACAAACAGGTAGGAAAATCTCATTGAATTATAGGCGAAGGGTATGAACAGACAGTTCACAGAAGAAATAAGGACTGGTTAATACATGTAAAGAAGCTCAGCCTCACCAGTACTCAGGGAAGTGTGAAGTGTCACCACAGTGAAATATTGTTTGACCCATCAGATTGGCAAATAAATGACTGACTATATCAAGATTGATAAAAGCATGCAGAAAACAGTAAGATGTCCACTGTAGTAGTATATTCTATCCAAGAGAGTGTGACTTCAGCAATAATTTTGGAGAGCCGTTTGATAACTTTTTGCAAAACTGATGAAGAATCAGTAATGACTCAACGATTCCTATTTTAAGTGTACACCTAAGGAAAAGTCTTGTATATTTTGCAGCGTTGTGTGCAATGGAAAAAATTAGAAACAAAATACATCAGTAGAGGAGTGGGTAAATAAATTGTCCTTTATTTAGATCATGGATATCCAGTTTTCATGTACTGAGATGCATTAATTTCAAAGCATAATTTTTAGGGAAGAAAACAAGCTGTAGTATGATGCCATGCATGTAAATAAAAAATCCCTCTATGTATGGTTATTACATACATTTGCTGAAAAAATGTGAAATAGACATAGAAATCTAAGCTTGAAAAAACAGTCCTAGGATTGGGAGAAGTCTGCAAAGAGGTTCACTTATATCTGAAAAGCTTAGTATCTAAAAATCCTAAAGTAAAGATAATAAAATATTGACAGTTGTTAAATATGCATGGTGAGTAAATATATGTTCTATTTCTGTACTTTGTACATTTGAAATCTTTTATAACAAAAATATCTCATGATATCATAAGGCTCCCTAATACCACATAGTCATGACATTATCCTTTTTTTAGTATTTTTTATTTCAGTGTTATAAAATGTTAGAGAAAACATGAGACTTTATCTAGTATTAGGATAGTAAGGGATTCTTCAGTCACAAAAAGCACAGTGATAAAGGAGAATATTTATCAAGTGCTTATATCAAATTTTCAATGAAAAACTTAAGCCAAGGACTGAAGAAAATATTTGTTAAAAAAAGTATTGAACAAAGAGGTAGAATTCAAAATTGATAAAGAATTTACACAAACAGGTAGGAAAATCTCATTGAATTATAGGCGAAGGGTATGAACAGACAGTTCACAGAAGAAATAAGGACTGGTTAATACATGTAAAGAAGCTCAGCCTCACCAGTACTCAGGGAAGTGTGAAGTGTCACCACAGTGAAATATTGTTTGACCCATCAGATTGGCAAATAAATGACTGACTATATCAAGATTGATAAAAGCATGCAGAAAACAGTAAGATGTCCACTGTAGTAGTATATTCTATCCAAGAGAGTGTGACTTCAGCAATAATTTTGGAGAGCCGTTTGATAACTTTTTGCAAAACTGATGAAGAATCAGTAATGACTCAACGATTCCTATTTTAAGTGTACACCTAAGGAAAAGTCTTGTATATTTTGCAGCGTTGTGTGCAATGGAAAAAATTAGAAACAAAATACATCAGTAGAGGTGGGTAAATAAATTGTCCTTTATTTAGATCATGGATATCCAGTTTTCATGTACTGAGATGCATTAATTTCAAAGCATAATTTTTAGGGAAGAAAACAAGCTGTAGTATGATGCCATGCATGTAAATAAAAAATCCCTCTATGTATGGTTATTACATACATTTGCTGAAAAAATGTGAAATAGACATAGAAATCTAAGCTTGAAAAAACAGTCCTAGGATTGGGAGAAGTCTGCAAAGAGGTTCACTTATATCTGAAAAGCTTAGTATCTAAAAATCCTAAAGTAAAGATAATAAAATATTGACAGTTGTTAAATATGCATGGTGAGTAAATATATGTTCTATTTCTGTACTTTGTACATTTGAAATCTTTTATAACAAAAATATCTCATGATATCATAAGGCTCCCTAATACCACATAGTCATGACATTATCCTTTAGTATTTTATTTCTATGAATGGTACTTGTTTTTTTCATTCCATCATGTAACAGTGTTATAAATGTAATTTGTCTCTTAAAAGTTTACAAATGTGTATGTGCATATACATATATTCAAAATGGCTCTTAGTAAAGAAGTCTATAGTGGTATCTTTTTGGAGACTGTTGAGGCTATTGTAGGCTATGATTGTTTAAGATGCAGTTGCAAGACTGTTATATAAATGGCTCATGACCATAATTATTTTGCCACAGAGGTGTGATGATCCTTGTGAAAGTCTTTGTTCTCATGGGTAGTGCTGGCAGGATAGAGGTTAAGGCTGCACAGGTCATGCAGTAACTATGTAGCCACAGCTCGTGGTGAGGACAGTGGTGGGGATGGTAGAGCTACTGCTCCTGCATTTGCCATGCTTCCTTGGCATCTGAGGTCATCCTCCCCTCCCCTGTGGTCACCATTATGTTGTAGCACTGTTCTTATGCCAGCCAAATATCAACTCTTCAGTTGGCTCTCAAGGCTCCCTGTGAGCTGGCCTTGCTCCTGCCTGCAGCTCCGTCTCCTGCTGCAGCTCACCGTGTCTCCCAGCACACCAGCCTGCATTCCTGTGCTTGTGTTATTCCCTCTGCTTGCTATGCTTTCTGCTCTCTGTCTCCTTCCTTTGGCCAGTTCTCACTATATTTCAAGAGCTGTCCTAGACATTATCTGTTATGTTCATTCTCTAATAAGAAAGTTTATGGGAGTATGGTTGATTTACAACATTGGGTTAGTTTCAGGGCTACAGCAGAGTGATTCAGTTATACACATATGTACTCTCTTTCAGATTCTTTTTCTATCTAGGTTATTATAGCATATTGAGTGGGCCTTTGTTGGTCCTCTGTCTTATATATAGTATTTTGTGTATGCGCCTAATTTATCCCTCCCTTCAACTGTATTTTCCCTTGGTTACCATAAGTTGTTTTTGAAGTCTGAGTCTGTTTCAGTTTTGTAAATAAGTTCATTTAAATATTTTTAAAGTTAGATTCCAGTACATGAATGATATTTCAAGATATTTGTCTTTGTCTGATTTACTTCACTTCATATCTGTGATAATCACTAGGTCTATCCATGTTGCTACAAATGGCACTATTTCACTCATGAGTTTTTATGTATGAGTATATTGCATTGTTTGCATGCATCTGTGTGTGTGTATATGTACATACGTATATACATATATATGTATGTATGTGTATACATATATATATATGTATACATATTCACTGCATTTTCTTTGTCCATTCTTCTGTCAGTGGAAATTTAGGTTGCTTCCATGTCATGATTTTGTGAATAATGCTTCTATGAACACTGAGGTGCATGCATCTATGGTTTTTTGGGCACATTTATTTTTGAACTCTGCATTGAGCCTACATTACAGATTTTTCTTAGGACAGCAGCAGAACATCAAGGAGGCACTGATTATACATTTTTATATAAGCTAACTAGACTCTCCAGAGAAAATGCCACTGAAATTTCCAAGTTGAAGGTGTTATAGGAGAGAAGGGATGCATTTCATGCAGTAAAAAGTAGCAGAGAAAACCCCGGAACCTGAAGGTTCTTTATAAGTAGAAGTGAGAAATATTGCTAATTACATAGACAAAAGAAAAAGAGGGCCATGTCCCTTCCCCATTCTAGCTCATATATTGGTACTTCAAAGTCTTCCAAGAAATTGGTCAGAAACTCAGGGAAAGTGGAGGAAGAGACTAAATGTAGACTGATCCCTGCTATTCGGTATAAAGGAGGCATAAATATAGCAACCAAGTATTCATTGAATAATTTAAAAAGTTTTGTCTTTAACTCTTAACTTTGTGGACTGATATTCTGTATCCTGAATTTCTATTTGGATGTGGAAATTGCCTCTTCCTTCATATTCCCCCTGTACTCCACGACCCACTTAATTCTTCCACCCTGTGATACTAATGGTAGCATTAGATTCCCATGAACTTCTTTTATTCTTTATTTTAACTTTCAGAGATCCAAGTTATTCCTTTAATATTTCAATACAGGAATGTTTCTCTTTTTAAAGTTTTGTTTCTTCTTGGTTCCACCTCCTATATATACATCCAGGCAGGAATTGATATCATAACAGATATGAACTAGAAACTCAAAATGAGTAAATCATCAGCTTTAGTTTTCTGGGCAGGCAGTTTCATATTGCACTGTCTTGCTCAGATTTCCTTGTTGCTAATATTATTAAGTCATTCGTACAAGAAGTGGAACACTGAAACTGTGGAACTCAAGACAGGTCATAATACCAGTATGAGAGATCATTTCTTTGCTACGTCTCTCAAATATGTCTTAGAGACTTCACTAGAGTCTTCTCTGGAGAAAGGAATGGCAGCCCACTTTTGTATTCTTGCCTGGATAATTCCATGGCCAGAGGAGCCTGGTGAGTTACAATCCACGGGGTTGCAGAGTCGGTCATGACTGAGCAACTAACATTTTCACCTCAGTTGGTAGAGTTTATCTCTTTGAAAAGACCCTACAAAGCATTTGACGCAAGGAAACATGAATGAACAAATTAAACAAGAAAGCTGTACTTCATCTTCTGAGCTATTTAAAGTTCAAAATGTATAGTACAAAATGGGAAGTCATAAACACCTTTCAAGTGGCCTAGTTATTTATAATCGTCATTTTAGAATCTACAGAGTTCATTTATTGAAGACCAGCTAGAGATAAGAATGAGATTCATTCTCATCACAACATCAGGTACAAAGTAAAGACTGGATTTTCATGGATAAAATTATAAAGACCCTGATTTGACCTCAGATTATCTTTGAAGTTGTGCAGTTACATAGAAACATTAGTGAAACGTGTTTGGAACACTTTTAGATTTCACATAATACTGAAATTTAAACATACTTTGAGATAAAAAATTCATTTCACTTCTAGTGAAGAGATAGGTAAGTGGTATGTTTAAGAAGTACTTGCATAAGGCTGTAGGTCACAGTTTATAGTCAATGTCCCCGTTGTTGTCCAGTTGCTCAGTTGTGTTCAACTCTTTGTGACCCCATGGACTGCAGCATGCTAGGCTTCCCTGTCCTTCATTATCTCCCAAAGTTTGCTCAAACTCATGTCCATTGGCTCAGTGATGCCATCCAACCATCTCATTCTCTGTCACCTCCTCCTCCTGCCCTCTATCATTCCTAGTATTAGGGTCTTTTCCAGTAAGTCATGTCTTCACGTCAGGTGACCAAAGTATTGGAGCTTCAGCTTCTGCATCAGTTATTCCAATGAATTATTCAGGGCTGATTTCCTTTAGACATTGACTGGTTTCACCTCCTTGGAGTCTAAGGGACTCTCAAGAGTCTTCTCCAATACCACAGTTCAAAAGCACCAGTTCTTCTGTGCTCAGCCTTCCTTATGGTCCAACTCTCACATCCATACTTGACTACTGGAAAAACCATAGATTTGACTAGATGGACTTCTGTTGGCAAAGTGATGTCTCTGATTTTGCTCTCTAGGTTTATCATAGCTTTTCTTCCTTGTAGCAAAACGTTTTGCATTTGGTAGCAGTGCGTTGCCTGAACAGTTATATGCTGAGAAGTGTGTAATACCCTCACATTATCCTTTCAAAAGCCTGTGGCTCTTCCTAATGATCCTGTACCTCTGACCACATCCACTATTGTTGAGTCAGACTATGTGCCAGGCCAACACCTATAAAAAATGAGCACTTCAGGAACTTTTATCATTAAGCTGACTTCTTTGAAAGAGCTAGTTTTCATGAAATTTATAAACTTTGAAAATATTTGCACCATTGTGCTTCAACTTAGTAGTGTTGTGCTTCTGAGCTCTCAAAAGGAATAGGTATGTTAAATTATCCTCTGCTGCTTATGATAAAATTATGATAGTGATCTCTATATCTGTGAAAGGCCTTTTGTTTTCAGCCTTGGAAGTTAAACAGTTAAATGTGCATGTGTATCTCTTGAGAAGCTTTTGTTTAATTAGACAGAGCTATCAGTTTTACAAGATCAGTGATACTGAGATCAATACATATTGAATCTGGGTGTTTGGTAAACATTAGTCAGAGTCTGTTCTTCATTTATATATCACTTAGGGAATCTTTTCTGAGGGACTGTTCAGGCGTATCTCTTACAGATATTTTTAGTGCAGTTTCACACCTGGGTAAAGAAATGACACCTGGACTGCAGCATGCTAGGCTTCCCTGTCCTTCATTATCTCCCAAAGTTTGCTCAAACTCATGTCCATTGGCTCAGTGATGCCATCCAACCATCTCATTCTCTGTCACCTCCTCCTCCTGCCCTCTATCATTCCTAGTATTAGGGTCTTTTCCAGTAAGTCATGTCTTCACGTCAGGTGACCAAAGTATTGGAGCTTCAGCTTCTGCATCAGTTATTCCAATGAATTATTCAGGGCTGATTTCCTTTAGACATTGACTGGTTTCACCTCCTTGGAGTCTAAGGGACTCTCAAGAGTCTTCTCCAATACCACAGTTCAAAAGCACCAGTTCTTCTGTGCTCAGCCTTCCTTATGGTCCAACTCTCACATCCATACTTGACTACTGGAAAAACCATAGATTTGACTAGATGGACTTCTGTTGGCAAAGTGATGTCTCTGATTTTGCTCTCTAGGTTTATCATAGCTTTTCTTCCTTGTAGCAAAACGTTTTGCATTTGGTAGCAGTGCGTTGCCTGAACAGTTATATGCTGAGAAGTGTGTAATACCCTCACATTATCCTTTCAAAAGCCTGTGGCTCTTCCTAATGATCCTGTACCTCTGACCACATCCACTATTGTTGAGTCAGACTATGTGCCAGGCCAACACCTATAAAAAATGAGCACTTCAGGAACTTTTATCATTAAGCTGACTTCTTTGAAAGAGCTAGTTTTCATGAAATTTATAAACTTTGAAAATATTTGCACCATTGTGCTTCAACTTAGTAGTGTTGTGCTTCTGAGCTCTCAAAAGGAATAGGTATGTTAAATTATCCTCTGCTGCTTATGATAAAATTATGATAGTGATCTCTATATCTGTGAAAGGCCTTTTGTTTTCAGCCTTGGAAGTTAAACAGTTAAATGTGCATGTGTATCTCTTGAGAAGCTTTTGTTTAATTAGACAGAGCTATCAGTTTTACAAGATCAGTGATACTGAGATCAATACATATTGAATCTGGGTGTTTGGTAAACATTAGTCAGAGTCTGTTCTTCATTTATATATCACTTAGGGAATCTTTTCTGAGGGACTGTTCAAGCGTATCTCTTACAGATATTTTTAGTTCAGTTTGACACCTGGGATGAAATGAAATGACTGTAGACCTATTGATGTATTTTTTCTGGGATCCACAGCAGTGTTGCTGTTGCTTTAGATATGCCATCTTCTCTGTTGGGATACATAAGATCTTCTGATTTATTCTGGGCTTACTCTGTGATTCATTTATGTGCTTAGTTTGGCATTTCCTTGATTTTACACATGTAGAGGGACTGTGTTGATTGTAGATGGAAGGAGTAAGAGAAACTTCTGTGAGTCACAGATTAAGTTGTACAGAACTACTGAGTATTTGCAACCTTGGACTCATGTCTTTCCCCAGGGCCTTTGAGTTCCTACCTCCTATCTGAGATGACCTTTACATGTTTACAAGCATGGGTCCTGACCTTCATCTGCCTCTGTTGTAAAAATATAGAATCTTTTAAGTCAGTAAGAAAAAACAGTCTCAGAGCGCTCCTTGACTACTGGCTTAAAGGGAAATAATATTTGAATTTGAATAATATTTGGGCTTTTTTCCCCCACTGAACCATTCTTTGATATTTTGGGAAGAGAAGGTGTTTCATGCAGTATCCTTATTTAATTTTCTGATAAAGAGAAAAATCTGTATTTATATTGGAAAAGAAAATATGGTGTCATATTTGAGATTGATACTATTATTCAGGAGGCCATTGTCATGGGTTTAAAGGAGATTGCATTTTTAAAGTAATACTCAAAGAGAAAGATTATTACATTAAAAAGGAAACTTCATTGGGCTGGTTGCTGAAATATATCCAATGATAAGGAAGGGGAGTTTTCAGACTTTGTTTTGCATGAGTCATCCATAGCAAACGTTAAAAATGCAGATGTCAAAAGCCTACCTTTGATCCACAAAATCCAAACATCTCGGATGAGATGGGTTTCTGTCACAGGTGTTTTTCTGCTTTGTTTTGTTTTGTTTTTTAAAAAACTCTGTATAATTCTGATGAAAAAAAGGTTTGTTAAAATCTGTATTGGACCATCAGAACTTGTGGGTATATTAGGTGAGTTATAAAGTATTTTCTGTAGACATGAGCAGTGCTTTTGTGGGTATGTCCACAGTCATTCAGAGAACACATTTTGGTTCCTAGGATTGCTAGGAGAAGTACAGATTGAACCTTGTGAAGACCAAAATAAAAAGAAGTGTTGGAGGGACTGTTCAGGCGTATCTCTTACAGATATTTTTAGTTCAGTTTGACACCTGGGATGAAATGAAATGACTGTAGACCTATTGATGTATTTTCTGGGATCCACAGCAGTGTTGCTGTTGCTTTAGATATGCCATCTTCTCTGTTGGGATACATAAGATCTTCTGATTTATTCTGGGCTTACTCTGTGATTCATTTATGTGCTTAGTTTGGCATTTCCTTGATTTTACACATGTAGAGGGACTGTGTTGATTGTAGATGGAAGGAGTAAGAGAAACTTCTGTGAGTCACAGATTAAGTTGTACAGAACTACTGAGTATTTGCAACCTTGGACTCATGTCTTTCCCCAGGGCCTTTGAGTTCCTACCTCCTATCTGAGATGACCTTTACATGTTTACAAGCATGGGTCCTGACCTTCATCTGCCTCTGTTGTAAAAATATAGAATCTTTTAAGTCAGTAAGAAAAAACAGTCTCAGAGCGCTCCTTGACTACTGGCTTAAAGGGAAATAATATTTGAATTTGAATAATATTTGGGCTTTTTTCCCCCACTGAACCATTCTTTGATATTTTGGGAAGAGAAGGTGTTTCATGCAGTATCCTTATTTAATTTTCTGATAAAGAGAAAAATCTGTATTTATATTGGAAAAGAAAATATGGTGTCATATTTGAGATTGATACTATTATTCAGGAGGCCATTGTCATGGGTTTAAAGGAGATTGCATTTTTAAAGTAATACTCAAAGAGAAAGATTATTACATTAAAAAGGAAACTTCATTGGGCTGGTTGCTGAAATATATCCAATGAAAAGGGAAAGGGGAGTTTTCAGACTTTGTTTTGCATGAGTCATCCATAGCAAACGTTAAAAATGCAGATGTCAAAAGCCTACCTTTGATCCACAAAATCCAAACATCTCGGATGAGATGGGTTTCTGTCACAGGTGTTTTTCTGCTTTGTTTTGTTTTGTTTTTTAAAAAACTCTGTATAATTCTGATGAAAAAAAGGTTTGTTAAAATCTGTATTGGACCATCAGAACTTGTGGGTATATTAGGTGAGTTATAAAGTATTTTCTGTAGACATGAGCAGTGCTTTTGTGGGTATGTCCACAGTCATTCAGAGAACACATTTTGGTTCCTAGGATTGCTAGGAGAAGTACAGATTGAACCTTGTGAAGACCAAAATAAAAAGAAGTGTTGGAATCAGAATGATTAACTCTCTTGCCTAGGCTTCAATCATTAAGTCTTCCACTGCTTCCAAGTCTGAAATTGCTCTGAATTAGATTTCAAAGTCAGAAAATTATTAAAATTATTTCTTATATTTGTCCTGTACTAACTTTATTGTTTGTAACCTTAGGTAAGTCATTTAACCATTTAAAACTCATTTTTTTTTCTTTTATTCATGAGATACAAAGTCCTACCTTTTTCATTAAATAGGAGAAATTGTGCTAAAATTTAAAAAATTTCTTCTAATGGAAATTTAAGTGGATTAAAAATTTAAAGCCTAAGACGTAGATGTGCAAAAATCTAAAATATTAATGAATTTTATGCAACTGACCTTGCCTTTGCTTTGGAGACTTCAACTTGATGATTAAAACTAAATAACTTCTTTCTCATATTCTGGTGTATTCAGTTGGATCTGACTATTTTCTGCTCACAAATATATATTATTACCTCAGGTACTTTATAGTTGAAAACATAGGTATGCTAAGGAAAAGTCTTAACTGTCAGTGTTTTCCATTTCTATTTTTTTAGGCGGGGCATCTTGAGCAAGAGATGTTTGTGCAACAGGGTGGGCATCAGATCAGGAGCGTTTCCCTTCTGAGTCATCTCACTGTTGCTAGTCTCTGCCTCAGTTGGTCAGATTCCTGTATTTGCTGAGATGTGGCTGGCCACACCTTGCCACTGATGGCATTACCCTGGCAGTGATACCTTTTGTGATGCATGGGCTAGGTTCTGTGAGGCTGTCCTCAGGTCTCCCCACCATTTCCAGTACTCTTCTGTGCTCATGGCCTGTTATGGCAGCAGCACACTGAATTGGTAGCATTTGAAGACAAGGTCTCCAGGAAATAGATTTTGAGCCAGGGATTTGAGTGCATATGAATTCTTAAGGAAGTACTCCCAGAAGAAACTGATAATGAAGCAGAAGCAGGGAAGCAGGGTATGGAAGGGTAGAAAAACAAGCAAGAGTTCAAGGTCAGATAACATGCTAGTATCAGCTTGATTTTGCAGAAGTTTTAAAGCATAAATTGTGCCTAGTGTTTGTTTTATCCTGTACCAAGGGAGCTGGGCTTTTCTATTCCCACATCAGGTATTGAATCAGTGACATCGGCTACAAGGCTGGGATGAGAGTGGGTAGTTGATCATAAACTCCCTGGCACTTCCAGCAGGGTTGTTCTCATAACCTGGTGATGATTCCCTGTAAAAGATCATGGATGCCAATTTTTCGTAGTACAGCAGAAGTTAAGAGGTAGATGCATAAAGTTGATGGGGTCTGAAGTTTTGGGGGCAAGAGACCAATTGTGTCTGCTACTGTTCACCTTATACTGCTTTACCATTAAGCTGAAAGCTTTAAAAGAATGGTTGGCTATAATTTTTTATGGAAATATCTAGGGCCTGTTGTGAAAAGCTTTAATCTCCACTGGTATAATTTGTCCCATGGCCAAAATGGATTCTCATAATCTCCTTCAAGACTCATTTCAAACTCACCTGTAGCTAGCACTTCTACAGTTCTAGCCAGTAGCCTGGTGGGGTCAACCAGACCGTCATTTGAGGGGCCAAAGCTCTGATTACTTGCACTTAGTTTGTTGTACTTGTTCAGTCACCATTAAATCTTGTCAGTAGTCACTGCCATATATAAGTAGTGCTTGATGTACTATGATTTGACCTATAATTTTTCCACTTTATGATAGTATGAAGGTGATACACATTCAGTAGGAACTGTACTTCAGATTTTGAATTTTGATCTTTTCTCCACTAGCTGTATGCAGTACAGTTGTCTCTCATGATATTGGGGAGCAGCACTAAGCCTTGACTCCCAATCTGCTATCCATCCTGAGAGTAAACAACTGGTACACTTTGAACCATTATGAACCCTCACAACCATTCTGTTTTTTCACCTTCAGTATCGTGTTCAACTACTCTATATTTGCAAAGAGTCAGACACGACTGAGTGACGTGTACTTCACTTTCAGAGTATTCAACACATTACAATGATATATTCAACGCTTTATTATAAAATAGGCCTTGAGTTAAGTGATTTTGCCAAACTATAACCTAATGTGGGTGTTCTGAGCATGTTTAATGTAGGCTGGCCTAATAGGTTGAGATGTGTGGTTCTGAACCCACAATGAGGTTATGTGCATTTGTTGCATTTTCTTTCTTTTTTTTTTTTTAAACATTTATTTATTTTTTAGGGGGATGGGGTGGGGAAGGAGGAGGGTGGGCGGGCCACTTCTATTGGTCTTTCATTTGTCTATTTTCATCCATCTTTGTTCTTTGGCCTGTGTGGGCCTCCCATCATGGTGGCCTCTGTTGTCGCAGAGCACTGGCTCTGGGCGCACGCGCTCCAGAGCTCCGGCTCGGTAATTGGACACATCAGTCCAACCACTCTGTGGCACATGGGATCTTCCCAGACCAGGGATTGAACCGGTGCCCCTTGCCCTGCAAGGCGGTGTCCTTACCCACTGGACCACCAGGGAAGCCCGATTTGTTGCATTTTCAAATGTGCCTGTTTTTAACTTATGATGGGCTTATCAGGACATACCCCACTGTATGTCATGGGTGCTCTGTACTCTCCTGTAGGATCCAGTAAGCTAATACTAGGTGACATTCCAATAGATAAGAAGTATATACTCTTATATATTAATACTCTTATATATTAATACTCAATATGGAAGAAGAACTACCTGAGGGAATTGGAGGAAATTTGAAAATAGTGGAAGATTCTTAAGAGGAGTCAACAATTTGGTGAAGGAAATAGTATGGATCAAATAATTTTCTCATTTTTATGGCTTCTAATCTGTGGACAGGCTTTTTATGTACCATAAACAGCATGTAAAACTGCCATAGAGGGATTCCTTGGTGGCTAAGTGGTAAAGACCACTTGTCTCTTTTTTTCTCATGATATTGGGGAGCAGCACTAAGCCTTGACTCCCAATCTGCTATCCATCCTGAGAGTAAACAACTGGTACACTTTGAACCATTATGAACCCTCACAACCATTCTGTTTTTTCACCTTCAGTATCGTGTTCAACTACTCTATATTTGCAAAGAGTCAGACACGACTGAGTGACGTGTACTTCACTTTCAGAGTATTCAACACATTACAATGATATATTCAACGCTTTATTATAAAATAGGCCTTGAGTTAAGTGATTTTGCCAAACTATAACCTAATGTGGGTGTTCTGAGCATGTTTAATGTAGGCTGGCCTAATAGGTTGAGATGTGTGGTTCTGAACCCACAATGAGGTTATGTGCATTTGTTGCATTTTCTTTCTTTTTTTTTTTTTAAACATTTATTTATTTTTTAGGGGGATGGGGTGGGGAAGGAGGAGGGTGGGCGGGCCACTTCTATTGGTCTTTCATTTGTCTATTTTCATCCATCTTTGTTCTTTGGCCTGTGTGGGCCTCCCATCACGGTGGCCTCTGTTGTCGCAGAGCACTGGCTCTGGGCGCACGCGCTCCAGAGCTCCGGCTCGGTAATTGGACACATCAGTCCAACCACTCTGTGGCACATGGGATCTTCCCAGACCAGGGATTGAACCGGTGCCCCTTGCCCTGCAAGACGGTGTCCTTACCCACTGGACCACCAGGGAAGCCCGATTTGTTGCATTTTCAAATGTGCCTGTTTTTAACTTATGATGGGCTTATCAGGACATACCCCACTGTATGTCATGGGTGCTCTGTACTCTCCTGTAGGATCCAGTAAGCTAATACTAGGTGACATTCCAATAGATAAGAAGTATATACTCTTATATATTAATACTCTTATATATTAATACTCAATATGGAAGAAGAACTACCTGAGGGAATTGGAGGAAATTTGAAAATAGTGGAAGATTCTTAAGAGGAGTCAACAATTTGGTGAAGGAAATAGTATGGATCAAATAATTTTCTCATTTTTATGGCTTCTAATCTGTGGACAGGCTTTTTATGTACCATAAACAGCATGTAAAACTGCCATAGAGGGATTCCTTGGTGGCTAAGTGGTAAAGAATCCACCTACCAATGCAGGAGACTCAGGTTTGGTCCAGCAAACACCCACATGGCGTGGAGCAACTAAGCCCATGAGCTACAACCATTGAGCCTGTGCTCCAGATTCTGGGATCCACAAGTACTGAGCCCATGCACGGCAACTACAGAAGCCCGTGCACTCTAAAGCTCCTTCTCTGCAATGTGAAGCAACCACAATGTGAAGTCCTTGTACCACAATTAGAGAGTAGCCCTGATCACCACAACTAAAGTCTGCGCAGCCACAAAGCCTCCACACAGCCAAAATAAATGAATAAAATTATAAAGAAACAAACTTGACATAGAAAAACCTGGATTTTCTCTGACCTGAAAATCTCTGGATAACCTCTGAATCACATAAGGTTGGAGAGACAAGCCACCATTTAGAGCACATGTGGGTACATATATGTGCCCACACACACAACTAAGCTAGCATCAGAGCTGCAGCTTAGAAGACAGTTTCAGTTTTCATTCCATCATATTAATTACTTGGTGAAACTGATAGGTGATAGACGATGGTAAGTTACCGTGAACAGTGTCGGATTCTTAATCTCCAGTGGAGAAGAATTCACATAGGGATCAAAAGACTCAGCGATGGTCACTCAGAGCTTCGTGCAGTGAAAGTTTATTAAAGAAAGGATAGGGAAAAGCTCCCAGCATAGACACTGGAGGGGGAATAGAAGAGTATCCCAACTTTGCCAGTTGAAGCATGACAATTTGTATCTTCTAGTCAGTTGCCAAAACAATAAATCAAAAGAATATCTTAAGGTTGTAAAGGCCTAGGCCCACACCCACAACATTAACAAGAGGATGGCTAGGACATTCTCCAGGCCTCAGGGCTAGGTGAGACATTCTAATGTAAACGACTAGATTAACATAAGACTAGAAGTTTTCAGTTTCAACATTGAAGATCTTTGCCTTTATCTCTCCTTGTCCTTCCTCTTCTCCTCCTTGTCCTTGGGACCTGCTAACCTTATCAATTCTGCCTTTGAATCCCTTTCATTCCCCCCTTTTTCTTTTAGGAGAATTATGTTGCCAGGGGAAGGGGGTGACGACTGATCTGGCTTCTTCGAGCTGAGCAGGGGCATGGTCCCTAAATTATTAAGGCAACATATTCTCCTTACCCTTTATTAGGGTATTTGATCCAGGAGTCTCAAGGAATAGCTGGAGGAGGTTGTAGGAGCCTGAACTATTATTTGCAACTTAAAAGCTTTTAGACAGTTGGAGACAAATTCTACTATGTAATTGCAGATGCAAGGAGCAAGTACCAAAAACAAAACAACCGATTATTATAGAAAGTCTTGAAGTCGAGAAATCTGTCTTCTCATAGTAGGAATTTTGACCTGAAGAGGGGCATGGTCCACATATCTAGCAGCGGCTTGTCTGAGTTGGCGGCTGCATTCTCACAGTGTCTGTTGAAAAAAAGCTGAAAGCTGGTGTTGACTAAAAAAGATGAACAACTTGAGAGTTGTCGGTTAAGTTTTATATGGGACATAATTAGGACAGCAACCCTGGAGGCAGCACCCCAGATAGCTCTGAGAGAAGCAGTGTTGGGTCTTCATTTGATCCTCATTTATCTAAATTGTGCGTATACATTCAAGAACCGGAGTAACGACCATTGGATGAATCTGTGGATCCATGGCATACTCTACATGTTGAATATAAGCCAGGAATCTATTTATCACTAGATGTTCACATACCTGTACTCAAACTGGGGAGTCGAGATAATGCTTTCCGTCCTTGGTATCAGGATCAATTCAGATCCATCTCCTCAAGGATCTGCATGTTCTTCTTTCTTGAATACACAGTGACTGAGATATATGCTGCAGGTCTCATTGGGGATGGACAAGGAGAATCACTACTGTTGAAGCATGTGGCATGGCATCTTCTTTCCTCAGGGGCCTCATCTCTTAATCCTGGATTCTATATGTGAAAACTCATTCAGGCATAGAATCTGAGCAAGCAATCCAGCTAATTGAGTTTTAAAGTTAGTGTGTATGTTATAAGCATTGCTACCCTGGTTTTCTTTTTATTTACATTTGCTTGGAGTGCCTTGCTCCATCCCTCACTTTCA